>JANBXA010000007.1:113312500-114760000 GCA_030556225.1 Cricetiscus sungorus
ACCATTCATGTACATAACAAATATAAAGAATTTTTTTTTTGAATAACTGTTGGGAAAAAAAATGCTGTTAGGGTTTGAATCCCAATTTCTCCCCCACAGGCTCACATTTGAAGCAGTCATTTTGATGGGAGATGTCATTCTGTAAATACGTTTCTCTTATTTGGTTAATCAATAAAGCACTGCTGGCCAATAGGAAAGCAAAATAGGAGGGACTAGAAGACAAGGGGGATTGAGAGAAGAGGTAGGAAGAGGGTCAACATGTAAGAGAAAGAGAACAGAAGTCTGGGCCCTCTCTCTGGTAAGATGAGACCATGTGGAAATACTTAGATTAATAGAAATAGGTTAAAATTTAACACAGAGCTAGCCAATAAGAAACGCGAGTAACTGGCCAATAGCATTATATCTAATATAGTGTCCCTGCGTGTTATTTGGGGCTGGCGCAGCTGTGGGACCAGACCCACTGAAAAACATGCTCATAACACCCAACTGGTGGAGCATTATCAAGAGTCTATCTAACCTTTAAGATTAGTGGGCCTAACTGACAAAGTTAGGTTGGGAGGGCAGGACCTGAAGGTTAGAGGTTGGTCCCTGTTTCTTACATTTCTTTTTGTTTCCTAGTCTGCTGTGACAAGACAACCCTCTCCCACACACTATTGCTACCATGGACTGAGTTCTGCTTCTCCCTCCATAATGGACCACCACTCCTCTGACAACATGAGGCAAGACAAATCTGCTTTGGCCCTTTTTGAATTTATAGCGTCTTTTCAAGTAGGTGTGTGCAAGTGGTTTGCGCTGAAGGTTGACCAGAAAATTCGATGACATCCCTCCCTTCTCCTCACTACAGTTCAAGCTTGTATTTCCACCCATTGAAACACATCTTGACCAGTCCTGTAGTTTTCAAAGGTGCTTGTTATAGCCAAATGGTACAATTTCTGGGTTTTTCAAAGTCCAACTAAATCTAAACCAAACTTCAACCTCTTATTCAAATAAACTCTCTCCCTACCCAACATCAGGCTGTACCCAGGCTCTGGAAAGAGCTGTGAGGAAGGAACACTCAGAGGGTTGCCCAGTTGGCACTTCTTTCTCAGGGCTAAATCAACAAGAAGCAAGAAGGGGCATACCTCAGTGGCTTTTGGCAGGGCTGATGTTTATGCTTCTCAGTTGTTAAGTACCTCTTGAGGCACATATACACATTCTGTGTGGAAGGCTTTCTTCATCTCTTTATCTCTGACCCTTCTCCTCTGACTTTCTTTACCTATCCCTCGGCCAAGTCTCCCCTTCCATTTTTGTCCCTCCCTTTTACAGGAATTCTCTCTCTCTCTCTCTCTCTCTCTCTCTCTCTCTCTCTCTGTGTGTGTGTGTGTGTGTGTGTGTGTGTGTGTGTGTGTGTGTTTCTCTTCCCTCCCTTTCCCTCTCTGTCTCTCTGTCTCTGCCTATAGCTGTGGAGCTTCACACAGGTATAAGTTTGGAGAGAGCCAAGCTTATCACATTTGTGGGACCCTGGGCTGCTAGAGTATAAAGAAAACCCCAAAGTTTAATATTAGGCCCATTCAAAGATCTAAGTCACCCCCCCAAGTATTCAGGTCCATTTGAAGGTCTAAGTCAAACCCCCAAACTTCAATTGTTCAGGCCCATTTAAAGGTCTAAGTCAAGTTAAAATGGCTTAATAAGATATGCTGTATTCTCTGTCCTTAAAAACCATACTTTATTGATAACCTAGAGAGTCAGGCAGGATTCAGCCTGGAATTCCCATAATCCTTAGAATTCTAGCTGGACACCTGGCTCCAAGCTGGAAGCTGAAGCCTGTTATCCACTGCATTCCTGCTCTTGGTTACCATGAAGGGGTGTTGTGAATAGGTCTGTGTCCTTGTCATCTCCTAGTGAAAGGATGACTTTTTGGCTCTTGAGTACCCTAGTTTTCTAGCCATGGGGTTGATCCTCAGAAACCAGTTTTACTTGGGCCACTTGGGACTTTAGTTCTGGATTCTTTAGTTAATGGCCTAATTCATGGTCTGAGAAAGGGCATGGTCTCTAATGAATATAGCCTTAAGGTAGACATGTCCCAGTGGTCTCAGGAACTGTGTCACCAACATGAGCATAGCTAGAGGAAGACCTAGGAGCCTAAGGTTCAAGGCAATAATCCCTTATGTCTTGATCTAAGGTGCTACCATTCTTGAGCATGGACAATTCATGCCCACCTGCCTTTCTAGCCTTTACTTAGCTCATGGAGAAACTCACACATCATTGAAGGGTTGGCTACTGCAAGCTTTCTGATTGCTGTGTGGCTGGGTTTACCAATAAGAAACTGGCTTCCCTACAATCTGGTAGCTCAGATTTCCCTAAGTGCACCTTCAGGAAAGCCTTTCCAACGCATGAAAATAACAATTTGTCTCCACTGCTGTGTCTGCAGTACTTTGAACTGTGCTTGGAACATGATAGGAAGAGTCTAAATTTGCCGAATGACTGGAGCAGGGGAAAGTATCTTGTTCTCCCCCTCCTGGGGACTTTCCTAAGACAACAGTGTTCTTCCGATGCTGATGCCTGGCACTCTGATTATTCCCCTCAATGCGTCCCTAGGCTCTCATTTGTGGTGATGAGCTATGAGTCACCAAGTCATTTAAGCCACCCCTTAGCTCTGCATGGATGAGCAGAGGGAGGTACCTATTGCTTCTTGGGCTTTAACTGGAATTTTAAGGCAGCAGGAAAAGCTCCATTTAACAAATTTTGTGTGATTTGCCTGGTTCGTGTCCCTTTAGCTTCAGAGGGTAGGTTTGAACTCAGCATTAACTACTTTGACAAGACTCATAATCTCACAAGACCAGGCTGCACTGGGAACCATGGTAACAAGTCAGGCAGGGTACCTGCCTTTGGGAGCCTGCATCAGTGTAGTGCAAATCTCTCTGCAGCCTAGGGCAGCCTGATTGCTGACTGCCCAGATGAAATCACTGGCACAGTGACACACAACTGTTTCAGTATCTCATTTGGCGGCTGTTTTATGTTCACTGTCAGATGCTGGACTCGGGGGAGTTGGGGAAGTGCCCCCAGCTTGTTTGAAAGTTCAGTCAATGGCAGCACAGATGACTTGGGACTGTTCCTGTGATCAGCTGTTCTGTGATTTGTACAATTAGAACAGCTTTCTTGCCGGAAGCCTTTGAAGAACAATTACAAAAACAAATAGCAGCCGCAGTAGCAGAAGTCAGAGCAGCAGAAAGAAAAAAAAGACAGGCAGACAGACAGACAGACAGAGGTACCAAGCAAGACATGCCCCTCCCCCACCTTGCCATGACCATGCACATCTTTCTGCAAAAATATTTAGCTTTTCATGCCAGGCCTCAAAGGGTCAACTTTATCAAGCAAAATAGCAATTAGCCTCCTATGTAATTACCACAACACACTGTAGCCCAACATTCTGTAATTCTTCAGAAATGAATAACCAGAAGGATTCTTTCTTTGGAAATCTCCTATTAATGTTTGGACAACCAGTCTGAGCCATCAGTGATGTGAAAGGCTCACTAAGGACATGACTGATTGGAATAGGATGGGGGCTAACCCTTTCCGAACTGTCCCTGGCTGCTGGTCCCCCAACTTTTCCCTTTACTCTGTTCCCAATAGTATCTTCTCTCACATGGGCAGCTTCTGAGCTCCATGACTCCACTGAGCGAAAACATGCTAGAGACTGGTAATTGCCCCAAACACCAGTGGGATGTCTTGTAATTTACCACACATGCAAGCTGGTGATTCTCACTTTGTAGATAAAAGAATACAAGGGGTTAAGAGGCCAAGACACAAAACTAACAGTGGAACAACCAGGTCAAGACTCTCTTTAGACCAAATGTTTTCATGTGACTACTACATACATCATTCTCTAGTTTCTCATGTTACAGTGTGTCTCACCCACAATTTAGTTGTAGCAGGGAAACATGTGCTGACCCATAGAACACATGTGTATTGCAGAGCAATAGAAACATGAAAGGAAAAAGCAGAATGAAATCACCTAAAAACCTTGGGCAGTATAAACATCTGTTACTATTTTACTGTCCACTCCTGACTCTCCATTTAAACAGTATTAAAAGTGGCATCATATGAGAAAGACTGCTCAAAATTTTCTCTGAAATATTTTTCAGTTTCATACATTATTGTATGATGTATTTTAGTGTTTTCACCCTCTTTCCTCTCCCTCTCATTCTGGTTGCAATCCCGCTCAACAAGTGCCCCCTGCCACACTTTTGTCTGTGTGGTGTGTGCGTCCTATAAACAATATGAAAAAAAAAAGTTGAAAACCCTTTCTTTCTCAAAGGAAGGCTATTTTTTATTTCAATTTTTAAAAAACATTTACTCATTTACTTTATGGGGGTGGGCTTCTGCCACAACATCTGCAGAGATCAGGACAACTGGGAGGCATTGGTTCTCTCCTTCTACAGTGTGGGTCCTGGAGTTCAAATTTGAGCTGCTATACTTTGGCAGCAAGTACCTTTACCTGCTGGGCCATCAAGCAGGCTTCCAAACAATTGTTTTTAACTTGCTTTTTAATGTCTTCTTTCGTGGGCATTTTCTTCATGTTCATAAGCCCAGAAATTTGTCTGTGACACATTTGATTTATGAAATTCAAAGAATGAATAAAGCTAAGTGTTGGAGCAAAATCAGATTGATGCTAAACAACAACGGAAAGCATCAATAGAAACCTTATGCTGCTCCTCTGGGTCTCTAAATTCCAAACAGGTGCATTCCTCAAGAGGTGTGCCCCGAGGGCTCCTGGGACTGTGGGCTGCATTGCACTCTGGCATCTGATACACTGAGGGTTTAAGAGACCTCCTCTCAGGTATTTGTGTAGCCAATGACATCCTTCTTCATGAAGCTGTGCTGGTTTTCTGGTTGTTTAAGGGGAACCTTGTTGAATCACACTGTAGTACAGGGACTGAACACTCTTGATCCCAGAGGTGTGTGGCTAGGTGGAGTGATGCTCGGAGTCTGGGTTCAGTTCTGAGCTCCAGCAGTGAGGCTCCTTCTGTCTCTTCAGGCATGCTACCATGGCTGTCTCTTGTGGTACCTCCATTATCAGAGCCATATTCCTTCGAGTTAAAACTTTATCATCCAAAATCTACATTTACTTGGTATAGAAAGCCTCTCTCTGAGATTTTGTTTGCTGCAAAATATCCCTGCATGCTGTTCGTACTGTTCTTTGGAATATTCATGAGTGATGCAGATGCAGGGAAACAATAGAGAAGCATTACCAGCACAGGTGCTAGAGCAACTTGGCTGGGGTTTGATGCTCACTCCACTCCACCAATCCCTGTGTGGAGCAACCTCAGCCAATTTACTTAATGCTTCCATGCTTCAGGGTTCTTATCTGTGTAATGGGCATAATAATAATGTTTAGTGTAATACAATGTGAAGGTTCATTGAAAACATCCTAATATGTTGCCTTGCACCAAAATGTTCAACTGTTACTTATTATCCTCCTAAAATACACCGTAGTTTCAGTTGGTAGGCCTGCTTTATAGTGGGGCTGTGAGTTCTCTGCATCACTCAGCACACACTGTTAATTGCATGTAGCCAGCTTCTCAGGATTAGCATTGGCCACTTTCTGCCTAGGACTTCCTTGATTGCTAGAGTTTCCCCAGAACTCCCACAGTGACACAATGCTGGGAGGTTTTGTCTTTTACAGTTGGCAATGGCAAATGGTGGGTGAATGTCTTATCTGCCTTGGAATCCGGAGAGGACAAATCTGAACTAAGTTCTACAACCCACTTCAGAAGTCTTCATCATAACTGAGCCTGGGTTGCCTTGGTAACCTGCTCTTCCATTTAACATCTCACTTAACCTCTTCCTCATCAATTGGAGAACCAATAAAACACCTCCTGACACAGCCTAGTAATTATGAGTAAACCAAGGCAGAATTGCAATTCTATGTATTTGCCATGGTGAAAAGAAATCAACAACATATCCAATATTGATTCTCTCATTTACCAGTCAGGATTTGTTTAATAAACTGCACATGGTGCTCCCCTTGCTTATGAAGTCATGTTCACTAACGACCAACAGAAACGCATGAGACTCATTTTGGAGAGAAAAACATTTCCCTTAGTAATCATCTCCTTGGCTTTTGGCTATAGGATGGGTCTCCAAGGAAAGATTCTAAGTCAGGAACTGCATTGTCACCTTCCTTGGGGAACAGACAGCCAAAGAAGTGCAGCAGCCAAGTTTGAGATCTTCTTCTTGGGTGACAAAGGGGATGACTACCATGGTTCACATCACTCCAGATCTTCTGATTATGACCATTTCTGAATTTTGCTTTATGTTAACTAGACTCTCTTTAAATTGTGGACAGTTCATTGTTTCCCACAAGTTACACTTACCAGTGACCTTCTCACATTTTTCCCCCTTTAATGCATGGCCCATGTTTTCCTTAGCAGCCTGGAGCACTAATTTAAATGATAAAGTAGACCACAGCACCTGTTGCCGGTTTCCCTAAGACACAAAGAACTGCATTTCCTGGGATCAGCCCTCATTTCAAACTTCAGTCCCTTCTTCAATGACATGTGGCTTGACTCATTTGCCTCCCCAAGCAGATACTGATCCAGAATCATGTGAAGAGGTTTTATTTTCAGGTATCATGTAAAATTAATTTTCATAATTCTCTCAGTTCCGGCCTGCCTATGCATATCTGTCATCATTAACCACATTATTTCTGTTAGGATAAAGCTTGAAGGGGGTTCTTTCGTGGGGGACCAAGGCAGATACCATTGCAGGCGAGGGTGGCTGAGGTAGGAAACAAGCAAGCCAAGCAGACAGAACTTAAGTGAAAAGTTTTATTAGAAAGGGGAGAGAGGGGGAAAAGAAAGAGAAAAGAGGTAAAGAGACAGAGAGGACAGTAGAGAAGAGGGAAAGAGGGGAACAGCAGGAAGAGAGACAAGGAAGAAGGCTGGAAAAGAAGAGAGGGGAATGTAGGGAGAGAAGAGTCAGAAGGAGAGCATAAGTGGGGGGAGGTCTTTATTTTAAAGGGGTCCTTTGCACCTGCATGCAGTCTAGTACTCAGGGAACCCTGGACTGACCAGAATACTGCCTGAGTGCATCCTGCCTGGTGATAGGAGCAGGACAGCATAATGCCTGAATCCTTACGATTTCCACATCTGAACTGTTGCTGTCACACATCTGGAAGACAAAGACGCAGTGAATTGAAAAAAATACACACTGGAACATGACAGAACTTGACTTCTTGGTTCCTGGTGAACCTGGTGGTACCCTTTACAAATATTAGAATAGCACCCAAGCAACACAGTTGAAGAGGCATTTACTTTTGTTATGAATAATTAAGTAAAATAATAAAGACTACTACTCTAGTGGGAGATATTTAGGTGTTTTTTGAATGTACAGTGGCTCTGTGCCCAAATTTACTAAGTTTTGTGCAGAGTATAAATTATAGTGGGGGCTTTAAACTTGCATGAAAGGCTCTGCACAGCACCCTGCTCTTGAGTGACCCTTCTCTGGGAATAGTGTGGTTGTGTTCAGGCTTTGAAACATTCTCTAATTAAGTTGGACTCCACCCTCCTTCATCCTGTATCTTGCCAGTTGCTCCCTCCTGAAACTGGCCTTAGATACTATCAAACATGTTTCTGTTGCTGCCTACATGGGTCGAGTGGCACGGCCTGTAAATGAAAGTCATCATTTAGTTGGGGTCTGCAAGTTTGTCTTTTATGGGGACTTTTCTTTTGTTCATCTCTGTTAGACAGAGGCTTATTTTCCCCTTTCTTTTTTAATTAAACTACAAGTTTGGCCTTGTTGCCCCAGGCCTTGCATCATGCTGTGTCAAAAAGCAGGCCAGGAGACACAGAATATACAGCCAGAACATTGTACTGAGCCCACAGGAGGGAACAGCAGTATATGACAGAGGATTTGTGAGGAGGTGTGTATCACACTTCTGCAGAGTTCTTTGTATTCTTATTTTCATCATATGCTTCTGCTTCTTTTCTTTTCTTCTCCCCTTTAAAAGATACCTGCTCCTAGTGAAAAAGCAAAGAGGAATAAGTAGGTATTACAACTCTCTTCTGGTAGTGCCACAAAACCCTGTCCCCAGCACCCATACTTGTTGCTAAGCTCCTGGATCACTCTGGAGCTCACTCACTTGAAGGCAGAATGTTGGGCCCCGCTCTTGCCTTCTACCACTGAAGCCTGTAGTTTAATAGTATCTCCAGTTGATTCCAATGCATATTTCCCCCCAGGAAACTGTATAACTATCAGAGTGGCCTCTGCCTGTGGGAGGCTCTGGGTTCTAAAAATCCCAGAGCCACTTTCAAGTGATGAAATGAATGAATGAAGTGGTGTTTTTGTTGGTCTTCGTCTAGAAAGATTTTCAGCAAACTGGGCGGCTGCATCTTGCAGTGCTAACTTAACTTGAGTGATGTTCTTTACATAGGAAGTGATTGATATGCCATTCTGTTTTATATTGCATCAGGCTCACATATCAGTATGGTGACTGTACAATCAATTTTCTGTTGCTAAACCAAAATATTAAAAAAAAAAAGGATGCTTATTTAGTTACCAGTTTTGGAGGGTGAGAATCTGTTTATTACTTTTCCTTCTGCTGACAAAAAACAGTTCACAGAAACTACCTTCAGGAAAGGATATATTTTGACTCACAATTTTAGAGGGTTGAGTCCATGGTTTCATGGCTCCACATAAGTGGGCAGAACAGCATGGCATCAGGAGATTGTGGCTGAGGAGCTTCTTTACCTCATGGTAGACAAGAAATACAGGCTCAGAAATGACTAGGGATGAGTAACAACCTCCAGACACACCACTAGTGAACTACTACATCCAATGAGCCCATACCTCCTGATACTTCCACACCCTCCTACAGTAGAGCCACCAGCTGGGAAATCAAACATTCAATACATGATCTTCTGGGTGATATTTTCATATTCAAGCCATACTAAGCCCGTGCCCAAATAGTCCCTTATGTTTGACCTCTGGTGAGGGCTCTACCACAGTCATGCCAAGGTACATGGGTATATATTGGGGGTGGGTGGAAGAGAAGGAGATCATATATGAGGCAGAAAGTCACAAGCATTTAAGATCAGGGCCAATCTACTATGAATCCCAGGCTTATATAGACAACTTCACTTTGGGACACAGAACTAATCCCTTCTGAGGTTAGTGCACAATGGTCACCCCCACCTCCAGTAACCTCTCTTCAAAGTGCCCCACCTTCTTGCTCTGTCGCACCAGGGGCCATGCACATGGACTCATAGGGAATTATACTCACACTATAAGCCATGACAGTGGCCACCTAATCCTTATCTTTCCTGGATTTTCTCCCCTTTCGCACTAAAATGCCTTCATCCCAGACACCTAGCCAAGTTTTGAAAACGGAGACCATTTGGCATTCTGGCCTCTAAGCACAAACAGAAAACATTTAATTGTCTGAATCCCTGGATGTTATGCTGTGGAAATGGTGATGTAAGCTCCCAAGTTTTGTTATTTTCTTTAAAGGCCAAGTATATGAATTATGGAAAACAGCTTAATGATACTGTTTCAACACCTATTTCTTAGCAAGCAGTTGCAAACGATGTTAAGACACAAGACAGGTGTTTCTGCATGGTCCACTGGATAGAATGAAGAAAAATGTCCTCCCAGATTACTGTACAGATGATGTGCCCAATGGCTTCTATTTTCAAATGAACAATATGCTCAATCGCATAGTTGATGGGATACCATCTGGCCTACCTCTGACACCCAGAGCTGAAATGGAAACCCCCGCAGAATTTCTAGATTCGGGAGTGGGGGATCCTAAATGTATTTTGTGAAGTCATTGAAAAAGGTGTGTGTGGTTAAAACCTGAAGCCTCTCCAAGCAGCCAGCACCCTATACCCATGGTCTGGAAAATTACTTTTAGTGTGGGTTTGTATGGAAACAAACATTGTCTGGTGAGTCTTACCTGTACCCACTGCCATCTTAATATGGGATGCAGGGACTCTTTGTAGAGCTCTTCCCTTCTGTATTATCAAAGAATTTCTACCCAGTCATCTTGGGTCTGGTTCTCATGTTCTTATAACTTAGTGCAGTCCTGGGTTCTAATGAAGTTAATACTTAAACATTCGTATAGGCTGTCACAATATGAGACCATTAGAAAACTCACCAAGATTTGAGATAATGCAGTGTTATTTACCTTCTTAATATGAACAAAATATTATTAGTGGAAGCTGAAGACCTTCTAGGCTGTTGAACATCAAACTTGGTGAGTACCCAAGAAACACCCAGGAAGCCAGCAAACATTAATGCTTGGATCCTACATGGAGGAGTTTGATTTAATTAATCTAGGATGAGGCATCAGTGTGAAATTTTTAAAAGCTTTCCTGTTGATTCTGGAGAGCTCCAGGCTCTTATATGGTAATCTACACTCTTTTATATTCTTTAATTTAGTCTTATTTGGGGGCTGGAGTAATGGCTCAGAGGTTAAGAGCATTAGCTGCTCTTCCAGAGGTCCTGAGTTCAATTCCTAGCAACCACATGGTGGCTCACAGCTATCTGTAATGAGATCTGGTGCCGCCTTCTGGCATGCAAGGCATACATGGAGACTGGATATTGTTTACATAATCAATAAAGTGTTTAAAAAATTTGGTCTTATTTGCTTATAACTTTATTTCCTTGTTTGCTGATTTCTGCTCATTATGTTCATGATTGATTCATTGGTCCATTCATTTATTTGTCCCTCTTGTTTGTTTCAAATATTTTGCAGTAAAACTTACAATGAAAGGAAGAAACCTTCGAGGCAACATGCTTTTTGTAAGGTATCAGACCCAATGATAGTTTTTCCAAGTGAAAACTCTTATCAGGTATTTCCATATGCCTAAGCATGGACCCTGGAAGATACTGTTCTGTCTTCTATCTCAGATATTCCTGGTAAGTATATACTTTTTAAATAGCATAAACTTGTGCTAAAAAAATAAGAAGGTTTGAAGTAAACTTTGACTTCTGAATATCAACTTACTAATTCTCCATTTAGACCCACTAAATGTGTGGTTCAATTACCAGCACTTAAAAAATGTCATCAAACAAAGTAAGAAATTCATGCTATTTGTAATCATATGGGTGACTCCAAATGCTGTGAGTGGAAATTTATTCATCATTAACAACTCTATCATTTTGAAATCTCAGATAGTCTTGAATCAAAATATTATGCTCAGAACTCTACACTAATTTTTAGAGTTGCCAAGGAAGGAATACAAGCCCCATACCATGTTTCTATAAGGCAGGCTTGATGGTGGGCTTGATGGTGCAATGATCCCCACACCTTCCTTTACTGTGTGCTAGTCACCATTACCCAGAGAAGGCCCTACGCAGAGTTCCTATTTCCCTAGATTATTGCTGGAAGCTGAGGAGTAGGGGCCAGGTCTGAGAACGTCTGCCTTCTGGGTCTGTTTCATCCAACACCCATATCTTTTGTGTCTGTTTCCTGAAGGTAGTCTCTGTGGTTCAGCAGCACTGGCATTGCCTGAGAGCTGGATAGAGTGAAAAATGTCATTTAACAGGACCCTTGGAAGAGTTTCTAACTCACTACAGATTGAGAAACACTTCTCTAAGTCCATGTCACACTGGACAGTATTTTTTCCCCAAACACTTTCTATCATTATCCTTGCATCTCTTGATCACTCTGTATTCCACAACGCTGGAGGTAAATGTTTTTCCTTCCAATCTAGACTAACTTATCCCTTCTTTGATTGACAAATTTGATTCATCCTTCAAGCCATGACACATATGTCTGCTTCTGTGAATTTATCCTAACTTTCCTAAGCAAACTACCTTTTCATTTCCATCTTTAAGTTTGTCCTTGTGTGATGGTTACATTTTTATTTTTAATTGTATATTATTTCCATTTAACTATAAAGTCTCTGTGCAGCATTTGTCTCTCTAGCCATAGAATTGCTCATGGGGCCACATGAATTCACTGAGGTAGGTAACTCACCGTGATACCTTGGCCAGGTCACTGAGCTTCTTTGAGTCTGTTTAGTCAGTGGTAAAAACAAAGTCATAATTACATAAACACTTTGTAGATAATTGCAAACTATTAAAATTTTCTATGTGCATTTAACTAAACAAATGTTGATCTGAGATGTGGTTACAGACAGGATAATGGTTATGGACTCGGCCTTGTGAGCCTTATTACCTGGTTGGAGAGATGGACCACAGACAACTTGTCAATCAAAAACAACCTATTTTTCAGTTGGTCAGGTGTTCATTAAAGCATAAAAGGCAATATAATTCAGAGAGTGTGGAAGTTAACCTAGTTTAAAAAGCCAAGCTTTCTGTGTTATTTGTATTACTGTTTTATTAATTCAAAACAGGGGAAAAACCCCATTTATTAAGTTTCTGGAGATAGTGCTTGGAATGTATATGCCATGTTAGTTTCAGGAAAACCAAAAGCTCAGGAAATGTACTGAACATATTTGAGACACAGGTTAGACTAGATAGAATCATTATTTTTTTTTTTTTTGGTTCTTATAGTAATATGTCTTTCCAAATGAAAATTCCTGAAATGCAGCAATAGTCTAGAAACTACAGAAAAAATTAGCTATGGCAGAGTTTTTTTTTTTTTACAGATTTCTAGGGGATATGTGTTTGCCTTAAGATACAGCATAAACTGTATCATTGAGGGAAGATCAAATAAGACCCTAGAATATATTGTTAGTCCTATGCCAACACTGGAAAGCTATGAGGCCCTGGCCTCACTTTTTTGCATTGTGGAAAGATGAATTGATACCTTATAAACTCAAATACATTTCCAGGTATCCAGCAAGTCATTAGCCCTTGTGACAGACAAGGATGATTTTCAAAGACACAATTGTGTATTTAGATGGCTGCCAAACTATAGAATTTTAAATAATTTGAATAAATTAAGTAGTCTTTTACTATTTGCCAAAAATTGCCCCTTTTGGCTTTTGGGATCAGAAAAGTCTGAAAATACAAGAGGGAGCTTGGCCTAGAAAGTAGCCACAGTGGAACAGGCTGGCCAATCCAGAACAGGGAAGCCCCCTCCTTCTTCTACTATGCTCTTCATTCTCAGTACAAACCTGGTAAGCTGCCATTCAGAGGTTGCAGGAAGAGCTATATCATCAGAAGAAGCAGAGCCAAATATTTGATTTGGTTGATTATGCTGCAGGTATCTCATCAGACCGGCAGTACCTAGATTCCTCATTACTTTTCCTCAACCTAGTGCCTCTTGCAGAAATGCAGCACAGGGCAGGAGTCATGAAGGGTGGCTGTAATAAATGAGGCCCTGGCTGGCTGATGCTCAGGGCTATCTGAAGAAGCTGAAGCTAGAAAGACTAGAGACAATGAACTCGAAGGGCAGAAAGGAGGAAGGGTCTATCAAACTGTGAGGGGTGGATAATGATAAGACTTTCTAATGTCACTTTGCTTGGTTCAAAGGAAAACAACTTCCATCAAGTTGAGCCAGGAGTGGCTGTTTACAATCAGAAACTCCTTTGAGCAGGCGCTTCTGTGCCAACAAGAGCATGGTAGTTTCATAGGTCCTTACTACATGAAGGGGTTAACAAAGGTTTCTGAGCTACAAAGATCTGCTCCTGTAATAAGGTCTGTAACAACACTGCAGTATGTTAACTATAGTCCTGTTCATTCTCTTTCAGCCTTACAGCAGAATGACAGATATTTATTGTCTTGATTTGGACAAAGCAAATTGCCAGAACTGGGAATGGTAAACAGTATTGCAAGGTCATGTGGCTCAAGAGATATTAGGACCTCAGATGAGTCTTTCTGACTTCACAGTTATGAATTTGGGACTTATCTTTCCTCACTCAAGGTACAAAAAGGTCTCCCCCTCTTGTTGGTTCAGCATGAGGAGTACATGGGATCTCAGATCCATTACCACGACAGCAATCTGCTGGGTCAGCAGATTGCTCTAGCCCGTCTACAATATGAAACATCTGTGAATGAATGCAGTGTCTGCGACTGTTTAGACCAGTTAAAACACACTCTGTAAGCCTATGTTCAATTCTGTGGATTTAGCATAGAATTCTTCTTTGAGATTCAAATGCATAAGTCTAAATATTGGACTTACCATATAGTCAAGGAAACTAAGCTGCAAGAGTTCTTTTCCCTGAGCCCACATCTTGTCTCCTTTCTGTGTAAACAGAACTACCTACCAGTGTCTAGGAAGGAAACTGTCACACTCCACATTGTTTTCTCCATTGGTTCCTTTGTGTCTTACTCTCAGCTCCAAGAAAGGTTGTGAGCATGGGTCTGTCTACACTTACCTGATCCCTGATACATAGAGGTTTCTAGCCTTGAGTTCTAGGGGCCATGTCACCCCAGAAACAAAGAGAAGTCCTTTTAAATATACAGCCTCCACATTTTCATTTGTCTGGGATCTGAAAATTATGCAATTGGCCTTGCTAGCTAGTTATAAAATTCCAATGATTCTATTTCCTCACATTCCCTAAGGCCATGAAACAGTTCTTAGGTGTGTTTTCCTCTGTTCTCTCTGACAGCACTGAACCCTACCACTGTTTCATTTCACTAAAACGACCACAGCCCCACCACTGGCCTTCTCATTTCCTTCTGTCTAGGCACTGCTCCAAGTATTCTGGTTGCAGGCCACAGTCATTCGAAGAAAAGCCAGTGCACATGTTACTCATGTGCACTGATCCTATTCCTGTGCAGTCAGCTCTCTAATGCTATTGGAATGAACACCAAACTCCAAGTTTAACAGAGTTCTTCATAAGTTCTTTATTATGTGCAGTACTTAGTTTTATACTCCAACCTCCCTAGGCCATGGTACTCAAATGCTTGATCAAGTGTAAGTCTAGCTATTGCCATTTTCTTAAACGAGATTAACATTTAAGTCAATGGGCTCAAGGAAAAAGGATTCCCCTCTAGAGTGAGATCTAAAGAGATCTCTCAAGAGATTAAGACCCAAGATTCACCACAAAAGGCAAGATGGAGCCTTTGGTTTCAAGTTGCAGCAGCAACTATTCCCTGGCTCTCCAGCCTGCTGTCCTGGGTTGCAATACTTGGACTTGCTTTTCACTATAGTGTAAGCCAATCACTTAAAAAAGAAGAGAAACCCACTCTGGCTTTCCTAAAGACACACACACACACACACACACACACACACACACACACACACACCACATACACACATACACACACACACACAGAGAGAGAGGGGGGGGTGTTGTTCTATTTTGTCAGAAAACCCTGATAAAAAACATTGACTCTCATCTTTTTCACAATTCCCTTCTTCTCCCTTTAGCCATTCTGGATGATCTTAAGTTCATGTCTTGGGATAATTGTCATTTCATTCTTTATTAATGGATAGTCATTTCCATTATTCTCCATTGTGTTATTTGCTTCCCTATCTGGGCCTCAACTTTCAGTTTCTTTTAACCAATCACAATATTTCCTACCCCTAAATATTGTCTCTTCCTTCTGTTATGTGGTTCTCTCTCCTCTCTTTCTTTGTCCCAGTCCAATTTGCCTATTCTTAAACACCATGTTTTACCACTTTCTTGACTACTTCCTTCAGTGGACTCTAGGCTTCATATAGGTGGGGACCATGGCCATTTTGTTTTTACTTTCATGCCTGATTAGAAAGAAACTTTAATCAGAAAAGAAAATTTGATGATAGAGCAAATTGAATCAATGGTCAGTCAAAAATATAACCAGTGACATCAGAATAATGAATCCATACATATGACACTAACATGTCCCCAGCCTTTGTATCTTATAAATCATTTGAATTTTTATTTATTTATTTTTTTAAGGAGAGAGTGTGTCGGTCTCAATAATTTTGGTATGGATTTCAACTGGATAAATAAAAAATAAACTGTGTAAGACCACTCACTCCTGCAATCCAGTACTCAGGAGGCTGAGTCTAGTCCCAGTTACATAGTGAGTTCTAGGCCAGTTGTACAGCTTGAGACTGTGCAACAATGAAAGTAAGTAAAAATTTAAACAAAGGAAAGAGATAAATGTTTTTTCTCCTTTGAGACATGGGGGTGGATACGATGCAATAAACCAGTATTTCACTGTATTTAAAGCCAGGGACACATCTCACCCAAGAGTGAGAATGGTATCTCTAGTGGTATGTACACTGTTACAGACAAAAGAAAATTCAAAAGCAAACAGTGGGTGTAATTTCTGGGAGAATAAAGCACTGCCATCAGGCAAAGTCTCATCTGAAGCATGGGCCTTAGTTCTATGATCCATCCTGGACAAGTCCAGGAAGCAATCAACCATTTCCTCATAAAAGTAGCCTCTGTGCAGATGGAACCAGAACAGCTAGACAAGGAGGGTTACTCCAGCTAATTTCACAAGATTCTCAGATGTGAATCTGGCAATCACAGCATGATACAAAATTCTTCTGCTCTGAAGAAGGGACTGTTTCACAGGGCTCTTGCCCTGGAGCCATTGCCAAGGCATTCTTCCACAGTTTATTGTTGAACTCGAGTCCCTATAGAAAGACAGTAGCCCTTTGAAATTTGGTTTTGGGCATGGGAAAATGGGTTCTGGGCTTTTCACAACACATCTCTGCTTGTGATCATGGCTAGGGATTAGATGGAATGGTGGGGCCCCTGGTGTGGGCAGTAAGCCACCTGACCATCAGTGGCAAAACCTTTCCTCATCTGTCCCTCCTCCTCCTCAGGCACTGTGGTTTTATGCCTGCCCAATTTGTGCTGTGTAATGAGTGGGTTTGCTAGTTCTGTGGATGGAGTTTCACAGGCAATCAGCCCCTCCCTGAGACACAAGCCTCTCTCCCCACCCATTTGTCACCCCACAGGCTGCCTGGCAGAGGCAGGGGGCAGGATGCACATTGTAATAGATTCTATCCACTGCTGAGCTGAGGGATAACAGATGGATAGGTTTCCTCGCACAATTTCCACTTCACTTGGTTTGGGTATAAAATAGCAGAAGGGTAGTTTCTTCTTGTGCAATTTTCAAACAGATAAAACCAGAGGGAGGGTGTATTAGGCTGGGAGGAGGGTAAGGGACTTGACTGTCCTTTAGAAGAAGCCAAATGAACAGGAAACCTTGCGAAAGATTCAGGCTTGTGTGTGTTGTTGTCCCCCCGCCACTAGATAAGTGGTTGCTCTTCCATCCAAATCTGCCTGCTCATCCCCACCAGGCATGGCAAAAGAAACAATCTCAGGGAGGCCAGACAGTCTGTTGTTCATGTTGTTACAGTGTTATGGTGATTGCAGTACAAATTCTCAGGGTGAAAAAAGGTATAATGACAGATTGTGTGATTATACCCATACTTATAATTAAGCTGTTACAATACAGACAAGCGCCTGCTCTCTAATGTCACCAACAGAAACCTCTTTGCTTGGAGAGGAAAGTGACTCACTCTGGCAATTAGAAGGAGTTCCCTACAGGACTTCATTTTCAAGCCTTGTGAGTGCTTCAGTTAGGAAGATGTATAGCTGGCTTGAACTACAGGGAAAAGTAGAGAACCAGGAGCAGCCACCTGATCTCCAGGTACAAGATGCTGCTGGTTAGAGAAGGAATTATTACCGTCACAAATTACTTCCTTGCTATACACGAAGGACTCGAGGATCCTGCTTCTGCAAGGTACTTTATCATGATGTTTGTTTATATTCTCTGTGGTCTGTGTGGGATTGGTGGTTTTCATTCTAGGGTAGAGAGAAAGGGAGAGAGAGAAAGAAAGCACAGCAGAACAAGAGAATAACTTGGTGTCAAACTGGTACCTGGCCACTTGACAACACAACCACTTACACTGGCTGTCACTTGCCAAGAGGCAAATGGGTGGTTTATACCTGAGAAATCCTCAAAGCCTTCAGAAAAAGACTTCTTGTAGTCTTCCTGTTAACATTAATCCATTATCTATTTCCATATCAAAGCCAAACTTTCTTCCCCCCCCCTCCCTCCTTCCCTTTCTATCGTCCTTCCTTCCCATTGCTATAGACTTCTACGGTTCATTTCTATTTTCACTAGTGGGTAGATATCACTCTTTTTCTCCCCACACATGTATTGTGGACTTCTAATCAGACAATGCTTGTGGCCACTGATGTAAACAGTCTTTAGAAAAGGAAGTAGTCCTCTTTGCAGTAGCAAAGCCGGCCTCTGTGTAATTTGTGCATAGAACATTGTTGCTTTCAGTCATGTGAAAGAACCTGGAGTTTCTTTGCACAGTACTTTCATACCAAGAAAAAAAAATTGTTCTGAGGAATGTATTGGGGTGTGTTGATGGATTTTACAAAGGCTGTACATTCTCTTAGGCATAATGCTTCCTAATCTGCAACTCCAGGTAATACTTATCCACCTCCAGAGAGCATCTTGAAGAGTAATTAGTTAATGGTTGTGAAGTGTCTTGAAGACTTGAGGCAATACAAGTGGTAAGAATTAATACTGTAGTCTCATGCAAATGATCCCTGGATGCCAATGCCTGGAAGCTCACCTAAAATTCACCTCAAATTAGACAGAATATATAAATAATGATATATATATATATGTATATATATACATATATATATAATTACACACACATACACACACACACATATATATACATATACATATACACACATACATACATACACACACACACACACACACACATATATATTTGGAACAATCCATATCAGGTCAGGTCTGTCTTGTGTTACATGCCCAACAGACATTGTTGGGTTAGGAGTTTAGATTTTAAAGGTATGCTCCACAGATTCTCTTTACATTGGCCCAAATGACAAGAAATAGCATTGTGTTGCCTTCCCCAGGAAATGTGTATAAACAGCATGGGTGAGAGAGCTAATGGGCATGTATCCATGTGAGAGGGAACAGAGGTCTTTAAGCCACTGTTTTTTTAAGACCATACAGAGAACACTTGAAATAATTCTGTCCAGAATCCTTCTCTTTGGAAATTCTTTTTTTTTTTTTTTTTTTTTTTGGAGGGACCATCTCTCCTACCCTTGGTTTAGTTTGTGAAAGAGTGCTCTTTGACCCTCATCTAACTGAGGTAATGAGTTCTGCTTCCTTGGTCAAACTAGTTTGTGCAGGCATGACTATAGAACAAGTGGCTAATTCAGCAAAACTCCAGCATGGACTTTGAAGCTATTAACAGTAAGGTTCAAGGTTCAGGCAAACTGTGTCATCTGGGGGAACATTGCATAGGTGTGAGGGTAACCCATAATGATAGAACAGGGGACAAGTGTGGGCATGGTGGATATCTCACTACACATAATGATGGACATAACAAAGCACAGAATCTGAAGAAAACTCATTTAAGTCCTGAATTCTGTGTGGTCCAGCCTTCTAATCACACAACCAGTATTTTCATACCAAACACACAATATTTAGGTGGTGCTAAGTTTAATTTCTAATTGCTGACAAGTTGGAGTTTGCCTCTGAACAGTGGGATGTGTGGAACCTTACTGGCAGGGAAAAAAAGACAGTTACAACTACTCATTAACTGAAGGGAGAAGAGATCACTGGGATTGTAGCTGTGTTTTGGGACTAGCATAATGGCCTAGATAAGAAATAATGAAAGTCCCTTGAGTGTTAGATACTGTAGTTCTCATCAACATTTTACTTGGAAGTATACTTTCAAAGTGAAAGTATCTAAGGCTGAGCTATTTGGTCCATTGAGCTATTTTCCCCTAGTACATCATCAGTGAAATCCTGAGCTCATGCACCTTTCATTCATGGAACAAGTCCTTACTGTTCTTCTGCTGTGTACATGCCCTAGGAAAATTACACAGGTAGGATATAGTTCAATTTCTACAACTCAACAGTTTGGGTTATATGCCATGTATTCCATTCATAATAATCTTCATTAAAAAAAGAGTCAAGATAATTCATTTAGAATTTTCAGAGATAAAAACAATTATAGATACCAAGAAAACAGAATTCTAGAAAGACCTGGAACCTTGATAAATGCAATCCATCTGCTTTGACCGAGCCGAAGATCATGACAGCTGATCTAGATAGGAGAAATGATATGGGTAAGGGAGTGCATAGAATCTGAAAAAGGGAATGGTGAGGTAGTGCACAGAACACAAAATTCATAAAGATCACTGGGGAAAATATGATTGTAAAAATGAATTTGGCCATAACTATTATAGAGAGCAGACATAAGAGTTGAAGTTTGTCTCTAAACAATGAGATTTGTGGAGGAATCTTATTGGCAGGGAAGAGAGGTGATTATAACTACACACAGACTGAAGGGAGAAGAGATAGTCTAGATTGGGCTGCCTTTTGGGACTAGCATAATGGTCTAGACAAGAGATAATGAAAGCTTAAATTGTTTGCCAAACATGGTACACAGAGATTTGATAAGAAGATGCATCACATGGTGAACTTATTTTTGAAAATAGATGGCATTGGTTCTAGAAATTGGATAGCTGTTGGAACAAGGTTAGTTCATAGTTTGTAGTGTCATAAGGGAAAGATGGTGCCATAAACAGAAACAGGATATGCTGCCAAAGAAGACTTGGGGTAATGTAACTTTGATGGGAGATGTCATTCTGTAAATGTTTCTCTTATTGGTTAATGAATAAAACACTGTTGGCCAATAGGAAAGCAAGATAGGCAGGACGAGGAGACTAGGAGGAGAGAGAAAGTAGTAAGGAGGAGATTCAAGATGGAAGATGGAGAGAAGAACACCAGCCCCTCTCTCTGGTAAGATGAGACCATGTGGAAATACTTAGGTTAATAGAAATGGGTTAATATTTAAGACAGAGCTAGCCAATAAGAAACACTAGTAACTGGCCAACAGCTTAATATCTAATACAGTGTCTCTGTGTGTTATTTGTGGCAGGCTTGGCTCTGGGACCAGGTGAGATGGCAGGGAAAAACTACTCCTAACATAACTTTGTCTTCTTAACTCTGGCAGAATTCCCCTCCCTATCTGATGGTGGGTTAGCAATGGCTATGAGACTGACACCTGCTACATAAGCTGTATGAGTGGGAGTGAGCCAGAGCTATGTGCAGTCAAAATCATATGTGGGATCTAGTTCTTCCCCATTATTATTTCCCATGGCCATATCCATCTTCCCTTTTAAAATGTCAGTCTGGCTGATTTCAACTTTAGGTTCAACATCAGGCACAGGCAGCAAGCAGTTTATCTGACTCTACCAGTCCCATACTCTGTGTAAAATTACATCCTTATGTTATATCCTTTATTCTACACACATCTGTGATGTTTATTTTTCTGAACTTCAATTGATTCCACAGAGTTGGGACACAGGACTATTCTCTTCCATTGTGGAACTTGACATACTGGAAGAAATGTATGTCACAGGCAATTGGAATATGTGCATGGATTATGAAAAGGTGGTCATGACTAGAAAGAGAAACCAGTTCCCCACACAAAGGTGACCATTCTTCTAGAAGCCCATGGAGTTACAGAGATGGAAGGCAGAAGAGATGAGAAGGCCAAGCATGAGACTTTGAACAGTGCCTGTGTGCTGCCAGGTAAGAGTGGAGAAACGAGACTAACCCACCATTGCTGTAAAGCCAAATGGGACAATGAAGAGCATGTGGCTAAAACCCAGATGTAAAGAGTCTTAGGAGGAGGCTATTGTGAAAGTTATAACATCAAGGATGGACCCTTCCCTTTTTTTCTCTGTTCCTGTACTTAGAATTGTGGAGAAAAACCTTGGACATCATTCAGTGCAACCTTAATTTTCAAGGTGAAGGAACAGAGAACTGTGTGGGCCTCCTTCAATTTACAGAGTGGGTTTGACAAAGAACTAGAAAGAAGATCCCAGTCCCTCGCCTTGTGTTTGACTGATCCTGTCTCTTTTCTATTGTTCCTCCTGTTTATGAGACTGCTGGAATCAATGAGACAATATTGAAAAATATTGAGTCCCCCGGAGAAAAGGTTTAATGATAATGCTGACATAAATTCCAAGATTGCCTTCTCTCTGAGGGACTCAAAGCACTTTACATATATCATTCTTTCTCAAAACAGCCATTCACTACAGCAAGGTAACAAATACTTTTATTATTCTGCTATTACAGAGAAACTGAGTCACTCTGAGGTAACTTGATTCATGCAATAACTATGATTCGTTTTGAAAGCAGGTGCAGTTTGCATGCCTTTGACAATGAGGTTACCTGGGCATCATGTAAATTTCCATACGTGACAGATAGTTTTTGAAATAAAAGCCTCCCTGCCTTAGCTCTCTGCAATTACAGCAATAACTGAGTAACTCAGAGAACCTGTTTTCCTTGCTGTGTATGCACAATTTGTGGGAAGTCTTTATATATGTTTTTGTAGAATTTAAAATACTGAGAACCTAGGGGTTGTGCAAGAAAGGTTCATGAGGTAAGTGGTATCAGGAGCATCTTTCCCTTCTGTAATCTTCAGAAATGGGGAAAGGGTGAATGCAGCGTCCTTCCCATAGCTGCTTGCCTATGCTTCCATGCAATTCGCTGGAATGTTGTCAGAGCTGCCACTAAAGGGATGAGGTTCATCTCCCCCACAGTGATTTGGATTTTGGTTATGTGTTCACTCATCCATGGCAGTGTACTGATGTGTGCTGAACAAAGAGTGAGAGAGCCGAGGAAGCAAGGGGTAGGGGGGAATAGAGGAGAGGAGATACTGGCTATTAAATTGGGAAGGTAAATGGACTATGGTGGTTGCTGATCCTGAAGGGCCACATACATTTCTCTTGAGTAGCATTTACATGCATCACTGTGTAGAAAAAGGTCTTGATGATCCCAGGCTGTTATGATAAAGCGTCCTAGGCTGAGTGGCTTATAAGCAGTAGAAATTTCTTACCATTCTGGAGCCTGCAAGTCTGGAATTGGTGTGAGGGATCTTTTTCTGGTATTGCAGACTGCCAAAGTTCTAATTGTGCACCCACATAGTGAAAAGAGGTCTAGAGAGCTCTTTAGGGCTCTTTTGTAAGGGCAATAATCCCATTCATGAGGGTCCCACCCCCATGACCCAATTGCCTTTCACAAGCCCTATTTCCTACTACAATCACCCAAGGAGTTAAGATTTCAAAATACAAGTTTGAGGGCTTAGTAGTATTAAATCCTAACAAGGCATTTAGGAGAAATTTCACTTGCTAACTTCCTGTGACATGGCAGGTACTTGGAATATTTACCAGGACTTGAGTACAAGACTCTGTCTGAGAATTTTCCATCCTTAGTTTCCATCTGTAGGTCTATTATCTAACATTCTGATGATCTGCTTATCCATGTAGCTAACTTGAAAAAGGCAGAAGGCAGCTTACAAAATGCAAACATCCAGTAAGAAACACATACAGAGCATCAGTTAGGAGGTAGGGGCATGGGTACAAAGGCATCCCTGTCTCTCTGCAAGAGCTTCCTCCTACCCAACACAGTCTGGAAGCCCATAACAAAAGCAGGCCACCCCTTGGTGACTGTATTGATTTCTTTTCTGGTTCACAGGCCATTCCTGCTGTCACACATATGCACAGCACAGCCAAGGCTCTTCTCAGTTCCATGATATTAGGGAGGAGGGAAGGATGTACCCACCCCAGACCGGACTCATCATCCTCTGTCCCATCTTTTGTGTCTGGAGTTCATACCGCCTTTTGTCATTTCTGCCAGTGGAGTTTTCAAAAGCAAGAATCCGACTTCCTTTGGCCACTCAGAGAGTATACAGTATATTTGATGTCTGGGACATCAAACAAATGCTTGTGCTCACAGTGCAGAAATAATCCCAGACAAAAGACAACTGTGGCTATGCAGGGAATACCAAAGAGACAGGGTCAGGAAATTACCAGGCAAGTCAAAGGAGAGGCTGTTTCACAAACTCAGCTCACCAGTGAGAACAGAAGGAAGCTTGCTGACTGCACCCACATCTGATGATGCCAGACAAGGCTAGTCAGGCCTGAGCTGGACCCATCCATCCATAATAACCCTTCTTCCAGACAGAGTCTGATACAGTATGGGGGACCTGGGTGTGGCCAATTAACGGTGAGCCCAGCATGTGCAGCCCCAAGGAGTTTCTATGGACCAGAAGGTACTGTCATGTGAGCCTAGGAGAGTCACCTCTCCTCCCTTTCCGTACTGTACTATGGCTTCTCCAGTGGCTTGGGAGTAGACAGGATGCTGGGGCATTTCCTCTTCGGCACCTGGCTTTCTTCCCTTACCCACATGCTCTGCTGGTCTGTCCCCTTCCTCAAGGCCTAGGAGTCAAGGGGTGAATTAATTGGAAGGAAGGGGAGGGAAAGCCTGGAACTGGGAACTGCAAATCAAAGGAGCCTGTCTCCCCAGAGGGCTCAGAGGGAACCCTGTTCACAATAACAGTTCAAGTTCACCTTGTGTGAAGGGAAAGAGGTGTTTTAATGGCACTGTAGAAAGAGGGGAGGAGAAGGAAAGAGGGATAGAAAATTGAGAGAGAGAGAGAGAGAGAGAGAGAGAGAGAGAGAGAGAGAGAGAGAGAGAGAGAGAGAGAGAGAGAGAGAGAGAGAGAGGTGCAAATCCAAATGTCGATGTGTAGACACAGTGAGGAGAGCCTGCTGGCTGACAGGGTGATTTATTGGATTCTTCCACTTAATCACTGCCGGCCTGTGGCCAAACGGATCTCCAGCAAAGCTGAAAGGCAGCCGAGGGAAACAGGTTCATAAGCATAAAGCCGCATAATGGTGTTCAATGAAGTGTGAGACTTTTAGTTCAGTCTCGCTGAGCCGGCCGCACCGCCGGAATGTCAAAGAGGGATTGTGGGTGGAAAAATTATGGATTTAAACTGCTAGCTGTAAATGAGGTCAATATGTCTGGTTCATAAACAGTCCGAGCCTATTCCAAGAATGCAGTGAGGGGGAAAATTAGCGTGAAGCCAACACTGTAGACAAACCTCATTGAGATATAATTGCAGCTATAAATACAAGCGAAAAGCTTACGGAGTGCAATAAAATACAGACACGCTTTTTTATTTCCCCTTCTTCTTCCTTCTTTGAATCCATGCATTTGTTAAGGCTGCGCATCTCTAATGCGCCTTTCATCTCCCCCTCCCTCTCCTAGTGACACCCAGTGTTGCAATTAATTGAGTGTTCTTGATTTCTCATTCCATTTTATTCAGGCGAGATTGGAAAAAATCAAAGAGCACATCTAAAGCATTTTCTCCCCTTTTGCCTCTCCATTTGAATCAGGTTGAAATGTGTGTGTGTGTTGCGGGGGGAGCTTATTTTTTTCATGAAGAGGAAAGATCCAAGTAAAAAGGCTTTTTAAAGTCACACGTCTGTGAGGTCATCTGAATCTCAGTTAATGAAGGGAATCAAAGACATCTATGGGGTCTCATGGTGGGAATTCCTTTCGGGGAGGGGGTACCTTGCCTGGCTTCATGAATCGGAGACTAAAAAAATATATATATATATATATATATATATATATATATATATATATATATATGTTCTCTCCCTTGTTTTTCCCCCTTTTTCTTTTCAAAGTCCAGAGAATCTCATTATTTTGTTTTGCACTTGAGCTCAGAGGACAGAGGACAGACATTAGCAAACTTACTTTGCCCAGTTTAAAAGCCGATACAGTAATAAATTGAAGTCTAATAGCTCTGGTCAGGCTGTCTTTCCCCTAAACCAATTGATTTAAATGGCAGTAATTTGGCCAGCGAGGCTAGTCCTGTTTAAATTAAACCCATTAATATAATAGCTCAAGTCCCGAATGAAATCCATCTGCAGGGAAGGCTCCACCGGTCAGTAGTTTCATAACTATGAGGGGATGTCCTGCAACGCCCACAGTCCAGCAAACAGGAATTACAGATTATATAGGCAAGACCCTGATGTGTGTGGGGGTGGGGGTGAGGACAGTAAGAGCACACAAATTCAAGTGAGAAACTGGCCTGATGATTTCAAGGGAAATGACCTTGGCCATTAACAATGAAAGGTTAATTATATTAATAACAGCAAGCGGGATTCCTGTGGGGAAAGCCTGAAGCATCCTCTCCCTCTCTCTCCATCTCACAAAGGAGATGTTTTTTTCTTTTTAATTGTTCTTATCAAGCATCACAGATCACACACACACACACACACACACACACACACACACACACACAAAGCAATTTATTTTTCAATGTGGAACACCGGCCTTTGTCCCTGAGGGTCTGCATGGGTGTGAATTTCATCACCGGATGTCGCAATAATGTCTGTGCTAAGAACACACTTGATTCAGAAGTGTGTTCTTTGCAGGTTTATGTAAGGTGTGCACACCAGAGGGGTTTGGTTTTAAGAGTCAGGACTGCAGCCGCTGCTTATCTCATCCCAGAATCTGAGTTAGTGTTTAAACAAGAGCAAATTGTCTGCCATCTGTTCCAAAGGAAGAGTGCATCTTAAACAGACCACTGAGAATCTGAACTGTGGAGCTGTGGAATGGTGGGGATTTCACCATTCATACATAGTAAAAGGATGCCAGTGAAATAATTCCACGGATGTTCACTGGTGCCTACAGAAGATACTTAGTGTTAGTACAATAGGAGGTGGTACAGGTCTGACCACAAGACTGGACCTAGGCATATGGGGCATTGGAGATATTTTTTTTTCATGCACACTTTTTTTTTTTACATGCTTTAAATCTCTATGGTTGTGTAGAACTGTTGAGCACTCTTGGACACCTTATTCTGAATTTATTTCATAGCTAAGGAGGAATACTAATTGGAAAGCGCACCCTGCATTTCTCACTGGGTGATATTGGTGTCAGTGAGAAGACAGAAATGAACTTAATATCTGCAGCATTAGACAGCTCATGGTAACTATTAGGCTTACTGTTAGTCAATTAATTAAGGACACTAGTATATGAGTAATTATATGATTTTATCATATGTATTATGTCATTAACATTTTATTCATGGATAATTTTTAAGAAAAATTTGCATAGTTACATCCAATGGTTAGTAGATTTTTTCCATAGTTGGGACATTGTGATAGGGTTTTATACACATGCTATTTAATTTATTCCTCATGCAGACTTGTGGGTAGGGTACATATTCTCATTCTCGATAATATATGGGAAGACATTCAAATTTTCCTCTCCACAGTTGTAATGTTCTTTGAAGATATGTGATGATCCTCTTTCCCTAAATTTGCCTCGGGATTTCTTTACCCATTTGTACTTAATTTGACTAGGAGAGCTAAATGCTAAAAATATATTGTGTTAGTTTATCTTTAATTTTTATAAGAAATACCTGGGTTAAGCTGCTTTATATAGAAAAGAGTTTATTTGGCTTTCTAAAGGTTTGAAGGCAAGGTATTCTCATTAGCCTGGCTCAAACATGAACTTCATAGTGGATGACATCAGGAGACAAAAAGCTCCAGAATGATTCAGAAATTGAGTATGCTTCTCTAATCAATCACTGTTAGAGCTCAAGAATCTAACCAGAATTATTTCACTTTCTTTTGAAAGCATGCTCCAATGAGCTGAAAATATTTATGGTCCCATTTCATAATGACCCATACATATATGTAGATAATTAAACACATTAAATAGAGGTGAATGCTATGGTAACAGATATGTGACATGAAAGAAAGCTAACACAAATGTAGCATAAACAAAGCAATGGATTTGACCCTAAAATATTCTTCAATATTTAAATATTTCCTGAGCTCATTATCACCTTTGAGATATAAGAAGTAATTTTATATCTACAAAAGAAGGATGGCTTATAGGAGACATTTGCTTAATAGAAGATCAATTCCATTTGTGGCATGTGTCACTTATCCCTTTATTGTCCTTAAAGACTAAGTCTTGCCAGTCTCATTTTTTCTTTCTGATAGTGCTGTCCATCCTTTAGAATGTATGGGAGCCAGAAGTTAGGAACTGCTTAAGGGACACTGTGAAGATGTCATTTCCTCTGAGCTTCCCTACTGGTGAACTGGCATTTCCAGAACTGTTGAGAACAGAGGAGAATGAAATTTCCAGAACTCTAACTACGGCCCTCAGTAATGTGCATAGAATCAAGGTATGTAGAGAGCCGCGTAGTGCCACGCCTTAAAGTGGCGCTGGCTTCTGCCTTACACCTTCCCGCTGGTGAAGACTCTCTGGGTAAACAAGCCCTTAAATGGTTAAGTCTGTTCAGCCTATCTGCAGGGTCCACGTGGCTCACTGGGGTTGGTTAGTTCAAGGGTATTTAAGCCTGTGCAGGGGTCCCCCGGCTCTCTCTCTCTCTCTTGCGGGTCAGAAGAAACATGTTTAAAGGATCCTGATTAAAACTGCTTGAAGAAGATCTACCCGGAGTCGCGTCTTCCTTGCTGGTAAAGGCAGGCGCTTACAGATGGTGGCCCGTAAGGGGAATTTTTCAGATCAGAACTTCTTGCAGTCAGGGCAGCGCTGGCAAGTTCCAAAGGTAAGTTGGGACCAAATTTAAGGCCCTCGGTAAAGAGGCAATAAGGTCTCCGGTAAGGAGCGATGAAGTTCCGGGTTTGGACAAAATTAAAGCCCTCAGTAAAGAGGCGATAAGGTCTCCGGTAAGGAGCTATAAAGTCCCAGGTAAGTTGGGACCGACTTAAAGACCGTGGGAAAAAGCGGCAATAAAGTCTCAGGCATTGAGCGAGTGGTTGTAACAAACCAAAAGTAAAATTTTTAAGATGGGGACTTCTCAGTCTCATCCAATTTTTCTGGCTCTTCAGGAGCTACTTTTGTCAAAGAAACTTAAAATAAAGAAAAGCACACTAGAAAGATTCCTGAGCGAATGTGATGCCATTGCACCTTGGTTCGCAGTTTTGGGAGACATCAAGGTAGCTGCTGGGCTGAGGAAGAATTGCAAGCCCTTGTAAAAGGAGTTCAGAAACAATCCCCTAAGGGGCAGAGGGGGAAGGGAGAGGAGAAATGGCGATGTGGGGAGGGGAGAGACCCTCCTGGAACAATGCCTTCAGGCGCCTTCTCCTGATCAGAGTGACGCCGAGGTACGGGGCATTCCTTTTGCCCTGAGGTCTGGAAAGCCTTACAAATGACTTAAGTCTTGAACAAGTAAATCAGATTGCCATAAAAGCATGGAAGTCATTACTAAATAAGGGAGAGGTGAATGGTAACCTCACTAAGATACTGCAAGGCCCCATAAAACCATTTTCAGATTTTATGGCCTGTTTGGTAGAGGCTGCAGGGAGAGATTTTGGCATTACAGCAGCCATAGTTGCAGCTATCTCTTTTGCAGTTGTGGATTCAGTCATGGCTGCCATGGCTATGAGTACATGGGTGCAGACAGTCTCTAAGCTGAATGAGTTGTCCAAGAATGTGGCTAGTGCCTTGGATACTCAATCCACAATTGGTGCTCAACTAAAAGGAGGCTTAATGATTGTAAACCAAAGAATTGATCTGATGCAGGAGCAAATAGATACCTTGTGGTAGCTGGCCCATTTGGGATGTGAAATGAAATATTCAGGCTTGTGTGTTACCAGCATTCAGTATAAGAACTTTACATGTACTGCTAATTTGACACAACAGTTGTCTAGATATCTTTTTGGAAATTGGTCTGCTGACTTTGATGACCCGATGGCACAGCTGCTAGTGACCATCGTTGCAATGAATTCAACATGTGTGGATGTGGGACTGGCTGCCAGATTGTCATCGTGGTTCCCGTTGCCATGGATCATCTGAAAGAGTGGGTGGGAATGGGAGCCATGGCTGTTCTCTTGTTGCTTATCTCCTTCGTGGGCCTATGGTGCCTTTGCAAGATGAGGTTTGCTCAGAAGTGGTATGCAGCTATGGTTGTCCAGGCATTTACAGCCATTGAGGCAGGACAGTCTCCCCAAGCATGGCTCACAGTCATGAACAAGTATTGATCCTTCATGCTAAGGTTGTATGGCTTAGCACTGCACTCCGAGTTAGCTCTGGAAGTGAGCAACTCCAAGAAGGGCAAGTCTGGTTGCATGTGGGTGGGTGTCTGAGGCCCCACCTCCAGGAAAAAGATGCCAGATGGGTGTAGCACTGACTTGGCTGACTACCAGAATTCAGGGTCATTACAATGTCCACTGCTTTACTGGAGACCAGACCACTACCCTTGCCTGTTGTGTTATTTAAAAAGGTATACTGATCAAAGGAGAGTAAACAGCAGCAACACAGCAAAAAGACACAAACTCTAACAGAATAGACTCAATTTTCACTTGGTGAATTCTGTTCCTAGGTGTACAGCCTGGGGCTCCAATATACTATTTATTTTAGTCCATCTTGGACTCTTAGACACTTGAGGAAGGAATTGAATCCAAGTCATTGATTTCATGTACTCAAAAAACACTGGATGGCAGCGTAACAAATGAGAATGTTGGAATCCTGGGATGGGGCAGGGATGGAGGCTTCAGAACTCTAAGACCATGATTCTGGCTCTTCTCTTCACTGATTCTACCACTCAGTGGCCCTTATAGTTGATGTACCATGAATGTATTACCAAAGCTGTCTATCTTAGATCAACTCTGGAATTTATCATTCTCTATCTCTCAATGTTTTTATGGCAGGATTGATCTGCTCTGAGATAGACTAAAGAACACCATAAATCCAGATCACTGACATCTCAGATGAGTCTAGGAGGTAGACAAAATAAGTGTTTTTAATCTATATACTACTGGAATGATATGCTCACAGTTATAGAACTAAGATAACCCACTTTATCTTAGGCATGTTCATTATTAAACAAATACTTATTTAGTGGCTACTGTGTCCCAGGGATTGTTCATAGCACTGGGTACCATTAGGCTCTTTTGGAACTCACATCTGTATTTGTTATTGTTGTTGGAGAAAACCAGAGGATAAGGCACTAGTAGCACACACATTTAACATGTGAGCAATAGATAATGCTATGAAGTTATAGCTGAAGCATGCCAAACCACACTGCTCATGCACAGTGATTAGGATGCTCTTTCAGATGAGGTGACATCTAAATAGATGGGAATGAAGTCAAGGAATAGTATTGTAGAAAAATGGACAAATGAACCCCCCAACCCCTATCCTAAGCATGTGGTGTTTGTCTGTTTAAGGTTTCAAGTTGAGTTTATTAATGTAAGTCCTGCATTCTTTTGGAAACTCACAGTAGCCAGCAGGCATTGAACAACCTCTGGGAACTTGTAGAAGGTCCCAGGTAAATCAGCAGACCCAAGGGAGATGCCAGATAAAGAATATTCTCCTTTTCCTATCCACGAGTGTCTCCTGGGAAGGAGAAATACTGGCAGAAATGAACAAACTCACATGTCCAGAGAGTGATGGAATCTCAGTAGGGAAAGAAAGCCCATTGTTCCTTCTTTCCCTTCCTCTCTAAAGCCAGCTCAGGAGGAAAGATATGGCTTCCTTTCATGAGCATTTTTTTAGGGGTTCACTAAGGAAGGATGCAATCCATGGGTCCAAAGTCACATTGAGCCTTAGCTCACAGCCAGGCCTTGGCCATTGCCAAGATTTGCACCATGCAACCATTGTGTCAGAGAAATGTCCTGCAAAGAGTCAAAGGAACATGTAGAACATTTTATAAGACTCAGAGCCAGTTCCCAGTGTCTACAAACCACCTCTGTGCAAGGAGCCACTGACTTTAGGAAGGTCTGCCCTGCTCTTATTTTTCACTTACCAACCCTCAAACACTAATGCCTCAGAAAGCTGTGAAAGCAAAGCCTGTTGGATGGCTGAAACAGCTACATCTGGGTCTTAGATTGGCTTTCTTTTTCAAGTGAATGGAAGTAGAGAAGTATCTTTGTGCCCTCTTGCAAAATATTCTTTAATTGTTTGCTATGACTTACTTTAAATGTCAAAAACCAAGGCTATAGTTGATAATATAAATATTTGCCTATCAACAGCTATGCCTGTCAATAAATGTACAACCTAGTAACCAGAAAGAGTCTTCTCTTGTTACCTTTTATTGTGAAGAGAGCACTTACTGTGAACCCTATCACCTAAGCTGGGATATTTATTTACTCACTTAGTTATTTTGTTCTTAAGGTGGGTTTTAAAAACTATTCATTTACTTATTTATTTTTAGAAGTAGGGTCTCACTGGGTAACTCCCCCTGGTCCAAAACTCTCCATGTAGACCAGGTTAGTCTGAAATTCAGATGGATTTCCCTCTGCCTCTGCCTCTGCCTCGGCCTCGGCCTCTGAACTCCTGAGTGCTGGGATTAAACATGGGTGCCATGCACCTTGCCACCTTGACTTTTTGAGGCAAATTCTCATTAGTTCAGGCAGGCCAGAGCTCCTGGTCCTACTGCCTCTGGAGTGCTAAGACTGAAGAATTGTATTGCCATGCCCAGTTCTGAGCAGATTTTTTTAAGAGTACAGTATGTTACTATTATCTATGGACACAATATGTCTGCCAACCCTCTAGATGTCATCCATCTTGAATAACTGAGATTTTACACATTGAAGGATGCAGGGTCAAAAATCAGAGCTCACTTCCTGGTTTGAAAGCCCACCAATCCCTGAGCTCAAAATCGTACCAAGTGTCTGGGCTTCCCCCAAGTTCAGGACTTGAAATCCCATAATCATCCCTCACCCTGGGCAGCTCCATCTCTTGAGAAATGCTATATAAAGCCTGCTTTCCCCTCAGTATTTTGACTCTTCTTGCCTGAGCAGAGGCAGCCAACCTCTTGTGTCTTTTCCAATAAATATCTCATGTGAGGTTTGTTGTATGGTGTGACTCTGTGGTATTCTTTGTCTCCCCACTGCCAGGATACCTTTCCCCGCAGAGCTATAATGCTTTCCCTTCAGAGCTGTAGTTACAATGAGCCTTCCTCATTCTCATGTGCGCACTCAGTCCGCACCTTCATTTTTTCCACACTCTCCTAATGCTCTTGTATGAATGCATTCCAGATTTAGTTTCTAGTGTTTAGCCACAGTGTTGGGAGGTGGGGTATTTCTGGAGCTGTTTAGGCCACAAGGGCCAACCCCTAATAATGGATTAATACAGCTGGACAAAGGGCTTGGTGGAGGGTGTTGCCTTACCTCCTTCTCTGCTCTCTGCCAGATGAAGGTACCTCCCTCTGGAGGAAGCAGTAAGCAAGGCTACGTCCTGGAAACAAGGAGTAGCCCTGGACAAATGATGTTTGGATCTTGGAATACTTTGACCCTAGAATGGTGAAAAATAAACCTTTATTATTTTTAAAAAAAATAAATAAGCTATCCAGACTATAGTACTCTGATATGACAACACAGACTCGTAAATGGAACCGTCAGTACTTTTTCCTTCTATGACTACTTACATTTAGTGCCATGTCCTCTAGTGCCATCTGCATAGTCCCATATTGCAGAATTCTTTTGAGGGTTGAGTGATAATCTTAACTAAAGCATATGACCTTGTCTTCTCAGCCACTCTCTGTTTTGACTGGCTTAAGCTTGCAAAGGTACTGGTTACACAGTATCCAGTTCTTAAGAACTCATTTGTTAAACAAACCACCCTAGAAACAAGAACTGCAACTCCTTTTTCAGGCTTTGTTTTGAAGCTTCCATTCTGTATCACAGCCTTCCTGATAGAGAAATTGACCAAGAGAGAGAATGTATTGATTAGCAAGCCTCTGCCAGAGCCTGATATTATATCCAAGACTTTATCCACTTAGGTCACTAAGATCCCTTAAACGACTGTCTGGCCTTCCTCTCTCCATCACCCACACCTTGATGCACAGTTTTGTTTTTGCTTCCTACTTCACATATAGGGCAAATTGTGTCTTACCTCCTGGTTCTGGTGCACTTTCATAAGGACAGGTATTCTCCAGGTTTCTCTTCCTTTCCTGTCACCCACAGGCTACACTTTGCTAATCTCCCTTCTAATTAGGTTGCCCTCTCACTAGCTTAACACATATTTTTTATATCCTTATATAAGAATGGCATTGCTTTCTGTGAACATTTTAAATTTACAAAAATATCTCTACCCATTTTTTTTTAATTAGTGCCATGGAGTAATTTTTTTTTTTTAAAGAAACAATCTTTTTAGAGCGCTTTCAGGTTTACAGTGTGTTAGTTATGAGCCTGCTGCTATGATAAAAATACCCTTTGATGGCAATTTCAAGAAAGAAATGTTTATTTTCTCTCACATCTCATAGGTGGCAGGAGCTTGAGGCAGCTGTTCACAAGGGAATCAGCTGAAAGGAAGCAGGAAGCAGTAAGTGCTATGGTTCTAAGCCCAGGGAATGGTGCCCCTCACTGGTTGAATGGGTGAGCTCACCTCAATTAGCCTTAATAGGCATGTTCAGAGGCTTACTTAATCTAAATCACCTTTGTGCCTTCAGGCTTGTCTTTTGTCTTCTTGATGATTCCAGATCCTGTCAAGTTGACATTCAAGCACTAACCATCACTTGGAGGAATTGAGTGGGCTGTTCAAAGAATTCTTACACATCCCTTTCTAGTCTTTCCATCTTATGACACCAGCTAAGAAGGTGGGTTGATTTTTCCCTGTCAATTAAAGAATTTAAAGATAGGAAACAGCTCAGAGAAGTATGAAAGTGGAACATTTATTGGCAGGTATTGCAGAGTTCATGGGTAGAAAATGGGCTCCAGAGTTGGGTGACCTTTGACCTTAAAGAGATCTGGGTTTTCATTTGAGTTTGAGTACCTCCCTCTTGGAGACTCTCACTATTATTGAACCTAAGGAGTTGATACTTTCTAAGTACAGGGATTAGGAACCCTCTTTGTGTTCACAAGCATGGAAATAGCTATAATGAGTGCACAGGCATGGAAGCATTGGTTGGTTGGGATTAGGGTGAGTCCCCAAACTCCTTCCTTTTTGGTGTAGTAGGGAAAGAGAAACTCACTAAAAGCGTTGGAGTAAAAGTAAACTTACTACTGCCTGGGGCCTTGTGGTAGCGCTTGCTTGCAGATTCTCTCCTAATAACAACCTGCATTAATGTGTTGCAATGATATGCTTATTATCAATGAGCAAATATTGATAAACTGTTATTAAAGTTCATCATTTGTACTAGGGTTGGTTCAACCTTTGGATTGGACACTGAGTTTTTAATAGTGTGAGTCTACAGTGACAGTTACATAGTGCTCTGTAATAACCTTTGTTTCATCTACTCATCCCCCACCTGGGAGATCCCTGGTAATCACTTAGTTTTTATGTTCCTCATAGTTTTGCCCTTTCCAGGAAGTTACATATTTGAAACCATACAGTATATAGTATGTTTCATGTGTCCTTTGTTTGCTTAGCAGTAGGTGCTCAGTTCTACTAAGTCTTCAGTGGCTTGGCAAGTCATTTCTTTTTAGCCAAGGACAGTATTCCACTGAATGTATGTACCAGAACTCCCATTAACAAACTGGGTACATTAACTGCTTCCATATTTTTTTGCAGTTTTATGCACTTTTGTGCATCATAAATGTTTACTTTATTATACAAGGCTTCATGAAGTCATTTTCATGAAAGCGTGTGATGTGCTTTGAGCATTATTCTCCCATCATCCATTGATTCACACTCATCCTCCCTCTCAGTTGGTTATTCTTCTAGGTAGTCTTTTGTATACTTTCATGTCTTCTGTAATGCATGGTTTTATAGACTTTAAAGTCTAGGTGCCATGAATGAAAGCAATCACTGTGTCTGAGACTACAGTTATTTAATATGATTATCTCTGGCTGTATCTGTTTTCTAAACAACACAACCTTGTATTTCTTCATGGGTTAACAAAATTCTACTGTATAAAAACTGGATTTTCATTAACCATGTGTTGATAGACAATGAAATCATTTCTATAACTTCACTATTGTGAACAGTGCTAAATAACATTAATTTGCATTATGTCTATGAAATGTGCAGTTAGAGTCTTTTGGTTACACAGCTGAGTCATATGATAGTTCTATTGTTTAGCTTTGTATGGAGCCTCCATGTTGATTTTCCACATGGTGAGACTAATTCACTTCCCACCAGCAGATTAAGGCTCCTATTTTTTCATATCCTCATCAGAATTTGTTGTAGTGTGTTTTCTTAAGTACTGACATTCTGACTGGAGTGAAATACTACCATCATATGCTTCTCATTTGTATTTCTCTTTTATTAGTGCATTCTGGCTAGTATTTTGACAACTTGATAAAAGCTAGTTATCTGAAAGGAGGGGGTCTTAAGTGAGGAAAATGCCTCCATAAGATCAAAATGTAGGGCATTTTCTTAATTAGTGATTGATGGGAGAGAACCAGGCCATTGTGGGTTGAGCTATTCCTGGGATGGTGGTCCTGAGTCCTATAAGAAAGCAGGAAAATGAAATTTCCCACTATTTATGTGTGAGGGTTGATGTGTAATTTAAGCTTTAGTAATGTTTCATTTACAAACATGGGTGTCCTTGGGTTTGGGACATAGATGTTAAATGGATTTTTCCTTTGATAAGTAAGAAGTATCTTTCCCCGTGTCTTTTGTTTAATTTTGGTTTGAAGTTTATTTTGTTAGATATAAGAATGGCTACACCACCTTGCTTCATTGGACCATTTGCTTGGAAAATCTTTTTCCAACCTTTTAGTCTGAGGTAATGTCTCTTTATGACATTGAGGTGTGTTTCTTGTATGCAGCAGAAGGAGGAATCCTGTTTTCACATCCATTCTGTTAGTCTGTGTTTTTTAATTGGAGAATAGATTCCACTGATACTGAGAGATATTAATGACCAATGATTGTGTTAATTCCTATTATTATTATGATGATGAATTTGATGATGATGATGTTGGTGGTGGTGGTGTGTGTGTTCCCACTTTTGGTTTTGCTAGTGTGAGATTATTTCTCATATTTGCATGGGTGTCATTAATCTCCTTGGGTTGGAGTTTTCTATCTAGTATCATCTATAAGGCTTGATTTATAGATAGGCATTGTTTGAGTTTGATTTATCACACAATATCATGTTTTCTCCATCTATTATGATTGAAAGTTTTTCTGGGTATAGTCTTTTGGAATAGTATTTGTGGTTTCTTAATAGTCTGCAGGACATTTTTCTAGGCCCTTCTGCCTTTTAGCCTTATGGGAAATGTAAATCAAACAATTTTAAAATTCCACATTATACCTGTCAAAATGGCTATGATCAAAAAGTGACAGCTTATGCTGATGAGAATATGGAGCAAGGGGAACATTCCTACATTCCTGGTGGGAGCATAAACTTATACATCAACTTTGGAAATCAATATGGAGGTTCCTCAGAAAACTGGAAATTGATCTACCTGAACACCCATCTATACCATTCCTGGACATGTACTCAAAGGATACTCCATCTTACCTCAAGGACACTTACTCAACTATGTAAATGTTTATAGTAGCCAGGAACTGGAAACAACCTAGATGTCCCTCAACTGAAAAATGGATAAAGAAAATATGGTATTTTTACACAATGGTATTTTTACACATTTTTTATCAGCTGTTAAAAAATGATATAATGATATTAACAGGCAAATTGATGGAACTAGAAAAAAATATCCTGAGTGAGGTAACACAGACCCTAAAAGATAATAATAGTATATACTTACTTATATGTGGGTGTTAGCAATAAAGTAAAGGATAACCATGCTATAATCTACAGACCCAGAGAAGCTAGGAGAACTCAAGAGGGATGCATGAATCACACTGTGAAGGGGAAATAGATTTTGCAGGTGGGTTGGGAACAGGTGGGGATGGGAACAGAAGGAATCAGGCAGAGTTGTCATGGAAGGAGAGAATATTAGGAAGGGCAACTGGAATTAGGGGTTATTTCAGGGGTGATATGGAAAAAATGTCATGGAAATTCCCAGCCATGGAAATTCCCAGGAATCTATGAGGGTGACCCTAGTAAAGACTTGTAGTAATGGGGGCATATGGAATCTGAACAAGCCCTCTTCTGTAATCAGACAAGGCTTATAGTGGTGGGACTGGGGTATCAACCCAGCCACAAAATCTTTGATCTACAATTTGTCCCACCTGAGAGATATGCTGGGGGTAACAGTGATACAGAGCTTGTGGGAACAGCCAACCAAGGACTGATCCAACTTGAGGTCCATGCCATAAGAGGGAGCCCAAGCTTGCCACTGTTTAGATGGTTAACCAGAAGCTAGATTGCCCAGCACCCTAGGATAGCACCAAACAGGGCTGAAAAAAAAGTCAATGAAATAATTCTTAATGTTATTCTACTCATAGGGAGCCTAGCCCAGTTTTTATCAAGATAGGCTTCATCTATCAACTGAAGGGATCAGATGCAGAGACGCACAGGCAAACATTAGCAGAAGCTCATGGAACCCTTCAGAAGACAAGGAGGAAGAATTGTAGGAGCCAGAGGGATTGAAAACACCACAAAACAGTGCTCAAGAATCAACTAAGGAGGGCTCTTAGAAGCTCACAGAGACTGAAGTGACAATCGTGGAGCCTCTATGGGTCTGAGCTATATATGGTTGTATGATATGGTTGTGTAGCTCAGTGTTCTTATGTGACTTGTAACAGTGGGAGTGGCAGGTTGTCTCTGATTCCTTTGTCTGCTCATGGAACCCTTTTCCTTCTAATAGATTGCCTTATTCAGCCTTGGTATGAATGTATGTGCCTAGTTTTAATGTAACTTTCTATGACATGTTTGGTTGATATCCCTTGGAGGCCTACTCTTCTGAAGGGAAACCAAGGAGGAATGGATTGGGAGATCTGGAGGAAATGGGAAGTGGGCTAGAGGGACTGGAAGGGATTAAGGGAGGGAAAATTGCACGCAGGATGTAATATATGAGAGAAGAATAAATTCAAACAGAGAGAGGGGGAGGGAGGGAGACAGGAAGGGAGGGAGAAAGGGAGGAAAGGAGGAAATGAAAGAAAGAAATCAGGCTAAGGAAGCCATGGGAGGCAAGCAAGTAAGCAATACCCCTCTATGGCCTCTGCATCATTTCCTGTCTCCAAGACCTGACCTGTTTGAGTTCCTATTAGGACTTCCTTCAATGATGATCTATGATGTGGAAGCCAAATAAACCCTTTCTTCCCCAAGTTTCTTTGATCATGTTGTTTCATTATAGCATTAGTCATCCCAACTAAGACAACTAATGATGCTGAACTTCTCATATGTTTTAAAACTATTTGGCTTAATTTTTTGAGAACTGTGTACTTATTTTATTAGCCTATTAATGGGTTGGGTTGTTTCTTTTTGTGTTTACTTTTTTTGAGTTTGTTGTATATTCTGAGTATGACTCCTCTGTCAGATATAAATCTAGAAAAGAAGAATGTTCCCCATGGAGGGATACTCCCTTAACCCAGAGGCAGGAGGGAGGGCCTAGTCCCTACTCCAAATGACTTGACAGATTTGGATGACCCCTCCAGGAAGGCATCACCCTACATGTGGAGTGTGTGTGGGAGGGAAATATGATGGGAGTATGGTTGGGGGGTGGGAGGATGGAAGAGTGAGAGGGAGGGACACTTGGAATACATTTACTATCTTTCCACCTTACTTAAGGCTTTGCCTTTACTACTCTACTATGCTTTGATGTTTACCATAACATATTGTACGTGTTTATCTTTGTCATTACTTTACAGCATCTCTCTAAGTATTTCACACACTCTGGTTTAGTGGTCTGGGATTTCTTCAGCTTATTTTCATCAAGGGAAGTTCCCCTTCAGTTATGACACGTTTTATTTTTTTCTGGATATAATGATCTGTGTTGGCAGTTGTCTCTTGGTGCTTTGTAATCACTATTCCATTCTCCCCTAGTTTTAAAAGTTTCTGTTGAGAAATGTGCTATAATTCTGATGAACTTCCCTGTATGTGTGACTTGGCTCTTGTCTATTGAGCTTTTGGTATCTTTTCTTTATTTCTTGTGTTTAATATCTTACATATGACATGCCCAGTGCAGGTTTGTTCTAGTCTTGTCTCTTTGGCTTCTATATGCCTCTTGGACCTGGGTGGTTATCTTTCTAGATTTTATGAACTTCTGCTATGGTTTTATTTAATGCCTGCCTTGTTTATGCTGTTAGCCTGAGGCTTTTTGTATTCTATTCTTGTTAATACTAAAGTTGACCTTTCAGTAGTCTCACATGGGACTTGTGTGTTGTATTCATATTTTTATTATTTTATATTTATAGATATGTGTGTATTCCAATTCACCTGTCCTATGTGTCCCATCACCTATATCCTCTCTTCCTTGATTCATTGCCATGGCTTTTCATAGACATTTATTATTATTATTATCATTACTATTATTATTATTATTATTATTAACTGAATTTTCATTTCTAAATTTTTTTCATTATTTCTCTTTATTGTATTCTTAGTTCATAGCCTATACTAACTTTATTATTTTATTCAGCTGCTAATTTGTATTCTGTTTGAATTCATTTAAGAGTTTATTTGTATCTTCTTTGATTGCATTAAACATGCTCATAATTATTATTTCAAGTACCTTGTATGGGGTGTTCATCTAATTTATCCTCTTGTAGATTTGGGATTTTCAAGGGGGATGTCATACTGTCAGGGGTTTATATGCTGCTTATATTACTACAACAAGCCATCCATCTGAATTTAAAAAATTTCATCAGACAGAATAGTTTTAAAAAATTAGCTGTACGTTTCAATTAAAGTATTTAAAATATTCAAGAGGGGCTAGCTTGTGGTAAGATTATGTGAATTTCAGTGTTTCAACCTTAGCTTATGTGATCAGGGCACCTGAAAAAAGCTCTGTATATCTCCCAGAGTAGAATATTAACTGCAGAAGCAACCAAAAGTGCTGGATAGACCACTCTGCAAATGCCATACTAACCAGTTTAAAATGGTAGTCTCTTTAACTTCAGAGACTGTTGAAAGATCAACAAGCAAGGGTAATATAGTGTTATCTTAGCTACTTTCTATTGCTGTGATGAAACATCATGGCCAATGAAACTCAAAATCTGGCAGCAGACTGGCAGGCATACTGCTGGAGAAGTAGCTACAAGCTTACATCCTTATCAGCAAGAGGGATACAGAGTACTAACTGGGAATGATGTGAGCTTTTAAAACCTCAAAGCTGGCCCCAGTGACACACCTCCTCCAAAATGGCCACATCTCTTAATCCTTCCTGTTACGAGCAGGTTTCCGCGCCCCCCCCCCAGCGGCCGCAGGCCACCTGACTCACTCTTTGTTCCTCCCCACCAGCTGCCTGGTCCCGCCCGTCCGCACGCCCCAATAACAAGCTGAGACTCTGTATTTGATACAACCCTGTTGGCCAGTTATGATTATTGTTTATGGGCTAGCTCTGTCTTAATTATTAACCCATTTCTACTTATCTAAGTATTTCCACCTGGTCATCTTATCAGGGAGCCACCGCTGAGCCGCCTCTGGCATCTTCTTTCTCCATGCTCTACATCCTGACTCCTCCTTACTACTTCCTCTTTCCTCCTTGTTTCCTAGCCCCGCTTATCTTGCTTTCTCATTGGCCCAACAGTGCTTTATTAGTTAACCAGTATGAGAAACATATTTACAGAATAACATCTCCCATCACCTTCCCAAACAGTTCCACCAACTGGGAATGAAGTATTCAAAATATATGAGCCTATAGGGATATTTACATTCAAATGACTCCAGATATTAATTACTAAGACCAGGGATGAAGCCAAAAGGCAGAAATTAGAATTAAATCAACTGCAGAAAAAGTTCAAGTAAGAAAAAAAGTTAGGGGATTATTAATGTCCATAGGCTGTAGAGATTATTGAGGTTTGAGAAGAAAAGTTTTAGAGGGAAAGAATTCAAAACTGATCCCATCAAGGAAGAAACACTGAGTGATAAGATTTTTTAAATATATATATATATGTATATATATATATGTATAATTTCATTCCATTTTTGTCTTTTATGTTTTATTTTAATTTTGTTTTTATTTTTTGATATTCATATTTAAATCAAAAGCACAGGAGGTAAGGTAAGCAGATGTTGTGGATAGAAAGAAAAGTATTGAATATTCAGTTCTCAGCTAAGGGAGAAGCGTACAGCAATCACCTTCACTCTGAAACAATACAATTATCAGACATAGCTCCAGGAACTACTTTCTCTACAATGTTGCATGCCCCAAACTACCCTGATCAGGGAGGTGACATCTGCAATTCCAATTTAAAGCTAGTAAGCCAGATTGGGCACTGGCCCAATGGTATTTAGACTAATTCCCTTTTGGGTTGAGTTTCTGAGGCAACTTTTGTAGCCCACATTTTGGGGGGCTTTTGTTGGGTCCAGCCAACTCTTCCAATTCATACCTGAGAAGAGTGTGGATTGAGGAAAGAAATATACAAAAGACAGAGATAGAGTCAAAAGGGGACCTCAGTAGATACTGGAAAAATGCCCCAAGGACACACAGTCCTTATATACCCCAATCAAAAATGGTAGAAGGCAAAGAGACCTCCTTACCAAGATAAAATGAGGAAGCATAATTACCTTCTTAATACCTAAAACATCAAGTAACCCCATATTCTAAACCAAGAGTCTTGTTGTCAAGGCAAGATACACAACAGCCAAACCTTAGAGTAAATATCCTATTGTTAAAGTAAGACAACCATTAGTTACTTCTTAGAACAAATATTCTGTTGTTTAACCTTGATAGACAAATAGTGGGTTTGAACTCTTCGAGCTTAAGTACAGATGTAGTGGAACCATTTCTATGGGCTCCGACAGACAGTTGTGCTGAGTTGAACACTGTAGTTCTCAATATCCTCCTCCATGCTCTCTTGAGTCCCCCAGTGTTCTTTGCAAAAAGGAAAGGAATCAAAACCTTGCTGCATTTTCCACTGGCCTTAGCAGCAGCCTTTGGGGAACACCTACCTCAGCCTTCCAATGCTGCACTTCTGTCCCCTTTGTCATGCCCAGGGAGGCGGGTAGGGTTCCTTGGTTCTGCTCCTCCAAACTATGCTATGGCTCTTCACTTGTTATGCATGAGGGAAAGGAAGGTGGGGTACCGTCTGGATGTTCAGTCATCAGTATGAAGGAAACTGTCACACCTGCACAGAGTTCTGCTTTAGCTTCCTAGTTTTTCTCGGCCTATGATTCCTAGGCTTTTCCGCAGTTCTTTCCTCTGGTTGTTCCTGGATGCCACTGTACATAGGGATATATAAGCCACTGTCTTACTAACCTCAGCCAGACCTTGTACTGGCCATCAATGTCTTCAGCTCTGTGTGTCACTGCCACTTATTGATCCAGTCCATGGTGGTCCAGATGACTGTTCATGCAGCATCACTTCTCTTGTTTCTATTGGCCTCTCTTAAGTCACTTGTTGCCTTGGGCACCAGATTCTTGTTCATAGCCACTCCTCCATGCATCCTTATGGAGATATCACCTAGACTGATGAGTTTACTAACAACTATTGTCTCTGAACCATATGTTTTTAGGGTCTTTCCATGTTATTATCTACATAGTCAATGTGCCAATGTTAAGTGTTGTTGTGGTATCCTTCACATGACTCTCTTTTTATCTCCAGATACTGGTACCCTTGCTTCCAGAGATGAACCTGAATGTCTGCAAGCATTTGTCACCTTGCATCAATTGTCATGATCATCTCTCTATTTCTTCATGGCTCTGCTTGGAAATTGCAAAATTGTAAAATATTCTTAGGAGAAAAATGTGTACGTGGGTGTGCATTGACACTTTGATTAGATGGTACCAAATTATTCTCTAGAGAATAGTTCACTCTCTCCCCATTTAGTTTTTTATGGAAAATGTCAAGATCCATTTCACAGGTTTTTGTATTAGTTGATTTTTAGGGTTATCAAATTATGGGCAGTATAAAAAATATCTCATTTCTCTTAATTCATACTGTTGTGAAGACTCGTGTGTTGGAGCTGATCCCATTGTCTGTAAGTTGTGTGTGTTTAGTTCCCTTTACTATCTGTCTTCTCTCTGGAAAGTGCCTTTGTGGCAATTATGTGAGTCCATAGTCCTTGGAATAACTCACTCCCAGGGAAGGGGAATAGGCATCCTGAAATTCCTTCCATTACACCACAGGAAGCAAATAATTTCATATTTTTTCATATTTTCCAATCCCTAGTTGGCCCATGCAAAGAATAGATGCTAAATCCTCTGGTGCAGGGGTTTCACACTTTGCAGCATCAGTTTTATTGTATGAGTATAACATAGTAGCAGGAGAAATATGTACTTAATTCTGAAAAATTAGAAGTAACATGCTTAGGATGACCTTTAGATGGAAGCTAGGTACTACTGAAATATGTATAGGTATCTTTGTCTAGTGAGAAAACAGAAGACTGTTACATTGCACTGTCAAGTGTAATATTTATGCCTTGTTCAAGGAGCTTGTTTGCAGAGTAAATATACTTCTAGTTTTAGCTAGCTGCTCAGTCATTAATGCAGCTGAAGAAATAAGAATTATTGCCAGCTAGTTTTCACTCCTCACTATTCTACTCAAACCCATATTAATTTTGTGAGATTACACACATTTATTTATACTGTGATATTTTTCTCTGTGTACTTTTTATATCAAGAGTTCCCCCTCCCCTGTGAGGATCTTCTCGTTTGTTAGAATTGAAACATTGTAAGTTCGATGCCTTTGTCTTCCATTTAAGAGTACCTATGTATTTATTCTCCTCCTCCTCCTTCTGTTTTTAACCTAATAGTTAATTCCTGAGGTGTTTCTAAAGGAAGAACCTCTTTCTAGTTTTAAAGTATAGGAAGGAAGAATTCTTTTGTTTTTATTATACTGTTCATTGACTTTATTTTGTTTTTGTTTTTCTAGTTTTGTGGAGAAACAGTGGCATATAGAACACTACATACTTAAGTAAACAACACTGTGATTTGATATATATTTCAGAATATGTTTAGTGTATAACATCACCAATGTTTCTGTCTTCTGGTTTTACGATGGTCACTATCCTGAGTGAAAAAAATACATGTTGGTCATTGCTATGTCTTTTTTATATGCAGGTCTACCACTCAGATGCCTGTTCGGGCTGTGATCTCTATTCATGAGCATCTTTTAAAGAAAGTTATATGCTTGATTTTGAGTAGCTGAGTTTGTTACCTACCTTAAGCATTTTGCCCTTCTAGCTGTGTGGTTTGCTTTGTGACTGACTTCAGGTTGCCTTGTTATTTTGTTGACTATTTTCTTCCCTGTGCCAGAGTTTTAGGATTTTGTTTTGTTTTTGTTCATTTTGCTTTTTATCTATGCATTTTTGCCTTTGGTGCCTGTGATTTAGGGATTACATCCATGAAACCATTGCCAAGACCATTGTCATAACTTTTTCTTATCTGTATTCCTCAGAATTATGTAACTTTGGATTGGAACATTAAGTCTATAATCTATTTTCAGTTGACTTTCCCATGTAGACTAAGTTAAGTATCCAAATTATTTTTTTAAACATTTATTGAAATGATTTGTCTTTCCCTATTTCTGTATTCTGGGTAACTTCTCAAATATAAGTTAATAGAGTTGAGGAATTTTGTTTCAAGAATGGAAACCTTAGTTGATTACTTGGTGACAAGGATGTTAACTGGCAAAAGAGACATTGATATTTGGGGGGGTTGTTTTATGCTGGTTTGCAGCTTTATTTCTTTTGTTCTTTCTTTCTTCCCTCCTTTCTTTCTTTTGAAAGGTTCTCACTGTATAGCCTAGACTGGCCTTGAATTGCAATCCTCCAGCCTCTGCCTTCCCAGAGCTGAGATTAGAACTGTACAGTACCATGCCTACCATGTGGTTCCTTCCTAATGCCTCAGAACAAAGTCTTGCTCAGTAGTTGAGAGCTCTACTTACTGTCTTCTTTGGAACCCAGACTATTTTCTTAAGGAGATACTCATATTTTCCCAGTGTGTTTCTTGTTAAACGTTGAAGAAGTTTTAGGGTCCACCAACATGAGATCTAAAATTCTTCACACCCAGTGGATAGAGGAATAAAGGGTTAGATTTTGGACATATTTCCATGTCCCAGTGAGATCTGAATTTAATGAAAGCATCTTGATAATTTTAAAAAAAGGAAGAAAATCAAATTTTGAATGCCCAAAGCTTGTTAATCTTTAGAAGAGTTTAGGGGTGCTAAGTAGATGGCCCAGTGAGTAACATGCTGGCTGTGCAAACATGAAGACCTGGGGTTTTACTTCCAATTCCCACATAAAATACTCAGTACAGCAGCATGTGTTTATAATCCAAGAGCAGGAAACTGGGGAAGATAGTCAGAGATTGTGGGCTTACAGGCCAGCCACTCTAGTCAAAATCCTGAGGGCTAGTGTTAATGATGAGACCTTGTCTCAAAATCTATGGTGGAAGGAAAGAGATAAAGATATCCCAAATTGCTCCCCTGACCTCTACATGACATCCAGTCACACATGTACACACCATACATGCATAAATAATACACAGAATACAACAATAACAAGAAAGAATTTGAGAATTACTAGAATTAAAGAGTTTTGGATAAGCAGAATTGGCCAGACATCATTTAAATAACACAGGAAACTGTGAAAGTCACAATTTGGTTTCATTCTCATCCCATTCACAGAAGTCATGATGGGGTTATGATGACATTCTCACAGTTTAATAAGCCAAACAGACTAACTAACTAAACATAAAATGATACAATCATAAAGAATGATCAGTGTTAATGGAAGTTAGAGACAAAAATACCTCTTTGGGGAAAGATCTGAGCTGCTTTCTGTAGGAGGCAACATTTAGGCTAAGGCATGAATGTGAGAAATGTAGCAAATATTATAGCAATAAGCAAATAGGAGCATAAATGGCCCACAAGCAAACCTCAACATCATGTGTGACAACAGAGTCAGGCATGACCTGTCAGTGTCCTCAAGCTATACGATTAGCTAAAGACAAGGCAGAGGCCTGTCATTCAACCACACCTACTCAATGCACTTAACCTTCTTCAAGGGCAGAGTCTTTCCATGTCTGTGTTGTGACAATCAATGCTGATTGTCTTAGATTGGTGACACTGTTGAGCTTAATTTCCCTTTTGATCTGTTAACCATTCCAAATGTGCTCGAGTCTGTGATTAGTTTTGCTGAGGAGATTTTCTGTTGGGGAACATGTGGGTGGCTTTTCAACCCTGCTTTTCTGCAAGTATTATGCAGATCTAATAAGAACTCTGGTTACAGGAAATTTGTGGAGACAAAGAGATGCAAAACTAATATTATGTTAGTATTTATTACCTCCTGAGTGCATTCGAAATATGAAAGGGCTTCTACCTAAAAGATCAGAGAGAACAAAGGAATGGCCAAGTTTGTTCAGTTACAATGCCTGCCCTTCCCTCATCTACCCCTCCTGATGTACATGGAGAGAAGGTATAGGGAAGGCTGCTGTCTGCCTCTATGTCTCACCCAGAATGCCTACACTATCGCCTTCTCATGGGTGAACGAATCCTGCATACCAAATACTTGTTGACATTTCCACAGCAAGGATAGCACTTCCAATTACTGGGTTCTAAAAAAGGATTTGAGCAGGGGCATAGTGGAGTTCTATAGATTTATTGAAAATAGCAATGCACATCTGAAGAAAGTGGTAAGGTAGGAAAGGAGAAACAGCATGTCAGTGGGAAAAGTGGACTTGTAGACATGAGTATAAACTATAAACTAGCTTGAAAATAAATGTTCCAAGCCCCTTGCTTTCTTGTCTACAAAATAAAAATGGTTTAGATTTCTTTAAAACCCTTTTGCACATTTTGAATCCTTGAAGGACAGTCTTATGTGAACAGTGTTGTGAGACTTTATGTGAAGGTTTGGAGCCTTTTCATCTGTGATGCTGTTATGCCCACGTGCACCACTCTTTTTCTCCAGGAAACAACATCAATGAAGCAGGTTTTGGAGAGTAGCCGTGATACACAGTATTTAAGAGAGAAACTCAGCTTGTCAAGCCACTTCTTGGCATACTGGGATACATGACATCCTCTTGATAAAGGGATCCAAACTCAAAAGTCAACCAGAAGAGCTGTGTCCATTTTTCCCAGTGAAAATGGATGACCAGTGGAGGCCACCATCTCTCTTCTCACCTTTAAACAGAGGTGTGAACTGTGCTTGCATTCTGTGGGCAATCAGGCAAAATCATGTTATGTCAGTTCTAACCAAGCAGCCAGGAGCCTCCAGAATTACCCCTGTCAGAAATAAATATCCATTTTAGCCACTGGGGAAAAAAAACAGTGTTCTCTTAGTGCTCTAGTGGCTGATAAAAAAAGACACCTCCAGTAAGATGCAATTAATGTTTAGGAAGAATTCATCTAGAATGTTAGATGTTTGCTTTAGCTCTGTGTGCACTATGACCTGTCAGCTTATGGTTTCAGACATGTTGAAAACTCAGAAGATATTAAGACATCTACTCTATTCTCCTGTTGATAGCATAGCCAAGAATAATTCAGGTCCAGGATGTCACAGAGATGTCCAGGGTAAAACGTAAGCCAAAAAGTATATGGTAGAATATCAACTGTCATTTCCTCTAATCAGGTTTTAGACTTCTCACTTTTTCATTAGAAGATAATGTGGCAATGATGTTTCTTCCTAGGAAATGACAAAAAGAAAAAGAAAAAACAGCCCATTCCAGAAGACAATTGTCAAGGAGCTTGTAAATAGTAGACACCTAGTACGGATACACATATAAAGTTTACTTTACTTTATGGTTGAAGAAGAGTTTTCTTTAAGACATCTTTCTGTTTAAAGTGTGAAATAAATATATTTATGAGATACAATATGTTACTCTGAGATGTGTACATACTTTATAGAATTTCTGAAAGAAGCTAATTAACAGTACCTCACAAGTGTATTTGGTAAGAATGCTTGTAGTTTATTCTCTTAGCAATTTTGAAGAATTCCATACATTCTTGGTTAACCATAATTATCACAAAATAGTTTTGTAGTGCTTGGGATTGAATCCAGGGCCTCTTGTATGCTGGAGGGAAGGAACATTATGTCACTAAATTATATCCCTAGCTCTTCTGACCAATAGGTTTTCAGAGTTCCTTTTTTCCATTCATCTTAAATAGTATATGCTTTGACCAATAACTTCCTAATATCTACTCTCTTTCAACTGCTGTTCTACTCTATGATTGTAATGCCTTTGAACAATAAATATTATCCTGTGGGAGAAAAGATGCCCTACCTTTATGAGTCAAGCTTGCCATCTCTATTACAAGCTGCTAAGGACCTACTTATAAGCTTCTTTTTCCTGCATGGAGAGAATGTTGAGAATGTAGCATGTTACAGCAAACTCTAAGTTGTTTATTCCCACTTTTGCCTGCATCCAGGAATAAGCACATACATTCTGATGTGTTGTATATCACAGACATTACACATTCACCATCTCTCTCACAACCTTAGTTTGATCATAGTAATACTGTTCTGTCCACCAGAAAGGAACTTTCCTATAAAACACACTGGGAAATGATTTATTTCTTGACAATGACATGTATCTACAATGATTTTAACTGCATAAGAAGCCATCTAGGAAGCCTTATGCTTCATCCAGGCAAGGGTAACTGAAAGCAACACCCAGGAGCACAGTAGCCCAGTGTTGAGAAACAGTACATCTGTACTTAGAAGCACCCCCCCCCCGCCATATTACACTCACATCCTGGTTCTCCCAGCACACAGCTGCTCACAGGGAAACCTTGATGTATGGACTATCAATACTCGCTGTGTTCAGAGAGATCCCCAAGTGGGAACTCCTGCTGGAAGAAATACTAGATAAGATCCAGCACACGATACATTTCAATTAAAACGGAAGGGAGCTGCTAGCTACCTCACAGAGTGCAGTGAGATGCTACAAGATGTGTTGAGAATAAAAAATTTTGAAGGCAAACATATATTAGACAGTAGCTGTCTAGCTATGTAATAGAACAGGTGACAGTATTGCTTTTTTTTTTAACCTCCAAATCACCAAATCAGGTTAAAATAATTGAATGATTGGTCAGGACAAAAGAAGAATTAGCCTTATGGAGGAAAAGGGAGAAACACACCATTTTTACCCAGGTGGAGTGGTGGTTGTTACAATAGGCTGCACCTTCTGAGCGTGTGGTGGCTCACTGGAGACAAAGCTGCAAACTCAGCCCTCAGTTAGACTCTTCTTGTGGGGAATGAAATTTGATAGGATGCCTGGTCTTTGTGCCCCTCTGTGTGTCTACTCCCTTCCTACTGTCTGGCTTCTCAATCTAGCTGCTAGGGTCTGTGGTCCTCCGTAAGTATTCTACCAGAGATAGAATCTACAGAGTTCTGTCTGCTTTCTCTCAAAATGTGATGTTTTCAAGGAAAGAGGAATGTATGGAAAGACCACCATTTTGTCGAAGAAAAAGCAAATAGAGCGGCACAATGAAAGAATGTTTTAAAAGTAGGAAATTGGAACAATGTAAAGTACAAGACCCTTCTTCTTTTTGATTTAAAAATTAATACATCATGACCTCCACATAGCAGGAATAACTGTAGTACCTTTGGCCTCAACCTTCCGATGGCTAATTTCCACTGAGCATGTGAATTTTCAAGTGCCATCATTGGAACATACTCTTGGTCTGCTAGCCCATGCCCTGATGAGTCCCAGGAGACCTTCAGCATTGCATTGGATTTTTATCTACTAAAACCAATCACATTTTTTTCCAATAAATTAAGGGTATAAATGAAAGGAAATTAAGACTAAGGTTCTGTCTTTGTATAGGTCGTTCATAACTCACCATATAAAAACTATGTTTTTGTTTTCTCTTTCATTTGGAACACTAAGTTACCTCTGATTGATTGAGTTGAGAAAGAAATGAAGAATAAAATTAGGCTCGGCCCTTCTGACCCTTTCAGCTCCAGAAGTAACCTTCTTTCTGTACTATTCTTCTTTTTGACCCTTTCTCTTCTGTTTTACTGCATTGCAAAAGCCTGAGGGGCCACCCTAGCTTTGCTACAATAAAGTTGCTGCCATTGCCATCTTGATCAGTGTGACTGGTTGTTTTTGATTTTTGGTTTTTTGGAGGAGAGATGGTTTGAGACAAAGTTTTTCTGTGTAGCACTGTCTAGCCTGAAACTCATTCTGTAGACTAGATTGGCCTTGAACTCATAGAGAACTTTCTGCCTCTGCTTCCTCAGTACTAGAATCAAAGGGTTGCATAAAACAATAACTGGGGCAGACCCCTCCTTCAGCTCCAGCCCAACCCCTCGCTGCCCCTCCTTCTGCCTCTTTTTCTATCTATGTCTGACATTTTGAGTCTAAAGTCCAGACCCAACTCTGATCATGGAATGACGAGTTTCTGATTTGTTGAATTGTTGGTATAGTGAAGCTATGTCCCTCATATTGGGAATCTTAGCAATCAAAAGCCTGGGCCCATCAATATCAAATATCAGTGCCTTCAAATTCATCAAGCTTCTTTTTCTCTCTTACAACAGAGAAAAATAATTGTTGCCATTATTTTGGAGGTGGCTTCTGGGTTTTATAAGTTCTTTTTCTCCAAGGCAGATTTAACACTGGCCTCAGATATGTGAATTTTTCTTTAATGTGACTTTTCAGAATGGAATATAAAGCACCAAATAGCAAACACTCATTTGAAATAGTTGCAGGAGTTGACATGGTAAGATGTTGGGAATGTTGAGAGCAAATTCTTTTTGGAAAATTTTCAATATGCTTTGTAAATCAGTAACCCCCTCCCCCTCTAGACAAGAAAGTCCGCAGTTTGCAGGAACACACTGGTTTAATAAAATTGCCCTTCTTCCTTCTACTAAAAGTTTACCTGCGAGAGCCCCGAACATAATAAAATCAGATTATGAAGGCAATCATATTTACTTGTAATAAATCAAATCTTGCAGACATCAGTTAAGTCTCCCTACTGCACTGGGACAATATCACGCGTGCATACATCAATACCTGAGGTGTCAGAAATATATTTCATAAGTTCAGAAAAATTGCACAGACACGTGCAGTACCATTATGAGCAACGCATTTGCAATGTGAACACTATGATGTATAAAGTGGCTTTGTTCGTACATTTAATAAGCACCACATGTCAAGCCCACAAACATAATGGAATTTGCTGGTGATTTCTTACCATTAAATGTAGGTTATTGTTTTCAGGAGCGGGAAAAAAAAAAAGGAAGAAAGAAAGAAATCCTTCCCGTGCTTTGCTAACATTATCCATTTCTAAGCACCCAACCTCCTGCTTAACAGCAGCCTCTTTAAATTAGTGAGTAAATAAATAAATAAATTCAGGCCTACCACTGTGATATTAAATTAGGTTGTTCAAAAATAACTATTGGTCTCACTCTTTGTCTGGAATTGGTGCTATGGAAATCTATGCTTTACCTTCTCAAGACATTTTTATAATTACAGAAGTCTGAGCATTCACTGTCTTCCACAGAAAGATCTCAAAACAATATGGCATTTTCAGGCTAGCTTCATCAAAGTTGCATGGCTCTTTTCTCCAGTATAATAGCTCAGATTTCTTGCTTAGGTATTAGGGGTATGCACCAGCATTTGAATTTAAGGAGTTCATTAATTTTGCAGTAGTGATTTAGGGGAATTGGTGTTGGTGTGTATTTGTTTCTAGTATCTTTTCATGACTCTGTAGGTTTGTTATATAAATGAATATATATACACATATGCCCTCTGTTAAGAATATCAAAGAAACTAGTTAGAAGTGATCAAAATCAATAAAGAGTATTCTTTATTTCATTTGGGGTTTTTTGAAGTAATTTTTTAATGATGTTGGGCATGAGAGTGTACACTTGCAGTCTGAGCCAACTTTGAGGCCAGCCTCATATGAAGAACGAGACCCTTCCTTTCAAAACGAAATTTGTTCTCCACAGCAGTGTTTATTTCTCATTGCACTGTTAGGCAGTTCATGTTCTTTCAGTGGAGGGGAAATGGTTGGAGAAGCTGGAGAGACATGGAGCACAGTAGGAGAGAGACTGTCACGACTGTGGAACAGGGTCTGACCTTGAACACAATTGCATTCAGATATACCCAGTGATGCCAGCATGTGGCATCCCCAGGATGGTGTCCCATCCTAAAGGCAAGCTCCTGGCTTTGTTGTCATTTCAAATGTTTCACAGATTCCCTGTGAATTTCTTTTACATTCTTCTCTACTCTATTCCATACTCTCCTATCTGACTATCCTTTCTATTCCCATCTCATTTTTATTGACACATACCCTAGGTGCCTTATTTGATTTTAGAATTTAACAAAATTCTCTACTTATGTGAAGTTTACAAGATAAAGAGATAAGACAACTACAAAACACAAAGAGTTTGGTAAGTGGTTCTTGCTTAGGTGAGTACATGAAGACAGGCGTGACTCATGAAAAAAGATAGCATGGGTCTGAAGGAGAGGGTTTGAACATGAACCTTGACAAGAAAGATATATAAACATGGGAAAGGAAAGGCCAGAAATCATTGGTTTCTAGAAGGAGGAAATCCATGACTGATGAATTTTGCTGTTGAAATTCTGCCCAAAGAGATATTTAAGCACTGCTCTAAAGTAGCTCAGAATTCATACTTATCACAGAGTATATGTAAATGGAACGTTTTCCCCCACTTGATATTTTTAGAAATCAACATTCCCATTTGCAATTCTTGTAAAGATGCTATTTGTAAACTACCTACTCTGGATCTCCAGTGCTGGCTGGTATCAGTAAGAGTGTAATCTTACTTCTGGTCAGGCCACAGTATCTGCGGCAGCTTTTGCTCCGCATAGACACTTTAGAGAGACACTGTGAGTTCCTTTGGGACAATCTTGACAATCCAGGTGCTAGGATATCTCATTTGGGAAATACCTTAACCCTTAAGGGGCTACTGGTGACACTGGCATGTCATATCCTCATCCTTACCTCTTCTCTGCTTCCTGCCTAGCTACAAGTTCCTGCTGTAGAGCACTCTCCCATTTCTGCCACACAGGTTTTGATGTCTCTTTTCAGAGATCTTGTCTTGCTATCTGTCTGTGGCACTGGACCTAAACCCTTACCATCCTATTGCCACTCTGATTAACTATACTTGCCCTGACTGTTCTTGGACCCAGTACTGGTAAACCAGGGTCATATAACTCATCATTTACCAGGAAGTGCTAGACTTCACATTGCTTACTGGACAGGAGGTGGTAGTATTATCATAAAAAGAGAAGCAAACACATTTCCTTAGGGAGAGTTACCCCATGTCATTGGAAGGGTCTATGCTCACCTACCTCAAGGTTCTTCTGAGAGATCTTTATCCTTAAGTCATTAGGAGGGTAAAGATTCACCATTAGTAAATGCATCATGCTGAATTAGGGATATTGGAGGGGAAAAAGCTCCCTGTGCTGGGGTTGAGGATTGCAATTGCTGTTTGCAAAAGTGGGGTCTCTCAGGTACTATTCTTATCAGATCTCCGTGTCTTTTTCTGGATTGGCCTGAATCCCTGCTGAAGTATCAGTTGGAGTTCAATGGATCCTGCTTAGACTGATAAAAGGAGCAGGGGAAGGAAGAGGAGGAGGAGAAGGTGGTTAGGAGAAGGCAGCCTAACAGTTGCCTTTCAGACTCAGAGTATTTAATAGAGACACTTTCTAAAGATTTACCTATTAGATTTAAATGTTTGGCAAGGTTAGGCATCAAGACACTTCTTAGTAGGCTTGGAGGCCCTTGAGGATGGACTCCTTCCTCAGGATCAACTTTGGACCTCACCTCCCAGTTAGCATGAGATAAAATATCCTGACTTGGTTGAGTCCCATTATGGATTACTACCTGCTGGTCAAAATAATGGAATCTGAGCTCTGCATCTGCCCCAGCAATCAGAACATTTTATACTATTGTGCTTTCTATTAATTGTTAATCCAACTGACAGTCATCTGGCTAGAATACCACCCCTCAAGAAAGGTGATTCATGGCTGGGCAATAGCAGGGCAATAGCAGCACACTGCTTTAATCCCAGCACTTGGATGGCAGAAGCAGACGGAACATTGTGAGTTCAAGACCAGCCTGATCTACAAGAGCTAGTTCCAAGGCAGGTTCCAAATCTACACAGAGAAATCCTACCTCAAAAAAAAAAAAAAAAAAAAAAAAGGAAGGAAGGAAGGAAGGAAGGAAGGAAAGAAGGAAGGGGAAACAAAGGTGATTCATTAGAAGACATGCTAAAGAGATGGGAGAAATAATTACCCAGCTAATGATACAATATACATATACCTTCAGAAGTTCCTCTCTCAGGGAAACTGCTTACAGATATTCACTGCTAAGCCTGCCCACTCTTCTGAATTCTAAGTCAATTCCTTTTTATCTTTCTGTGTCTTCTCTGGATACCACGAGGACTTGTGAGCAAGCTTGCCCTGACACTCTTGAAATTCTTATTCTTTCTCTGGAGAAAACCCCTACTCCTGCACCAACCTCCATCACTGAACCTGTCTACTTGCTTAGACCTTAACATAAAATGCCTATTTTTTGTCCTCTTACCCACTGCCTTCCTCCCAGCTTCCAAGATTTGCAGCTTGTCTGCTTAGTTATTTTTCTCCCAAACTCTAGTAAAAATAGTCCACAAGCTTCCTTCTGAGTCCATTTTTAAATTCTTTTATCAACGAGATTAAGATTCCCAGGTAAAAGCAAGAGATAACAAATCAATATGGCTTCTATTCTCATCACATACCAAGCTTCTTGTCACCTTCCTCTGATGTCTTTTATCCCCACAGAATCTGGGAGCTTCTACAAAGATTGCCCCCCTTGATAATGACTGAAAATTCTATAGAAAGAAGTTCCATGTAGCTAAGGGGCAAGGTTGCGTTTTAAACTCTGCTCTGTTATGATCATGCTTGGTCATTTACTCCATTTACTTTCTTGCTAATAAGATAATTAATAAAGAAAATGTAGGATTTTTGATGTTTTAAATTTATAAAATTCAAATGAATACAACCTCAAGATCTTTCACTCTGGATGGTCCTCAAATCATTTCCTTGTTGGTTAGCAATAAGTTAGCTTCACAAAGGAAATTCTAGTGGCAGATCATTTAGTTAGCTCATTGATGAACAATGATCTAAATGCTTATGGGTTTTATGACTTATCTAAAATCATGAGCTTGAGGTGATGCTATGTGAGGTGGAGCCTTTAAGAAGTGATTAAGTCATGGGCTGTAGCGCTTGCAACTGTATTAGAGTTGCACTAAAAAAAATGTGCTAGTATTATAAAAGACATCTGTGTTAGTTACTTTTAGTTACTTTTAGTTAGTTAGTTATCACTGTGACAAAATACCATGATCAGGGCAACTTATAAAAGAAAATGTTTAACTTGACTTATGGTTTCAGAGGCCTAGAGTCCATGATGGTGGAACAAAAGCATGGTGGCAAGAGCAACCAAGAGCTTCTGTCTTGATCTGAAAGGAGGTAGAGAGGGGGCACTAGGAATGGTATTTCATAGGCTTATGTCATGATCAGGCAGTGTCTGTCTCTTGTCCTGCTGGGTGCCCTCAGCTTCTTTGGCTTTTGTAACTGACTCACTTGATAACAAAGTGGGTCTTCTCTTCCAGGATCCTTCATAATCAAGCAAGAAGCAGCATGGGTTCAATCCGGATCTATGCCTTTCCACTCATGCTTCTTGTCCAACCTCTCCTCGCTCTTCACACATGAAAACATAGTGAATTATATACACACAGGAAGGCATGGTGAAGCTTACCCAGGTGCTTCAGAATGTGACTTCATATATCAATAAAGTCTTTACACAGGCAATTAGTTAAAATGAAGTCAAGAAGACAGCTCCAATGGCTCAGTGGTTAAGACCACTGACCTTCTAAAAACAATCAGCAATGAGATCTGGTGCCCTCTTCTGGCATGCAGAGACACACGCAGACAGATTACTGTATATACTTAATAAATAAATAAAATGAAATCAAGAGACTCGTGCCTTTATAAACAGGGACATCTGAGCATGAGGAGACTACCACATGAAGGTAGAGAACCAGAGATATAACTATAAGCCAAGAGATGTCAACCGCTGTTGATGAGGCACAAGAAGCAAGGTGGGGTGCCTCTTATCTCCTACAGTCCTTACAGTGAAATAGTGCTTCTGGAGTCTTTGATTTTGGACTCAGCTCTTGAGCTGTTAGCCAATGCCATCCCTCTCATGCTAAGCCTCCTAGTCTATGTGATGTGCTGTGGGGCCTGTAAACTTGAAGTTTCAGTGCTAGAGTCAAGGGCAAGAGCCGTTCAAAGATTCCTTCATCAGCTTCTAAAGTCAGATGTGATCAACTCTCTGGAAAAGCTCCCCAATTGTTCTGCTTCTCTGTCCCCTAGAAGATGGAAAGGAAAGAAAATAGTTTAAAAGGAGCCACAGAGTCTCAGGTATAGCTGCAGCAGAGGGACTTTCTGGGTAATAGTGATGAGAAATAATAATACTGAAGAGAAATACTGCTATGATGTTCATATATACCGTGAACCCGAATCTTAGTGCAAAGCTCAGAGCTAAGGTCCATTTTCCTCCATTCACCCTGACTATATAATGTGCTTCTGCTAAAAATACATTAGTGGCAACTGCCTGCTTTTGGTTTTTCAAAGTCAACAAAGAAACCCTAAGCAAGTGCCCTTTCAAAGAAGTTGAATACAGATGAATATTGTCTCACATATTGCTTAATATTGCAACTTTATTAGAAAAAAATATCAAGTCATGCAGATGCATTTTATGGAAGAAAGCATTCCAAGCACCCTGATTAGGAGTGAGCACCATTAACTCTTCTGTTTGTAGCACACTCAGGCCCTGCAGCTGGCCAGCAGGAAGAGAAGGAGGCTAGGCAGAGAGCATTCTCCGGCTTGTTCAAATCCCCACACGGAGATTTTCTTTCCTCAAGGAAAATATCAAATTTCCACAGAGGCTTAATTTCCTCAGAGTTTTATTAAGGTAATTATAATAATTGTTTTTCCAGAAAACTCAAAACTACTTCGGATCCATGCTGAGGAACACCTACTAATCGTTACTAAAACATACAACCTAACAATAAGGATGCTCTTTAAGATACTTTTTCCTCCATGAACAAGTGTATTTATTTCTCAAAATCTGCCATTTAATTATCTGCATGTTTTGGTGCAGCATTTGGTAGGTTATCATAGTCTGTTGAATAATCCTTTCTTTTAAAATGGACATATGTAAAAGGTCAAGTGTTCATAGGGCTATCCATGGTACAGGCACATCATCTGTAGTGTTTTTTGTTTGAGAAAGCAAATGTTTCAGGTCATCTCTAGGGCACTCCTGTATTGTACTTGATGGGGTCATCAGTTCAGGTCTAAATGTGTACACCTACCATCCCATGCAGATTTGTTAGGTTAATATCTTTTACACAGGGAGCATCAGAGAAAAATCTCACAGGCACAGGCTCCCAGCACCTGGTGATGTTAAGTGGCTTCTGGTATTTCCTCCTCACCTGATACCACATGACTTATTTATATTAACATGGATAGATTTGATGTAGAATATTCATCATTTTGTCAAATTCCATTTCCCCTCTTTATCCTGTTCTGCATGCTGCAACCAACATAATTATCTGATACATCCATTTAAACACATGACAAGCCTCCCGTAAAGAGATCCCTATAGATGGGAATTTTTTTTTCTTTTTAATAGTCTTCTCCCTTTCAGTGTCTTTTAAAAATATTAAGATAGGGGGTAAAAGATTACTAAGCTATTTTCTCTGAGAGATCTTTGATAGAGTAACAGTAATTGGATTATTTTAACTTCCCGATGCAAATTAACTTATTTGCTTGGATAGTCAACATAGTCAGCTTAAAGTTAGCTCCAGGGGGTGACATAATTATGGTTGTTAAGAATAAAATATTTCTGGTTAAGGAAGTCAAAGACCTTTTATTTTTTTAAATTTCAGAGAGAGGAAGCAGGGAAGGAAAAATTGTGGGTACATCAATCAAAAAGCTGGTAGGCAGAGTCGTCCAGTTACTTCAGGAACTGGAAAGTGGAGAATGGCACAGTGTGGTTGGGAGTGGGGTGAGCAGGCATAAGGAATGGTAGTTGAGTGATAGGATGCATGTTCCAGGAAGCCAGCAGGCACCAAAGAGACAAAATATTATCTTTGTGAACCCTCAAGCTACAGTGTTTGACCCAAGTGATGAATTTCTCCATTCCACACAGCAGCTCACCTTGTAGATGGGCCGGATCAGCCAGAGTTTAAGTGGAGTGATGGCTGCTAGTTAGATACAGCTAAGGATATGCACACATCTTGCTGAATAATGTGCTGAATAATGTACTTTCTTAAGAAATGAAGTTAACAAAGCAGTAACTAACACAGTGTTTAATAAAGAACATTTACTTTGACGAAGAGAGCATTGCCAGGGCTGTTTATGTGGGAGAAAAGAAATTGGTTAGCATTCCATTTGCCTGGCTGCTGGTCCTGATTCCTCATCGATTTTTTGTTGTTGTTATCTGCCACAAATAAGCAGCTAAAAGACCCTGTTGCTATAGTTATAAAGTAAAGAACCTGAGGAGGCTTGTTAAGTCACTATTTTCTCTACTTGGTTCTTCCAGAAATCTTTCCTGGAAGCTGGGCCTGGGGGCTTGTGCTTTTATACTCCCAGCACCAAGAAAAACGGAGGCAGGATAATCAGAAATTCAAGGCCAAGCGAATCTACATGGTAAGAGATGCTGTCACAGACTAACAAACAAGCCAAAAGAAAGCAATTTTTTTTTTTCTGCAGCCTTAGATCTGGTTTACATGCAGCTGTAGTGAGAACAGAGCCTTGGGTGGGTGGAAACTGGTGACTTCACCTTTCTATCTACCTATCTCTGCACCTCAGGGTGCCTCTCAGAGCTGCATGCTTGGGGAAACCAACCACCCTCCAAAGGTCAGTTTTTTTGGTGCACATCTCTCACACCAGGCTGACTTTGCTACAATGAGGCACCTGCGGGAGGCTTGCTTTGTAAGCTGCATTTCCCATTGCTTCTGTCTCTCACTTTGGTCACGCTAAGAATTTCCTTTGCTCTTGTTTTTGCGGCTTTCTAATCACTATTAAAGCTGTCACTGTGTGTCACGGTAGCACAAGAGCTCACCTTTGCTGGTCTGTGGTTTAGAGTGATCCTCCGCAGCCTGGGAGGACCCTAGCTGCATCAGTGCACATCAATCCATGACTCCTCTACCTGCCTCCATCTTCAGGCCACCTTCCTGAGCACATGCGGGTGTGTCATGACCCCATATCCTTTATGTGAAGTCATTAATAGCAATTCACTAATAATGTCCTCAATTAAAACAATTTTTCTCATTATTTCAATCATTGCCATTAGGAGGAAATTGAATAATTATAATGAAAAAATTCTAGTGTATGTAAGTTTCAGATTTATATTTTAAAGTTATTTTTGGATCTCTCTCTCTCTCTCTCTCACACACACACACACATACATAGTTTTAAATGTCTTGCAGCTTTTCAAGGCTCAAAAGAATTGGCATCTTTTGCTGTCCCTTCCCTTATTCCCTTATTTTTGATTTCTGTTTCTGGCAGGTGGCCCATTTCTCCCTTTGAATTTTTTTTTTTTTTTTTTTTATTTGGTATTGGCCTCCATGTTCTTAAATGACAATTTCACTTCATTTTGATATTTTCTTTAAATATCCTATGGGTGGAGGGTGTATATGTGCCATGGCAAGTATGCAAGTGTCAAAGCTTGCAGGAGTTCGTTCTATCCTTCCATCGTGTTAGTTCTGGGAACTGAACTCAGGTCTTCAGGTTTGGCAGAAAGTACCTTTACCCACAGGGCTGCCTCGCCAACTCAGTTTTGGTATTTTCTCATTGCTTATTTGTCATATTCAGAATCCAGAAAAGCACACCTGTTCCCTCCAGCCTGCTGATACAGTGACATCACAGCTTCTGCACTGACCAGTGGTGGCCTGATTATGGCTATGCAAGTGTTACTTGGGCTTGCCCTTTGTTGTACAATGAATAGTTTCAGATGAATTCTTTGTTTTTTGCTAGAGTTAGGAATTGCTTCATCTCTATCTTCTCAGTTGACTGAGCACTTATCTCCTGACTTCCATTTTGCTCCAGAGAAAATGGTCAGCATATTGATGTCTAATCTTTTCTACTATGTTTGGATATCTTCCACTTTGGCATGTTTGGCAATTAGTCTTTAGCCAAAGTTTCTGCAATTCCATACTCTCGATGAGGCTACTCTTAATCTCAAGATTTATACCTCTCATTCTAAAATTTGAATTTAGGTGTTCTCCAGTAAACATTTCTTCTCTTATGCTTCTTTGTTTCTCTGGAAATTTATTTTTTTTTAAATTTTGATTCATTTGGCAGACTTTTTAATATACTTATATTTGATTTTCCCTTCTTTTTTTAGTTTCCTTAACTTTTTTCCTACTTTCTAATTATAGAACAACTCAGAATCACCGTATCTTCCAAAAAGTTAATGATCTATTAGTTTTCTATATGCATACTTAATTTTTAGTTTCTTTATAAAAATTGTTATGAATATTACTTTTTGATAAAGACCTGGCACTATGTTTATTATTTTGATAGCTTATGTTAAAGTTTCTAAATTACATTAGTTTTTACAATACAGTTTATTCTTCAATATTAGTGTCCTTCCTTCCTTCCTTCCATTTTTTCTCCCTTCCTTCCTTTCTTACTTTTTTTTTTTCTCTTTTGACTCAGGTTTCTCAGAGTTCTTTCTCCATGTTCAAGTTCATTGTTATGTTTCCGGCTTCTATGATATCTTTCACTTCTAGTTGAGACAATCAAAGTTTGTTAGAAAGTCTGTGTCGTGATAAGACGTTGTCAGATATTTTAAAGGAATTATTTGGTTTTTAAAAAAAATATTTTTATTATTTTCTGTGTGTGGGTTGCTTTGCCTGCATGGATGTCTATGCACAGCATGTAGACAGTGCTCCAGAGGTTAGAGAGGTAGTCAGATCCACGAATCGGACTGAGAGACTTTGTGAGCAGCCATGTAGGCATCAGGAATCCCAGAACCTCTGGAGGAGTAGCCAGTAGTCTTAATTACTGAACCACATCTTCAGTCTCTTCAGATTGCAGTGACTTATATCTGACTTCTGATAGTGGGTCATAAACATGATATGACGGAGCTTCAGGTTTTACACAGCATAAATGAAAAATGCATCACAGACAGTTCTTTTTTAAACATAGTTTATTTACTTTTGTCTTATGTGCATTGGCGTTTTGCCTGCATGTGTGTCTGTGTGAGGGTATCAGATCTTGGAGATGAAGACAGTTGTTGGCTGTCATGTGGGTACTGGGAATTTAACCCAGGTCTTCTAGAAGAGCAGTCAGCATTCTTAATTGCTGAGCCATCTCTCAAATCCCTCACAGACAACCTTTAATTTCTCCTACTCAGTAACTGTTCCCTAAAACAAAATAAGCAAACACCCTTTGAAGAGAACCCTGTAATAAAAACTCAATAATTCTTACAAAAATATAACATTATCCCCAGAATGTCTCATATTCATAAGGCCCAACTACAAGAAAAGGCCAAAGATGAACTTGAAGACTCTGTTTCCTCAACTACATAGGGCATTTTCAGAAGTTAAAAATTATCTTGCTTGAGGGAGTAAATTATCAGGAGATTGTGTCTCCTGATAGCAATGACAGTGTAGCTATGCCCATGATACCTCAACAACATAACTATCTAAACATGGCCTGAACAAGGATGACAACAACAGACATTTTAACATGGGAGGGGGAAGTCATATAGGGCCCTACCCCTAAACAAAGAAATACAGGTAACTAAAAAACACTGAAAGCTGAAGAAACAGTCTTCTCCAGGGAAGAGACCCCTATTTGGTTATCCAATATCAAGTAGGCAGCTCTGAGATCATGTTCATACAAGTAACACTAACTGAAACAGCGAGGTTCTATGTATGTATGTATGTATTATGTATCTATGCAACAACAGCTAAAGGGAAAGGAAGGGAGAGGCCATGAATTGGAGAAAGATCTGGGGTAAGGGTGGGGGAGTACATAGTAGCAGTTGAAAGGGAAGGAAGAAATGATGTAATTATACTTTAATTTCAAAAAATCTAAATATATACCTTGCTTGAGGAAGAGGAATAGCAGGAGTGGAGACAGAAGAGGAAAATGGGGATAAATGTGATCAAAATACATTATGCACTTGTATATAATGTCATAATGAAGCCCATTGTTAGGCATAATTAATATATGCTAACAAAACATTTTGACAGCTTACGGCTGTTCCTGCAGTCCTAGCACTGGGGAGGAGGCAGAAGAGAAGTGACCTCTGCACACTCCAGGCCAGCCTGGGCTACATAGTGAGCTCCAGGCCAGCCTAGGCTGCATAAGGAAACCCAGTGGCAAAAACACAATAACAATAAAATTTAACAACAACCCTTCTTCTTTGTAGAAACCTCTGATCAGAAGCCCAAGGACCCCCAAACTTGTAGAAGTCAAAAAAGGAGCCACGGGAAAGTGAGACAGTTGTGAGAAATTGAGCAGGTGCAGCTGTTATCAGCCAGGTCCTTTCCTTTATCTCAACAGTTCATGCTTAGTAAAAACTGGTCATGAGCAACCTTGCATTTTTATGTTTTTGATTTAATGGTTCACATTTCCCCACTAACAGCAAGGAATAATATGTGGATATATGGCTAAGAAAGAAGTGTACAGAGCCTTTGGGATGGCTCAGAGGCTTAAAGAACTCGCTGCCAAGTTTGATGACCTTGGGAAGACCCCCAAAACCAGCATGGTAGAAGGAGAGAACCAAATCCCACAGAGTTCCCTCTGACTTCTGTATACCTGCATGGCTATCAGAAAAACACAGGTGAATAAGTAAATGTATTTTCTTTTTATTTTTTAGGCATGTGAATGATAGACAGCATTTGGGGAAGGAAGGGAGGAAGCAAGAGAACAGGGTTGTGGCTGACTGGCATCAGGGTATGTATGACATTAGGTATGGCACCAAGTATAACTAAGACTAATGCCAGAAAGGCCAGTATTGTCTCAGCAACAATACTCTGTGTCTTTAAAGCCAACTGCCTGCTTCCAGAGTTAGTTGTTACATAAGAAGTGTACATATGTTTCTTAAACTGGGTAAAGAACAGTTCATGATTTAAAAAGCAGCTGACAAGAAGTTAATAAACCTTAAGCAGTTTCATTGATGTACCTGCAAGGAGAGAACAACCTCAGACATTTCCCTGCTCATTTCTGATATCCCCCAGTAGAAGACTCCAGAGTTCAGGATCCTGGGCCACACCCTTTGTCTCCAAACCCACTGGTACTAGGATAAAGTGGATTGTTCAGGAGGATGTTGCCTACTTCAGGCTATGTCCCTATATAAGAACCTTATGATATGAAGTAGGCACACCTACCCTCTGCTCCAGAAGAGGCCCCATCTCTATCTTCCACAGTTGTTAGCGGGCCAGCATTTTTGAAAAGGCAGCCTAGGACCAAAAGATGTGAGCAACATGAGAGAATATGGTCCTTTGAAAACATCAGAGGTACACTGTACTAAATATTCTGAGCCTGGATCAGCTAATCTTCAAAGGGAGTCTGGACCAGAGTTTGCCAGTTTGTCAACTTTTCCTTTCCTATGTGAGATACAGGCAGGTGCTGATCAGAATAGGAAAGGCCTCTGCTGTGCCTTCAAATGCATGCTTCATATTGCTTAAGAATTAGTAACCCAATTGGTAACAGTCTTAGCTACTTAAATAATTTTGATCTTTCTGATCTCATATGACTATATTTATGTATCCAATAAGCACAGATATCTGAGAATTACAATGCAGAAGGTTTGCAAGGGCTGGCAGATTACCTGAGTTTGAAACAGGCCATGTGTGAGCTATGATTGGGTCTCTCATCCTAGGTGCTCGTGATATTTGGGACCAGGTACCTTTTGCTGTTGGAAATGATGCTATCCACCACAGGGTTTGTACACTATCCCCAGCTTCTTCCTGGATTGCACTCAGCATACTCACCTCAGTTTAGACAATTTAAAAATGTCTTCATAGACAAATGTCTCTAGGGGATGAGGTACTGGGCACAGATGAAGAGACTCTGTCAATGGCCAGGCTCTTCTCATCAAACACTGACTGGTACACACTGTGGGTGCTGATCCATCTTTTCTAGACATAGGGAGTTTTCAACAGCAATTTTGATATTTTGATGCAAGAAAACAGTTGGTTTAGAAACTATCTGCACACATTCAATTTTCCTAGACTTTTCCTGGAGTGGAGCTATGAGGGCTAGACATTTGAAGGTTTTCATAATTTCTGAGCTGAAAATATGCAACACAGGAATATAGATTTTCACATATGTGCAAGTCTAGAACGTGGCATTCTGAACTTTTGCCCAGAATAAAAGAGGGGAGTGGAGAACCCTGGAATTGCCTAGAGGAGCCTGAAATAATGGGAAGAAGGATAAGGATAAAGCTCTGACCAGACATTGGCATGTGTTCACCCTCGGGGGCTCTCCTGGTATTCCTTCTCCATCTTTTCTACTCAAGGGAGCAACTATAGCAGGTTATTGGAATATGTATCATAGCATCGCTGAGACTTCTCTCATATGTCCTGCTTCTCTCTCTCTCTCTCTCGCACACACACACACACACACACACACACACACACACACACACACACACCCAAAAACAACAACAACAAAAAAAACAAAAACAAAACAAAATAAAAAAACATATCCACAGGAAGAAGAAGATGCATTGTTTTTACTCTTTTATCAACCATATGCACCATTGGCTGTTTGGTTTATTTTTATTAGATGTATAATCTGCAGGAAGTAAAATTTTTATAATTCTAGCAGCTTTAAAAATTATATTCATTTACACTGAGACTTCTGCTCACTTTTATGTACTAGGAAATTAATATCTGAGTCAATTCTCTAAAAATAATACTTTTCTAAAGACATCTTTAATAATAATTCTATATTTATGAAAATGGAATGATATAAAATTATTCTTATAAACAAATTCTCTTTTTATTGAGAAATATCTGGGGTCAAGAGTACTAGGAGTGTAGTAACTGAGAATTACAGTTATTTCATCCTATTAATAGCAATAATTATATAGTGATTAAAACTAACTTTTTTCATTATGAGAAAGAATTCAGAGTTATTCAAAGGAAACAACAGCATGCTGTGATTGAAAAGTATGGAGAAAGTGAATGCTGATGGAAATTAAAATCCCACCTGTCATTCACATCTGGATATATATATATATTCATTCCTTTTGGAATCTGTGAAGTCCAGTTTTGACAAAACTGATTCTCCAAGGTGTGACAAGCTAGTGAGAGCAGAGTCTAGCAGTTTAAAAGTTATGTTCTTGGGAAATACAGAGTGTTAGACTGAATAAAGAAGTCTACCATCTTCATCATGCCAAAGACTCTAAACTTCACAACATATCTTCACTTGCCAGCATGAGTACTCTGTAACTCAGTGGCCAAAAATGGTTTCTGAGAGCCTCATGCTCCTCATCCCCACAGAAACAAAAGTCCGAAGCACAGGGAGCTTAGCTTGCCCATCCTGTCTGTCTCTGTATATGCCCTGCACTTCCTTCTTCCTTAGATTATTTCACATTTACTCTCAAATTCACTCTTAGGAAATGATCTCATTTGTTTTGTTTTCTTTCTGTTTTGCAGGGGCAGGGTGGGGTTTGAGAGAAGGTTTCTCTGTGTAGCTCTAGCTGTCTGGAACTCACTCTGTAGATTAGGCTGGCCTCAGACTCATAGAGATCTGTCTGTCTCTTCCTCCTAAACACTGGGATTAAAAGCATGTACCATCACCACCTGACTTGATCTGTATTATTAACTTAAGATGCAGTTAAATCTGTATGTAGAGGCATCAAGAAAGTCTCATGTGACTCGAATAAATGACAACTCCTTGCCATGGAAATGTCAAGTGTCAGCTGTTGGATGAAGGGTACCTGTCTTGTGAGAAATCCTGTTTCTGATCTTTACAACCACATGGTGCAGATGCTCTGAAATCTTTTCATAAACATAAAGATTTATACCAAGTACAATGATGTCTATGTCAAACCCTCTTGTACTCTGGTACAGCCCAGGAAATAATCTGGATTTATTGGTATAGCATAACCTTGGATTTGAATAAAAGAAATGTATACTCATGAACGAAATTGGAGCACCCCAAAGGATGCTCCAAGGCACATCTTCAGGTACTCATAGAAATTCTTGATCCATGTTGGTTGGCTACTGCACTTCATTTATTCCTCTTTCAAACTAATCTGAAGTTTTTAATGACAGCATGGGAGCTCTACACAGTTTTAAATGTATTTCCCAAACTTGGCTGGAAAAGGAAGGGGTATGTTCTCTGTTATATCTGGAGAACTGGACATATTTCCTCATTCCTAAACTGATACACAGCTGGTCACTGTGCTGAATGAATAGATTAAAGCATCACCTGCCAGTCAGACTTTAAGTGAGTTTGGTCAACACAGTACAGTCCTCAGGCAACTTTATTTGCTTTCTCATTGTCCCCTGAACTCACCTCTTCAGGTTAGTTCTTGATCTCAGATGAAGACAGTCCTCAACTCTTGAGTAGCACAGTGTGCTCCAGTAACTTTCTGTCATTAGACAGTCTCAGTTGAGCAAGCATAAAATCCATCTTGATTTGAAGCTTAAACTGTACAACTAGAAACCCCCTTCCTCATACAAATCAGGCCTGTTCCATACTGGAAGCCCTGAATTAGACAAGTGAGGAGAAAGACAGCTTTTCTTTCTCCTCTGGTCTAGTACATTAACAGATTCCTTTTTTTCTAAGTTGCTTCTGAGTGATGAGTTGTGGGACAAAAGCATCTAGAAAGTCAGAAGTGAGACTTAATGGGTAAAGTCACTTCATCCAGGGGCAGTATTTTCTGGATTTTATGGATATTAAAATGTGACTTAACCTATTGTGGAACATTTTATGAGCTCTTCAAGGGAAGGGCACCCAGTGTAAGTGTAGAGGGCTATAAGGTCTTAATGTGATGTTAGGTCATTAAGAAGGATTCATGCATCTCTATGACAATGAGTTCTTGGTGCAAGGGTTGGAATGGTTTCCTGGAAAGAATGTTGGTATAAAGAAAGTCTGGCTCCTTCCACAGTTCTTCAAGTCTCCTTCCACATATATACCCTACTTTCCTTCTGCTTCTCTATCATATTCAGAATACCTGTGGTCCTCATCAAAAGTCAAGAGGATGCCTCCTTAATCTTAGGCTTGCAAAACCATGAAGAAAATCACCTTTCTTTTACATCTCATCCAACCTCATATTTTTTTTCATAGAAACAGGATATGATCATCGGTCTCTCCCCTCAATCATTCTCCACTTTGTTCAAGAATACCTTACCTAAAATTTACTTAATGAGGAAGAACACATCTCCATTCTGGATTAATTCTTCCAACTGCTGGAAACACAGTGATTGACCCAGCACCATCTACAGGTGTACAGTGACTCTTTTCCTCAGACTTAAGATGTTCCATAGCAACCCTCTCCAGCAAAAGCATATGGCCAATTCTTCTTTGCCCTGGAAAGCTACAGATGTGTGACCTGCCCACACCAGCTATTGAGTCCGTGGTTAAATTCCCCTGCTTTGCTCACACAGAAGGCATTTTCTTCTCTAACTTAATCCAATTAATTGACCTCAATTAATTGTTGAGATAGTGCAAGTATGGCTAGAACTGTCCTCAATAAGCCCATGGACAGCAGTTTTTACCCCTTTCACAAGCTCTATCAATGGAGAATGGTAGAAGTTTATGGGACAAGGTGGGTACTACCTGAGATATTCTGTGGGCCAACTCCATAGACTTTGGCTATTTTATTGTGTAGTCTTCTACCTCCAGTTCTTAGTAGAGCTGCTATGTGGTTAATCAAACCCAAGCATTAAGCTCTGGGAAGACCTCCTCCTATTTCCCTATTTCCTTCTAACAATAGCACACTCAATGACGCAATTCATTTCTCAGTCTTGAGATGGACTGTATGCTAGAGAGGCCATCAAGATTGAAGGCAATTTTTTTTAAGCACAATCAAAAGTTCAGTATATATAGCTTAGTACATTAACCAAATCATTTTTGATCTTAGTTTTTCATTGGTTATCCTCTGAGACTACAATTAAAGTTATACTCAGATACAACTATTAAGGCTAGAAAGTCACTAGAAAATGCCATCTTGTGTGTGTGTGTGTGTGTGTGTGTGTGTGTGTTCGTGTGTTCATACATTGTCACCATATTTGAAGAACTATAAAGTGCTGTTCACATCATAGTCAATTTAACCTGGCCTCATTGTATATAGTGTGGGCTATTCTTATATGACTTGTTGTGTGTGTGTGTGTGTGTGTGTGTGTGTAGAGCAACAGAGAAAAGAAATTTACAACCAAAGTGCATGATTTATGTGTGCTATATTGACCAAAAGTAGGCTTCAAGGAAGAATATAAACATCTGTTTCATCAGAATAAGCTTCTGTGTTATATTCTCTGGTAAGTCTTGAATACTTAGACCAATGTCTGATACACAACAGGCCAGAGTATTGATAAATACTTCTTGAAATGAAGGTATCGACCATTTATGTTTCACTTTCCCCTATAATTATGAACTTTAAGTGAAAACTCTCAGTTCTCACATCAAACTAAATTTTATCTTCCAATAATAAAAAAATACACTATTACTATGGTTCTTTGACCCTTAAATGTGCCAGCTATAATCCTAGAGGCTTTCACCAAAATGACTTAGTCTTATTTTCTCACTTACTGCAAAGAAATCATGATTATTCATGTTTTTAAAGATAATTTTGATGTGTGTCCCACACCTGCTCTGCACTTCTTTTAATCACATATTGCCCTGCAATTTTTGTTTTACTTACCTGCCTGCTATTGTCAAATGTATATTCAGTGACTGAACGGGTGAGTACAAGGCAATGGCATGGTTGGAATAGCTGTTTTCACAAGAACCTTGATTTCATATCTATTAGAGTCATACCTTACCATACTGTCTGCCCCCTACTTCTGACCTGTTATTGTCCCCAAATTGTGTTCTATCTGTAGGTGCCAGCAGCTTTAATTTGCATCTTTTCCCAAACTAAATCATAGGGTTTAAGTTGTTCTCCACAAAAGACAGAATAAAATGTGATCCCAGGACTTGGGAGACAGATGCCTGTTCTATCTAACATGCTATAGGCCAACCAGGTATATACAGTAAGATCCTGTATCAAGAAAGGAAAAGAAAAGGTTAACCAGAATTATCTTTTATCATCACCAAAGACATATTTATCCTTTCTCTTTGCATAGGAGGGTTACTGATAGGGTGGCATTGTTCTTAGGATGTTTGTTTTAGTGGATAAAGATGCTTGGAGTCTCTGAGGTCTTCCTTTAAGGCTAGCCAGCTTAATGCAAAAGTATACATTTACCATGGGGTGGACTTGCCAGACTATATCTGCCTTCACTTCTGCCAGGCTGAACTGAGTTCTTCTGGAGACAGATTCTCTGCCCAACTGCAGGAAGTCATTTCTAGGAGTGAAAAAATGCCTCCCCATAAAGCAACGTACCTGTATTTCTAGCAAGCCCAAGAAAGCCTAGCTTGCTCTTGAAATTCTGCAAAGGCACATAAATTATCAAGGTATTTTATGATACTATTAACTTTTGTTTTAAAGAAAAAGAAAGCCGTCTAATTTGTTATTGTCGATGTTCCTTAGGACAATGAGTAAGAAAATACATAAAAACTTTTAACTCAGGAGCCTCCTCAGGGAGCACTACATTCATGGATGTCATTACTAGCTTTATTTCACAATCACTTGTTTTTTGTTTTGTTTTGTTATGTTTCTCTTCCTCTTTCTCTCTTTGCCTTTGAAGGGAGAAAGGCTGTTTTCTTCTAAAAGGAACAAAAATTTACCTTGGACCTCCTGTTTGAAGCATTTCCATGTTTTAACAAAACTCTCATAAGTGCCCACTAGACAACTAATTATTCCAGTACAAACTACATTAAAATATAGATAAAATATAGAATAGTGGTTACACAAAAGGGAATTTGCCAGATTGCTTCATCAAACCCCCCATGTCATAAAAAGTCCTTTCATTAATCAAAATATCACCTGAATGAAGTCATCATGTTTAGCCTGATTGCATTTCCAGCATATATGTGCAGCTGCATTGGCCTCTCATAAATGTCATTTGATTATGAGAAAATAAACAGGGAGGGACTCGAAGGGAGTCAGTCCAGGGCCTGCTTGTTTACCTGCGGCAGCTTTCTTAGCTGAAGAACAAATGTCATGCAAATGGTGCACCAGCAATGAGCTGCCAATCACTCTGGCCTGGCATTCATGATGATTTGCTAAATCATTTAAAGAGACATGCTTTACTAAATGAAAAAATATCAGCGGCGAGGGCCTGTGTTTAAACATGGGGCTGAGTTATTATCCCAGTAGGCTGGAATGAAATGAAGACATCTTCCAATTAAAGCTTGCAGATGAACCCAGACAAACCCCCCTTTTCTTTCATAAAGACAGGCAGATTATGATTGGAAAGGAGCAGCGACAGAGGCTTTCATTACACGCTGATTATGGTGATAAAATTCCCAGTGCTGTGTGTCTGCGGGCCCAACTTCACATTTGAAGGTTTTTAATATAATTTCCTTAGGGTGAAATGCTGAAGATTTATTAAACTTTATGAAGGGCTTACAGATCCAATTTAAGAGGACATATCACAGGGCAAAACTGACAGACGATAAAATACATTCCAACTATAAGAAGAAGTAGGAGAAAAAAAAAAAAAACAGCAAGAAGAAAGTTGAGCCGTGAAACTGTTTTTAAACATTTTTTTGTTGTTGGCAGTGTTCAAGTAAAATCAATCATTTCCCCCTGAGTGTTACAGCCTTGTTGCTCCACTGAAGTTTCTTCATGCTTTTACAGGTTTGTTTTCCACCCACAGAAGGGATGCTTAGCGAGTTGGCCTAATTTAATCCTAAATAATTAAATAAATAGAAACACCCAAATCATCTTGAAGTGCTTGGTTCGTAGGAGCACTCAATACTCCGTTTTCCTGAACTGTCCCAGCACACCATCATTTATTAAGATATCCCGCATCGCTCTCCTCCTTCCATTTTCATTTAGGCATTTGTCAGATAAGTCAAGCAACTTTAATTGGCTCATTTTTTGATTCAAAAGATCCGAAGGATTTGCAGAGATGTCTTTGTTTTTATCGTGGCTCCATTAACCTGTGCCCCAGGAATGACTTTAGGTAGGATATTTATAGGAAAACAGAGAGCAGACACATGCTTTTTCACTGCCAGTGAAGAAAGCTTTTCTGGCTTCAATATAGTTTAGGTAACTCGCAATCTTTGCTCATCCCCAAACACAGGCTCCACAGACAAAAGCAGTCACAGTAAGAAAGCAGTCACAGAGCCAGCACTCAGAGGCAGAGGCAAGTGGATCTCTGTGAATTTAAGGCCAGCCTGGTCTGCAAAGTGAATTCCAGGCCAGTTGAGACACAGTAATACTCCGCTTTAAATAAACCAAATAAAAACAAAAATCCAGGCCTAGAGAAACATCTCAAGAAGCAGAAGTTAGGTTCACAACCAAAAAGACCGGAAAGCCACCACAGGGCATGCATGCCTCTTACTGCCTTCATCTACGAGTCTCTGCTCTGGGAAATTTACCAACTTTATTTTGTGAGTGAGATTTCTCTGTCTCTGTTTTTATGTCCTACCTCCCTGTTGTCTTCCTTCATAATGTATTGAAATATAATTTATATTGTATAAAAATGTGCTTGCCTTTAGCCATGTATGGTGGTTTAACCTATAACCATAACCACTCAAAGATTAAGGCAGGCATGGGGTAGAAATCATGTGTTGGAGGAATGACTAGTCTTACGACTATCCCTGCAATGGAAGCATCAGAGCCCAGGCTGTTTGACATCACAGCTGGCTTTCTACTTCCAATAGGCAGTGGCTCAGTTATCTTATTCATGTAGCTACAAAATATATGTATCTCCTGTTGGCTTTGCAAGGGTGGTAAGAAAATGATGAAATAAATGTATTATGATATGCTTCACCGAAGAAATAAAATAAATTTCATTTTCTGAGCAGTGAAGCATCAGTGACACGGTGATATATCAAAGAAAACCTGATTTCCAGTCTTCGGGCTCTGTTATTCTTCTGTATTAATTACATAACCACAGATTAATAATAGGACAGAGGTGTGAATAAGGCAGATATTTCTTATTACCTACATCATTATTAAGAGATTTACACACAACTACTCGTGACTCATACTAGGTCCTGAGAGAAAATTAATTCAGCTGGTAATAATAACATAAAGTATATTAGTATTTTGCTTACTATTTGCATACTCTGCATGACTGTGAATGAAGGGAGAGTGTAATGGAAATGTTGCATTGCATCCTCAGCTCTTTCTTCTCACAGCTGGGTACTTGACATAGAAGGGGTCTTGCTTTTCATTTTTGGTGGGTGCCGTTTGGCTCTGTGCTTGTTGCTGCCACACAGTTTCTGTTCAGGACTGTGATTCATATAACCTTGACTGCTCCTATTTCCCTACTCACCTCTAATGCATTGCAATATGTTTTGCAAAGATCTACTTGAGGATCCAAATGGTTGCTGTCCATGCAGGAGGCTGCAGTAACAAAATGCCTTCACAGAGTGGCTCATAACCAACAGAAACACAACAATTTCTTAATTGGAGACTGAGATGAAGGCATTGGAGAACATGGTATTTGGAGAGGAACTGTTTCTTCATTCATAGAGGACATCTTCTTGCCATGCCCTCTCATAGTGACTGGGGTAAAAGAACTTTGGATCTCTTCTAAAAGAGTAATCACAAGCAGGAGGGCCATCCTGTGCTATTCATAACTCCAAAGATGCTTTGGAAGTTAGAGGTTCAACATATTAAATATCCTTTCATGTTGAATAATGTTCACCTTGATCTTTATAGTTCATCATTCCAACTGGCTTAACACAGGTCCTAATTAGGCTTAACCTACCATTTCTAGCTCATTTTATTGAACCCTTGTGGTTTGGGATTTGATCAGAAAAACAAAGCCATTGAACCTAAATAACAACCAAAATAAAAACAGAAAAGAACAAATAAAAACTTCAACTTTGATCTTGTTGACCTGAAGAAAGGCTGGCACACTCTACTGAAGAGTTAGAACAAGCCCTTGGCCTAGAATTAGGTAAGCTTGAAGAGTTATAGTGTCAGCAGAGGCCCTGAATCTGGCTGCTTCTCCATACACATCAGATGAACCAGATCATTCTAGAATACAGACCATCATGGGAAGTCCAACAGGGCCAAGTGGTGTGGCTACTGCTTCTTTGGTTCTGTTTTGAAATATCATATCTTGGTGGTCCACCCTAACAATGAGGATAAGATAATTTGGTACAGTGAAAAGTCTGTTGTCCTCTAGTCTTTGCAACTTTAAGGATCATACTGCCATAGTTAATATCAACAGTCAAGTTGACACACCTGAGAAGAGGAAACCTCCATTGAGGAATTTCCTCCACTGAAATAACCTATGTGCATGTCTATGGAACATTTTGCTGATTGGTAATTGATGTAAGAGGGCATATCCCACTGTGGGTGGTACTACCCCTAAGCAGGTAGACCTAGGCTGTATAAGAAAGGCAGCAGAGCAAACCTTGGAAACAAGCCAACAATCAATGTTCAACTGTAGTTTCTGCTTCAAGATTTTGCCTTGAGTCCCTGCCTTGGTTTCCTTTGATGATGGGCCATGGACTGTAACCTGCAAGGCAAATAAACCCTTAATTCCCCCCCCACCACCACCAAAAGAACATACAAAACAACTAAGGATTAACTATTCCTGTATATCTATCCTTACACTGACTTTTCTAATCCAGTCATCTGTTTAAACTGAAGACTAAGAATCAGTTATAGGACATTGTATGGGTATAGAATCATTTCAGGTATCTAGTAAATTGGTAATATTGTTAAACAGTGTGTTAAATCTATAAAATGTCCCCAGAAGAGTATAGAATAAAGGAAGACAGGGTGTCATCCCTCCCTTCCAGCGAGAAGAGGATGGGGGCTTTCTACCTGCAGCTTTGCTATAGCAGTAAAAATATCCAGATCTGCCTTTGGATCCTTTCATTGGCAAATGAATTATTGTATACTCCCTTCCCAGTGGCCCAAAGGCCTTTACACAGCATTAAAATTACAGTGTTGTTAGAAGTAAGAAAGATGTGTGGAGAGGCAGTGTTTAGTTTGCAATATCACATTCTAGAGCTGTGAACCTTCTTAAAGCCTTGGCTGGTGGAACTGAAGAAACTTACATGAGCAATTGAACTGCCTTCCTGTGTGATAGGGCTGGTTTTCTCAGGTCACAGGCAGAACTGAAGGAAAGGGCAGGAAAAAGGTGAAAGAGAAATTAAAACTGGACAATAAAGGAGGCATTCTATAAAGCAAAGGTACACTCCTTGGGGAATTGTAAAGTGACATTTAAATTCCAAGAGTGGGAAATGAAATAGAATTGAAAGATGATACTGAAGAATTAGAAAAATACCGAATACGGTCTTTTGCCCTTTATATATAAGTCCAAATGGATTTTAAGAGACTCAATTCAAACTCTACTTTGTGCAAGGCACTCTTTCGTGCTCTGTGTCAAGATGAATTTATAATGATTCCTGATTAGATGGGAATTTAAAACATGAAGAAATGGAAAATGTTCCTGATTTAGGATAGGCCCATATGATTTTGGAAATGAGAGAAATAGGAAAGACTTTGTAGAAGACTTGCTTTTGTGTATGGTCAGAAGGATGAATGAAATTGGAGTAATAGCAAGGAGTGTTGTACAGTGTGGCCACTCCAGGAACATTGGCAGTATACATGTCCTCTGGAACTAATGAACATCCCAGGTAGGCTAATGGCTGAGGTTTCTATCAGCTGGCAATGGAAGAGTTTATAAATTGATAGGTAAAACTGGATGTTGATTTGGGATGTATTTGTTTGTTTTTAAAAAAATTACTTAAAAATTTGTGCAAGGAAGTTTGGATCAGTAAATGTGAAGAAATGGGTAAAGAAGTATGTGTGGGGGTTAGGGGTTGGAGGGACAAAAGCTTGAAAGTTAAAGACCCTACTATGTGAACCTGTTGGGGACTTAAAGTATGACAGATGCAGAGAAGGAGCAGTAATGGATATGAAAGAATGATGAAGATTGAGAATGAGTGGAAATGGGAACACCTAAGAGTTATTTGTTTACACATCTTGCAGAAAGACATAAATTTAGAATTCAAAATGGCAGGTACTTTATTTAACAGGTACATATTTCGCTTCTACCACAGTGAGATCTAAGTCTATGCCATGTGGGTAAAACAGATGGGTTATAAATGATATTTCCCCAAGGAGCACCAGCCTGTAGTCAGAGTAAAACAAGCTGCAGAGAAACGTTGCACAAAAAGGGTGTAGAAGACTGGTTTGGGAGATATGGTGGGTGCTTCTAAGAAAACCAGCTGTGCCCGTGAGGCTTTTTGACCTGTGGCTTTTTAGTTGGACTCAGTTCATTTAGAAACCTTCCCCGGAGGTGATCAGGTGGAGGAGAAAGTGCCTGCCCTGGGCCCTCGCTGAAAATAGCCTATAGGGTTAATCCCCAGGGCTTGAACTAAGCATATGTCTTCTTCGCTGCAGTAGCAGAGCCATCACCATAAAGAATAGATCGATTCCTGATCATTTTGGGTCTCTTGGATCCACTAATCCCTCAGAAATGCAGCAAGCCTGAGCAGGAGGTTGGCTCTCAGCTCCCAGTGAATACTGAATATGCAAAAGTTCATTAATGACAGAGAGATGAAGGAGCAAGTGCTATACTTAGTTTATGTCAATCAATTCTAACATTTCCTCTAGAATTAAGGAAAATAGCATCAGAACTATTATTGTTATAGAATTTGATCATATTCCACAAACAAAAACATAGCTAACTTGGTTAAGCAGTTGCTGCTGGACCAGAAACTATTTTAAAAAGAAACTCACTTTGTTTATAAAACAGTGCATGTACTAGGTGTCAGTAAAACAAACTAGAGAGATCTGGGAAGAGGGAACCTCAACTGAGTAATTTCTTCCATCAGACTGACCTGGGGGCATGTCTTTCCAGGCATTTCCTTGATTAATGATTGATGTGGGATAGTACCCTGTCCCAGAGGGACAGTGTCACCTCTGGGCAGGTGGATCTGGGTTATATAAGAAAGATAGCTCAATACGGGTAGGGGAATAGGTCAGAAAGCAGTGTTCCTCTGGCCTCTGCTTTAATTACTGCCCAGACATTACTGGTTGATGGACTATAAAGAGTAAGATGAAATAAAACCTTTCCTTCCCAAGTTGCTTTGGGTCAGTATTTTTTTCACAGGAATACAGCCATACTAGAACAGCATGATTAGTAGGGTAGGCTGCCAGCAAACCCAGTCTCCCTCCAGAAAAGAGATTTTCTTGGGATGTTTATGTTTGCTTGAATCGAAAATGTTGCCAATAGGAACATTTCAGAACCATTGGTCCTCAACTAGTGCTATTAATTTTAGGAGTTTCAAGAAACTTTGGTAAGTGGGTCACAGTGGGTGGGCCACAGGGAGTGTTAAGCCTGCCTACTTCCCATTTTACCCTGTTCCCTCTCCTTCCCTTCCTTCCCTGAAGGGATTGACATGTAAAACAAGACTGTTTCACATTTAAGTTAAAAAAGGGCAGGGGTGGGAGGTAAAGGAGGAGGAAAAGGTGTGGTGTTTTACTTCAGTATGTTCTGTGGCCAGAGCACCTACTAAAAGAGTTTCAAGATTTGTTGGAGCTCATGGTTTCAGACTTTCCAAGGCAGATGGTGGAGAAGCTCATTGCATGTTGTCAGTGTGATAGAGCATGCTTAGATCACACAGCACCAGAAAACAGAGGGTAAAATGGGAAGTCGGAGTGGGGTGGGGTGGAGTGGTGGGGTGAGAAGAACAACAAAGGAAGGAAGTTTGATTGGAAACCATCAACCTAAAGCAAGACGTGCAAACGTATTTCCAAAGTTCTAGATAACAAATATTTTAATATTTATACATTTATGGCCATAGAGTCTCTGTCTCCTGCTTTGTTCTCCTGTCACAAAAGTAAAAGTGTATCAAATAAGCAAACAAACGGGCATGTGTGGTGATATATTATTTAGTATTTAGTAAAGTTTGCCTGAGGATTCAGGATGCAAAGCTAGCTACAAGCTATAGAGGTCAGGGAATGATGACAGACACGGTTAATCCCAGGACCTAGGATATGGGCAAATAGATCTGTTAGTTCAAGACCACCCTGACACACACGAGTGAAGAGTAACAGAGCTCATGCCTTTGATCCCAGTACTTAGTAAAGGTTAACAACTATATGTCCTCATTATGCCCTGCTCAACAGCTTTGAAGGAAGTTGGAGACTATACATTCAGGTGTTCAAGCAAAGCAGACTCCTAGTTCTAGCTTCAAATTTGGGGAATAATGGACCATGGACAAAATCTAGACCGAACAAGGAGAATATATAAGTTAAGGATGGGTTTTACATGTCTAAATGGCAGAGGGATAGAAAGAATCTTATTTAGTGATATGTAAAACACATGAACATTTCATCATCCCACAAATAAAATTTTATTAAAACACAGCCATGCCTGTAGTACAAAAAAATTAAAAAACCAGAAATTGATATTGAGTTTCAAGCTTCAAGCTGAAGATCAGAGAAACAAAACAGCCAGCTACTAGCTCTTCCTTTACTGCAGTCTGAAAGGGCTGTCCTGTCTCCAGGAATTTTCAGAGACAATTTGGACTTGAGTTTTGTGCATGGTGATAGATATAGATCTATCTGCAGTCTTCTACATGCCAGCATCCGGTTGTGCCAGCATACATTTTTCCATTGTATAATTTTAGCTGCTTTGTCAAAAAGTAGGTGGTCTTAGGTGTATGAGCTAATATCAGAGTTTTCAATTCGATTTCATTGGTCTACCTGTTTATTTTTGTACCAATACCAAGCTGTTTTCAGGACTATAGCTCCATAGTAGAGTTTGAAGCATCCCAGCATCTTTATCTTTCCCTCTGCCTCACCTCGTTAGTACATGGGGGGACTGCCCCATAGCCCTTTGCTGGCTGCCTCAGTCAGTCTGATGTGGCTCACAAGGCTGTACATACCCATCCAAGGCCTGTGCTTGCTCCTAGCTTAATAGATGTCTGACAGAGTACCCTTTCTACAGCAGCACATCGAAGGTGTTCTTTTAAAGGTCGTTCACAATAAGCCTGCAGTTAAGTCATTTGTATAGGTAATCAAGTATCTTCCCAAAGGTAGCAGATACCCAGTTTTGTTATGGCGACTGTGCCATGCTTGCTGTGACAAAACATTTTTTAGTATTTTAAAAATGTTTTAAAAAGATGCATTTTTAGGCATCCTGTGAGTCTATTCTAAGCCCATCCATTCTCTGGCTATCATCAGCCTTCCTCACCTTCCCTTACTTAGAGTGATCAGGTACCATTAGACTATGTTTTTGCTCACCTGACTGTGTTCACATTATTATGTTATCCAAATGCTACATTTTCCAGGTTTTGCTTTATTAAATCCAGTGATTTCTCAGAAAGTCTAAAACAGTTTCTCACCAGTGGAGGCATTTTGCCCACTTTCTTGTCTCTGACATCACTTATTTTAATTTTGTGTATATCATGTAGTATACAGATTTTAAATTTTCTTTCCTTTCATTTCATTTTTAGAGCAGAATTAGATATAGATCTCCCCAGCTAAGACATTTTTGGAGAGGGCTTTTTCCAGTTTAAAAAGTATTTGGTTAAAATGTGTACAGAGTTTCTGTCCCACCTGGTCCCATAGCTGTTTAGCCCCAAATAAACACACGGAGGCTTATATTAATTATAAACTGTTTGGCTGATGGCTTAGGCTTCTTACTGGCTAGCTCTCTCTTAATTATTAACCCATAACTATTAATCTATGGCCTTATCTTACTAGCACCCTATCTTCCTGGTATCTACTTATTGTCTCCCTGGCAGTTCCTGTCTGCCTTCCTCTTCCCAGAAGTCTCCTAATCTGGTCACCCTGCTTATACTTCCTGCTGGGCTACTGGCCAATCAGCATTTATTCATCAACCAATAAGATAAACATATTTCACAGCATATAGGACATCCCCCATCAAACATGTGGTTGCTTAACCTTTAGGTGGTATATGGTTAAGACACATCTCTTTTTGGTAATTCCATTAGTGACATGGGATCCCAGCCACAGTTTCCTGAGCATTGGGCTTGTAGTCTTTATTTGGCTTCATTTCTGAGCTCCTGTCATTACCACACCACCAGACCAATAGCATTTCCATATAGAGAAGTGATCTAACTAGCTTCACTCTTCATGGTTCTGTTCTTCCATTCATTTTTTTCTAAGCCATTGTGCACTAGAACTCCAATGTTATATTATAGCCATCCTCACTGTAGTTTGACACACACTTGTAATGCTGACAGAGTAAGAGATAACTTTCAAGAGCCCCCTCATGAAACTTGGACCACAATTTTTATGAAATGGGGGAAAAATCATTCTTAGCAAAGAGGTAGAGAAGAGGAGCTCTTCTTTTCTTTGAAAGGACTTTTGAGTAGTTTTAATAACAAACCATTCTGGGCCATTGCTATTGTATCCAAGAGGTACCAGCGTCCCTCACTTCTGCCATCTGAACTTGAACGGTGTCACTTGAATTCAATCAAGTACAGCCCTCCAGTTACTTTTATCTCTAATTGCAGGTATTGCAGCTAAGCTTCCTCCCAAAGGCTGGTGCCCTGTGTTCATTAGCTTCCCTGTAAAGGTGATAGCCAGGGCCACACCTGACAGAGCTGAAAGGTAGTGCCTGTGGAGGTGAGGACAGGCAATAGCAGAGGTAGGCATCTTGGTTGTCCGCATGTTTAATTTTACCCAGTTGTTTCCACAAGTAAATAGCTCTTCAGGTCTATTTTAGTTATTGTAACCCTAGAAAAGAGAAACTAGTATGAAGATGTTCTAAGTATTTATGATAAGATATAACATATCCCCTTTTATGAATAAAACTCAGCTAGCATTCTTGCTATGCTGATGACCAATAGAACATAGGCTGCATTCTCTTGAATACTACACATGCTGTAGGGCAGCCAGAGGTGAGAAAATGCTGGTGCATAGATTAGGATGCTCTAGAGTTTAATCCTGAAATGAACACACCACATAGTATGTGCCCAGTGGTTAGAACCGACTTTTACACAGGTGCAGGCAACCAAATTATCTCAAGCATTGGGTTCTCACCTGTCTGCAGGTGGGTGGGAATGAGGTTCCCAAGGTTCCCAGGCAGAAAACAGAGGCATGGGTTAAATAACTATAAAACGTTGGAAGGATTGAAGATTGGTGCAAGTGCATGATGACATGGAGCCTGCGTGCTCTCTAGTATCTAGATGAAGACATGATTTCTGCTCCCCGAGGCAGAGTTTCACTATCTATGCAATCCCGGACACTTTCCATTGTGTCCTTAATCTCCGTAAAACCAAGTAGTGACTTTGTCTTTGAATGAGTCAGAATCATAGACAGGCATATTCTGAGTATTTAATGAAATGATGCAGCATACAAAGAAATGAGAGGAGTTAAGGGGAACAGGCCTGATAGTGATGCCACACCCTGTTGCTAAGTGGTGGTGGGAGCCAGTGCTTATCTCAACATCAGCATCAGAGAAAGCAGTATGTCCCAAGGAAGCTTTATGGACCATCTCATCAACAACTGTGCCACCCTGCAGACAAGAGCTAAAGAAGTAATAGACCTCTCCTGGGCTGACCCTCAGGTTTTCTGCAGTGGTTCTTACTGGCTGAAATCAACTGGCTGCAGTGATTCAGGCATTTGGCCTGGTGACTCAGGCATCTGGCCACGGACTAGTGCCAGTGGGTAGACAGGGCAGCAGAGACAAGACACTGGCGAGTTCTCCTCGCATAACCCTGTCTCTGCATTTCCCCAGAACTCTTGGCTTTCTGTCTTGATTTCAACTCCGAGCCTTATGCTCTCAGTTTACCCGCTTCGCAGGATTTCCTCGCTCTGCTTGCTGTATGTGCCTCGCTTGGCGAGATTGGCACAGAAGGTCGACTCCATATGCGGCCGCCGGAGCCTCCCACCCGCCCTGCACAGCTTCACGAAGCATCGAGTGTGCAGAGCACTAGCTCATGCCAGCGTCCTCACCTGCGTGGGTTTTGTAGTCTCAACTGCCTTCCGGAACAGGAAACCTTTTCCACACCAATATTTTGAAGTCACGCTTTGAGGCTGCAAATCTGTCACTGTTACATCCTTTCACATAGCGCCGTTTATATTTTGAGTGTTGCGTAGTAAATTGTAATTGCCACCAACTAAAATAGATATAGGAAATAGGAAGTGTGGGCATTTCTCATAATTTCCCATTCTCGTTGAATCTTCCCCTCGGTGTGACTGCAGTAACAGCTCTTGCATAAAACACCAAGGAACATGTTGGCCTGGAACAAAACTGCGTATTCTCAGCAAATCACATTAAGCTTATAGTTTCAGGCCCAGTCGATTTTCTCTCGGCAGGAATTTTGAAGACGCCCATTGAGAATACATCTACTTGTCAAAGTCCAGTTGCCTAATTTAAATTGCTTGGGGTTGTGGTCACTGGACATGCATAAGTGAATAAAGAACAGAATTTACATCATTGTCACCCTTTTTATGGGGAGTCAGGGGAAAGCTCAGATCTCAGCGTTAATATCCACAGTGCTGTTTCTGCCATAGCTGTGGGTGTGTTGGTGTCCACTGGACACAGGGAAACTCCTGGGCTTGCAACTAAGCATTGTGGTGACGTGTGCGATTCATGCCCAGCACTGCTGCTGTGGACAGAATGGTTTGTCCCACCGAATGGTTTGTCCCACCTCCCCCAGATCGCCACCTTTAAATTTCATTCCCAAGGCACTGGCTTTCAGAGATGGGGAGAGATGGGGGGGGGAGGAGACTTTGGGGAGGCCACAGATGAAATGGAATTGTTTCCCCCCTATGAAAGAGACCCACAAGAGAGACCCTTCAACACTTCTGCAGGTGAGAAGGTGAGAAAAAGCCAACCATCTCCAGACAGACCACACTGACTTGCAACCTCTGGAAGTATATCAGCCACTCAGTCTAAGCTATTTTGTCATAGCTGCCCTATAAGCAAACACTGGCACCTTTAGTGCAGGTCACTGCCACTAAGTTATTGTCATTGTTTCATTTGTTTTCAGTCATTCTTTAAGATGCTATTGTTTCAACTTCCAAAATACATTGCCCTTTGTCTCCACTTTCACTGTTAGTGTCCACCAACATGTCTATACTGGACTATTGCTGCCTCCTGGCTGGCCTCTGAAATGCTCTATCCTGTTACCTCTTCCTAGTTTCTTCTCAACATAGCATCTTGTCTAACTTTAGAAACATGAATCTATTTACACCAACTTTTTATTTTGAAAAATGTCAAACTTTAGGAAAATTTGCAGGAATAAAACATTGCTTGTACAATATTTGTACTGTATTATTCGGTCTACTCAGGCCCCTCAGTAACCATTGACTTCTTGCGGGCGTGTCATCTTGTTGGCCTCCTATCACTTTCCTAATAAGTGATGTCGTCTCTGAAGACCTATTTATTGTCTGCATCCACAACTGAACTTAAGCTCTCAAGGTAGAGACTCTGTTTTGACTAATGTGATCCCAGTGCTAGAATGCATATAGCTACACATACATATCATACACTTTGTTGAATGAGAGAATCAATGTATATCACTGTTACATCTTAATAAAATTCATGTACTCATGTATTTAAAACAAATTTACACAAGAAGGTCAAACAAATGGGGCAGAGATATGAAGTTTTATACCACACTTAAGCTTCTCTCTGTCCCTGGGAAGCAGTTGCCAGAGCAGAGTACACATTTCCCCATTTCCATGTGTGACTGTGAGATCAGTTCTAGCTGATGCCATGTGGAAATCCTCTGTGCTTTTTATTCTGGATCTGTCTTTTAAGCAATGGATGGAACATTACCATCTTCTCTTTGCCAGTACAAAGCTTACCATAGCTTACCAGGGTTGTCATCACCATAGTGTAGAAAGTTGTAGAGCCTTGAGTCATGACAAGGAATAAAGTTTCTTGACAGATTATGATACAAATATAAAGTTTTCTGATGTAAATTTGCCATCAATTAACATAGGTGGAACAGTCCTAATCAAAAAACATAGTATAAAATCCAAAAGTATGAGGGGAATTCTCTCAGACTTCATGAGAGAGGTGGTGTGGTCAAAAAAACTCAAGAGTCAATAACTATAGTGCTGCTTCTGACATAGTTTGTGGGTGCAGATGTCTCCTCTGGATCTACAGAAACTCCAACATGTCAGTATGACATTTTAAGATTTGCAGTTAAGCATTGGAATGACCTGTGTGACTCATGCCCAGCTGTGGACAGGATGCTTGTTTCCTCCTCAAAGACACTGTTGGAAACCACTTCAGGCTATGTGTGCATGGGATGCATATGATGCAAATGCATCATGTATGCAGAACTGGATTTTATCCCTAAGAGGTCTTATTATGTATATATGGAAATATTCCAAAATCTGTTTAAAAATTATTGTCTCAAATACTTCTTTACCATGCTCTGTATGGCTCTAGGGATTGACTGGACTGGGGCAGTGAAGGAATGAAGAAAGGTCAAACACACAGGTCTATGTACAAAAAAGCTGGGATGGAATCATGTAGGCTCTCTGATGAAGAAGCCACAGCTATTGCCCTCCTCCAAGCTCAGAGTGTTTATTAGATACAGTTGAGAAGGGAGGTGGAGTTACTGCATACAGCTGGAAAAGGAGATTGATTTAGGCAATCTTGGAAGGAACAGGCTCTGTAAGAGGAACCTTCAGGCCTTAGACATACCAGAAGACAAAGCTACAGAGCACACTTTCTGTATGCATTGCCAATATCCACACCCAAACCTGGGGAAAGCTTTGCCATCCCTCTGAACCTACCCCAGGATTTGGGGATTTCAGTTCATGGCTGGTTATCATCTACTTTGTGGCACTTCCAAGGACAGTTTCCTAATGGCAGAGTACAATGGAGACCAAGGCTTTTCTACCTGTGCCTTTGGTGAATAGCCTAAGTCTTAACCATAGCTGGAGTGCTTAAAATTCACTGTTTATTAGGAAGGGGACATAGTTGTGTTGGAGGAGAATCTGGGAGATGTTGGAGAAGGTGAGTGGGGGTATATATGACTGAAATACATTGTATATGTGTATGAAAACCTGAAATTCTCAAAGAATAAATAAAAAGACATGTTTTGTAAAAATCACTATTTGTACTGTTGTGTGTCTCTTTCTCTATACCTCAAGCCTTACTGCATATAATTCTGCTGAGAATGACCAAAGGAGGACACTGATCCCAGTAAAAACAAAGGTCCACCCTAATCCTAAAAAATGGTGGAAATGTCAGCTTTTTGAGATGGCATGATTGACCTCATCTTTTCTGAGATTCTTTACATTACATCTGGGGAAACTCCAGTATGATTTACTTGAGGATCCATCAAATCCTTTTGTTTTTCCTATAGGGTATTTTACATGCCACGAGGAGCATTGCTTATGGAACACAAGCTACCTAGTATTTATTTAGCATCAAGCCACTGACTGGAAGGATTCTCTAAGTTTTTTTAAAACATAATCTCTGTATTGATTATTTTGGAATTTCACATCATGCACCCCAATTCTGTGCATGTCCAAGTCAACCCATATCAGCCCTTCACCCTTGTAGCATCCTCCTTCAAAGAAAATTTTAAAAATTAAAATTTTTAATTTTGGTTTCAGACAAAATCAACCAACCAACCAACCAAACAAACAAACAAATGAACAAAACCTCTTCAATCCTCCATCCTTCCCACCTCTCCAACCTCTTAATTTACTCTAGTGGAATTGGGAGCCACAGTGTATCACAAAGTATACTCTCCCGTTCAATCAGCTTTACTTGCAAATATTTACTGCAATGAGTCATTGGTCTTCTTCAAAGCCTCTGGTTTCCGGTACACTTTCATCACTGGACCCTCATCAAAACCGAAGGCCTTGGTGACTTAAGGTAGATGTTTTAGGTGGGCCAACCAAGGTTCTGGGTGTGGGCCTTGGTGGTTGCTGAGCTGTAGTGTTCAGCAAGGGGCAGGGCCAGAAAAAGGCAGGGCTTTCTCTAAGTTTAGAGATGGAGGAGTTTTATTTTTGTTTTTGCAGTAAGCCGAAATAAGGCAAGTATTTACTTCTAACTATGTGTTGCAAAGCTTATTCATTACTTGTCACTGGCCAATCTGACCCAAGAAGTTAGGGCCACTAGTCAAGGCAGCAAGAAATCATTTATAGATCCCATAGGCAGACAATCACAGGGAATGTCTTAGTAACCTGGATATTGGATTCACTTAGGCTATAAATACTTCCTTCTGCTCATAATGCATTTGGCAAACTAGAGCCCTCACTTGCATGTCTTAACAATGACTAACAATCTAGGAACTCCCTAATAGCATTGGCCTACACGAATACAACACTCTGAACAATGCAGTAGGTTTCTATGCCCATAAAAACCATCAATACCTCCCCTTTCTTGCAAAATGTCTATTCATATATATTTCTGAGTATTCCTTGCAATGGGAGTAAGGAGGCAAATCCAGCCTAGATGGGTTTTGGGTCCATATGCAATAAGATGAATTATGTTCTTAGACTGAACTTTTAGGACTCAACTTACCATCTATGTCTCTACGTGACAGGGTATACACATGATTCAAACTACATATATTACAGAAAAGAACATGCACAATAAAAAGATAAACTAAACTTAAGTAACCCAACTCTGCCAAACAAAATAGAACTATCCAAGCTATGTCCTTAGCAACCATTTCCTCTTTCTCTAGAACCCCATACATGGACGCTTTCTAAGTAAAGGGGCTATTGAGTACTCTTTCTCAGGTGACCCACTGCTCTCCTACCACCTTCCAGATCTGCACTATCATTTTAATTAGAAAAAAAGTGTTTTGTGTGTGTGTGTGTGTGTGTGTGTGTGTGTGTGTGTGTGTGTGTATGTGTGTAGGAGAGAGAGAGAGAGAGAGAGAGAGAGAGAGAGAGAGAGAGAGAGAGAGAGAGAGAGAGAGAGAGAGGGAGGGAGAGGATGGCAATATATAGAGAGAAGGGGGACAATGTGTAAAAAGTTTTTTTCTGCAACCCATTTTCAGGTTTACTCCTTCTACCCTGTGGAGGCAGTCCCTCTTGTTTCTGCCACATTGCTTGTACTCTAGAGTAGCTGGCTCTTGGACTTCTAGGATATTTCCCTGTCTGGACTGCTATATCACTAAAAATGCTTGGATTAAAGATGAGCACCACAGCATTTGATTTTTCACTTGGGATCATTGGAACGAGAACATCAGGCTTGGGCAGGCTTCTAGCCACTGAGACATCTTGCTGGCCTGTAGTGTTTGAATAAAATCCCTTGATACTTGGCAATCAGTGTGCACATTTATTCAGTGCTTAGAATCAGATACCAAAAGACCTGGAAACATCGTGCCCAAACACTGACCACTGACAACAGTCCTATGTGCTATTGTGCTCTGAATGTGACTCAATGCAAGTAATTATGAGGACATCAGTTGATACTAGTCATGTTTCTTGTTCATTTCATCCACCCTAGGAAGAAGTTGGTTGTACTCTAGAAATGTGTATCCTTTACTCACACATTTCTACTTTAAATGAATACAATAGTTTCTACAAATGTAACCAAAACACATCTACACAGTTTAGAGGACTTACAGGCTATTATTATTTCTTTACAGTGAGAATATCTCTACTGAGAACATTTAAAAATTTGTATTTAGAAGTATCTTTAACAGCTTGTAATGCATTATTTTATTACATTACAAAGGTAATTACATACATTCTGGAAATTAAAGAAAGAAAAATACAATTGAAACTTCATAATTGAACTACTCAAAGTAACCATTTTAGTGAGTGTAGGGGCAGGTGTGTGTGTGTATGTGTGTGTGTGTGTGTTTGTGTGTGTGTGTGTGTGTGTGATAATTCATTGTTGGTTTATATTTAGATTTTCAGTTTGAATATTTGCCTATAAAATAAGTTTTTTCATCTGAACTATTATGTTGAGTCATTTGGCACATATGACATTTTTTTACCAAACACTGTTATGGCAAGTTACTGGTTAGGAATTAAAGGCTTTTGATCCTGTGTGGGCATATTTTCCTGATTGTTCTTGAACTGATAAACATTCATCCTTCAACTTGTCATCTAACAATAAACAAAAGTGATTGGATCTAAATTTGGTGGAAAAGGTAAACCCCAAACCTGTCATCCTTAGTCAAACAGAGAGTGGTTAACACATAATGACAGAGTTTGAGACTGTCACAGAAGGCAGGTTCAAAAGAAGTGTTTCAAAAATATTTTGGATAATGGAGGCACTTAGCAAATAAACATAGATCCATGTACGTGGTAACTTTAAGAAAAAATAATCATTTTAACACTTAAGCTCTGGTGAGAAACTTATAGATGGAGACATTAACCTTTTTGCCAAGGAGAAAATGGAGAAAACAATACTATTTAAGCATATAAGGTATTCAATTGTCTGTTATGACAATTTGTGTTCTAAAGCACAAACAAATGTACAATAATTTTTAAAACTAGAAAAGATTAAAAAATCATCCCTTTGGCTTTATTATTATTCATATGTATTTGTGCACAGCATCACAGGAAGAAGGACAAAGAAGCACTGTTTACTTTCAGGACATGTGGAAGAAGAGACTAAGACAAGATTTTGTATTTACACATGGTACTATTGCAAGGAAGGAGATGGCTAAAAAAAAAGAAAGGAGGGAAAAAGTAAAATGGAGAAGAAATATGAGGGAGAAGGAGAGACTATAGGAAAGAAAGTAGGAGGAAGGGGGAAGGAGACAGATGAAAAAGCCAACATTCAGGAGATGAATTTGTGATTCAGCTTTAACCTAGTGCAATCTGATTGTTCTCAAGGAACAGAGTTTTTTGTAATATTTTCCATATTCCCAAACCCTAATAATGTTACAAATTGAGAAAAATTGCAGACAGTGGAGCAGATACAATGGATGTCAGCTTCTCATAATTTCTAGAGAACACCTTTGGAAACCTAAATAGGGTTCCAAAGTACTGTCAGTACTGTCAGTCTGTGCAAATGGCTCAAAGAAAGAGCCGAAAGAGGTTTAAGAACCCAAGATCCTGCTATGAACATAGTTGAACAGATGTCTTTGTTGCATGAATGCATCTTTTGGGTATATGACTAAGAGTGGAATTGCCGGATCCTGTGGTAGACTGATTCCCATTTTGCTGAAGAACCACCATACTGTTCTCTAAATTGGCTGTACAAGTTTGCATTCCCACCAGCAGTGGAGGGAGTGTTCCCCTCTCTCCATATCTTCTCCAACATAAACTGTCATTGGTGTTTCTGATTTTATTCATTCTGACAGGAATAATATGGTATCTCAGAGTTGCCTTGATTTGCATTTCCCTGATGGCTAAGGATGTTGAGCACTTTCTTAAGTATCTTTCAGCCATTTTTGATTCCTCTATTGAGAATTCTCTGGTCAGTTCTGTACCCCACTTTTTAATAGGATTATTTGGTACTTTGGTGACTAGTTTCTTGAGTTCTTTGTATATTTTGGAGATCAGTCCTCTGTCATATGTGGGGTTGGTAAAGATCTTTTCCCAATCTGTGGGCTACCACTTTGTCTTGTTGATTGTGTCTTTTGCCTTATAGAAGCTTCTCAGTTTCAGGCGGTCCCATTTATTAATTGTTGACCTCAGTGTCTGTACAACTCGTGTTATATTCAGGAAGTGGTCTCGTATATCAATTCCTTCAAGGGTACCTCCCATTTTCTCTTCTAATGAGTGAACTCCTGGAATCCAGTTGCAGAGAGGGAGAAGTGATGAGCAAAGGGGTCAAGACAAGGCTACAGAAACGCAGAGAGACAGCTGACCTGAACAATGTGGAGCTCATGGACCCCTGACTGATAGCTTGGAAATCAGCATAGAACAGACCCAGATCCCCTCAACGTGGTTCTCAGTTAGAAGACCTGGGAAGTCTAGGAGATCTCTGACAATGGAACCAGGATGTATCCCTGGTGTAGGAAAGGACTTTGGGAGCATATTCCCTATGGAGGGATATTCCCTTAGCCTAGAGACACAAGAGAGAGCCTAGTCCCTACCCCAAATGACTTGACAGATTTTGATGATTCCCTCCTGGAAGGTCTCACCCTCCCTGGGGAGTAGATGAGGAATGAGACAGGGGGAGTCTGGGGGCTCATGGGAGGATGGGAGGTTGAGGGAACTGGGAACAATATGTAAAGTAAGAATAATAATAATAATAAGGAATAAGGAAAGAAAAAGAAAAAGAACTCAAGATCCTCAGGGATGGAGCACTTTGAGAAGGCATGGAATGTAGGGATTCTCTGAGCTTATTATCTGACTTGGCCTTGTAGCCCTAAATCTACCAACTTGTAGAATAAATACCATGAGGCACTATCATATAGTTTTGAAAATTAAGCCACAGTTTGTAAATTTCAACAGTGATTGGATTGTTCTTTAATGTCACAGACATAGTTTTGGAATGCTAATCGCCTGCACTTAAAATTTTCAGTTTGCCTACTGTTTAACATATTTTTTTGAATATTTGTTTCAAAATAGGGGTGGAGAGGAACATTTTAAAATAACCAATAAGTAATGTGAAGCTTTCTTTTGGAGAGATTATATTTTGAGTGTAAAAGGCAGAGGGTCCAGGTGCAAAGGCACATACATGGATTTCTGGCATTTAGGAAACTAAGTCAGGACCCTGACTTAAAAAAAAAAAAAAACTAAAACAAAATAAATAGAAAGAAAATAAAACAGAAGCAGACCTATAAACATAAATCACAGAGATTATGTAATTAAATAAAATATCTGTAAAGAAACAAAGGTTACAAGGACTGTAAGTGTGTGTGTGTGTGTGTGTGTGTGTGTGTGTGTGTGTGTGTGTGTGTGTGTTTGTGTATGTTGGAACTTGGCATTAAACACAGGGAGCCCTGCCCCTGGGCCCTACAAGCCCCAAAGTCATTGTTTATTGCATCTCATCTCAGAAAGACTACCATTTTGAAGTAAAATTATGAAAGATAAGGTATGAAAGGAATACATAATAGAAGATTAACAGTGTTTTTCAGTATAAATGCTTTTATTACCTATGATAGGCAAGATAAAGGCCCTCTACAGATGTCCTTGTCCTAATTGCCAGCAGCTGTGAGTATGCTATTTCACATAGCAAATGAGACTTTGCTACTACTAAGTTAAGGAGTCTGAGATGGGGCAATTAGAGGACATTATCCAGGTAGCTTTTTCGTATTCATGTAAAGAGAATTGATGCCCATGAGCAGGTTGGAAAAGGACCTGTGCTGGCTGAAGCATGATCACTACTAGGGCTTTGAACAGAGGAATGCAGGAAGAGAAGCTGGAGAATGCAGAGAAGCAGCTGTCCCCTTGATCAGACACAGAAGGCCACCCTGCTAATTCTTTTTAGAATTCTGACATACTGGTGTTTAATTTTGATAGTTTTAGTCACTGAATGGGCAGTGTTTGGCTACAAAGTAGCAGGAATAGATTATATTGGCTAAGGAAGAAAACAGAAATGGAAACAAAAAATCTACACTGAATCAACCTCAATTGCTCTGCAGCCAGATGATCATTTAATTAAAAGGTGATGAGGGGCTACAGATGAAAAGCAATTATTCTTTTTTTACCCTAGCAATTTCTTTTTGTCTGGTAATGGTTACCTTTATGCTGAGGAGGGGAAAATGTCCTTTCTCATGTCATTACTAGGGTCATGCCACTCAGTGATTGTCTTAGGGTTATCATTGCTATGATGAAACACCATTACCACAAAGAAGTTGGGAAGGAAGGGTTCTATTTCATTCACAGTTCCATATAACAGTTTATCATCAAGAGCAGTGAAGTCAAGAACTCAAGCCAGGGAGGAAACTGCAAGCAAGAGCCATGGGGGAGTGCTGGGTATTAGCTTGCTCCCCCATAACTTTCTTAGTCTGCTTTCTTATAGAACCCAGGACCACTAGCTCAAGGATGGCTTCACTAACATGGGCTGTGTTCTCCCTCATCAATTTCTAATGAAGGAAATGCCCTACAAGCTTGCCTACAGCCTAGGAGAGACATTTTCTATGGAGACATTTTCTCAGTTGAGGTTACCTCCTCTCTGATGACTATAGTTTGTACTGTGTTGACATAAAACTAGTCAGCACAGTGATGGTGCATATTTTCTACATTATTTTATTCAATCTCATGACAACCATAAAATAGAAGCATTATTTTCTACTTACAAATGAAATTATTGGTATTTCAAGGAAAAACAAACTACCTGATGCATTCCATGTTAGTGGTAGAATGACCAAAACATAACACTCAAACATAGATTAGAATATAGATACATTTGAATTATCTATAGAGAGAATATATAAGGAAAATAAACAATGATAGATAAATAGATGACTGATAGATATGATGGCTGATAGATGATAAAGATGACAACAAACAAATGATGGCTGATAAATATCATGGAGATGATAGGCAGACAGACAGATAGATGGTTGGACAGATAGCTGATAGAAGATTACTGGAGAAATAACACAAAGATTCTTACAATAGAATTTAGTGTGACTCAAAGTTTGCAGAGCAAAGTTTTGGCCTAAATAGTTATTTGAGAGAAAATTCTTCTAGGTACTCCATCTAGCCTCCTGATTTCCTCTTGTATAAAGGAAGACAACAATAGCTGTCTCTCATAACGAATCCCAAGAACTAGGAATGAATACTGTGACACTGAAGAGCTCTTAAAGTGTTGATTCAACACTCTGTGGTCTACTTAGGATCCCCAAACCAATTTGTGACTCATTCAACCCTAAGAGGTAATCTGTTCTGAAGGAGAGAAGGAGGCATTGTAAATCAGGTGGCAATCAATGATTCCGAAGAGAATTGAACATTTTTTTTTGTTCAAATGAACAGAAGATGTTGGTATGAATGATGTGCTCTCTGACAATGAGTAGATACAGCCGAAGCTGCTTACTAGAGCCTGAACATAATGCAAGCAAAAAAAAAAAAAAAGCAGGTCCAGAGACATCTTGAAGAAGTGTCTTGAGTTAGGTCATCAAAATGTATGAGATCACTTAGATAGAGTTTAGACAACTGCAAAGTAGAACAATATGACCAAAGACTGGCTGAAGACCTCAACACAAATCCAGAGCCAAAGGCAGCTGGAAACTCTTAAGCACTAAATGAGAAGGAGAGAGTAATTTTGACATCAAAGGGATCAGCCTGACAAATGAAAATCAAATTGGATAGACTTTAATGCAAACAGCTGGGTGTGATTCGACCTAAAAAGGCAGATTTCCTGGAGTCAGCCAAACATTCATTAGAACCCCACAAGCCTCCCAAAGAGAATGTAAATACACTTTTTTAAATTTCCAAGTTTTTTCCATTCTACACAATGGAGAAAGATGGAGGTGAGATAAAAGATGCTTCAAGACAACCTTTGGAATGATAAGATGGCCCCACTTACTTTATCTTGAACATTTTTCTATCCTCTTTTCTATATTTTCCTACCTTCCTCACTGACCACCACCTCTCCTTTTAATGTGTACAGAACCATATGAAGAGACAAAATATCTAAATGTGATGAATAAATTCTAAGAGTCCATATCTTTCTGCTGACAGCTTTTTTATTTTTTTTTAAATTGGAAACATTTCTGTATGAGCCAATACTTCCCAGCACCTTGCAGAAGAGCAATAGACTATTTTGTCTCTTAACATGTGCCTTGCAACTGGCCCATCTACGGAATGTGTATAGAAGGCATGGTTGTACACTGGCTGTGCTTTAGACAAGCCAAGGGATGTTGCTCATTTGGTTGATAGAGTGATCAGATTCAGGGTAAGAGGACAAAGAGAACAATAGTTTACAAGCAAACCCCACACTGTTCTACCTATGCTGTTTTCCTAATGATGATGTACCTTTGCAATGTCATGGTAACTCAGTTGAATCAGCATCCAAATAAATATCCAGTTCAAAGGATCAAAGTGGTTGCAAAAGGCAACCCTGTTGTCTTACTTACCTACTCCCTCTACTGTAATATCCAGGGACTCTTTACTGCTAACATTGTTCGTTAAGTATCCTCAGATATTAGCAAATGACAGGACATCTAGTAGGTACCAGATACATATTTGATATGTTAATAAGTGATGTGAGCCAGAAATCTGTAAATGGGTTTAGACATGATTGAGTACAGAGGTAGAGATAAGACACCGTCAGTTTCATTAAGTCATCATTATCTGTTTAAATTACTTTGTGTGTTGCAGAATCTGCAGAGCAAATTCAAAGCCAAAAAATAATCGAAATTCAGGATTAATTTGGGGTTCAAACAAGGCAAAGCAGAAACAAAATCCTCAAGCTTTCAGTGTCTGTTTGCCTGGTTTCAGGGCCCATGCAATGACGCCTAAGCAGCATGTAGGAGATTTGAAGCTAATACACCACTTACAGCTCTTTGCAGGTGGATCAGTGAATGATTTCATTGACCCAAGGCTTTGTTCTTGTTCATGTGCCCTTCTAGATTATTCTATTGATATGCTGAAGAAAGACGTGCAGGTGAGAGCTAATGGGCTCAGCAGAAACTAAGACTGGTTCCTCTCTGTTTACTCCCTGCAGCCCCTGCTGGTTTCAAGTGTTTTTCATTTGAAGGTATGTTTTGTTGACATAATAAGGCATTTAGGGCCAGACCTGATTTCCTTGAAAACTGAAGCTTGCAAATCAGCAAGAAGAAAACAGAGTAACTGTGTATTCTGTTTATGCCCAGAAAGCCTGTGTGTCTTGAGCTGACAGGACTGCAACAAAGCTTTCCAAACCGATAGAGAGATATTTTACTCATCATATTTAGGGCAACCATTTCCTAGCTTTATTGATATTAGTACTCTCCTAAAGTGCTTACAACAAGAAAAGTCACACTAAGATAAGACTTGTCAAATATGATTTCCCCCATAGAACAATTTTGTAGATTGTTCAGCAAATACAAAAGTAGTATGTGTGCATGCCAGTACATCTAAGTATGTACTTGCATCACCATTATGTAGTTTGTTTATAAAAGTCAATGTTGGTTACCAAAGAACTTGTAAACTAAAAATAAAACCCTTTAAATATTTGGGGGGCTGGAGAGACAGCTCAGTGGTTAAGATCAGTCACTCCTCTTGCAGAGGACCAGAATTTAGTTCCCAACATCCATACTGGTGACTCACAAATGCTCTTGGAGATCCAATGCCCTCCTCCAACCCCTGCAAGGACCTTCCTTAACCTGGACATACCAACACACATTCACACAATTAAAAATAAAACAAATTACAAATTAAAAATTGAGTGTGTGTGTGTGTGTGTGTGTGTGTGTGTGTGTGTGATACCAGGTAGTGTTAACATTAGCAAATAGTATGAGATAAGCCTTATCTAGATAAGTTCTTGCAGGCTTTTCCAATCCCACTGAGTATCAATTAATAGCAACAATTTATTTGGGCATGTATTGAGCGGAATCACAGTTCTTCAAATAGGCTCATGCAATAACAAGATTTGGCTGTTCTAAATTTAATATTAAATGGTTTTCAGAATGCTTAGATCCATTGGCACTATTTTTATTTTCACAAAATTTACCTTTCCCCTCATTTATCTCAGCATCCTCCTTGCCTGGCAGTGATAGTACACTTCAGCAATTTCAGCTGTGTAGGCACTGAAGCAGGGTTCCTTCCCAGTTCGAAGCCAGACTGAGCTATACAGCAAGACACTGTCTCCTAAACAAAAATCCCAGTTTCTTGTCTCTTTTTACAGCTTGGGAAACAAACCAAAAATTCTTTATTTTGAACATGGCACATTTCTAAAATTAGTTGCATTAAGAAAAATGTGTTTAAGATAAGTAGGATTTGTGCCATTCCCAGTTCCTATGGGTATTTTATTTTTCATCTCTACTAATAGGAAATTTACCCACATGACAAGGCTTTCAAGAAACCTGCTCATCTTAGAGAAAAATAATTTTTAATCTAAGTAATTTTGATGATAACACGGAGTATGTGGACATAAAAGAAAAGAAGATTAAATTCAGAAGTAACTGTACAATAGCATGAAGAAATGCACAGCAGAAGCAGCTGGGAAGCAGCGGCAGTCATTTGCGGGTCGTCCTGACTTTGCACAGAAAGGGTTATCTCAGCAGCAAGGCAGCTTCTAGTAGTTAGCAATGGGAGCCAGAGAGGTTAAAACAGCTCATCGCTTTATCAGGATTACCGAGGGTATGAGGGATGCCTTAATGGTCTGGCAGTCCTTTTTGTCACAATTTAATGGCATATCGATCTTGCCGAGTGAACAATCATGACCTTCAACTGTTTACAGATGCTTCGGAGGGAACAGGCTTAAGGAGCTTATTCGGGGGAAGCTGAGAAGGTTCAGCCTTGACCAGTCAAGTTGGGGAAGCCAAACAGCAATCAAAACATCCCAGTTTGGGAGCAACTTTCCACTGGGGGTGGTACCTAAGGCTGGGAAGATCACAAGTGCCTCAGGAAAAGCCAGTGGTGTTACAGGCAATCAATAAATCAACCAGAAGTGTCATTAACCCAGAGAGAGGGGAAGGGAGCGATGTGGGAGAGCCCATGCGTACACACGAACACACTTACACGTGGGCACACACAGCAGTGAAAGAGGGCCCTTTGCATTGAGCCCACCTTTCTGCCAGTTCAAATGTTCAGGAGTTTTCCTTGGGTGTCTTTAAGGTTCAGAACCCTCTCAGCAGCTGGCTATATCCTGGGTTGAGCTCATTACATGTCTTACAAAAAAAAAAAAAAAAAAAAAAGAAGAAGAAGAAGAAGAAGAAAGAAAAAAATCTGAGCAAAGAATAAAGCGAAACGATGCTTTTCTCTGAAACATTATTATTAACTGGAAGATGGTAGGAGGTATTTTCTTGCATTCTGTGAACTCTCCTGCTCAAATGTGGAGAGTTGCTTTCTGAGAAAAAAAAAATGAATTCGTTGAAGTTAAACTCATGGAAAGGGCAGGGCTGGGGCAGCCCATGTCGACTCTGTGGTTCAGTGAATCTAGTCTGTGTTAACATTGGGTTCCACATCCAAGTCCAGCTTTAGTTCTGGTGAGCCTCCTCTGTTTGATCCTCCGGGTTCTGGTTGTCATACAGACAAAGCACTGTCTTCAGAGAGCTGTAATAGTCTAACCAGTGTGACTGGTGGCAGCTCCCCCACAAGATAGGTCTCCATCATATACTTAGAATCTGTGAATGTTCCTTTGCTTACAGCTAAGCATCTTAAGATGAAATCATCCCGGTTTCTCTGAGTGGTCCTTAAAAGCACTGAGACGTGCCCCATAAGAAAAGTTCAGAAGAGAAAATGACATGAGACAGAGGGAGAGCATAGAGTGATGCAGACACAGGCCAAAGGATGTCAAGATTTTCAGCTGTCACCAGAAACTAGGAGAGCCACAGGGGAAGGGTCCCTTGCTCCAGCCTGCAGAAAGACTGCCTGGCAACAACTTCATTTTGGAATCTGGTTACCAGAAACATGATGAAAGAAATTTCTTTTGTTATGAGTCATCAAAGTGGTGGTAATTTGTTAATACAGTTCTGAAATTTTACCCTGATCAATGTTAACCTTACTCCGCATGTACTTGACTGAATATACAGTGAAACAATGATGTATGGTATCAGAAAGCAGCAAATTGGGATGACAAAATGCACCTTTGCCTTTCTTGCTCACTTCAAATTTACTTCCATCCCAATTTGAATATATGAGATTCAAGAGGGCTGTGCAGAAAGAAATGGATTTGCAGGAGAAAGGAAGATGACAAGACTTTGCCAGACAGTCATCATTGTGGAGGGAAAGAAACTAGTCAGAATGTTGAATGCTGGATGCCAGTGCTGAGGTGTTCCAGTTACAACTGGCTTGTTTGAGCCATTGTTTATTGGCAGACAGAAATATGCCTTTTTTCTTTCTTTCTTCCTCTTTCCTTCTTTCTTTCTTTCTTTCTTTCTTTCTTTCTTTCTTTCTTTCTTTCCTTTCTTCCTTCCTTCCTTTCTTTCCTTTCTCCCTTCCTTACATCTTTCTTTCTTTTTTTATAAGATACATGTAGTGCTAGCCTTGATGTTGAAGTTGTTGCAAGTCTTAGTTGTAGGCAAAGAAGCTAAAATTAGCTCTAAACCTTCACTGATGTCCTTTTGCAGAGAGGTTTTCTTAGCAGGTAGGTGTTTCCTCTCTAAGTAGCAATAGGGAAAGGAATAAACGCCAGCCGTATGCCATGAGCTGAGTCCGAAGACACTTAAGATTCAGGGTTTGTGACAGAACATCAGTGGCGCTGCTACCTGGATGACTCGATGATATTGTGAAGGATGAGTGGCCTTGTGCACTGTCCTGTTCCCTATGAGATGGGACTAACTCTGAACCTCTTTGCCAGTCACACCTCCACTCTCCTCTCCCAAATATTTCCTTTGTTTTAAGGGCTTCATCCATGACTCCAGGCAACTATCTATATACCATCCTTTTCATCTGACTCCATGCCTGCTTCATGTTCCACTGGGATCTTTTGTTAAGGAGCTGTGGTTTAGCTGTCCTTTCGCTGTTTGCATGATGTATACAAAGGAACAGTTCTCTGCCTACTTTTTCACAGAGTAAATCATGTTCCAAAGCCAAGTCCATGATTTCTTCTTATGAGAGATTATTAGAACAGAGCTGATAATTCCTGCATGTAAACTATCACTAGTCCACATTGAGCTCCCTCCTGAAGCTACTCATCACATCCAATAATAATGTATTTGTGTAACCATCTTCTCTTAAGGGTGAAGGATGTCTTCTGTGTCTGGTTGGCCTGGGCAAATGATTTACACTCAGTGTTTGATGAATGAAGAACAGAATGACTAGTCTTTCCTGCAATCAGTGAGCTCCTCAAGCCCCTAAAACTCAAGAGTCAGCAATGACCTATAAGCCTTTCTCTGTGCTTATGAATATTTAAGAAACTTGTTTTTTTGTGTCTAAAAATTGGATAAGAAAGACAATATTTTTATTTAAAATGTAACATAACTTTTTTTTTTCAGAGAATCTAAAAATACGAATAAATGTGAGCACGCAATTCATCTTTGGTACTGTCTCCCCAAGATAAACACAATTAATTTTTATTTGTATCTACTTAACAATATATCCCTATGGTCAGGGAAGCAAATAATTGTGATAAAGTGTGGTATGTATGAAAACAGACCACCACAAAGCAGTATTCTCTATCTGTCTGTCTGTCTCTGTTATTGCCTCCACTCTCTCTCTCTGTCTCTCTCTCTCTCTCTCTCTCTCTCTCTCTCTCTCTCTCTCTCTCTCACACACACACACAGACACACACACAAACACACACTCACATACACCACACAATGGTCACTGTCTATATTAGTTAAGGTAAAGCAGTTATTATAAAGTCCAGTCTCCACAAGCATAATGGTTTAAAAACCAATGAAATATGGGTGTTGCTTACAGAATGTCTGTAACAGTCAGTCATGATAAGTACATGAGTACAGGCTGCTCCATCTGTTACAGTTCCTGTGTTCCCACAGAAGGACAAGAAGTGTGTGTGTGTGTGTAGGTGGCAGCATGTGGAGGGATTAAGAAGTGGGCGAAGTGGGCTCAAAGGTAGCTACCATTACTTCCATTTCCCTTAGCTGGAACTCAGTCCCCATGGCTTCATATTTGTACAAGGCAAGAGAGAAAATATTCAAATGTGTGCTCACAAGCAGAAAGAAAAGGTTCTTATTGAACAATAAGCCAGTCTCTCCAATGTGTTGAATACATTTCTTTATAACCTGATATTTTTCTTTGAAAATAATTTAATTGGAATGATAAAATAATATTGATAATTATTGTGGAACTATTTATGCAAATTGTAATGCCTCTGGAACTGTCAACTTTAAAAAGCATCCAAATAAACTTTCCTGCGATGGTTGATCTGCCTCATGAATTTTAGTTTTTGGCAGATAATATCAACCTGGCTTTGGATGTGTACCATTGTCTTCCAACCCCTATACTTTGCATCTGCCCAGATATTTTTCTAATACTCCTAAAATGTGCATCACTTATTCTTTTTTTATGTATAACTCTTGTAGTTGGTATATATTTAGATATTGTGACCTAATCTAAGAATTATAGTTCCTAAAGACCTTTACATTATTTTGATAATTGCTTTTCTGTTAAACCATTAGCTACACATCTGTTACCATGCTTCCTGATTTTTGAGTCATTTTCCTTACATAGAGATTTTTGTAACATTATTTATTTTGTCAACCAACATGCTGTGTTACACTCATGGTGTTTTATAATTTGCTTCTCTGAGATTAATTTTCCTCTAACAAATTGGAAAATAATCATTTCACTTTTTATATTCTACAACTGCTTGTTTTTTTGAGAACTGGATACATTAATAGAAAACTCAGTTTTCCAAAGTCCCTCAATAAATGCGAACAGAAGAAACAAGAAAGGAAGAAACATTGAATTATTTATCTCTAAACAAAAACTAGAAAAGATTTCTGCTTGACTTCCTTTTACTCACTTCCACCTACTGCTGAATTTTAAGCCCTTGTAATGGGAACTGCTTAACTCAACTCAGCAATAAGAACATGTTCATTCCATGTCTCTTTCATATGTGAGAAGCAGCTTTGCAAGCCAGAAGCCTGCTTGGTCCTTTCTTAATATCAAAAGTCTTATATCTACACAGTGATCCTCTTCATGTCCAGCTCAACTCAAACATTCCATTTTTTGTCTTCAGCTCTGTTAAGTTATCTTAACTCTGTAATAAGAGGTAATATCCACTGTAAGTTCACGGCAGAGATAGGCTAACACAGTAATAAATGACAATCAAATATAATTCTTATGGAGTCCCCATTCCATCCCTCCCAACTTATTTTCATCTTACAAAGTAAGTCCCAGTAATTCAAATAATTCAAGGCCCACCTTACCATGTGATCTCATATAGGCCTGAAAATTCACTATTTTCTGTCTTTTATAGTACTCGTGGTGTAAGTGTCATGAGGAGCCTATTAATTTCAAGCTAGTTTCTGCTTTTCCCTCACTGAGATATCATGCTTCCTTATTACAACAACTAGACAGAAGTTTCATTGATCAAAGAGACTGTGTTTCCCTCATAGTCACTTAGAATGGAAATACTAGCAACACATGCAACGCTTGGGTTGACCATGTTAAAGATTAATTTCAGTTTCTCATTTCAAACTTTTCTCATTTAAATATGTAAAATCTCACAAAACTGTACAACACCTGTCTCTATGAGTTTACATTGTTGTATGGAATAGCTGAGACAGACCACAATTTTACAATGAAGTATATTCACTCTCTTAGCTTTCTGGTGGATAATTCTAAAGATTAAGGCTCTAGCATCAGACAAGGAAATTACAACTACCATCATCTTTAAAAGGATGTCCTTAACAAACAACAATGATTCCACCCAGGGGGTGGAACACTTACTACTTAGTCACTTCTTAAAAGTTTCATGTATAAAACTGTTACAATAGCATTGCAATTTCAACAGGAGTTTTGAAGAGAATAGCCATCAAATCTGTTAAGATACTGTAGAAGTCCCACAAAAGATCACTATCTATATATGCAATCAGCAAGAGCATTTCTTATTCCAGCATGTTGGGACCATCCATCTCACATAAAGACAAAGTGGTGATGACCCACAGAGAAGCTCACAGGCTCCTTTTAAGTACAGCTAAGGGGAGGTCTTAGAGCAGTTAGGTCATTTTAGATATGATTGGCTTAAGCAAGCAAGTGTCAGTCATATTACTGCTAATTGACTAGAGCTAGCAAAGGCTGGTTAAGTTACAACTTTTCCATTTTGGGGCGGGCGGACAAGTCTCAGGCTTTGTCCTTTTTTTGTTAGCAGCTGACTGTGGCTCAGGCCTGGACTGGCCTGGTACTACATGTGCCAGGCCTCCATGTCCTTGCTGTTCTGGGTGTAGGAAATTGATTGTCCTTTGTTTGTGACTCCCTCAGAAACTGATTATTCAGTCCACACAAAATGGTGCTGATGGCCTGGGACAAAGGCACACAGGTCCTATTTACAAGGAACTTGGGAATTTGAAGCATGTTGAGCTACTATTTGTCCTAATTGGTCATTCAAAGAGCAGTTGCATGGGGTGCCTGTTGATTGGACAGGGCTAGTAAGAATTCTACCCATTGCAGGCTGTTTTAGTCAAATATGGTTAGTAACAGCCTGTATCCTGTAACTTTGGCCACCCAGTCTTATGAGGACAGATTTGAAACTGTTGAGCTGATTGGCTAAACTTGCCTAGGGTTTTCCTGACCTCAGGCTTAGGTCATTTTCTACAATGGAGCTGCTCTGTGAGTAAAATGGAGTCACATTCTGGCCTCTTCAACATGTTGTGTCTTCAGCAATAGTCTTATTATTAAGTTCTATGACTAATCAAGAACAATGGCAACAATCCGTGTTGAATGGATATAGTCATTTCAACCTCCCAAATGACAACTCAAAAAAGTAATATCCCACAAGTGGTACTGAGCTTTTTAACTTGGGAATCTATGGCTTCTGGGAGGATCACTAACCATTCAAAATAAAAATTACAAACATGTTCACAGAGTTAAAGAAGTTGAAAGAGGACATCAATAGACAATTGAATTAACTGAAAGGGAACAGGAATAAACTCCTGATTGAAGTCCAAGAAAACAAATGCTTGATGAAATGAGGGCAATTAATGGTATGAAAACTGAATTTGGTAAGAGGTAGAATGACTGAAGAAAGCCCATACTGAAATGAAGCTGGAAATGAAAAAGTCAATAAAAATCAAGGCGCTAAGATATGGAAGAAAAATTGAATCATTTAATTAGGAAAACTATAAATTTAAAAATCCCTCATGAGGTAACCCACTTACAAAAAGAGGAACATGGTATATGCTCACTCATATATGGATTTTAGACATAGATCAAAAGATCACCACCCTATAATTCAGACAGCCAGAGAAACTAGGATACAAGGAGGAATCTAAGAGATTCATACAAGGTCCCTCACAGAAGGGGAAAGGAACAAGTTCTCCTGAGCATATTGGGAGTGGGGGGGGCAAGAAGTGGAGAGGGAGCTAAGTGAAAGAGAAGGGGAGGAGAGGAAAGCATGTGGGACTAGGAAGATTGAGTCAGGGAAGGACTCAATAGATGAGAAAGAGATAAAAAGAGAGAGTTGCCATAGAAGAGGGAGCCATTATAGATTTGAAGAAAAAACTGAATCTAGAGAAATGTCCAGAGACCTATAAAACTGACCCCAACTAGCATTTTGAGCAACAATGGAAGTTATCATAAATGCCCTTCCCTGATAATGAGATTGATGACTTATTTATCCACCGTCACAGAGCCTCATCTAGTAGCTAATGGACACAGAAGCAGACACCCACAGCTAAACACTGAGCTGAACTGGAATCCAGATGCAGAGAGGGAGGATAAAACCTGGCTACAACAACCCACAGAGACAGCTGACCTGAACAAGGAGGAGCTAATGACCCCCCCCCAGACTGATAGCTGGGAAACCAGCATTGGATTGATTCAGACCCCCTGAACATGGGTCTTAGTTAGAAGGTCTGGGCAGTCTAAGGAACCTCTGACAGTGGAACCAGGATGTATCCCTGGTGCATGAAAGGAGTTTGGGAGCACATTCCCATGGAGGGATACTCCTTTAATTTTGAGGCAGGAGGGAGGGCCTATTCCCTACTCCAAATTACTTGACAGACTTTGTTGATCCTTCCTGGAAGGCATCACCCTCCCTATGAAGTGGTGGGGAGGGGAGAATTGGGTAGGAGAGTGGTTGGGGAGCATTGGAGGAAGGGAGAGAGGGAGGAAGGGAGGGAGGGAGAGGGAACTGGGATTGCTATGTAAAATAAGAAAAAAATCTAAAAAATAAAAATAAATTTTAAAAAATCCTGCATGAATGTTATACAGAGAAACTCTGGGGAAGCATGAGAAGGCCTAATCTACAAATATGAACATAGAAAGTTGAGAGCTTCAGGTCAAAGGAGTTCCTTCAATAAAATCATAAAAGGAAACTTCCCAAATCTAAGGAAATAGAAGTCTATCCGGCCTCAAGAAGCACACAGAACACCAAACAGACAGGACCAGAAAAGAAACTCCCCATAGTTTATTACATTTTAAACATAAACATACAGTACGAGGAAAGAAAACTGAAGGCAGAAAGAGTAAAGGCTTAGGTCATATGTAAAGGCACCAGTTAGAGTAACAGATGAGAATAAAGTTTTCAATGAATACTTTAAAGACCAGAAAGGCCTAAGACAAAGTGATGATATTTCTCTTACTTCAACCTTCAATCTGGATTGGTGACACAGTGATGGGAGATGTTATTCTGTATATATGTTTCTCATACTGGTTAATAAAGCACTGTGGCCAATGAGATAGCAAGATAGGCGGGGCTAGGAGACTAGAAGGAGGAAGAGGAAGTGAGTAGTGGGAGTCGAGATGTAGCCCGGGAAGAAGCAGGAAGCCTGCCGCTCGGCTCCCCGATAAGACGACCACGTGGAAATACTTAGATAAGTAGAAATGGGTTAATAATTATGGCAGAGCTAGCCCATTAACAATAATGGTAATTGGCCAACAGGATTGTATCAAATACAGAGTCTCTGAGTGTTATTTGGGGCATACGTGGTTGCAGGACAATGGCGGCAGAACCAGCGGCAGTCAGCGGGGAGACCTGCTGTAACAAAACAGTCTTGTTTAGAAGGTTTGCCTAACATGTGTGAAGTTCTATTGATCCCCAGCAGAATCCAAGGTACTGTACCTCGGTGGATTATAAATTTTGGAATGTGGGACTTGAGGTTTGAACTGCATGTTAACTCTCTTTAGACACTTTCTCAAAGCCACAACACTATGCTTAGATTTACTCCTTGTGAAAATACCTGATGCCAAATTTGATATTTAGGTTTTTTTATTTAATAATTTTATTTTTGAAAACTTTTTGTGTAATCACTGCATCTATATCACTTCTGCCCCTCCCTTTCCTCCTCCAATACCTCCTTTATTTCCCCTTCACAATTCTTGATATCTTCTTTAATTATTATTGTTACATGTATACATATTATGTATGTTACATATACATAATAATAAAATATGTGTACAATTATATATATATATAATTATGTATAAAGGCATCATTTATCTTTGCTCATGTGTACATGAGATCAGGGCTGACCTCTTGGGATTAGCCAACTATATGGAAGATTGTCCCTGGAGAATGATTTTCCTTCTGACCACTTGCAGCTCTTCATGTAGGGGTAGGTTCAGGTAAAATTACCCCTGTCAGTGTTGGCATGCCAACTGGCATTGTCCTTATGTTGGTCTTACTCAGGTAACTGTATTTCTGAAAGGTCATGGGTCCAGCTTTCCTGACATTTATCGAAGGCACTATCTCACAGCAGACATCTGATCTTGAGGCTCTTACAATCTTTCCTTCCTTCTGTGACTTTCCCTGAGACTGAGGTATAGGAATTTTGTTGCAAATGTAACAGTTGAGATTGGACTTTATAGCACCTTCTCTCTGCATTTTGAGCAGTAATAAATCTCTATATAGTCCACATGTGTTTCAAAAGGAAGCTTCTTTAGTGATGGGCTAGGGCTTCACTCACCTGTGGGGGTGAGTATTTAGAGTACAGTTAGGAAAGTATTATTGGCTTAGGAAAATTAGAGTAGTGGGTTCTTTTTCAAGTCTGTAACCTTCCTAGCCATGGATTGTTGGCTAGATTTATAGTATCAGTTATGAATTCCCTTCTGTTGAGCTGGCCAAAAGCAATTCAATTCAATTCAATGTCAATTAAAAATTTCCATGACATTCCTCATATACAAAAAAAGAGAACCCTAAATTTATATGAAACTACAAAAATACCTCAGAGAGTCAAAATAGTCCTTAGTAAAAAGGACAATGCTGGAAGGATTACCATTCCAGATTTTTATCCCTAATATTGTGGTATAGTAATAACAACTGTGTGTTACTGGCAAAATATCAGAGATGTAGATTAATGGAACAAAGTGCATTACCCAAATATTAATAAATGTAAACATAGTCATCTGATACTTGACAAAGATGCCAAAAACACACAACAGAGAAAAGATAACATTTTCAACAAATGGTACAAAGAAAACAGGATGTCCACATGCAAAAGAATGAAATTAGATCTATATTTATCACTCTGCACAAAAATCAACTACAAATGATCAATGACCTCAATGTTAAACACAAAATACTTACTAAAACTGAACGAAGAATTCATAGGCAGCACCTGCATGATATAGGTTTAGGAAAGGACAGTTTGAATAGTACTCTATTCCCTCAGAAATTAAGACCAGTATTTGACAAGTGGGATCTCAAAAGACTCAAAAGTTTCTTCAAAAGAAATTATCAATCAAGTAAAGAAAAAACCCAAATACAGAATGGGAGAGAATCTTTGGCCGCTATATACCTAATAGGGGACTAATATTTAGAATACATAAAGAACCCCAAAACCAAGAGTCAAGAGAGCAAATGCCCTAATTAAAATGGGTTATGAATTTGACAGAATGTTCTCAAAAGAAAACATTTAACTGGTTAAGACATATCTCATCATTAGCATTAGGGAAATGAAAATTAATACGTTTTGAGATTTCATCTTACCCCAGTAAAATGGCTAAGATCAGTAAAACAACTGAGACCATTGGAAAGAGTGTGGGAGAAGGTGAACCTTTATTCTCTATTTTTGAGATTGCAGTCTTGTGTACCCTCAATAGAAATCAGTATAGAGAATGTTTAAAAAGTCAAAAGTACATCTACCACATGTCACAGTTATATCACAGTTATATTCTTTGGAATATGCTCAAAGTCTACAAGATCCTAATTCATAGTTACTTCCTCAGCCATGTCCATTGTTGCTCTATTCACAACAGCAAGAAAATAGGAACAACTTAAATGGCTCTCAGTGGATAGTCAGAAAATGAAAATGTGGTATGTATGTACCATGAAACATATACAGGTGTATCCAACTGTAAAGAAAATCCAATCATGAGATTTTTTTCAGATTTTTTGAATATAGTGTATATTAAAAAGAGCACATGGTTTTATGTTAAACAGAAATGAGTTAGAATTTTGATTTGCCTACTTTTTTTCTCTGTGAACTTTGCTTCATTCATTAATCTGTTCCCAATTTCTTTAACTATATATTTATATTGCACAATTGTTTAAGTAATGGGGATTAATGTGCTGGCTCATCTTAGTTGTCCAGCTAGCAAATAGCCATTATTATATTTAAAATAATTATTATTTATTAACACACTTACTTCTCCATATCATTGGGAATCAAATTTTGTTTTCTATTCAAGGCTCATTTTGAATTTTATCTTCTTCTTTGTTACCATAAATATCATATGGCTAGCAGCCATTGCCTTTTAATCTTAGTATCACTTTACTTTCATAGGGTCCTTTTTACAAGGTCTTTTTATCAGCTACTTTTTTATATTTGTTTTAGCTTATAACCTCTTCAATATTAAAACCACCTAATGGACTAGTATGATGGTTCAGCTGGTAAAGGCATTTGCCACACAATCCTGGCCACCTAAATTTAATCCTCAGATTTTATGTAAATGAGAAAGGAAAAAATCTACTACATAAAGTTTTCACTGATCTCTACACATGTGCCATGGTAACTGTGGTAGTTAGAATGTAATTGGTCCCTATAAACTCATAAGGAGTGTGTCCCTATAAACACTATTAGGAGGTGTGGTTTTGTTGCAGTAGGTATGGTCTTCTTGTCACTTAGTGGGAAGGCTTTAAGGTGCCCTATGCTAAGACACCATCCAGCATCACAGACACTTCCTGTTGCCTCCTGATCAATATGGAGCCAACATCACACCTGCTTGCATGCTACTGTGATCCCTGACATGATGATAATGGACTGAACTTCTGAAACGGTAAGCGAGCCACCCCAATTAAATGTTTGCCTTATAAGAGTTGCCTTGGTCATGGTGCTTCTTCACATAAAACCCAAGACAGTAACCTAAGACACATAGTATGCATACATATATAAAATAAGAAAGGCAAACAGGCAGGAAGGCAGGCATGAATGAAGGAAGACTTCATTTGTTCACACAGCACTCATGTGGTGACTGCCTGGTAGGTCTCCACAGCGTTTACTATGTTTGATTATTAGAGCTGACTCAGAATTTCTACACTTGCTGAATGACTTAGAAAAGCACACCCTTTTCTCCCTACCAGCAGCCTAGGTATTCTGATGTAGATCCCATAGAACTTTGTCTGTAATCACACACAGTTGAATGGCTGCATGGCCATCTTGTTCTTAAAATGCCTTTAAAAGAAAGTCTACATTTTTTTTTTTTAATTTCTGATAATCAAGTGGCAGTTGTCACTTGGTTGACTGGGTGGACACTTGACATGGTTCTTAATAATCAATATTGCTTTGAGTGAAAACACGTTCTACTTTGATGGGAGATGTTATTCTGTATATATGTTTCTCATACTTGTTAATAAAGCACTGTTGGGCCAATGAGATAGCAAGATAGGCGGGGCTAGGAGACAAGGAGGAAAGAGGAAGTGGGAAGGAGGGGTCAAGATGTAGCCCCAGGGAGGAAGGAAGACGCCAGCTGTGGCTCCCCGATAAGAGGACCACATGGAAATACTTAGATAAGTAGAAATGGGTTAAGAATTGAGACAGAGCTAGCCCATTAACAATAATGGTAACTGGCCAACAGGATTGTATCAAATACAGAGTCTCTGAGTGTTATTTGGGGTCGGCACGACAGACTGGTGGGCTGGCGGGCTGGCGGAAACATACATGCTACACTACTTAGATAAGAAAAACTTCAAAGACCTTCAAAATGGCATGTTAAAGAAAGTACAGGGAAACTGCCATGGCAAGCTGACACTTTAGAAGTATTTTTTAAGAGGAGGAAATGGAGAGAGAGAGAGAGAGAGAGAGAGAGAGAGAGAGAAGACTGTTCTGGAATCCTGTAAATACCCAATAAAAATTCACCTTGTCTGTGTATTGTCCTGAGAGACACAATCTCATTTACATTTATTAGAAGTAATGATATAGTGTCCTGCAGATAATTAATACAATAAAATGCTGCTAATTTCACAGTTCCATTTTAAAATTTGCTAGTTCAAATAAAAAATGATTAACCCTCTGAGTGAAGCAATGACATTTCCATTACCAGCCTGTGAATTAAATCTGAGAGACCGTTTCCCACCTAGGAAAGCTGGGCTTGCTCTCATTCTGCTGCCTGTCTGCCATGGCTTCTCAAGAGCCAAAGCTCTGGAGGCAAGCTTACTCAGGATACCTTTGTTTCCCAGAGCAAACCAAGTTCTCAGCAAAAGCATGGGCTTGTCTCCAAGTAGGAAGGAAACTAACTTAGGTGAAAAGACAGACTGGAACTGAGGACAGAAAGGCTGGTGTGGGGCTAGGGGGTCAAAAGCAGGGGGAAAGAGAAATGAAATGGAGGCAACAATAACCTCAGACGAACACAGTCACACTGCCCAGTGAACTTCCTATTGACTATGTTAAGTATGAAAATTCTCCATTAGCAAGTTACCTTGGGAGCGTGTTCATTTCATTTCTCACCAATTACTTTTTACCCTTTGTCTGCACACTACTTCACTGATGGCGTGTCATTCCTCCACAACTGATGGTAATTAATTTCTTAAAAAGGAATAAATTCATTAAAGAAAAGAGATTTATAGCTCCTCATTTTAAATATCTCAACTCAACAAAAATCCTCTTAAAGAATATTTAATGAGGAAGTGATACTATAAATGAATGCAATTCAAAGTTAATGATAAAATTGTCCAACCTGTTAAGACAATTACTAATTGAATAAATCTCATGCATACACTTAAAAAGCTACTAAAAATATGGAGGATTGTCCTCTCCTAACTTCATTCCGTTTCCTTCCTCAATGATTCATGGCTGGAGGGTTATAACTGGTGTAAGCAGGGGTGATCTCTTTACGATGCAGGGGTCTATTCCCACAGACGGCAACTTGCTAGACACATTATAGAGATCAAAACCCTGAGCAGTGCTGAAAGAGCTCTTAAGGATGTCGTTCTAAGGAAATTTCATTTAGTAATTTTCTCTGTATTGATGAATTCATTGACTGCTGATACCTTCTTCACAGTGAGGTGCAATTTTAAGTTCGGCTCCTCCAACTGTGTTTGGAGAACCAGTAAGCCAGATTAATCTTTCACACCCCACCAGCTCTCAAGTGAGAAAGACAATAAAACATCTGCTCCTAGCTAAAGTCCATCAGGCACCCCAGCTAAGAAATGAGTTTTCTCACATTTTAATTCATGTTTACTTAAAGTAAGTGTGTGCAATACACACACACACACACACACACACACACACACACACACACACAGGCACACACACACAAATCCTCTATCATCTTACTCAGACTGCCTTATCTACAGCCCAGAGGCACCATTCCATGCTTATTATTATGTTTCTTTCCTGGGTAACATTACAAGTAATTAGTTTCCTTACTGTACCTTATGGTGAAAAGATAGATTAGGGGGAAATACATATTTAAATAGATCTGATTACAGCTCCACAAACCCCATGTGAAGATCACATCTTGTTGGCATTGTTCTAGTGCACCCAAGGCAGGAAAGCACGTATTGTAAGTAAGGTAGTCCCTAATTTATAGGTGAAAGCTGCAGGACGGGAGTGCCTTGGAGCAAAGGGCGTAATTGTTGAGTGCACTGGTTGGAAAGATTAGAGATGACAGAAGACAAACCTCTGGTTACACAATATTTTTTTTTCGGTGCAATTAAGCTGAAAATATTTCACCCACTGTCAAGGAGACAAATTGCTTAACCTTAATCTATGCAACAATTTCTCCCACACAAAAGTGTCCTTTCGCTATCAACCCTGGTCCTTCCTCCCTTACAAATTCAACACACATACCCTCTCACTTTGTGTGCAAGCCTTTGTCCTCTTATCTCCTCCATGTCCATCTTTCCTTCTGTCTTAGAAGCACTATTCTATCTTTTTCTGTGCACTTAATTTTGGGTCACTTGGTTGGTGATATTATTTATAGCATAATTATAATGGGAAGACATGCATCTTATTAACTCAAAACCTTTTAACTCATCTTTTAAGCTGTTCTCATGTTGATGAGTCATTCTGTTGGCAGAATAATTCATGGAGTAGGTAGGCTTGTCCCATTTTATACCTAGTAAAAGTCTGAGGGCTAGGAAGAGTCTCAGATGTGCTTATACATTTTGATGGAAGCTTCAGGGTACCCACAGGGCCATGGTAACCCATTTTCCTTTAGAGTTTATATAAAGCTGATGAGTAGGCTATACCACATCCAGAGCTGCTGCTCGAGTTTTAGTTAAACATCTCTGCTACGTGCAAGGATAATGCTAAGCATTTTACATATACACTTTATTTCCTTCTTGTAGCAACTCTATTGCACAGCTATTTTTATACCATTTTATATGTGGAGAACTGGAGCTTCATTTTAAGCTTTGTTGCATGATCAAGAATTGGGAAAAGCACCTTGATCAGGTTGGTCTGGGTCTAATGTTCACACAAACCCACTACATTGTTGGGTCTTTGGGCAAATCAATGCATTTTCAGTATGTCAACTTCATATGAACATTTAGAAAGAACAGTGACTTCAGTGGAATGAAGCTAGCTGAAGCTTCATGCAACTATTGACTTATATCTACTAGCCATATAACACACGAAACTGTCCATCCTGTACTTGGAGCCTCGTGTTTTCCAATAATGAGTCAGATAAAGCTTTTCATAAGGTAACATTATTGGTGTTTTCAGTGCGGAAGAACTCAAAGACATTTTACTTAGCAGTTCACCTGCAGATATTTTTGTATTATCATTGGTTTGGCCATGTTTACTTCTGGTTATTGTCCTTCCCCTGATTGTTCTACAGTTTAGATGGCACATGTCTCCACAAAGTCAGGAACAAAAGCTTTTTAAAAATGTTGAAACCATTTCAGATGGGAACATGGCTGAGTCAGTGGTATAGGCTGCCAAGACCAGGTGGGGGAAGCAGCTACTGCCCTGGGGCACTTGGCTCCCAAAGCTTCCATTGCCAAGGCCTCCTACCTTGGTGAATTTGGGAGAACCCATTGATATATAACTTGACAGGCATAAGTTGACATGCTTTTTTTTTCAGGATGGAAAAAGAGTTACACATGAGACAAGGTTTCCAGGTAAGAGAAGAACAGATGTCCTGAGTAATAGGAGTTTCAGAAAGATACAAGGAAATGTACATGTTATTACAGTAATCATTCTAGAAAAAGGTGAAAGGAACAAGAAAATGAGAATAGGAGAAAAGTGGACATAGACGTATTTATACTACATCTCTGGAATTGGAGAGATGAATTCTAAAGATAGGAAGAAAGGAGAAAGGAAGGAGGAATAAAGACCCCTTTGTCACTTAGACACCTAAAATGATGGGCATCCATCCAGTAAGATCTGAGAAGCAGGAGGAGACCTACGAATGAAAAGCTATTTCATAGGTAAATTGTGGTTAAGCTGATTCTGTGGGAGCCTCTACAGACATACAGGATGTAAGAGAAGTCTGACACAGCATGCTAATACTTATGTATAGTCAGCACGGGTGAGAACAGAAGCTACAAGCATGAGGGAACTCCTCCAGTAAGGGAACAGAGTGAGGCTGGAAGTGGTTTTAGGGCAGATTTATGAAGGTCACCAGCACACAAGGTATAGGCAGAGGAACAGGTTGCCAGGAGTAGGAATTTCTAAGTGGTAAAGGAAGGGTGTAGAAAAACAACAACTAGAGATCTTAGGAAGCTTAGACCAAAGAGAGAAAACTTCAGAACCAGAAACTCAATCAAATAAGAAAATCAAGGATGCATGTGGATTAAAATGTCATAATGAAGACCATTCATTTTGTACACTAAAATTTTTAATTAAAAAATAAAATGAAATAAACAAAAACCAAGACAATGTATACTAGTTTTGGTATTTGTAGGCAAATTCTATCAAGTGTATAAAACATTAGAGGTAGCTCGACTCAGTAGAAAAATGATTGGGCCACCCAAGACTATGGGCTTGAATAGATAGTGTACTTTGAACTTTGCAGTAATATCAATAAAATACAGCAGAAGCTTAACTGCCAGGTTGTCCAGATATTTACTTTGACTATTCATAGCCCCAGCATGTATTTGGGAGCAAATATTTCCATTTGGAAGGAGAACGGGATGCTGCAGACTTCTGGGAAAATAGTGTTCTCCCATCCCAAAGGTAAAGGATGTGTTGTGTGGACTAGGCAGACTCTTGTCTGGGTAAAGCTTGTTTTTTTACCAATCCTCCATGGATGTGTCCTGCAGTGATGCCTGGCAATACTTCACAGTTGTACATAAAAGTAATTTCTAGAATTATGTTTCTACCTATTATAATATCTGACCATCTTAGATGAGCAAGACACTAAATTACCCATGAAGATGTTTTCAATGTTAGTAGAAATACTGAAACCAGAGTTGGAAGCTGTGAGCTGTGACTGATTTTCTATCTTTGTACAGTGAGGATGGCATGGCCCAGCTTGTATCAAACAGTGATCCAGGGTTCCAAGCTGGGAACCAGGGACTCATGAACCCAGTCCACAAGGTCTCTAAAGTAAGCTAGGCTTCTTAAAACTTCTGTCTAGATGACAATGACTAAAGCACACTGATAATTTTTCATCACCAACAGTCTCTGGCAAAGACAAAGAACAGGTGTGTGTGTGTGTGTGTGTGTGTGTGTGTGTGTGTGTGTGTGTGTGTGTGAAAGGAAATGGATCCAAGGCATAGTGGCATGTACTTGCCATCTCTGCCCTTGAGAAATTCAGACAGGAGGATCTTGAATAAGAGAGGCCATGCTGGGACTCTTTCACAACAAAACAAAACAAAACAAAACAAAACAAAACAAAACAAAACAAAACAAAACAAAGGCTCTCTGGGTTCCTAGTCTATCCTCATCAACTATCTATCTATCTATCTATCTATCTATCTATCTATCTATCTATCTATATCCATCCATCCATCCATCCATCCATCCATCCATCCATCTCCTGCCATCTTTGTGACCTCAGGCAAATGATTCAAAATCTTCTACCAAAATTCATAAATTGGTAAAGTTACAGTGATAACAGTACCCAGTCCATGTGGATGGGGAGACCAGAGTTCTAGAATTGACTATTTCTTCTCGCCACCTCCTGAAACTGATATCTGATCACACCTTTCCTCTCTGTTAATTGTACCTTCCTTCAGTTCCTCATGGTTCCAAGAGCAGTGTCCCAATACTTTCCTGTCTTGTGTGCTGTGTTTGCATCTGGCTTTTTCCCTTTTTGTTGCTTCAGTTTTCTTCATTTCTCTCTGCTGCCATGTTACAGGAGACCCAATGAGTGTTCATGGCATGTAGGTATAAGCACCTCCAAACTCTTCTCTACATAAAATGCCTAAACTTTCCTTTCATCCTCCCTAAACACCTCTAAATGTCACTTTCATTCTCTTTGAAGTAGCCTTCAATTTATTTCTCTAAATAAGAAAAAGGTAAAGTTGTTTTCTGCAATCTTGAAGTACTTCATTTTGAGGTTTTCTTAAAATTTTAATATTAGAGAGTGAATGCTAGATTAATTAGAAAAAATAATGATACTGTTATAAACTACCATTTATGGTGCAGTATATATTTATAAATATCCTATGCTTCATCAAATTTGTTTATAAAAAATAATGTATGTGTCTATCAATACATTGTTTTACCAATACAAATTTTATATGTAATTAACAGACAATATTGAGAGCATTATTTTGTAAGTTCATCATATACATATTCATAAAAATATATATTGTATTGATACAGTTCTTTATAAATTATTTATTCAAAAGTAAAATTATAAATTAAATTAAGTTCCATATGTTTATTTACAAGTAACTTTGTACTAGTTAAATTTTGCTTACTTTCATTTAAGTGGAAGTTTAAATACTTGCCTTGGGTTATTTGTTCTTTCTCATGGGGGTGGGGAGGCTTAAGAGAAGGAATTGTAGAATTCTTTAAGCAGAGAAGTGGTATCCAGTCATGAAATGTGCTTATTAAGAAAAAGCTGATTGGGTGTAAGGATGTTAACTCAGTGGGTAAAGTACCTATGCAGCTATGCGCACCTGAATTCAATCCCCAAAATCTATGTCAGGCCTAGTAGCACACACTTGTAATCACAACTGGGTAAGCAGAGGCAAATAGATTCCTGTAAGTCACTGGCCAGCCAGACTAACCTACTTGCCAAGTTCCATGCCAGTAAAAGACTATCTCCAAATAAATAAATAAATAAATAAATAAATAAATAAATAAATAACAAGTAAATCAACAAATAAGGTTAGTGGTGCTCAAAGAACTATACTTACAGTTATCCTTTGATTTGCTCAAGCCTCCGTGGGTATGCAGGTATGTGTACTCTCATACACACACACACACACACACACACACACACACACACACACACACACTACAAGCTGATTGTATTTAGATCAATATGTTTGTTGGGGTGAAAGTATAAATAAAAACAGTAGGTGAATGTCAATGGGGAAAACCCACTACATTATCCCTAATTTCATGTTGTTTATAAAACCTCTTTGGGTTTTTTTAAATAAGGAAATGTGAAAAGATCATAGTTTGTTTCTTAATTGATAAGAAATTTGGGTGGAAAACCCAGTATTTTGTATTTATGCAAGGTTGTAGAATGAGTTCCTTGGACAATTAAAGTGGAAATATTATCTTTTGAGCCAGTAAGACTTCAGCATGTAGCTAGAGATAGATTATATATATGCTTTTAAGCTCTGTTCTTCCTTAGGAAATATAGCATGAGTATTCATTCTCAAGATTATTTAAAATGACTTTGGAGGGGTTTGTCCATTTAAAAGACAATTAATTGAAAACTTGAAATAAAATAAAAACAAAAGAGACAACAAACCCAAATGAACTCAAATCGTAACTATTATTCTAAAATGTATATCTTTAAATTTAGCTTAATTTATAATGATAGCCTCTTAAACATGAAAGGTGTTATATATACTCACTCTAAGGTGATATTAATGTGCACCGAAAAGTAAAATTACACAATATATATTTTCAGTGCACATTAATATCTCCTTAGAGTGAATATTGAGCAATATGAAGTAAATACCATGATATACATGTAAGCTGTACTGCTTAGATTTTTGTCACCCTGATACAAGAAGAAGGGAGAGAAACCTTAATCAAGAAGGTGCTTGCATCAAATCAGCCTGCAGGCAAGTCTGTGAGGCATTTCATGATTGAGAATTGATGTGGAAGTGCCCAGTTCACCCCTGAGTAGATGGCCCTGTGTTGTATAAAAAAGCAGACTAGTGAACCATGAGGAACAAGCCAGTAAGCATCATATCTCTATGGTTTTCTTCAGTTTCTGCCTCCAAGTTCTTGCCCTGCATTTCTGCCCTAATGTCCCTTTATAAAGAACTGTGACCTCTGACAGGTAAGCCAAATAAGTCCTTCCCTCCCTATATTTCAGGAATGTCTTCCTATCTATTAATCTGATATAGATAAACCCTCAGAGACACACTCAGAAGCTCTAGTCTTCAGAGATTCTGGACCTTGTAGACTTGACAGTCAATATTAATCATTATACTTGGTTTGTAAAACAACAGAACAACTTACCTTTGTTCTGTTCATGTTAGTACTTAGTGCTGTACTATATTTTTCTTTTCTTTTTCTTCCTTCTTTTCTTCTCTCCCTCTTTTCTTCCTTCCTTCCTTTCTTCCTTCCTTTCTTTCTCTTTCTTTTTCTTTTTTGCTTTTCAACACATGGTTTCTCTGTGTAGCCCTGGCTAGAACTCTCTTGTAGACCAGACTGTCCTTAACTCATAACTCCGAGATCTGCCTGACTCTGCATCCAGAGTGCTGGGATGAAAAAGCATGCACCATCACCACCCCGTGGTGTACAAAATTCTAACAGCATATTTGTCTAATGTCACATATGTATCTGATGCACGGTTCTTTGAGAAGAAAGAAGTGTTAGCATGGTTGAAGCTGTACCCATGTAGAGAATCATAAATTGGGAAGCATAAAGCCAAGGTTGGCTTCATTCTGTGATTGACAATGCCATCAATACCTTTCCTTCACACCACTTGGCATTCCCTGACATTGCCTTGATTCTTGGACAGGTGTTTTCTTCCTTTCTTTCTTCCTTTCTTTCTTTCTTCCTTCTCTTTCTTTCTTTCTTTCTTTCTTTTTAAAAGTTTAATATGTATTCTTAATTCTGTGTACAAATGCATGTCTGTATGAGTATGTGCCTGTGGATACAGTTGCACATGGAGATCAGAAGTGGACCTTGGATATGGAGTTATAGGCGGTCATGAGCTGTCCTATAAGAATTCTAGGAACTGAACTCTGGACCTCTGATAGAATAGTACACACTCTTAGCTGCTGAGCCATCTCCAGCCCTGAACAGTTTTTGTTATAGGATGCAAACTAGCATATGAGATTTAGTTTCCACATTTAAAACCCAAACAATAAGATATGAGAATGAGTAAGCCTTTTAATTTTCACCAAGGCCAGATTTTATCATCAAATCACAAAGCATAGACTTATTGCACACTTTTGAACGGAATTCATGGATTCTGATACCTTGAATAAATCAGAAGTGGGTTTAAGTAAATTAGCATGACCTGTGTTCTCAATGATGGTTTTGATAATGGAAACAGGAAAAATGAACCCAATGAATAAAGTTGGATGAGGAGATTAAAGCATTTTGTCAACTCAAGGTGAAGGTTTCCGTTAGTAGACTGGTATTTCTACTAATGTGAAATGCTGTAATAGAAGAGGCCAGACACCTTAGTTAAAAATTTCTCCTTTCCCGGACAATGGATGCTCAAATCATAACTGTAAGGGCTCTCTGATTTTTTAGCTCACATCTGACTTTTGTTAAAGCACTGAAGTATTTCGGTATTTTGTGTAAAGGATAGTTCCTAATGGTGAATAAAAGGCCAAACAACAGAGGAGAATAATGCTGCCCCAGGAGCTGTTGGACAAGTAAGACCAAGGGTGTGTGGATATGAGCAGATGTGGCCAACCAGGCCAGGAACTGTGTGGAGTTGAAAATATTTTTATTGCAGCATTGCCTAAGGTTGAAGTAGGAACATTTAATCTACAAAACCTTCAAAACAGAGCCTAATTCATTTCTAGCCAAAGAGAAGTGTCATCGAAGATGATGACAAGTAGTTCTAGAAGCTGGAGAAATTTAGAGAGGATGAATACTCGGGACTCTCTGGTGAAGTCAGAAGAAGAAAAAAAAAGTAGAAGAATCCAAGGAATTTCTAGTTAGTTACATTTACACAATACAGAGATAGGATTAGATTGTCATGCTCTTTAATAATATACTCACACAAACCTGCACACGCAGAGGTGAATTTGAGTTCCTCAATCATCATAATGATCTAATGGTGTTATTAATAAATTAAATGGTAACTGAGATGCACTGCTCCAAGGAGTTCAAAAGATATTGGGAGCCCACAATGAAACCAGAATGTATTCTTTTGCTAGTACCAACTAGGTGTGTCCTGCTTGAGGTGACTCAAGTGCCTACTTGTAAGAACAGTTACCGTCCTTTCTCCACAATGCAGGTGTGTTTAAGGAAGTGCTGAGATAGTATCTATGAGGAATTATGATCTCAAAAAAAAAAAAGCTTCTTGGTACATTACTATTGCCCCCTGGTGAATCACCTGACACCTTACTGAATGAAGTACAGCCAATCCTGCCATGGTGAGGTTTAGCAAAGAACTTGGGACTTGAACTGGGTTGACTGACATTAGTTTATCCTTAGCGCTGACAGCCTTTTTTTTTTTTTTTTTTTTACCGAATGCCCGTCAAAGGTGATTCTTTCTCCAAAAGCAAGCCAAGGTCTCTGCTTGCCTCTATCCACTACTGACCCCAAGAACAGAGCAGGGTTGGGCACAGACAAAACAATTTCTATACCAAATGAGGGCAAATGATCTGAACGTGACTAATCAGAACACAGCAGCTACATGTCTGGAATCTTCAAGAAATTCACAGGGAGCATGCTGAGATTGAAGGCCAGCTGGTGAATCGGAGGGGCAGTCAGCCTTCCTAATCAAAAGCAGAATGCAGCTTTCAGTTTCAGCTAAGTATGTGCTGGGGCCCCTGCCTACTGCTTCCTACAGGGTGGCAGCAGGAGACAGCTGATGTCATACTTCTCAGAAATCCCACCCCTCTCTTGCCTATGAAAATAAAGGGTTCTCATAAAAATTAATCGTATTGATCTGAATTTATATTATTCACAGTAGCTTCCCCACCACCCACAGTTTTGCTAGGCATGTTTATTTCATTTATCTGTGCTCAAACACAGTCCTTAAATATTAAGTGAAAAGTTCTAGAAATAAACAATCCACATTTTAAATTGCATACCCTTCTCAGAAGCAGGACGGATCGCCACACTGCCCTGTTTCATCATGACAGGGTGGCAATCACCCTGCTATCAAGCACTATATGTTGTAATTGCTACCTGACTGCCAATTACATAGCAGCCTTCTTGGTTCCTGGACTACCTGTGTGGTATCACAGTGCTGTGTTAAGTAAATCTTCGAGGGAGGGAGGGAAGGGGGATGGAGGGAGGGAGGGAAAAACAAGAGGAAAAAAGAGCAGAATAATTTTAAAGCTTCTATGTGTGTTTTATCAGCTCGGTTTCATATTATTGCTGTGGTTAATCCCTTACTAAGTCTAATTTGTAAAATTAGCTTTATAATAGAGGTATTCAATGAGGAAAACAGTGTATATAGAGTGCTGAGGACTATCTCTAGTGTTAGGCAACAACTAGAGCCTTGGGAAGTACCCTTGGGATAAAGAAGGGTACTTTAAAACAAAACATAAGTATTTAGCAAGCGTTCATCATTTTATTTGGTGAATTTATTATGTAGCTTTTTTATATCAAACTCTAAATTACATGTTAGTAATAGAGAAAAAAGATTCTATTTGCTTAGTGTTCAGTCTTACAGGCTAAACATGTGAACACATGAGTATAACACAGAATAGTCATTGAAATGGAGCAGTATGTTTAGGACACCATGGGAAGACTAAAGAAGGACCTCAGGTTGGCATTCAGGTGGCTGTATGGTGTATATGTATTTGTGTGTGTGTGTGTGTGTGTGTGTGTGTGTGTATACATGGGAGGTGAAGATATAGAGGAGGACAAATCAAAGGCTTCTCATATTTAAAAATTCTTCAGTTGTGCTATGGATAAAGCTAAATAGGAGTGTGCACATGCTGACACTGTACATAAAGACTAATAAGAAGCTGTCACTGGCACCAGGAACCAATCAGGAGGTTATACTTGGTTACAGTAATCAATCAGGAGGTTAAATCATGGAAGAAAAGAAAGATTCCAAAATCTGAGCTTTGAGCAACTGTGGTAAAAATGAAAGGCAAAATAAAATTTCAAGAAATATACAAAAAAAATCATAAACATAACTATATTTTTGTAATTGTATATTAGTTAACACGATTTTAAAGGGGTGATGGAAAGAGGGCAAGAATCTAAAATTTCAATTCTATTCCTGCTTAGGTCAACAGCATAAGTCTGTTGTAATCACCTGAGATTCAAAAGAGAATAAAGAACAAAGTTTGTGCAAGAAAGCCATAAAGTAGAATTGAAGTGCTGGTGAACGCACAGTATATAAGGGGCTTGGGATTTCAATACTGTATGTAAGGAAGGATGTGGAAATAAATATGTAGAATGAGTAGACAAAAAGAACAAGGAAAAAACCTTGAATAACTTAAAAATACAGCAATAGAGGAGCCGATTACTAGGTAGAAGAGTATATGATAAGCACTGAGAAGTAATGTCAGTGGGGTAGAAAATTGTTACTATAGTTGGGGAACAGTTTGAAAATGTCCTCCAAGAAAGTATTCATCTACTGAGGCTATGAATGGTGAAACCTTGGAGAGTGTGGCTTGAAGGAGGTTTGGGTCATTAGAGGCACTTCCCATTGGATAGGGCAATGGTAGTTTTTATGTGACCCTTGAGTAGTTATAGAACCCTGACCCAGATAGGCACAGTGGGACATGCCTTTTTCTCCAGAACTCAGAAGGCAGAAGCAGGCAGATTCTGTGAGTCAAAGCCAGCCTGGGCTATATGGTAAGTTCCTAAGCCACCCAGAGTTACATAGTGAGACCCTATCTTGAAAATGACAATAACAAAACCCTGAGGGACCATTGGGTCATTTTATGACTTCTTATTTCTAAATGTGATCACCTTTTTCAACACTTGTTCCTGCCATTGTGAACCCATCCACCATGAATTCCTCACCAGAGTTGAGCAAATGCCTTGCCCTTGAAGAACCAAAACTATGATATATACAAACCTCTTTTTAAAATAAGGTTACCAAGCTTCAAGTATTTTATTATATATACAAATGAAAAATGCATGAATATTGAGCAATGTTTTCATGAGGTTGGTTTTAAGGAAGAAGTTCTATGTTCCTGCTCAAAGAGTCAAAATACTGTTAGAAAAATAAAATGTCTCTTAGAGACCATTACTAGAGATATGTCATTAAAATGTCAATTTACTAGATTTAGCATAGAAATAAATGAAATATGTTTTGGATATTAGAACAAGATCCGAATCATATTTCTATTCTAGAATGTGTATACTTGACTTAACCAAATGGTTAATTTACTCAGGAGAAAAAGTATTGTACTGATCCTGAGATATTGATAAAATATGGTAGCCTGCCTCTCAGCTTACCCCAATGATGCTTATTTCATAGTCTCCATACTCTTGGGTAATACCTTGTCCTTGACTGTGGTTGGAATCAATGAATTGCTTATGCTGAACAAAATAGAGCAGAGGTGATGGGATATTCCTTCTAAGATTAGAAAACCATAAAAAATCCTTCAGATTTCAAGTTACACTGTAAACTAATTTGATTCTCTGCTCCACTCTTCCTTTCTCCTGTTAGGATGGAAAAATATAGCCTAATTCCCCAGTGACCCCAGAAAGCTGGGAGTCTTAAATCCCAAGCGGACGGTCACCTACTTTAATGTTTACGGCAGCCTGTGAGTGAATGAACACCCAGAAGCCTGTACGAAAGCAGACTTCCTGGGCTAAGGGTGATGTTGGATACTTTAAATACTTTAAATGGTTCGCACTGGATGCTACAAGGTGATTGGTTCACGATGCGCGGGCTTTGTTGTAACCCTATAAAAGCTGTCTCTAGTCTGTACTAGGGATCCTCAGCCCTCTACCCTGCATGGCGTATGGCTGACAGCCCCAGTGCACTGGAATATAAAGGACCTTATGCGTTTGCATCAAGACCGCTTCTCATGAGTGATTTGGAGGGGCCGCCTTTCCTGAGTGGGAGTGCGAGGGACCACACTCTCTCGGGTCTTAATCCCCACCCAAGAAACAATCTTTCATTTTTATGAAGAGCCCAATAGAAACATCCATATGCCAAGAAGACAATATTTTCATCCAACATCCAGTGAGAACCTAGGCCTGAGAACAGGTATAGGACTGAGCCTGGATATGGGCAGAAGGGCTTCCAACAGCATGTGAATCAGCATAGAAACTAATTGTCTACCAGCTGAACCTTGAGATAAATTAAGCCTCAGCTAACACCTTGATTGTAGCTTTCTGAGACACCTTAAACCAGAGAAATTCAGTTAAGCTGCATTCAGATCCTTGACAAAAACTGTGAGATTAAAATGAATCCAGATGCAGAGAGAGAGGACACGATCAGGCTACAGAAACCCACAGAGACAGCTGACCTGAACATGTAGGAGCTAATGGGCCCCCAGAATGATAGCTGGGAATCCAGCATGAGACTGATTCAGACCCCCTGAACATGGGTCTCAGTTAGAAGGTCTGGGCAGTCTAAGGGATCTCTGATAGTGGAACCAGGATGTATCCCTGGTGCACAAAATGGCTTTGGAAGCACATCCCCCATGGAGGGAAACTCCCTTAGCCTAGAGGCAGGAGGGCCTAGTCCCTAATCCAAATGATTTGACATATTTTGTTGATGCCTCCTGGAAGGTACCACCCTCCCTTTGGAATGGAGGTGGGTGGGTGGGAGAATGGTCTAGGGCATGGGAAGGAGGGAGGGATGGAGGGAAGGAAATGGGATTGATATGTAAATATAATAATATCATAATTTTTTTTAAAATGTCAGAATAGCTCTAAACCGGGTTTGAGTATAGTTTGTTACACAGCAATACGTCATGAGTATATAGTGTAAGTGCCATCTCTCTTTTTTTGTCATTCAAAATGATTTTTCTTGGAAATGTATCCTTTCATGAGTAGTTATATTTTTTAGGACTTTTAAGGAACACAATCTACTTTATTATTTAGACACAAAGTGATAGAATTATGTTGCTTAACCAAAAAATCAGCAGTAATAACAGAGCATTTAATCTTTGTTAACACTATAGTCACACTTGTGTTCAACTGGTAATTGAAGGTTAAGAAGGGCTCTTTTAGTCCCTGCCAGCCTAGTGAATGGAGCCCAGCCATTTGTTCATCACCTTCCCTGTGATTAACTCATCACATCTGTCTTTCCTGCCCTCTACCTGCCTCAGCTGGCATCTTACACTCTCTGTTTACTAGACCCAGAAATGCCATGTCTCTTAATCCTCCAATCCTTGTGTATAATCCTGTGTTCAACTCAAATGTTTCTTGATTGTATTGGATGTTATCACATCCTATTGACTGCCTGGAGTTTGCTGTTATCTCCAGAGAGTGTTCATCCTTTTGTAATTAACAGCTTATTTGATTCAATGGTAACAGAGGTCAGGCTGTGTGTGTTTTATCATTCTGAGTTTACAGGGGTATTTGCCCTCCCCTTGAAATCTTTATTTTAATTACTTCTGAGGTTCGTGACTATATCTGTAGGATAAGAAGTGAGTTGTTAAAATATAGTTCTCTCCATTTTAATATAGAGTGTGACTATTTGATTTGCTTCTGCAAGATGCTGTCAGGTTTATCAAGCATTGGGTTCCTTGCCTTATTTGTGTTATTTATTTATTTATTTATTTATTTATCATTCATTTATTTATTTATTATTGGTTCAGCTACATTCTCTTCCCACACTAAACACCACTTTATCATTTCTATACTTTGTTGCCAACATCACCAAGCATTAGTTAATATTTTATGTGCAGAAATTAAAATACATACCTGGACATTCAAATCAAATATATTTTATGTGTGATCTGTTAGTTATACTTTCATCTCAGAAACAAAATTTCATGTGAATAAATCTGTTTTTGTAACATTTTCAAATAATTTCTGTAATTACTTGACTTCTGCAGGTTGGTGAAGATGAACAGCTAGCTACATTTAAAGTATATATAAAGGTTGCTTGAAAAAACGTTTTAAAGAATGAAAAATTAGACTTCCTGGAGCTGCTCTGAGCACACTAGACACGTGGAACTACCCATAATTTACACTATATTTACACTGGTCTCTGACCCCCACCACTGGTCCTCTACTGGAGTTCCTGGCCCCTCCCAGGGGTCCGCCTATCTCCACAGGACCACTCTGAGTTTCTGTAGGCTGGATCCTTGATTCCCATGGCAGGGCCTCTGCCAAAGAGGCTTCAGCTGGAGAGAGCCAGGTCCCAGCTAGAACCACCTATCAGTGCTGAAATATCCTGAGTATCAGCCCAGTCTTTGTCTCCCATCACCAGGACTTGGCTAGAGGTGAATTTGGGACCAATTTGGTCCTATACCCTTCCCCTGGGTTGGGCCTGGATCTCGCTGCCCCTGTGTCTTGTCCCCATTGAGAGCACTTTTGGAGCTCTGATACACCCCCACCCACCCCCACCTAGGACCTACCCTCCCCCTACCCTGTGCCCTACCCTGCCCACTGTCCCACCACTCTGGTTGAGCACTGGGACAGAGGGTGGAGCTGAAAGACTCAGAGAGCTTGGAACCTTATGCCCCAACTCAGAAAAGTTGCCCCTGCCCCCAAATCACTCACAAGAAGTGGTCTTGATGCAAAAGCATAAGGTTTTTTATATTTCAAGTGCACTGGGGTCCACAGCCATACACCACACAGGGGTAGAGGACTGGGTACAGAATTGAGACAGCATTTATAGGGTTATAACAAAGCCCATGCATCATAAACCAATTATCTCATAGCATCCAGAGCGTGCCCCCCCCCCTGTGGTGGGGACCAATCAATTTAAACTATCCAAGCCCCTCCCCCCCCTGCTTAGCCCTGGAGGTCTGCATTTGCATGGGCTCCTGGGTGGGGTGACAAAGCTCATTTCCTGTGTTCACTCATTCACTGGTGCTGTTTTAAACAGCTCTGTAGTAAACAGCAAAGAATGTGACCTTTTGCCTACTTACTGCCAGGGGACAGGGTCTGGAATTTAAACTTCTAGCTTCCTGGGGTCAGTGGAGAGTTAGGCTAAATTTTTTCATCCTTACAGAGCCAATAATCCAGCCACATTCTGGGAACTTCCTGGAGTTGCTCTGAGCACACTAGACCTGCCTAACCACGCAGGACCACCCATAATTTCCACCTGCCTGGTCTCTGACCCCACCACCTCTACTGGAGTTCTGGGTCCATCCCAGAGATCCGCCTATCTCTGTGGGGCCTCTCTGAGTTCCTGCTGCTGGATCCATGATCCCCATCACAGGGCCTCTTCCAAAGAGGCCTCAGCTGCAGAGTGCCAGGCCCAGGCTAGATCTGCCTATCAGCTTAAGGAACATCTTGAGTCCCAGCCTTGCAGATTTTTGACTTCCATTGCCAGTTTTCTGCTGGAGCCTGATCTTTGACCCCCATTGCCGGGCCCCTGCCTGTGGAGATACCTCCTAGAGAGCTTGGACCACCCAGAACTACAGACATCGAACCTCTGACCCACCTAAATCCATAGAGAGAGGGAGAAACTCCACCAACACCTACTGGAAGAAGCTATGGGAAGACGGCAATACAAGAAAACACCTAACAACAGAAAGACAAGCATAACATCACCAGAATCTAGAGAATCTACACCAAGTAGACCAGAACACAACAAAGCAGATGAAGCAGAAGAGAACGACTTAAAAATTATCTTCATAAAAATGATAGAGGCCCTCAAAGAAGATGTGAAAAAATCTGTTAAAGAAATGGAAGAAAAAAACAAACAAAAAATTGGAAGAAATGAACAAATTTCTTAAAGAAAGTACAGAAAGCCAAGAAAAAACAATTAAACAGATGAAGGAAACACTTCAAGACTTGAAAACTGAAATATAAACAATAAAGAAAGCATAAACCGAAGGAATGCTAGAAATAGAAAAACTGGGCAAATGATCGGGAACTACAGAAGCAAGCATAACCAACAGAATTCAAGAGACTGAAGAGAGAATCTCAGGCACTGAAATTAAACTAAAGGAAATAGATTCATTGACCAAAAAAAAAAATCTTAAATCCAAAAAATCCTTAACACAAAACATACAGGAAATGTGGGGCACAGTGAAAAGGCCAAGCCTAAGAATAATAGGCATAGAGGAAGGTGAGGAAGCCCAGCTCAAAGGTGCCGAAAAGGTATTCAACAAAATCATTGAGGAAAACTCTCCCAATCTGAAGAAGGACATGCCCATGAAAGTACAAGAAGGAAACCGAACACCAAATAGAATGGACCAAAGAAAAAAGACCCCTTAACATATAATAATCAAAACATCTAACATACAGAATATAGAAAAAATATTAAGAGCAGCAAAGGAAAAAGGACAAGTAACATATAAAGGCAGAACTATCAAAATTGCTCCTGACTTCTTCATGGAAACCCTCAAGGTCAGAAGGTCCTGGTTAGATGTTCTATAAGTACAAAGAGTCCACAGATGCCAGCCCAGTCTAATTATACCCAGCAAAACTCTCAATCACTATAGATGGAGAAAACAAGATATTTAATGACAAAGCCAGATTTTCACAATTCATATCTAACAAGTCCAGCCACAGAAAGTTTTGGAAAGAAAACTCCAACCCAAGGAAGTTAACTATGCTCACAAGGACATAGGAAACAGATAATCCCACTTCACCAGAAACCAAGGGTAAAGCAGGACAAATACATTCATAATACCACCACCACCAACAAATTTAAAACAAACAAGAATTAACAATCAAACACTCTCCCTCAACATTAATCGTCTTAACTTGCCTATAAAAAGACACAGGCTAAGAGAATGGATATGAAGACAGAATCTATCCTTCTGCTGCATGTAAGAAACACATCTAAGCTTCAAAGATAGACATTACCTCAGGGTAAAAGGCTGGGAAAAGATCCTCCAACCAAATGGACCTAAGAAGCAAGCAGATGTGGCTATCCTAATATCTAAGGAAGTTAGACTTCAAACCAAAATTAATCAAAAGTGATGAAGACCGTCTTTTCATATTCATCATAGGAGAAATCCATCAACACAAAGTCTCGTTGCTGAACATCTATGCCCCATATACAAAGGCACCCACGTAAAAGAAATGCTACTAAACCTCACATAAAACCTCACACACTTATAGTGGGAGACTTCAACACAACATTCTCAGCACTAGACAGGACCACCAATCAGAAACTCAACAAAGAGACAAAAGAACTAACAGAAGTTATGTCTCAACTGGGTTTAACAGACATCTATAGAACATTCCATCCAAACACAAAAGAATATACATTCTTCTCTGCTCCACATGGAACTTTCTCTAAAATTGACTACATACTAGGTGGCATAACAAACCTCAACAGATACAAAAGAATTGGAATAGTCCCCTGTTCCCCTGTATCTTCTCAGACCACCATGCTTTAAAATTGGAAATCAACAACAACACAAAACGCAGAAACCCTACAAACTCATGGAAACTGAACAATGGGCAATTGCACCACACCTGTGTCAAAGAAGAATGTAAAGAAAGAAATTAGGGACTTCCTAAAATTCAATAAGAATGAGGACACGGTTTACCCGAACTTATGGGACACCTTGAAAGCAGTGTTACGAGGGAAGTTAATTGTATTAAGTGCCCATATAAATAAAACAGAGGTTAGTTACATTAGAGAATTAACAGAACAACTAAAAGCCTTAGAACAAAAAGAAGCAAACTCACCCTGGAGAAGTAGACACCAGGAAATAATGAATTTGAGGGCTGAAATGAATAAAATAGAAACCAGGGAAACAATACAAAAAATCAATACAACAAAGATTTTTTTTTTTGAGAAAACCAACAAGATAGACAAACCTTTATCCAAAATAGTGAAAAAGCAGAGAGAGATCATGCAAATTAACAAAATCAAAAATGAAAAAGGGGACATAACAATGAACACAGAGGAAATCCAGACAATTTTCAGGTCATACTTTGATAACCTGTACTCCACAAAATTTGAAAATTCAAAGGAAATGAACAAATTTCTGTATAACTATCACTTACAAAAATTAAATCAATAAAAGGCAAACAACTTAAATAGACCTATAACCTCCAATGAAATAGAAGCAGTCATCAAAAGCCTTCCAACCAAAAAAAGTCCAGGGCCGATGGCTTCAGTGCAGAATTCTACCAGAAATTCAAGGAAGAACTAATATCAATACTCCTCAAATTGTTCCACACAATAGAAACAGGAGGCTCATTACCAAATTTCTATGAGGCCACAATCACCTTGGCATACAAGCCTCACAAACACACAACTAAGAAAGAAAACTACAGACCAATATCCCTGATGAATATCGATGCAAAAATACTCAATAAAATACTTGCAAACCAGATCCAAGAATACATCAGAGAAATCATCCACCATGACCTAGTAGGCTTAATCCCTGGGTTGCAGGTTTAACATACAAAAATCTATCAATGTGATCCACCATATAAACAAACTGAAAAAGAAAAACTATATGATCATCTCCTTAGATGCTGAAAAAGCCTTCAACAAAACTCAACACTCTTTCATGAGAAAGGTCTTGGAGAGATCAGGGATAACAGGAACATACCTAAACATAATAAGATCAAAATACAGTAAAACAACAGCCAACATCAAACTGAATGGAGAGAAGCTTAAGGCGATTCCTTAAAATGAGCAACAAGACAAGGTTGTCCTCTCTTTCCATATCTCTTCAATATTGTACTTGAAGTTCTAGCTAAAGCTATAAGACAACAAATGGAGATCAAGGGAATCCAAATTGGAAAGAAAGAAGTCAATCTGTCTTTATCCACAGATGATATGATAGTTTACATAAGCAACCCAATAAACTCTACCATGGGACTCTACAGCTGAAAAACACCTTCAGCAAAGTAGCAGGATACAAGATAAACTAAAAAAAAAAAAAAAAAAAAAAAACAATCAGTAGCCCTAATTTATTCAGATGAGAAAAAGGCTGAGAAAGAAATCAGAGAGACATCACCCTTTACAATAGCCAAAAACAACTTAAAGTATCTTGGGGTAATGCTTACCAAACAAGTGAAAGACCAATATAATAAGAATTTTGTGGCTTTAAAGAAAGAAATTAAAGAAGATACCAGAAAATGGAAAGATCTCCCATGCTCTTGGATAGGTAGGATAAACATAGTAAAAATGGTAATCTTGCCAAAAGCAATCTACAGATTCAATGCAATCCCCATTAAAATCCCAGCACAATTCTTCACTGATCTTGAAAGGATAATAATCAACTTTATATGAAAAAACAAAGACCCAGGATTACCAAAACAACCCTGTATTTCAGGAGGCGTCACCATCCCTGACTTTAAGCTCTACTACAGAGCTATAGTTCTGAAAACAGCCTGGTATTGTCACAAAAATAGACAGGTAGACCAATGGAATCAAATCGAAAATCCCGATATTAACCCATACACCTATGGACACCTGATTTTTGACAAAACAGCTAAAAGAATACAATGGGGGAAGGAAAACATCTTCAACAAATGGTGCTGGCACAATTGGATGATGGTATGTAGAAAACTGCAGATAGACCCATGTCTACCAGATGCACAAAAGTCAAGTCCAAATGGATCAAAGACCTCAACATAAACCTAGCCACACTGTACTGCTTAGAAGAGAAAGTAGGAGGTATCCTTGAACAAATTAGTGTAGGAGACCACTTCCTAAACATAACTCCAGTAGCATAGATACTGAGATCAACAAAACACCAAATAACCCTATTAAAAAATGGGGTACAGAATTGAAGAAATAATTCTCAATAGAGGAAATCAAAAAGGCTGAAAGACACTTGAAAAAGTGCTCAACATCCTTAGCTATCAGAGAAATGCAAATCAAAACAACATTGACATACTACATTACTCCTGCCAGAATGGCTAAAATTAGAAACACCAATGACAACTTATGCTGGAGAGGATGTGGAGAAAGGGGAACACTCCTCCATTGCTGGTGGGAGTATAAACTCATACAGCCATTTTGGAGATCAGTATGGCGTTTCCTCAGGAAAATGGGACTTAGTTTACCACAGGACCCAGCAATCCCCCTTTTAGGCATATACCCAAATAATCCACATCCATGCAACAAATGCATGTGCTCAACTATGTTCATAGCGGCATTATTTGTAATAGCAAGAACCTGGAAGCACCTAGATGTCCCTCAATCGAAAAAGAAAATGTGGCACATCTACACAATGGAATACTACTCTGCAGAAAAAAAAATAATGCAATCTGGAAATTCTCAGGCAAGTGAATGGAACTTGAAGAAACCATCCTGAATGAGGTAACCCAGTCACAAAAAGAGAAACATGGTATGTACTCGCTCATATATGAATTTTTGACCTAGAGCAAAGGATCACCAGCCTATAATTCACACCACCAGAGGAACTAGGATACAAAGATGTATTGTAAGAGATTCATATAAGGTCCAGCACAAAAGGGGGAAGGGACAAGTCTCCCAGAGTACATGGGAAGTGGGGAGGCAGTGAATGGAGAGAGAACTAGGAGAAAGAGAAGGGGAGGAGAAGAAAGCACGTGCGACTAGGATGATTGAGTCAGGATAGGAATTGAAGAGAGAGAGAGAGAGAGAGAGAGAGAGAGAGAGAGAGAGAGAGAGAGAGAGAGAGAGAGAGAGAGAACATAAAAGAGGGAGCCATTATTGGTTTGAAGAGGAAATTGAATCTAAGGAAAGGTCTAGAGACCTACAAGATTGAATCCAACTAACAATTTGAGCAACTGTGGAAAGGCTACCATAAATGCTCTTCCCTGATAGTCAGATCAACAACTAATGTATCCACCATCATGGGGTCCTCATCTAGTACCTGTTGGAAACAGAAGCAAACACCCATAACTAAACACTGAGTTGATCTAGAATCCACATGCAGAGAGAGAGAGAGGACAAGATCAGGTTGCAGAAACACATAGAGACAACTTTCCTGAACAAGGAGGAGCTAATGCCCTCCCCCCAGACTGACAGCTGGGAATCCAGCATGGGATTGACTCAGACCCACTGAATATGAGTCTCAGCTAGAATGACTGAATAGTCTAAGGGATCTCAGACAGTGGAACCAGGATGTTTTCCTAATGCACAAAAGGACACATCCCTCATGGAGGGACACTCCATTAACCTAGAGACAGGGGAAAGTCCTAGTCCCTACTTCAAATGTCTTGACAGATTTACATGACCCCACCTGGATAGCATAGCCCTACATGTGGAATGGAGGTGGGGTATGGGATGGGAGGGTAATCAGGGTATATGTGAGGTTGGAGAGAGGGTAAGAGGGATGGAGGGAGGGAGGGGGGAAGAGGAAACTGGGATCAACATGTAAAATTAAAAAAGAAAAATAATGAACAATTATATGTCATCAACTGTTTGGTAGCAGTTATTTGATTTAAAGTAATATTCTTCACTAAAAGTTTAGCAAAAACCAATCTGAACATTTATGTATAACCTATATCTTTGAAAGAAACATTTGAAGTCTTCCAAAGGAAATGATCTTTCTACCTCAAGGATAGCGAAATTGACTGCGCTTTTCATGTATTGCATTGTACAGTGTCAGTCTCTGTCTTTGATAAATGTTGTTTATACTTTTGGTTTGGGACAATCTTGTTGTTCAAGGATGTTTTCAAATAGACATTAAGTAGTCCATTAGAAGCAGAACTTACTGAGTGAATTGGGAATAAGTATTTAAATTAGAGTGCTAAGGAAACCCAAGTACTTAAAGATATCCTGAAAGTGAAAAGCAAAACTAACTTGCAAGTGTTGAAGGCCATTGTCATGCCAGGTAGGCAGAAAAGGAAAGAAAAGTCAACTATATAGTTTATGATGGTAGACATTTATGCGCCACTTGATTAGTGTGCTGGTTAGCTTTTTGTCATGTTGACACAAACTAGAGCCATGTGAGAAGAAGGAGCAATAGGGAAATTGATTCTATCAGTCTGGCCTGTAGATTAAATCAATAGGGGAATTTTCTTGTTTGTTAAGTGATGTAGTGGGGGCAGGGCAGCACACATTCCGGGGCAGTTCTGCATTCAAGTTATGGCAGTCTTATTGCTAACTGCTGGTATGAGCAGGTTTTCCCCTACCGGCCTGAGCCCACCGCCACACCTGCCCCCAATAACATGCAGAGACTCTGTATATGATATATTGCTGTTGGCCAGTTCCTAATTCCTTATAGGCTAGCTCTGTCTTAATGATTAACCCATTTCTACTTATCTAATTATTTCCACGTGGTCATCTTACTGGAGAACGGTGGGCTGACATGCTGCTCTCTTTTGGCTTTCCATGCTGACTCCTCCTTACTCCTTCATCTTTCCTTCTAGTCTCCTAGCCCCACCTATCTTGCTTTCCTATTGGCCAACAGTGCTTTATTCATTAACTAATACAAGAAACATATTTACAGAATAACATCTCCCATCAAACTTTTCTTAGCTAGGCTTCCACTTATAATCAGGTGTTAAAGAATAGAGAAGATCCTAAAACCTTGCAATGTGGTCAGAAAAGTCAGTGTGGGGACTAAGGAAAGAATGGTTATAAAGAAAATAAAGATGTTGAAAAACAAAAAACCAAAGTACTTTATACTGAGACAATAGGAAAGAGGTTTTGAGAATATCTCAAAAGTTGATCAGCATCCTACACTGTAGGTTCAAGGGTATGAAATAGTAAGCATTTTACCTTGAGGGGTGGTGTGTGTAACTCAGTGGGTAGAGTATTTGCCTAGCATTCACAAATCCCTGAGACTGATCCCTAACACTGCCTAAACTGGGCATAGTGACACATGCTATAATCTCTGCAGTTGAGAAGTGGAAGCAGTAATTTCCTATGTTCAAAGTCAGAAATAAGAACCAAAAGTTCAAGGTCACCCTCCATTATTTACTGAGTTTGAGGCCAACCTGAAATTCATGATGGTTTTTTGATCATCTTGTCAAACTATCTTCTAAATGTTTATATTCATTGATTTGTGCTGTTTTTAGTCTTGGCCAGAGAAGCTTCTTGTTGCAGTGGGTAGCAGTTAATACAGAGACTCACACTTGTTCAAAGTGATAAAATTAAATGACCGAGTGTTCAGCAGTAGGTCAGGCAACTGTATCAAGCTGTCTTCAGGGAATGGAACTTAGAAGAAATGGGAGGAAACTGAGCTAGGATGGAGAGGTGTGACATCTTCTGTATATAACATGGATATTTCAGAAATTACTCACAGTACTGGTGGTCCCCTACACAAAGTCAAACCAGTTAAAACTTTCCAGCATGGATGGGGGGGTGATATTGACGGCCCCTCCCATAGCTGAGAAGCTATTGGCAGCTGATAGCTACTGAAGGAGGGAAGAACCACTTTTCTTTGGAGAAGTGGCACTGGAAAGTTGCCCATGCCCATGCCCATGCCCACATCCATGAGCATGTAGGTAACATTAATGGAACTTAATGGGATAAAAAAGAAACAAAAAATGTTTAAAAAGCAATCATGAAGTTGAGAGTAACATGTATCCATGGGGTCCTGTAGGAAGTTGGAGGAGAAGAGTTGGATGGATATGATCAAGATATATTATATACATTTATGGAATTTTTAAAGAATCAATAAAAACTATTATTTAAGGAAAAGATTGTACCTCTGAGTCTTCCTGTCCACACAATGGACTGACTCCTAGAAGGTTATTTCCCCTGGGTTCTTTACTTCCTTCTCAACAGTTCACCTGTCAGAGAACAAAGAAGCTAAAATCCAAGGAGCCTGGCTACTACTCATTTCTGGCAGACCTGGCATCATCCATATGATGTTGACTTTGCACACATTCAAAATAAGAGTAACAGAATGGAAATTTCCATCCAGAGTTTAGAGATGAGCTAGGGATGCCATGTAATGTGAAATTGTCCCTGATGGCAGCCCTTGAGAAAATAAGGCATGAAAATGTTAGGGTGAAACCAGAAAGTAGAATACCCCAAGAAGTTAGCATTCCTAGAATTAGGGGGTAACTTCTGAGGATGGTTGCAGACAGCAAAAGGAGTCATATTCAGAAAGAAGCTACATAAGCAGCAACTGTCAAGGTGTAACTTTGCCTAAGCCTTTGGAAGTTCACATCACACAACTGTGTGCCCAGACCAGACTCTGGGCAAACTCAATCCTCCCCATCCTCCTTTCCTTCCTGGCCACTGGAATGTGAGCTATTCTAATGTACCATCTTTACCATGATGGGCAGATATTTCTGAAGCTGTGAGTCATGATATAGCTTTCTTCCTTTAAGCTGTTTATGGGAGATACTTTGCCACAGTGGCAAAAATCTTATCTGTCTGACAAACAGCCTAAAGACTGATGAAGACACACGATGCCAACTCTGTTTTTCCTTGTGACCAACATGAAAACAACACAGGGATATTTGTATTGACATTTTCTTATGTGACTGTTTTCTCAGTGTTTGTGGAATTCTACAAATGTTCTTTTGAGTGTCCCACCCTTCCAGAATATGAACCACAGAATAACAGACACATGTTATATTCAAATCATGCTATCAATAATAAAAAGAAATTATAATTTTACCATTAACTCACTTAATGTTACTACCATTTTAAAGTAAAATTAAATGTAAAGCCAATTAAAATGCCTTCACAATTAAATAGTATGTATGATAGTTAATCTTGATGATCAATTTATTTGGTTTGATAAGCACTCAGGGAATTAGTAACCCCACCTCTGAGTGTATCTCTGAGGGAGTTTCCCAACTGGATTACCTAACGGGAAAAGAGTCATTTTGAATATAGATGATACCATCCCATAGGGTAGGAACTCTGAAGAAATAAAAGAGGTGTGATAAAGCCCATGAAAACAGATGTATTATCTCTGTCTCCATTTCTTGCAATAGTGGAAAGGGTGACTATTCTTTGAATGGATTTAGGAAAAGTAGGTAGTCTGATGAGTTTCTGTGTGATAATTTCAGATGTTATATCAAACAGAAATTTCATATTACACTCCAAGCCATAAAGAATTTTGGGTTTGTTAAAACTAAATACATATGAGCAGCTTCTCAGGGCTTTTGTTCGGAGACTGGAAATCACACTGCAGGGATAACCTATGCTAATGCTGTGGTACTCACAGGTCTAGAACCTAACTCTAGACTTTTTTTGCTAGATAGGTAGATCTCAAAACTTCTGGGTTTTCCTTTGCTCTACACAATTTTCAGCAATTTTGGTCATTAGTGGTAGAATATAATTTTCATCCATGTTGGACACATATTCAACAGCCGACACCAGATACTAAAGAAGACAGGAACTTATAAACTCTTACTAATGTCATAGCCATATTAATGTCACAGTGAAACTATCTACTCATCCACTCACTGATGTTGCCATAACTCATATCCCTTTGTTGCAACAGAGTATGTACATGATGTATAAAGCATAATAATTGGCAACAAGCAACTCTGACACTGTTTATGCATTTATTATTATAGTTTTCATCATGATTTTAGTGTGTGATTTTGTAGTTATAAGGAAATCTTTAACTCTAAGGCAGTATACTGGCTATGCCAGCTGCTATTTCATATATCTTAGGATATTGCATCTGTTGAGAACATGAGAGAGGACATATCTGAGTTTTCACAGATGTACTTTATAATGACGAATAAAGACACAAACAACAAGGTCACTCAGCAACTCTGTTTTGGGATCATATCCTTTCTTTTAAATGACTATGGCTATATGTACTATTAACTGCTCGATTCCCCTGAGTTAGCTACATGAAAAGCAAGGATAAAGAAACTATAGATTACCATTTACCAAAATCAGTTCAGTGAAGCATCAGTCAAGAAAGATGCTCAAGCTAAACAAGAAAGCCAAGCAAGATTTTCAAGGTTCAATACATTGAGACAATGTTGTATCTCATTCTCAAAGAATAGGGGTATATACAAATTAAAAAAGCCTGCAATAGCTGTATTTACTAGAGAATTTTCCAAGGAAATGTTTTTCTTCATATAACATCTATTAACATGCAGAATGGAGCACACATCAGGCAACTGATCTATGTTCAGACTAAAGAAAAATAATTGCCTTAAATAGTCAGACAAGGAAAGAGAGTGGGGCATTAAGAGTCTATTCTTCTCACACTCTGGTAATTGCCTTCATTTGACTCAGTGGGTTCAGACTTGTAATTAGGTGTTCTGTCATGCCTCATGACTCATGATACTTGAGAAGTCTCTGACCCACCCATCTACCTAGGTTCTGAAATGAATCTACACAGGACAGGGGGTGTTTTAGTAACTCCAGCCTTCCAGACATAGGTGTAAAGTTATTCACATAGATCTCATCAAGAATCAAAGCTTGCTATATACTTGGTAATTTGACAGATGTCTTTAAGGGTTTCTTACTCTCCACTTGATGTCTGGTACTAATTGTATATGGAATCCCAAACCATTTGTTCAGTGATATTTCTTTCTAGGATTATGCTGTCCCTTGTTTCCGTATGCTTGAACTTCTTTCCCAAAGCTATGGCCTGGGCTAGAGACTTTGTCTCAAAGATAAACCAAAGCAAACAAACAAACAAAATGATACCATTCAAATAATTATGCAAGAACAAGCCATAACATACATGAAGAAATCATCACAGATGAACAGCACAGAAGACAGGTAAAAGTTGCTTTGGTTATGTACCCTGTAATAGATTATAGCATTTGCTAGTCAGATGGATAGGGATGAGCACTTTCAAAAAAGTGAAAGTTTAAGCAGAATGATAAGGGTTAACATGCATCTAAAAGTGTTAGTGGTATCTGGAGAGATGGCACATCCATAGAAGAAAGGGTATGTCATTTAGATAAATCGAAGAAAAGTGGGAGGATGATACTAAATAAGGTCAGAGAGATAGCTGTGGATAGATGTTTGTGATTGTACTTACATACATACTTGAGTAACTGCAAACATTACCAAGATAAGTGGATACAGATTTTGAGAGTTACTCGTGGCCCAGAGTATAACAGATGACTTGAAAGAGACAAAAAGAACTGAAGAACTATTATTAGAAAAATATAATTATTGATGATAAGCTAATGTAAACTGATGGAAATTAGGGATCAGTACTTGCTGAAGAAATATTCTGAGGCAAAAACATAGAATTTGTGATGAATGTGGAGAGAAGCAGGAAGATTTTCAAGAATGACCATTGTATGATGGATGGTTATGTATCTTGAATGCTACCTTAACAGAAGACCCAGGATTAAAGTCAGTGTTTAAGAATAATAAAGTGGAGAATTGAGTCTGTTTGAGTTTATGACTTATTAGCCAGCTGTGGTAATGGAAGTGTGGCGTCTGGGAAAGAATACTAAGAAATAGCTCAGCAAAGATATATACAAGCTCAGAAATAGACTCCTGAAAATATTTTGACAAGGCAATCCAATGAAGACAAAAGTCTTCTTACGAAATTATGCCAGATCATCTGACAAATACCATATAAAGTAATGAATAAGGACATGCAACTTACACTCTTCAACACCTACCTCAGGAGGGATCATAACCTAAAATTCAAAGGTAAAACTATAAAACTCTCATAAGTTTAGCTAGGGAAAAAAATCTAGTTTTATTGGGTTTTGTGGTGATATGTTGGATATAACAATCAGGCAAGCATGAACCATGAAACACACAAAACTGCTTGTGAAAAGCAATGCCAAGAGATGAAGATTAGCCAAAGTACTGTTATCCAGAATATGCAAAGATAGCTCAAAAGTGAAGCATATATCAAGTGAACAATCTAACCAAAAGATGGGCCAAATACTTGAATATTAACTTGACCAAAGAAGATAGAAAGATAGATAGGTAAACCTAAGAAGATATGTAGGAGGGCTCTCATTCATTGTTGGTAGGAATTCAAAATGGCAGTCATTTATAAAATAGTTAACACGTTTCTTACACACCTACACATATTCTTACTATAAGAATCACAAACATGCTCCTGATAGTTAAACAAAAGAATCAAAAACAAACTGATGGCAACATAAAAAACTGCATATAGATTTGTCAAATTCATAATTGCTAAAATTTGGATGCAAATAAGATGTTCTTTATTGTTAAATGGATAAAGTGTGGCACATCTACACAAAGGAATAGGATTTACTTCCAAAAATTAGTGAATTACTCAGGATGAAGAGATGCGAGAACCTTCAGTAAGTAAAAGCATTTGAGCCAAGAAGGCTTTGTGCAATGGAACATCTTACATGACATCCAGGAAAGGTGACACTTCAAGGATTTGAAAGAACTACTGACTCTAAGTGGTTATGGATAGGGAATGGAATGTGAGGAGGGAGGAGTGAGTAGGCCGAGCATGGGGGATTTTTAGGGCAATGAAACTATCCTTCATTGTGTGTTTGACTGGATTGTAAAGTTCTGCTTAAGTTGATTCTGACAGTTTCTGCAGATTATTAGCTACTTCTTGGGGTTATGGAGCTCTGGAGTTCCCTGCTCTACCATTTTTGGTAAACTTTAATTGTCTTCCACTTTGAGTAAAATGGGAAGTCACTGGATAATTTGGAGAAGAAGATTGATTTGATCTGACATTTTAAAAGGTTCATGCAAGCTTCAGTGTCAAGGCTAGACAGCAGAAGCCCAGGGGCACACACAGGGAGACCAGTTAAAAGGATACCATATGATCCAGAAAAGAACATTGATGGCTTTCAGCAGTGTATTAGCAAGTGAGAGGAAATGTGATTGAATTCTATATATAAATATGTAGACATAACAAAAAATTTGAATGTAAGGTATGAAAGGAAGAGAGACATCAAGGAACAATGCTTATATTTAAACTTTGTTATTATGCTATTTTTTTTTTTACCATAGTATGTTGCCTTGAAAAATATAGGAAGTATCGCTGCTTCAGAGTAGAGACCATCTGAAAGCTTCTTGATCCATCACTCACCAGTTATGGTAACCATTGGAGTTTTAATGACCTCATTGTCTGCAACAACAATCCTAATCTGGTTGAATGTCAATCAAGACAATGAGGCATCACACTCATTGTTGAACCTTCATTACAGAAAAAAAAAAAAAAACAGGAGAAAGTTTAGTTCTCTTTATATTGTTTCTGAACCTGGCATTAGTAGCTCCGTTTTATAGGCTCTTTGTCACAAAATCAAAACTCTAGTCAGTTTTCAACAAGCTTTTCTAATTAAAATGTGCATAATACCTTCTTCAGTGTAATATGCACAGAGAAATCTAGAACATAGTTTCACCTGGATATGAGGTATGATCCCGGTCTGCTTCCTAGAATCAGTTGTCAGAAAATCTAAGTCATATCATATAACTAACATTAGAAAGTTTCATGTGGGATTATACTGTATAGATTTTCTTCCCTCACTTTCTGACTAAAGGGCTTTGATGAAATCTTTGCAATTTTAACCTCTTTTCCAATGATTTGCTTGCGTGCGCACACACACACACACACACACACACACACACACACACACACACACACACATGTTTGTTAAGCTGAGGTTCTTGGCTATTGTCATGATAATTATGAATATGTGATTGGTGAAAATACATAAAAAACAGAGGAAAAATGTGTATGTTGTATTAATGTAGATCAAAGACATTGGGACATACCTGAGAAAGTACACTCCATGAAGAGGGATGCACTAACTACATGTCTCATGAAAGAGTTACACTGAATTAATATGAAAATCCCCACACAGTCTTCAAGCAGCACCTGTTCAAGAAGATCTAGCTGCATGGCTGGCCTTTGCCTCTTTTGTTAACCACATATTGTTTTGGATACACTAGGTATGTGTCTTTCTCCTAACTGGTTGCAAATTGAGAGGTAAAATCTACTAGAAGTTCTTGCATTTCAAGGGAGATTGGCTGGATTAAAGTCTATTTTATTAAGCATTTCCTTGTTCTAGAGCATTCAGGACAAATGTAAGATCTATTTCTGTAGACCTCCAAACAGACAGGCTAACTTATTAAAGTCATGACCCTGAGATAAATTTTATGAAAGAATTCTTTGATTTTTATTTTAAACAGTTCTCTGGCAACACTCAAAAGACAAGAAATCTGGCCTTAGGGTTGGGCTCAAAGTTTGCTTTGTCCTTCACAACTTTGCTCTGTAGTAAGCATGGTGCTGGTTTATTATATTCAGCTTGCAACTGCTGCACTCTGTGTATGTTGGGGTGGGGAGGGAGCTTCCAGGAAGCCACTGACATATTCTATATTTGAGGGACAGCCCTTGGGGTGGAGAAGGCCTCTAAGAATTCTGTCTGCAGGTACAGCACAGATGTACCGGGACATAGAAGATTAAAAAAAAAAAAAAAGGAAAAGGAGAAACATTTTCTGGCTCCCGGTAAGAATGAGAGCTATTTAACATGTGCAGTGGCATCCCTGGATGGATTTTTAATCAACAGTTCTCATTTAGAGCAAGAGTCAGCCAAGGAGTAGACTAATACTACTGACTGACATTATGGTCCATTCGTCTGCTTAGGTTGACTAAAATGTTCAGCTGCCAGCAAAGGATTAATATTGATTTTTAGGCTGTCTTCGTTAAATACCTGCTATAGAGTACCACTCTTTTATTCTCCTTGCCAACTCTTCCTCCCAATTGTCACCAGTATTAAAATGAAACCTACCTATTATTAAATCAATCATGCCTGGCAAATTAGTCAAAAAGAAGAGGAGCTTCTATCATCTTGACTGTCAACATAAAGCCTGGTGGTTCTTTTTTTCGCTTTTAGTTGGTCAACATTGAAGTACTAGTTCAATTAAGTAAAGTTTCTTTATAGAATAAATCTTTACAAATTAAAAGTGAAGTGTCTGTGAAAGGGCAGTGAGTTCAGGCAGGACACTTTAGGCAGTTGCCTCAGCTAGCCTTAACAGTGGACTTCTCAAACCACAGGGCTAGGCTCATGTGTTTGACCAGTGGCACAGCTTTCACACTTGAACACCATAAGCTCCATATGTCAGTCTCCATGCAATGCAATGCCTTTGATATACTGCTAACCCCTTTCTGCTAGTTTTCTCTAGTTTGGTTTTATTATTTCCCCAAGCAATTAGTGTAAATGGATTTTTCTGTAGGCTGCTTAGCTCACAAATAATGACAGGGAGACTTATTATTAATTGTGAAAGCTCGGCCTTAGCTTAGGCTTGTCCCACTAGCTCTTAGAACTTAAATCTATCCATTTATTTTAATCTGCATTCTTTTGTGTGGCTCATTACCTCATCTCTATGCTTCTTCCTTGGTATCTGACTAGCCACTCCAATTTTCGTTTTCTCAGAGTCCTCTCTCTCCCTGAAAGTCCTGCCTAAACTCTTCCTGCCTAGCTATTGGCCATCCAGCTCTTTATTAAACCAATCAGAAGGCACCATAGCAAAGATGTGTCCTCATACAGTGTAGAAATATCCCACAACAGATAAGACATGGAATTTCTCCTCTCTATATCTTTCCAGTGGTTATTCTTCTACCTAGGTCTTTCCAGTCCCATATACCTAGTGAATTCCTACCCATCATCCAAGACCATTGCTCAATTCTCTAAGCACAGTCAGGTCCTACATGGTTAAAGTGGTTACCCTTAAATATTCCCTCTGTGTCCCTTGGCTAAACCTATGACAGAGTCCTCAGAATATTGACTCTTTGGCTCCAAAAGACTATAGACACTTCAAGAAAAGAAGCTCTCCCCATGATAGGTATTTTTGTCATTGTGGCAACTTAATGGAGGAAGGATTTATTTGAAGAGTTGGTTTAAGAGTATATAGTCCATCATGGCAAGGAACAAATTGTGGTAGGCGCACCTGGGAGATGTGGCAGTAGGAACTTGCTCACATTTGGGATAGGGAAGTAAACAGGAAAGGAAAAATGCTACACTTAAAACCCAAGGACCACCTAACAACCCGATTCCTCAAGTTATGCCTCACCTCTAAAAGGTATCAAACCCCCACCCTCCAAACAGTGACACCAAATGAGGACCAAATGTTTAACCTTATGTAAGTTTAAGGGAAACATTGTCATCCAAATCAAGACTTTTCTTTCCAGCTTTGACATTTCCAAGAAAGATGGCTGAAAAACTAAATAGAGAATTACAAAAATGCTTAATGATTTCCCTTTTTTTTTTTGGTCTAGATTATATATCTTATGAGTTTAAGAGTCAGTAGATATTTCTAATGTTCTGAATATTTCTATTTCTATTATGTCTTAAAGTTTTCATTGCAACAGTCTTTCATTGCAATGAAATAAAAAATAAAAATAAATTATTTTTATTTCTATATTTTGTTATGGCAGGTTTCCCTGCCGGCTGCCGCTGGTTCTGCCGCCATGGTCCCACAACCACGTGTGCCCTAAATAACACTCAGAGACTCTGTATTTGATACAATCCTGTTGGCCAGTTACCATTATTGTTTATGGGCTAGCTCTGCCTTAATTATTAATCCATTTCTACTTATCTAAGTATTTCCACGTGGTCGTCTTATCAGGGAGCCACGGCTGGCGTCCTGCTCCTTCCCTGGGCTACATCTGATTCCTGCCCCCTACTTCCTCTTTCCTCCTCCTGGTCTCCTAGCCCCGCCTATCTTGTTTTCTATTGGCCACAGGGCTTTATTAACCAGTATGAGAAACATATATACAGAATAACATCTCCCATCAATATTTCTTTATAATTATTATGTTTTGGACACAGTTTTAATTCAGACATTTTTTTAATTCTTTTATCAGTAAGTTAATTGTGTGTGTGTGTGTCTTGTCTGTGTGTGTGTGTGCGTGTGTGTGTATATACTAAAAGTACTGATATTTTTATGTTGATTGTGTATCCTACTACTTCACTAAAAATATTTTTCTAACAGATATAACAATTTTCTAATATAACCTTTAGAATCTGTTCAATTCAAGGTCATGTTGTCTGAAGATAGCCTTGGTTTGCCTTCTTCCATTCTTAGCTATAAAATTTCCCTTTCTTTCTTTTTACTGCACTAGCTAACTTCAAGAAATAACTTTGTGGGGAGAGAGTGGGAACCCTTTTTCTATTCTTTATTTTATATAATGTGCTTTCAGTTTTTCCACTAAGTATAATATTGGCTATAGGTTTGTTGTGTGTGTCTATCACCATCTGAAGCTATATTTTTGTTTTGTGTGTTTATTACCATCTGAGTCTGTAAGTTTGCTCTGTGTGGTCATCACCACCTGAGGCTATAGGTTTGTTGTGTGTGGCCATCACCATCGGGACTATAGGCCTGTTTTGTGTGGCTGTCATCATTTGGGATATGCTCCTTATAGTTACAGTTTCTTCAGGACTTTGTTCATGAAGGGATGTTGAACTTTAACAAAGAATCTTTTTTTATATATTGAAATGTTCATGTAACTTTTTTCTTTAAGTCTGTAGGTTCACTATATTACATCTATTGATTTGCATATTTTCAACATCTTTGACCACTGGAATGATAGCAACTTGGTCATGTTGTATGGCCTTAATGTACTCTTGAATTCATTTGCAATACATTATTGAGAATTCTCTAATCTAAGATTCCCCAAATTAAATACATAAACCCCAAACTATTTAATTAATACATGTGGCAATGAATTAGATAGTTCTGAAAGGAAGACTTGCAAATGTCCAATAGATATTTGAAAGTGTCCACTATCCTCAGCTATGAGGGAATTATAAATTATAGCTGCTTTAAGAATCTATGTCACCTCAATAAGAATGGTGTTCAAAGAACAAAACAAATTAAAAACAGAATGCAGAAACAAATGCTTAAGAGAGTGTGAGAAAATGAGGAATGAATATTCATTGCTGGTGTGATTGTAAACTGGGGTAACTAGTAAGCAAACCAGAATGGTGGTTCCTCTAAAAATTGAAAATATGGACTAGGAATGTGACTCAGTTGGTAGAGTGCTTGCCTATCATTCTAAAGTCCTGGGATTCACCCTCTAAAACTGGTTAAACCGTGGGAGTGGTGAATAGTTCCACACCTGTAATCTCAGTATTCCAGAGGTAGAAACCAGAGGCTGATGAGTTCAAGGTCATCTTAAGCATAAGCTAATACCTGGGAAGTTAGACTGAGTTAAGACTACATGAAATAGATACATCAGTCAATCAATCAGTATCTAACAATGTAAAGAAAAACATGTGAAATACAAGCACCATATGATTCAGCCATCCCTCTCCGGGAATTATACTTAAAGATACTGCTTAATTTACTCTTCTATTGCTATAATAAAACACCATGAATAAGGCAACTTATAAGAGGAAGGGTTTATTTTAGGCTTATGGGTCTAGAAGGGCAGGGTCCTTGATGGCCAAGCAGAGGCATGGTGGCAGGAACAGCTGGGATCTCACAGAAAGCAGAGAGAGCTAAATAAAGTGTTTTGAGTCTTTTGAGATCTCAAACCCTGCCACTAGTAACATATGTCCTTCAACGAGACCACACCTCTTAATCATCCCAGCCACTAATGGGGACCAAGTATTCAAATGCTCAAGACTTATGGGGACATCTCATTCCAACTACCACAGATTCTAAGTCTATAACCTACTTAGGTATCTATCAATAGATGAATAGATAAAGAAAATGTACATATACACAATGGAATTTCAGTCACTTGTAAAATACAATGAAATTATGGCACGCGCAAGAAAGTGGAACTAGGGATTATTATATTAAGGAGATAAACCAGAGTCAGAAACTTCATATCGCATTTTTCTTTTATATATGGAACCTAGATTTAATGCATATGTATGCTACATACATGTGTGTATAATATGTGCATATGTATGTTTGCATACATGTGTACATGCATATATGTGTATAGTATGCTGATATATATTTATATATTCAAGTATGTATATAGGTATGCTTATGTACATGTACACACATCTATGTTTATATACATATGTCTGAACATGTATATTAATATATTTATATATGCATTTTATAATAATATTTATATATTTGCTTATATTTACATATGTGCATATATGTTGGTGTGTTCATCTATACATATATGTATATGTTTGTCTACATGTGTATATGTATGTGTGTTTATATATACATGTGTACATATGTATGTGTTTATAAGATGTGACATCTGGCTCTGCCCCTCATATGATATATGGTGGTGTGAAAGAGGGGGTGATATCCTCACCTCCACCACTCACCACCTGTGGCTGGTAGGAGAGCTGGCCCTGAGGTCAAGAGATGTGTGAGAAAATCTCATCCACTACAGCACTAGGGAAAGCAGGCCCTGGGCCTCACCTGGGCAGTAGAGCTAATCCTATTGATGGAGGCATGAGAATATGAGTGTGAGAGACCGAATCCCCTCACCTACCTACCATATGTTGGTGTGGGCAAGAAAGAGAAGCCCCCTATACCCTTCAAGGTCATCCCTGAGGTCACTAGAACAAATGAGCTGGCCCTGCCTCTCACCAGCTGCAGCGCTAGGCAGAGAGTCGTCCCTACACCTTGACTAAGCAATGCAGTAGAGCTTGCCCTGGTGATGTAGGCATGGGTGAACTAACTCCAAGGATATGAGAGCAGGAGAATTGGCCCTGTCCCTCACTATTTACTACACATGGTGAACCAGTTGGGCCAGTACTAGAGAGCTCACCCCAGTATTGAGGATGAAGGAGAGCTGGCAGGCTGACTAACCCAGCAACCACCCAGACCCAGAACCAGAACCCGAGCTATGAGTTGTCTCATCCAATCATTCACCCTTCTGTGATCTGCTGGAACATGTGAAGGGACTGGCCCTGAAGACCCAACATTATAGAACCTCTTCTTCTTCTTCTTCTTCTTCTTCTTCTTCTTCTTCTTCTTCTTCTTCTTCTTCTTCTTCTCCTTCTCCTTCTCCTTCTCCTTCTCCTTCTCCTTCTTCTTTTCTTTGTCTTTTCTTTTAAATGTTATCTTGTTTTATCCTGGCTGGGGGCTGGGGGTGTGTGCAAAAGTAGAGGGCAGATGGGAAGGGACTGGGAGATGAGTGGGATCAATGCATGACGTGAAATCCATAAAAAGTTAAATTTGAAAAATAAAAAGAAAGTTGAACCCAGTACCTTTCCTTTTTCATATTTGAAAAGGAGAAATTATGATTAAGGTTTTGCATCCTGTGGTCTTTATACAAACACCCTAGTTATTACTGTTTGTGTGTAAAATGAACCCAATAGGCGGGCCCCCTTTTTTGTTTTGTTTTGTTTTGAGCAAAGTTGAAGGATGTGACAAAGAAAACAACTTACCACATGAACAGTCACAAAGGGCAGTGAGGAAGAGATTGGGGTTCTGTGATCCCCTATAATGGCAAATACTTGGGAAGTCTCTAAGAAATTTCTCACTTCATCATTTCTCTAGTTTCCACTGTGGCCCCACAACACCATGTTATAGGTGAAACAAACAAACAAAAAACATAAAACAAAACAAAACAAAACAAAATAAAAAACTTTAGCACATGAACTTTCCAGGGACACTTAAGACCCAAAATACAGTAAGACCAGTTTTTGTCCTTAGAATGCCATGAATTAGTGCCATAATGTCTGGTTAATGATGTATTAGTTATTTTATTATCGCTGTGATCAAATACCTACAGCAATGTTTGGGAGGAAAGGTTATTTTAGTTTATTGTTCCAGGGCAGAGGGACACTGAACTGACTTGTTCCTGTTTGTAGTAGGGGTGTGTGAGATAATAATTTGTTATATCTCCTTTGGCAGTGAATGAGAGAGTACTAAGGTTGGCACTGGAGAAGACCCTAGCCCACCTGTAAATCCCACCTCCAATCACCCACCCTTTTATCAAGTCCCTGACTCCCAAAATAGTACCACCAGCTGGGGAAGAAGAGTTCAGACAAAAAACAAAACAAAACAAAAACAAAACAAACAAAAACAATAACACCCCAAAAAACTGACCTAGCATCAACCACAAAGAAAAAACTTGCAAGTTTATACATAGAAACAATTTTGAAAGAATGGTATGAAAGCAAGCATTGCTTTTTAAACCACATTAGTACCAAAAGCCTGGAGTGATTTACTTAGAATCTAGAATTGCATGAGTTCTACAGCAGCTACATTTTCCTCCCTTCCATGGGAACGTCTGACTGGAAGCATTGGGAAATAAGAACTCTAAGAATGCAACAGTGCTTTCCTGTCACACAGTCATTCTAAAGATTTACAATGTGTGTCCTCAAAGAAGCCAAGTCCTTTTGGCTATTAATTTTCATTACCAAACTGTAGATGAGTTCCTGAACAAACTTGAGTGTATATTAAAAAGAATCATACACAACATTACATTATTGTATATAATACACAATAGTACTATACAATATTAATATTTTTCATTTTTTAATTTAAATTAGAAACAATCTTATTTTATATATCAATCTCACTTCCCTCTCCCTCCCATTCTCCCATGCCCCTCACTGACCCTCATCCCATCCCTCTTCTGCTGAAGCCTTCTATGGGGGATCATCAAAGTCTGTCACATCATTTGGGTCAGGGACTAGGCCCTCCTCCATGTGGCTAGGATGTGAGAATATCCCTCTATGGGGAATGGGCTCCCAGTGTCCATTTGTACACTAGGTATAAATGCTGTTCCATTACCATAGACTGCCCAGGCATCTTAACTGATACCCACTTTCAGGAGGGGGGGGGCTGGTTTTTTCCTATGCTGGTTTGTAATTTGTCATTCCGGGTTCCATGAGCCCCCTCTTGTTCAGGTCAGATATTTCTGTGAGTTTCCCCAGCATGATCTTGACTCCTTTACTCATAACTTCTCCCTCTCTACAACTGGATTCCAGAATTTTGGCTCAGTGTTTAACTGTGTGTCTCTGCTTCTGTTTCCATCAGCTACTGGATGAAGGCTCAATAATGGTATCTAAGATAGCCATCAATCTCGTTATAAGGGAAGGGCATTTCAGATAGCCTCTCCCTTATTGCTTAGATTCTTAGTTGGGACCATCCTAGTATATCTCTGGACATTGCCCTAGTGCCAGATTTCTCTTTAAACCTATAATGGCTCCCTGTATTAAGGTCTCTCTTTTCTTGCTGTCCTTTATTCTTCTCCCTGACTCAATCGTCCTGGTCCCTCATGTCTTCCTCCCCCCTCCTCTTTTTCTCATTCTCTTTCTCCTATCCTCCCCCGCCCCCGGGTGCTCCCAATTTGCTCAGGAGATCTTTTCCTTTTACCCTTGTCCAGGGGACTATGTATCCATGTATGTCTCTCTTAGTGTCCTCCTTGTTTCCTAGCTTCTCTGGAGGTATAGATTGTGAGCTGGTAACCCTTTGCTCTGTGTCTAGGACATCTGTTCAACTATGTTCTTAGCAGCATTATTTGTAATCACCAGAACCTGGAAGCAACCCAGAAGCCCCTCAACAGAAGAATGGATAAAGAAAATGTTGTACATTTACACAATGAAGTATTACTCAGAGAGGTGGGGATGGAATCTTGAAATTTGCATGCAAATGGATAGAAATAGAAGAGACCATCCTGAGTGAGGTAACCCAGTCACAAAAAGACAAACATGGTATATACTCACTCATATATGGATATTAGACACATATTAATCTTAATCACTTATAGAAAGATAATTATGATGTAATTTTAATAAGATTTGAATTTAAATTATATCAGTGAGACCAAGTTAACAATAAGACGTCACTAAAATTGGGTTTCAGGTATAAATTCAAAGGTGCAGTACAGAGTTGAGTGGGGTTTACCTGAAGATAGCAGAGTTAGTCTGATCAGGCTTAACCCCAGCTGGAGCTGCCATTTAATGCACATGTGCACATCATAAGGCCTCCCTGGAAATCTTGGCTAGTGACTCTCTCATATTCCTTTTTCTCTAATCTCATATAAGCATTCACACAGGGATAGAAAAGCTGGAAGCCCACACAGTCTACTCCAGTAGGCTGCCACAAGGTGTATGTGGCCTTTTACCCTTGAAAACACTTCCTCATTTAGCCTAGAACTGTGCTGAACTATAATTGTTTGTTTCTTTGCTTGTTTGATTAAGAATACCAGGGTCTATGGTTATCCTGTTTAGATAAGTTGGTTAAGAAAGACATACACAAAAACATTGACTGCTACTGAAGTCATGGGTGGCATCTTTAATTGACCAGGTAGACAAAGACTCAAGGGCAAGATAAAAACCCACTTGCCTGGGTAGAGCAAGCTGTTTAGAATAGGCCACTAAAAATAGATCTTAATATCAAAAAGATAGGGTGGCTCTAGGTTTTAATGGGACTCAAATAACTAACAACCTGGGACTTTTTTCTTGTTGCAATAGCAGGCCATCCTTTATATTTGTTATCTTACTCATCACTATGCCTGAAGCATTTGAGTTAATTCACATGCAAAGAAGGGGGAAAGTTTGGTGAATTATGTTCTGTAGGCTAAAATACATAATCTCACCAGCAATAAAGTTCACCATTAGCTCCCATGGTTGATTTGCAATTCCAGTTCTTAAAATGGAATGATATGTGAGCACTCACCACTTATTTGTTAATTTTTCTGCATACTGTTTACAATGCCATTAGTCATATTGCCACATGACGACCTTAAATAGATACTCCCTCAACTAGCACTGCTAAAGAAGGTCATTCATTCATTACATTTCTTTATTAATTCCTGGCTAATGCAGGAAGGACCTCTTCCACATCATTCTTTATTTCCCTAGCAATTGCTGTCATTACTAATCATTTGAAGTGAGCTGTAAAATTTCCAAATTTAATAAATTAGAGACTGAGTAAATAAATTAATTGAAGCTATGTGGAGAGACAATTAAGCCCAACTTGAAATTTTGTCACATCAATTCTCTCTGAACTATCTTGAATATTCTGGTAAAAATTGGAAAGAACTATTTTATCTGCCATAGATGATAAATACTATAGGGCTCAGCCTTTAGGGCCATTTTGAAGTTTCAAAAATCACCTAATTTCCCAGGTTAGCTTAGCTATAGAGGGTAACTATAACAGCCACTATGTCACTTTGTGGCTGTTCCTGGAGTTTTCTCTGCTTTTCTAGGTTTCCTCTCTCACATGTTCTTGAATGATCCCAGAGGGGCACACCCTACTTACACTAAATGACAGCATCTAGTAGACTAACATCTTCTAAATCGTACCATACTTAAGGTGACTTTCTTCTTTCATATGACAGGAAGTGACTTTATAAAGCTACTTGGGGATGGAAGTATCCCCAGCATTTGTCGTTGCAGTAAAGGCATTAGTGGAAAGGCAAAGAGGTAAGGAATGTTCATACACTGAGAAGTAACTCAAAAGACAACCACTTTCATGGAGGGAGGGACCTATGAGGTCAAAATACCTTCCCAACTGTGCACTAAAATTCCACAAGATTGGGTATGATCTTTAAAGATCGCCAAGAGTTCCTCAGCTCTTTACTATTCCAAGCATTATACTGACAAAAAATTACAATATATAATCAAAAGGTCAAAATACTGCAACTTACTAAAAGATAACTTAGTAGTCATCACCATTCTATGGGAATAAGGCTCAGAAGGGAGAAATTTTTATGTCTAAGAAGGGGAGAACAGGATAAAGAAAACTAAAACAACCTACAATAGTACATGTGTGTCCTGAACATGCATGTGTTCTTGTGTGTGTCTTAGTTACTTATGTGTTTGTGTGTCTTGGACATGTATATGCATTTGTGTTTGGTGGGGTGGATAGAACATAACATGATTAGTGCTTTCCCTGACTTGTAATGTGAAAGTTTGGATCTGTCAAGGAGCAAATGTCAGATGTCAAGATGGGATTAGAAGGTCAATAGATTTGTGGGGTCAGGGATAACAGAAGGTGAAGATAGAGTGGTTACAGTGGCTGAGAGAAATGTCTGTGAGACTGTGACACAGGTTTGATACCTACAAGCCTAACTTTTAAAGAGGGAATGGAAGATGTCAGGGTGAGGAGGACCATGCTTTTGGATGCATTTAATTCCACAAGCTATATTCCATTAAGCAAGTCCCTGAGCCAGAGTTGCTGAGTTTTGTGTTTCAGTGGACTAAGCTTTTCTTCCTATTCATCTCATGTGTAAGTGTGTACTGGGAACACCCTGAGTAAATAGTAGTGTTGGTAAGATGATGCCATTGATACAGCTAGGTGGCAGAATGGGTATCTGGGTGCTTTCTGATTGGACTGGTGGATGCTTATGGTTACTAAAAGCAGCAGCTTAGGAAGTTAGGAATTTTTTAGTCCTCCAAATAATACTGAATATGATCACTTATAGCAATTATTATTTATTTCAGTTACATAAGCAACTTATTTAGTTTATATGTTACTATATACAAATAAATTTTTAAATGCTTTAAAATAAGTTAAATATATCATGCCATTATCTCCTGATGGGAGATGTTATTCTGTAAATATGTTTCTCATACTGGTTAACGAATAAAGCACTGTATGGCCAATGGGAAAGCAAGAAAGGCGGGGCTAGGAGACAAGGAGGAAAGAGGAAGTAGTGAGGAGGAGTCAGCATGTAGAGTGTGGAGAAAGTAAGATGCCGGCCCGCCACACTTAAATAAGATGACCACGTGGAAATACTTAGATAAGTAGTAATGGGTTAATAATTAAGACAGAGCTAGCCCATAAACAATAATAGTAACTGGCCAACAGGATTGTATCAAATACAGAGTCTCTGGGTGCTATTGGGGCACACGTGGCGGCAGGACTGGGTGGCTAGCAGGGAGGAACAAAGAGTGGGACCAGATCGGCAGCAGGGGAAAAACCTGCTCATAACACTCTCCTCCTCCTCTCCTTCCTTTTTTCTTTCAATAGCATTGTTAAACCCAAGGGCAATTGTTTAACATGTTTTTGCTTCTACATATCCATGGGAGAGAAAAATGCCACATCATTAATATGACTACTCTGGGGGCTCAGTCCTTCTGACAAAGGTGGTCTTAGAATGTTAAATTGTTATTTCAAAACTGGGTTGTGTATGGGTAATTAGAAGTCTGCATATTTCCACCAAGCCTAATGTATGAATTCCCAAATATCTCCCTGTGCCTAGTCTCATGTCTGTGCTGCCATTATTGAGAAACCACATGGTAGGTACACCTCTTTGGCAACCCCTGCACTGGGAAATCAGCTTTCAAGTTAGAGATGGATACAAAGTGGATGGTAGGCACATTAATAAAAGATATCTTCCCAGTACCCTGCTCAAAGCATCCTAAGGACTGAAGACTTTTTGCAGGGGAGCCCACCCAAGGGCAGGCCTACCCAGAGTCAGCCAGTGTCTTGGTCCCACCCTGGTCCCAACTCCAACTACAGGAGGAGTCCTGCTACCACCCACTAGAGTAGGAGAGCCATCGGAGTACTGGTCATGCTTGTTCCCACCAGAAGAGAACCTTGGTCCTATACACACCAGAAGATGGAGAGACCTTACCAGTATGCACTGGAAGAAGAGATGGGTAGACTACAATATAAGCATACAGTCAACAACAGAGATCAATATGACACCACCAGAGTCTAGGGACTCCACACCAGAAGACCTGAACATCCCAACACAGATGAAGCAGAAGAGAACAATCCTAAAAACAACTTTATGACAATGGAAGAGACCCTCAAAGAGGTAACGAGAAAATCCCTTAATGGAATGTAAAAAAAAATTGAAGAAATAGAGAAAAAGACAGACCAAAAATTCAAAAATTACAAGAAACAAATCAAACAGTGTAAGGTTTGAAAACTGAAATAGAGATAATAAAAAAAACCAAACAAACAAAAAATCACAGTCTGAGGGAATGTTGGAAATAGAAAAGTTAGGCAAATGATCAGGAACTATAGATGCAAGCATAACTAACCAAATACAAGAGATGGAAAAGAGAAAAAGCATCTTAGACATTGAAGATACACTAGGAGAAATAGATTGATTGACCAAAGAAAATATTAAGTTCAGTAAATCTCTGACAAAAATATTCAGGAAATCTGGGACACAGTGAAAGGCTAAACCTAAGAATAATAGGTATAGAAGAAGGTGAAGAAACCTAACTCAAAGGTGTAGAAATGTATTCAACAAAATCATAGAAGAAAACGTTCCCAAATTAAAGAAAGACATGACAATGAAAGTACAAGAAGCTTACAGAACATCAAATAGATTGGACCAAAATAGAAAGTCCCCTCGCCACATAATAGTCAAAACATACAGAATAAAGAAAGAATATTAAGAGCAGCAAAGCAAAGGGCCAAGTAACATATAAAGGCAAACCTATCAGAATCATGTAAAGGCAAACCTACCTAACTTCTCCATGGAAATTCTGAAGGCCAGAAGGTCCTGGATAGATATTCTGCCAACACTAAGAGATCAAGAATGCCAGCCCAGACTACTATATCAAGCAAAGCTTTCAATCACTATTCACTATTGATGGAGAAACCAAGATATTCAATGATACAACCAGACTTAAACAATACACATCAACTAATCCAGCCCTCCAAAAGTTCTGGAAGGAAAACTCCAACCCAAGGAAAATAACTACACCCACAGAAACATAGGCAATAGATAATCCTACTTATCCAACAGCCAAAAGACGAATGGCAGGAAATCCACACAAATTGCCACCACTGCCAACAAATCCAAAACAAACAAGAATAAACAATCACTGGTCATTAATATCCCTCAATATTAATGTTCTTAACTTGCCTATAAAAAGACACAAGCTAAAAGAATAGATATGAAGACAGAATCCATCCTTCTGCTGCATACAAGAAATACACCTCAACTTCAAAGACAGAAGTCACCTGTCTTTGAAGGGTTGGGAAAAGACTTTTCAATCAAATAAATGGACACAAGAAACAAGTGGGTGTAGCAATACTTATCTCTAACAAATTAGATTTTAAACTAAAATCAATAAAAACAGACAAAGAAGGTCAACTCTTATTCATCACAGGAGAAATCCATCAAGAAGAAGTCTTAATTCTGACCATCCATGCCCCCAATACAAAGGCACCCATATTGGTAAAAGAAACATTACTAAAACTCAAATCTCACATAAAACCTCACACACTTATAGTGGGAGATTTCAACAACCCACTCTCAACACTAGACAGGTCCACCAGAAAGAGGCTTAATAAAGAATCAAAGGGAATTAACAGAAGTGATGCCCCAAATTGGGTTTAACTGTCATTTATAGGACATTTCATCTTAACATGAAACTATATATCTTCTACTCAGCACCACATGGAACATTCTCTAAAATAGACCACATATTGGGCAATATAGTAAACTTCAATAGATACCAAAAAATTGGAATAACCCCCTGTATTGTATCAGATCACCATACTTTAAAGTTAGAATTCAACAACAACACAAATTACAGAGAAAACTTCAAACTCATGGAAATTGAACAATGCTCAATTACACCATTCCTGGGTCATGGAAGAAATAAAAAAAGAAATTAAAGATTTTCTGGAATTCAATGAGAATGAAGACACAACATACCCAAACTTGTAGGACACTTTGACAGCAGTGCTGAGAGAAAAGTTCATAGTCCTGAGTGCCTACATGAAGAAACTGGAGAATAGCAACCCTATAGAATTAACAGCACAATTGAAAGCTCTAGAACAAAAAGAAGCAAACTCACCAGGAAGGAGTAGATACCAGGAAATAATCAATTTGAGGGCTGAAATCAATAAGGTAGAAACTAGGAAAACAATACAAAGAATCAATGTAACAAGTAGTTGGTTCTTCCATAAAGTCAATAAGATAGACAAACCTTTATCCAAACTAACCAAAAGACAGAGAGAGAACATGCAAATTAGCAAAATCAGAAATGAAAAGGGATACATAACAACAGACACAGAGGAAATCCAGAGAATCTTCAGGTCATACTTTGAAAACATATACTCCTTAAAATTTGAAAATTTAATGAAAATAGGCAATTTTCTGGATAGAGATCACTTACCAAAATTAAATCAAGATCAAATAAGCAATTTAAGTAGACCTATAACCAGAAGGAAGTTGAAGCAGTCATCAAAAGTCTCTCAACTAAAAAAAGCCCAGGGCCAGATGGTTTCAATGCAGAATTCTACCAGAAATTCAAAGAAGAGATAATACTGATACTCCTCAAAGTGGTCCATACAATAGAAGCAGAAGGGTAATTACCAAAGTCTTTTTACAAGTCTACAATTACCTTGGTATAAAGGCCACACAAAGACACAACTAAGAAAGAGAACTACAGATCAATATCCCTCATGAACATTGATGCAAAATACTCAATAAAATATTGCCAAATCAAATTCAAGAACACTTCAGAGAAATCATCTACCATGACCAAGTAGGCTTCATCCCAGGGATGCAGGAATGCTTCAACATAGGAAAATCCATCAATGTAATCCACCATATAAACAAACTGAAAAAGAAAAACCACATGGTCATCTACTAGATGCTGAAAAAATCTTTCACAAAATTCAACACCCCTTTATGAGAGATCAGAGATAACAGGAATACTTAAACATAATAAAAGCAATATACAGCAAACCAACAGCCAACACCAAACTAGAGAGAAATTCAATGTGATTACTCTAAAATCAGGAAAAAGACAAGGCTGTCCACTCTCTCCATATCTCTTCAATATTGTACTTCAAGTTGTAACTAGAGCAATAAAACAACAAAAGGAGATCAAGGGGATACATATTGGAAAGGAAGAAGTTAAACTTTCACTATTTGCACATGATATGATAGTTTACATAAATGACCCAAAAAATTCTACCAGGGAACTCCTACAGCTGATAAACACCTTCAGCAAAGTAGCAGGATAAAGATTAACTAAATGAAAATCAGTAGCCCTAATATATACAGAAAATAAAGGGGCTGAGAAAGAAATCAGAGAAGCATCACCCTTTGCGATACCCACAAACAACATAAAATGTCTTGGGGTAACACCAAACAAGTGAAAGACCTACACAAAAAAGAGCTTTAAAACTATAAAAGTTCTTTAAAGAAAGAGATCAGAGAAGATATCAGAAAGTAGAAAGATCTCCCATGCTCTTGGAAAGGTGAGATGAACTTAGTAAAAATAGCAATCTTGCCAAAAGCAATCTACGTATTCAGTGCAATTCCCATAAAAATCCCCACACAATTTTTCACAGACCTTGAAAGAACAATCCTCAACTTTATATGGAAAAACAAAAGACCCAGGATAGACAAAACAACCCTGTACAATAAAGGAACTTCCAGGGGCATTATCATCCATGACTTCAAACTCTATTATAGTGCTATAGTCCTAAAAACAGCTTGGTATTGACACAAAAATAGACAGGTAGACCAATTGAAATTGAAAACCCTCATATTCACCCATACACTTATGAACAGCTAAATTTTTGACAAAGCAGCTAAATATACACAATGGGAAAAAGAAAGCATCTTCATCAAATGGTGCTATCATAACTGGATGCTGGTGTGTAGAAGACTGTAGATAGATCCATATGTATTGCCATACACAAAAATTAAGTCAAAATGGATCAAAGACCTCAACGTAAATCCAACCACACTGAACCTCTTAGAGAAAAAGTTGGAGGTATCCTTGAATGAATTGGTACAGGAGGTTGCTTCTTGGACATAACAACAGTAGCACAGACACTGAGATCAACAATTAATAAATGGGACCTCCTGAAACTGAGAAGCTTCTTTAAGGCAATGACACAGTCAACAAAATCAAACAGCAGCCAGCAGAATGGGAAAAGATATCCACCAACCCCACATTTGAAAGAGGGCTGATTTTCACAGTATACAAAGAACTCAAGAAGCTAGTTACCAAAACACCAAATAATCAAATTAAAAAATGGAGTACAGAACTAAAGAGATAATTCTCAATAGAGGAATCTAAAATGGCCGAAAGATACTTAAGAAAGTTCTCAACATCCTTATCAGGGAAATGCAAATCAAAACAACTCTGAGATGCCATCTTACTCCTGTCAGAATGGCTAAATTCTAAAACACCAAAGACAGTTTATGCTGGAGAGGTGTGGAGAAAGGGACACACTCCTACACTGCTGGTGGGAGTGCAAACTTGTACAGCCACTTTGGAAATCAGTATGGTAGTTCCTCAAGAAAATGGGAATTAGTCTACCTCAAGATCCAGTAATTCTCTTTAGAATAAACTCATGAAATATACATATATGTGAATATATCATCCTGTGTTCTGTTAAGCATCACTAACAATGCCTATATTCTGAGAAACATGTCATGAGGAATATTTTCCATTGTAAGACTGTCATGAATTGAACTCACACAAACCTACAAGACCTGGCTTACTGTACCCCCTACAAAGCATGGCCTAAATGATACAGTCAACAGCAATTTATGGTTGCCGGTGAAACATGGTGTGTTGGTCAATATTTGTTGTCAATTTGACTGGATATAGAATCACTGGTGACCAATCCCTGGGCATATGTGTGAGAGAGTTTCTAGAGTGGGTTAACTAAGAGAGTAGAATCCACCCTAACTATGTTTGGCATGATTCTGGGGACTGGGTTCCTGGAATGAATAAAAAGTAGAAAGAGAGCACCAGGTTCTTCACTTTGCTTCTGGACTGCAGATGCAAGGTGAGCAACTGTCTCACACTCCCTCAGCTATGATTTTGCCACCATAAAATCTCTAAGCTAAAACATTAAAAATTAGACAAAACAAAAACATTGTGTGTGTGTGTGTGTGTGTGTGTGTGTGTGTGTGTGTGTGTGTGTGTGTGTATGCCCAAGCAACGTCTATGCACACCATCTGCACACAGGTGGCTAATAAAGCCAGAAGAGGGTGTCAGAATCCAAGTTATTGGCAACTGTGAACCACTTTATGGGGCTCTAGGAACCGAACCCATATTCTCTAAAAGAGCACTTACCTACTGAGCATCTCTCCAGCCCTTTATACAGTTTTTCTTATTAAAGTAACTAGTACAGAAAACTGGTACCAGGACTCAAAGGCTGCTGTGGTAAGGGTGACACTGTTGTTTGGAAGTTTCTGGAGCTGGTTTGCAGGGATATGTGGACAGTTTGGGAACTTTGGGCTAGAAAAGCCCTACAATGCTATACGAGACTTTAATGAGATGTTCCAGTTGGAGTTTGGAAGACCATAACACCAAGAGAAACATGGATATTGGACTGAATAAAAGGTAAACAGTTATTAATTTATTATTGTGCAAGAGAGTACATGATGTGGGGGCATGAGATGGCTTACACATGGAGATCAGAGGACAACATTGTCAAGTTGTTGTTCTCCTACCTTTATGTGGGCTCTGAGGATCAAACACTTATCAACTGCTGTGTGGAAAGTGTCTTTACTACTAAGCCCCCTTAGTGGCCCAAATAAGCTTTTTGTAAAAAAAAAAAAAAAATAAAGATTAAAATAGTAATAAAATACAACATAGTGCACAAACCAGTAACAGAGTTATTTATTTTCATTATCATGTATTATGCATCATACATAATTGTATGTGACATCTTTCTATGCAGTTGGCACAGTGAGTATGCTTGTACTACCATTGCTACAAATATGCAGGAGCTAGGCTTCGATACCATAATGTCTTTGGCACCACTAGGCAATGGTTTGTTTTCAACTCCACTATAGTTTTATGGAACTACAATCACATACACAATCTGTCCTTGTCCAACTGTTATAAAGTAGTATATAATTTACACATACACATGTACACATACTACTGTTCTGCATATAACATATTAGATATCTGTATTCATTATAGAACAGTAAAGGGATACTAGTTTTCAGTTACAACCTATGTTCAATTATATTATTAGCAAAAGCATAGCTTTAAACTCTTTGTTCTTGTAAAACTGAGTTCAGTTCCCAGCACACATCCACACTGGGCGGCTCATAACCCCCCCGATTCTAGACCTGACATCCTCTTCTGACCTCCCTGGGCCCTTGCATACACATGGCATACAATCACACAGACACATAAAAATAAATGAAAATAAAAACACTTTATTAAAAGATATTATTTTAGCCAGGTGGTGGCGGTGCACACCTTTAATCTCAGCACTCCAGGAGGCAAAGATAGGTGAATTTCTGACTTCAAATCTAGCTTGATCTACATGGAATGTTCCAATACAGCCAGGGCTATGCTGCAGAGAAACCTTGCAAAAAACAAAGAGGGAAAAACTGATTTTATTCTTCCAGGATTTAAATGATAAATCATGATAGAAAGCTGGGGCCATAAAATAGATGATAAACTACTTAGCTGCTAGAATAAGGTTCTTTTACTGTTTATTTTGTATGATATTCAAATGTACCTTTTAAGACTGCTAAATCCGACTATAATGCCATCTATGTGCTGTGTCATGAAGATGTCCATTTGTTGCTGTACCTATTGGCTTGCATCCCTGCTGTCATCACCTATACAATATGATGATGGTGATATTTTGACACTGCATTGTGACACAGTGGCCGAGTGCTTCCATCAGCATGCAAAGTCAAGTTGGGGAGGACATTGGCACATTAGGAAGCAGGGAAGTGGTTCTTTACTGTGCAGAGGAAAAGTCTGCTCAGGAATTCTTATTGACAACACTAAGCAGTCTGCAACTGATTAATCATGAGATCAAAACAAGGACTTCTAATTGGTAACTCAGATTTGCTGGCTATTAAATGTAAATGATTATATATATATACATATATATACAAACATACACACATATATACATATATATACACATATACATATATACACACATATATATTATACATATACACACACACATACATATATATATATATATATATATATATATATATATATATATCACTTTCATCCTAAAACAATTTCATCCTGCAGTGATTATTACATTTTAAACACTTGACCAACAGAAATCATGGAAGCACACTTGAAAGAACAAAATTGCCTGTTGATCACATGTGACTGGCTGTTAGTACTATCACAGTCTGAGAACTATTTATTGACATACTTGCTTTCTTCTATGCCCTGTCCTAAAGGTCTTCATGTTAGTTGAGTCAAACTCTGTATAACCTACGAATGCCATTCAGCCCCAAATCCCATTCAAACTGCCTCATTTGGAGAATAATAATTTATTGGTTCTGACAAGTCAAGTTCTTTAGGAGAACATGTCCCAGATGCCAATAAAGAGGTATCTTCTAAAGCCATGCCTTTCTCAGACATATTCTGGTCAAACCCATGTGTATTTTGTATACTCAGCATTTCCGCATACTAAAAATGGTCACAGACCTTCCTGACTCGAAGTCCCTGTCTTCTCAGGTCATCTTGATCAGGATCATTTTGGAGCCTAAATTTTTTTCAAGAAGCAAAGAGTTCCCCTTAAAATAAAGCTTGTCTGCCAAAGAAATACCATCTATCCTGCATGGGGTGGCAGGGCAGACTCTTGTACTGTGTGACAGATGTGGGTAATGTAATGAGCCTAGGGGCAGACTACAGCAGGAATTCTGTAATCAAACCACAAAGGGGTGGAGAAACATGCTTGCTTGCCACCTCAGCCAGGGGAACTTCTTGTAATTTCTATTTTTATAGCCTTGTTTATTTTCTCAGCTACCTCAAGAGCAAACTGGTAAGTATTGTCACCAAATAGGGGAAGAGGAAATTAAGTACCAGGGAAAACCATTAAAATAAAAGAATGGGCTTAAACTCACAACTATTCCTGAAGCTTGGTTACTTCCTATCCAAAGCAAATGAAGACTAAAGCTAGTCAAGACTGTGCTTCTGCCCTGTGCCCCTGTGTTGGCCAAGTCTAAAAAGAGAGGCTGTGATGAGATGAATGGCAGATGTCTCAGAAACCCTTTCTGTGCTTATTTCCTTGTCTTTTTTTTTTTCAGGCAAAATCTTTTGTAGCCCATGTTGGCCTAGAATGTACTGTGTAGACAGGCTGTAGACAAGTTTCACATGATTCTGCCTTCACACACCAAGACAAATGCCTGCGCCACCAAACCAGTCTCAGTACACAAGCTCATCTTTAACCTTCCCAACAAAAGCAAGAACAGATGAAAATGCACTTAGATTCTCACAGAAAAACCTGGTAGAAACAAGTTGATGAAGGAATGAAAGGTAGTTACTGTAGAACTTGACTCTTGACTTTCTATTACCCAATTAATTAGGGTGTCTCAAAGATTACACCTTAGAATGTTAATTACTAATGAAATATTCAAAAGCACAAAATCAGTACTGCTGGTAAGCACTATACATTCAAGGATAGGGATATACTCATTAATATTTTTGTATGTATTTATTTTTGTATTTGAATTTTAAAATAATAAGATAATTTGAAATAGAATATTAAAATAATGAGAAGTCATTATTTTTTTCACCAAGAATTAATAAACAGATATTAACATTTGCTAGCTGCTCTTGAGCTCTATCTCTTAAAGTAAAAAAGAAAATTCTCTGCCTATTTCTATTTTGTTCTGACTTCTCTTCTTCCATCCCCAGTGGAGATTTCTTCCTACTTGGTGAGTTTCATTCCTATTCAACAGAATCGATGCACATTTATGTATGCAACAAAACATAGGAAACACCACGTTTCAGGATAGCAAACCATATACTTATGAAATGAACTAAAATTTGCTAGCTAAATAATGGTAAATCTAGTCATGCTAGTAAATGAAAGCAGAAAAGCAAACTGAAAAAATACAAAAGTTTACATAAATCTTTGAAACATATACTAAAATATGATAGCTCTAAGTACCTAAGATAACGGTGTGGTTGTTAATTCCCTTATCATGTACTGTGATGGGCATGGCAGAATACCATATGATCTAAGATCTAAGATCCTGCCCTCAAATATGGACAGTAAGATTAATTAGAGAGGAACAAGGAGACAGATTAGATACTGCTTCCTAGGACAGCAGCTCACAGTGGCTTAGGCTACTCAGCAAGTAAAATCTACCCGTGCCGGTAAATGCTGCAGACCATTGTCTTGACAGGAGAGAGGAAAGCAGGCTCATTGAGTGAGAGTGTGTTCCAAAGTCAAGGAGAACCTGGAGGCAGGACTGGATTGGAACCTGAGCTTGCCTGGCTTGCCCTGCCCTCTCTTTCTCTGACCTCCATTCTTGTTACTGGGAAAGAAGAAAAGCTATACAAATAAATAAAACTAGCCGCTCAAGATAACACTGGGGACAGAAAAGGGACTGGTTGGGGGTTGAGGGGACACTTGCCTATAACGGGGAGCAGTTGATTTTAGGGACAAGCAAGATTGTTCTAGATCTTCATTGTTGTGGTGCTTGCTTATCGAAGCTCATAGAACCGTCTACTAAAACGCGTGGACTTTATTGCATGGAAGTAAAATCAATGGCAATAAGCCTGATTTTAAAAAACAAAGAAAACACCATTAAAAGCCCCACAGACAAACACCTCATTCGCCAGCTCACTGCTGCCTCACCTGTTCCTATTACACAGCTAGGAATGGGGAAGAAGGCTTGGGGAGGGGGCAGGGTGGATGCTGGGGCTGAGCCAGTGCTCACAGAGCAAAAGAAAACCATTCATTTCTGCTGCATTATCTTTTACTAAATGGAGAAGGGCCTCGGTCATATCCTTCTGCTTCAGGTGGAAAGGACAGGTCACTGAGATACCCTGCTGTGTCACCCAGGGAGTCCTTCCTGCTCCTGGCCTGTGGACCTCCGATATCCGCCTTAAGCATGCCTCAGGAGTGGGTGATCCGTGCCTGGCTCCCATCCTAGAGGCACACACATGTCCCTGCCTATGAGCCTGCCTCTCCCACCGCCACAGTCTACACACAGGCTGGAAGAAGTCACTCTAATTTGTTGTGTAAGTATTTCAGTTCACTGCTTGCAAAGCCTAGCAGCTTAGATTCTTTGATTATTCCTGGCACAGAGGCAGGAAGACAACGTGGGGCAATTTTTTTTCCAAGGTAATGGGGCTGTCTTCACAGAACCAAGCTATCCGCTGTGAATCTGGGAAGATTTGGTCTTCAGTTCTGAATGCTGCATTTCTTTGTAATACGGGGTTGAGGAGCTATAGCGATTTCTGAGTCCATCACAGAGCCCAGCAGCACAAGACATTAACAAGATTAAAAGATGGTTTTACCTGCCTGGCCTCACCAAACGTTTGCTCAGACTGTATCAGCTTCGCGTAGCTCTTGTACTCCCTCAAGGGAATTAGTTGCAATTGGCAAGCTGGGAAGTATTTGATTTAGATTAATCTCACTTGCCAAGGTGGAGAGCCTCATCACTCTGACAGGCTGACTTAGTCGCACTGCCCTTCTTGCTCCAGGAACGTGGGAGAGGCTTCTGGTTTATAGCTTTTGATGGGTAAGAAAACGGGTCATTATCATTTTTTCATGAGACCCATAAAAGGCATGCAGTAAAGTGGACAGAAGAGCCTTGACAGGGTGGTGACCCCTGGAGCTCACTCTCAGCAGGGCCACCCGCAGAAAGTAAATCTGCAAGAGCCTGTTGTAGGTGGCATTCATCCTTCCAGGATTTTGTTGAAGTCAGGAAAGGCCAGTGTATTGCATCCAGCTGGAGAAACGAATCCTTTACAGTTTCAAACGTTTTGTTTGTCACAAAGGGGGAAATAGCCGCAACTGGCAGCACGCACACACGCACGTGCACTCACGTGCCTACACACACACACACACACACACACACACACACACACGCACACGCACACACACACACTTCCTTTAATTAATTGCAAATGAGTGATTTGGGGCTTTATGAGCCATTTCTATATTAAAGTGTTGGGACATAAAACTCGGTGAGAAAGTAGATTACTAAACCCCCACATAGTACTTCTCAAATTTGAGGGTGCAGACAAATCCTCTGCAGACTCGTCAAAATGCAAATTCTAGTTTAGAATGGGGAAAGGTACAACAGTTACCTCAGGAAACTCTATGACAAGTTACATCCTGAATACTATAAAAATGAAAACTCGACTGGAAACCAAAGGGTCTGAGCCACACATGGCCAGTTCCTATTTATATTTTTTGTTACTACCTAGCATCAAATTTCTCTCCCCTTGACTTGTGTGGTGATGCATGGATAGCTACCAAGATGCAAGGCATGGGACCCAACCCAGTCCTGGCTGGTCCTTGACTTTTCATCTTCCCTGAGATGTCTGTTTTACTTCATGGTCATGAGGCTAATTTGACAATGACATCACCTGTCTAATGCATACACAATTGAATCATTGTTTCTCTTTCCAGAAAACCAGACTGTCCCTTTCCAGGTTTGCAAATTTTTGCCTCCACAGAAATTCTGTTATTTTGTTTGTTTGTTTGTTTTGTATTGTTTGTTTGTTTTGTTTTCTAGAAAATGCCATAAAAACAGTATGGTTATCTAGTCAATCCTTTAGAACTCTGACCTGTACATAATTTGAGTTTGGATTACTCAGTTAAAGTCACTGACATGTTCTATTAAAGAAACCACAATGCTAAAGCCACCAATCTATTGTTTATGTGATTAAAAATAGACAGGCTATGCAAACAGGTAAGTCCATAAATTTAAAAAATATTGTATATGATTGTTAATAGGTACTATTTTCAGTAGTAATTATATATTTTAAATCCAGAGATGAGGTAGGTGTTTCCTGAAATCAGAAACAACAACTGGACCCTTTCTAGTGGTTTAAACACACATAATTAGCTGTTTAATTTCCTCTGTGGCTAAGGTAGCTGTAAGATTTCATTTAATAATAAGCACCATTTTATAGCCCCAAGTAAGTGCCTAAGCCAGCATCAGCTCAGCACTGCCCTCTGCTGGTCATCAGCTGACTCATGCCACCCTGCTCAGGGCAAAAGTATCTTACTTGCAAATAACAATCGTGCTGCATAAAAATGAATTACGAGAGAAACGGAGGAACATAACTCGCTTAAAACTTTCCTAATGAGGCTTTTATTTTTTTAAGTGAACAAACAGAAAAGTCTGAAACTATATTCCTATTTGCCTCTCCTCCAGTCTCTTATATAGTCATTATCACATTAGACTCAAAGCAGGTGTCTCCTCACTGCTCTGCATAATTAGAGGTGATGTCCAATATTTCCACACATAAAATGTCCCCAAACAGCTGCTTGTCAAAACAGCACTTATTACCTCTTACGTAACCCCGACTAAGCATACTTCATCTTACATTTGGCCAGTCCAACATGGCCTTACTTCTCTTCTCTTTATTGGATTATTTTTAACACAGTAATGAAATTTTCTCTATGCCTAGACTGCAGTCACTTTTTGTTAGCACCAACTAGGGCTGACTACAGAAATAGAGATGTGTCCTGAAGACTCCTGCTATCAAGCTGACAAATGTCAAAGCTACTATGTTCTCCTGGCCCTCTGTTTTCATCAGAAGGAGGAGGGTTGACCATTATTTCAGCCCTTCCATTCAGAATTCCAAAAGGGAAATATGCTGTCATCATATTGTTGCAAATAACTGTCTCTAATGGGAGTCAGAGGAATTGACTAGGGCTTAAATGAAGCAAATACTCCCATTGGAAATGCAAGCACAATGAAAGGCCAAGTGGCTGTGCTGTTAGGTGCATTGAATACTGTTGGCAATGTCCTCCTTGTGGCCTGCCAGCTACCTATGACAAGACTGGAAGGCTCAGAGGCCATGGGTAGGGAATGATTGCCATCAAAGCTTTTTAAACCACAATATATCAAGTTTTGACTTGTGTTAAAACTGTGGTCAAATGTCAGCTCTGGGTAGCTGAAGATCAAATACATTTCTTCTACTTCCTAATTCTCATCTACTCAAGGTGATAATATGGCTCATGCAGCATTACATAAGGTTTAAACTGGATACCTTGTGAAAACACCTGGAGTCAGATCCCTTAGATAGTGTGACTCCTGAACTGGAAAAACAGCCAGACTCCAACAGCAGAAAAAGGAAAGGAATTGTTACTAGGAGCCTGGCTCCTTAGTCACATCACTATCAATAGCCCTGTAAAAGACACTTGAATTTCTTTAAGCCTCAGTTCTTTCACCTACAAAAGAATATTGGTAATGCCTGCTTGCTCGAAACATTGTGGGAACTGTAGGAGAAAAGGCATCAACTTGGAACTTCGCAAAGCAAATGGCCTAAACAATGCATGCTGGTGGCTGGAACAGAGCTGATGCTGCGACCCATGTGAAGGTCTGGATTTATCAACTTGGCACACTGCAGAGCTAATTGTGGTTGCTCTCTTTTAGTTAACAGTAAGGTTAAATATGTTTTCCTAAGAGGTTGATAGTGGTACTGCTATGGGTAAGTTATTTGATCTGAAGTTCTAGAGAATAGCTAGCACCTTGTCTGCGGAGCTTCTGTAGGCTTTGTACCCAGTGGCTGGAATTCATGGGCTGCACAAAGATGACCTTGACTAGTATCATTTCATAAAGAACACCAATGCAACTAAGCTAAAGTTGTGTTCTAAGTGCATCACTTCTGCTTTAGTCTGCCATCCAGCACCAGCACTACTGGAGGAACAATTAAGAAACCTCCTGGAGTCAATATGTAGGCAGTGAGAGGAATAAGTGGTCACGACTCCCTCTCCCTCTCTCCAGCTAACAGGGTTTGATCAAGCAAGAACCCCTGAAATAATATCCCAGGTAGACCCAACAGTCAAAATAGCTAGGACAAAGCAGCCTTGCAGACTACAGTCAAGATTTCTGCATCTTCTTAGGGTTCCCATGGTATTACATTATCCCTAACCAGCAGGAAGCAGTTTGGAAAGAACAATGCCCAAATTCCCAAATATTGTCTATAAATGTTTGTTTTCATCTAAATAGGGTTGGTTATAAATGGTTAATGATCACAACCAATCTCTTTTTAAAGGTAAGAAGGGGATTATGGTATAGAAATGAATACTTTGTTTTGGAATGGATTTTCATGTAGTGATACATATTTAAGGTCAATTTTGTGACATGTATATTTCTCCTCTTGTTTAAGTATTGTGTTTATATAGCTCACTTAAAAATGTAATGTACAATTAAGTACAAATTATAAGTAGTTACATATAATAGTCAAAACTTATACTTAGGCTTGTTAGGCTTTTATAGATATAGAGATATGTTTCAAATGGATAAGCATTCTTCAAACCTTTCAAAGATCTACAGAATATGGCATTTAAAATGGATTAGGGTTTTCTTGACAGTGAGACATAACTGCTTCTGGCAACACTACCTGCATCACAAAGGAAGATGAACATTGAAGAAACTCGTTATGGAGTTACTCCCAATATGGCAAAACTAGTCATTTGGGCAAGAAACTGCTCTTGTCTGGACTGTTTGACTTTATGTTGTATAAACTGGACGTGCAGGACCCACAGAAAAGTGGCGGCTGAAACAAGATGGGCAGTGCTACAGGGTTCTTGCTTCATGGAAGAGTCTGTGCGACATTCTACAGGACACAAAGAAAAGTGACTGACAAATTGCCAATACAAGTGGACAGTTTAAAGTTTCCTGCTTTGCTGAGGGGTCTGCCAGACACACTATTGCCTGTAGGCTTAAGATGTAACATTACAGAAGAACTTCAGGTGGCTGACCAGGCAAGTTGTTTCTGTTAATACTAGAGTTTATATATTATCCTTCTGTGTTCTTTGATGGAGTTGAAGACAGATAGTTATGGATATAGTTTTCCTTAGTTAGAATTAAAGGTAAGTTACATATAAGACTTTAGACTCACAAAAATGGATAGATGATAGAATATTTTTTTAATTCTTGATAATGTTAATGGAATAAACATTGTTAACTATAGTTCTTATTTGATAACTGTTTTTTTATTTATATTTTACTATGTTAAAGTTAAACCCCCCTTTTATTTTATTTCAGACATAAAAGCAGAGATGATGGGATATGTCATTCTGCATATATGTTTCTCTTATTGGTTAATGAATAAAGCCAATAGGGAAGCAAGACAAATGGGACTACGAGACAAGGAGGATTCTGGAAGATGTAGTAGAGAGGAGTCAAGATGTGGGCTGTGAGAGGAATAAGTGGTCCCTACTCTCTCTCTCTCCCAAAAGACCATGTAAAAATACTTAGATTGATAGAAATAAGACAGAGATAGCCAATAAGAAGCTCTAGTCAGTGGCCAACAGCTTTGTAACAAATAATAATAATAATAAAATAAAAAAAGAAAGAAACCTCCTGAATGGAAATATCTTGCTCTGTCTAGCTCTAACCTATTCAGAAGGAAAACAAGGTGCAAACACAGGCAGATAACTGTAGCATGTATGTTTCCACCAGCCTGCCCGCCGCTGGTCTGGCGTGCCGGCCCCCAATAACACGCAGGAGACTCTATATTTGATACAATACAGTTGGCCAATTACCATTATTGTTTATGGGCTAGCTCTGTCTATATTATTAACCCATTTCTACTTATCTAAGTATTTCCACATGGTCGTCTTATCCGGGAGCCGCGGCAGGCGTCCTGCTTCTTCCCTGGGCTACATTTCGACTCCTCCCCCCTACTTCCTCTTTCCTCCTTGTCTCCTAGCCCCGCCTATCTTGCTATCTCAACTGCTTTGAATGTTGGATCACCTGGGGAGCTGTTTCAGGGGGTCTGGCTTGATCAAACCATGTAAGTCTAGAAAGAATCCATAGCTTTTCATTTTCTGTGGAAACAAAAATAGAAATCCTTTTCCCCAATAACTTGTCCTTAAGCTTAAATTTTGGAGTCAAAGCATTTTTAAAATATATAAATTGAATTAATCCAGCAGTATTTCTTTTATCAGTATTTTATCAGTTATTTTCTCAGCAATCAAATAATTTAAAGACAACAGAAGCGCGTATAGTATCCAAAATTTCTGTGTGTTTTCCATTTTTACGTGGCTTTTTTATTACTCTATTTACTCTACTTCTATTTTTACATATTTTGAGACAGGGTTTCCCTGTGTAACTTTTATCTGTTCTGGAATTCACTGCATACCAGGTTTGCTTTGAAATCACAGAGATCTGCTTGCCTCTGTCTGCCGAGTGCTGGGCTTAATGGTGTGCGCCACCATAGCCATCCATTTAATTCCTTTTTTCTTTTTTAAACCATAGTATCCTGTTTCTTTTTATCTCCCAAGCCAGCGTATTTTTTAAAACACAGTGTAAACCTTCATTGCAGCTCTTGTACACACCAATGAATTGTTAGCAGAGCTCTTTAAAAGCAAGGCGGCTTTTTTGCAGCTTATGCTAATTGGAAACCTCCCTTAAAGGAGCCGCACAATTCTCTGTCTACAGCAAAACAAATCCAACCGAGAAAATGCTGCTACTAAGAAGTCTTGCTAGTCTCTGTTCCTTTGTTTCTAAAATCCCTTTTTAAGCTTTTATTAGTTTTAAGTGAAAGTTCTTATAGCCACATTGGGCACCATCTGTAGCGTGTATGTTTCCACCAGCCTGCCAGTCTGGGCCCACAGCCTCATCAGCCCCAAATAACACTCAGAGACTCTGTATTTGATACAATCCTGTTGGCCAATTACCATTATTGTTTATGGGCTAGCTCTGTCTTAATTATCAACCCATTTCTACTTATCTAAGTATTTCCACGTGGTTGTCTTATTGGGGAGCCGTGGCAGGCATCTTCCTTCCTCCCCTGGCTACATCTCGACCCTCCTACTTCCTCTTTCCTCCTCCTGGTCTCTTAGCCCCACCTATCTTGTTTCCTATTGGCCACAGGGCTTTATTAACCAGTATGAGAAACATATATACAGAATAACATCTCCCATCAGATATCTGCTTTAGAAAAGTTTCAAAAGAGCCTAGCATCGTGCTGCTCTGTGCTGTCTTGGTTTGGAACAATTAAGAAACAGACATGAGTCAGGTCAGTGGAATATGCCTATAGTCCCAGATGTACTCAAGGCAGAGGAAGACTAAGTCCAAAAGTTCAAGGCCAGCCTGGATGGCATAACAAGATCACTGTACCTTAAAGAAAAGCCAAACAGAAACATACAGAGCAAAAGGGAGGTCAAGGGTCAAGTAATTAGTTTTGTGAACGTCAATGATGACTTGGATGAGGTGTGACTCCAGAGCAATTTCTGGTCCTCTGGTTCAGAAATATAGCGATGCTCACAGGAAAAAGCTGGGTCATCCTGAAGCCTTCTGTACTAGGAGTGAAGAGCGAATGCCTGCTCTACCTCCAGGCAGATGCAGGTGGATAGTTGGTGACCTTACACTTTGTTGCCAACTTCTAGAACTTTTTTTTTTGATAATTTCTCCTCCTTCTGATTGAAACAATCAAGTGAGATTTAAAGTAATATCCCAAAATGCCAGAAGAAAATAAAATAAATGCAATGTTTAGTGGTAATAATTGAAGAAAGCTCACAAACTTTAAAGTGAAAGTGGGAAAAAACAAGGGGACATGAAGAGGGCAGAGTTAAGGGCAGAAATAACACAAATACAGTATCAATATATAAAATTCTCAAACAAAGTAGAAAATTTAAATTTAAAATAAATTGACACTTCCAGGAAAATGGATGCAACTAAGGATAATTATAGTGAGGTAAGATAGACTTAACAAATATTAAACACCCTGAGACATATGCAACAGAATCTAGATTTATGTGGTGTATGTGTGTGTGTAGAAAGCAGTAAGAGAATTGTGAGGGCTGGAGAGACAGTTCAGAGTTTAAAAGCATTGACTGTTCTTCCAGAGATCCTGAGTTCAATTCCTAATAACCACATGACGGCTCACAACCACCTATGATGAAATATGATGCCATCTTCTGGCATGCAGGCAAGCATGCAGACAGAATACTATATACATAATAAATAAATAAATCTTTAAAAAAAAAAGAAAGAGAATTTTGAAAGATGAGGAAGCAAGAGAAGGAGATAACCATGTAATTTCTGTTCATCTGTTTATCTGTATTGCAATTTATTGATTTATACATATTAAACTACTGTTGCATCTCTCTGATGCAGCTAACAAGATAATCCTCTAAGATCTTACACCACTCTTAAATTCAATTTTAAATATTTTATTGAGTCTTTTTGTATTTATGGTTACTATGGAAATTGAGATTATTTTTCTGTTGTTGTATTGTATCAATATCCTGTTTGGTTTTCAGTTTCCCAATATTTGTGTAGTTTCTGTTGCTTTGATTTAGCATTTGTTTTATAAGATAGGGAAATGAAAATGTTCAATATATATGTATTTGTAACTATATTTTCTTGATACAGTTTTTTTCTTTTACTAGTGTCCAGTGACATTATTTATCTATAATGACTAATCTTGGCTGAATTCTCTTTATCAAATATCAAAATATTTGCACTATCTTGCTTTGGTTTCCATTTTCTTGATAAAATAGCTTGCATCTTTTGTCTCTTAGTCTGTGGTGTCGTTGCCCGTGTGGTATGTTTCTCAGAAGTAACAGATTGTTGGATATAGTTTCCTTTATTTATTTATTATTTTCTCACACAACACATCCTAACTGTAGCCTTCCATCCCTCTACTCCTCCCAATGCTCCCCACTTTCCTGCTCTCCTGGATCCACTGCCCCTCCACTTTCCTTCAGAAAAGAGCAGATTCCCCACAGACATCAACCAAACACAGCATAATAAGATGAAATAAGAACAACAACAACAAAAAAAGAGAGATACTGTAATAGAGGGAGATACCGTAATATAGGTTTGAAGAGAAAACTGACTCTAGAGAAATTTCCAGAGAGATACAAGGATGACCCCAACTAACAATCTGACCAACAATGGATAGGCTACCTTAAATGCCCTTCCCTGATAATGAGATTGATAACTAACTTATATGCCATCACAGAGCCCTCATCTAATAGCTGATGGAAACAGAAGCAGACACCCACAGCTAAACACTGAGACGAACTCATGGATTCCAGTTGCAGAGAGGGAGGACAAGACCAGGCTATAGAAACCCAGAGAGATAGCTGACCTGAACAAGGAGGAGCTAATGGGCCCAGAGATTGATAGCTGAGAATTCAGCATTGGACTGACTCAGACCCCCTGAACGTGGGTTTCAGTTAGAAGGCCTGGGCAGTGTAAGGGATCTCTGACAGTGGAACCAGGATGTATCCCTGGTGCAAAAAAAGGACTTCGGGAGCACATTCCCCATGGAGGGATACTCCCTTATCCCAGAGGCTGGAAGGAGGGCCTAGACCATTTTCCAAACGATTTGACAGATTTTGATGATCCCTCCTGGAAGGCATCACCCTCTCTGTGCAGTGGGGGGTGGTGGATTGGGAGGGGGTCAGGGAGCATGGGAGGGAGGGAGAAGGAACTGGGATCGATGCAATAAGACTAGGCACAAACCCTCACATCAAGATTGGACTAGGCAACCCAGTGGAGAAAAAGGATCCCAAGAGCAGGAAAAGGTTATAGACATCCCTGCTCTGATTGTTAGCCCCCCACACCCCTGTCCCCATACACAAAGTAAGCTAAACAAACAATGTATATGGAGAAGACCTAGTACAGACCCATGCAGATTCTGTGATTGCCACTTTAGTCTCTGTGAGCCCCGTTGAGCCCTGCTTAGTTGATTCTGTGGACTGTGTTCTCCTAATGTCCTCAACCCCTGTGCCTCCTACAGATTTTCCTCCCTTTCTTAATTCAGTTGACTGGTCTGTGTCTTTTTATGATGTACCGATACTATATTTAGGTTGTTACTGAAGGAGGTTTGCTGATTTCAGACATTTTGCTGATTGATTTTCTGGTTAGTTGGACTGCATTATGCTTTATACTCTCTACCACCAATATAATATTTTTATTGATTATTTGAGAATTTCATACAGTGAACCCCAATCATACACACTTCCCATTCTTCCCAGGTCCCAACCTCCTACCATTGCTCTCCACCCATGCAAAATATAAATAAATAAATAAATAAATAAATAAATAAATAAATAAGTACACCAAGTCCAGTTTATGTTGCCTATACAGTCACTGAAGCATGGTTAAACTTCCAGGGGCAAGACCCTTAAAGATAATTGAACTTACACCCCATCCCCTCCTCACCTGTTCGAAGCTATCAACTGTGAAGAGCCCCATTTCAGCATCTTTATCACACTTCTTAAGGACTTGCTTCAATAGCTTTCCTTTTATTGGGGGGGGCACAGGTCACAGAAGTCTTCTCTCATTCTGTTATGAATCTACAGTCAAAAGCTTCCTTGCCCATAGCAGCTAGCTCAGCACAGATCATGGACTTCAACATGGTTTGCGGAGGCAGCACAGACCTTTCTTCCTTATTATTATCAGAGGTTTGATTGCTATGTTGGGACAAGATAGTTTACCTCTTAACTTTCTTTTGTTTGTCTATCTGTTCCTCTCAGGAAATTCATTCTTTCCTATGTTCATGCAATAGGAAAGTCTTTTTTCCTTCTCTATGTAATGTATTTCTTAAAGTGTTTTCTAGGTGATAAGTAATCACCTCATTTGTTCATATCTTGAAATATCACATTTGTCTATTAATTTTGAAAGAATGCTTTGTTGGGTATTACTAAAATCACTGTTGGCAGTTATTTACTTCCAGGGCTTCTGGGTTACTAATCAAATGATCTCATATTAATTTAATGAACTTGCCTCTATTAGTGGATTTGTATTTTTATTTCATCTTTTAATATTATTTAATTACTTTGTAATTTTTGAGTATAACAAGGCATAGGGAGGTTCATATCTAGACATGCTTGCATGTGTGTTTGTGCAGCATTTGCATGCAGCGCCTGAAGAGTCCAGAAGAGGACATCAGATCCACTGGCACTGGAGTTACAGACAGTTGTGATCTGCCATGTGGGTGCTGGGAATCAAACCAGGGTCCTAAGGAAGAGCAACCACTGTTTTTAACCATGGAGCTATCACTCCAGCCCCATTTAAAAAATATATGTATTTAATTTAAGTATATTATGTATACAGTATTCTGCCTATGCGTATGCTTGCAAACCAAAAGAGGACACCAGATTTCATTACAGATGGTTGTGAGTCACCATGTGGTTGCTAGGACCTATATGGAAGAGCAGCCAGTGCTGTTAACTGTGGAGCCATCTCTGCAGTCAGAATATGTTTGTTATGCTCAACTAAGTTTCTCCTCTACTGATGCTTGGCTGTAGTATTGCCTGAGCTAAGCCCTTCACACCTGATGTTCGTTCTTATGTTCGAATATGTTGGTGATACTCTTTATTATGGTTTTTTTATTGAAGTTACTGAGTTTTTCACTTATAACAATTGTTTTTTATTTAATTTTTATTACATTTATTTATTCATTGTCTCTGTCTGTGCATGACTCTTTTATTGTTGGTTTTCTTCCCTATGCTATGGTTGATTTCTTCATTCAATTCACCTATTTGTATCTTCCTTGAGAGTCTTGATTTTTTCTTGCTAGTAAACATTTGAGATCTTGTCTGACCTTACCAATTCCTATATCTTTGACATTGGTAGCTAGGAAGTGGTGATATTTGTAAGGGTAATGACACCTTGCTTTTCCAAGATTTTTGTGTTTCTCTGTTGTGATTTGTGCATATGTTCATATGGAATTCTCTGCCAGTTTCATTTCTGAATCTCATCTGTGTGAACAATCTACTCTTGGGGATTCATAATAAACTGATATAGAAACCATAGTACCAAATCAAACAAAGTATCAAAATACAACCACAATAAATTAAAAAGACCAGTATACATCACCAATTACCATAAAACAGAACATGAAAAATTTAATGTATAGTATCAGAAGTTCTTTAATATACCAGAGGAATAGAAATAAAGGTAGGGGGAGAGGGAGAGGAAAAGAGAAGAAAAGCAAGATTAAATTAACAAAAAGGGGATGGTGAAAAATTCAATGACAGAGGTGAGAAAAAAGAGATTAGAAAAATTAAAGACAATATTTTAAAAGAATAAACAACAATAAAAAAAAGATGTTCTAGTCATGATGAAATTCATAACAAAGCTAAAAAGTTTTGACATGAAAATTTATAAAGCTAACTCTGGAGTTATTTTCAAGACTCACATTCTCCATCAAGCCACTGGAGCCATTCCTAAACACTTTTGCTGCCTGGTAGTTTCCAGTAAACACATCTTTGCCCATCTGTAGCTCACAGACGAAGAATCATCAAGGATTGTAGGATACCTTGTTCTGGCCTCTTCAGACATCAGGCACACACTTGTTGCATAGACATAAATGTGGGCAAAGCATCCATTCACATTAAAATAAAAGTATAAACAAAAACTAATGCTGAAGGTATAGAAAAGAGAAGAAAGGGAAGCACAAGGATCCAACAGCATAAAGGGGGACAGTGAAAGGAAAGATAAAGGAAGAAGAGATGAAGGAAGAAGAAAGAGTTGAAGAGCTAGCAAGACTTCCTTTTGAGTTGTTACTCAAGGCCTCCTGTTCGCAAACCAGGGGAGGGGATAACAGTTGAGCTAGTGTACTCCTGGCCTTCCTATGATGGGTGTTACCAGTGGACACATATTTGACAGTGCCTCATGTCTACCAGTCATCCTCGTTTCCGTAGCTTCTCTTCTATGCATGCAAAGGCTTGTGATAGCCACAGTTGGTTTTGTAGCATATAGTCTGGCACGACTTGCCACCTCCCTGAGACTCTTCACATTATATTCCCTGGGGGCTGTCTCCCAAGTATGTTGAGAGTCAGGAAGGCCCTGGCACTGAGGGCTGTGACAGTAGAGGATTGCCTTTATGCTTTGACAAGCCACAAAGCCCTAATCACCCCATAGAGGGATACAACTTTGGAAACTAAGGAGTCGGTTGGTGTTTCAAAGTTTTCTACTCGGTAACAGTGAATTGTACAGCAGGTAGCTGGTTCCAGACACTAGTCCACCTGCTGACCTCCAGCTCAGGGCTTTCAAACTCCAGAGTTGACTCAGATGACATGGCCTGACACAAGCCTCCTTTACTGTACCCAACTGAGCTTTCTGACTTTGGTTCTTTGAGACTTATTTATGTAGTCTACAGCCATCTCTTAGGGCGTATTTCATTCTTAGGAGGGAAGTAGGTTGAATTCAGGCCTGGACTATTCTGTGTTCTCAGGCCCATAGGGTTGCACAGTTTTAAATAAAGATCTCCCCTTTAGAGGGCACTTGGCCACAGCCCTCTGAGCATGAAGAACCCCTCCACTTGCTGACCCAGGTAAGCCACTGACTGTGCTTGGATTTAAAGCCAGTGGGATCTGTGGGCTTGTTCTGAGGGAAAGGCTGACAATTTCTTTTCACTGGGGCTGCCTGGCTTCCTTTTGATGAGGCTTCTGTTTACTGTCTGCCCCTGGGGAGCTGCCTTTAATCTTGTCCCTGCTCTGCCTTGTGTTTCTCTCTACTTGTCAACTGCCCCATCCCTCCTTTTGTGGATTCCCAAAGCACTATCTCCCTTCACAATAGAACACTTTCTCTTATCAAGACACTGCACCATCTTATCCAAAAGTGCTTCAAACAAACAAATAAACATAGTAATAAGGGAAACTATCAACAGGCCACATAATTACCATAATTTTAAGATAGCAGTGATGTTTTAACATAACTGCAACCCCTAAAATGTGACCCGAGAATACCTCTCAGTTCAGTTGGCAAATGTGCTGTGATGGGGGATGTTCTTCTGTGTGTATATATATATATATATATATATTATTTGTCTTATTGGTTGATGAATAAAACACTGAACACTGATTGGCCAGTCCTGTAGCCAGGCAGGAAGTAGGTGGGGCTATAAGACAAGGAAAATTCTGGGGAGAATCAGAGAAGCCGCCAGTGAGACACCATGAAGCTGCCGAAGGAGTAACAGGTCTGGGTATTTTCCACTAAGATAATGCATGTAGAAATACATAGGTTAATAGTCATGGGTTAATAATTAAAAGAGAGCTAGACAGTAAGAAGCCTGAGCCATCAGCCAAGCCATTTATAATTAATCCTAGCCTCTGTGCATTTATTTGGTGCTAAGTGGTTGTGGGCTAAGTGGTAAGTTAGAAAGAAACTCCATCAACAGTGTTGGTGCATGATCTGGGTCTCTGCCCATCCATGCTCAAAACACAAAGGCTGAGCTTTGACTAGAGGATAGTGAAAATAAAAATGGAACTTGTTTCCAATTCAAACTTGTGAATACCTAGTATGTTAGTCTATTCAGGCTGCCACAAGAAAACACCACAGATTAGGTGGTTTGTAACCAGAAGGAATTAGCTCTTCACACTCAGAGACTAACTAGGACATGAAGATGATAACCAAAGTGTATAGTGTGGGCCACTTTCTGGTGGCCCACAGGTAGCAGTAACCTTCTACCTTCACATGGTGACACTAGTCATTCCAGGGGACTCTACTCTTATGGTGTTGGTACCTCCTAGAGGCCCCATTGACTAATACTATCAAACTAGGGGTTAGGATTTCAATATATAAATTTGTTGAACATCTAGGTTTAAGAACATCTAAGAAACCCTTAAGACCAGGAGTTATCACATTAGAGCATGCAAGAGAATTACTCACAAATCTTGCTAAAATACAGACTTCTAGGCCCCATCACCAAGCAGTGTCTGGATTAGGGGTCTAGGTTGGGACCAGGAAAAAAAATATACATATATACATATGTACATATATATATATATATATATATATATGTTTTGTACAAGTTACCAATGCTGTTGCTACAGTTAGTATAACTTTGAGAAAATTATTATAGAAGAAAATTCTTCCATAAAACTAGAAAATCCTAGTGTCTCATAGATTTTGTACATGGTTTCCAAATAGGGCAGACAGTACTATTGCTGTCACTGTTCAAATCTCAAATCTCACTTCACATCAAAGGACTGTTTCTCGTCAGTTTAGGACTCTTGTGTCAAGCTCTTGTGAATGAATGTGTGGAACTGTCTTGCTCACCTTCCTTTCCTGTGGTTATCACCAATGAACATGATAGAACATATGACCTAAATGAGTCTGTTTGTGTAGCATCACCATCACTCTCTGTATGCCTTCTGCATGGAAGGCTTTGGGATGCACTTACTGATTGCACCATCTGTGAACCTTTATTTAAGTTCAGCCAGTCAACCATACAGTGCATTAGTTTTAATTCAATCCCAGTACAGATGGCTCTTGTTGAGATGTTTATATTATGAGAGACAGAAAATCAAGCCTGCTGCATGTGTAACTTGGGGTGTAATGGCTCAAATTTATGTGTGCTTTACAGTGCAGTTTGATGCTGAAATTCATTGTGCCGCCAATCCTCTATTCTCCATAGCCTAGCCTGGTTGTGTTTTGTTCTTCTTGATGTGTTCAACTGTCCTTAGGGTGGGATCTCATTTTAGTAAGAGATATAGCCTTGCTGTTCTAGAATACTTTTGCATTTCTGCTGTTCAGAGAAAGATTGGAGTCCCCTTTCACAAAGAATATAGAAAAGTGTCACTAACCAGAAGGAGACCAACCCCCCAAAAATCAGCCCATTATGATCAATAGGAAAAGGAATGAATACATTTTGGAACATTGAAATGAGTACATGTACACTATAACAACTTTCTAGTTTCTGGTTTTATCTTACATTCTAAACCAGCAAACAATTGTGGATTAAAGGACCCACATGGCCTGGAAGGGGAGCACCGACCAAACCCCTTGTATCAGATAAGCCCAAATATGCACTGTGTAAAATACTAATATTGTACTCATGGTGAAAGCTTGTCCACTGAAATCAGAAGACCTGGGATTAAGTGACCCTTTGGCCATAAACAACTAAGGGATTTGCATCTAAAAATTCACTGTTGTGTACCAAGTGACATTTTACAGCCAGTGACAATGTTGGCTTTCAAGGTATAGGGCTTTTACCAATCTAATCCATTCTTGTCTGAGTATGTGAGTCATGTTTGATGTATATGTTTGGATTGTATATTTTGGAACAGGGGACCATTTTCTGAATTTAAGACAATTCATAGTTTTGATCCTCTGTGACGGGCTAAAGGTGTTCAGCCAAGAAGCATTTCTTAAGGCATTTACATCTCTGGTTCTGAGTTTCTTGAACTTCATTATCTCATATGTTGAGACAGTATTTCTACTCTTGTCTATTTATTATTATTATTGTAGTAATTTAAGATAGTCTCCGGTAAAATGGGCTTGCTTCAAACTTGCTTTGTAGCTGAAGATGGCCTTGAATTCTGATTCTTTTGCCTCTAGTTCTGAAGAACTGGCATTACAACCATGCACCACTATACCCAGTTTATATGACTCTGGGAATTAACCTAGAGCTCTGAGCCTGCTAGGCAAGTACTCTACTAATGGAGCTGTATCTCCAGCATTTCATCTTTTTGTGCCATCAGTTTCCTTCCAGGACCTTTGAGGAGATTTTAAAAGTTGTTTTTACTAATATATATATATATATATGTGTGTATATATATATATATATATGTGTGTGTGTGTGTGTGTGTGTGTGTGTGTGTGTGTATGTATGTATGTATGTATGTGTACATGTGTGTGTGTGTAATTTTCCAGTATTAGAAGTATCAAATTTCTTGAGCCTATGCAAACATTAACTCAAAAGATTGCCCTTGCCAGGCAGGCAGTGGTGGCCTATGCCTTTAATCCCAGCACTCAGGAGGCAGAGGGAGGTGGATCTCTATGAGTTAGAGACCAGCCTAGTCTACAAGAGCTAGTTCCAGGACAGCCTCCAAAACCACAGAGAACCCCTGTCTCAAAAAACAAAACAAACAAACAAACAAACAAAAAGATTTTCCTTTTAATTCCCTATCCAGAATCTAGAATCAAGACAGCTTCTGAAGCTTATCTCCTTTGCTTTAAAAAAAAAAAAAAGCATTCATCTCCCCCCTCTCTTTCTCTCTCTGTGTGTGTGTGTGTGTGTGTGTGTGTGTGTGTGTGTGTGTATTGTGTGTGTGTGTGTATGTGTGTGTCTAGAAATTTGGTTCTCTCTTTCTAGCATGTGGGGCCCTGAGATAAAGATTGGTGGTAAATGCCTTTATGGGTTGAGCCATCTCACTGACTCCTAATCTAGCTGGTCTACTGTTGGGTTCTGAGTATGTGACTTTGCTTTTCTTAACCACAGAACATCCATTTTAAGAGGAGGAGAATAGAGTCCTTGTGCAGACAGCTTTAAGAAGACATTAGTTAGAGACCAGAGTGTACACAGTGTCTGGCTCACAGAAGTCACTCAATCCATTTTATTTTTCATTTCTAATGGTGGGAAAGTATTTAGCGGCTAGGGGTACTACTTGCTGGAATGCCAGGTTTGCCCAACCTGTTTCACATCATCCCCATACAATTAGTTACCATAACCAAACACAAAGCAAACTTTGGATCTAGCATTTCACACTGTTCTCTTTCATAATCTTGTCCACATTCTTCTTACATGCTTGAAAATCTAGCTTTCTTATTCTTATATACTCTTAAGTAACCCACACTGAGTTATTTCAACTATTGGCAACCTACTGTAAACTTTGACGTGAAGCTTGAAGTGAGATATGGGAAGATAAGATAATGATTCTTGTGTAGAATCCAACCATTCTCATCAGGTATGAGAGGTCCCCTCCAATGTTCAACTGTAGGATGCCTTCACATTCCTCCTCTTGTCACATCAGCATCACCCACTGAGCATCCCTGTCCTGTTCTATCTAAACATGTTTAAGGAACAAGATCATTCCCTTAATGTTATTGATAACCTGTTGACAACCCCTTCCAACTGAAGAAGCAAAGGTTAGCTTCCTTTCCCAGTGGTTGCTAAAAAAGACCTGAAGAAGATTCATGACAGCAGTGCCCTTCTTTTCCCTTCATTTGGTCTTCTTTTGGCTTCTGGGAATGCCCTCGTGAGTGCAACCCTGAATAAGTTTCCTTGCTTTGATTTGCTTACGAGTGTCATGGAAAATGAGCTCAGCATAAAAGCTGTAGCTCAAGTCCAGGTTGATCACAATCTTACCCTCCTTTGTCACCTTGGACTGTTGATCCAGCACAGGAAGGAACAGGATTAGTTTGTGCCCTCTTATCTTTGGGAAGCTGTTGAAGTTGCAACTCAGGATGCTTTTGTCACAGAAGACTGAAAATTGATAGATGATTTCCTCAAGTATGCTTCTAGGCCTTGCAGTAAGTCACAGAGCTTCAGAATCACCAAGGGTAATTCCTTTCTTCTTTATTACATTTTGCAGTTCGTTTGTTTGTGCCAGTCTTTGGAGGTTTGCTTTGTGCTCTACAAACTTTTATAACATAGCGGGAAACTCAGTTATCCTCTCAGCCAATTCTTGTCCCCAGTGCACAAACATCAAAATGTTACATGATACTTGAGGCCTACTTTTACATGTCTTTCCAGATGTTCTCATTTTTTTTTATTTTAATACCTTAGTTTAGATGTGTGCTGTTTCTCTCTCTGTATTTTCTTAATAGCCAATGACTGATCTTCTTTCTATAAAATTCCTTTTAACTCAACATATCCACTAAACAACAAAAAAAAGTAAAAAGAAAGAAAAAGAAAATAAAAAGAGCAAGCAAGCAAACAAAAATTTGCAAAACAAAATATGAGCCAAGTCAAAACTTTAAAAAAAAAAAAGAAAAGAAAATCTATGTGTATAAAGTGAGGACATGAGTGCTCCAAGGTATGGCTGAGAGGAAGGTTTTTATTGTAGCTATGAGTGAGAGAAGAATCCCAGGCATTTGGAAGAGTCCAGAGCAGAGAAAGAAAATAGTAGAGTAAACATGGCCTGTAGACCCAGTAGGGCCATGATGAGAAAGGAAGAGGAGATAGGACAGGGCCCAGAGCCAAGAGAGGAAAATAGGAGAGATGGAGAGAAAGAGAGAGAGAGACATAGGACAGAGGCCGACAGAGACAGAGAGCAAAAAACAAAAAGCAGAGGACAATAAAAAAAAAAGAGAGATAACAAAAAGAGAGGCAAAAGAAAAGGGATCCAAAAAATGCATGGCCAGTTGGGTAAGCTTAAATGGGAGTGAAGATCTGGGGGAAGGGAAGCCCTTGAGCTGGAGAAGTTTAGGTTTGAGTTTGGTGAGAAGAGCTGGGAAAAGTGACAGATACTGAGAGAGCTAGGGGCAAACCCCCCTTCTCCCCCCCCCGTGCTTTGGAATGCTAATAGCCATTAGTTTCTTTTGGGTCTGATACAAGCAAGGACTCGATATGAGTCATATGACCTCACTGTAAGTTTTCTTTGTCCCCATCAAGGCTATTGGGTAAGATGAAAACTTGTCCTCAACATCCAGGCTGCAGCTTTCCATCAGCTTTCCTTCCTAGCAGCATACACCTGAATCCATCACCCAGATATGTTTTACAAGTCTTTCAAACAAAAACACCAAATAAAACAGAGTACCAGTGCCTATTCTGCTGGCTTCACTGGCCCAGTGACTCTAATGCTTGGGGCATGAGGCCACACAATGATTGGTCAGTGGAGAGCAAACCAAGCTAGATAAATTATGTACTTTGGCCCAATTAGCTGAATCTATTCATGCCATTTAAAAAGATATACTTATTTAGAAGTCTCTCTTAAGACTGGAATTCTTGTTGCCATAGCTCTGTGCCATTACTGGGTTCTGTTTAATTTGATGGAACCAAGGGATGGCGGGGGGAGATAGGCACTGGCTGAGGATCAGTGAAAATATAAAATGAATTTCACTTGCCCCACAGTTTCACTCTAGATTCATTCAAGAACACAGGATTTACCATTTGATCTACGGAACGTGACATTTAATGAACACAAGAAAAATCTAGGTCAGTGAGTTAGAATAGAGGTTGAAAATGGCCTCTTTCTGCCTGCCAACTTAGGAGCAGCAGAGGCTGCTGTCTGCCCAATGTGCTGTAGCCATACATGTCTCAGCTGGCCCCTGACGCAGATGGTGTGCCTTGTTTGGCTGTTGAGGTCAGTTCAGGGTAAAGAGATCTCATGACACAAGTTCATACTCAGAGTCTAACTTCTGTGTAGCACTGGCTCCCACAGACTCAGATGGAAATTGATTAAACAGGTGCATGTCAAAGTTGGTATTAAGCAGCTTAGCCCTTTGTTTAATGAGCGGGTGATCTCATTTTATATTACCTCATTAATCCTTTCAGATTTTAACATGGTTCAACTTTGAATGTGATGAACACGAAGGTCATTATGAAGACGATAAACACAAAAACCCCCTAAGGGCTGGAAGAAGGAAGCATCGTAGATGCCAAGGGCCTACATCCAGGCCAGCCCTTCAGTGAATTTCATCTTGCCATCTCCTTGCCACTGCTGCTATAAACATCCTGTGTAGCAGCAAGCTGGGAGGGGAATTCTCAGTGGGGCGTGGCCTGCATCCAAGGGATGGCCTTGGGCGATGTGGTCCTGAGTCCCTTCCCTTCCTTCTGGCTCTGTTTCACGTAGAAATGCACAGATTGCTTTTTATTCCTGGTAGTGACCCCAGCAGCTACACATGAAAACTTTTGTCTATTCTCCTCAGCCCCCCTAACTGACTGCTTAACTATCCTTCCCCCAGGAAGTGACTGAATCCTCTCTCAAGAACTCTGGCACAGGATAACCAAACAAGGGCTTCCCAAAGGTGTCCAGAACGCTGTGACCTGCATGAGAGGGAGAATACAATGCCCCAAAGCAAGCACGAGGGCTGCCTGACATGCCTGCCCTTCTGCTATGCCAGCCAATCCAACGCTGCTGTGGGCCCTAGCCCTTGAGACACCCCCTTGGCATGGCTCAGCTCCAGGCTGCTTGAGTCTTTGCAGAGCTCCCTCCAGGTGCAAGCTGAGGAGTTGCCATTAAGTCATTTTCCTATTGCCTTTCAGACCAGCTTTGAATTATAAATAAGCCAAGAGCTCCGGAGCAGCAGAGTGCTTGCTGTAAGGTTATTTGCATCCCAGACTCTATCCCAATTCACCTATGACGACTTTCCCTTTTAGAAAGCCCACAGGTTGCCAGGTGCACCTCTCCTACTGCCAGCGCCCAGGCATTAGCACTTAGTGTAAGTGAAACACATGCCCACCCCCTCCTTTGCTAATAGAAACACTATAGATAAAGAATGACAGGCTAATCTGCTGAATATGCTTATTGTGCTGATGCTGTTTTACATGACTAGTCTTTGAAAATGTAACTGTATCTCTTTGGGAGAATGATTAGAATAGCATGTAGCTATGTTGAAAACAAGCCCCAAACTAAGTTACAGTAGCTGTGAGAGAAACATGAAGACCAGCTCTGTGTGTTCTGCCTATTTGTTCATTGTTAACTATCAGGCAGGCCCATTTTGTTTTATGAAGTGTCTTATTTCTAGTCACCAAAATCAGAATTTTATCATCTTCCATTGGGTAAAAACAAAAACAAAAACAAACAAACAAACAAACAAATTGGAGGAGGATTGGGGCAATTAAATTATTTGACCAAAGACCCATAACAGGTCAGTGGGATGGACCCACTGTCTTAGCCTACTGTCAAGGCCTCTTTGCATGCTTCTCATGTTATCTCTATACTACTTAATTTCATTTGACAAAGAAAGTAAGGAGGGTTTAAACTTTAAATTTTAAAAAAATTTTAAGGGCACCTCACATCTTAAATTTCACGGGGGAGCCATGGAGCCAATAGACTTCTAAGTGTAAAGTAGCACTTTGGAAGCAAAATTACCTTCTAGTAGCTTGGGGGCTTTTCCATTGACATGACATTCTAAAAACAGAACTTTACTGTTCTCTCAGCTACATCATGAGGATATTTACTTCCCATCTTGCTTCTTGTAAGTCTAGAGGTATGGTTGGTAATATAAAGGAAGCAACGCTCATGGGGTTCACATGAGCTTAAAACTCCATTTATTTTCTTCTCATAATAGGGTTTTCACTGTAGAAAGAACTGAGTTCGTTTCTTTGGCTTTCGTGGGTGTGGAAATCTGGGAAAGGGGCTGTTGGTAAGGCAGAAAAGGACGAAGGGACATTTAAAAATTTGTAGGATCTCTGAGACCTTGAGAACAGTACCTTCCACATTTTAGCTAGATACAGGCACCTCAGTACAAGAACAGAGCTGATGGGAGATGTTATTCTGTATGTATGTTTCTCATACTGGTTAATAAAGCACTATGGCCAATAGAAAACTAGATAGGCGGGGCTAGGAGACTAGGAGGAGGAAAGAGGAAGTAGAAGGAGGGTTAAGATGGAGACCCGGGAGGAAGGAAGACGCTGGCCGTGGCTCCCAGATAAAATGAGCCACATGGAAATACTTAGATAAGTAGAAATGGGTTAATAATTAAGAAAGAGCTAGCCCATAAACAATAATGGTAACTGGCCAACAGGATTGAATCAAATACAGAGTCTCTGAGTGTTATTTGGGACTCTCGTGGCGGCGGGACCATGGTGGCAGGACTGGCGGCAGCCAGCCGGAAAAACCTGCTGTAACACAGAGCAGTAACTCAGCTCTCAGCTAAGACTTCTTAGTCATGCACAATCCAGGCACTGTTTCACATTACACCACTTTAGTCCATCACTGGCTTAGACTTCTGGATCTCTGAAGTCTTGAGAAGATGGCCAGTTTCAGAGAAGTTATTATTAAATGACTGCTTGATATGAGTACACTTGGCAATGTTTCAGGTGTGTTTACACCAACCTCACCACAAACACATGAGTAATGATTGTCTATTTCAGTACGGTGGCTTAAGAAATCATTAGGTAATGGGGACTTTTACCTATATTATATTCTTATGGGACAATTGCTGTGTATATGTGCCATTGATGATCTAAATATCATTATGTGTCTCTTTATTACATGTTAAATGCAACTGAATCCTACATAATTAGTTCTAATTACTTAAGAGAGAGTGATTCAGGAACAAGATTGAGGCAGGGCTAACTCCAGATATGTGGCCTTCAGGTGTCTCTGGATCAGAATGTGAACCTAGGGCCATGCATCATGTAGAGAAGGTGAGTCTGCTGAACTGAAGGCAGTGAACTTATTTTTTCATTCTTCCTTGTGTGGCACCTAGAAGAGTTCTACAATCTCAGATATTGTTGACTTACACCTTGAGGCTCTGGGCTCTATGAATAGCTCTCAACTTCCTCCCATGTAGTTGTTTGCTTGCTCTCCTGGGCAAAGTCTTTCAGATCCTACTATGATCCTAGGATCATTGGAATCCTTGGAACTATCCTTGAAATCCAATTTCTTAGTACTTCTTCCTTTCAATAGATCACAATAGGATCCTAGATCATTGCTTTCATAAAACCTGACTGGGAGGACAATGCCTGAGCTAGCAGACATGGGCATTGGAACCTTTTCTGTATGTGTCTTACTCTTTCCTTAGAAGAGCCTACAGTCCTTCATGCCCTTTCCTTGGTATATAATTTCACATCATATGAACATGGACATGTCTCAGAGTCAAGTGATTGACTTGAAGTCTAGGTTTATTTGATCCTACCTGTGTCTCCTCTCTCTGAAGTCACCTGTTTCTAACTCCATGTTACTGTTAGACTAGTTTTAAGAAGAGACCTCAATTTAACCCCATCCACAATTACAAAAGAACCTTCTGATGGAAGTTTGTGCATGTTAGATTTTTGACAACAGTCTTCTTAAAATCCCTTTTTGAAGCGTTTGTGTGCTAACTCCCCAGACATGAAAGAGTTACCCATGACACACTCACATCCAAGAATATCTTCAAAGAAGTGACAAGATGGCTTTTAATCAGGTCTGTACTATGTTCATCACTAGGGAGGAAAACCCTAGGAACATAATCACATACAATTTCCAGCATCATTTTATTGTGGTGTCTGTCCTCTTTTTTTTTCCTCCTGTTTTTTTCCTCACACTCATGGCATTATACTCATGAGATGCTTTCTTTCAATTGTTTCCAACCCATTCGTGTTATGTCTCATCACATCAAGTAATGTTTGATGTGATTTGACTTGGGTGGTCTGTGACTCCAGTCAATTAATAGTAATACCTAAAACTACCTTGGTGGATCGTGGATGCAGGATGCAGACTTGGGGTCTAGGGCAGCAGGCCGCTTTTTTTTTTTTTTTTTTTAAATAATTGCTGCAATTTGGTAACCAGCAAATGACAAGGGGAGAGTTACCCCCATGAAATGTGAGATTGTACTATTTGTTGTTTTATTTTACCCTGCTACTGATTACATGGTCAGGAAAACTGTGCGTAAATCTTTCAGTTGCAGACATTTTAAATATCGGTATTTTATGTCTCTGGTATTAACACGGTCTATAGCAGGATGAAATACATAGCTCCTGGTTCATAATTATGAGGACTTTTAATTTCAAGTTGACAACGCCATGACATTTAATGAAACATGAGGTCTTTCTAATACCGGGACCCCGTGTGATTGGACAAGTCACATGTCACCGAGGCTGGCCCTATATCTGCACCTCAGGCACACAGATTGCTCTCTGGCTTGGAATCATATGCAGGGGTGTTCTTGTCTTTAGAAAAATGTACCCTGCATGATGGTGCACATTTCTGATGATGGCTTATCTTGCCAGACACAAGAGGGAGAAGAGGAACATCATTATGGCTGCATTCAGGGATATTTCAATCGGGGCTGATTGCTACTTCTCCTTAAAGCACAGCAATTTGCTGCGCAGATTCTGTAGTGGCGAGAACAGCACCCACTGCTATTTCCTACCTCTGTCTACCTCCCTCTCCTCCTTGCAACAGTGCTTTTATTCCTTTCCTTCTGTTTTGGATTGGCACATAATGCTCGGGGGCAAAAGATTGCCTCCCTTACATTTTTACATCCCTGCTTTTATTCTGAAATGAATCTCCTGGCTTCATTTTCTTTTATTGGTCTTCTGTACAGTGACAGCAGCAGCGTACAGCCCAATTAATTGGTAGAATTTATGAACTCTGAGAACTGACCTCTTTTCTTTGAGCTGTGAGGAGTGTGTGTGTGTGTGGGGGGGGTAGTGTTGATGCGTTTGTGTCTTTATGTACATCTCCATCCAAACACATTTTGTAAGCTGCAAATGAACTAGAACAAAGTCATTTGCTATATAAACACATGGCTTTGCAATTTGCTGAAATTTCCAAAAGTGCAGTGTGCATAAAACAGAGAAAAAAAAAGGAAGAAAGAAAGAAAATGGAAACAAAAGAGGCCTTGCAGACCAAATATTTTCTTCTTCAAACAGATTGGGATAATGGATTCAGATTTCCAATTTCAAAACAAGTTAAGTAAAAGTGCTTTAAATCCTAAAAGATTCCACCCATGAATGAGGTCCCAGGTCCTCTCAGAATTGACAACATTTCAACAGCAGCTGGTACCAGATGCCTTGCACTGCACTGCCTTTGATGCCACAACCCTGCCTCTGGATATCTAAAGAGAAATTACCCAATTAAGATGTAATGGCTCTCCAGCCTTCCCAGGCTGGGGACGAGAGGAGGCATATTTGCAGTCACAGTGTACAGTAAGTTTATCTAGTTACACCAAATCAGCAAGGCTAAGTTAGCCCTGTCCTGAGAAGGAAAGCTGCTTATGCATGTGAATACAAGGGGAAGGACTAAGGGTGAGATGGAACCCAGGGCTTGAAAGATTTAGGCAAGTGTTCATTGGACACAGGTTTGGGGTGAAAGGGTTCTGGGGGTGAAGTTGTGATGTAGGAAGTCTACCCAAGCTGATAACCACCTGCCCCCAAGAAATTGGATTCTGCTGACAAAAGTAATATATTTCTAAGGTGGTGGTGGTGGGGGGGAACATCTAGGCCACAGAAGAGGTATTTCTACGCAAAATTAATGCATACTAAATTTAAGAGATTATAATGTTTGGGGTGGTTCTCAGGTACTTGCTTCTAATTACTTTTGATTTTAATGTGCTTTCTTTGAGAAATCTCCTTTTCAAAATATGAGTACTCTTCACGTATATGAATGCTAAAGGACTCACTCCTATGCTACTGAAGGTGGACTTTCTAGTCTTCCAAAAACCAGGCATGAAGTGGGCATGCAGGCAGGTGTGTAGGTAGAGATTTTTATTGGTACCACTTGTCAGCTCTGTCCCACCAGCTGCTTTCAAATAACCACACAGAGACTTCTAATTAATTATGAAAGCTCAGACAATAGCTTAATCTTGTTTTCACTTAGCTCTTATAATTTAAATTAGTCAATTTCTATTAATCTATATGCTACCCCAAGGCTCATTTACCTCATCTATGTATATTCCATGCTGCTGCTTCTGCATCTGACTGTAGACCCTCACACTTCAGCCTTCTTCCCAGCATTCTATCTGCCCTGGAAATCCTCTCTAGCTACTGACCATTTAGCTCTTTTAATAAACCAAACACAGTGACAAATATTCACACAGTGGAAAGGAAATTCCACATAAGTGGGCTGAAGATTTCAGGTCCTCTTCTTCTTATTATTCTTGTTGGCCTCCTGAAGGGAATCAAAGAACTGGTAAGGAGAAGGGACCTGAAGTCTGGGTACAAGGGGGACTTTCAGCCTTTTGTGTGTGGTGTGAATACAAAGTGTCCACTAATCCATGTCCTATGCTCCCTACCTTGTTCAGGAGGTTCCCTTCTGCTAAGATGGACAGAAACAAAAAGCCTCTGGAAGGTGGAGGGAGAAAAGATGTTCTCCAGGGGCTGGGCCTCACTGGAGCAGGGAGTATGTATGCTGCTGCAGGTAGGTGTCAGGCAGAGAAGGGCTCAGAGCAGCAGAAGCTGCCACACCAGCATTGTTCATGGGGAGCAGCTGGGGAGGGTAACTTCCACCCAGACTGCCTTGCAAGCCTATGTTTTAAAATTCAGATTTTTCTGAACCTGTCCAATAAGGAGCCTCATTGGTCACATGTGACTGTCAGTGGAAAAATATACACCAAGTTACAGAGGTTTACTTTGAAACAGAGATAAATAACAAGAGGTTTACATCAATTGCAAGTTGACATCTTAATATTTCTGGTAAATAAGATCAGTTTATAAAATTAATTGTGCCTGTTTCTAATGCTTTAATGAGGTTATAATGGAAAAAACTTGAATGACATGCATAGCTTGCATTATTTCTCTTGAGCAGTACCTCTCTAAATATTTCAGTCCCTTAAGTGTGTGAACAAGGAAAGACTAGGAAGGGGTAGCCTTCTCTGTGTGGGTATAATTATTTGATCTTGCTGTAGTAATTGCCTCCACACCTCCCATTCAATTATCCCAACCCAGAAAGAAGTGACACATTCCAGAAAGGACTGACTACAGTTGTCAGTTCCTCTGAGTCCTATGATCCTGAAGGGGGGAGGGAGGATGTATTTACAAGGCACTGACACCTGGCAGCTCTCTCTCATCTTCCTTAAAATATGGGGGAGGGACTGGTTCTGGGATTGAGCACAAAATGAGAGCCTACTCTTTTTCACCATCTTCCAAGCAGGTGGTATTATGTGCCAGGCTATTTATGCAGGGAGGCCAGAGCAGAAACAGAAGAGAAAGAGAAAGCAAAAAAAAAAAAAAAAAAAAACCCTCTTTCCCTGATTTCTTCAGGAGCATATAGAACAGAACAAGGCATCCCGTGTCACCATGTCAGTGTGTGTTCACCTTCTAAATCCTCTCAAAGCTCTTACGAAAGAGAAAACTTAATGCTATTAATAATATCCTCTTACATGTGTCCATTTTCATAATGTAAAAAAATCAGGGAAAGGTATATCCTCCGCTTCCAAAACTTCCTCTGCATTTTTTCCATGCTTCTGTGACTTGAGTAGATTTATTTTCATTTATGGGAAATAAACGGGAGAACTGATATTCTTCACCTGCTATCACAGAACGTGAAGTTAGGGTTAAGCAGGGACTGGACCCACCCTCAAGACTATGACCAGGCAGGGTGTGACCTCTGTTCACTCAAGCTTATGACTTGGCTGTTCCCTTTCAAAACTACTTTAAGAAATTTGTCCCCCAAACTCTTTAGAGGCATTAAGAACAAAGACATTTTTTGGGAGAGAGCACTCACGTGACCATAGCACTTATCATAGCAGTGTTGCTTGAAATCAGCTGGATTTACTCCTGGCAGAGGATGTGATGGGGATTAGAACACCATGTCATTCTGTGAAACCAACTGAGTTCTAATGGGGGACTGTTTCGACAAGATCAGGTATTCAGGTCTGAGATAGGCTGCTAATCATCATTTCTTACTAGCTTTTGCTGCTTCCTATTGATATAGTGCTGCTTCAGGATGCATTACATGTCAGAGTCACAAGAACAGAGGACATATAAATGCACAAATGCAGGAGGACAAGTTCTCTAGAAACCACATGGTTAGAAGTTGAGCATTTAATTGAAGGGATTTTGGGAAATAAAAATATTTCACATCAACAAGTCTATAGGATATAGAAAATTTGAAAAATAAAAACCCCAGAAAAACAGAGTTCAGGACTGTGGGAAAGAGAGTGGAGGGAGGGAAGAAGAGAGAGTTAAAACAAAGAACCTTTGACAGCCAGTTTTCCAGAGAAGACAGACAGAGTGAGTCAATATCAGTGTCCTATTGTATACATATTAAGAATCATCAAACAATAAAAAGGTCATTACTTAGCTATTTAAATGTTTGCAGTGTTTCCTGGATAAAGGGCAATGATTGTTGATTATCATGGTTGAAGTCATTTAAAAATGTCTAAATACACAATTACCCAAATTGGCAATGCGGACAGAATCTTGTACCTCCCCACGCTGTGACCAAGCAGTAGGACTTCACAACAGCCTTTATGAAATTCTGGGAGGGAGCCACTGTGTTCAGGGAAAGCAATTAACTAGAGAGACTTTTTCCAGGACATAAATGCTAATAAAGTAAAGTGGATCACCTGCTGCCCCCGACCTAGCCAGAGAAAGGGAGTTTCTCACTCTACTGAAATGCCCTCTCCTAGCTTCATTTCTTTCGCACACTCTCATTATTTTTTCTATGTGATCTTAAGGTTTGTTTTTGTTTTTCTTTTTTAAAGTCATAGGATGAGTATTGTGTGGCAATGATCAAAATTTAAATTATCCCGAACTCATTAACAAAAACCTTCGATTAACAAAAAAGTCACTCCCTTGTTTCAAATGCAAGACAAATGAACATTTCAAACAAATGGGTTTTTGAGGCATTAAGTTGTTCAGTATGACACAGTGAAACAGTTTGTTAATTACAAAGCAGCTTGCCACTTGGGAGAGTAATTTTCCACTAAGAAGAGAGAAAGAGCCCGTTTCAGAGGCAAATCTCTGCAATGGCTGGCTGAAGGCAGGGTAGGGAGGTGGTACCTTAATACTCACTGCCCACATGTGCTCTTGCACAGCCTCAGCATGATTTTGGAATGTGCTTCCCTTCTGCCCTGCTCAGTTATAAGTTGGAAGGAGTGCATCTGTAGATAGCTATGGCTAGCACTTTTTTATGAGCAAAATTTATAGAGTAATGTATCTACTTTTAGCATGACTATTGTTAAACTTGAAGATCAAGCGAAGTGACACCAAGTATATTGCTTTATCAATTGGATTCATTCGAATGAAAAATGCTGATCGGGCCCTGTCTATCCCTTGGGTGCCAAAACCCTACTTCAACTCTTGAATGGCCAATACATAAAAGTCAAATTCATTATAATTTGTAGCTTTTTTTTTCTTGAAGAAGCACAGGGTTCTCAGTACATCAATATCAACTCTTAAATCCACATCGAATGGAGAGGGTACAGCACAGTAATTCAATCTCTTTACACTTAATATGGTCAGGAAGGGAGAATGAAAACAGCCTCTTGTAAAATGATGGAAAAAACAGGATGCAATCACTCTGATGGAGCAGTGCAAAGGAGTCATTTTACACCAGCCGTTACCAGGGCAACAAAATACAGTGAGCCCTATACATCTAACAGGTGACATTTTAGCTAAGAAATTGCTTCTTTGGTATTTTTTCTGTCTATGAAAAACAATGTTACTGGCGTTTTCACTTGTCATGTACTATAGGGCAACATGTTCCTGCTGACAGACCCATAATGGAAAAACAGAACAGTTAAATGGTATTTGAGTCTAACTTTTTGGATATATGCTAATATGCCCCTTCCAGGGGTTTCAGACACTTTCAAGGTACTAAAATCTCTGTGTGCAATCATGCATGCAAATTGGGTTTTAGATAAGGAAACAATACTTAATGCCAGTTCCAATGTGTGGCACGAAGTCCCAAACACTTTAAGGGAAAGGATCATTCTTACCATTTCATATCATAAGATCCACTAGTTGTGCAAAACTTATATTATCTCTATATGTCTTAAGGGGGAAAACCAGTAGTAGCGGTTCATATTTGTAATAAGTCAGGAGGATCACTGTGAGTTCAGATCCTGCCTCAGAAAAGCAAACATGGTAGAGTGGTAATTTATTCCCAGGTTTCTTCAGAAGTAACCTAGCATCAAAAAAGAAAACTGTACGAAATAAAAAGTTTTTTTTTATCCTTAAAAAAAAAAAACCTTAAGAAACACAAAAACAAGGAAAGAGAGCAGATACAATAAGGAAAATCTCAGAGAAAGAGAAAAGTATAAAGAAGCACACATGCGCTTATATGGCTTATATGTACATGTGTGTCTAGGTAGGGAGGTAAAATAGAACATCAAGAAAATGGCTTTAAAACAGTTCTCTGGTTCTTCCCTGCCCTTTCTTTCAGCCATTAATTCTAGCACACCTCCATTCCTCTTGACTCCACACCCTTTACCTGCAGTTGCCACACTTGGCTGGGACTAAGGGACTCTATAGTCACTACACATGGCTGTAACCCAGAACTTCTCTCCACCAGGGAACCCTCAGCCTCCACACTTGACTAGGGCCCAGATCAAGAGAACAACAACCAAAAGTAGGAAACACACCAATAAAGGCAAGATCAGACACCTATATCAAGAAAAACCATTCCTTGGTTGCCAATATCCTACCTAGCACAAAAAACATAAACACAACTAATGAAGATAATATAACTCCTCCAGAAACCAGCAACCTTGTTGTAATATGCCTTGAGAAAAACTATCTTGCTGAAGCAAGCACAAGACATGAACCTTAAAACAGCAATTATGAATGTGTTCAAGGCTCTTAGGTAAGGTATGAAAAATACCATAATGATGATTCTGAAAACACAGTTGAATGAAATAATGAAACAATTCAAGATACAAAAGTATAACTTGACAAAAAATTAGAATCACTAAAGAAAAGCCAAACTGACATTATCTTAAAATAAGAAACTCAGACATTCAAACAAAAAGCTCAGTGGTAAGCTACACTAACAGGGTAGATAAAGTGGAAGAGAGAATTTCTGGTCTTGAAGGCAAGCTAAAAGAAAAAGTTTAGTCAAAGAAATTGTTAAATCTAAGAAAAAAAAAATCGGGCACAAAGCAGCCAGGAAATCTGGAACACTATGTATGAAAACTTCAAAACAAATAATGCATATCAAGGAAGAAGAAGAATCCCAGGTCAATGGCATATAAAATATATTTTAACAAAATCATAGAAGAAAAATTCCCCAATCTAAAGAAAAGATCCCTACCAAGGTGTGTGGATGGCCTGAAGCGAAGAAGAGGTTGAAGCACACCTAAAAACCCTGGACTTTTTCATTCTGAGAGTGGCAGGAGTTTAGCTGCTGCCCCACCTTGCCAAGGCAGATCCCAACAGTTAGGCTTCCCCTAGTGAAGATGTACCTCAAGGCACATAGCAACCGATAAGCTCATGCTTCTGCAAGACTACAGGACTTGTTGCTATTTATCTGATCGCTGAAACATCCCAAGCTGGACTTTCTATATGACTTTATAAGGTTCTTTCCTCTGGTCCCTGTAGCCTCTTGAGTATACAAATGAAGTACCCCCGATGTTTTTGCCCCAACCAACAACATACCACCATATGGGACCCCAGTCTTCCTAGGGCAAAAATGTCTCTTGCCCACTCTGAATAAGTGAGCTGTCCACTGACACAGTCAACCAGGTGTCTTTTTATTGCCATACTAGTGACACCTGCTTAGGATCTGCTTTTATCACCCTTCCACCCCCAGTCCAACTAGTGTTCAATAGTCTGACCACGCTGGAGAAAAAGCTAGACTTGAGCCCAGCATCAAGGTACAAGTGACATAACAGAATACCAAAAAGAGAAGGCCAGAAAAGAAGCTTCCCAGGATATACAGTAATCAAAATGCTTTATATACAGAACAGAGAAAGGATACTAAAAGCTTTAAGGAGAAAAGACCAATTTATATATAAATACAGACTCTTTGTAATAGCTGATTTTTCATTGGAGACTCTGAAAGTAGGAAGGGGCTGAACTCTGAGAGACCACAGATGCCAATCCATACTACTTTATACAGCAAAACACAGAAGCAATTTTTGGCCACCAATACAGCTCTTTAAAAACATCTAGTAGGAAAACTTAGGTCAGAAGAAGTTAAGTGCACCAAAATTGACACAAAGATGAAATAATCCAAAACAATTAATAAAACATGTAATCATAACAAAATAACTGGAATTAATAAACAATATGCAACAATAACTCTCATTAACTGATGAATGGATAATGAAAATGTGATGCATACATACAGTGGAATATTATTCAGCTGCTAAAAAAAATGGAATTGTGAAATTTACAGGTAAATAGATAGAGCTAGAATCAATCTTCCTGAGGTAACCCAGAGATAGAAAGACAAACATCGAATGTTTAATATGTGGATGTTGACTTTTAATCTTTGTGTATGTGGGTTTCAATTAGAATAACCACAAAGTTTAGGTAACTAGTAAGGAACCAGAGTGGGAGGAGGGAATTTTCCAATGAAGAGGAAATAGAATATAGTGATATAAAGAGATAAAGGGGAAACTTGAATTAGAGGATTGAATGGAGAAGGGAATGGGAGATTAGGGTAAGGAAGGAAATATGGAGAGGGACAACTAACACTAAATGTTTCTTAAAATGCCATATGAAGGCATACTATGGTAGAAATTTCCTACATATATACATATATGAAAGAAGTTTAAATTTAATTGGAGACACTACATAATGGGGGAGACAATGCCCTAATTTATGCTACGCAGTAAAATATCTAATACAAGGAATGTTCCATATTCAGGATTCAGTGGACATTTCAGACTCCATCCCTAATATCACAGGCTATTGCCAAGGGTATTGGTTACCTTCTATAACCAGACAGTAAGGCCCCTATTGTTGAAGACATCACTTACACAAATTATCAAGTATTAAGTAATTGATCTGGTGCCCAGCTAGAAGCCTTACTTCTACTGACTGGTATTCATGATGCTGGAAGATACTATGCACAGGACTAGAGGAGAAAAGTACTCATCAATGTTACATAACTACAAGCCCTGTGCAATAGTGGCTCAACTGTTATAAGATTAACCAACATTTTTTTTTAATTGGATTTAAGACTGATACCATGAGGTTAAATTCATACATAGTACTGCTAAAGTGGCCAAGACCTTAAAACTAGATAGGTCATGAGCCCCACTAGAGAACCTGCTACCTTTATTCTGCTAAATGACATACTACTATATCCATACATCAGCTCATTGCTCACCTGTCATTAGAAACACTTCTTCTTGCAGTAGATGGTAATTAATAGAGACCTATATTGGAAAAAATGCAGAGAGGGAGAGAATTTGGAGTACTCAGTCTTAATATTTTTTAATTCAAATCCTAATCTCAAGACTCAGGAATCTATGCAGAAAAGAAAAAGATAAAGAAAAGAAAAAAGAAAGAAGGAAGGAAGGAAGGAAGAAAAGGAAGGCAGGAAGAAAGAAGAAGAAAGGCAGAAAAAAGAAAGAACAATTGTAAAGCCCAGAGGTGATGAGTGATTCCAAGGAAAGAGTATCATCCAGATACAACAGGACTTAAACATATATGAATTCACAGAGATGATGACAGTGCACACAAGACCTGCACAAGGTCAAACTAGACATAATCCCTGCACATAGGAGGGGAAATACACACAGAGTCCCGCCCCTAGCCAAGAAACTATTTGCAATTGAAAACTGCTGGAAAGATAAAATTACTTTTCTCCAGTAGAGTGTCACTGGGTATATCAAACACACTCAAGAATAGGCCCCATATCTAGATGTAGTAGGATAATATAAAACAGATTCTATGTTTTTTGTGTGTTTTTTGTTTTGATATTTTTAATCTTATTGTGTTAATTTGTTCTGATTTTTTTGAGAGAGAGAGAGAGAGAGAGAGAGAGAGAGAGAGAGAGAGAAGGAGGAGGGAGGGAGGGAGGGAGGGGGGAGGGAGGAAGGGAGGGAGGGAAGGAGAGAGAGAGAGAACAGGAACTGAGATCTAGGAAATCATGATCTGATGGAAGGCTGAAAACAACCCCAAAACCCCACACGCTACATGCCTCTCCTCAAAGGGAAATATTCTAGATAAAATGAATATATTATGTTAATATTTGTGTATATGGAGAAAAGAGAAGAGAAAATAAATGGATTCAATCATTACTACTATAAAGTTATAATTACAAACACAGACAGAAAGGGAAAGAGAGAGACAGAGAGCTCACCTAAGGAATACACAATTACAAATGAGAGTGCATACAATAAAGCTTAATTAGACACAACAACAATTTTTTTTAAAAAATGAGAAATGATTGGATGTAACTATAAGAAGAAATTAGAGTGCTTCATGCTATCCTTGCTGTGCTTCTCTCATCCTCTGGGATGTCCTTCGCCACTTCTGTGGCTCACCTCACATGGGAAGTCTTCTCAGTGTGTTTAGATGGGCCCTGCCATCTGAACACATTGTTCTGTAACCCTGTCTCAGAGTGGTGGGGGTTTAAAATGATCAGGAGGTGGTAGCATGGATCACGTGTGTGTAGCTCAGTAGTGTGTATAAAATCACAGTGTGAAAGTCTGGATTGATAAGCACTTGAAAAGCTAAAGTATTAAAATATTTAGAAATCCAAAATGTTAAAAAAAAGGAATATGTAATAACAAATGAAAAGTAACTTTCATTCAGAACTGTAAACAAGGCTGAAGATAGGTGTGTGTGGTTTTTGAAACTTAATCATCTGTCATTGACTCTGACCAGAGTGATTGATTCAAAACCTTTGGGTAGTTTCAAATATGGCCTTAGAAATGTGAGGGATTTCATAAAGAAAAAAAATATACAGCAAACTAATCCAAACAACAACAGAAAGCCCATCCTGAGAGAAAAATTCGTAATCAGAACACTGGAACGGAAACACAAATGCTAAAATAGCTCATATCACATAACAAAAAGATTCAAAAATTAAAAATTTGCAAGCAGATTTTTATGTTAGCATACTCCTTGGCACCTCTAGCTTTTCATCCAGTGTCGTCTCTTATATTAAAACATACATGATTTTTATTACAAATAGTGCTATCATATCTACAATATTCCATTAGCTGGATGCATTACCACTGTGTTTATGACTGACACGCTAACTTTCTTACACTTCTCCTACTGAGAATAAAATTCTTGATGGCTATGAGCTTGATCGATTTGCTTTGATTTTTGATAGCAAACAGAAACTATCAGCATCAGGGAGTTAAACCTGCGAGTATTTTCTTTTGGGACTCACACCTTGGTTCTGGGAAGTTCTCTCACTTTCTGTAACTATGATATGAACTCACAGCTTTTTCATCTCAGTTTTGTTTTAATACCTGCAATTTGTCTGTAAATCAATATGTATTCAGTAAGGTATATATTTAGAAAAATGAATTTCCCTTATAGATATATAACTAGTTTTCTTTCTTTTTGATTATTTTTTTCCATATTCTTTTCTGTTTTTTTCTTTTATGGTCGCTGTTTGTTGAGATGGTGTCACTATATAGGCCAGAGTTGCCTGAAAGTCTCAGTTCTCTATTTTACCTCCTGAGTGATAGAGTCATAGGTGTGAGCCACCACACTCAAAGTGACTCTTAACAAACTTTTCTATTAATTTATTTATTAAACAATTAGTTTCCCTGCAGATTCTGATGTCTCCCACATTGTATTAGGCAGTAGCACAGTGTAAGGTGTTTTCTGAACAAAATCAGCTGTATTCAGTACCATCACCAATATATTCAAAGAGCCAGTGAAAAGTAGTCCTAAGTGAGAAGATATGCTTCCATTCAAATGCTGAGCTGATACCCCTACTGAATGAGAACTTTAAGATTACTCATTTAGGCTTTCTTCCTTTTCTTCCTTCTTTCTTTCCTTCTTTCCTTCCTTCCTTCCTTCCTTCCTTCCTTTCTTTCTTTTTGTTTTTGTGTTTTCCTGGACAAACATTAATTTCACAAATCTCAGTTTAGGTTTGTGATGTCTCATGGTGGGCTGCAGCCTGCAGTAGGTTTATTTTGAATTCTTTTGAAATATAATTCACTCATAATTCTTTCATGTTTTCCATGATAACATATTAAATATCAATCACATATTTTGAGTAAAAATGATGTAGGGAATATGTATGAAATACCTGCATTAACTATCTGGTGAGAGGTAGATTATGGGAGGGATGTTAATTGGGATAAGCCACCAACACTTTCAGCGTAGGGAGAACCATGCCACTTGATTATATGTCTTTAGTATGTCTGAAATGAGAAGTGAAATACATAGCCATCAGAAGCAAGAATATGAAAAAAGAAGATGGAGACTCAGGGAAAATAATTAAGCGACTAAAAACTATTAAAGTTTAGGAATGGGTTTCTGACCTTTTATTTTCAGAGAGGAGAAGGCAGCAATGTTTGTAAGACGAAATGAAAGCGGAAATAAATAATCTTGACTCAGAAATATATGAAAAAGGCCCTCCTTGTACAAGTTCCACATCTGTGGATTCAGACAATCAAGGGTTGTAAATATTTCTAAAGTTCTAGAATGTTCCAAAATGTAAACTTTCCCTTGCTTGACCCTGAATGTTTATGAGTGGAGACACAGGACACCCTGAAAAAGGCTCCCATATTCTCAGAATCTCACTCTCTCAACACCACACAGTGTAACTGTAATTTCCATAGCATTTACATTGTATAGTATAAGTAATCCAGGGATGATTAAAGTACATAAATATGTAAACTATATGCAAATGAAGTTCCATTTATATAAGATACTTGAGCATTAGCAAGTTTTCATATCCACAGGAGGTCTTAGAACCCTGCCTCACAGATGAAATGAACGACAGGTGTACAAATAAAATGTGTGCCAGTAAAAATACGTTTTCATGTTGGCAATTTAATTCTATTAAAATATGTGAAGGTTACAAGTTTTACTTTTCAATGTTATAACAATTTATGACTAGTCCTATTAATGATTAAGAAGAACAAGAAACAATAATTTAAAATTAGATCAAATAATTGTCCCATTCTACCCATTACTGCTATTTCAACACACCCTTCCACTTGTTCTGGTATGCTAATGAAGTGAGCGTAAGACTGGCAGATCATCCACTATCCTGTCTTCGCTAGAATCTAGTATAGATCCCTTAACACTGTTCCTTTATCTCCTGGTTGTGCAGAAAGGCTTCTCAAAGCCCAGGTGCTATCCTTTTTTCTTGTACTGCTATTCTGAAAACCCAAACTCATCAAGAACTGTTGATGGGATATACATTTTCCTTCTAAGCTATCTAATACTGTATTGGAAATAGGTATGAGAAAAAAAAAAAAAAAACCTTGCAAAAAACCCAAAAGGACAATGAAAAAAAAATCCAGTCAGTTTAACATTCACTTGCATTTGTAAGATTAATAAAATGGTTTGAAGTATAATTGAAAAAAATAAAAAGCAAATTAAGACAAACAATCTCTCATCAAAGAAGACAATGCACCTGACAAATAAGATTATATGTGGAACAACCAAGTCCCTCTTTTTCTTCCAGTGACAGGAAACATGAAGATCTCAAGATAGTGTAGCTTCAAATGTGCCCTGTCCTAATTATGAATGAAGGACAGCTTGGAAACTTATTGGAGCTAAGAGGACAATGGAGATTAGACATACATGGGTGGCTGGTTGCCTTCAGTATTAGAATATAAGTACAAGCATTATCTTGAGTACTCAAGGCCTTTTGCTCTTTCTTTTCTAGTTCTTGTCAAACTAGCACAAACAGGCACATTATATATATATGACACCAATCACCAATAAGCAAAGAAAGACTCATTGCTCCTCTGGACTGAGAAATGAGAATACTCTCAGGCACACACCATGCACAAGATGCTTGAGCCCACCCAGTATGGTGAGTGAAGTCAACTTCACAGCTACCATCATTTTTTAGAGACAGTGTGAAGATTATTTTGTCTCTGGAGCTTTCAGATATCTTCTTCATGATTTAAATTTACCAGTACTACTTAGTCCAAACCTAACACACAATATTTTGACACCATATTCAAATAAAACTGTGATTTCAGTAGGGTTGTGGGCCCAGTGCTTCAGTTTCTGTTTTCTGGCACCTTAAATGCAGTCTGCCTTAGAAAAAAAATTAATTTGACAATTTACATATGGGAGCCATGAGCTTCTAAGACATGTTCAAATCTCTTTGTTCTTTGAGTTTACTTCAGTGACTTCATTAAGTCCTCTTTGCACTTTAATCTGTGACCATTGAATTGATTCTGTGTACTGCATAGTTTAAAGCTGAATTGTTTTTCATATATTCACTCTTAATTCCTTGGTAGATAACTGGATTTTGAGATAGAATTCCCCCCCCAAGAAATGTCAAGCCCTATATTTACATCTGGGAAGTATTTAATAAGTACTTTGTGTCAATGTATTTATCCTGTTTCTCAGACAACATAATAATACCTGTTATATTAATTTTAGAAATGATAATACCAACAAAGTATTGATGAACCAAAGTCAGGTGCCACAGAATTCCAAAATGTTTCCTCTCTTGGCATAAGTTTCATAACAATACTCTCAAATTTGACCTTTGATACTATTGTGACTTTTAATTTAACTCCTTTACATTTATTTTCCCTCCTTTAGATTTAAAATGAAGGTAATAAAATTAACTGCAACATAGCATTGTTACACAGATTAAGAACAATCATACATATAAAGTACATAGAACCATGCCTAGAATACAAGTGTTGTGTGGAATGCTGTGGAACATTCCTTATTTGCACTGAATATTTGTTGCCCCTATTGATTTTATAAAGGGCTAAATGAGATCAAATGGTACTTGTGGACAAAAAAGAGAATGTGGGCACAAAGAAGGGCAGAGTCACCAGACAGATGGAGAGGATGTAGGAGTTGCCATTCTGAAAAGACGTATCATTGCATCTTACAGTGTAGATAAGAAATATGAGTTGATTTTAGTTGTAAGAACTAGTTAGTAACAAGCTTAAGCTACCAACTGAGCATTTATAATTAATAAAAATTCTCAGTGTCAGTTACTGGGGAGCTGGCAACCTTGACAAAAACTTCACCTACAAATGGTGCCCAAATGTTCAAGATCTGAATCCACATAAGACCAGAGAAAGCTTAATAAAAGGTACTGAACACACAAAAATAGAGCCAAATGCATCTTCCTAGGCTTGTGTCTCTCATGCAGGCTGTGTGGTACAAAAGATGTCTCCCAGCCATTGCCTGAGGGATTGAGCTTCCAGCATGACCCCCTCCAGTATGCTGGGAGCTAAGCTGAATGGAGGATTTAATAAGATTTTCCCCATGAAGACAGAAGATAGTACAGATATGAAGTAAGAAAGATCCATATTGGAAAAATACCCTCTAAATTGGTTATAGTATGTTATAGTATGTTTAAATATATATGTATGCATGTATGCATGCATGTATGTATGTATGTATGTATGTATATCTTTACATACAGGCTTGGGAGAAAAAAGAAAAACAATGAAGTCAGTCATAGAAAAATAGTTTAAAATAATAAAGTAAAAACCTTTAAAGAAAAGTGAAAATAATAATAATAATAATTAGAAATGGAACAACACATGTATGTTATTGTGTTATCTTTAAAATTTTTGATTGCTGATGAATGAACAATAGCTGCTGAGAGACATTGGATTACAGAAACTACTAAATTAAACCAACTTAAATATTTTAAAAATCTCTTGCTTTCAAAATGGAAGTCAAAATGTATGTTGCTTTGGGGAAAAGGTTACACTCCTGCTCCCATAGAAAATAAAAGACTGTAGATTTGTTCAAGGTTGAAGAAATTTAGGTTTGATTAAGGAAGACAACCTGGAAATGTATGTTACCTTTAAAAGTTTATGTATTTTCAGAGGAAGGGGACCAAACACCAATGAAAGCTGGTGGCCCAGGTGATCCAACATGTCAGAGCACCTCTGCTGTAGTTTCTTCAGAGTTCTGCATCCTGAACAACTTCAAGTCTGCTGGCTAAATACTCCAGCTAGGACTTGACAATAATCCTGATTTTTCTCAGGATCCCCCAAAGATGCCAGCACCCCCATACAACAGGAAATAGTTTAGAAAAAACAATACCCCATATTCCCAAAAAAATTGATTATGGATGTTTGACATCATTTAAAGGTTGGTTACAAGTTGTTATTGGTTGTGGTCAGGGACAAAGCTTAACAAAGGAGTTAAATTCAAAGGTCTTTTTCTAAAGAAACAAAGGAGGATATGATATGAAAATGATAAAATAAAAGAGTAGATTATTGAATCTGCTTTAATCCAAATAGCAACTATTAATCTCAAAATATTTTACATTCATATGGATTTAGTTTATTGATACAAATTTAAGGTTGTTTTTCTGTACTGTATGTATGTCTCTATTTTTGTTTAAGGTATTGTACTAATGTAGCTTGTTTAATTATGTAATGTAAAGTTTTAGTCCTATAAAGCTATTTAGGATAATAAAGAAATATTGTCACCCATAACTATCAAACTTACAAACATGTTAGGTATTTTCAAGGTCATACAGAGATATATTTTAGATGTATCTTCAAACACTTTAAAGACCTACAGAATATGCCACTTAAAATGTTTTAACATAAGGCTATTCATGACAGTGAGACATGTCTGCTTCTGGCGGCACCAATTTATCTCAAAAGAAGGTAATGGGCATTGAAGACTATTGGTATGGAAATTGCTATCTTTATGGCATATGCCAGCTATTTGGGCAACAAACTATCCTTCCCACAACTGTTGACAGTATGCTGTCCAAACTGGAACAATGGGACACAAAAGAAAGTGACTGCCAAACTTTACCAAGTCAAGGTAATCCAGTACTTCAAAATTCAAAATAGATGTTAGATGAACCTTGTGGACAAAAAGAGAGTGCAAAGATAGAGAAAGGCATAGTTGCCAGCCAGACATTGAGGAAGCAAGAGATGAATATGCCATGCTGGATAAAGGTACCACTATGTTGTAGATAGTAGATAAGAAATATGGGTTAATTTAAGTTGTAAAAGCTAGTTAGTAACAAGCTTAAGTATTGGCAGATCATTTATAATTAATAAAAACATCTTGGTGTTGGTTATTGGGGATCCAGTAGTTCCAACAAAAAAACTCTGCCTACAGTGGAATTTAGATTAGTATTGCAATTACTAGCAAAAGTAAAATATTCCACCTCTGGGAACTTCTAGCAGACCTTTAGGTTGTTTACAATGTTTTGTTTTGTTTTCCAAACACTCTACTACCAGGAAAATAGATGCAAACTACAGCTATTAGAAAGAAAAGGCCTTCCTTTATTAAAAATTTTCTATTATAAAAGGAAAATAGGAAATAATAATGGTTGAATAGCCAGACTCTACCTCTTCATAAAATAAGAAAGAAATATTGACATTTTTGTCCCAGATTCCCTGAAAGTGGATGTTAGTTAGGAGGACTGGGCAGTCTATGGGGCTTCTGGCAGTGGATTAGTATTTATCCCTAGTATACAAAGGGACTTTCGGAGCCCATTCCACATAGAGGGATACTCTCTTAGCCTAGACACATGAGGGAGGGGCTAGACCCTTCTCCAAATGATACGACAGACTTTAAAGACTCACCATGGAAGGTCTTACCCTTCCTGGTGAGCAGAAATGTGTTGGAGGTTGGTGGATGACACAGGGGAGGATGGGAGGGTGAGAGAACTGGAAATGACATATAAAACTAGCTTGATTCAAATTTAAATTAAAAAATTATCAAAAAATAAGTAAATAAACAAGGAATAAAGCATAAAAACAATTGGCATTTTTTTTAAAATCAATTGATTAAGACTCTGAAAACAAAAAAAAAAATTATATAGTAAAGTGTCCTAGTTTACTGTCACTCTGAATAAAACTGTAACTAAAAGCATCTTGTGGTGGAAAAATGTTTGTTTCTTGTTACACATCACAGCTGATCATGAAGGGAAGTCAGAACAGGAGATCAATAAAGAAACATGTTGGCAGGAGTTGACATAAAGGCCATGGAGGAGTGCCGCTTACTTGCTTTCTCCCCATGGCTTGCTCAACTTGCTTTTCTATACTTCCCTGGACAAACATTCCCAGAGATGAAACTGCCCACAGAGGGCTAGGAACTGTTAGATCCATCTTTAGTCAAATAAGTGCTCCACAGATTTGCTTGTCTACAGGCCAATCTGATAGAAGCAAGCCCTCAATTGAAGTTGCTTTTCCAAGATGACTCTAGCTTATGTGAAACTGACAAAATAATAACCAAAATAATAACACAAGAATTATTTAAAAGAAGCAGTTATGCATCAGTTAGAAGAGGAATTTTTGTTCTGCTTCCTCTTGCTATAGTTCTGTCCTCTTATTGACTGTATAGACTTATGGAAGTCTAAAATATTACAACCTACACTCCTTGTACCTATCATGAGGTAGCAGATGCTGTTCAGACAAAGCAGAAACTAATCCAGAAGTCAGGGAAGAAAGGTCGAGGAATGAGGAAGTTTGAGGAACAAAAGCTTGGGAAAACTCTGATCTAAAACTCAGGATCTAGAAGCCACATGCAGGCCCAGGCCATTCATATTCTTGATAAGTATCTTCCAGGGCTATAAAGCTATCACCTCTGTCTGCCTTTGAATATCTTCTTAAACAAAAATGATGGATGACTATCGCTTAGGTGAATGCTGAAGACATTGCCTAAAGCACACAGAGTTTCCTTTTGAGAATGGGATCATTTGTTTGTTTGCTTGGTTTCCTCAAAAGCTTTGAGGGAAATTTCCTTCAAAGCCAGTGGTTCTCAAACTTCCTAATTCTGCAATCCTTTATTATATTTCCTCATGTTGTGCTGACCCTGAACCATAAAATTATTTCATTGCTACTTCATAATTGTAATTTTGCTAATGTTGTGAATTGCAATGTAAGTATCTGATATGCAGGCTATCTGGCACATGGTCCCCAGAGGGGTCGTGACCCACAGGTTAAGAACTCTTGTCTAACTGTTGATTGCTAAGCTGGTGTAACAGATACTCTAGTGGTTATAAAAAAACAGACAACAGCATTTAAAAATACTCCTGCAGAATTATTAAACAAAATTGTTACTAAATGATAATGAACTAAATATTGTTAACTGTGATTCTTATTGATAACTGTTGTGTGATATATTTTGCTATGCTAAGGTTAAAACCCTTCTTGTTACTTTAGACAGAAAAGAGGAGATGGTAAGAGATGTCATTCTGTAAATATGTTTCTCTTATTGGTTAATGAATAAAGCACTGTTGGCCAATAGAAAAGCAAGATAGGCAGGACTGGGAGACAAGGAGGATTCAGGAAGTAGTAGGGAGGAGATTCAAGATGGAAGGCGGAGAGAGAAGAATGGCAGGGCCTCTCTCCGGTAAGATAAGACCACATGGAAATACTTAGATTAATAGAAAAGAGTTAATATTTAAGACAGAGCCAGCAGATAAGAAACTAGTAACTGGCCTACAGCTTTATATCCAATACAGTGTCTCTGTGTGTTATTTGGTGCTGGTGCGGCGGTGGGACCAGGCCAGTGAAAAACTGCTCTTACTATCTTAGGTACTTATTTACTTTCCCTCGACTGTACTGATGCTGTTCTATTATCCCATCTTCAATGTCTTTGCAAATCCTTAAGTAAGAAGTCAGTATGAAAAAGGACCTGACTTCCAAACTTTCTTACAAACTGTTTTTAACATAATTATGTGAAGTTATGGAGCTGGACGACAGAAAGGAATAAGGTTGACTTGGGCGAAGGGATTTGATCCATGTTCATAAAAACATACCCTCAAAATGTGACTCATTTGCTTTGGCAGTAAGTGAGTAATTCAATGCTCTAATAAATTAATTTTCTGATCAGGTTGACTGAGAGTGCATTTTGAATTTGAAAAAGAATAAGAAGGCATATATGGGATTATTAAGGAAATGGAAGGGAGAAATAGTACACTTATATTATTATCTCAAAAATAAAAGAAATACAAAAATAAGTTATTTTAGAAAATAAAATATAATAGAAAAACCCTACCATCTTGGGTTTTTAAACAATATTGCACATGTTTATATAGCTAGAAACTTTGGTTTCTGTTGAGGAAAAAAATTAATTCTTAAATGGTCAAAAATTGAACTTCATTTTAAAATTGCACATATATATATATATATATATATAAATAAGATAGGTATATGTGGCTTTGACAATTAAAAAAATTATTTTCTGATTTGTATGAATATATAGTAACTATCTTTCTTTTTGAACTTTTACTTATAACTGGAAGATTCACAGACTTAAGTGAATGTTCATGCTTATAATTTGAGATATTTCTTCCCCAGTATTCAAGTTGAAACTCATTGTTGAAGTATGCCAATTGTGACAAAAATGATACTTCTTGTAGTTACTTTTGATTAGAAATAAAATATTAAAAAGAAACTTTTGTACATAATTAAGAGTGTTTGGTGGCTCTGTAATGCTTTTAGCAAAATCTGCATTGAGTGTATCTATTTTTCCCTTCCCTATATAGCATCTGCCATTCTTGTCTTGATGTGTATTGTACCTTTGTCATACTGTTACAAAGAAGGTAGCCTGGACCTTCATGAAATACTTCTCCTTTATAACATTACCACCATATTTCATTTTTTTAATCTCTAAAGGTTGTATACATAGAAGAATAATTACACACATGTTCAAGTTCACTTATAGAATGCCAAAGAGTTCTCCATTGTACTTCCCACTACTATTCCAGGAGTGTGCCTGTTTCTCTATAACCTGTGGACAAAGTATGTAATTTTCCCATAGAATACCTTTAAAATAGTACCCTGTGAAGGCAACGGTTCACATCTTATTTATGAAATTTTAATTGTTATTTGACTTTCTACTTTAGTGTATTTCCTTCCCAGTTTCTACAAAATTTCAATTTTGTCTTGACTTGCAGAAGCTCTTTATGTACAAGGATATCAATTCTTTGTTGGCCATCTTAGTTGCATCAAATGAGGGTGTGTCAACAATTTCTCTTTTTGTTTTGCTGAGGTGTTTCTTTCTTTCTTCTTTCCTTCCTTCCTTCCTTCCTTCCTTCCTTCCTTCCTTCCTTTTTCTTATTTTACATATTGATCCCAGTTCCCTCTCTGCCCCTCCATCCCTCCCTCCCTTCCTCTCTTTCATCCTCCCATGACCCCCGACCACCCTCCCATCCCACCCACCGCCCCATATCCATATGTAGAATGATGCCTTCCTGGAGGGGTCATCTAAATCTGTTAAGTCATTTGGGATAGGAACTAGGCCCTTTCTCCTGCCTCTGGGATAAGGGAGTATCCCTCCATGGGGAATGTGCTCCCAAAGTCCTTTTGTGCACCAGGGATACATCCTGGTTCTACTGTCAGAGGTCCCTTAGACTGCCTAGGCCTTCTAACTGAGACCCATATTCAGGGAGTCTGAGTCAATTCAATGCTGGATTCCCAGCTATAAGGTGGGGGCCCATTAGCTCCTCCTTGTTCAGGGCAGCTGTCCCTGTGCGTTTTTGTAGCCTGGTTTTGTTCTCCCACTCTGCATTTGGATTACAGTTCAGCTCATTGTTTAGTTGTGGGTGTCTGCTTCTGTTAACATCAGCTACTACATGAGGGCTCTATGATGGTGGACAAGTTACTCATCAATCTCATTGTCAGGGAAGGGCATTTATTTACCCACCACCATAGAGCCCTCACCTAATAGCTGATGGAAACAGAAGCAGACACCCACAACTAAACACCGAGCCAAACTGGAATCCAGATGCACAGAGGGAGGACAAGACTAGGCTACAGAAACACAAAGAGACAGCTGACCTGAACAAGGAGGAGCTAATGGACCCCCAGACAGCTGGGAATCCAGCATGGGACTGACTCAGACCCCCTGAACATGGGTCTTAGCTAGAAGGCCTAGGCAGTCTAAGGGACCTCAGACAGTGGAATCAGGATGTATCCCTGGCACAAAAGGACTTTGGGAGCACATCCCCCATGAAGGAATACTCCCTTAACCTAGAGACAGGAGAGAAGGCCTAGTCACTACTCCAAATGACTTGACAGATTTAGGTGACCCCTCCTGGAGGGCATCACCCTACATGTGGAGTTGGGGGGGGATAGGATGGGAGTGTGATCGGGAGGCATGAGAGGGTAGGAGACAGGGAAGGAGGGAGGGAGGGAGGGAGGAAGGAAGGGATGGAGGAAGGGGAGGAGAGGTAACTGGGATCAATATGTAAAATAAAAATAAAAAAAAAGAAAAGAAAAACAGGCATTCAGACAGAACATTTACCATAGGCTGAACAGATACATTTGGTTTACAATGTACACAAACTCCCATGCATGCCTTATATTTGTATCCACATATTTATATATACACTTCTGTAGATATATAAATGCACCTATACAAAGTTTTTCTTTTATGTGTATGCATAAAAATGCATATATTATTTGTTTCTTTCACATGTGTACATATGCTCATTAATACAAACAATAACATATATATTATATTGTGTATATTATACACACTATAAACACATATGTACATATATACACACAAGGGCACATATATATGTGTGTGTGTATATATGTATATATATATACATATACATATAAAATTTCATTTTGTCATAGTGCTGATATTTTAACATACCCCCATTTTCATTTATCAAAAATTGGATATAGGTCTGACTCTGCTTCCTTTTTCAGATATTGACCATTATGTTTATTTGGTTGACACTGATTATATTATTAATCTATTACTACTTGAAATGAACTCCATCTTATCCATTTCTTCATTTGTCTGAAACTCATGTCATTAGTTCTGTACACATGGAACTTCCCAAACCAGGTGTTGTTCATTTATATCTACTTTTATTTTTCTGCCCAACTAGAATGCCCTCTTTTGTTTTTCAATGATATAAAAATCTATTCACTTTTTGGAAATTATTTGAGTGGCCTTGGAAGATGATTCAGTACTTAAAGATCTTACTATATAAACCTGAGTTTACCTTCCTAACTGACATGTAAAAGCCAGGTCCAGAGACACAGAGCTTCAAATCCCAAGCTAGAGAGTCAGAGATAAAAGGAACTCAGGGCTGATTTGACTTTCTTCAGTTCTAATGAGAAACTCTGTCTCAAAAACTGTGGTGGAGCTGGCAGTGGTGGAGCAAACACTTGTAATCCCAGCACTCCGGAGGCAGTTGGATCCCTGTGAGTTCATTGCCAGAATGATCTACAAAGCAAGTTCTAGGACAGCCAGGGCTGTTACACAGAGAAACCCTGTCTCTAGAAAACAAAAAATAAAAAATAAAATAATATAGTGGAGAGTGGTGAGCAAATACATACTCACCACTGCCTTCAGCATACCCACACATACATATCTCTACCTATACCTTTATTGTACATGCATACAGACACAAGCACACTCACATACATACACATGATAATTATTTAAAATGATCTCTTTTCTGACAACTCTCACGTAGTATCTCTCACATTAAAAATAATTTCTCATGTTCATAGACTTACATTTATTTATATCTTTTTACTGTGTTTTTATGATTACTTATTTTCTGACATTCTTTATACATACTATCTCATATAAATTAAAATTACATTTTATTGAAAAAATAAACAGAGTTGTCTTTATTCACAGTTCCTCCTCACAGCAATAGCTAAGTAACTAGGGCACTTGCTCAGAGTAAATAAATGTTTTTTTTATTTCTAATTTCCTAAAAATTATTTTATAATATTGTTAATGAATGTTTATTTTGTCAACTGTCTTTTCAATATTTACTTACCCATCAGATGACTTGTCTCCTTTATTTCATTAATGCAGTAAATTATATAAGTATTTTGAAGGTAAGACAATGGAGCAGTAATGAAGTTTTAAAAACATGGCATCATTACTTTTCTACTATATTACAATTCTTTTAATATCTACACTGATATCCTTAGTTTCCCTTTCTCCTACATTCTTGTTTGCAATCCAGGTTTTAGAGCCTCCTTTGTATAAAACATGGCGGGGGATTTCTCTTGAGATAGTCCTATTATTTGGGGATTGTCACTTCTCAGATAGTGCTAGAACACCTGAAGATTTTAGCAGGGCAGAAATGTGGGATGCACATATTTAAAAGCACTGATTGCATTTATTTAGGGGTTCTAACTCTAATCACATTGTCTAGTTCTCTGTGAACTACTTACAACATGCAATGCTCATGTCAGGTAATTGATCATTTTATCTCATTTTACATATTTGTTCGTATGAACTTTTTACTATTATTATTTGTTCCATAGCATTACATTTAATATCAGTTCTTCACATTTTGCTTTCTCATATCTCCTACTAATTGCTGTTTTAAAAGAGCATTTTGTATTGAGAAATTATCTCAGATCTTAGTCTTTCTTGTTTTCAAATAAAATACTTTATTCATGGCTTTGATTGCATTTCCAAATACCACAGTTTTGCTCGATAGTACTTATCTAGCATTAGTCAGCATTAAATGCTTCTAATTTGAGGCAAGGAAACATGACTCTAAGTCCAGCCTGGGACACAGAGTGATACTCTGTCTAAAATTCTTCTTTCCACTGTAATTTATTTTGAGTAACGGTTGTCTAAAATAGGATTGTAAATGTTTAAATTTTGTCAGTTTTTTCATCTTTGATCAATATGTATTTATGATCATCACACAGCACATATTTAATATAGGTACACTTCTCTGCAATATACTCTGTTTTGCTAGACCTATTTAACTGCTTTACATCTTAATAACTTTATAATTTATATGCTTTATATTTTATAAATTATAGATCTGGAACATGCTTTTTGTCCTTCTTTCGCATTTCCATGTTCTTTATACATTTCTTATAAATAGCATGTCACAAAACCTTTCTTCATTATCTATTTATTATCTATCTAGGCATTTATACATACATACATATATATTCATACTTACACACATACATACACATATACAACCACAATTTATTAATTATCACATATATACACTGATACACTCACACATACATACATTATTCTGGCCTGTTAGCCTAGCCTGAAACTGAGAAGGGGTGGAAACTTGCCTAGAACCCAAGGTTTTCTCATCCTGAGAACAGCAAAAGTTTGATTGCCCCCAGCCCTTTTGCCCAGATGCTAGCAGACCTGAGCAGTTAGGTTTCCCAGATTTTGGACATATCCCCATGCCGGTAGCAACTCATAAACTCACAGGTCTCCAAGACTAAAGGGACTTGTTGGTGCTTCCCTGACTGCTGAAACATCCAGGCTGGATTTCTGACATGTCCGTGAAAGTTTCCTCCCCCTGGCCCCTATTGCTCCCTGATATCCATTTGAAGTGCCCTAGATGTTCTTGTATCCACAAATCCAACAGGGTATTCTTCTTAGGGTATAAATGTCCCTTGCCCCCTCTGAATAAATAAGCTGTCCAGTGACACAGTCCCCAAGGTTTTTTTGTTTTGTTTTGATTTTTGTTTTTTGTTTTGTTTTGCCCACCATGCTAGATGCCGTTCAGGATCTGCCTTTGGCCCCGTCCATGCACTGCTCAGTTTCCCATACCCCTAGTTGGGCTAGTGATCAATTGTCCCATCATGCCAGGACAAAGCTGGCTCAAATGAGGCACTGGCCAATTTGGAAACATCACTATTTTAATTAGTTGTTCTATAGTGACTATTAAATTGCTATTTGTAGATTCAATTTTAAATTATTTTTATCATTGTTATGTTCTTATGATGGGAGATGTTATTCTGTAAATATGTTTCTCATACTGGTTAATGAAGAAAGCACTGTTGGCCAATAAGAAAGCAAGATAAGTGGGGCTAGGAGACTAGGAGGAAAGAGAAGTAGGAAGGAGGAGTCAACATGGAGAGCCCCTAGAGGTAGCACGCCAGCCTCTGGCCGGTAAGATGTGCCACGTGGAAATACTTAGAATAGTAGAAATGGGTTAATCATTAAGACAGAGCTAGTTGATAAACAATGATAGTAACTGGCCAAGAGGATTGTATCAAATACAAAGTCTCTGCATGTTATTGGGGGCTGACGTGGTGGAGGGACCAGACAGGCAGCAAGGAAAAACCTGCTCGTAACATTCTTATGCTTTTCTCAACTTGTTTTTTGGTATTTTTAAATGTTTATACTTTTCTAGTTTTTTATTAGAGTTTCTGCTCTAGGTGAGAAAGTGTACAAGGCATGTCTACTCTGTTAACCATGGAAAGGCTACCATAAATGCCCTTCCCTGATAGTGAGATCATCAACTAAATTATCCACCATCATGGAGTCCTCATCTAGTACCTGTTGGAAACAGAAGCAAACACCCATAACCAAACACTGAGTCGAACTAGAATCCAGATGCAAAGAGAGGGGACAAGACCAGGTTGTAGAAACTCACAAAGACAGCTGACAAGAACAAGGAGAAGCTTGGGCCCCCCTGACTGATTCCTCGGAACCCAACAAGGGACTGACTCAGACCCCCTGAATATGGGTCTCAGCTAGAAGGACTAGGCAGTCTGGGGGACCTCAGACAGTAGAAACAGGATCTATTCCTGGTGCACAAAATGACCTTGCAGACACATCCCCCATGGAGGGATACCTCCTTAAACTGGAGACAGGAGAGAAGTCCTAGTCCCTACTTCAAATGACTTGACAGATTTATATGACCCAACCTGGATAGCATAGCCCTACAAGTGGAATGGGGGTGGAGGGATGGGAGGGGAGGGTGGCCAGGGTACATGTCACAGGGGAAAGAAGGTAAGAGGAAGGGAGGGAGGGTTGGAGGGAGGAAGGGAGAGAAAACTGGTATCCACATGTAAAAATTTTAAATTATATTATTAATAAAAAAAGAAGAAAATGCTGCTGGATTATACATTTAAAATGCTTTGACTTCAAAATTTAAGGCTAAGGACAAGTTACTGGGGAAAAGGATTTCTAATTTTGTTTCCACAGAAAATGAAAAGCTGTGGATTCCTTCCAGACAAATGTCGTTTGATCGAGCAAGACCCCATGAAGCAACGTCAATAAGACAATGAAGCCTTGCAGACCACTACAGCCAGGATTTCTGCGTCTTCTTAGGATTCCCCCATGACAGCGCTCCCTAACACCAGGAAGCAGTTTTGAAAGAACGACGCCCAAATTCCCAAATATTGTTTATAAATGTTTGTTTTCATTTAAAAAAAGGCATGTATAATTATGTCCAGCATAAAATAAATAAATGTTTAATAAATAAAACAACTGAATGAAAAAAGGAATAATAATCTTAGACACTTTAACATGCACACTTATTTTAACATATATACTGGATGGTTAAATATGCTCAAATACGAGAGCCTTCCATTTTCCTTCAAGTCCTCTGAACAAAGCTTTGCCTGATGTTTTAGTAACTTTAGTAATTCTGTTTGCTCAATACTATTTTTGTGTAGTTAAAGTCTATTGGATGTAACACAAAAAATAAAAGACCCAGAGACAGATATTGGGGTTCAACCTGAAGATTAGGTAAACAAAACAACTGGCCATTAGCTCTCAACTCTAGCTTAGGCTGAAAGGGCTGATCCACACAGGAGCTCTTCACCAATAATCAAGCTGCTGCCTGTCTTCAGTGTGGCTGGAGAATGAATGCTCCTGTCTTTAATGAGGCTGAAGAATGAATGTCTCATATTGAATACTGTAGAAGACCCTGCTTCTATCTTTTATACCAATTTAGTGCTGGGATTAAAGGTGTGTGATCTGTTACTTTTTTCAGTTGATTTAATCTCAAGTATCCCTGGATGATCCTTAATTCAGAGAGATCAGTCTACTTCTTAATTAATCTTGAGTCCTAGGATTAAAGGTGGGTACCACCACTTCCTAACTTCTAGCTTCTGGGATTAAAGATGTGCACCTGGCTTCTATGGCTTGTGGCTGACTTTGCTTTCTGAATCCTCAGGCAAGCTTTAATACATTATAAATAATGTATCACTATAATTGGACTTCTCCATGTTTATGTTGCCTTTTGGGCAGGAACAAATGAACTGTAGAGTAGTGGGGAAATGTGCAGCACCAGAGTGTACTGACTCAGCTCACTTTGATCTTTGTCATATTTACTCTCTGCTTGGTCTGAGAAATGCCAATAATGTCTATCGGATGCTCGCTATACATCCTTCACACACACTATTATGTCTAGGTATATTTTATGCTGAAATTCTTTCTCTATTCTGCCAGCCAGATCCAAAATCATGACATGGAGATTTCTTATTAATTATGAAAGCCTATCTGATACCTTAGACTTGTTTCTAACTAGTTCTTATAACTTAAATTGACTCATTTCTATTAATTTACTTTCTGCCTCGTGGCTTTATTACCTTTATTCTGTACTGCCCATGCTGCTCTCCTGTTTCCTCTGTTTCTGGCTGGACACTCTGTCTTTCTTATTCCCAGCATCTTCTCTGCTCCCCAAGTCCTGCCAAGCTATTGGGTGTTCAGCTTCTTATTAAATCAGCCAGAATAACAGATATTCACAGGGTACAGAAAGATTATTCCGTAGCATTTTCCTCTTCTCTCTTGTTTTTGTTTTCTCTTTCTTTTGGCTAATTTCCCAAGAGCTGTAGTCCTGTCCACAAATTATTACTCAGTTGTGTTTAACCTGCTGTTAAAACTTCTCATTGAAATCTTATTTGATGATGTCTGCTCCTTTATTTCTAAAAATAATATCTGTACTTTGTATCCAAGGCATCCCTTTACTATGGCTTTGATCTTTTTTTGTATAGAATGAATTTTCTTCATGTATATTTTCTTCATAGGTTTTATTATGTGATGTTCTTAGGAATCTAATGTTTCTGTTTGTAATTTTTTTACTTTAAAGTTTTAAAAATATTTTATGATATTTAACAATGAGCTCAGCTTGAATAGGGTTACATCAAATAAGAGTTTATGAAGCATGTTAGAATGTAGACTTTCAAAACAGGTATACATTTTTTTTGATGATGGCTGTTATGGGCTATGGGTCTATTATATTATAGAACAGATTATGATTTTAATCTCAAACCATGTGACAACAGCCCTTCATTATAAAGTTTTTTAGGGAAATATCCACAACACTTACCACAGCATAACAGATAAAAGCTTTCTTTCTTTCTCCTAAGAACATATTCATCCAAAGGCCAGCATGACTCTATATTTGAGTTCTCCATCTCTTCCAATGAGATTGTCATTTCCCATCTTTCCTGCGTATCACCACAACTTGAGAAATCATACCCCACTCCATTCCATTGCTTCAGAAATGGTCGCATTCTCTCAGGTTTGCATTTCCATTTCTTCCATGTTTAGTCCCTAAAGTCATTCCTATTTGAGATTTTAATTATGCTTTTAAAGAAATGTTTGAGAAGTGTTTGCTATATTTATCTATAATACGTGGTTTTTAAATTGTAGCTTTCCTATTATCTAGAATTATCTTTACATGAATAAAATTATTGTTTTAGTAAACATTAATTAATTTTGTTAGCATTTCCTTAAGTTTGTGCTTATTGTTGCATTTTACATGCTGTTTCTTTTCTCCTAGATATTCCTTATAGTGCACAACCATTGTTTCAAGACTGTTGAAGCTCTGCAGGAAATCTAATTTAATAGGTCATTATGCTAACTTAATTCTTGAATGTCAGTTTAGCAGCTTATTTAATTCTGACTTCACTGTTTATTTTTCTCCAATACTTTGCTTTAAACACATTGCCTCATTATTTTCTGACAACCATTGTTATTAAAAACCTATCCTTGTTGTAATTGTCACTTTACTACATAATTAAAAAAGAAAAATTAAGATGTAAAGTTGTATTCCTAGTGAAGGACCAAGTTTCTGAAAAGTATTTGTACAAGATTTCTTTGCTATCTAACTTCTTACTTCTGACAATGAAAATTCAGGTTAGGGAAGGGATGCCGTTTTCTTGAAATCACTGAATTCCCAGAATTCAGATTGCAAGTAGTGCATCACATACATCACTTTGAACATTTAACTTAACAATATGACAAAGGCAAGAAGTTTTATTGCTAGATTTCATACTAAAAATGAAAGCAATAGAGAAATTTAAATTTTTGATAAAATACCATTTCATTACTTTGAAAAACATATGCATAAGTTTTTTAGAGAATTATCACTTACAGATAAAATCCATTTTATGTTGTTTCAATAAAGTATCAAACAACTTATCATTTATTTATTTTTTTATTATGTGCATGTGTGTATAGGCATGTATACATGAATATTGGTGGCTAGGTGGCTATGGAGGCCAGAGGTGCCAGATCCTGGAGTTAGACTTAAAAGTGGCTGTGAATTACCATACGTGGGTATGAACTCAGGGCTTGGGCAAGAACAGTAAATGCTCTTAACCATGGAGTTCTGGTGGAAGATTTCATGCTGTAAATATGTTTCTCTTATTGGTTAATGAATAAAGCACTGTTGGCCAATAGGAAAGAAGATAGTCGGGATGAGGAGACAAGGAAGTTTCAGGGAGAGGTAGGAGATTCTACATGTAGAGACTTGAGAGAGCACAACTCCAGACCCTCTCTCCAGTAAGATAAGACCACGAGGAAATACTTAGGTTAATAGACATGGGCTAATATTTAAGGCAGAGCTAGTAAATAAGAAACTATAGTAGCAGGCCAACATCATTATATCTAATACAGCATCTCTGTGGTTTCTTGGGGCTGAATGGCTCTGGGACCAAGCTGCCGGAAAAACATACTTGTAACAGAGTTCTCTCTGCATTCCTCAAGCAATTCATTATGAGCAAATAAAACTGAGGAACAAACACCTGTTTGCTGCTGTGCATCTCTGCAGTTTCTTAAGAGTGTTTTGATCAGAATATTTTTTTTGTTTTGTTTTGTTTTTTAAACAGAGTTCAAGTGATTGATAATCCTCCTCCCAAGTGCTGGGATTAAATTAAAGACATGTGCCAGCCCCTGAATCTATTCTTCCTTTTACTTAACTTTTATGTTACTACATTAAATTCCTTATTGTCATCTGTGTAGTTAAAATTCTTCCCTCTCCTAACTGTGACTGCCTCTGTCTACTCAAGCTTACTTGTCTATAGAAGACTAATTCTTCACACACTACCTGAACCACCCTCACTCCCCAGGTAACCAATTTTTCTAGGTCATCCCAGCCATTTCCAATTTCCATTTTCAACCACTTTCTCACTTCTGTCATTATAAAATAGCATATTATGCAGGAGACCAAATTATCAACCTCTTTAAATTAAGTGTTTTTAACTAAAGACAACAGGCTTCTTATATCTGCATTTAAAACTTGGTACATCTCCCATTTGGGAAGCATGCTATCTTTAGTAGGAAACCCACAGTAGTGTGCTGAAGCTCTCATTGCTGTTAACATTATGAAACTTTCTGTTCTTTTTGCCAAGGTGAATTGATGTGGTCCAGGATTTTGTTCTTTTCAATAGAAGACTAGCAACTTTATGAGATGCCTTAAGGAAAACAGGGTGTGGGGGGAGTCTTGTATAACAAGGACAGCTTGAGTAAGTGATATTTTTGCATGAGAATTTCTGGCTCAATATAAAAAAGAATATTTTACAGCTCCAAATAGCAATCTGAAACCCTTCAAACTGATGTGAATGCATTTGAATATTAGGACTTCTATGTGATTTCCTTTTAAAACTAGGAAAAATTGAATTTTGATATATCATTTTTGAAAATTGAATTGTCCTGGGAGAATATCACATGGCAGTTATACACCCATGCGTATACATCTGAAGACTATCTTTTATTTTAAAAAATAAACTGTACATTGTTTTGATGCCAGTAATAGGATTAGTGATGCCAATTCTGGAATTGTGGGTGGCTGTGAAATTAATTACCATATGTAAGTAGTTATTCAAGGTGGTCCCTTAGAAGGCAGGTTTAATACCCATCTTGCCTCTTTATAGCATTAATATGAGAGTAACAATCAGGTAATGTTATGACAGTATAGTGTAAGCATCCAAGTAATACATTCATATATGACTAATAGCCAGAGAAGACATCATTGCTTGTGAAATTTTATGTAATGAAAAGATACTTTCTCCGTACTCAACCATTTTTCCTTAATCAATAAGGCTTTTATACTTGGTAGTTCTAGACCAGACCAGTGACGACACAGCATTTCAAGTCATGGTAGTGAGTACTTTCGGGAAATGCTACTCTAGAAAATTATCCTAAGGAGGAGGACCCTAATTCTAGAAAGTTGGGAGGCTGAGACAGGAAGACAGGGAGGGCAAGACCTTCCTGGGCAATAGAGAATTTGAATGGTGCCCTGTGTAACTTTTTGAGGCTCTGTCTAAAAATTACAAAATAATGACAAAATGAAACAAAAATACTGAAAAAAAAAACAATAATAGGAAAGAAAGGAAGAAAAGGCTGGGACACAGAGTACTTGCCAAGCATGCATGGGTCCTAGGTCCAGTACCAAACACTGGAAAACAAACAACAAAAATGCCCCACAAAGAAACACCAAAGCAAAACAAGGTAAGCTGAAATCAAGTTTGGCATAAGTGAGCAAACTGAAACCATTCTCACAGCAAAAATGACAGTTACATTCATTGTGCAAAGATGTAAGTAATTGTGAAATATGCAAGTTGCACTGGTTATTGCCAACCACTTGGGCAACATTAGCTGTCAGTCTCAGTTGTTTTTACCATGGAATTTCAGAAGTTGCCACAAAATACACAACATGGTAGTGTGTAGTGTCATAAGTCAGCTAAAACACTTGTAAACATATGTCATGTCAGTCATTAAGAAAGAGGTATAATTATACTTTTAAATGTGGTGCAGCGTTTCGAAAGTGGTGTGTAATTTTCCAGAACAGGGACCTTTGTGAACATGGCCCTCCCCGAGTGCTTACACAGCCTGACATCTTCAGGTTTGTTCAAATCAGAGCCCCACTGTGAACATGCCAGATGCAGACAAAGGAAGTAATTTGTTGGTTAGGCTGCATTTCATTGAGAGAAGCAAGCAGAAGGAGTGGCATCAGCACAGAGTCACAGATGGACAGAACACTCAAGATAGTGGCGTATACTCCCAGGTTAGAATAAGCTGCCGGAAATGGCAACTTTTGTTAATATTAAAGGAGCACATCTTTAATCATTGATTATGACCAAAAAAATACAGAGGCAAATGAAACTTGATTCCATAAAAAGTTGGTATCTTTGAGTTTTTGAGTGAACAAGATATCAAACACATCATGATTCATTCAGCATATACACTTTTTAATTGCGTGTTTACCTCAGCCTCCCATTACTTGAACACTTGCTCTAAAGTAGTGCTTCTCAACCTTCCCAATGCTGATGTATAATTCCTCATGTTGTGGTGACCCCCGGCCATAGAATTATTTTCCTTGCTATTTCATACCTGTAATTTTACTACTGTTGTGAGTCATAATGGAAATAGTTTTAGAGATGGAGGTTTGCCAAGGGGGTCACAACCCACAGGTTGAGAACCACTGCTGTCTATCCAGTCTATCCAGCTGTATTGTTTCTTCTCATCTGTGCACTACAGAGTTCTGGTCCCCACATTGCCACTTCACACTGAATATCCTTTGACACAGTTGTTTCATAACCAGCATGCTGTACGAATAAATAATAGAAAGAGGCTCAATTTAGTTCTCTTTGCTTTATCAAATTGTCTCTTGGAGGCTCTGTGCTTTGGACTTCTGTAACATCGACTTTCTGGTGTCTACTTTTGTATCTCATGTATTTTCCTATTGATAAACTTGGTTGAATCAAATACAGCAACATAGTGAAGTCACGCAGAAACATTTCAAAACATTCAGAATTTTTACTCAGTGTTTCTCACATCATAATATAAAACATGCAATGCTATTGGTATAAAAAAATCTGAATATCTGGCAGGTATATGTTTGCTTATGTAATTATTGTTTGGAGTATCTTGTTTTTCTTTAATTCAGCTACCTGAATACGGCCGGTACTAGCCATTAAAAAACATGTAAATAATTATTTTAGTTTTTTCTTCTTATCTTTCAGTATAAGAAAATAACCAAAGGTCCATGTTATTTTAATGACTGGAAAACAAAGGCCCTGCTTCTGCTTCCAGTGTTGCTTGGACCCACTGTATGTATAGACTCGTAAACCCTCTAGTGCCTTTTGAGGTTAGGCAGCAGCTGTAAGTTTTTCTTCCATTTTATTTTGTCCTTTCCTGTCTCATTTTGTTTGGGTTGCAAGGCCTTGTAAACTTTATATTGCCCAATCCTTTCACTTAGTTGCTAATCCACTCAGTCAGAATACCATCACGTTTTAATAGGAGAATTTAGTCCGTTCATATTAACTGTGGAAACTGTTCAAATATGAACCTAAGTCTGCTTCTCTTCTCCTTTGTCAACAGGCATTCCCTACTAACCTGTACACCCTCCACCTCCCTTCTCACTGTCACAACCTCCTTAGCCTGTGCTGCTTGACCCATATTCCTCTAGAATTGTTAGATGGCTATTGGGATAACCATGTTCTTGCATGAATTTTCACCAGTATTAAGTGATTTTCTTAATGTGTCAACTTAAAGCTTTTTCTTGCAGTTTTATCAAGGTGTTAATTTCAGTACATCTGTGCTCTTCAGTAGACAGTTTCTTCTTTTTTAAGATCTATTTTAATTTATTTTGTGCATATTCATGTTTTCTGCATATGTATATGTATACCACATAGGCATCTGGTACCCAAGAAGGACAAATAGAACATCAGAACTTCATGGATCTGGAGTTACCAGTAGTTGTAAGCTAGTATATGGGCACTGGGAGCCAAACCTGGGTCCTGCAATAGCAGCAAGTGCTCTTAACTGTTGAGCTATCTCTCCAGCCTGAGATTTCTTCCCATAAAGTCAGGTTCTGTTTCCTATCCTGAAAAGTCCTCTCGTATTCCTCTGAAAACAGATTATACTTTTTCTAACTTCACCTTAGGTTTTATAGTTAACTCTATTTCTCTAAAGGTTGGGGGATTTTCTTAATTTCTTCTTTATCCTATTGCCTGACCTAAAGTGCTCGTGACTGTTAAGCACACACTCGTCTTCCTGTTCTGGGTTCTTTGTGTTTGTGTATTGGTCAGGCGCTGCTTCTATTTTTCGTTACTAAGACGTGGCCACTGATGCCTACTTACACTCTTGGCTTTGAACTATGGTAGGTGAAAATTACTGTAACTTCTTAAAGGAAAATTTAGAAGATGAAGATTAATTTTTAATCATATTAATAGTGAACCCACAAAGCTATCAGGTTTAATTTATATAATTCAGGAATTTGAGATAATGTTAGTTTTCTGTTATATTCTATGGAGTTGGATCTACCTGCAAAAATTCAAAGGAGAGTATATTGTACATATAAATTTTAGTCAGATGATCAGCTAACTGATTCAGTGAAATAATGATAGAATGTGTCCTGGAAATCAGGATGTCATAAAAAGAAATTCAAAGGAAGTAAAGATGCCAAAGCTACAGAATGTTTTGGTCCTTGAATGTGGGTGTGTAATGAAATCAGTGCCTCTTTTCCCCAGAGGTGCTGGGGTTTTATTAAAGGCTGCACCACATACAAGTCACCTGTGACATAGCTCATGTTGCTGACACTTTAATGGCAAAAATATCAATCTTTTCTGGAGAAAGATCTGAGCAGGAAATTGCGAGGGATGCAGGCTACTTAAGGAAGATCATAAAGGTTAGAATTTGACGTGCATTTGTAGAGGTGGGCCAGGGATTTCAGGCCTGTCAACTGTGCACGAAATCATTCAGCATAGTGGGTATCACGTATGGTGTCCCTGGCGGGATAGGTGGAGAGAGCTCCCTCTACTGGTCACTTTTGTGAGTTGCCCTGTTCAATGCCCTTGCAGGAAGGAGTCTGCTTCATGCTCTGTTTTCATTGTTGCGTGTTGAGAGAAGAAAGAACAGAAGTGAAGAAAAAGAAAACAACAACAAGCAACCCCATACAGAAACAAAAAAGTTACAGTACAGTCTTCAGTCTGAACAAAATTTTCTTTTGAAAGCGGCATTCATTTGGTCTTATCTGCTATTATGATTACTTCCCAAATTTTCAGAACTCTGCCTTGTGCCTCATACATACTCATCCTACTCTCTTCTGAATGCAGAGAGATGTCTCTATAAGAACTCTGATCAGAAACCTCTGGGTTTTGTATCTAACTGCTTCCACAGCTTAAGTTACAACTTTTCCTGAATGGCTATTTATGGAACACCCCAGAGAGTACATTATTGTTCATACTGGAAGTAATCCTTGGTAACACATGGAATATCTCCATGAATATGTAGCTTTTGCCAAAAAGTGCATGAAGCTGGATGTAACTTAGTCATGAGCATTTGCTTTGGATATTCTTCAATGTTTCCTAGAGGAACAGAATGGATTTATTACATTGGGTTGCATGATGGGGGGCTAGGTAGTTCAGTAATAGCTGTCTGCATGCCAAAGAGACCAATTCAGTACATTTGTGTCCCTCAGTAGACCCAACATGACCCTAAAAGTCTGGAGGACTTCAGGTAGGAATAGTTTACTTTGGGGATTCTACCGACAATCCTGAACTTTGGATGAATATCCTCCAAAGGTTCATGAGTCAAGGCTTCAGCTCTAGGATAGCTTTGGCTCCAGGGTGGAGCTATTCCCAGATGTTGAGACTTTTGGGAGGTGGGACCTAAGGGGAAGTCTGTCACTCATTGAAAATGTATTCTGGAAGAGCATGATGAGAATTGTCTGCCCTCCCCATTCCTTCTTTCATGGATTGTGACCAAAGCAGTTTTCTCTGCCACATGCCCCTCCCACAAGCTACCAACCTTGCCAGAGTTCAAAACAACAGGCTGCATGAGTTTGAACTGAAGCTTCCAGAATTCTTAACAAAATCAACTGTTTTTCTCCAGGAGCTAATTAACTCAAGTATTTCATTAAAGTACTAAATAATACAAGTTTGTATTTTCTTCCTTAGTTATAGTCTGTACTTGTAAGAACTTAGTAATGATCTTCATTAGTCTCTTATGTACAAAGCTTTAAAATGGTTAGGAATTCAGTGCTGAAAAATATGACTACCACAAACAATTAAATCTACTTTTCTAACTTTACAGTTATTTGTTCCCAGAGGCAGTTACTATTTGTAACTCACCTTTGAATACCACTTAATAGTGGTCCAAATACATATTTATTTATGTATATATTATGTTATATATTTATGTGTTATATATATATATGTTAAATAACAGTACTATTTTCTTCATTGGCAAATATTTATGGATTTTATTCATTTTTGTAAATGAGAAAAATGTTTAAAAGAGATCTTTTTGTTCATCAAGGCCTGAGGTAGACACGACATGCTGTGGGTAACCAAGGTCACTCTTTGATATCAGCTCTGGTATTAGTTGGGCATACACCCTGGCCCCGTTGCTGGTCTTTTTCATTTCTCATACCATATCTTATTCATCTTTGGACTTGTTTAATACCGGTTTTATCTTCTTCTTGCTCTTGTCTCATTCTTTGCATTTGGTGTCACTCTCTTTTCTCACTTGAATTCCCTTGGATATAGAAATACAGAGTTTTGTAGATGTGCTTTGATTTTTCCACAGTTCCCACAGCTGGAGTTCTAGACCCCACTCAGCAGTCTCCGTTTTCCCAATTCTGCTTTGTGCAGAGGACTTTCAACCAGCTTCTAATGGTTCAAAGTGAGGGCCAAGTGACGGATAAACTTGGTCCATTCCTTCAATATCTTCTAAGGATACACATGCTATGTTTATTTTATAGTCACAAAAGTGAATGTACAATATACATTGGGCAAAATAATGTATAAATTCTAAGCCCAGAGTTACACAGTCTTAACAGTATTTTCAAATGATGACCCCAATCCATTTTTAGTAACCTGTCTATCTCAGAACCTAATGAATATAGGTTACCTTGAGCAAGAGACACATAAAGATAAAATTATTTTTAGGTACACATTTTTTTGAATTGTGTGTGTATGTGTGTGTGTGTGTGTGTGTGTGTGTGTGTGTGTGTGTGTGTGTGTGTGTGTAGATAGGGGCATCTGAGCAGCAGTGCCCATGGAGGCCTCTCCTTGGATCCCCTGGAGCTAGAGTTACAGATGTTTGTGAGGTACCTCATGTGGGAACTGAATTCCAATCCTCTATAAGAACAGTACCTAATTAACTGGTGAGCCATCTCTCCAGCCCAAAGAACACAAATTTTAGTCCTTCAGTGAAATTCTTTGTTTAGTATATACATTTTGCTAGATCAGACAGAAAGACTAATATCAGGCAAGGTAGTAGTGATAATTAAAAAAACTGAGAGAATTTTTTTAAAGCCATTTTCCTAGATGTGTTAACAGGGAAAGTTTAAACCTCTGACAGGAAGATTTTTACTGTATGGGAAATCTCTTACTGGGTCACCATCCCTCAGAGTAGGAGCTGTTGAAAATAAGAAATTCACAGCTTTCCTGCTGACATGGGGAGAAAGAAAACTTCAAAGCAAACCTTGAAGAAATGATTTTTTAAAGCAGGAGAGTTGAGGCTTGACCCAGTAATAGGTTTTGAAAGGGTGTTTGGTGTCTCTGTGGTAAGTCAGGCTGTCCCCCAGACAAGCTCCCAACCTGAGTACAAGGAGGCCGGAGGCGCCTTCATAACAATATTGATTGAGTATAAACAAAGATAGGCATGTGAAGCCAGGAGGGCCGAGAAAAATGTATTTGGGGGAAGGCTATTATCCTCCTTTGGGATGACTAATACTACATTCGTAGAAATTCATTTTACAACAAACATTTTTGAGATACTTCACAGTGTCCAGCACACTTCTAACCACCAAGGCATCTGCAGGCTACTTTGTGTTTTAGGCAGTTTTGTAGAGGAGGGAGGAATCGATGACCTCTGTACACAAACATGAACCTGCCTCTTCGGCATTGCCAATAACTCACTTCCCATTGAATAATTCTGGGAAAGGAACTACACTGTATAGACTGGCTCTTGATGTGTTTCTGTCACAACACATCTCAGTAACTTAAGATGGCTCATGAGCGTCATTTTCTTGAGATTTCATTTCCTCTTGACCACATAGGGGATACCATTACAGTGGTAGTGTTGGGAGGAAAGAAGCAAACAGTAAACAAAATTAATTTTGAGTCATATTCTCATTCTAAAATTTAAACTCTCTTGAGATTTGATATAAAGCACCACATTCTGATGCGACTTCTGAAGATCTAGCTGGTCAGATTTTTTTTTTTTTTTTTGCAAGAATCAGTTTGTGACATGCCTTTTGAGGTTTTTTTCTTACAGCTATTATGCTAGTCTTCCATCTGATTTGTAGTGGGGAGAAGAAACACTAAACTCCCAAGCATCATAGTAGGTGAGCTTTTGGGAGCAAGTTAATTACATTTTAAAGAGGCAACTGTACAAACATCATAGGCTGTGGACTTCAGGGTCATCTACCAATCTCTCAAGGCAGGAAGAAGTCTAGAACTGAGGGGAGGCAAGACAATAAAACTCAATTTCATAATATAACGAGGAGATAAATGGTACCAAACAACAAAGAGTATTGCCATAAACCATAGCTCCACATCTCTGTTTGGCCATAGCAACAGTTGTGTGCCAGCTCCATCAAGTGCAGTTTGCTGATGTGGACTCTAGATTTGTGGTCTTCCACACACAGAGCTTCTTAGACGCTGGTGAGAACCTGCTGGGCATTCATTCATGGCACACTGGGTGATGGAAGCTTAGGCATAAAGATACATTCATTCCCTACTTCATCTTCATAGATTCTTCAATTTGCATTTACTTAGGTTTCTTGGAAGTTTCCACGAAATTGAAAACAGTTATTGTGTTTGTTTTCTTCTCTACTCCACTCCTGCTCCTTATGCCTATGCTTTGAAAACATTCCTACACAAGCTATCTCCTATGTGTTTTTGACTCACGGCCTACTTTCTAGAGACACTCAAGGCACTGTAAATTATGGAAAGCCTGACGTATTGTGGCCTGTACAAAAGTTGTTGCTTCTGTACCCCTGTCTACTGGCATACTTCTACTAGCAGAGCAAATTAATTGAAGAGGTGAAGTTGTGTGGGGTGGTGGCTGGAAGAGAGATTTCCGAATTGTTTGCAAATACATTTTTGAAGCTGTGTTTCATATTTGAAAATCCATATATATATGTATATATATATATATATCCTTCTTCACAATATTTACATGTATGTCTTAGTATACAATACTGTATTTATAATCCTGTCACAATGTCTAGACTCCTACTGCAGTGCTCTGTTTAATCTCCTTGGTTCTGATATTGTCACTATCTAAGAGACACCTTCCACTCTTATATGCTAATGTGATCATGTCATGCTTTGGCTTAAAACTTTGAAAGAGGCTGACTGCTGAAGCTCTGATTAAGTTTGGACTAATGAGCCACTTTAAAAGGCCTGCATAAATTGTCCTGTGCATACCTCTCCAGGCCATTTACTACCATCTCCTTGATGCTTTGCTGTCACTAGTATTTCCCCATTCTGTTAAATCTGTGTGTTTTCTTCACTCGGGCTCTCATTCTCTTAACTCAGTTTGGAGTTTCCTCTACTACTCTTTAACCTATTCTTCAGTGTTTGCTGCCTCCCAGGAAGTGATTCTACCTCTGGGCTTATGCCTATCCATGTGTCATGGCTGCTTCTTAATCTTTCTTCACCACAGCACATTTCTTAACATCTTGCTTTGCCTGTCAATCTGGTTCTTTCTTGAAAGACAAACACACAAAGGAGATTACCCCATTCCTCCTTGTTGTTCATTTATCTTGTCCAGGTAAAGGATATGAAGGTAGGTGCAGTTTTTATTCTTCCTGTCACTGGCTAGCCTGCAACTCTATAAGATCTTTCAGTCCTAGATTCTCAGCTGTGTATTATGGAAGATAATATCCTCATTACAAGATGATTAAAAACAAATAAGTCATGTGGCTTAGCACAATGACCCATAGAATGTGTTTGATAAATGACAGCTACTGTTACTATAATTACTACCACAATTATTAAGACTCTAATAACAATTTTGATGTTACTAGGCATTCAATATATAAGTATGTAATGACTGTATAAATACAAAACAAATGGAAATATTTCATACCTTTCATTTGCTAATGAGCCAAGTATTTGTCATTGCCTATCAAAAGCAGAGCTGAACTGAAGCTAATGAAACATACAAGAATAAGCAGCAGCTAGGAATTTTTTTTCATTGCTTTATTGTCACAAATAAATGTATATATGAGGATGCAACTGACTTTTGTTCTTTAGTGGATTTTCTATAATTATATAATCAGAATAATAACAAATGTCATGAACTGAATGAGACTTAGTTCCTCTGAAAGCCTCCCCACATCTTAGTCCTTAGAACCCATGGATATGCTATTTTGGATATTGACCATAGGATTAAAGTAGGGAATCTTAAAATGGTAGAGTTAGCCAGTCTTATTCAGATGGGCCCAATATAAACAAAGGGTTTTCAGCAGAGGCATCAATAGACTGAGTCAGACAGGGATGATATAGTGATGGTGGCAGGGCCAACAGAATAATATAACTTAGGACCATGAGTCAGAGTGAAGGTAGCCCCCACCCCCAGAACTGGAACAGGTAGGGAGCAGATTCTTGGGGAGCCTCTCGATGGAACCAACCCTTCTGGAACCCTGGAAGAACAGGAATACTCTGCCCTCTAGAACTCTACGAGATTATTTTCTGTTGTTTGAAGCTGTACTTATTGATCGTGGTGATTTGTTACAGCTGTAGCAGGAAAAAGACAGCTCTGCTGACATACACTGAAATATTGCTGACAAGTGAGTTTAGCACACTATTTTGGGGATGAAGAGATTGGCAAGCATAAACTGACACTGAAAGGATGATCTCTTCTGTAAAAAGAGATGAAGGTACTCCGGAGATACACTTTCATCTTCTACTAGCTATTTAAATAGGGGTGGGGGACCAGCTTTTCCTACCCGTGGCTTCAGTACATCCATACCCACTTACTTCGTTAATGATGCTCTTTTAAACTTGTGGCTTTGTAGTGTATTTATCTATGTACTATGACTAGCCTTCACTCATTACTTTTCCTTTCTTGAAGTATTTGGCTTTCACATTTCCGTATCTCGCAGGCAATCTGAAAATATTATTGTCTCAATAGCATTCAAAGTTTCTATAAATTTTTAGTGATTTCCAAAAATGCTTAGAAAATATAGGCATCTTCCATTCATTAAGGCTTCTTCTTGATGAATAATGTTATACTTGAGACCAATCTGTCTTATCTGAATTCTCCATAAATTGTCATCTCTTGAAATTAGTTTTGTAGACTTAGTATTTGACTGTGTTCTAGAAAAGGCATGTCTGCTCTGATGAAACGGATGCTGCCACCCACTGCTGTACAGTCTTCTTATATTATTCTGTTGTCACAGGAACTTATGCTTGATCTTTTTCCTGGTTTGGTCTCATACCTTCCGGATTTTGTTTTATGTTCATGAGAAGTACATATGTTGTACATGATTTCCTTTTTGTTGCCTGGAATATTATTTTTTTCTGGAAAGAAGGTTTTATTGTCTTTTGCGGTCTATGTTTTTCTCTTTTGTGTGATTTTATTCCCAAAGAAAATTTTTGTTGCTTCTCATTGTTGGAGGAAGGGGAAGAGGGAGGGGAGAGAGAGAGAGAGAGATGAAGTATGAGAGGGATATGGAGAAGAAGAAAAAACAGCAGCAGCAGCAACTTGGGAGGGTAATAGCTCAACTGGTAAAGGTGCTTGCCACCAAGCCTGGCAACCTAGTTTATTCCATGGAATCTAAATGGTAAAGGAGAGAGCTCCCCACTGTCAGTTGTCCTACAATCCCCACACATGTACTGTGACTTGTATAGGAGCATACTAAAAGTAAATAAAGTCTTACAAAGAAATAAGGAACAGGATGGGGTAGGCAGACACTCAACAAAAACACCCAATGCATTCAATGAGAAGAATGAAAGAAAGAAAGTCAGGCCATTTACTTAAGTGAGTGGTCAGCTAATCCTCAAGGTCCTGCACAACATGAAGCAACACACCACAAATCTGAGTCTCTCTTCTACTTTGTTCAGTACTTACTGCAATTCGCATGAGTCCTTACCATGTTTCCATTCTCCTTTGTTTTGTACAAAAATAAACCATTGATCTTATTTAACCTGGATGGAGAAATCTTCTTCAAACCCAAGAGAAACAGATGGCTATGAACTCTTGGGCATTTATTGAAAGCCTCCCATTGCACTAATGGGAACCTCATTGCTGGAGAAGAAATTATTATATACCAGCTGATGCAATTTTACTCGGATTCTAAATATCCTTGACTAAGTAGACAGTTACAGTTTTCTGATGTACCAGTAGCTTTCACAGCCTGTGATTTTCTCTGTGCATTCCAAAAGAGGACTCTGTCTTTGACTCTCAGCACGTGCCATGGTTGTGCTCATCAGGGAAAGATCCATACAATACAAGTCTTCTTCCACATCAAGGGGAAAATAGGAATCTTGAAGAACACACCTTGAAGTTAACATTTTAAGAAGTAATTGTTTTGAAGAAGAAAAACAATTTTAGTTTTAAATTATTATTTGAATTCTGTCACCATACTGAAATTGTTAACAAGGCAAAACAAAACTATACAAAGATACCATAGCTACTATAATATACATAAAAGAATAATATCTCTCATAAATGTGACTTGCACAGTTGTATATATTGTGCATACATATATGCACACACTTACATTTAAGCACATACTTAATAAATATATAGGAAATATTAATAATTGTTAGGCCAATTGTACCAATTGTACAAATGGGTGGAAATTGTTTGCATGTGTATTTTAACTTTAAAACACCTAACATCATAATCAAAAAATTAAAATACCCATAACTACATTAAAATTTCAATGCACATAAAATTTGAATGAGAATCTTTCCCAGTTATATAAGAACATGGGTGGTAGAATGAACGCTATGCATTAAACACATGGAACACAGCACGCCACACCAGCTGGTAGTGTGAAAGAGGCTGTGGCATGCCATGGTGGCACACGGGATCTAAAGCAGCAGTCAGGCACACATCCTTTCCTTCCTGCTTCTATGCTTCCTGATTCCGTCTGCTGCCTGCTTTTCTGCAGTCATAGCCAATGACATGCTTGGGATAGGATCGGAACTCTTTTCAACTGGAGCTGCCCATATGTTCATTATAGAAAATGTGTTTGCATTTTCTCTGCAGCACACCGCATATACTGACACTGTCTGACTGTGAATTCATAGCTGGAAGAGAAGAGGGACTGGCAGATGAAATGAAAGAAAGTTGGTAAGAAGTAGAACTCTGGTCTGAGAGTTTTGAAGTTTCATGGGCCTGTAGGAGCTCTTCTCTTTAGTATGGGTCTTATGGAAGAATGCTGGGTTGTTGATTTTCCTCTCCTCACGCTTTTTCCACATAGACATGATTCCATCAGCTATAACAGCATATGATCTTTCACAACACATCCCCACATGCAATACATGTGCTTAATTTCCAGTTGGTTGAAGTCTGACTTTAAGATGGTTTTCTTTTTCTGAAACACTGATTCTATTCACTTCTATTTTGTAGATACTTCTGCAGTTAACAGTCCTGATGTGCTCTGATTTAATTGTGGATTATGTTGTTGGAGGGAAGGATGGAGAGATGGGAGAATAGATGGATAGAGAATACATAGATGCATGAATAAACAGATGGGCAGAGTGAAAGAAGTGACTCAAACTTTTCTTGCTTTTGGCAAATCTTAAAAATTTCTATTGCACAACAAGTGATGACATCTAGCACACAGAATTTGAGAAAATTTTATTTGTTAAATCTATATTATTGTGCTTCACCCAAGTGGCAGCTGTCTGGAATGTTGCATCACCTTGTCTTCATATGACTTTTGTAAGATTTATTACTTCTACTAATTTTGGGGAAATGCCATATTATAATCAAGTTTGTTGTGTCACTGACTACCTATGATTATCAGTTGTCCACTGTATAACCTTGTTGGAGCAGTCAAGGAAGTACACAGTTGGGAGGCTTAAAACAACAGAATTGTATTTTTCTCATGGTTCTGATTTCCATAGGATCATATTCCTTCAGAAGATTCTGGATAAGAATTCTTCCTTTTCTCCTCTCAGTTCTCCAGGTTGATTCAAGGCTTTTATATTCCTGGATTTGCAGATGTCTTTTTAGTTCTTAGTCTTCATATATCTAGTTTCTCTCTGGAAATGATTTTGTCTTTGAAGGCCTTCTTACAAGGGTACTGATTTTGTATTTAAGCTCACTTTAATAATATTATATCATTTGAATTACTTATGTATGAAAATACCTATTTGGACATAAGGTCCTATTCATATATCCTGAAGGGCTAAATAATTTTGGAAAGACACTATTAAGTCCCCTATGCCCGACTAGATATAAATATATCTATCTGGTGTGAGGGATTCTATTTTGAGACATTCAGAGAAAAAGCAATAATGTATTTAAGATTTAAAAATATATACCAAATATTTGTCTAAGAAGGTATTTTCTTTATTCTCATCTTTTCTATCAATAAACTGGATTTTTCTATTTTTTGCTAGTTGTGAAAGAAGGACCTAGAGCAGCAGTTCTCAACCTATGTGTTATAACCCTTTGGGGTCATACATCAGATATTCTGCATATCAGATATTTATATTATCATTCATAATGTAATTACAGTTATGAAGTAGCAATGAAATATTCTTTTGAGAAACTTATTAAGAGTCACAGCATGAGGAAGGTTGAATACCACTGAGGTTGAGTGTTTCCAAGAGTATTCCCATTTAGTACACTTATTTCAAAAACAAGATGTCAGGATAGACTCAGGTGAGAGCTCAGAAGCTAGAGACCCATTTCCCCACTTTATGCTTCTATGTGAAGTCTGGACTCAATGAGTGCTGGCTATAACTATCAGCATTACTGCATGTCCTCCTTTCTTCCTGATTTGTTTTTTCCTTTTACTTCCATTAGCAATGCACCCCCATGGCTCTTCCTTACTATCAAGATCCCACAAATTATTCAATGACTGAATTAAAAGACTTCTAGCCCCACAACAATCTGTTCTATTCTATTCTATTCTATTCTATTCTATTCTATTCTATTCTATTCTTCTATTCTATTCTTTCTCCCTCCTCCTTCTTATAATAGGGGTCATTTTCTTTCAGTTTAGTTCCCAGCATCACTATACATTCATATGTTACTTCAGTATTTATTTAGACTGGCTTTCAGTTTGGTAAACTGGAAACAAAAATTAGACGTCTCTCGTGTATTGCTTATCATTATGCTCAGAACAAATTAAGTCAATGCATTCAAGTCAGTATTCTTTTGCAATCATTTGTTTTTGTCCTGTGATTATTTGTAAACACCCATGCATGCTTCACTCTTCTGGGAATTGTAGAAGGTCGAGAATTGTGCTCTCGCCACCCTTGCATGTCACGTTGTATTAAGAAGGTGCTTAAAAATGGGAGAGGGGCTTGGTCCTGCCCTAACTTCATGTGCCAGACTTTGTTGACTCCTCCTGGGAGCCCTTTCCTGTGAGAAGGAGGGATTGGAGGGAGAACTGAAGGTAGATTGTAAAATAAAACTTAAAAACTAAATACATTAAATTATAAAAATAAAATCTCAAAAAAAAGACAAAAGAAAAAAAGAACGTGCTTATCAAAGTAGATGTGATCAGTAAATGTTTATAGTTTTAATAGAGAAAGGAAAAGTTCAGAGCCTGTCTTAAATCTTACTCAATATGACACATTTGTGCCTGATCTTTATTGAGGTCATAGTAGAAAATGTTCACCCTTCATATTCTTCATCAAGCACATACTCATCAAACATTGTTTTGTATTTTTGCTGAATTAATAGAATATAATAATTGTAATCCTCATTGTAGCACAGTATTTTGTAAGACACTTGATACTAGGAACTCATATTGTTATCTCAGTTTCTTACTTTCATTGAGCCAAGAAAAAAAATTGTTGATAGTTTTCCAAGTTTACAGAAAATAATATGAAGTTCAGATAGGCTAATCCAGCCACAACATGGAATGCCACAGTTACAACTCAGAATAAGCCAGCTTACACTGTATCAAAATCTCTTAATATTCCCTCTTCATTGTGGTATCTTCTTTCCTTTGTATCATAATATTATATTTAAATGTGAGCACTATGATTCCAGTACCGCCTTCTACCTGCTGTGTTCACTGAATATTACCTTCTCCACGAACATGTCTCTTTATACCATGTAATTAATTATTTCACCATCCCCAAATCTTTGCTACTACAAAGCCATCCTATTGTTACTGAGTTTAGCTTCTTACCTCCCCTCAGCTTCCTACTTCTTACAGTAATGGTTCTCAACCTTCCAATGTTGTGACTCTTTAATACAGGTTCTCATGTTATAGTGACCCCCCAGCCATAAAATTACTTTGTTGCCACTTTATAACTGTATTTTTGCTACTGTTATTGTTAGGATGGAAAAATTCAGCCTAATTCCCCAGAAAACCCAGGAAGCTGGGAGTCTTAAATCCCAAGCTGATGGTCACCTACTTTAATGTTTACAGTAGTGAATGAACACCCAGAAGCCTGTGTTTGAAAGCAGACTTCCTGGGATAAGGGCAGGGTTGGATACTTTAAAGTAATTGGTCCGCACTGGATGCTACAAGGTGATTGGTTCACGATGCTCGGGCTTGGTTGTAACCCTATACAAGCTGTCTCAATTCTGTGCTAGAGGTCATCGCTAAGCCCTCTACCCTGCATGGTGTATGGCTGATGACCCCAGTATACTGGAATATAAAGGACCTTATGAGTTTGCATCAAGACCGCTTCTGGTGAGTGATTTGGGGGTGCCGCCTTTCCTGAGTGGGAGCGCGAGGGACCACGCTCTCGTGGGTCTTACATTATGAATCATAATATAAATATCTGTGTTTGATCAATTGTCTTAGACAACTCCTGTGAAAGGGTCATTTGACCCCTAAAGGGATCTGACCCACAGGTTGAGAACTGTTGCTTTAAGCTCACTATCAAATGAATTTAAAGGAGACACAGAAAGTAGTAAGGAAGACAAAGTTTATCACAAGTAACAAGAGGCACTTTCAAGGGTAAGAGTTAGCAATGGTCAAAGGCACCATCACATTGGAAACCATTTACCATGGCCAAAGGAACATGCATAGGAAACCACTCTTGGGCTAAGAATGGACATTGGTCAATGGAATCATTGCCTAGGAAATCATTCTCACCTTGTAATAGTAGATAGACTGTGCTTAAGGGATCATGTTCAGGAAAACACTGTTAGAGAGCAAGAATGAACATCTAGGTAGACCAATGTGCCAGCCTATACCTCTAGACACTATTTTCTAAAGTTTCTTGGGACAGGATTCCTGGGGGCGTTTTCTTATATGGGTGATTGACAGACCCACTTGGCTAACTCCCAAGGGAGCATGTAATAGTGGCTTTTTTGTTTGTTTTCCCAGAATGCCTCCTGCAGGGTAATAATCTGATAATCTCAACAGTTCAGAAAGCCACTTCTCCACCCAGGGCCAGAGATACCACCAAGATCCTTTATCTTAGACTAGAGAGCATGCAACAACAGATTTTTAAAAGATTAAATAAAAATATGAATCAATAAAATTAGATATGTAGTACCAGCAGAAAACCACTTTCCTTTAGTGGGCCTCAATGAGGCCCTGTTACTTTTTTTCCTTGTGGTACTTCAAATTTTAAAGAGAAACAATTATGGGGCTTCCTTCCTTCTTTTATGAGTTGCTTTAACTTGTAAAGTTAGTGTGCTCCCAGGGACACAGGAGATATAAGGGGGTAGTTGGTCCTCTTAGATGACCTTCAAGCCTACTAACTTCCACATAGCTACCAACCATTCTGTCCGATAGTGGTTGTCAACATGTATCTTTTCAATGAGTGATAATGCATTGTTGTCTGATGTCTTCTGGGGAGATGGGAAGAAATACCTGTTCACCAAGGCAGGTCACCCTGGGGGTTATTTACATGACAATTAGTATGGGCTTACTTCCAGGAGCAGGTGACTTAGAGCATATCCAAATGCTGTTATCAGTTCAATCCCACCCTCAGTTAGCTTTCACATTTATGTACTCCAGCAGTTTCCAAGACAGCATGAAACCAAGAGGCAGAAGGAAATGGTGGCTGGAGTCTTAAGTGAGAGTCTGGTGACCCTTTCCTGATCTCTTCTATAAGGAAGTGTTACCAACCCTGTTGCGACCATTAGAAACCATGGGCTTAGGTTTCACTACCTTGTTCTTATTTCCTTGACATAGATGGAGGCTGAGATGTTCCATAAGCAATTCAGCAATCTCTGCTCCGTGATGGCCAATGGTCATGCCCGTCCCCAAGGAAATCACTTCAAGAAAAAAAATCAAATAGACTTTGGTATATTTATCATATGCTGTGTGAATTAACCTAATTTGTAATCAATTTCCCCTCTTGGAAAGAGGAATTCTGAAGGAAAAATCATAGAAAAACACAGCCATAGGTAAGGACAAAATGATTTTGTACTTTGAGTTCAGAAAGGTTTGTTTTCTCACAGGACCTAGAAGTACTTTTACCTCTAAAACAGGCCAACAAAACCAGCTCATCTGGTACATATATGCACATGGAGAAGGAGAAAATGTTGAGATTCAGCTATGCCTGCCCTTACTTATCCCCTATGTGTAAAACCAGTGTTTTCACGCTCTGTCTTGTCCTGGGTGACTCCATTTTGTGAGCAGCCCTTTTCTCCATTCTGAGGATGGAGGTGACTCTGTGTTTGGGTTGTCATGTGAACATCACCTTCTGCTCAGCACCACCCACATAGCACAGAATGATAGATGACTTCTTCCCAATTGTAGAAAAGGAACCATCCTATAGATTTCTCAGAGTGAATTTGGACTGCAGGGTCTCATAGTGTATTATAAATTGTATCATGAAAATAAGAACTGACTGGACATGCAGTACTGAGAAAATGATGTAATTCCCTCATCTGAGCCCTATAAAGAAGAGGACACCTAACACTGTGGTGGCCTGTAGACCTAACATCCTATAACTGGGTATGTGCATCAAGGGTTGGCCAGCAAAAGAACTCTTGACTACCCAAAAGGTTCCAGCTCAGTTCAGCTCACTATTGCTGATGATGCAGCCTGTATAACTTGCTGTCTGGCTGTCTGTCTTCTAGTTTACCACCCAGACTAGCTCCTGCAGCTCAACTCTGATCATGATGCAAACCCAGCAGCACCAGCCACAGCTTCTTCCTTAGCTGTGTCATGATTTGGTTTGACACCAGTGTATTCTACTGCATTTCCATCAGTTCCTCTGCTCCTTGGAATTCCCGAAACCTCTCTATGATGCATAATGTGTGATATGGTTGTTAATAACAGTTCGTTAATATAACTTAACATGAGTAAATAACCCATGCTTACCTGAGTCAGGACTATCAAGAAAGGTGAAAGCATATGCCTGCTTTTCACTGCTGCCAGTGAAAACAACTATTTTGTCAATTGATTGTTATTCAGTAAATCTGACATTGTGGAAAGGCATGGTTAACATACTATGTTTCTAACATGTCATGTTCATACCAGGGAAGGAGGGAGGGAGGAGAAGAGAGGGAGACAGGTGGCATTGTGAAGAGGAAAAGATGAGATGAGATAAAAGGGTAAAGTTCCCAATTAAGTTGAAGGAAAGGGGAATTTGGGGGATCTCTGCTCTAAAATTAAACAGGATTGGAGGTTGTTAGACTCCACAGCAGGCTTTCTTTTACAGTAACCTGTTGAATTATTATTTTGTGGCTCATTCTCACTGCTATGAATAAAATAATCCACTAAGACTGTGTTCTTCATATTTTTTTCTTTTTCCAATATTGAGTGTGAACTAAAGCTCTCAGAAAAAAAAAAAGCCACATCTGCGTTAATTATTTTCTAAGACTGGGGACTGGAGAGATGGCTTAGCACTTAGGAGCACTGATGCTTTTTCTAAAGACCTGAGTTAGCTTTCTAGCTCCTAAGAGCAGGTGCCCACAACCTCCTGTAACTCCAGCTCCAAAAACACCCGATGCCTCTGTCCTCAGCAGGCATCTACATACCCAAATGCAGGTAATTAACATTTTAATCTTAAAAATATGATTTTACAAGGCTAGTTAATTGATTCAAATTTTTGTGGTTATGGAGTGTGGCAGGCCTAGAACCATATTATCTTGAGCTGTCATTTCTCCTTCATTCCTATTTATTAATCACCTTTGTGTATGAACTTTGTGGCTCTTTGGCTTCCACAAACGCAAAGCCTAAGAGAGACAGATAACAGATATCCTTGCTATGTTGTAACTGGGCTACCTGATGCTCTCATCAGTATATTTTAAAAACATTTTGACTTATGACAATCTCTGTCCTGATCCTAGAAAAACTGCATTAAACCATTACAGTGTTAATATGGTATTCCAAGATTATAATCCATGATCTTGGGCCATGGCCACTTATATTTGGCTCCAGAATAAAGTTCCCCTTGTTCCCTTTGAGATGAGAGCTGTACCTTTCTTTGACAGGAGCATGACTAGATCTTAGGGTTGGAAGAAGTTTCAAGACAACCCAATTTTCAGACTTGATTAATTTAGACTTCTATAAAATAGCAAAAGGAAACAACACAGTTAAAATGATAAATTCTCAAAAGTATCAATACTGCACATATTACTTCTCCCAAACATAAGATTAAAAAGCAAAACAAAACAAAACAAAATAGATCATGAAAACAACAAGGGTGAAGAAAACATGATTTTTTTTTTACAATTCTGTGTCTGGATAAAATTATTTTTAGCCATAAAAATATGATAAAACAAAGAGTTACATCCTAGCACTTACTTACATTGTTCCTTATTGTTTATATATTTCAATGTTTTCTTATTGTCAGGGTTAATAATGTTTACTCCATTTTCATTTCAAGTCTGTCAAATACTTTCATGACTGTAATTCTTTCTGTGGCAATAACGTAGTGTAGTGACATCCCACCCACTCCCCTTTAGCCTAATAGAAAGAGAATATTATACCTTACCCATTTCAAATGTATGGTCCCCTATCTTTTAGCATGTTCACAGAATCATTCAATAATTATCAATATCTAGTTTTAAAATATGTTGTCCTCCAAAGAAGCATGATATCCTAAAAATCGTTGCCCATCAAACTCTCCAGCAATCACTTGCTTCTTATTAGTGGGAGGCATTGAAGTGAGAAGGGAAATGAAGGGAATCAATGTGGGATGAATACTAGAGTTCTCTTGAGATTTATTAGAATAAAGTCCTCCAATGGAGACATAGGATCTGTTTTAAAATATATTCTCAGAGACACTGAAAGGTTACAGAGGCAGCATATTCAATCATCAGCTTTTGTTAGTAATCAGTTAGTTCCTTTGGGAGGGGTATTCTACTCCAGTGTTTCTATATTTGTCAGTGCTGTATGTAGACAATGACATCCTATGGGTAGGAGAAGGCCTCCAGGAACTATTGCGGGGTTCACTATACCAGAAACATAGATGGACACATTTGTATATCTCCAGTCTTAGATTTAATTGAGTAATAATGCATTTAAAAACATCAACGTCAAGTTTCGTTTGACTATAATTTGTCAAATAGTCCCCATTTCTTTGATAGATGGCTATCAAAAAACACTGTTTCTTTTCTTTTTCAGTTTTAATAACTAATATTAACTCTTAGGCCACCACATTATACAATCAACCAACCTCTCTCTGTCTCTCTCTTTCTGTGTGTGTCTCTCTCTCTGTCTCTGTCTCTCTTGTGTGTGTGTGTGTGTGTGTGTGTGTGTGTGTGTGTGTGCTGTGTGTGTGTGCACGCGCGCGCGTGTTTAGGTTACTGAGTGGCTACCAAAGGATAAATGTTTCTGCAGCAGTTGAAAGAGGCAGTATTAGACACAAAGGCAGAGACCTGATACAGATGCAAGGAGACACAGAAGCTATTAACAAACACAGCTGGAGAGTTGCTGGAGGCTGGGTTGCAGGACCACAATGATGAGCTTGACATCAGGGTTGAGCTGAGCTCCAGAGATGAGGCACAGGACTGGTGGATAGATACAGGGATGTACAGGAGGATGGCAATTCAAGTAGGTACTCTGTAATGGGGACTGAGCTGAGGTAAGTCCTGAGGACTGACAGTTCACTTGTCAGTAACTTGATAAACCATGGGGTCAGATGACAATTTGGAGAAGGCTATTGTCACTCCTGAGGTTCATATAAGGGTGCTGCATCCTTCTTTAATCTAGTGAGGTTGATGTTCTGACTCTTGTTTCATTGATATCATTTTAATATGCTTGTGTGTTCAATTGCTTTCATCTCTCATTGTGTGTGTTATTGGTTGTCAACCTGACTGTATCTGGAATCAACTAAAACACTCCTTTGAGGGCCATTTTTGATCAAATTTCTTGAAATAGGACACTCATCCTAAATATGGGCAGTATCTTTAGATGGTAGCCCTCAGAGTGTGGGTGGGGACACATTAAAGACAGAAACTTTACCTTTTTTCTCTTGCTCTTGCTTTTACTGAAAAGTTCATCTATTTTGTTGCAGAAGCATATCTCCACCCTTATTAGAACTAAATTCTTTGGGTTTCCCAGGTAGACTGAAACCAGTAGCCTTCCAGAATTCTCCAGTTCTTCAGTGGCATATTGGGAGTACAGAGACGTCTACCCTTGTGAATTGAGTCACTGATAGGTTCTTGGCTTCTCCAGTATGAGACAGCCATTATTGAACTACTTGAACCACATTCTATAGACCAATCTAAAAAATATACTATAGATTGCTGTTTATATTTAAATATATGCATTCATCTTACCAGTTCTGTTCCTTTAGAGAGCCCTAACTAACACAAGAAACTTTTACTTTTAAGCATGAATTAGTATTTCTGTGAGTTTGAGGCCAACCTGGTCTACAGAGTAGTTCCAGGACAATCTCGAAAGCAATACAGAGAAAGCCTATCTCGAAAAACAGACAAACAAACAAAAACAGAATTAGTGAATGAGTTACCAGCCCATACTTCATGGATGGTGTTGAAATGATGGTGGTGTCAGCCTGCACAGTGAGAGGCAGAGTCCTCCACCCTCTGCATTTGCATTTGGAGCTGAAACAAATGCTGCTATCTGATAAGAGTCTCACAGAGGAAGGTATCACACAAACCACTGTTTTACACAGAGTAGAATAACATGGAGAAGGGCACAGGCTAATGTCCACATATGAAGATGCAGATCTGAGCAATTAGAAGTAGCTTGTTTGGTAAGCACCAGTAAGTCACAGATCCACAGACACAGTAATATCTGGAAGCATTTTACCATTTTTCCCTGCCTGAAAAGCGTTCTTACTTTCCACTCTGCTTTTGCCTTCCTTTGGAACTTTAGCTTCTTGGGAACTGTATATTGTTTCGTTTTTGCAATACTGCCTTACTTTCTTGGAAATGACCATTCTAGCTTAGTCCTCACCTTGGTCTACGTGTATTCTCACTATGACCAGCTGAAATCCTTTCAGTGTCTGCCATGTGGTTACACTACCCACTGCTGCACATTTTTTTGTTTTTGTTTTTGTTTTAAAACCACTTCTTTTTGATTACTTCAGTCAATTTTCTCAGAAAAAAAAAATGCCATCCAGAATATAAGGAGCCAATTTCCTTAGAAATTCTCTGTAGTTGAATTATTATTGATTAATTACTCAGTAGTTCAAGGTAATTTGCAAAATAAATATAGAGACTACTAAGTCAAAGAAGTTTTTCCAAACTTTGAAATACAATGTAAGCCATGAATATGGTATGTATGTAACTTAAGTATTCTAAGCTACAATAAAACAATTAAAAACAGATGTCATTAGTTTCAGTAATATATTTAGCCTGATATACACTAACATTATCTCAATATATAAATGATATAAAATTATTAATCAGATAACTTAATTATTTTTCATATTAATTCTTCAATATTGGGGGAACATTTTAAATTTACAGAAAACTTCAGCTCTTCTTGGCTACTTTTAATAGCCATATGTGGCTGATAGCTACTATTTTATACCACTTAGCCTTCATCAAAAGAAAACTCATTTTTTTTTTTGTGTGTAAATGCTGCCCATTATCCCTATTACATATTTCTTGTTTCCTTGGTTGTAACAGCTGAATCCTAGTATCAGGGGAGATATGTGATAGTATGCTCAAACCTCAGTTTACATGGTGATAAGACTATTCATGGTACAGTCTGGCTAATGAGGACCCCAAATCAGAAAAGTGTGGGGGATTTCAGAGTATGGCTTTTTCAAGAAGTGTCTCATTATTTGCTCTCTGTTGCTTTCTTCTGCCTGCCTGGGATGCAGATATGACACTGGACCTAAGTGACTTCACAACACTCTGATAACTGATAGTGAGAGCCATTCCAGGACTGATAGGTGAGGACAGAAAGGGTGTGACAGTGACACGGAGTTGGTGCACCAGTCATGACTGTCTGGATTTCACTCTGTTAGGGGAAGCTCTTGATTGACAAGTCTATGTGTGCTTCCACAATGCAGAATAGGGATCTTGATTGATAATTTCATTTATTTCATTTCAAACTTCCTTCTATCATGTCAAGAAAATAGACTTTTCCTTACTAACTAGGGCTTTTTTTTTTTTTTTAAATAGTGAAACACTGAAAATTCTTACTAGGTTAATATTTGTTAGCAAACATGGCATACATAGGAAAAAAATATTGAAAATAAAAAACTGTGTGTTTTTGTCATTGTCACACAGATGGTCCTATAAAGGATATTCTGAACACTGCACTTTGAACAAATGTGTTTAGGTCACAGCAGTGACCTTCTTCTATGAGTTGTTACCATGACAGAAAACTGCATCCTGACTGTGTGTTAAGAAGTCCTGTCTTTGCAAAAATTGGGAAGCCTCTCTCTAACTCAGTTTCCTCATTTATAACACAAAAGATAGAGTCATAGAATTCCAAGGCTTTTTTTTGTTTCATTTTGCTTTGGCTTTTGCTTTTGCATCCTCCAATTGTATGAGATTTTCATTTCTTCCAGGAGGAAGAATTCATACCCTGTTTTTTGTTTGTTTGTTTGTTTATTTATTTATTTGTTTTTTCTTTTTAATCCTTGGCCATTAAGGATAAGTTTATTTAAAACATTGATTTGCATTCTAGCAATGATATCTCTTGAACATCTACCACTTGGCATTCTGGCAAACTCCTTTTCCTACAGAATGAACCCTTTTCCATGGCTCAGCTTCTTCAATACTTCATAAAGCACCTTCAACAAATTTCAAGAAAAAAAGGGATTTTTTCAGGAAGTCAGATTTAGTACCTATATTCTGTTTTGAAAGTTTCTAAGAAATTATTTCCAGTGAGATAAGATTAATGAGAATGATTGATAGGATTTAACGCCATTGTGTGTATTTGTTTGGAAATGCTTGTTTTATTTCTTTAGTCCTATTCATTATTAAGCATTACTGAAAACCCCACCTCCTTCCATTTGATCTTAAAATATCTCTGAGCCTCTTTCAATTTCTGAAGAGTCTTGGCTAAATATTGGTGCTATTTTCAACTTGTAGTAACTGGTGACCTCACATTTTTGCGAAGTTCAAGAGGAGCAGAAGTTCAGCTTCCAAATGCATCACTGTCAGCAGCCTTCAGTGAGCTTGAAGCAGACAATGGCAGGCAAATGTCTATATTGCAGTAACATAAAAGCCTTAACTCCTAGATCAGAATGACTCTCTGGTCTGGCCTGCTTCTTGAAAGTACATTCTTTTTTGTTTCACTTGCTATCTATCTGTCCGTGTCCAATTCTTTTTTCTTTGTAGTGGGAATTCGTTTCCTGCAGTAGTTTCAGAATCTTAGGATATGACTTCCTTGTGTCCACATGATGCCTTATTAGGGAGAGGAAGGTTCCTGTGCTCTGTTGGGATGAAGGGCTGAGACCTGTGCATTATCCTGCATTGCAACATTCTGCTCCTCTAGGGGTAGAAAGAAGACTGTGGTGGCTCTTTACCTTCAGGGTTTGAGTGTTCTCTAAATAAATATTTGCTATTCTTTTACTTAGGTGTTTGTAGACCTTTTTAATCTGCCCTTTAGTTCTGGAACATAAAAACCTGGAACTCTTTATGAGTTGCCATCTGGGTATCAATATCCAATATCAGGATCTGTGAGAGAAGGGCCATTGTGCGTAATCCAGGTAGTAGCCTCAGGTCAGGTCAGTGTTGGCTACTAAGTAAAGACAACATGAAGTTGGGAGGAAGGAATAAGATTTTGTAAGGAGGAAGGAGGAAGGAGGAAGGAGGAAGGAGGAAGATTTTGACCTTTTTTTTTTTTCTTTTTAATATCCAGTATCTCTACCCTATTTTAAAAGGTCTAGACAAAAGGTAGGGAAGACACAAATCACAAATCAGACCAAGGTCATGGGAAAAGACAAACTTGAGCTGGATATAAAATCAAAGTATTGAGATTAGAGTAGAAGTGTTTCTAGCTTGCTTTCTATTGCTGGGTAAAATGATATGACTAAAAACAACTTAGGGAGGAGGGGTGCATTTCATCTTACAGCCTTCAGGTGACAATCTGTTACCAAAGCAAGCCAGGGAAGGAACTCAAGGCAGGAACCTGGGGTTAGGAACTAAAGCAGGTCTTGGAGAAACACAATTTACTGGCTTGTTCCTTGTGATTGTCTCAGTTTGCATTTTTATAAATACAATACAGGACCACTTGCACAGGAGAAGATAAGCAAAGTGAGCTGCGCCCCTAAATGCCAATTATTAATCAAGAAAATGCCCCCGGAGACTTGCCAATAGGCCAATCTGATGGAGGCATTTTCTCAGAGGGTTCCATTTCCCAGGTGACTAGCTTGTGAAGAGTTAACAAAATAATCATCGCAGGAGGTTTCCACACTGCCTTGTTAAAAATGTCAAGAAGACTTTCCCAGTACTAAAAGGTCCTGTCAGCAACATATGCAGATGTTATCAAGTGGAATGCAAAGAACGGTCAACGAACATACAGGAAGCACTGACAAAAGAAAATGATGAATCTCTTCTACTCCGTCCTGTGAAATGAAGATAGCTCAGGGCACCAGTGACAATCACAACATATATCCTCATGGAGGAAAAGAGAGGGAGAAAGTCGAGAGGATGAGTTCTTTGATAGGTGGGCCAGTCAAACTCTGCTGTTGGATTCACTGTGTATAGTGTCATTGAGAAATAGACGAGGGGATACACAGCCGAGAGCCCCACCCATGCCGTCTTGTTCTCTCACACTGGCTGCCTCCCATGAAAAGGACTTCCTTTATATTGCTCTTTAAATTAACAAAGCACTCCAGTGAACCACTGCCTTGCCAAGAAATGTTTAGTTGGGAGAAAATTCTGTGTAACGAGGTGTCAAAACAACCATTAACGATGTTTCTAAGAGCATTATCTCAGCACGGCAGGGAGTCGGCACAGTGCAGAGAAAATACAGGACTGGGAATCTGAAGCTTGTATTCTGCTCAGAGCTCCATAAGGAGCTTGAGAAAGGACCCTGGCATTTGGCTTCAGATTGAGATTCAAATTTTGGCTTTAGCATTTAGCAGTTGTATGACCTAAAGCACAATTCATAACCTCTTTAATACTTGATTTCTTCATGCATAAAATGGGGAAATGCCACCTACTTCCCAGGATCGCTGAGAGAAATAATGAGATCCCACAGAGGCCTGGGAATGTGTTTGGAACCCAACGGGCCCAATAACGAGTTTTATCAAATCACCCATCAGCTCCTTTTTGGCTCTGTTGACCTTAGAGAAAGCTGCTGCTGATGAAATACGACATATTTTAGGAAAACTCTTCTGAGTGAAAGCTACTTTAAAATACTTTTTCTTGTTCTCTTTCTAAATGCTATCTCTTTGAACTATGAGCCTACAGATTAAAGATGAGACAGAAATTTCTACTGTCTTAGAAAATACCTTCTAATCTACAGAAATCAATTTTGCTCTTGGACACTTTGAAACGAGTTACTTTATATTCTTATTTTATAGACAATGTTTTTTTCTTAATTGTAGAAGGCATACCTAGCTTTTGTAGACAATGTGGGGACTTTTGAAAAGTATTTTCTTTCAATTATTTCTAAACAAGACTTTTGAAGAGTTGTATTTATGCATGTAACTCTATGAAATTTGTTTTATAACTAAAATGGTAAAATAGGATTTTTTTGATTGTTTGAAATGTATCTGAACATCTAACTCATTGGACAATCAAAACAGGTATGGTAATTCACTGACATACAGGAAATGTAAAAGTATACTTTGTGGAGGATTGAATAAGAATGTTCCCTGTAGACTCATATAGTTGAATGTTTAGTTACAAGGAAGTTTTTTTTTTATAGGATTAGAAAGATTAGGAGGTATGACCTTCTTAGAGGAAGTGTGCCATTGGGGTAGAGTTTTTAAAAACCCATGTCAGGCCCTGTCTCTCTCCTCCTCTCTCTCTCTCTCTCTCTCTCTCTCTCTCTCTCTCTCTCTCTCTCTCTCTCTCTGTCTGTCTGTCTGTCTGTCTGTCTCCCTTCCTTTGGACTAGGCTATGGCTTTCAGTTGCTATTCCAGCAAAATGTCTGCTGTCATGCTTCCTGTCATGATGATAAATGGCTAAACCTCTGAAACTGTAAGTAAACCAATTAAATACATTCTTTAATATGAGTTGCCTTAGACAATAGAACAGTGATTAAGACAAAATCTTAAAGCTATCTGCTATGAACTTTACCCAAGTTCAGAAGACAAGGTAAGCAGTATGAGAACATTGTAGACTGTAAGAACATTGCCTGACTACTGTAAGCAGTAACTTCTGTCTTTAAGTGTAGTGTTCTGAATGCTTCCCAATTGTGGCAGCCTACTGTGTTGACTACCAAGGGTCCAGAGGCCAGCAGGTACTTCCTCCGTCTTGATTTTAGATCCTAGGTTCTTTCTCATGTCATCGAATGTAGCAACCATTTCTCTCATTGTCTGTTTTTGGTTTGTCCATTTCCTTATTATGAGTAACTAGAAAAGATTTTTTTAAGCATCTAGATTATGAAGAATTCATTGGTGCTTTCTTATAAAGATAATTCTATGTCTTTCAAAGATATCCTGAAGTGTTTGTCATACAACTCTTGTCTAATTCATGCTAACTTTATTTCTAACAGTTATATTACTATAGGAGTTCCCTTCCATCATATCTTCTGGATGTTTATAGTTTACATATACTCTCAGGCTTAATTTTCTTTTTTTGCTTATTTTTTGATTTTCTTATTATTTGTGCGAACTTTGTTGCTTATTATTCTCAAAGATTTTTTCAAGTGTTCTGTCATAGCATGCAATACAGACACCATGTTTTAATTATTCACACATATCATATATATTAGCAGTGCTACTTAAGTGTCTTTTCTTGATTATAAGAAGAAATATAATTTCTCGTTTTCTGCCTAAGTTAGGTGCTGGTTTTAGAATTGATAAATCAGTACACACAGACACATAATACAAAGACCAATTTTACCTGTATCTTTTTTTTCATTAAAAGAAATAGAAAATACATTCTTTTCTTATACAATATATCCTGATTATAGTTTCCCCTCCTTCCAAACTACTCAGTTTCTACCCCTCCCATCCGGATCCACACCTTCTTCTGTCTATCATTAGAAAAGAGCAGGCTTCTAAGAGATAACAAGCAAATGTAACAAAATGAAATATAATACGATGAAAAAAATATTGAAGTTGGACACAGTAACCTAATAGGAGGGAAAGGGCCCCAATAGCAGGCACAAGAGTGAGAGACCTACTTGTTCTCAACAGTCAGGAGTTCCATATCAATATTAAGGTAATACTTACAACATTTATTTATGCAGAACAACTGGTACAGCCCCATGTTGGCTCTGTGATTGCCATTTCAGTCTCTGTGAGCTCATATGCATCTTGCTTAGTTTATTTAGAAAGCTTTGTTCTCTTGGTATCCTCCATCACTTCTGGCTCTTATCATCTTTTCTACAGGGTTCCCTAAGATCTGAGGAGAGGGATTTGATAGAGACCTCCAATTTAGACTCTCTTCACATTATGTCTGATTATGGGTCTCTGAATCTGTTCCCATCTACTGCCAGGAGAAGCCTCTCTGACGACAATAAGGCATTGATCTATGGGTATAGCAGACTATCATTAGGAATCATTTTATTGATTTTACTTGTGTCCAGAGTAGGTTTCTTCTCATGGAGTGGGCCTTGGATCAAATCACACATTGGTTGCTATTTCCACAAGTTTTGTGCCACCATTGCCCTAGTGTATTTTATAAGTAGGACAGATTGTAGGTCAAAGGTTTTGTGGCTGAATTGGTGTCTGTGTTTCTCTTTCCAGTAGCCTACAGAATACCTTCCTTCACCAAAAAGACGAGAACTTCACCAAAGAGAAGCTTGACTTCTGCATATTCAATGAGTTGTGTGGGTGTTCTTCTTGACAATGAGGCCCCAGTGTCAGTTTGCTAAGAGCAGTCTTGTCTCATCAACAGCATTTGTTCTTACCAACTTATAAATGAATATATAACATACTCATCTTTCTGGATCTAGGTTACCTCACTCAGGATGAGTTTTCTTTCTTAGATCCATCCACTTGACTACAAATTTCATGATGCTGGTTTTATTTGTTTCATTTTTTGTTTGTTTGTTTGCTTGTTTGTTTGTTTGTTTGTTTCAACTACTGAGTAATACTCCATTGTGTAAATGTACCACATTTTGTTTTATCAATTTTCTGTTGAGGGACATCTAGGTTGTTTCCAATTTCTGACTATTATGAACAGAGCAGTGATGAATATGGTTGAGCTAGTGCCCTTGTGGTAGTATAGAACATCTTTTGTGTATATTTAGATGTATCGTAATGCAAAAAAATGAAAGTGAATTACTATCAAATAAAATTCAACACACATTGAAAAATAATGCACTGTGAGTAGGTGGACTTTCATAGAAATACAGGAATGGCTCAATACAGAAATATCTATGGGATATTTATATTAAAGTCATTACAAAAGAAATAACATACTTATCTCTCTAGATGACCATAGAAAGTTTTTCTGATAAAAACTTTAATAAAATATTAGGTCATTATTCTTGTGATAATGCTTATGTCTATTTAGATAAAAAGAGTGCCACATAGATAAGGAAGTAAAACTATTTTCAAACTGAAAACATTATACCATAGATAACTTTCTTAGGTCCAAGAATGATAGGTTAGCAATGAGTTAAAACATTGGAAATGGTGATATACACAGGCTGTCATTGGATGCAAGAAGAAATGAGCCCAAGGCACCAAGGTGAAAGTACTTACCCGGCCAGAATAAATATAATGTTTTAAAAGAGTAGGCACCATAGATAATAGTTGAGCAGAAGAGGAGGAGGAGGATGAGGAGGAGAGAAAGTCCTAAGAATAAATGAAAAGTGGTTCATCCTTCTTCAGAAGTAAGGAGAAGTTACTTGGCATCATCTCTCAGTCAACTTCTATGAGTTATATTTAAATAGAGAAGTCGTGTGCAACTCACTTTATTTTGCTGTAGTAAACATTCTAACATCACATGTTTTTCTGAGATTGGTGGTTAGATGAGGTACTGGGGCCATTAAGAGTCAGGTTCTAGTCAGGTTCTCCTAGTCATATCAGAAACTATAACTATAAAGTTTTCCTAATGTGACTATACAAACATTTGCTGAATAAACCATGCTAAACATACTAAACTAGACAGAAGAAAGCCCATGAGGCCTCAAGACTACACAAAGGCAATTCAACTGGTTTTCTAGCACCAAATGGTCAATCCTGAAAACATACACAGAGTAACACTAAACAGACTTAATAGGTTGTATTTATGAATATATGTATATATACATACATATGTATATTCATGCAACAACTAGTGAAAAAAGAGGCCATGAATTTGCAGGATAGTGAAGTATATGAGAGAGTTTGAAGAGGCAAAAGAAAGGGAGAAAAGTTGTAATTAAAGTATAATCTCAAAATAAATATTAAGCAAGAATTAGGCTTTAGTTGTTTGCATGAAGACCTACAAATTATTGGATCAGGCTCCAAGGAGTTAGTATCTGATTGTTAAAAAAATGGGAGAATTTGCATTCTACTTTTTTAAATTTTAGTTTTTGGCCTTTTGACTCTATGTCATTTAAGCCTGAAGATTTTGGACCTTGTTCAAACATACTTAACTCTGACTGTTTCAGTTATAGACTGGCTACGGAACAGAACAGAGTAAGGCTAGATAAAAATTGGATTTGCTGTGAAACAAAGTGATATTTCAACCATCCTCACAACTGAGTGACATTTTACCTGGGATTTATCACCAGGAGAGTCTACCTGTATGGATCATCTGCCTGGAAATTCAGGCTTCCAGACATGATCACTGAAGTCTCAGAGTTAGAAGCTGTAGGAAGCTTCCACAGAATTTTTGTTCTAAGTTTGATATTCTATGGGTGAACATAGTTTTGAACACTATGTTTTGTGTGGGAGGGGGCGAGCATTCGGATGAGTATGTGTAGGCCGGAGATCAATGCTGGCTTGCTTTCCACCTTATAGTTTGAGACAAGAGTTTCTCACTGAACTTGGAGAGGACAATTTAAATAGACTGGCGGCGGGCTATGAGCTTAAGGGATCTGTGTGTCTCTTTTTTCTACACTCTGGGTTGACAGAAACACACCATCACATGTTGATTTTTACATGTGTTTGAGAATCTGAATTAAGGTCCCCATGCTTGCACAGCAAACACTTTAACCAATGAAACATATCCCTAGGCACTAGATATTATTAATTTTATAAACATTTATGTTTAGTTATTTACCTTCTTTTTCTAAGAATGGATTTGTAATGGTGTACATGAAATTTAAAAAGGTAGAAAGATACACTTAAAGTAAATTGGCAAGTAGAGGCAGAAGGATCAGAAGTTCAAGGTCACCTTCAGCTACATGATGTACTTATGATTATAATCATATCAATGTTGATCAAGCAAATAAACAATTATTGACTTTGGATACCAATTGATGAATGTATTCAAAGGCTTTCCAATTGTTTCTGGAAGCTCACATTATACTGAAGGCAGAGAGAGAAGGAATCTCTGGGAATATAACATGCGAATGATGGAGGTAGTATTATGCAAAGGCAATATAGTTCCTTTCCTAGATCATGGTATTGCCATTCCCAGCTGACATGGATGGAATGCAAGAGAGACTCCATGATTTCTTCAACACACCCAGATAAAGAAGGCTGGAGTTACATTGCTAACTAGGAAATTTCTAAGCTCTAGTTAATACCATGAGCTGGAAAAATTATTGTAATGTCTTTTCCCATCTGTTCCCACCTTCTACCTTTTCTAGATGATTCAAAATCTTCCTCCTGTTCTCAGTGAAGCTTTGTGGCAGTGGGGACATAGATAAATGAATTAAACACCCACAGCATTGTCTTTCCCTAGCAAACACTCTGTGTTCTTCCTTCATCTCTCCATCTAGCTACAGTGATACTAGAAGTAAACATTAAATAAAACATGGAATGAGTGTAAATTTGTATTATTAATAAAATAATATTGACAATGCAATTGCAAACATTTTCAAAACAGAGGATTTCTAGTAGTGGACTTTCAAATGTCATTCTTGTGACAAGATGGGAAGGCCACAAAGAGAGTGAGTGGAGTTGATGTTTCTCATATTGAGAAAGGATTAGTAGATTTGAAAGAACTTTGGTTGAAGGGGAAGACCCAAGAAACTATGAATCCCAAGGGCCAGAACAGGACAGATCCTGGTTAGGGGACATGTCATAGAGAAAGGATGGCTATAGAAGGAACCAGAGTTCTGATCTGTACGATTCATGTGGAGTCTTTAGTTTAAAAACATAGGCTGTGTCTCATCAAGACACATACTTTCTATTATGAAGATGCTTTCTCCCACTTTTCATTGATTTCTATTTTGTATCATAGTTTGGTGTCATTTCAATTACAACTGCATGGCTTACAGGAGCTGAAGTTAGAACAAGCAAGAAGCACATTTTAAAGTCAGCAGCTCTGAGTGGTAAGACGTGATCAAATGGTCAAAGGCAAACTATATTTGCATCAGGATTATTTCTGGACCCATGCTTAACCTATACCTATCCTATCTAAGTGTAATCTCTGTTTGCTTCCTTCCTTTTAAACGGTGTAAATTGCAGTTGGGTGCTAGGAGCCTTAATGCAATATCACAGGAGACACTTTGCAGAGAATGAGAAAGAGGACAAATCCCTTTGACTGAGTTGGCTTTGCCCCTGGGTAACTTCTTCAGGAAAGAGTACTTTCACACAGCAGCTTTCTCACCCAAGGACATCAGAGAACATTCAAGAACCAAAGCTCACCATACTGGGGCATTCTAGTGGGGCAATTTATCATGGGAATAAGGTTATTAGGAGCTAGCCAACTGAAGCCCAACAGAGAGCTGAAGTAATATGGGTTAAAAATTATAGGAAGCACCTACCCCTTCACAGCTATTTGAGGGAGGCAGAATTACTGGGGTCAAGGACACAGGCTCCAGCTCTGCAGGGGTAAACTGAAAACCGGGACAGTGGTTGTTGGTGGATACATGCAGAAGCAGAGAGATGACAAGGAATCTTACTGTCCAGCCTCTAGCTAGTACCCTCTCTTGCCATAAAGGAACCAGAATCTAGTTGGTAACTAAGTATCACTGTTTTCAGGAATTACAATCTTGAAATGAATCTGATATATACCAACACACAGGAAAGGGCTGAAATATTAGTTCCTTTTACCAAGGTACTCTCTTTTGTTTACTTGTTTTTATTTATAAGATGGTCTTTACGAGTACAATGTCAGCATGATATTACCATCTCACTTTAAAAGTTTCCCTTTCATATAAGTGAAACCATTGAAGACCATTCTACCTAGATAGGTGGTTTCTTTCAGTGCCAATTTAAAATCATTTTCATAAATATATATATATATGTATTTGAAACCAGGGAAGAAAAAAAAGGGAAGTGAGTGGAGTGCTACACAAACCAGAAATCCATTACAATGTACTTTGCAAATACTGTAGGTAATTAAAGACTTTTAAAGGCAGCTATGGTATTATTTACTTGACAGTAGAACTCTTATCGGCTATTATGTAAATACACATTGAGTACATTTTAAAAGTGCATGGTATTTACTATTCATAAGTGTTGTTAATATGTATTTCATTTAACCCTAAGGAGCCATTTCAGTCTCTTGTGTGAATTTACATTTATGAATGTTTTTATAAAATGCATATTATTTACCCAATAGGCAGCTCTGCCATAAGAAATGCTAGAGCTGATTGCCAATTTAACTTCATGTGAGTTTCTGTGCATTGTTGCTGAGGTTGGCTCTCGTGGCTGGGCATCCATAAATAGTCTTTCCTTTCAGCATTGTACAAGTTGAGACCTATGAACTATCCAAATGAAGGAATTTTCTAGGCTAATTTGTTAATTCTGGGGATTGCAGTATTGTGGGAAATGAGGCCAGGATATGTCTTAGAAGATAAATTAAAGATTTCACCAGTGAAGCTGGTCATCAATAAACGATATGTGCATGATTGCCTTTATATAAAGTCAATATTCACAAAGTAAATATGAAAAAGCAATATCTAAGAACAAACTTCCTCCTTTCTTTTTCCTTCTTTTCTTTCTAACAGGATAAAATCTTTTCTGTTTTATTTTCATTGCGACATCAATATGCCCTCCCTCACATCCAATATGGAGAATTTACAAGAGGAATAAAGATTCCTGCCAATAAGCACACCATATGCAGATTTTACAAATGGAATCTGTTCCATGACTTATGTACCTTGCAGTCAAATCAAAGACATAATTAGAGATCAGAGGGAAATTAAAGAGAGCATACTAGTAAAAGATTGTCTTTAAATTCTTCTAGGATGTAAGCCTTATTTCCTTCATCAGATGAAGTGTTACATTCTGATACCAAACCTAGAGAGACACACTAAAAGCTTAGAACTATATTTCTCTATATTTCTGTGTGAGAAAGGATATTTGGGACTGGTCTTTTAAATGTTCAATTCAGATGTCTCCAAATAATGCACAAAGAAAGAGAATGGCTGTTAAGACTCTTTTGATAATAGACACAGGAAGATTTTGCTAGAGTTGTTGGAATAACAATGTGAGCTTTATCTCATGAGCTGATAAGGCCAAGCACTAGTTAGAGAAAGCAGATGTTAAGGGTTATCAATCCTATTTAAAAGTATGGAAGTATAAACTTGGATGTGATGGTGGTGAAATCATTGGTTTTCTCAGACACAAGGGTCAACTTGAGTTTTTGAAGAACCACGCAACTAGAAACTGTCTCAGTGACTTCAATACTACCTCTCTCGTCTTGATCTTCTTTTGAGTCTGTCAGAGTGAAAGATTAGTGAAGCAAAGAGACATGAAAGTTTAGGAATGGATGTTTAAATACTTCAAGGTAGATTAGAAAATTTGTGTTGTTTCTTCCCTCTGTCTATACACATAACTTTGAAATTTGAGAATAAGAACAGTTTTATCAAAAACTGCTGCTCATTTAGTCAAGTATTTTATCTAGAGATTGATTGATTGGTTGACTATAAGGCATGTTTCATACATATTTGGGGTTTGTCCTCTCTTGCTAAAAATTTTGTCACTACTACCCTGTTAAGTAAGCCTGTTACATGACATGCAATTTGAATCTCAATGTCCCAGATAAGGGCTTGTCAATGATAGAAAATATGAGGCCATTGCTCAATGTGGGTGGTTGATCCACTAAATTCAACTTAAATGGCTGATTTCAAAGAATTTTTGATAGAAAAAAAGTTATTGGAAGTCTTTGGTTCAGTTTGTTTAGTGGTGGAAGTGAGTGTTAAGCCCCTCCCCTTCAGAGTTTCAGTACAAAGTGGGGCTGAACTAAGAAAAAGGAGAATTTCAAAATGTGTATGAGCATAAGCATTTGAATTTCTGAACTGAGCCAATTTTACAAATGAGCACACTTTAATCCCCGCCCCCCCCAATCATTGACCTGTATGAATTTCACTTATGGTCAAAGAAGAAAAGCAATCACTCCCAATAAGTAGAAGTCAAAGGATGTTAAGGCATAAGCCTAAAACAGTACTTTAAAAGAATTCACATATGGATTATATCAAATGGTTTTAGCAGGAGATGCCTGGTCGGCCCAGGGACCTATTAGAAATAACTTTTGGATATATGGACTTATAGATCCATGGTTGATGAAAGAAGTAGTAGAGGAAGAAATGATAAAATGCACAAAGAGTTCCTAAATAAAGCCTGTGAACTTACAAGCCAGTCCTCAGCCTGACCTCAGTTTGGTTGTTTGTCCAATGACAAAAAGACTCTAGAGGGTAATGATAATGGTGACTTCTCTCACAGAACCATGGTTTGTCCATTTAGTATCATCCTATACTCAAAAATTCACTAGAAAAATCAGGTGGTGAGTCCACCTAGCAATTCAGTCCTCTGTGTTTCCTGACTTCTACTTGGTGACTCTTCTGAAATTTTCAGGAACTACGGAAGTCTAGACTCTGATTACAAAGCAAAACACACAACCATTGGCAAAACCAATTAAAATACCCAGTACTTTAGTGGTATTAAACAGACACAGCATGCAATCAACATCACTGAGATGATATGAGCCCCAAATGAACAATAAGTGAGATGTATCTTTAAATACTATGAAGTAAAACAGAGTTAATTGATTGAGCTGCAATAGAATTATTCATGCAATGTAGACCCAATACTAATCTCAATCCAGCATCAAAGTGCATCACTACTGGGTATAAATGTGGTACTTATTTAAATAATGGATCATAATTCTAACTCATGTTTCTACTTCTCAAGATCTAGTGCCCACTCTTTTATATACAAGAAACTCCCGCAGAAACCAACTTACTTTGATTTCAACTAGAGCAAGCTATTGCCAGGCTCTGTATTAACTTATTTTTGTGCCATTTCAGAGTTCCATTAGTTTAATGATTTGATTCATTCATTTACCCTTTCCCCCACGAAAACCTTAAATTTGTATTGTTTTGAAAAAGAAAATTAAAATGGACTATACACAAGTCAATTCTTTATAATTTATTTTATGAGCACTCTGTAACAAGAGAGGTAATTGCCCTAGTATTCCCTCATCTTTATTCCCTCAACTTCTAAAAGTATAAAAAATGAAAAGATGTTTTCTTCCAGACATGCTCATGTATAGTCAGATGACCCCTCCCTGACAATAGACAGCACAACCTGTGAATAAACATTTGCCATCTTAATGAAAAGGCTTAGAGATGCTGGTCCAGGGCTGCTTATCAGATGGCTGTAAGGTTAAACATGCTGATGAGAAACAGACAGAAGCATGGTCCCATCTCAGAGCCATCATACCAGTCCATGGCTTTCTACTTCCAGACTTTGTTATGTGAATAGAAAACCAATTTGCATTTATTTCAGTCATGAGTGAATAGGTTTGCAGTAATTTGAGAAAAAGAAAGAAAGAAAGGAAGAAAGAAAGAAAGAAAATCAACTGATCCCCATCATAATTTCTTTTCCTAGGACTAAGATCTGAACCCTCCTCAGAGTCCCTACCATGCTATTGTCCTAACTACCCATGACTTTAATAACTTCTCTAATAAACTCCTTAGTTGACAGTTACCAAAAATTCTAATATCACAATAAACATGAAAAAGTTAACACACATCATCTACAGGAATTATCAGGACATAGGTAAAGAGATTTTGCTAGGGAATCTGAATAATGAGCTGAGAAAGTTGCTTTTAGTCACATTTTTTTTTAAACATGCTACATTTCTCTTCTTGCATGACTATAAAAGTATGATCTGGCTCTTATAGAGATATCATTTCAACCATAGCGGAGTAGCACCAGCTCATTTTCTAGAACACTGAAAATTACTTTTGGATTAAACCTTATAGAATAGCTGCCTGTCACCTAGGTTTGACCACATAAATGACTGTTCTATAGGCTCAGCATCTCACATAGTACCACCTTCATGAGTGTACATTATGTCTTGACACTGGCAAAAGTTATGTCTAACATAAAACACACCCTTGGAATACATTTGAATATTTTATTGATTTATGTTTTGAATAAACAAAAATTTTAAACCATGGACTTAGTCTTAAAATCTCTACTATAATAGTAAAATTTAGTAAAATATTAATTACACATTGGGACCTCAAAGCAATACAGTGCCAATGTATTGAACTGGCATATTCACAGATCTTCAATATACTTAATTAGGATGTGATAATTTGACACGAGTTAATGCATGCAAAACCTACACACATATGTTCACATACATGAACATGTATGTCACACACAACTCACTTGATATTTGCCATGCACTCAGCCATTATTATTTTCAGACCACATTTGAATTTCTTCAAAAGAGGAATTTAAAAATTGTTCTAAGCTCATTAAATGTCAGTGATAAGGACATCATCATAGATGAGATATTTGATAGCATTTTAGTGCCTATTAATTTTTATTAAAATAAAATAAATATTATTAAAGTGCTTTTTAGGAAATAAACAGTTTTAAAATCTGTCTAAAATACCAAAAATAATGTATTTCCTTCATTCTATGTAATTTCTCATTGAACTCAAACTTTTAAATAAATCTTCCAATATCTAATGTATCATATTATCAAAGCACAAAAAACCATTATATGATTATAAGAACCTCAGAACTCACTGTCTTCAAATTTAATGGACTCCCAAAGGTTTTTTTCCCCCTGCAAAGACTGTTTTTAAGACATTTCACAGTATTTTATACATTATAAATGGATTCCATTCTTGGCTTAGTAATTCACCTAATGGACAATGGATACAAAAAGCTGTAACTCCAGGGACATTAAATTGGTTCTAAACTCTGAAAATTACAGCTTTTACAAAAAGAAGAAAATACTAAAAACATGTCTAATGCAACACTGCATCTAATTTTCTACTACCTCCAGACTGTGTCTAAAAGCTCCTAAACTTCTTAATGACACAATATGTTAAAATTGCCTTCCTTTATATTTAGATCCCAGAAAGATCTCACACACTTTATAACCCCAAGGAGAGCATACCGGCAAAGAGGGTCTCCGTGCATGTGCTGCAGACACGGGAAAGAATCAGAATCCCAAGAGATGGAGGTTTCTCATACAGAGCTAGGACACTAGAAGCCTTCGGTAGCCTCCTTTTCACTTACCAAGAAAATTATGAACCCAGATTTCCACTTGAAGAGGTAATCAATGGAATTTCAGTAAGGAGATGGAAGATAAAGTTTTCCTAGACATACCTATGATGAACTGTAAGTGGAAAGAGCAGCCTTGAATTTGATAGTCCCTTATTCCTTCAGAGGACATGTATAAGTCTGGAAATAAAATTATATTCAAGTATTGGGAAGAGTGAAGTTATTCAATTGAAGTGTCAACACAGAACTCTTCATATTTTTAATCAATATATAATACAAGATGTTCAGTATCTGAATGTGAAGAAACATATCATGGAGTTAATTGTCTGAGTCCTGTTAGCTATTCTGAAGTCACTTGACTCTTCCTTGTCCCTCATTACCATTCCCTCGTCTTTAAGAAATACGTGGTTCAGAAATATTACTGCAACACAGGTCCTTGGTTTAATTCTTTCTCCCTTATTTCTACACTTTTATAAGATAAAAATTTTCTTTCTTCAAGTAATTGTGTTCTTAAGAATTTTGCCCTGTTTTTGCAAATGGGTAACCTAAGCTACAGCATGTTCTACATACCTCTGATACCACTGATGCAAACCCCCTGGTTGTTTGTAGTTGAAAAGGAATCTTGATTCTTGAGTTTGCTTATCCAGTTTAAACTGCCAATAGATCAAAAATGTTTTCCCACCATTTAGACAGTTTTGTTTTTTTTTTTAATTATAACCCTCTGATCATCTAGATAAGTAAAATTTCTACTTAATATTATTATTTCAAATCACACCAATTGTAAAAGAAATTCATTTAGATGAAGTCATTTGGCTGCCTAGACATTAGTACTTTTCCCTGTAATACAATAGTTATATCTTTTTTATTCTTTTTTAATGCTAAAGGAAAAAATCTTGTTCACTCTTAAATCTAAGCTGCTCTATTAATTTCTACCTATTCTTCCTATAAGGCCACATGCCAGCCTCCAACTCTCAAGGACAGCACTTGATTTTAATGAGGAATTAAAGTGATTTTTGCTAGAGGATTAAGTACCCTTTCCTTCTCTTGGTTTGGTTTGTGAGATTTCCTATAAATAGCTTAGTTCATCTTGCCTCTTAAGGCTTCTTGGACACTCTCCATTCTTAGTCACGAACACCACACCTTCACATCATGTGAGGTGGCTGTGGTTCGCATTTCCTACCATTTTTATATAAAGTGTTTGTATGAAAATAATTCTTCTTTTCTCTGTGTTCTGGGGTGCCCTTTCTCCCCTTTCTTTATTACTTATCATCTACTATTCCCCTGGATCCTCTTGAGTATAAGCACTTAAAATCATGTTACTCACTACCGTCTGCTTATTTCCACAGGCAAAAAGAAAATCTTGTGAATTCTGGTTTGTGGACATCTTTACTGTTACTTTACAAATCTATATTGTCAACTAGATACATTACAAAATTGTAATGGGTCAATGATGTTAACCCTTTACTCTCTTCTGTTTAATATTTTTGTCATTTAATCTGAGTCATTTAACTCTGAGGATTAAAACTTTAGGTACATAATTGCTCAAGTTCCCACTCCCCTCCACCCCCACTTCCCCACTCCTGCAAAGCAAAACCAAAGGAGAAATTATCATTTGAATCCAAGAAAGCTGGCAGGATGATTTTGAAGTCTTTGCAGTATGACTTGATTCATGCTTAGTCTGCCCAAGATGTGCTGAATTGTTTCACCAGACCTTCGTTTTATCTTCTTTCCTTTTATCTTCACACACCTACTGACCTGACTTTCTGCAACACAATTCATTAGAGGAAATAAGAATCAATTTATTCTCCTGCCACCATCTACCCCACACACCTCATCTGTCGCCATTCCTGTGGCTCCCACTAAGGGACACTATCCCTTCCTAGAACTCCCATTCAACCATGCTCTAATTCCACTGCCTTGCACACTCTTGCCTGTAATGCATACTCCTTGCATATACTTGGTCACAAATGTCACCTCTTTCATAGAATCTTCCTGAAATATCTCAACAGAACTAACCCCTCCCTTCCTTAAGTTGTCTAGGGATTTTGCCCTGAGCTATGGAAGGCATGAATCTGCTCTTCTCTGAATTAAGACATTCTGAGCATAGTATCACATCTAGATATTTCTCATCTCTCCAGTGCCTCCTATTTAATGGTAACTAACAAATGTTTGTCAATTCTTCTTCCTGGTCTTCACTTTCCAGAAGACATTTTATTTCTTAAATGAAAAACATAACCTGAAGATATTATTAATGGATCTTTAAGAAAAATTTTAACTCTCAATCAGACCAAGCTCACCTTTAGGTTTACTAATGCATGCATTTTCCCAGAAGCTCTTCTCACTAAGTCATCACTCTCTAGCTACCAACTCTCAGCAGAGAGGCTTCCAGACTATGTCTTAAAGACCATTGCCAGCCCAGAGGACCAAGGATCAACTGTTTTCATTGTCATACTAGTCTATTCACCTTCTTCATTCTTGCTCAAGAGCATGAAATGGAGTCTTCCAAAGGCTGTTTGATGCATAAAGATACTGTTAGTCACTGACTACCAGGGGGTATGCTTGTGTTTATTGCACTTTACTATTCTTCAGTTTTTATTTCTAATACAATAGATACTAATTACTATACATAAAGAAAATTCTTTGAGGTCATCAAAAATTTTAAGGATATTAAAGACTTTTAAGATAGATGTTTAGAAACTGCTATGTCAGCCATATGCTAAGGTAGGCCCTGGTGGACTACCAAGACACAGAGGGCAGGATAAAGGAAAGCTCCCAGGAGCCCATACATACTTTCATTGCATAAATTTCATTTTTATCATACTTGAACAATGCTACTAGAACTCTTTCTGCAAAGCAATGTTGATTTTTTTTTTAAACCCAGAGTTTTGTGGTACCTCGTGGTTAATTCTAGCAATTGCCAAGGTATCAAAATTATGTTGAATAGTAGGTAAGTACAAGATTTGTCCCACATTAAAAAAATAAAGACACATACATGCTTTTATTTTCTAGTCTCTTAGAAGACTCTGTCATAGGACATAGTTTGTTATTTTTTGTTTTGGTTTTTGAAATTGTACTAATTACTTCCATAGTCCCTGAAATAAATAGTGCCTGTTTTTGATGCCATGTACAAGTCATAAGTACCAAAAATTTCTATTTACTTAAATGTACAAACATTTCTCAAAACAATATACACTTTAATCAGCTCCCTAGAATTCTATACTTATGTGTTTAAAAACAAATTACCCCATTCTTGTGTTTTTGTATTTTCTTAAATGCAGTAATGAGAATACGTACGAAAAATCTATCCTAGGATGTACCTTTAAGCCTTCTTTCTAATAATCTAGATTTAGCATTTACTAGCTTTTTTTAATGTAATTCCTTCTTTTAGTAAGGGATATACAAAAAGAAGTGCTAAGAGATTTCTAGTTATTTCTACTTTCTAAAAATATCATCCATACATTTATCTTGGCTAATCTTACCACGTGTGGCTTCAAATAGATTATGTTATAACATGTTCTCTGGCATAAAAGTCCTATATGAGCTTTGACTAAGATATTGGACTCATACTTATGAAGGAGGCTTTGCTTCTCCTTAAGGTGATGCACTATAAAAATCAGCCTATGTCTATGTGTGATACAGTGGAATGCACCAAAACAACAAAGAATCGAAGTACTTTTGCTTTGGCTTTTAGGACAAAAGTAAGACAAATCCTCCTCATGATTATCATTCTTTTGGAAATAGCTTATGTCTAATGAGGATGTAGCCAGTGAGGAGAGGGAAGTGAATCTCAAAGTCAGATCATGAAGTCTCAATAAACTAAGTTGTGTCAAGTGCCAGCTTCTGGATTTGCACCTGATTTCCTAACTCACTGCCAGGCTGCACTCCTCCACATGCAGCTGCCTTTTAGGGCTCTGCCCAGCCCCCACAGACACCCTGTTGTTTCTCACTTTCTCTTGTAATTTGAAGAGATAAATGGTGCCAGCTGGCTCCAACTTAACTAAAGTCAGGATGAGATTCAGCTCTTTGAGAGCTTGTTACACACCTTACAAGTCTCACCAGGGGGGAGGAAGAGCAGAGAGTGTTGTGTGCATGTTCAACTCAGATATGGAGGGACACAGAGGAAAAGAAGTAACCCCAAATAAACTTACTGGTGTAGCCTTCTTTGTGGATTTAACAGGCTGATAAAAAGCAATTCTTGAAAAGTTACAAAGAAAGCACCCAGAGTTGGGTAAAAGTGCTCACTAAGGTATAAAAGCAAGTACTTAATATGTTTGGAGAATCTTGACATCAATATTTCTTTATTAAATCATTCTCATTTAGTAACTTAGTCAATATTCTGGGGGCAGAAGATGGCAGAGATATAGAATTCCAGGAAACATATCAGTGAATTTTCTTATAGGAAAAGCTATGCTGAAACAAATGGCAAGTAATCAGAAAGTCATGCTGAACAGTTCCTGCTTCCTCTTGTCTCTCTGCTGAGCAGATTAAGCCCCCTGATACATGACAGACACACAGAAGAACCCTCCCTCCTTCACTGTAGCAGAACTAGCTGGGGTTTCTCGTGCATTTATGTAACTTTGGATGTTGTCTTTCTCCTTCCTAGGCAAATTTCATGATAATTTTTACTTATCTTTGTTTCCTAAGGGTCTGGCACACAAGAGATTCTTAAGTAAATATTTAGAGTGTAACTTTAATACTCTCCAGCTCATTCCATTGACTGTGTTCAGCACATTCTTTTTTTCTATAATCACGTATCCAGCCAATATTTGTCAAGAGTCAACTTTGTCCTAAGTCTCAGACCACACATTTAAGGCCACCCTCTAATAACAATAACAGTCAGATATAGCATCCATGAAAGAAAGCTCAAGGGCAGCCTGGTCTACATAGTGAGACCCTGTCCCAGAGGCAAAAATCAAACACTAAACATATACCAATAAGAAGAGCATGGTTATAATACTCATTTTATTGGAAATGTACTATGTAGCAAGCATATAGTGATAAATGCTTTCAATAGAAAACCTTGTATCACCTCCCAAAAATGAGGATGTTGTAATTAAAGCTTTAGCTTGAATGAGCAGTCCTTAGAACATTTGTGTGTTCAGTAGACCACATGGCCAGAACTAGATTTAGAATGTAGCTCTAGCTTCCAAACTTTCATTTTTCCCTCCAGCACATTATTGGTTTGGTTTTAATGGCCCATTTCTATTCATAGTTGTTATGTACACATTTATATCTGATTCATATGATAGATATTAGTCTGGTTTCATTCTCTTAAGCTTTCACTCATTCAGGGTTTAAGAACTATCCATGGTACTGAAACAAAAACATGAATTCTGTTGCATTACTGTAGTCAACACTATATATTTAGCATAATTTTAACCACACTGTCAGTGATGACCTTTTTCTCTCCATTTTTTAAATACTGGGGTACAGCTGATAAACTATGTTCAGCTAAAAATCACATTTCCCAGATCCACCTGAGACATTGTTTGAATAAGGTACTCAAGAGCAAGAATGTGGACTCATGGTGTATGATTTTATGTCATTGACTAAAAACTGCTGGTTGTTCTATAGAAGAATAAGATTTTAATTCTCTATCCACCTTCTGAGTCTCTCTCTCTCTCTCTCTCTCTCTCTCTCTCTCTCTCTCTCTCTCTCTCTCTTGTGTGTGTGTGTGTGTGTGTGTGTGTGTATGTGTGTGTGTGTGTGTGCATGTATAGCCTTGGCAACAACCTAAGTTGTTTGGGGTTCCTATGGGACTCCTTTGGCAAATAAGTCCATTGGATGCAACCTAATCCTAATACTGGAAGCTTTTTTGTGACAAGTGGTGACCAGTTGGGGCTTTGTCTCCCCTGTTACTTGGCAATTTCATTTAGATTGCTTTTATATATGTATATGTTGTATGAAGCTTCTACTGATGAGGATTTCATATTACCCTTCAAAGACCCTTGTATTTAGCTGTATCTTCCTGTATTCCCTTCCTCATACTCCTCTCATTACCACTTCATCTTCCCATTCTACACCCCAACCATCCAGCCATAGCTTTCTATCTTTGTTTTCCATTTACTATGAAGATCTATTTGCCCTGCCACTCCAATTCCTTATCCTATACCTGACTTCAGTAGTTCAAATTGTAACTTGGTTATCATTGATTTAACAGCAAATATCCAAATTTAAGTTAATATTTTCCTTCTTCTGGTCTGGGTTATTTTACTTAGGATGATTTTTTTTTAACTCACAAATTTTATGACTTAGTATTTTTAGTGGCTGAGTAATATTCCATTGTGTAAAGTCACATTTTTTCCTATATCCATTCAAATGTTAAGGGAAATCAAATCTATCTCCAATTTCTAGAGCAGCGATGAACATGGTTGGCAAGTATCTGTGTTAAGGGGAAGCATCCTGTGGACATATGCCTAAGAGTAATAGATGTTGAGGTAGATCAGTTCCCATCTTCCAGAGGAACCATCATTCTGATTTCTAAAGAGGCTGTTCAAGTTTGCACTTCCACTAACAATGGCTGAGTGTTCCCATTACTCCATATCCTCATCAGCATGAACTGTCATTTGTTCTATTGATCTTAGCCATTCTGACAGGTATAAGGTGAAATCTCAAAGTGGTTTCTGTTTGTATTTACATGGGGACTAGGGGTGGATGGTGAACATTTCTCTAAGTGTTTCTCAGCAATTCTAGTTTTCTCTGTTGAGCATTCTCTGTATAGAACTGTACCTCAGTTTTAAATTGTGTTGTTTTTCTTGATAGTTTTTTAATTACTGTTTTCCATATAAAACTCAGAATGGTCCTTTTGAGATCTGTGAAGAATTGTGTTGAAATGTTGATGGGGACAGTATTGAATATGTAGATTGCTTTTGGCAAGATGGCCTTTTTTACTATGTTAATACTACCTAGCCACAAGCATGGGAGGCCTTTCCATCTTCTGGTGTCTTCTTTAATTTCTTTCTTTAAAGGATTGAAGTTTTTATTATATAAGTCTTCTACTTGCTTGGTTAGAGTTACCCCAAAATATTTTATGTCATTTAAAATTATTATAAAATATGCTATTTCCCTGATTTCTTTCTTAGTCCATTTGCCATTTGCATATAAGGAGGGTACTGATTTCTTGAGTTAATTTTGTATCTATTTGCATTACTGAAAGAGTTTAACATATGTAGGAGTTTCCTAGTGGAATGTTTAGGGTCATTTATGTATACTATCATCTTTAAATAAAAAATACTTTGACTTCTTCCATTCTAATTTTTTCCCCTTGGTATATTTCAGTTGTCTTAGAGCTACCTAAAATTTCAAGTTCTATACTGAATAAGCATGGAAAGTATAGTCAACTTTGTCTTCTTCCTAATTTTAATGGAACTGCTTTGAATTTCTCTTTATTTATGATGATGTTGGCTACAGGCTTGATGTAAACTGCCTATAGTATGTTTAGGTATGTCCCTTGTAGCCCCATCTCTCCCAGAACTTTTATCATGAAGGGGTGTTGGATTTTGTCACAAGCTTTTTCTGCATCTAATGAAATGATCATATGGGTTTTTTTTTCTTCAGTTTGTTTATATGGTAGATTACATTTATTGATTTTAGTATATTGAACCATCTCTGCAACTATGGGATGAAACCTACTTCATTCTGGTGAATGAATTTTTCATGTATTCTCAGATGTAGCTTGTAAGTATTTTATTTAGTATTTTTGAATTTTTGTTCAAAAGAGGAATTGGTCTACAAATCTCTTTTTGTTGGATCTTTATATGGTTAGGGTATCAGGGTAACTGTGGCCTCATGAAATGAATTGGACAATGTTCCTTCTGCTTCTGTGTTGTAGAATAATTTGAGTAGTATTGGTGTTAACTCTTCTTTGAAAGTCTGGTAGAATTCTGTGATAAAACTGTCTGGCCCTGGACTTTTGAATAGTTGGGAGACTTTTGATGATTCCTTCTGTTTCACTGGGAGTTACAGATCTGTTTAATTGCTTATCTGATCTTGGTTTAACTTTGGTAAGTGGTACCTATTTAGAAAAGTTTTCATTTCTTTTACATTTTCTGATTTGGTGGAGTACAGGTTTTTAAGGTATAACTTTATGATTCTCTGTCTTTTCTCTCTGTCTGATGTTATGGCTCCTTTCACCTATAATTTTGTAAGTAGAATAGTCTCTCTTCAACTTTTTGCTAAGTTTGATAGGGCTTTGCAAATCTTACTGATTTTCTCATAGAACTCTTTGTTTCATTGGATCTTTGTTTTTTGTTGTTGGTATTTCTAGCTTATTGATTTCTGCATTAAGTGTGATTATTGCTTTCTGTTTACCCCTTTTGTGTGTGATTTCTTCCTTTGCTCTAAAGACTTTAGGTGTGCTATTAAGATCTCTTCAAGTTCTCTTATGTAGGAATTTTTGTTATGAGCTTACCCTTTTGAACTGCCTTTATTATATACTCATTAGAGTATGTTGTGTATTCATTTTTCTCTAATTACAGTAAGTCTTTGCTTTCTTTTTAAATTTATGCATTGACCCCTTTTTTTTAAAGTCATTAGTGAGTTTTTCTTTTTCCATGAATTTGTAAGCTTTTTATTGTTTCGATTGTTGGTATTCAGCTTTAATCTACTGTATTTAGATAAGATGGTGCTGTTTTAATTTTCTTGTATCCGTTGAGGCTTTGTTTGTGTCCAAATAAGTTTTCAGTTTTGGAGAAAGTTCCTTGAAGTGCTGAGAAGAATGTATATTCTTTTGTGTTCGCGTGAAATGTTTTGTAAATATCTGTTGGGTCCATTTGGTTTATAACAACACTTAGTCTCAGCATTTCTCTCTTTAGATTTTGCTGGGATCACCTGTCTATTGGCAAGAATGGGGGCAATGGAGTTTCCCACCATCAATGTGAGAGTTTCTACATGTGATTTAAGCTGTAGTAGAGTTTCATTTATAAACTTGAATGCTCTTGCGTTTGGTGCATAGATGTTAAAAATATCTTGGTGAATTTTTTCTTTGATCAGTATGTAGTGTCCTCTATGCTGATTAGTTTTAGTTTGAAGATATTAAAATTGCTATACAAGCTTGCTTCATGGATCCATTTCCTTGGAATAACTGTCTTCATCCTTTTACCCTTAAGTGATGTCTATCCTTGATGTTAAGGTATGTTTCTTGGATCCCATTTTTACATTAATTCTTTTAGTCTGTGTCTTTTTATTGGAGTATTAGAAGCATGGATATTGAGAGATATCAATGACCGATGATGGTTGAGTTCTGTTATTTTGTTGCTATGATTTTGTTGAAGATTTTTTTCTGTGCCTTTGACCTGAATTCTTCTCCTTCTCTTTTTCCTATTATTCTTAGATTTAGCCTTTCAGTAGTTCTCTAGATTTCCTTTATGTTTTATGTCAGGAAATAGCATTTTCTTTGACTGAGTTATCCAGTTCTTTCATTAGTGCCTGAAACTCTCTCTTCCATCTCTTATATTCTGTTGTTGAAAGTTGCCTTTGAGGTTCCTACTAAAGTTTTTAATTTTTCATCCTTTGGTTTGGGTTTTCTTTATTGATTCTATTTCTATTTTCAGGTCTTTAGATGCTTTATTTATTTTATTCCCCTGGTTGTTTTTCATCAATTTCTTTAAGTGCGTTATCATTTCCTATTTATAACATATTCATAAAGGCTAGCTTAAGATTTTGTCTTGTGCTTGAGCTATGTTGCATTTCTGAAAGCCTACTGTGGTAGGATTTTTGGATTCCACTGGAGAAAATTTGTTCTGGTTATTATTGATTGCGCTTTTATGTGATGTCTAGAAATCTAGGTTTGAAAAGATTGTAATAGGAAGCTGATATCTGGTCATATCTTTGTTGGATGGATGTTTTGTTCCTTGGTTTCTGTTGTTCTCTCTGTTTCTTAGGAGGGTGTGGTAGCTTTGTATTGACTGGTAGAAAATTCTTCATGGGTGCTGATGTACGGTCACTGAAGGTACTCTATAAAATATGTGTTTAGGTATTAGAAGCTGATACTTAGGATAGGGAATGAATAGGGAGAGGCATAGGGGGTCCACAGATGGGGAAAACAAGATGTTGTACCAATATCATCTCAGTTCTTTGGAAATTGGGGCAAAGAATGAGGAAAGGCCTCAACAGGCAGTCTGCTTCAGAGCTGGGTATGGGGCTGAGAGATGAGGTTTGGAATAGAAGAATGAGTGTATTTGTCTATTTGTTTCTTTGGGTGGTAGGGCTGTGTTTTCCAAGGGAATACCTGCTGGAATTGGGGGCTAGGATAAAGTAATGAACAGGAGTAAGGGAGTTTAGAGGGGAAGACCTGTGTGACACAATAGAGATGGTACAAGGAGGGAGTGGGGGTTTCATCAAGTGGTCTGCTTCAGTGCTGGGATGAAACTGGGGAAATGGGTTTGGAGGACATTAGCAGATGATCTGCAGTTAAGTTACCTGCTTCTTTGACTGGTGTGGAGATTTTGCTCTTGATATCAGTGTGTTTCTTTCCTCTGAAATTATCAGTCTGTCCCTTCTTCTATCTATAGTTTTAGCAACCTTAACTTAAACTGCTTAGTTTTAAGTTCTTTCAAGAGAAAAACAGGCGAATAAAGTTATCTGAAATGAGTAGATGTTCATACTCATTTGGGGAATATTTTGCCTCAGGTGAGCATCATTTCTTTTTTTAATTAATTAATTGTTTATAATCTTCATCTTTTATTTTTTTTAATTTTTGTGGGAAGGCATGAATTCATAGGGAATATGCTCCAGTCTCTCTTGGGAATTCTCACAAAATGTGTTTCTCTGGGTGGGACGGGATGGTACTTTAGTTGAACACAGTGCCTTTCTCTTGACTTTCATTTTTTTTCAATGATTATTTTCCTTTCCATTTTAAGAAGCCATCTCTGCTCATAGAATTCTCAATATGGTCAATCTACACATTCATTCTCTTGGCAAGAATCTTGTCCTTACTTGCCTGTTTATAATGATATTCACAACATGCTGAGTAATGTAAGCACTTCCAGTTGCACTTTGTTAATAGTAAGGGATGCTTCTTTTTCAGCGGTGCCCATTTCATTGAAGGATTCAATGTCACCCTTTTTGTAAACTCATGTGTGTCCAACAGACTAACTCTATGTTTCCTAAACGGCCTGGGGAACATAAAGTTTTTGCCTCTCCCCTTTCCCTGTGTTTATCATTTTGGCAGATTATTGGAAGATGTTTTCCACAGCTGGTGATGTGCATCTTTTAATGAAAAACTATATAATATTTTACTTACTGGTAATGGAGTTTTATAATCCTTGACAATCTTGTGATTTATCTTTATGCTCAGATACCCATATTCTTTTGTAATCTTGGATTGAAATTTAAGCTCAGTCTCCAGTGTGATTTAACTGAGGAAACATCATGGCATGATGATTTGTGACTTGGGGTCACAATAAACTGCATAAACAGAGGCATTTATACAAGTCCCTTTTCAGCATCAATCTTTATTTTCCCCTTTATTCTTAAGATAGGTAGACCAAAACAATATCTAGAACATTTGCATGTATGCTTCACTAAGTCCCAAACACTATGCTAAGTTCTGGAGGCAAGAAGATTAATGTGATGTAGCTTGTTTACTAAATAGGCTTATTATCTGGGGATAAATGTAGCAGCCAGAACATATGATTCAGTGCTTTATTCTGTGAGATGCTAAATGTACCTTCCTTGTGTTCCTTTCAGTCTCAGCTCTGGATCTTGTAATAGCAGTGCAAAGTATTCTGCAGGAACATATTGATGACTCTATATAATATGTAGAATATTGTGTATTGAGTTTGCATGTGCCATAGTTCACATAGGCCCACTAAATAATCAGGTGGATAGGGCAGCCCACTTTCTCATCTCAATGTAAGAGATCATTTTCAGTTCAATAATGGTGAGATGAAACATATGATCCCAGGACCTATCAATTCTTTTATACGCTACATCACTCAAAAGAGAAAATCCATAATGAAGCAATGGCTGGGGTGTAGGTTATGAAGAACTGTGTGTGTTGCTGGTTCTGTCTACCAAATGCCTGATGTCTGCTTTTCAAAATTAAGCATTTGAATTCCACTAGACTTAAAATAGAAACTCTATTAAGCCATTTCAAGCAACTCATAGTGGTAGCAATAAAACTAACAACAAACCCAGCAAAGATAAAAAAAAATCACACACAACACAAGGAGAAACTCCTTGATGGTACAACATGTGGCTGTAAGAATGACCTGGAACACATCAGGGTCAGTTCTTCTCTTCTTTTCTTTTCTTTTCTTTTCTTTTCTTTCCTTTTTCCCTTAATGCCAATGAGAGCAATGGTCAAACATTTATAGTAAATATTGCACAGATTAACAATGAACCTGAAGTGCAAAGACTTTAGGAATGAAGGCTGGGCCAAAGCAGGTAGAATAAAAGTAGCCAAAATAGATATTTACGAAAGAAGACAATGAATGTTTTGATGACCAGTTAAAGCTGTAGAAACTTAATGTGTTACATTAACATTTGTATGTTAAATATTTGCAGAGATTAGAACAAAGTACCACTTTCACAGCTCATAGACTTGGTGTAATAGTATGAAAGAGTATGAGAAATGAAGAGATGACATCTTCATGTAGCCTCTTTGTTTTGGGTTCACCATGATCTTAGCTTGCAGATATAGTTTCTTCAAAGTGTTGGTCTCTACAATGGAATGGCTATATCTTGCTCTTACTTGGTAAGTAAAAATCTGGAAATTAGAACAAGAACTGACCCACAGTCTTACCTTAAATAATATTGGGGTAGCATAGAACAGGTATCAAGTTATGCCTGATTTTCTCTTTCCAATCTTAAGTAGGAAATCAGAGAATTATTCTACAGTATTTTAAAAAGATACATGCAAAATTGAGTCCCTGGTGGGGCAGAAATAATGGACTTATTTACAGGTGCTTATTGCCTTCTCATTCTTCATGTCCTACTTTCGACATTACATCTATTTACTCCAGTTCCTGGGAACAGCTTCAGTATGTGAGTTCTTGAACAAATTCTTCTTCTTCTTCTTCTTCTTCTTCTTCTTCTTCTTCTTCTTCTTCTCCTCCTTCTTCTCTAAGCTATGCTGTTATATGTGCTGCCCTCGTTACTCTCTCAGCAACTCTTTATTAAGGATACAGAGTTACTGGAATGAACAGTTTCTGTGAACAAATTTGATGGCTGCTTTCTCAACATGGAATATTGTCCATAGAGGTAACTATGAAATGAATGCTAAATGAATGAATGCATTGTTAGTTTGGAGATAACAACCCAGAGAAGAGAGACATCATAATTTTCTGAGCAGAAGTTTTATACAATTATCATATGTTCTGAGTCATTATTCTACAACATGTGGCCAAGAAAGTAGCTAGAACCAGAGCATAAGGGACATGAAGGGAACAGATGAATAAGCAAGGAGGGCTCCAATACAAATTGTACTGAAACACTATTTCAGATTGGAAGGGAAGGTGGAAGGTGACAACTCAGGGAACATCCAATGTATTAGACCACCATCCCCTATGGTTGGTAGAAACATATTACAGTAACTTCTCTGCCCCCCCCCCCGACATGCTCCTTTTCTGTGGTTATTCTCTTCAATATTCTACCCCCAAGCTCCAGTCCTAAAATACTAAGGAGAGAATTCTAGAAATAAATATTTCAAAAGTTTTGATTGTGTGCTGGTTTAAGTAGGGTGAAAAAAATCTTGTGTGATCATCTCCATTCTACAAAGAGGCAAATCACTTCTTTGATTCTGCACAGCCACACTATATACTCTTATTCATAGGTCAGAACAAAATACTATAATGGGAGATGTCATTCTGTAAATATGTTTCTCATATTGGTTAATGAATAAAGCACTGTTGGCCAATAGGAAAACAAGATAGGCGGGACTAGGAAACAAGAAAGATTCTGGGATAGGTAGTAGAGGAGAGTCAGGATGTAGGACTTGAGAGGAACTCTGGACTTCTATCTGATAAGACCACGTGGAAACACTTAGATTGATAGAACTGGGTTAATATTTAAGACAGAGCTAGCCAATAAGGTGTTCTAGTAACAGGCCAACAGCTTTATATCTAATACAGTGTCTCTGTGTGTTATTTGGGGCTGATTAGGCTCTGGGACCAGGCTGGCAGGAAAACTGCTCTTAACAAAATGGCGCCTGCAATGTTAGGACCGAGAACTTTCACTTAAAACTTAACAAAAGCTTAAAAAGATGTTTTAGAAACAAACAAACAAACAAACAAAAACAGAGATAAGCAAAGCTTCTTAGTAGCAGCATTTTCTCTCAGTGGGACTCTGTTTTGCTAGAGACAAGCAGAGGTTTGTGCAGCTCCTTTAAGGGAGGTTTTGTGACTTAACATATAGATTCAGATAAAGAAAAATCTTTCACACAGGCTTGTGAAAGAAAAAGAAACAGAATAAAGTGGCTTAAAAATAAATAAATAAATAAATAAATAAATAAATAAATAAATAATAAGAAGAGCTTAGCTGGGTGTGGTGGCACAGGCTTTTAATTCCAGCACCTGGAGACAGAAACAGATCCCTGTGATTTCAAAGCAAACCTGGTATACAGAGTTAATTCCAGGACAGGCAATAGTTACACAAAAAAACCCTGTCTCAAAAAATGAAAAAATAAAAGTAGAAAAAAATAAAGTAATAAAAATGGCACTTAAAGATGACAAGCAAAGAGAGAGTTTGGATACTGTATGCTATTGTGCTGTCTTTGTATTGTTTAACTGCTGAGGAAATAGCAACAACTATTAAAAGAAATGGTGCTAGATTAATCCAATTCATATATTTTAAAAATAATTTGGCTTCAAAATTTAAGTCTAAGAACAGATTACTGGGAAAAAGAATTTCTATTTTTGTTTCCACAGAAAATGAAAAGCTGTGGATTCCTTCCAGACTAACATGGTTTGATCAAGCAAGACCCCATGAAATAGCATCCCAGGTGATCCAACATTCAAAACATCCTTGCAGACCACTACAGCCAGGATTTCTGCGTATTCTTAGGATCCCCATGACAGCACCCCCTACCGGCAGAAAGCATTTTAGAAAGAATGATGCCAAAATTCCCAAATATTGTGTATAAATGTTTGTTTTCATTTAAATGGGGTTGGTTTTCAATGGTTAATGATCACAACCAATCTCTTTTTAAAGTTAAAAAGGGATTATGGTATAGAAATGAATGCTTTGTTTTGGAATGGATTTTCATCTCTTGATAAAAATTTAAGGTCAATTTTGTGATATGTATATTTCTCCTCTTGTTTAGATATTAATTTATATAGCTCATCTAAATATGTAATATATAATGTAGTACAGATTATAGAGTTACCTATAATAGTTAAAACTTACAGTTAAGTTAGTTAGGTTTTCTAGATATATAGAAATATATTTGAGATAGATAAATATTCTTCAAACCTTTCAAAGACCTACAGATTATAGCATTTAAAATGGTTTAGGGCTTTTCTTAACGGTAAGGCACAACTTCTCCTGGCAACACCACCTGTGTCAAAAAAGAAGATAGACATTGAACAAACTCATTATGGAGTTTACTCCCAATATGACTTGACTAGCCATTTGGGCAAGATACTTGTCTAGACCGTTTAACTATGTGCGTCATAAAGTAGAAGTGCAGGCAGGACCCACAGAAAAGTGACTGCTGATACAAGATTGACATTGCCACAGGGTTTCTACTTCATGGAAGAGACTGCAAGACAGTCTTCAGGACACAGAGAAAAGTGACTGACAAACTGCAAATACAGGTGGACAGTTTAAAGTTTTCTGCTTTGCTGAGGAGTCTGCCAGACACACTATGGTATACAGGCTGAAGATGGATCATCATAAAAAAACTCAGGTGACTAACCAGATAGTAAATGTATCTCTAATTTCTAGAGTTTATATATTATCCTTCTGTGGTCTTTGATGGATTTGAAGACAGATAGTTATAGTTATAATTTTTCTTAGTTAGGATTAAAGATGTTACATATAAGACTTTAGACTTACAAAGATATGATAGATAATGAAATATTTTCTTTAAATCTTGATAAATGTTAATGGACTAAATATTGTTAACAATAGTTTTTATTTAATAACTCGTTTGTTATATATTTTACTATGTTAAAGTTATAACCCTTCTTTTTATTTTAGACAGAAAAGAGGAGATAATGGGAGATGGCATTCTGTAAATATATTCTCTTATTGGTTAATGAATAAAGCACTGTTGGCTAATAGGAAGGCAAGATAGGTGGGACCAGGAGACAAGGAGGATTCTGGGAGATGTAGTAAGAGATTCAAGATGTACTGACTTGAGAGAGTAAAGGTCCAGGGACCCTCTCTCTGGTAAGATAAGACCATGTGGAAATACTTAGATTAATAGAAATGGATTAATATTTAAGACAGAGCTAGCCAATAAGAAACACTAGTAAATGGTCAACAGCTTTATATCTAATACACTGTCTCTGAGTGTTATTCGGGGCTGATGGCAGCTGTGGGACCATGCTGGCGGGAAAACTACTTGTAACTAAATGTCACAACCTCACTTTGAGGGTCCATCTGTTCAGTCTCACCAGTTAGTCAGGTCCATGGTTGGAAGGGGGAGTGTGGATTGAGGAAAGAAACAGGCTAATGACAAATATAGAGTCAGAAGGGTACCCAGTGAATACTAAGATGAGCCCCAAGTTTATTACTCAAACTCTTATATACCCTAATCAAAAGAAAGGGAAGCAAGACTTCCTTACCAAGATACACAGAACAAGCAAGCATAATTATCTTCTTGATACACAAAACATCAAGTAACTACACTCTAAATCAAATATCCTGTTGTTAAGGAGGAACATTCATTAGTTATTCCTTAGGCCTAATATTCCATTGTCAAGGTAAGATACACATAGCCACACCTTAACCTTGAATGAGCTAGAGTGCATTTGAACTCTCTGACCTTAAGTCAAGATGGAATGGATCCATTTCTATGGGCACTGACACCTAAACAGTAGTCAGCAACCTCACATGGTTTCCTATAAGTGAATATGGGGCTAACAAAAAATAGCATTAATAAATGGTTTCTTGATGCCAGACTACAAAATGTTTAAATAAAATGTGGAATGAATCCAAGGTATTTATGGCAGTGCTTGCCTATGTTTTATTATGTGACTTTACTGTAGCCTAGGTTCTTAACATGCAAATGTGTTTTTAAGCCCATACATACAGTTATGCCTGCAACATCAATGAATGTTACCCGAACACCTCAACTCATATTTGAGACTATGGACACATTATGAATGAAAGTATTTCCACAATGATTTTATGGTCTTTTTTTTCCTATAGAGACATCATTATTCAAAACAAAGACTTTTGGTATTTTTCTACTGTCATTTCTTTTAATTTGTCTTTGAACTATGTTGGGTATATTTGATTTTTAAAATTGTTACCCTACTCACTAGTTTTAGTTTAGTAAAAATTATTAAATTAATTTTTACTTTGGATTCAGATATTATGTTCAACAATCTCTGAAATGGCCGTTAACATATTTCTGCCATTTTGTACTTTCTATTTATACAAAGCAGTGTTTTCAGAATTAGTGATTGCAGCATGAATAATATAAACCCTGAGACAGATAATAGAATTCAAGCTGAAGATCAGAGAAGCAAAGTGGCTAAGCCAACAGAGAGCTCTGACCTCTCACCTCTGACCTCTCACCTCTGACCTCTGACCTCTGACCTCTCACCTCTCACCTCTCACCTCTCACCTCTCACCTCTCACCTCTCACCTCTCACCTCTCAAATAGTCACTGAAGGGATGATCCACAGTCTGGATTGCATCTCCAGACTGCACTGCTCCTTACCACACCTCACATTGCTGCCTCAGATTTCACTGAACTCCTCACATTCTACCTAGTGCTGGGGTTAAAGGTATGATCTCTGTTTCTCTTTTAGACTGATTCACTCTCATGTAGTCCAGGGTGGTCTTGAACTCACAGAGATCCATCAGCCTCTGTCTTCTGAGTCCTAGGACTAAAGGTGTGCACCACCAACCACTACCCAGCTTCCATGGCTAACTAGTGTGACTGGTTTTGCATTCTAATTTCCAGGAATGTTTTACTATATCATAAACAATATATCACCACATAATATTAGAAAATGTTGATGATTTTCTGTGTCCTACAACATCAATTAGCAAATATTCTTCCAAGGTGAAAGGATTTGTTGTTGTTTTAGCTTTTTTTTTTTTTTTTTTTTTTTTTTTTGGTTTTTAAGGTATGGCCTTGAGCTTACTATGTCACTAAGAATAACTTTGGACTTCTGATCCCCCTGTTTCCACACCCTAAGTTCTGAAATATTTTAAGTGTACATCACCACACTAATTTTTTTTAATGCAGTGCTGGAGATAAGATCCAGTGCTTCATGTAAGTTTCTCTACTAAATACTCTATCAACTGAGCTATAGCTCCAGTTCAAATAGGCAACTTTTCACATTGGTAAAAGCAAGCATGTCTATCTTATTAGTGTATAAACTTGTATCATCTTTGACAAATGATAAAGTCAAATATATACCAAAGAAATAACTTTTATTATTCATTATTGAATAATTGAAAATTGTATACCTATGTTACATACTTTTATACTCAGGATCTGTAACATTTTCTCAAGCATAAAGCAGTCAGAAGTGAAAGAGTTTAAGGACCTCTTCACAGACATCTTAGTGTCATGATATGTGGGGCTTACGGTCAAGTATTTTGTACCCAGCAAAAGCTGGGGGCGTAAGAGTGGCAAGACTGACAATTTGAAAATGCTAAAGGAAAGTCAAAATACATTTCCTTTCAGTGAAAACAGGGAAGTATCCAACTTAATGAGGAAAATAAAATTTTGTAAGCTGAAGTTACCAAGACATTCTGAGAGAAAGTACAGTCACCTACCTTTTGTTTTCATATATATTTAGGACTTCTATATTATTACTAAGTTTTAGACTCTTACTCTTTCTAATTTATTAAGCCAACTATTACATAACTATGTCTGCATAGGAAACTCACAGTAATAATACAGTTAGACACTGTCCATGGTTTCAGGGATGCATGGAATATCTTTGGATACATTCCCCACAGGTAAGCTGCAATCACTGTGCTCATAATTTAGACCCAGCTCCTCCAGAACTCACTGATTTTCATTAAAAAAATCTGTTCTTTCTGTTAACTCAACTTGCCTGTACTCATCTGAGTAGCAAAGAAGAATGAGAGGTAAATTGATTGTTATAAAGGTATCTGGAACAAAAGGCATGTAAAAGTATATTATACACCTGATCTTGACTCATTCTGTAAAAATAGGATTATTTTTACTTTGTTTCCAATTCAAAAAGTCATTTAAATTTAAGCAGATGCTGCAAAGAAAAAGACCACGCTAAAAACTCATATTCCTACTACATCAATGCAGATGATTACTGCAATTAGAAAACTAGTGTTAGGGCAGAAGACTCAGTTCTAGGAGTCCCAGCAGAATGAGCTTAGTAACCTGCCCCAATACACCAATTACAGAGAAGAGTGATGGCAGAAAGCAGAGAAAAGAAATTAATTAATGTGACACATTATGGGGAGAACAGAAAAAGCAATCTAGTAATTCCAAGTCTGCAAGAATTGACATGAATTTTCAGAGAGGAAGAATTAGGACAGAAGGAAAAAGGTATGCATAATTAAGCATGTTGGTTGAAGTTCAATGGATTGATCATAATTTCAATTCTGGTTTTGCAAAAAGTTTCCTCCCTGCTCAATGGGACCAATCTGGTTCCCATAAGATTTCTACTGTCACTATTGTAGATAACTACCCTCCCTCACTTGTGGGGGATGTGTATTGCCAGGGTTTGCTTATTTTTTAATCTGAGGTGACTTAGAATCTATAACAATGACTAGAGACCTTTAGATATATTTTGGAAGTTTGGGGAAGGGCATTGAAAAGCCAAGGGTAAGTGCCTGCAGCCTGAAGCAGGAGGAAATGGGTAGATGAGCTTTTCCATAGACACATACAAAGAGCTGATACACCTGTGAGGAAAGGCAATCCTGGGGCTTACATACGGTTCAAGAGGAAGCTATAAAATAAAGCTTTTATTCTGCATTCTGGACCAAGTGAGGAGCCAATGTCTGCAGCAAAAGTAGTTTCTAAATGCCTGCTTCAAACTTACAAGTTCAAAGTTAAGGGTTAATCTAACTGCCTGAGTTTGAAAAGGAGCATTTCAAACTATACAGCAATTGGAGAAGAAAGCTGTTGTGATCTTGTCAGTTTGCCTCCTGGATGGCTAACCAGTTACCCTGTTCCCTTTCTAGGACATTTCTCCTGCTAGGATTCACATCTTCACATTGTCATTAGAAGTGCTAATGCTAGCAAGTTCCCAGCTTATCTCTTCATGAGGGAGGCCTCTGTCTTGCCTACATAAAGAGTTACACAGGACCTACTGGTGAGAGGTTTCTGGTTATTTGGCCAGAAGCTAGTGGCATCTACATGAACCTTGCTGGAAGAAGAAGACAACACTGAGAGACAACGTCTTTTTCATTAGTGACTTGTGTTGAAATAGATGGAGACCATCATACAGATCCTTTTAGCACTGTGTGATTACCTATGGCATCTTGCTGCCATGCATAAAGACACCTTAACTCATGCATACGCAAAATAGGTGGATTAGACTACCACAAAGTTTCACTCAGTAGTTCCCCAAGGCCATCCTGTGGCTATAAAAATTTTATGTCAAAAGCCTCCTATAATAAGTGGTAAGCATTCTGATTTTATAAATGAAAGGAGGCACTTGAAACCTTCAGCACCGAGAAGGCTCCTCTATGAGGCCTTGGTCATGGGCCAACTGTGAGCTAACTTTATCCTCTGTATTAAAACAACGTCTTCCTTATAGCTGCAAATCCATTGTGATTATTGGTCCAGAATAAGAGAACATTTTCTCTTGTTAATAACATTTGTTGCCAGAATCTTTAAAGCCACACTCCTTGTGCTTCTGCTGCAGCACTGTATCCTTTAACATCTTCCTATTCGGACCTCCCCTAGGCTGCCTGAACTTCACACTGTAGCCTTCTCCTCACTCCAAGCCTTTGCACACTGCTCTGTCTTCCGGAAATACACTAAGAAAAAACTCCTAATGGCCACTTGAGCTCTATAGAGCCGGTTCAGTGTGTTTAGCTCTTATCTTTGAGATGAGCCGTCTCTCAACAAAGAGAATAAATAAATAAAAGTTCATTTTCTTTATACATTTTATTATTATTTATAAAAATTTTACAAGTCGATCTCAGTTTCTTCTACCTCCCTCCCTCCCTCCCTCCCTCCCTCCCTCCGTCCCTCACTCTCTTCCTCTTCTCCTCTTCCCCTGTGACATGCACCCTGGCCACCCTCCCCTCCCATCCCCTCACCCCCATTCCACTAGTAGGCCTATGGTATCAAGGTTGGGTCATGTAAATCTGTTAAGGCATTTGAGTAGGGACTAGGACTTCTCTCCTGTCTCTAGGTTAAGGGGGTATCCCTCCATGGGGGATGTGTCTGAAAGGTCCTTTTGTGCACCAGGAATACATCCTGTTTCTACGGTCTGAGGTCCCCCAGACTGGTCAGTCCTTCTAGCTGAGACCCATATCCAGGGGGACTGAATCAGTCCCATGCTGGATTCTCAGCTATCAGTCTGGGGGAACATTAGCTTCTCCTTTGGGTGTCTCTGCAACCTGGTCTTGTCCTCTCTCTCTGCATCTGGATTCTAGTTCAACTCAGTGTTTAATTATGGGTGTTTGCTTCTGTTTGCAACAGGTACAAGATGAGGGATCCATAATAATGGATAATTTAGTTGATGATCTCACTATCAGGGAAGGGCATTTATGGTAGCCTTTCCACGGTTGAAAGAATTGTTAGTTGGAGTCAGTCTTGTAGGTCTCTAGACCTTCCTTTAGGTTCAGTTTTTTCTTCAAACCAATAATGGCTCCCACTTTTATGTTCTCTCTGCATCTCTCTCTCTCTCTCTCTCTCTCTCTCTCTCTCTCTCTCTCTCTCTCTCTCTCTCTCTCTCTCTCTCTCTCTTTCTGTCTTCTATTCTGACCCTGACTCAATCTACCTAGTTGCACATACTTTCCTCTCCTCCCCTTTTCTTTCTCCTAGTTCTCTCTCCATTCACTGCCCCCTCTCACTCTCCATGTGTTCTGGGGGACTTGTCCCTTCCCCCTTTTGTGAGGGAGCATATATAAATCTCTTAGAATACACTTTGTATCCTAGTTGCTCTGCTGGTGTGAATTATAGGCTCGTGATCCTTTCCTCTAGGTCTCAAATCCATATATGAGTGAGTACATACTCTGTTCCTCTTTTTTGTGACTGGGTTACCTCATTCAGGATGGTTTCTTCAAGTTCCATCCACTTGCCTGTGAATTTCAAAATTCCATTATTTTTTTTTCTGCAGAGTAGTACTCCATTGTGTAGATGTGCCACATCTTCTTTATCTTCTGTTAAGGGGCATCTAGGTTGCTTCCAGGTTCTTGCTATTACAAATAATGCTTCTATGAACATAGTTGAGCACATGTCTTTGTTGCATGGATGTGGGTCATTTGAGTATATACCTAAGAGCAGAATTGCTAGGTCCTGTGGTAAATTTGCTAGGTCCATTTTCCTGAGGAACCGCCATACTGATCTCAAAAATGGCTGTACAAGCTTACACTCCCAACAGCATCCCAACAGTTAAACCATCCCTATAACCCAGGGATTAAGCCTACTAGGTCCATGGTGGATGATTTCTTTGATGTATTCTTGGATTCGATTTGCAAGTATTCTATTGAGTATTTTTGCATCGATGTTCTTCAGGAATTTTGGTCTGTATTTCTCTTTCTTAGTTGTATCTTTGTGAGGTTTGGGTACCAAGGTGATTGTGGCCCTGTAGAAAGAGTTTGGTAATGTGCCTTCTGTTTCTACTGTGTGAAACAATTTGAGGAGTATTGGAATTAGCTCTTCCTTGAATTTCTGGTAGAATTCTGCAATGAAGCCATCTGTCCCCAAGCTATTTTTGGTTGGAAGGCCTTTGATGACTGCTTCTATTTCATTGGGGGTTATAGGTCTATTTAAGTTGTTTGTCTGTTCTTGATTTAATTTTGGTAAGTGGTAGTTGTCCAGAAATTTGTTCATTTCTATTGAATTTTCAAATTTTGTGGAGTACAGGTTTTCAAAGTTTGACCTGAAAGTTGTCTGGATTTCCTTTGTGTCCATTGTTATGTCCCCCTTTTCGTTTCTGATTTTGTTAATTTGCATGTTCTCTCTCTGCTTTTTTGTTAGTTCAGATAAGTGTTTGTCTATCTTGTTTATTTTCTTGAAAAACAAATCTTTGTAGCAGTGATTTTTTTTGTATTGTTTTCCTGGCTTCTATTTTATTGATTTCAGCCCTCAAATTGATTATTTCCTGGCATCTACTCCTCTGGTGTTAGTTTGCTTCTTTTTGTTCTAAGGCTTTCAGTTGAGCTGTTAATTCTCTAATGTGACTATCCTGTGTTTTCTTCATGTGGGCACTCAGTGCAATGAACTTCCCTCATAACACTGCTTTCAAGGTGTCCCATAAGTTCGCATATATGGTGTCATCATTTTTGGGAAGTCCTTAATTTATTTATTTCTTCTTTGATCCAGGTGTGTTGCAGTTGCACATTGTTCAGTTTCCATGATTTTGTGTTGTTGTTGAATTCTAATTATAAAGCATATTGGTCTGAGAAGATACAGGGGACTATTTTGATTCTTTTGTATCTGTTGAGATTTGTTATGCCACCTAGTATGTGGTGGATTTTAGAGAAGGTTCCATGCAGATCAGAGAAGAAGATATATTCTTTTGTGTTTGGGTGGAATGTTCTATAGATGTCTGTTAAACCCAGTTGAGACATAACTTCTGTTAGTTCTTTTGTTTCTTTGTTGAGTTTCTGATTGGTGGTCCTGTCTAGTGGTGAGAGTGGTGTGCTGAAGTCTCCCACTATAAGTGTGTGAGGTTTTATGTGAGGTTTGAGTTTTAGTAGCATTTCTTTTACGAATGTGGGTGTCTTTGTATATGGGACATAGATGTTCAGCAATGAGACTTTGTGTTGATGGATTTCTCCTGTGATGAATATGAAAAGACGGTCTTCATCTCTTTTGATTAATTTTGGTTTGAAGTCTAACTTCTTAGATATTAGGATAGCCACATCTGCTTGCTTCTTGGGTCCATTTGATTGGAAGATCTTTTTCCAGCCCTTTTCCCTGAGGTAATGTCTATCTTTGAAGCTTAGATGTGTTTCTTATATTCAGCAGAAAGATGAATTCTGTCTTCATATCCATTCTGTTAGCCTGTGTCTTTTTATAGGCGAGTTAAGACTGTTAATGTTGAGGGAAAGTAAGAACCATTGATTATTAATGCTTGTTTGTTTTAGATTAGTTTTTGACAGTGGTATTGTGAATGTATTTGTCCTGCTTTACCCTTGTTTCTGTTGCCTTTGTCTTTGTGAGCGTAGTTAACTTTCTTAGGTTGGAATTTTCCTTACAAAACTTTGTGTAGGGTTGTATTTGTAGACATGTATTGTGAAAATCAGTCTTTGTCATTAAATATTTTGTTTTCTCCATCTATAGTGATTGAGAGTTTTTCTGCGTGTAGTAGCCTGGGCTGGCATTTGTGGACTCTTAGTTCTTGTAGAACATCTATCCAGGACTTTCTGGCCTTTAGGGTTTCCATGGAGAAGTTACGCGTAATTTTGATAGGTCTGCCTTTATATGTTACCTGTCCTTTTTCCTTCACTTCTCTTAATATTCTTTCTTTATTCTGTATGTTAGGTGAGTTGATTATTATGTTGAGGGGTCTTTTTTCTTTGGTCCAGTCTATTTGATGTTCGGTATGCTTCTTGTACTTTCATGGGCATGTCCTTCTTCAGATTGGGAAAGTTTTCCTTGATGATTTTGTTGAATATGTTTTTGGCCCCTTTGAGCTGGGCTTCCTCACCTTCCTCTATGCCTATTATTCTTAGGTTTGGCTTTTACATGGTGTCCCACATTTTCTGGATGTTTGTGTTAAGCATTTGTTGTATTTACAATTTTCTTTGGTCGATGAATCTATTTCCTCTAGTTTATCTTCAGCACCTGAGATTCTCTCTTCCATCTCTTGAATTGGGTTGGTTATGCTTGTGTCTGTAGTTCCCGATCATTTGCCCAGTTTTTCTATTTCCAGCATTCCTTCAGTTTGTGTTTCTTTATTGTCTCCATTTATGTTTTAAGTCTTGAACCATTTCCTTCATCTGTTTAATTGTTTTTTTCTTGGCTTTCTGTACTTTCTTTAAGAAATTTATTCATTTATTCCATTTTTTGTTTGTTTTTGTTCCTTCCATTTCTTTAAGGGTTTTTGTCACATTTTCTTTGAGGTCCTCTATCATTTTTATGATGATAATTTTTAAGTTGTTCTCTTATGATTCATTTGCTTTGTTGTGTTCCAACTAGTTGTTGTAGATTCCCTAATCCTGGTGATGTTATGCTTGTCTTTCTGATGTTAGGTGTTTTCTTGTATTGCCTTCTTCCCATAGCTTTATCCAGTAGGTGTTGGTGGTGTCTCTCCCTATCTCTATGGGCTTAGGTGGGTCAGAGTTTCAATGTCTGTAGCTCTGGGTTGTCCAAGCTCTCTAGGAGGTCTCTCTCTAGCCAAGGCCTGGTGATGGGGGGGCAAATGCTGGGATTAAAGGGTCATCTTTTGTAATAATTTAATGATAGATACAATTGAATAAACCAAACTTTAACCAAACACAAGTTGTAAAATATTCTAAGTGACGAACAGTGATTTTTTTTTGTCTATCTTCTAGAGGAAGATATCATTAATCCTGGTATTCATCAAGTCTGCACCAGTTGGTAAATAGATGTTGCACTGTCTTAAAGGTCTCCCTCAACAGTTTCCTTCAAGAACTCCTCTTCACTGCATGGTGGAAGCTGGCCTAGCTGTGGATTTTAGATCCCAGACCTACAGATTCTGCATATGTCCATTTTAACTCTTCTGTTTCTCACTAGTTGCCAAAATAGTTTTGAGTATTTTTTTCCAGGCAGTCAAGCATAACAGACAAGTTAGTATCCTGAAACAATATTTGGTTTGTGGTTATGCACATTGTTTTCCTCTTATAATAGTACACTTCACATGTGTGCATACACACACACACACACACACACACACACACACACACACACACTATACACATGCCTCTCCAAAACAATGCACCTAGAAACCTTACACACCCCTCACCCATCCAGGTACATCAGGCTACATGGACTTCTATCTCTGAACAATAAAATTTCCCTCTCTAGCAACATTCAGATTTAGATAAATGCTATTCAAATATGTCCCTATGTATCCAAGTTTGAAGAATAGAATAACTAATCTAGCCCGAAGTGGGTATTGGTGAATTCTCAGTAAGGCAGAATTGTGTCCTCCAGCAGACTTTTAGGGAGAATCCCCTATTTATCATCTTATGCCTAGGCATAATTGAATGTGCATGTGATTAGAATTAGATGCATTATGGGAAGGAAATGTACATTAGAAATAAATAAATGTATGACCAATTCATCAATCAAAATAGATACCCACCCTCACTACACCCCTTAGTAATTAATTCTTCCTTCTCTTGAGCCCCATCAAAGGAAGCACTGAACAATAGCCAGATCCTTTAATACTTTCACTGATGTCTCCCACTGTCAAGACCAACAGCACATCTTCCTCAAATCTGTTGTATTGCTGTGCTCCAAAATTAGTTATTTTTGCTAAATCGTAATTAGTTATTTTGTAAATCTGTGTGAGCCTCGTTCTTTGAATGAGAGCCAATAACTTGAAAACACTTAACCCAGAGACTGACCACCAGTAAAATTTATACACGTCACTAAATTCACCCAATTTCTGGAGGAGCAATGGCAGTGATTCTGTGTCAATAATATAATAATAACTGACAAGGAAACAAATCTAAGTGTGACTGAAAATCCAATCTGCACTTAGGAAAAAAATCAATACAGCGCTATGCCCTGAACCAAAAGGATCTAAGAGTTCCATGAAAACTGTCAAGGAAAGACAACTAAGATTAGGAAAATTAATGCTTTAAATGTACTACCTAAAATGGTTTAATTATAATCATCAACAGGATAAATGCCTTTCATCATAAACCTCTTATTTACTGCAACCATTCTCATGTGTAGGTGTTGAAACACATTTTGGTTTAGTATTTAGTAACTTGTCAAGCACATATTGAGCTTTTGTGAATTTGGATGCATCTAGCATATGCAGGATAAAATAATTATAGAGAATTTACAATGGGGGCAGTCCCATGGTGGTATTTATTGGCATAATTAAGACTAGTTACGAAAGATGGGTGGAGGTTAAAGGAGAGTCGGATTATGAAGAAGATGCTGAGATGCACATAATGCCTCTGACTGTGTGAGATATTTACTATATAATTCACTTCTATTATTGTGCAACTTATGAGATACAAAAAGAAATATGTAACAAACAGAAGAAATAAATAAAATTCAACCATGGCATATACACATAAAAATTAATCTGTAAATGAATGTTCTCAGATCCACATTTGTTTACATGGAGTCAGTGTTGGCAGTGGTAGGAAGGCAAGCAAGGTGTTGAATGAAATGTAAGCAGTCTTAGATCCTCAGGAAAAAGTGAGTAGCCTATGAAGGAATGTGACTTAGAGCAAAGTAGCTATCAATCTCATGAGGAGTGTCTGGTATCCTGCTATGTGGGACATTCTGTGTAGCAGTGATACCCCTGTTGTCCTTTAAGAGGCTCCCACAATCAGGAGAGTTGATGGAGAACCACAGATCATTATAATCCATTTCAGTCAGCAATGAGTGCTGTGGAGATGTAGAAATGGGCCAGCTAATTCTGATCAAGAAACATTAAGCACAAGAGATATTGTGAGGCCAAATAGAGACCAATAATGAGAGACATTATTTTTTAATCAGAAAAGACAATACACACAGAAAAACCTCAGTAGTTTGGGAAGTCTAAAAAACATCCTCATTATTGTCCCTAACATAACAAATAAATCAAGGAGAGGGTACAGTCAGGGCTCTCTAGAGGGAAAAAATCAATAAGATGAACACATATTCAAGATGGATGTATTAGATGTCCTTGTGCAATACTGTCTGGCTGGTCCAGCAATAGCTGCCTTCATACGAGAGAGGCTTAGAACCTGGTGTCTACTCAGCCTACAAGGCTAGATGTCTCAGTAGTTCTGATCTGACACTGAAGGTCTGGAGGGTTTCTGGAGATTCACTGATTTTCAGGACATGATGGAAGACTGAAACCTACATTCTGATGCCATTAAAGGATGGCAGCAGCAGCTGTAAACCCAGGGCAGTAGTAATCCACAGGGAAGAATGCATTTACAAGCAAGATGTTCAGGGAGCCAGACAGACCAAAAACTTTTCTCTGTCTTATATTGGCCAGAAGGTACTATTGCATTTACGGTGAATCTCCCTATTTCAATTAACATAATCTAGAAAGTGCCTCACTACTATGCCCACAAACTAATCTAATCTAGATAATCCTTCACAGGTGTGCTTAGAGGCTAACATAATCTAGCTCATCACTTACAGATATGCACAGAAGCTGATATAATCTAGATAATCCCTCACAGATATAAACAGAGGTTAACATAATCTAGATCATCACTTATAGCTGTGTCAAAGGCTAACATGATCTAGATAATTCTCTACAGATGTACCCAAAGGCTAAACTAATCTAGATAATTCCCTACAGATGTACTCAGATTCTAGCCTAATCTAGGTAATTCCTCACATATGTGCCCAGAGGGTCATCTCATGAGTGATTCTTGATACCATAAATTCAAAGCCAGCACTAAACATAAAGTGACTCCCAGCATATTTCTATAGCATTTTAAAATGAAGTGCCATCCACAAGAGAAACTATTTCTTTGAACATGATCTTTATCCCTACAGCATTACATGTCGTTGTTTGGTCTTCCCAGCCTCAAAGCCTCCACCATCAGGCATATTGGCCTCCACTTTCTTTCAGGCCCAGTGGGAACTGCCATTAAGGCACATGCCTGGGTACAGAATGGGAAGAGACTTTCATCAACTCCACATCCTATAGTGGGCTAATATCGAAAATATAAAAAGAACTCAAAAAACTAGTTCCCAAGAAATCTAATAATCCAATTTTAAAATGGGTACAGATGTAAGCAGAGAATTCACAATAGAGGAATCTCATCTGGCTGACACTTAAATGTTCAAGATCTTTAGCCATCAGAGAAATGCAAATCAAAAAGAATTCCATCTTATATTTGTCAGAATGGCTAAGATAGAAGACACAAGTGATAGTTCATGCCGGAGAGGATGTGGAGCAAAAGGAGCACTCCTCCATTGCTGGTGGAACTTGTACAATCACTAATGAAAATCAATATGATGGTTCCTCAGAAAACTGGGTATCGATCTACCTCAAGAACCAGCTATACCACTGTTGCACATATACCCACAGGACAATCCATCCTTCCAAATGGATGCTTGCTCAGCTATGTTTATTGCTGTTCTATTCTTTTTTTTCCATTTCTTTATTGATTCTTTGGGAGTTTCATATCATGCACCACAATTCTACTCACCTCCTAATCCCTGCATATCCTCCCCTCACCCCTGCCACACACCCACAAAGGAAAACAAAACAAAGTAAGCAAGGAAACAAAAAAGTAAAAACAAACAACAAAAATCTCTTTGCTTCTCCTTGTGTGCCTCTCCAACACCTCTTCATTCATCTTGGTGGCATTGCAGGCTTCAGTGTGTCATGTACAATACCTCTTTGTCCCATCAGCTTTACTAGCAAATGTAAAATGAAAAAATGAATAACCCAGAGACAGATGTTGGGATTCAAGCTTCAAGCTAAAGAGCAGAGAAACAAAGCAGCCAGCCACTAGCTTTTATCTCTACCTCAGTTCAGACCAAAGGGATGCTCTTCAAACTATTTCAGACTTCACTACTCCTCAGATTCACTGAGACTGCTATACTCTCCTCAACATGGCTAGAGACTTCAATGTCTTCCTATCCTCAAAGTGGCTGGAGAATGAATATCAGGTCTGAGACCCTTTTCCTGTGTTAAATATCCCCTAGTGCTGGGATTAAAGGTGTGTGATCCCAGATGTTGAGACAGTTTTTGTGTGAGCTGTTTCTCTTTAGGACTAGATATATTTCTTGTAGCTCAGTGTGGCCTTGATCTAACAGGGATCTGTTTGCCTCTAACTCCAAAGTTGTGGGATTAAAGGTGTGTACCACCACCACTTGGCTTCTACAGCTTGTGGCTGACTTTGTGTTCCGAATTCTTAGGCAAGCTTTAATAAATCATAAATAATCTATCCCATAAGCAAATGTGCATTGCAATGAGTCACTGGTCAGGTCCAAGGCCTCTGGTTTCTGGTACACTATAATCACTGGATCCTCACCAGAACTCCTCGTATATCCTGTGACCACCCCAAGTCTTGGATATCCTGTGGGTATGGTTACATAGGACCAGTCCTTTCACAAGCTCTGGGTCCATACTCAGAAAGCAGCTGGGGTCTGTGTTGATGTCTGTCACCGATGTCACCTCAGGAGGCCTTAGGAACCATAAAAGATGAAATCACAGGGCCATGCTGAGCTGGCCGTGTCCTTCACTGATCCTGGAAAATCTGGCCTTGCCTCTCCCTAGACACTACAACAAGAGAGTTGTCCCCTGGAATGGAACTTGAGATAGATGACCCCCACTCCTCACCACAGGTAAAACTGAATTGACTCTGAGGACATGCAAGTAGAGAAGCTTGACTCCACCCTGTCACCCAAAGTGGGTGGCCCCAGTGTCCTGGACTGACAAACTTGGCTATCATCCAGGCCCATAGCCAGGCCTTGGGTTGGCCCACCCTAGCATTTACCCAATCTACTATCTGCTGTTCTATTCTTAATAGCTGGAAACTGGAAAGAACCAAGAGGGCTCTCAACTGAATGATGGATAGAGAAAATGTGGCACATTTACATAATAGAATGTTACTCAGCTGTTAAAAAAGGGCATCATAAAATTTGTAAGCAAATTAATGCAACTAGAAAAAAAGAATCATCCTGAGTGAGATAATCCAGTCCCAGAAAAACAAAAATGGTATGTACTCACTTATAAATGGATATTATAAATATAATTATAATCATGATACAATCCAAAGATCCAGGAAGGCTTAGTAACAAGGAGGACTCTAAAAGGAATGTATGGGTTTTACTGGAAAGGGTAAATAGATTTTGTGGGTGTATTGGGGTGGGAGCAGATGGGAATAGGAAGGATCAGGTGAGAAAGGTTGGAAGGAGAGAGTATGGAGAGAGATGACTGGAATTAGAGGGCATGGGTTGACCAATGTGGAAACCTAGTGCAGTAGAAACTCTCAGGAGTCTATGAGGGTGATCTTAGTAAGGATTCCTAATAATGGAGGATACAGGAGCCAGAACCAGCCATCCTCTGTAACCAGGCAACTTCCAGTGGTGGAACTGTAACAGCAACCCAGCCACCAAACTTCTGACCTACAATCTATTTCACCTGTCAAAGGTTCTGGGGCAATGTAGTCACAGAACTCATGGGAGTGACCAATGAAAGCATTTCAAGCCCTTTGGGGCCTAAAAAATCATGAGTGAGTCCCAGACATTGGGCACTGAGCTTTTATAATGCTGAATGTTGTTTTTGCTTTGACCTGATTATATCCGTACTTTTATTTTTACCTCTTAAAGTAAGAAAGAACTCACGCTTAATATATATATATATATATATAAAATACATAATATATATACATAATATATATATATATATATATAACAGGAGCTCACAGTTAAAAAAAACTGAAATTTTAAAAAGAAATTGTATTTTTTTAAATATTTGAATTTTTAAAAGCATGTGGGACTTTTAAAGTTATAACACATCTTGTACTACGATGGTAATATTAACATTAGATCTTGGGGGATAAAGAAAGGCTATAATTGAATGTGATTTGTTTGTGGGTTATGTTGACAAGAGGTCAGTTACACTGTTTAGTCTTTGTCAACTTGACATAAACTAAGTCAAGTGGGAATCTAACTTGAGGAATTGCCTCTATCAGATTGAACTACATGTATGTATGTGGCATTTTCTTGATAAGTAATTGATGTTCAAGGGAATATCCTACTATGGGCCATGCCACACTTGATTAGGTAGTTCTGGGTTTTATAAGAAAACAATCAGAGCAATGATGCATGCAGCACTCCTCTGCTCCCCCATGGTCTCTGCTTCATTTCCTGCATCCAGGTTCCTCCTTGAGTTCCTACCCTGACTTTCGTCAATGATAGAGTTGGTCATGGAAATGTAATCCAAATAAGTCCTTTCCTCTCCATAGTTGGTTTTGGTTGGTGTCCTAAGTAGGACAAGAATTAATTAGGGGACAGACAGAATAGGGTAGCACTTACAGCACAAGCTGGTGCCTTGTGCAATACCCTTCACTCCTGAAAGAGGACTTGGGGCACAGTGGAGCCAGGAGGGAAGTGAGGGGACAAAATGATAAGCTTGATTAACATTGCCTTTTTAAGGAAGAATATTCTCACAATGCCCAGATACACATCATCTATGTGCCTTCTCTTTTTAGCCATTTATAGCTTTAAGATCTCTTCTAGTTTCTGATGATGTTAAGGTAATATACTGAATGGCAAAATGAATAAAAAAAATGTCAAAACATTTTTAAAGTTGAGATTTTGAGCTTTTTCATATTCATAAATGACTCAAAGTATATGTTTAAATGCAATGAATTTTAAATAAAAGCAAATGCTTTCTTTTAAAATGTGACAAACAGAAAGATAAAACAATTCTTAAATTTTATTCTAAATTATTCTTTCTCAATTGCTTAAATACAAGCTGCTTACAGTGCAGCCATGATCTTCAGAGTGCTTGTGCTTAGTCTAGATTTTAGCTAAGGTATACTGTGCTGAATAAATTTTTCCCAAGGAATCAGTGGTGGTTATGTTTTTCTGAGTACATATACTTTGTATTTCTCTCTATGCAGATGTATTTGCCCACACAAAGATTAGTGTGCCTATCATCATAATTTTTGTGAATTGTGTGCTGTGATTGACAACAGGGAGCCTGCAAGGAATGATGAAAACCACTTTTCTTGTATAGTTTAGCTTGCACTACCAGCTCTTGCAGTGGTTACTCTGGTACTCAGGCTATTTTTCCAGCAAGAACTGATATTTGAAAGCAACACCAGCTGCTGATAGCTACTTTTACTATTTTGTATTACTGTGGATCAATTATATCTTATTTATATTTTAACTTGTAAAGCCATCTGAGTCATGACAGTTTCAGGAAAGATCTTAAAATTGATGTTTATACCTACCTGGAATATATCATAACTGTGCAGGTGATGAGAGAAAAAAAGGTAGATGTACATGATTTTTAGAATCTGGGAACCTAACTAAATGACAATCTTTACATTGGGAGAGATGTATTAAAAACCATACTTTTTACTGTCCAGGAAGGTATTCTGAACAAAGTCATCCACCAAGAATAAGACTTCCTTAGTTTAGAATATAACAAAAACTATTTGGTGTACTGAAGTCACAACATTGATGATATGGAATTTCATATTTTCCTGGTCTTCACTTTTTGTCCTCTCAAACTCCTCTGGGGCTGTTGATTTATCTATATCCACATTTTATACACCCCACAAACGCAGTTCTTATACACTGTATTCTAAAGGGCTTATTCCATGGCCTTGTTCTAGTCCTTATTTATGCCCCTCATATTGTGATGATCTAATCCCACCTCGAGTTTGTCAAGTGTCTCTAGGGTATCATGGGGTCCCCACTGCCTGAAGGCTATGTCCTGTGTGCTTTTCTTCTTTTATGTTGGATGTACTTTACATCTTCTTTTCCAGATGGAACCAGCAAAAAGTCATTTCTGAGAGTAGACAGCATAAAGTTGGAAATATTCACTGTCCCATGGGTGGTGGTGGTGCATGCTTTTAATCCCAGTGCAAGTGAATCTCTCTGAGTTTGGTCTACAAAATGAGTTCCAAGACAGCCCATGCTACATAGAAGGACCCTGTCTCAAACAACAACAACAAATGTATGGAAACATTCACTTTTCTCTCATTTTCTCACTTTCTAGCCTGTTGTCTCAGAAGGAAACTGAGTTGTAGTTACTGTGTTGTAAGTTGTCCAATGGAGAATTCCATTGTCACAAAGCTGAATCCAGTGAGATGTTAAGAACTGAATTATGGCTACAACCATGTGAATGGACTATATATATATTCCTGGTGGTCAAAATGTATAAGGTAATAAATACTTCTCCCTCTGTGCTGTAAAATATCAGGTGATCTGTGACACAGGCAACTAAAAGACAAAGCTAAACACACTACAAGGAAATAATCATGTGTACCCTTGTACTTCTACATTCATCCTTATCTTCTTTTTTTTTTGTTGGACTAGAGGCACTAAAAGACAGAACTCTTCTTTCATGAAATTAAAAAGTATCATATAAAAATGTCTTCTTTCATCCAGCCCACCAACACAAAGCCAACTCACCCATTATACATCAAAGCTCTTCCTCTGGTCACCATGTCTCTATCACTACCACTCAAAAAAGGTAAGAGATTATGTCACTCTGATTCGAGGAAGGGCATAATGAGACAAATCTCTGAGACAGGGGACAAAGGGAAATACTCAGCCACAATGTTAAAGAAGCTTGAGAGAGGAACATCTAATGAGTTGATAACAGCTGAGAGGAGAGTTTCATTGGAGTTTAGATAGGTATGGGACCAGAAAGGTGTCCTGAAAAATAACATCAAAGGAATAACACAGTAGCAATGAAGATCACAAATTCTTATTTAGACTAAGCCTTCTTGATTGCAGAGGCATTCTAAAACAATAGGCCTTGTTCAACAGTTGTCCAAAAAGTCAATAGCAGCATAAGAATTCATAAGTGTTAACTCTTTGTTATCTTATTTTACCAATTGGAAATTAAGACAGATTTTCTTATTTGCTCCTCTACATGAGCTACTAAGGTGCTATGCTGTTGGTGTACTTGGCACATGGTGACTCAACTATTTACCTGCATTTCCTGCTCTTTTCCAAGTTTAAAAGTAAAGCGTTCCTCTCAAGAAAAGTGTGTACGTTCTAATCATTATGCAGGGAATACAACTCGGGCGTTCATACCTCTGAATGTTCCTCCTCTGGTTTGTATCTGAAGCTGAGACCTAATCATGCAGAATCCCAGTTCATTGGGGAGAACACGGAACAATCAGACCAACTCTTACAGGGTGTTAGTGTCTCAGACAAGTTTGGACATCTCATGTTGCTAATTGTCTTTGTGCTTGGCATCTCACAGTGGCGAGGTGTTTCTTTTTCCTTTGTATGGCTCATTAAATTCAGCACAAATAATGGAGCCCAAAGGCCTCATGATTTACATCGTGTCAAGAGAATCTGATCACTTTACAGTCCATAAGCGTTGAGGATTTTAAATTAAGGCTGGTCCTGCTGGGGGAGAAACATCCCTCCAAAGGAGTTTGACAGCACACTTTGGCTGCAGGCACGTGTGAACACAAAGAACACACTTGTTTTCCACCTTAAAGAGCATCTGGCTGGGGATTTTTGCTGCAGTCGCTCTAACACATCACTAAAGTACCTATGAAGAAACAGCACAAAAGTTCACACTTCCAAGAAATGAGGACTGATAGAAAAATTAAATTCCTTAAGTCTGGAAATTCTATCGACTACCTACCTCCAAGTGCTAGAGTAAGAAAAATATGCTTGTACCTCCAAGTGCCATATTTTGTGAAACATGGAAAAATAGGGTAGGAGACATTTCACCTCTCCTCATAGTCTGACTTCTGTAAAAAAAAAAAGTCAGGCAAACAATTGTGTACTTTGGAGGTGGCATTATTGCCTCCACCCCAACACACACACACACACACACACACACACACACACACCTATTTTTCTGTACCCATCTGTCTCAATCTGCTTTCTATTGTTATGATACAACATTACCAAAAGTGGTCTTTTGGTGGAGGAAAGGGTTTATTTGGCTTCAATATTCTAGGTCACAACCCATTAGGGGAAAACAAGGTAGAAATTCAAGGTAGGAACCTGGAGGCAGGAACTGAACCAGAGACTACAGAGAGGGGTGCTGCTTACTGGCTTGCTTTCCATGGCTTGTTCGTTCTGCTTTCTAACACAATTCAGGATCACCTGACTAGGAATGACACTACTTGCAGTGGGCAATCCCCTCATCACTAATAAATCAAGAAAATGTCCCACAGATATGCCCACAGGTCAAAATCATGGTCACATTTTTTTCAAATAAAGGTCTCCTTTTCCCAGATAACCCTAGCTTGTGTCAAATTGACAAAATCTAATTGAGACAGTTGACCCTTTGTTAAACTCACAGTTAATGAAATGCTACCAAATTGTAACTTTTTCTGCCTCTAAAATCATATATCTTATATCAATATCAATTTGACCATATAAAATATAACTTTCAAAGTTCTATAGTCTTTAAAAATTCAAACACTCTAAAAATTCAGTCTCTTTATCCATATCTTAACTATGTGCTCCTATAAAATCAAAAATAAGTTAAATACTTTTTTCTCTAAGAGGGGAAAATCAGGGTGCAGTCACAACCAAATAAAAGCAAAGCCATTCAGCACCCTTTACCCATGGGTGGAACCACCCACATTGGGCTGGTTCCTCCATCAATTAAGGATCCTTCTGCTCAGATTATCCTAGCTGTGTCAAACTGACAAAAACTAACCAAGAGAAAGTCCAAGCTCCAATGCATGTTAATTAACAGACAAAAGAGACCCAGACTTAAGATTTATGGAAATTCTAATAATACCACACTAATTGCTGAGTGCAGCTATAACTGAAGTTTAACTCATCCTAGAATTTCTTACTTATGAGCATCAACACACTTTTGTTATTGTTTCTTTTCATCTTGGTAGGGTCATTGTGTTTGAGGTAAAGGCAGTGCATCTGTGTTGATATTTTAGTTTTAACATTGAATATTAACAGGCACACTCCACCCAATACTAAAAAGTTAATTCCAATATTTTTCAAATAGTACTTAAAAATACAGCCAGACGATCAATTCTCATCATTCTGTAGATTATCAACCTATAGCTTTAATTACCAAAATTAAAAAAAATTGCCATGAGGAAATAAAGATACAAACTAATGTTCTGTATGAATATACATGTGAGAACCACTATAGAAACCCTAGCATTTAAAGTAAGTAAAGTATTAAAAGACAATGATCAGGTGACTTAGCCCTGAGCTGCAAGTAGAATATCAGAATGCATTCAATGTATGATACCATAGTCACAGCATAAAGGAGTCCCCTACTACATTACTTCACTAGATGCAGAAAAATCACTGAACAAAACACAATACTCTTTCATAACTTTCATAAACTAAATTGACACATAAATCAGTCAACAAGCTAGGAATAGAAGACACTTTATGTTAGTAAAGGTATATTTGACAACCCTTTCCCCATAGTTAATAATACACATTATGGAAGAAGACTGCCACCTTTCCCTTCAATATCAGGAAAGGACAAGAATATTCATTCAGACCTCTTCCACTCAAAATTGTATTGAAAATTCAAGCCAGGGAAATTAAGCAGAACAAAAACTACAGAAATATCTCAAAATGGGAGAAGAAAAACCATCTTTATTCAGAGACATTATTATCACGTGTGGTACTTTTTACTTACTGTTGAAATACTATTATAACTCATATAAAACTTCAGCTAAGTTACAGTATATAAGGAAGAAAACAAAATAAAGTTTAATTCTATACACATGTAATTTATAATATAAAAATAAGATAATCTTTACAACATGAAAAAGATTAAAATATGCAGAAACAAGATATGTACAATTGTAAAGGATGAAACTTTGTTTTTGAGACATGATTTTACTGTGTAGTATTACCTATCCTTGAACTCATTATGTAGACCAGGTTGGCCCTGAACTCACAAAGATGTACCTATCTCAGCCTCCTGAATAATGCAACTAAAGGTGTATCTCACCACACCAGCTTAAAATAGTTCTGATAAAAATGGAAGAAGACATAAATATGGGAATATATCTAATGTTCATAGATTAGAATGTTAATATAGATAAGACAGCAACACTCTTCAAATAGATTAAAGATTCAATCTTTTCTATATAAAAATCCTAACATATTTTTATCCCCAAATGGATACTAGGGTTTTTGAAGAACTGGAATAATTTTGAAAAAGAAACATAAGTTAAAAAATCACACTTCCCTTAATTCTAGACTTACCAAAGTGAACATTAATCAAAATCTATTGAAACTGACATAAGTATCAATGTACAGTTCAATGGAATAGAATCAACAGTATAAAAATAAAAGCCACACATCTGTGATGAATGGATGATAAATAAAATTGCCAAGACCACTCACTTGCTTACAGCAAATGGTGTTAGCAATGCGGACCATATGTATACAAAGGATGAATTTGGTTCCCACTTTTTATCATCAAAAAATGTAGCTGAAACTAGGTCAAAGACCTAAATATAAGAACTTAATCTGTAAATCACATTGAAGCAAATTTGGGCAAAAGTTCTTGTTTCTTTAGTGTAACTAATGTTTTTTTAACTGTGACATCAACAGAAAAAGGAACAAGGTAAATTGTGTGTGTGTGTGTGTGTGTGTGTGTGTGTGTGTGTGTGCACACGCGCGTGCACACGATTCAAAGGGCACAATCAAAGAAGTTGGAAGATAACACAAAACATGAAAGAAAATATTTTAATCTCATGTCTGATACAGGATTAGCACATAGATTATAGAAAACGTTTTTTAAAATTCTATGACAAAAGTAGAATTAATGGGAAGATAGACATTTATTTACTTTTTGATGTGTGTGTGTGTGTGTGTGTGTGTGTGTGTGTGTGTGTGGGAGAGAGAGAGAGAGAGAGAGAGAGAGAGAGAGAGAGAGAGAGAGAGAGAGAGAGAATTTCAGATAACAACTCACAGTGGTCATTTCTCTTTTTCCACTATGTGGGTCCTGGGGAACCAAACTCAGGTTATCATATTTTAAGCCTTCTCTAGGCCTTAAACAGATATTCCACCAAAGAATGCATACCAATGTTTGGTTAATAATCACATGAAAAGATGTTAAAAGGTGTTTTGTCACTGAGGAGATGCAGAGCAAAGTCACTAAGAATTACTACATCATACTTATTGAATGGCAATGTTTTAAAATAAAAAAAAAACAGGTATCATTGACACATAAATTTTCAAGTGTTAAGTGATGTTGTGGAGAAATTATATTGCTTGTGTAAATGTAAATTGATGCATTCATGTGGCAGATATTTTGACTTTTCCTCAAAAAGGTAAGCAGAGTTTATTTTCAAGAGAGCAGAAAGCATGTTCCCCAAAACGAATGTTCACAGCATTATCATTCAAAATAGTCAAAAATGCAAACAATTCAGTGGCAATCAATTGATAGCTAGAAAAAATAAAGTATCAATACAGACTACAAGGCAAATGAATCATGAAAGCATTATATTATGTGAAAGATGGCAATCACATAGAGTCATGAACTATATGATTCCATTTCTTTGACATGTCTAGAACAGTTGAAACTGTAGAAACAGAAGGTTGATCTGTGGTTGTCACATGGTGAGTGAGAAATGCCTAACTCCTTTTGGGTAATTAAAATAGTCTAGGAGTAGGTAGAGGCGATATTTGCACCACACTGTGAATAAAAATAAATGATTGAGTCAGAACTGGTGAGTGATCCACCTTCCTGCAGAGCTGCCCCCTCCCTGGATTCTGTTCCCAGGGACCCTTCCCATGGCCCACACATTCCCAGTTTGTCACTGGCACCATTGCTGGGCCCTGCTCCAAACCCCAGGTGATTTCAGCCACTCAGGCTTGATTCACACAAGTCAGAACAGGGGCAAGCCACACCAGCTTGAACAGACCAGCTGCTTAGGTATAGGCACCCCTGTCAGAAGAACAGGTGCAGACCACAAAGATTCCTTGCTACACTGAAGGCCACGCTAATCACCAGAAGGCCAACTCCCAACTTGGATAGAGACTCCCGAATAGATTAGAAGTCAGGTTAGTTCCCAGAAATTCAGGCCACAAAGACTAGAAAACCAAAGAAGAAACAGAGACCAAGGAGCAAAGACAAACTCAAGAAATTAGAGGCTAAAACTCATCATCCTAAACACAAATACCTAAACCCCAGTGCAAAAACTGCAGTCAATAATAACAACTAGGACAATATAGTACCACCAGAGCCCAGCTATCCTACCACAGCAAGACCTGAACATTCTAATGCAAATGGAGCACAAGAAAACGACCTTAAAAACAATTTTATGAAGATAACGGAGGTCCTTAAAAATGAAATTTAAAAAGAAATCCCTTAAAGGAAAAGATAACCAAAAAAATTAAAGGACATCAAATCCCTAAAGAATGCCAAGAAGGCCAGGAAAGAACCAACAGGTGAAGGAAAGTATTCATGACATGAAAATAGAAATAGAAGCAATAAAGAAAACAGAAACTGAAGGAATTTAGGAAATGGAAAATCTGAGTAAGTGAACAGGAAGTACAGACATAAACATCAACACTGGAATACAAGAGATGGAAGAGAGTACCTCAGGTGTTGAAGATACAATAAAAGAAATGGATTCATTAGTCAAAGAAAATGTTAAATCTACAACAACTCCAAACACAAAACATCCAGGAAATCTGAGACAACATGGAAAGACCAAACCTAACAATAATTGAAATAGAAGAAGGAAAAGAATCCCAGCTCAAAAACCCAGAAAATATATCTAACAAAATGATAGAAGAAAAGTTCTCTAACCTAAGGGACATGCCTAAAAAGGTATAAGAAGCTTATAGAACACCCAATAGATTGAATTAGAAAAGAATGTTCTTAATTCACACAATAATCAAAACACTAATCATAAAGAACAAAGAAAGAATATTAAAAGACTGCAAAGAAAAAATACCATGAAACATAAGAAGACATACCTATAAGAATTATACCCAACTACTTAATGTAGAGTCTATAAGTCAGAAGGGCCTGGACAGATGTCTTACAAATTCTTCTACTCTACCCAGCAAAACATTCAATCACTATAGATGAAGAAAACAAGGTATTTCACATCAAAGTCAAATTTGAAATATCTATACACAAATCCAGCCCTAGAGAAGGTGCTAGAAAGAAAACTCCAACCCAAAGAAGTTAACTACACCCAGGAAAACAGTCAAAAGAAAATCTCACACAAGCAGAATTCAAAGAAGGGAAACACATGCATATGTATGTGTGTTTGTGTTTGTGTGTGTGTATGTGTAAACATATGTACACATACAAACACAAACACACTATCATTACCAACATTAACATGATAACAGGAATAAACAATCAGTGATGAACTCATTTCACCAACAAAAAGACACAGATTAACAGAAAGGATAGGAAAACAAGATCCATCTTTCTGCTGCACACAAGAAACACATCTCAACATCAAACATAGACATTACCTCAGAGAAAGGATTGGAAGTGAGTTTTAATTAAATGAAACTAACAAAAAAGCTAGTATAGCTATCCTAATATCTAACAAAATAGTTTTCAAGCCAAAATTAATCAAAGAAAATGGATGACATTTCATATTCATTAAAAGAAAAGAAAAACCCAGGATGACATCTCAATTCTGCACATGTATGCCCCAAATGCAAGGCTACCCACATATATAAAAGAACTATTACTAAAGCTTAAGTTACACATTCAACCCCACACATTAATGGTGGGAGACTTCAACACCCCAATATAACCAATGGACAGGTCATCCAGACAGAAACTAAACAGAGGAATATTGGAGATAACAGATATTATGACTCAAATGGAACTAACACATCTACAGAACATTTCTTCTCAGCACCTAATAGAACCTTCTCTAAAACTGATCAATATTGACAAAGAAATTTTCAAAAAAAAAATTTAAGAAAATTAAATTAACTCCTTGTATCCTATCAGACAATCATGGATTAAAATTGGATTTCAACAACAGAAAACCTACAAACTCATGGAAACTTAATATAATTCTCTGATGAATAACCACTGGGTCAAGGAAGATATAAAAATGAAATGAAAGACTTCCTAGAATTCAATGAAAATGAATACACAAAATACCCAAACACAATGAAAATGTCACTAAAAAGAAAGTTCATAGCACTAAGTGATGGCATAATGGATTATAGAATTCTCATACCACTGATTTAACAGCATACCTGAAAGTTATAAAACAAAAACAAGCAATGTCACCCAGGAGGAGTAGATGGAAGGAAATAATCAAACTCAGGGATAAAATCATTAAAATATAAGCACGAGAAAAATACAAAGAATCAATGAATAAAAGAATTGGATCTTTGAGAAAATGAACAAAACAGGCACACCCTTATCCAAAACTAACTAAAAGGCAAAGAGAGAATATCTAAATTAAAAAAGCAGAAATGAAAACAGGGATATAACTCCAAACACAAAAGAAATCCAAAGAATCATTGGTCATATTTTAAAAGTCCGCACTCTACAAAATTGGAAAACCTAAAATAAATGGACCATTTTCTCAATAGATGCCACTTACCAAAGTTAAAACGAGATTAAAACAAAACAAAACCCAAAAACAATTTAAGTAAACCTATACCCCCCCCCAAGGGAATAGAAGCAGTCATTAAAAGACTCCTAATTTTTTAAGAAAAGGTCCAGGGCCAAATTGTTTTAGTAAAGAATTCTAAACAGTCGGGCGTTGGTGGCACACACTTTTAATTCCAGCACTTGGGAGGCAGAGGCAAGCAGATCTCTGTGACTTTGAGGTCAGCCTGGTCTACAGAGTGAGTTCCAGGACAGGCTCCAAAGCAATACAGAGAAATCCTGCACACACCCCCAAAAAAGAATTCAACCAGAACTTTAAAGAAGAGCTAATACCAATACTCTTCAAATTAATCCACCCAATAGAAACAGAAAGATTATGGAAAATTTCATTTTATGAGGCCACAGTCACCCTGATACCTAAGCCATACAAAGACTCAACAACTAAAGAGAATTAGAGATCAATTTCCCTCATGATCATTGATGCAAAAATATTCAATAAAATAGAAACTGAATCTTAGAACACATCAAAAGATCACCCACCACAATCAAGTGGTTTTCACCATAGAGATAAAGGAGGGTTCAACATATGAAAATCTGTCAATGCACTCCACCATATAAACACACTGAAAAAAGAAACCCACACGATCATTTACTGGATGCTAAAAAAGCCTTTGACAAAATCAAACATACCTTCATAAAAAATATTGGAGATTAGGAATATAAGGGACATACCTAAATATAAAAACAGGCATCACACAGCAAACTGACAGCAAATATCAAATTCAGTGGTGAGAAGTTAAAAGCAATTCTATTAAAGTCAGGAAAAAGACAAGGCTGTCCACTCCCCCCATATCTATTCAATATGCTGCTTGAAGTTTTAGCCAGAGTGATAAGACAACTAAAGGAGGTCAAGGAGATGCACATTAGAAAGGAAAAAGTCAAACTATTGCTATTTGCTTGTATATATAATAGTATATACAAGCAACCCCCAAAATTCTACCAGGAAACCCCTACAGCTGATAAACACCTTCAGTGAAGTGGCTGAATACAAAATTAACTAAAAAAAATATCAGTAGCCCTCCTATATATGAATGATAAATAGCTGAGAAAGAAATTAAGAGAACAACACTGTAGCTAGTTGTTTTCCCCGCCAGCCCGCCTGGTCTCACCACCGTGCCCAGCCCCCAATAACACACAGAGACTCTGTATTTGATACAAGGCTGTTGGCTGGGTACTAGTTTGTTACTGGCTAGCTCTGTTTTAGTGATTAACCCATTTCTACTATTTTAAGTATTTCCACGTGGCACATCTTACTGGCCAGAGGCTGGCATGCTACCTCTCCGGGCTCTCCATGTTGACTTCTCCTTACTACTTCTTCTTTCCTCCTAGTCTCCTAGCCCTGCCTATCTTGCTTTCCCATTGGCCACAGTGCTTTATTCATTAACCAGTATGAGAAACATATTTACAGAATAACATCTCCCATCACAACACCCTTCACAATAGACACAAATAATATAAAATATCTCAGAGTAACTATAACCAAACAATTGGAAGTCCTGTATGACAAGAACTTCAAGTCTTTGCAGAAAGAATATCTTTGGAGAAGATATCAGAAGATGAAAAGATCTCCATGTCCATTCATCAGTAGGATTAACATAATAAAAATGGCCATCTTACCAAAATCAATCTACAAATTCAATGTAATCCCCATCAAAATTCTTTACAGACCTTAAAAGAACAATACTCAACTGCCTATGGAAAAAAAATAACTAGCATAGCTAAAACAATCATGAATAATAAAAGAACTTCTGGAGGTATCACCATCCCTAATTTCAATCTGTAGTATAGAGCAATAGTAGTAAAAACTATATGGTATTGGTATAAAAACAAACAAGTTTATTAATAGAATTTAATTGAAAACTGAGAAGTAAACACATACCTATAGACACTTGATTTTGTGCAAGAAAGCTAAAATTGTACAACAGATGAAAAGCATCTTCAACAATGGTGCCTATACGTAGAAGAATGCAAATATATCCATATATATATCACCCTGCACAAAAATCGAGTCCAAGTGGATCAAAGACTTCAACACAAATCCAGATATACTGAATCTGATAGAAGAGAAAGTGGGGAATAGACTTGAACACAGGAGGCACTTCCTGAACAGAACACCATTTGTGCAGATGCTAGGATTGACATTTAATATTTAACAAAACTGAAAAGCTTCTGCAAAAGAAGCTTCAAATGGACAAAACAGCAACCCACAGAAAGGGAGATCTTCCATAGGGCTAATATATAAATATATAAAGAACTCAAGAAACTAAACACCAAAAAGCAAAATAATCCAATTAAAAATGGGGTACAGATGGAAACAGAGAATTCTCAATAAAGGAATCTCAAATGGCCAAGATCACTTAAACACATGTTCAATATCCTCAGCCATCCGGGAAATACAAATCACAATGACATTCAGATCTCATCTTATGCTTGTCAGAATGGCTAAGATCAAAATCACAAGTGGAAGCTCATTCTGGAGAGGATGTGGAGCAAGAGGAACACTCCTCCACTGCTGGTGAGAGTGCAAACTTCTACAACCACTTTGGAAATCAATATGGCAGTTTCTCTGAAAATTGGGAATCAATTTACCTCAAGACCCAGCAATACCACTCCTGAGCATATACCAAAAGGGCATCCTACCACAAGGTCATGTGCTCAACTATATTCATAGCAGCTTTATATGTAATAGCCAGAAACTGGAAACATCCTATATATCACTCAACCAAAGAATAGATAAAGAAAATGTGGTACATGTACATGATGGAGTACACTCAGCTGTTTAAAACAATGACATCAGCCATTTTGCTGGCAAATGGCTAGAGCTAGAAAAAAATCATGCTGAGTGAAGTAACCCAGACCCAGAAAGACAAGCATAGTATGTACTTACTCATAAGTGGATATTAACTGTAAAGAAAAAAATAACTCATGCCACATTCCACAGACCAAGAAGATAAGCAACAGGGAGGGCTCAAGGGGGAGGGGGATACATGAATCTCACTGTGAATGGGGAAATTGAATGACCATTGCTGGAGGATGGTATGATTGTATAGAAGAGGGGGTGGGGAGGAACAGGAGGGACCAGGTGCAAGGAGGACCAGGAGAGACAACTAGAATCTCGGGGCATCTCTCAGATTAGCTAGATCCCTAGAGCAATGGAAACTCCCAGAAAACTAAGTGTGACCTTAGTTAATATTTCTAACAATAGGGGGTAAGGAACCTAAATCAGCTATATCCTGTAACCCGACAAGACTCCTAGTGGAGGGGTTGAGATACCTACCCAGCTACAAACCCTTCTACCTATAATTTGTCTTGCCTATAAGATGTGCTGGGGTAAAAATGGCACAGAAATTGTGGGAGTGGCCAACTAATGACTGACCCAGCTGCAGATCTATACCCTTGAGAGGAAGCTCACTCCTGAGGGCCTAGGCCCAGAGGCTGGATACCCCAGAGACCTAGGATAGAACCAAACAAGATTGGTTAAAAAAATGGCAATAAAATGATTCCTAATAAAATTCTGCTATACGCATAGATAGATGCCTAGCCCAACTGTCATCAGAGAGGTTTTACTCAGCAACTGATGGAAACAAAAGTAGAGAACCACAGCCAAACATTATGCAGAACTCATGGAATCCTGTGGAAGACAGGGAGGAAGTATTTTAGGATCCAGTGGTATCAAGGGCACCACAAGAAAACCCATAGAACCAACTGGCCTGGGTTCAAACGGGCTCACAGAGACAGAACTGACAACCAGACATCCTGCATAAAACTGACCTAGGCGTATATGTTACAGTTGTGTAATTATTTTTGTGAGACTCCTAACAGTGAGTGCAGGGGATGCCTCTGATTCAGTTGCCTACTTTTGAGATCCATTTCCCCTGCCAGATTGCTTCATTCAGCCTCAATAGAAGAGGTGCCTAGTCTCACTGCAACTTGATATACTATGGCTGCCTGATATCAATGGGAGGCCTTCCCATATCTGAAGAGAAACAGAGGAGGAAGAGTGGATTGAGGGGCCAGAAGGGGGATGGGCACTGGAAGAAAAAGAGGGAAGGAAACTTCAGTTGCGATATAAAAATAAATTAATAAACTTAAAAAAAAATGACCATCTATTATGTATTATTTGAATTTTATATAGTTTTGTGCATTTTAAAATGGTTAATACTGTGGGTTATTTGGTGATTTGAATGAGACTAGTCATCATAAATACATGTGTTTAAATACTTGGTCTCCAGTTGGTGGAACTATTTGGGAAATATTAGGCCTTGTTGGAGCAATGTGTTACTGGTGGCAGGTTTGAGGTTCAAAGACTTGGGCTATTTCACATTAGCTATCTCTGTTTGCTGTTCAAATGGTGAACTTTCAGCAGTTTCTGGCTGCCATATCTTTGCTGTGTCATCATGGACTCTAACCCTCTAAAACCATAAACCCAATTAAATGCTTTCCTTTATAAGTTGCCTTGATCTCAGTGTATGGTTTCATGTGACTTTAATCCTAGCAGTCAGGATGCAGAGGCAGGCAGATGTCTGAGTTTTTGTCCTGCATGCTCTAGAAAGACAGCTCCAGGACAGCCAGGGCTGTAACACAGAGAAACCATATAAAAAAAATTGCCACAGCAATACAAAATTAATTAATACACATACATATTATGTGACTTTTGTAACAATAAAAATGAAAACAGAGCTAGTTTTCTTTCAAGAATAAGAAAATGGCATTTCAATAGAAAAAATGGTAAAAATATAGGAATAATCCTCAGAAGAAATATCTGGAAGCTATATTTATGTGTGGTGTCCTTCACAGGTGTATCTGTCACAATATAACTATTGTCAGCAGCCGAACTTCTTCTCTTCTGCAACTGAAATAAGCTTGAGTGTCTATTCCATGCCAGATTTTTATGATATTTCCTGACACTCTCCCATACTGGGGTAAACAATGAGTTAATATTGAATGGAATTAAAACATTAAAGATACTCTCTTCCCAGAGTACATGAAAATTTAGACATCTTTAACTCTTTAACATTGAGAATAAATTCAGGAAGAAAAAATTGGGGTATGCCTCAGAGGCTGAGCATCACTAGTAGGAGGTAGTGGCTAAGCCATGACACACCCTCATGGAAAAAAGGATGCTGTTTTCCCAGCAGTGATCTTCATTAGTCCTTCATCTGGCTGATCTCTCTCAGTCATAACAAATTAAGATGTTTTAGAAGCTGCATACCTACCAGTAATCTCTGGGTAGATAGTCTTTCTTCTATTAAATCTCCCTAAATGCCCATTTTTCTTAAGATAATTGTATGCTTTTGTTGAGAAAGATGCTGAGTTAAGAAATCACTATGCTTCCCTGGGATCTGAAGGAATTCTGAGTTTGTTTTCTTTCCCTCTAGAAGAGAAAGCTTTAGAAACTTGCTTGGTTCTGTCAGCTGTTTATTGGCATGTCTGGTATAACTTGAGTGAGTGAAAGTTCTCTCTTGAGTTGTTAAGGCAACAAAAGAAACTGAATTAGGACCCAAGAAACTTTTTCTCATTTTGAAAAACAACACTTGAGGGTGAGGAGGATTATGAAAGGACATCTAATGCCCAAGGAGATAAAGGTACTTTTCCTGAGGTGCTGTGATTCTCATGTAAAAGTTGTAAATATACAAACAATTATAGAGTAGAATAGATTATAAAGCAGATGTTAGAAAATGTACGTGATTTGTCCAACATCATACAGCTAAGAGTGGCGGGCTGAAGCTTAAATAAATCTGGTGTTTTGAATAAGGAGACTTCTGTAGAAATGGGCTCTTTTATAAGAGAATGCCACCTCATATTTTTCTTTCTTTCTTTTTTTATTAATAATTTAAAAATTTTACATGTCGATCCCAGTTTCCTCTTCCTCCCTCCCTTCCTCTTTCCACTGTGTCATGCACCCTGGCCATCCTCCCCTCCCATCCTCCCACCCCCATTCCACTTGTAGGGCTATGCTATCCAGGTTGGGCCATGTAAATCTGTCAAGTCATTTGAAGTAGGGACTAGGACTTCTCTCCTGTCTCTAGGTTAAGGGGGTATCCCTCCATGGGGGATGTGTCCGCAAGGTCCTTTTGTGCACCAGGAATACATCCTGTTTCTACTGTCTGAGCCGCCTCATATTTTTCAATGATTGGAGTCTGATAGAACACTAGATTGAGTAGTACCACATGGTATCACATGTCTATAGTACCTAAGCATAAAATATGTTGCATAAATATCATGGTAGAGATGAATTTTTGTTTTCACATAACAGTTATTTCTACATCCTTCATGAGGTACATGCTAACCATCCATCCTTTTTGAAATGAAAGGTATTCACATTTAGGAAGAAATATTAAAGTGACTATAATTTTTTGTTTTAACTCAAAATGTAAATGAGCATCTTTCAGTTCAGCCCATACCTATTATTTGAACTACAGCTATGCATGTTTGTCTATTGGTATAACAAAGCAAACTTAGTCAAATATTTGCATACAGTGACAGAGTTCCACATCTGTGAAGTTACAAAATAGCTTGGCTCATTTTACATGTGAGCCTTGTCTCTAACAGTTTTTATAACCTTTGCTAATTGTAGTAAATAGTTCTTAGATGTGTCTCTTATGTGTGATTCCATTTGAAACTGATGAAGAGCTACTGTGGAACTAGTCGCAGACTGTTCTTGAGCACTATGTATTTGATGCTATCTTGAAAAATGAGTTCATGAAACCCTAGTTTAAAAGGCCTATGTTTCAAATAGAGCTAAGGGAGCAAACTTACCATTGGCTGGAAGTTAACCAATCAACCCCTCTAATACCACTTGCTGCTCTTTGTGTCTTTTTTTGTTCATCAGTGTATACATATCTAATTGTCAGGACCTCTCTCTCATTTTGTTAGTTTTTTTAAGCTATTTTAAAAAATATGATTTTTGAACATTTAATTTATGCAGATTGTGTTTTAATAAGTGAAATCAGAGAGTCAACTAAGAGCTTTGGGCAATGGTTCAGGAAAGAGAATTGAAAATGTTGATGATACCAGATTCATCCACTGCAAAGGCATAAAGAGTTAAAGGAAAGATGTCTTTTGGCTGCTAGAAAAAAAACGAGCCACTTTCTACATCATAGGATAAGCACATATTTCCTGCTATGAGAATACTAAAAGATTCAACGGTGGTGATTTTAGTCCTGTGGGACTTATGTTAGTTTTGTAAATAATACTTAAAATGTGTTTAACAAGCAGGAGTGGGAGAGCTTCAAATCAGATAATAAAAAATCTTGAGAAAAAAAAAGTCCTGAAGGAAAGTTACCACAATTAGGTTGAAAAGAACATACAGCCAATAATTTTGTGCTCTGAATTTTTCCTTGCAAATCTTAGCTCCATTTGGTGCTACGAATACAATACATTTCTCATAATACATGTGTTATTATCTACATTTTTCTAGGTAAATATTCATAGAAAAGAACTGGCATTTGATTTCCCAGTGGCACTTGGTTTTCTGGGCACATTCATTCGACAGATGTTTCCAGGGGGGCCACTTGAGTGTAAGACACTTGAGCATTAAAAACTTATAAATTTATAGAGTCTTTTTTATCTTAAAAAATTGTTTCATTGTCAGGAACCTATTTCTTGATTATACTTTGTAATTGTGAAGATAAAGCAGATACCTAAGAATATTCTCAGTACAAAATAGCGTAAGAAAGATTATTTTGAGGTGGGTTTTGATATATGCCTATTACCTCAGCTGTTCAAGGGCTAAAGCAGTAAGAGACCAATGCAAGGCCAGCCTAGGCTACACAGAGTTGATAAACAGCTTGAACAATACAACAAATCTATCTCAAAACAAGTGATAAAAAGAGCTCGGGATGTTGAACACTTATATGAGTAAGGCCCTGGCTTCAGTCCTGAGTACTGCTGTGAGTAAATAATTTGGCAAATAAATAAATAAGAATTTTTTAAAGGGTAACTCAAAGAAAATTCTGCTTTAGCAGAAGGTAGGAAGGAATGAAAGTGTAAGGACAAGAATAAGCAAAACCACATCCTGTAGGGGAAGCAACATGCTAGGATTACAGTGAAATATGCATTTCGGTGGTCGGTTTTCAACTACTATTATCTTCCTTGACTTTCTGGAAAGTTTATCATGAGGTGTCTGGGTGCCATGTCCCTTGTGGATGGGGTTAGCTAAAGAGCTGAAGGATTGGTGTGTGTCCATATGTCCATCTCCTTTGCCTCTGAGTATTCCACACCTCCTGTCACAGTTTTTCTCATAGTTCAGCTTTAGATGCCTATCAAGGAAGACACAAGTCTGTATTGACTGCTGTTTCTTCCCTCTCTTGCTGTTACGTTTTCTTAGTGTTGCTGAGTTTTCCAGACTAACTTGAATCTCATCCTAGCGTTGTTTCTGAAGTAAAATGAAACTGTGGCATTATGGTTGTTTAAAAATGAATGACAAAAATCAACTCAAAAAGATGAAGAAGCACAACCCACTCTGTGTCAATGTGACGGGTAATAGAATGGCAAAGGCTGGTTTTATCTACAGCATTCAAACCTTCTATCCACTGTATTAGATAAAGGATCATTTGAAATCAGAGAGCAAAAGAACACACACCTTTTGCTTTGGATCTGAATTGTAGAGCATCATTCCTCTCCCCTGTATCTTTCAATGCTTGGCATTTATTTGTTTCTTCCCATGGTTGAAAGTCTGAGGTTGGGCATGGAAGTGAAAATGCATTTTCCCTGTTTTCAGCAAGGAACTAATTTGTAAAACAGTATTTTATTACTTAAAGATGCCGTGCTTGTAGTGGCAGGTCTGCAATAAATATTTTAATTCCTCTTTCTAAAAATGATTCATTATGATTTCTAAGTTCCATCACAATGTTCTTTTCTTTCTTTAGACTATTTTCCAACTACATAAAACATGAAGTGACAGATAAACACTTCCTGTTATGGTTACTTTCCTTAAGTGCTTCAGGGAGTGCCTTCCCTCTTTGTTAGGTTTGCTTAGCCTTAACTGCTTTCTTCAAAGGTTTGAAGGCATCATAATGCATGGTAAATACTAAATTAACATCCATTATTGCCATATACATATATATATATATACAAATATATATATATATGTATATGCATGTATATGTATATGCATCAGGAGCCACTATCAAATAAGCTATAGACATTTTCCTGAGTCATCAAGGACAATGGTTGGAACCTCAACACTTAGCCTATGAATAGGGATTGTTTTTTTTCACATACTATTTTCTTTATCTTCGGCTTTAAACAATTCTGAAATTCCTATCACAATTTCCAGCTCTTGGAAGGAAATAGAAACAGTGAAAAGTGGCATTTGGATTCATTTTAAAAACTGCAAAAAAAAAAAATGCAAACTCCCTTCTCATTGTGTGAGAAACTGCAGGTGTTAGGACAGCTAAAGGAATGTCTAGGTAGGAGACTTTACGTTTCCCCAGAAATGTTCACACTTTTTGGGAGTATGAGAGGCTTATCTGGTTTTAAAAGTCAACATTTACAAGTTAAATGTATAGGAAGACAGGAAGGATGATTCCCAGAGAAGTCCAGGGCCATTAGTTGGAACACAAACCAGGAAAGTTGCTTTTATTTCAGAAGTGTCCAACTCCCTAAACTGCTCTCTTTGTTTTTGTTGTTGTTGTTTGTGGTGTTTTGTTTTCAAAGGCAATGCCTTGCTATGTAGCCCAGGTTGACCATCAATTTGTCCTGTCCCAGGTTGTGGATTACTGAGATTACAGGTATGGACCACCACACCCACCTTAGGCTGATGGTAATTGGAAGAAAATTTGTAGCTCCTCTCTATTATAAAGGCCGTCTCTATAGAAGTGGGATACATTCAGGCTGTTGCTCTGTATCCCTGTGTTACAAAGACAGGCTCATGTCAATCATCCAGGATTTTTTTAAAGAACAGAAGATTCACATTTTTACTGTTTCGTCTGGTTTTACTCACTTGGGCAGGGTTCAGAATCACAAATGATGCTGTAGTCTATTCCAACACATCATTATTTGGGACACCATTAAAGTCAAGCACATAAACATTTTCTTTTCTAACCTGCTCTCTCTTTGAAAACAAATCCAGTGAGCAAAGCTGAAGCTGCTGACACCAAACAGATGTGTTTTATTAGAGCCCAACTCTGGCACCAAAGGTTCAACTAGTCCTAAATCTACTCTAGGGGCAGAACAGGAATAAATTGCTACATTTACAATAATTTCCCCCCAAGAAGTGAAATGACTTTGAATGGAATTGAGTAGAAAATTCACCTCCTGGGACTGGCAGAATATTGACAGCATTAGATATCAAAGTCAACCCTGACATATGGAAAAGTGTTTTCAGAACTTAAAAATGAAAGATAATGTATCCAGGTTCAGTAAACACCATTCTGATCATCTCTTTCCTAATGCAGAGAAAGGTAAAAGGTACCATTTCCCATTGAGTCAATGTTAAATTCCTTGGGTATATTAATGGCACTGTGGTTATGTAAGAAAGTTCTTGGATTGTGCATGTTGAATTATTTAAGAATGACATGTCATGATGCCTGGATCTTACTTTCAAATAGCTCTGAGAAAGCTAAGGCACAGCCAGTCACTTATAGAGGGAGGCAGAGAATAAAGCATCTGTTGGGGGTGGGGATAGATGGAAGGGAGACAGGCATAGATACTGCAATTGCTTAGTAGTTGGTAAAACAGGCAAAAAAATGTAATTGAGCATTCAAATGTTTTTTCAAGTTTCCTGTAGCTTTCTTTTCTTTTCACATTTAAACAAAATTCAGAGGAAAATCTTCTTGTCCTAACAAACACAAATAGACCAAACACCAACAGTATATTTAATTTCCTCTCAAAATCATGACAGTATGTTTTTATTGAAACACAAATTTTATGTAAGTCATTATTATGGTCCTCCCAACCCCACCTACTTGATCTGCCCTTTAAATATGCACTTTGATTTTTAGAGTTCTGATGAGTCTATCTAATATAATATACTTCTTTTCAAAAGTCAAGATAAAACCAACAGGTCCTATGTAGGATTGGTAAAATTTTTTTTCCAGTCTGTGGGCTGCCGTTTGGTCTTGTTCACTGTGTCCTTTGCCTTACAGAAGCTTGTAAGTTTGAGGAGGTCCCACTTATTAAATTATTGATCTCAGTGTCTGTGCTACTTCAGTTATGTTCAGGAAGTGGTCTCCTGTACCAATTTGTTCAAGGGTATTTCCTACTTTCTCTTCTAAGAGGTTCAGTGTGGCTGGATTTATGTTGAGGTCTTTGATCCATTTGGACTTGAGTTTTTTGCATGTGTCTATCTGCATTCTTCTACACACCATCATCTAATTGTTCCAGCACCATTTGTTGAAGATTCTTTCCTCCCTCCCATTGTATTCTTTTAGCTGTTTTGTCGAAATAAGGTGGTCATAGGTGTGTGGGTTAATATCGGGATTTTCAATTCGATACCATTGATCTAGCTGTCTATTTTTGTGCAAATACCAGGCTGTTCAGAACTATAGCTCTGTAGTAGAGCTTAAAGTAAACCAATCCTACATCTGACAAAGGGCTGATCTCCAAAATATACAAATAACTCAAGAAACTAGTCAACAAAACACCAAATAACCCTATTAAAAATGGGGTACAGAATTGAAGAAAGAATTCTTAATAGAGGAAATCAAAGAGGCTGAAAGACACTTAAAGTGCTCAACATCCTTAGCTATCAGGGAAATGCAAATAAAAACAACTTTGAGATACCATCTTACTCCTGCCAGAATGGCTAAAATTAGAAACACCAATGACAACTTATGCTGGAGAAAGGGGAACACTCCTTCACTGCTGGTGGGAGTCCAAACTCGTACAGCCATTCTGGAGATCAGTATGGTGGTTCCTCAGGAAAATGAAAATTAGTTTACCACAGAACCCAGCAATTCCACTCTTAGATATATACCCAAATGACCCACGTCCATGCAACAAAGACATGTGCTCAACTATGTTCATAGCAGCATTATTTGTAATAGCAAGAACCTGGAAGCAACCTAGATGCCCCTCAACTGAAGAATGGATAATGAAGATGTGGCACATCTACACAATGGAATACTACTCTGCAGAAAAAAAAATAACAGAATTTTGAAATTCACAGGCAAGTGGATGGAACTTGAAGAAACCATCCTGAATGAGGTAACCCAGTCACAAAAATAGGAACAGTATGTACTCGCTCATATAAGGATTTTAGACCTAGAGCAAAGGATCACCAGCCTATAATTCACACCACCAGAAGCACTGGGATACAAGGTGTATTCTAAGAGATTCATATATGGTACCTCACAAAAGGGGGAAGGGACAAGTCCCCCAGAACACATGGGAAGTGGGAGGGGCAGTGAATGGAGAGAGAACTAGGAGAAAGAAAAGGGGAGGAGAGGAAAGTATGTGTGACTAGGTAGATTGAGTCAGGGTCAGAATAGAAGACAGAAAAGAGAGAGAAAGAGAGAGAGAGAGAGAGAGAGAGAGAGAGAGAGAGAGAGAGAGAGAGAGAGAGAGAGAACATAAAAGAGGGAGCCATTATTGGTTTGAAGAGAAAACTGAATCTAAGGAAAGGTCTAGAGACCTACAAGATTGAATCCAACTAACAATTTGAGCAACCATGGAAAGGCTACCATAAATGATAGTGAGATCAACAATTAAATTATCCACCATCATGGAGCCCTCATCTAGTACCTGTTGTAAACCGAAGCAAACACTCATAACTAAACACTGAGTTGAACTAGAATCCAGATACAGAGAGAGAGAGGACAAGACCAGGTTGCAGGGACCCACAAAGATAGCTGACCTGAACAAGGAGGAGCTAATGCCCCCCCCAAGACTGATAGCTGGGAATCCAGCATTGGACTGACTCAGACCCCCTGAATATGGGTCTCAGCTAGAAGGACTGAACAGTCTAAAGGACCTCAGACATTAGAAACAGGATCTATCATAGTGCACAAAGGGACCTTTCAGACACATCCCCCATGGAGGGATACCTCCTTAACCTAGAGACAGAAGAGAAGTCCTAGTCCCTACTTCAAATGACTTGCCAGATTTACATGAGCCAACCTGGATAGCATAGCCCTAGATGTGGAATGGGGGTGGGGGAATGGGAGGTGAGGGTGGTCAGGGTGCATGTAACAGGGGAAAAAGGGTAAGAGGGAGGAAGTATGGTAGGGAGGGAGGGAGAGAGGGAGGGAGGAAGAGAAAATTGGGATCGACATTTAATGTTTTTAAATTATATTATTAATTAAAAATATAAAGAACTTCCCTTATGAGAAGGACTGATTCTCCATTGAGACCTGGATGATCTGAAGGACAACAGTAGCAACAACAACAACAACAAAGAGTATAGGTTTGGCCCTTCTGCCTTCATATTGCATCTGCTGGTCTTGCAGATTCCTGCTCCACTTTGCACATAGACCTGTTGATCCCTTAAGGAAAACTGTCTAAACACAGATAATAAATAAATGGTTAGTTCAAGCAGTGTAACCGTGCCCTTCCCTTATAAGTGCTGAAACACTGAGATCAAATTTCTAGTGACATTGAGTTTTCTATTATCTGTACGATTGATTGAAGTCTAAATAACACTCTCTACACCATTCCTAGAATACATTTATAAGACTCTAAGCCAGTATAGCATAGAGATATGCACATTAATGTTTATTACATTATTGTTCACAAGAGCCAAAGAAGGAAACAGTCTAGATATCCATCAACAAAGGAATGGGTTAAAAAAAAAAAAAAAAAAACAGGCATGGCACATATACATAATGGAATTTTATTCAGCTGCAGGATGAATTAAATAATGACATTTGCAAAATAGTGTATTGAAATAGAGATCATTAGGGTAAATAAAATTGCCCACATTCAGAAACAATAAATACCATGTTTTCAGTCACATGTGCAATCTAGATTTAAAATTATGTATACATACATGTGTGGATAGAGGGATAGACAGTCTCGGGCATAAAGGTAGAAAGGGGACTATGAGAGAGGAGGATAGATTAAAATGTGAGAACAGGAGAGGGTAAAGGAATGTTTGACATAATGTCCAAGGAGAAACTATGGGAAATGGGGTAGGGTAGTAGGAGAATAAATAAGAAAAAAGTAGAATGATATATGCATGAAAACATCACAATGAAACTTGTTATTTCTTATGCTTATTTAAAGTTGACAAAAATTAAAGGAATGCAATAAGTCAATGAAATAATTATAAAACTTAGAGGCTTTCTACTACAAATAATTATCTTCTCAGATTGTCTTGTAGCAGGGTTACTTAACGTGACTTTACTTCATCAATCAGTGATTTTGTATAAACCTTGATTTCAATGTTTTATAAACAGACCTCTCATCTGCTTTTCTTATAGTTCAAGGAAAAAATAGAGAAATACTATTCAAATGATTTTACAACACTACTATGATAGAAATACTATTATAAGACTGAAAATAATTTATAATTTCAATTAGTATATATGTTTGTCTAAATTAATTTTAAACAAGATATTGTTTACCATCGAATCATAAATGATTATAATTGATAAACATTTTGAATTTTCTTGGGAATTCAAGGAATTTTCATTAATTTCAAAGATAGTTTCTAGGAATATACCTATCCATGTAAGTCACATAAGGAACTTAGGGACGGGCAAAGCAGTCATGTGATTAGAAGACTTACCTTGGAATTGAACTTCTTAACTACATGTATAATATTACAAACCTTCCTTTTAAGCCTAATTAAAAAGCTGTGTATATCAACTATTAATATTTTTATTCAATAAGTGTAGACAACTTTGGCAAGAAAAATAAAGATGGATAAAGATGGAAACCACAGGAAAACACCAAAGTGTGGAGGTAACATCAATGACCCACTGAGTAACAATTCCTCTGCCTTCCATATTGTTAAGCTTTGTTTCTCTCTAAAGAGACAAAACATACCAGATCTGTTTTCTGGATATCTTTGGTTGACTTTCTAGAAGTAAAATTTCCTTCAACTTTGATCTTCTGATTACCAATGTTAATGCACTGTTTCTCAAGCATCATCATCTTCCCCATTCCTTTGGAGCATTTTGTATTATTAAATTATTTAAGGACACTGTGTAGATGTATCTTTGATTTATGTTTTGTTTTATTCCTACTCCTTTGCTGATTCAATTTCTACTTTCTCTATCATAAAAAAGTTTTATAAAGTGTTATCACCATGAATGACAACCTTTCATCTCAGGAGTATCTTATTGGTAACCCACATTCAGTCAATAAAATTGCTAATGTTCCCCTCCAAATGTGCTTTCTGACTTTGCCTTTTATAAATAACTCACCATAAGCCCTTGCTTGCATAGACATGGGCATCAACATCTTTAGTTTTCTTTTAGTTACTCAGACTTAAATCTTAGCCTTGTCCTTTGTTCCTGTTCAATTTGTTCCTGATTCTAAACAGATCAGCATTTAAAAATCATACTATACAGGTCTTCTACCAAAACAAAATAGTGTTTACTTCAAATGTCTACTTAAGCTATCTAATTTAGACTTTCAATGTTACTTAGGGCAGAGTCTTTAGAGATGAGCTCTAGTGAATCATATCTGTACCTTCATACTTCCCTGGCATTTGCCCATATTAAGTGTGATCTAGCCTTGTGACTCATACTAACATATAGAATATTTCACAGGTGTAAATTCAAGACTAAACTTCACATGATCAGGAGGATTTTTATTTCTTTTCTCTTGGACTATACAATTTCAGAAATTTTGAATCTCCAAAGAACTGCTACTTGACCCAACACCCTCAGTATTCTTTGCAATCTAACGGATGAGTCCTACCCCATTGCACTTCTGACTGTAGTATATGAAAGAAAGGAATCAGGGGAAGAAAACTAAAAGATCATATTTTCTTATGATCAAGTAAAAATTGTTTAATAGCAATAGACTGTGTAAATGTTATAAAAATTATTGTACTTGTAAACCTCTCTGGAAAAACAGCTCAGGCTTAAAATGGGCTAGAATGACACTCACTTTGCTTATAATTAATTTTCAGCAATTATTTTTCAGAGCCACCTTCATATCCCTGTGCCTTCAGGCAAAGGCTTTTGGAATTCAAACAGCCATTCTTTCAGTAAATTCTGTTCTACCTGTTTGTTATTGGCTGTTATCCATTAGTATCAGGGAAGAAAAAGTAGGTAATAAATGTATTTGTCCTAAGTAGATTGCAAAATATATCTTTTGAAAACTATAAAATATTGCCTTTATCATAGGTAATGCTGGGGATGGGTTGGGGGAGTCTTTGAGGAAGTACATTTTTAGTTAGGGTAAGTTTCCCTGAATACAGTTTTATGTATTTCATTTATTCCTTTTGAAGGAATTGAATCCAGAATGACTAGTAGACAGCTCTGTGATGTGCTTTGAATGAAAAATCCAATTGTTCAATCCCTGGCATGCAAATCAAGTTTATGCAAATAAGAGTAGTATTGGCCAATAGAGCTGGCATACAGCTCTGTGATATTTAATTATAAAATTCCTGTCACTTAGCAGTCTTAGTCTTCTGGTACATGTGAAAATTACTTGATGGGACTGGTTCCACTTACTGATAGTCTAGTTTACTCTTCTGTTGTGATAAACACCACAACCAAAGCCACTTGGGTAGGAAAGGGTATATTTCACTTTATAAAGTTACAGTCCAGCATAGAGGGAAGTAAAGGCAGAAACTCAAGACATGTTCTTAGAGCAGAAACTATGGAGGAACACTGTTTACTGGCATGTTCCCATTCTCATATCCACCTACTTTTTTAAAAGTCACTTTATTTTTTGAGATTATAATATAGTCATTTTCTATTTCCCCAGTCCAAATTTTCCCACATAACCCTCCTTGCTCTCTTTCAAACTCAATGCTTCTTTATGCATTAGTAGTTATCATATGCACATATGTACATATGATATATATGTTCTTAAACACAACCTGTACAGTCTGTAAAACATCACAAGTATGCATATTTTCAGGGTTGATCATTGATAGTGGAGTCCCAATCTGTATGCTCCCACTCTCACCAACCCTTGGATACCTGTAGTTGTTTATGTAGGGTTCAGGCCTCCTGGCTTTCCCTGTCCACTTTAGCATGTCTGTTGTTATTTTTGTTCAGCTTACATTTAGGTAGTGATTTTGGCAAGACATTATGTTGTTTTTGGCATTTATAGGAAACAAAAATCTCACAGCAAACTCACTGTTCCTCTAACTTTTACAATTGTTCTGAACTCTCTTCCATGATTATCCCTGGGCCTTAGATGCAAATGTTATATTGTAGATTTTTTAGATGGGACTGGACTCCACAAGTTTGGATTTTGATTGGCATTGGTTTTCTATAATGGTCCCCATCTGTTGCATATAGAAGTTTCCTTGATGAGGACTCCATTTATTTATGGGTATAAGGACAAAATAACCACATTACCAGAAGTAATTTACAGATTCAATAAAGTCCAACCAAAATCCTCATCTTATTCTTTACGGAGATAGAAAAAGTATCCTAAAATATCTTGATCAGAAAAGAGCAATGGTGGAAGAATTACTATTCCAGATATGAAGATATGTAACAGCCTCAGTCATAAAAACCAATACACATAACTTCAGCTATTTACAATTTTACAAACCTGCCAAAAACATGCTGAAAATAACAAAGCATCTTCAACAATTGATGCTGGGAAACCTGGATGTCCACATGCAGAAGAATAAAATTAGATTCTTGTCTATCACCCTGCACAAAAATTAACTCTATCACTGGAACAAAAACCTAACGCTAAATGGACCAAGATCCTAAATCTGAAACATAGGCAGTACATTCTCCAGATGTAGGAAAAGACTTTCTGAATATAACTCAATTTATTCAAGAATTAAAGCCAACAGCTGACAAGTAAGACTTCATAAAACTTAAAAGCTTCAGCACAGCTAAAGAAACAATCAACCAGGTGAAGAAAGAATCTTTGCCTGTTATGTATCTGCAAGGGTGTTGATATCCAGGATACATAAGCATATGTCAAAAGATAAAGAATGAGAAAAACAAAAGATCCATTCAGAAAATGAACCAGGGATCATCAACTTTTTTTTTTACACAGTTTAGGCTTACTTACTCAGGAATGGTAGCACCCACAAAAAGCTGGGCTAACCTGTATTAATTAGCAATGAAGAAAATGCCGCACAGGCACACCCATAGGCCAATCTGATGAAGGTGACTCTTCATTTGAAAGTTTTCTTCCTATGTGTGTCAAGCCAATGACCAAAACTAACCATCACAATTTGTTATTAATGGGTCTCCACAACATGCTGACATAGATTTCCTTGCAAATAATGAAGAGGTCTTACCAATCAGTTGTTTTACCATTTTTTCTTGTCATTTATTTCATTGATTTATTTTTCTTTATGATGATGATGATGATGATGATGATGATGATGATGATGATGATTGATGATGATGGTGATGATGATGAAGAATAGCCCACTATCAAAATAGTTCTCATTTTTACTGCATGTCCTTTAGGGGATTTGCTAGAGTATGAATCTTTGCTGTGCTTCTAAGTATTCAGGGTAAATCTTGTTTTGGAACTTAAGATATGACTGATGGAGGACTGTTGAGATAATGTAAATTTTAGATAGCTAGACAGAGATAGTAGTCTTTGAGGCTATTTAGAATAGATCTTCTCCTAGGGCTTGCCTTGAATTTTATATCTCACTCCCTTGTAACACTAGGAAAGATAACATTACTCCTCCTTGCATATTCTAGTCAAAGAAATGTTATACTCCTGGCCCTGGCATGACATCCAATGCATAGATTATGACATTGTATACTATTGTTTCCTCTATTAAGAGTTAAATCCAGTTGGGCTAGTAAATCACCTTGACAGAAGCCCAGCCCTCAGGACAGCTTATGTAGTTGAAGATTTGCTAAGAAGTTGGGAAAAAGTTACTCCCTTAATGAGGTAACACTATTCTTCACAGCAGGCCTTCCCTTAGTACAATCACTTATAGGGCTTAACTCATAAGAGCACCATTAGGCCTGACTGCTTTTCTGACTTAGAATTCAGAAACATGTAACTTTTCCTAGTTCATATTTTTTATAGTATTTTCTTTAAAAGACTGTAAAAAGTCTAGGCATCCTTCCCTAAAACTTTAGACTTTAACGACCCTATCTCCACCTGCCATACAGCTGCCCACTAACCTCTATTGATGACTATGACAGCTTTTCTAGATTCTGTGGTGTTTGTATAAGAACTGTCCTCTATAAGCTCAGGCACTGGAAAGTTTAATTCCTAGTCAGTGGTGCTACTTGGGGTAGTTTAGGAGGTGTGATCTTTCTGGAAGAAACATGTCACCATGGGGAAGCTTGAAGTGTATATAGCATTACCCTACATCCAGTTTGATATCCTTTATTCCTATTTGCATTTAAAGATTTGATCTCTCAGTTAACCTTCTTCAGTTTTCATGCCCCTATGATGGACTCGTATCCCTCTAGAACCATAAGCCAAAATAGACTATTTTGTCTATAAGTTTCTTTAAGTTGTGATCAGCATGCCTTTCTCTCTCTTCCTTTTCTACATGCCCCTTCTAATGGCAGCTGTCAGGACTTTCAGCTTTCTTTCCCTCGTTTTCGGTTTTTCCCTGAACTCTAATAAAATTGCCCTTGAGTTTCCTTTTGCTCATTTCTAAATTCTCCTATTAATGAATGAGACTATGGTAGTTTGAATACTTGGTCCCCAGCTGACAAAACTGTTTGGGAAGGATTAGGATATATAAGCACTGTTGAAGGAGGTGCGTCACTGGGGGCAGGCTTTGAGGTTTCAAAAGCCCAAACCATTCCCAGTTAGCTGTCCCTGCCTTGTGCTTGTGGATCAGGATATAAAATCTCAGCTACTGCCTGAGTACCATGCTTGCTTGCTTACTGCTACGCTCCCCACTATGATGGTCATAGACTCACTTTCTGAAGCTGGAAGCCTCCAATAAACTCTTTATTCTATAAGTTGCTTTAGTTGTGATTTCTTACAACAGCAATAGCAAAGCAACTAAGACAGGGACTAAAGAACCCAAAAGGGAAACCCAATTTCCAAAGTATCATTAAGATCTGATTGAGAGAAATGGAGGAATTGCCTTGAGGAGTCAGGTAAATTTTTAAGATTAAATTGACATTACATTCTAAGATGGGCAATCATATGTATCAAATACCTAGAAGTAGTTTTCTTACATTCTCTCAAACTGGCTTACTAAATCATCAAACTACTTGACCCAAATTAGGGTCACCTTGGAAGAGGGAACCTCAACTGAGAAATTGCCTCCATTAGATTGGCATGTGGTCATATCAGTTAGGAATTTTCTTGATTAATGATTGATGTGACAGGGCCAGTGCACTGTAGGGGAGATGTCATTTAGGGGGAAGTGGCCCTGGGTGTATAAGAAAGAAAACTGAGCAATCTAAGCCAGTAAGCACTGTTCTTCCATGGTCTCTGCTTTAGTTGCTGCCTACCAATTCTAGCTTGAGTGCTTAGCCTAACCTCCTTTAATGATGGTCCATAATGTGAAGTGTACGCCAAATAAACTCTTTTCTTCCCCAAGTTGCCCTTGCTCAGCATTTTATAGCAACAGAAATCAAGCTAGAACACATAACTTCTAACAGTTCACATTTTACTTACTTGGTTTCAAGAACATTTCAGACCCTGGAGAACAGCAATCTTTGCCCTTATACCAGTCTCTACTTGTGTTTTAGAGAATGTGTTACAAAGCAAAGAACAAATTGCTTGTGTTTACCTCTGTGGTTTCTTACTGAAAGATATTAAAGACTATAGTAAAATACAGCATTAAAAATGAAGCTTAATGACAAATATAAATGTTTATTTATTACTTCATGGATTGAACAAGACCCATGGATTTAGAATACAATTTAAAATACCTCCAAAACAACATCAAGATAAAAATCTGAAATATAAAATAGTAGTTTTATAGTAGTATTTGTGGGGAAAATGCAAAAACATCAATAACACAGCTGTTGATACCTCCTAACCCATAATAAGCTGCATTATTGCAGAGCAGCCAGAATGAGTAGGAACTTAATAAGTGCTATCCTTGATAATAAATTAACATCATATTTTGAATATGCATATTTTTTTTTTGCTCAACCCAAGCAAGAAAAATTCACTTTCCCCATGGAATATTTTCCCTGGTAGTAAATAAGTGAAATTTTCGTTTGAATCTCCTCACTTGGCATCAGGGTCAGCTCTAGGTAACATGCCACCACATGAAATCCATTTGCTGACTGTACCTTGGCTCAGCATCTGCCTCTTACTGGAGCTTGCTATAAATGCAAACCCTCAACCCCCATCAAAAATGCTCAGTCTGAATCTGCATTTACCAAGATGCCAGGGGAGACTGGCTTCCACATTAAAGTTTGAGAAGCCCTGCTCTAGTTCATCTCACTTGGTTTTCTCTTTTGATCTACTTCCCTACAGGGTGTTCTTGCTGGATAAATCGTTCTTTGTAAGGGGCAAGTAGGCACGTGGATATTTTACAGGCAGAACAATATGTCCATAACCTACGCTTGCTGTTACTTTCTTCTTCTAACGTGGTACCCATCAATGCCTTCCCTGAGTCATCAAGCATGCTGGCCTGATTCAGGGCAGACGAAAAGATTTTCATCTCTCTGTGATGTTTCATCCTCTTTTCACTAGAGCCCAGAGAAAAGAGAAGTCAGGGTTGGCTGCTTCTACTCTTTCTTGCCAACTTCCCTCCCCTGCTGCCTTCAGAAATGAGGGCAATTAACACCCCGGGTGAGTTCAAAGAAAGCTCACTAGTATTTCTATCCATTTGCAAAATTGCCACAGACCCTTCCCAATTCTCACACAGTTTTTGCAGCCTCACACAAGCCACTCTTCTATGCAGAGATCTGAATCTGCATTGCCATCAAAATTGCCAAGTTGCCAGGGTGAGACATACCTGTCAGAATATTTTGGAAGTGTATGCATAAGAGCATATCCTGAGCTGTGCCTGATAAACTAAGGTGTATGAAAAATATCATAGAGTTTAATTTCCCTTGATTTATTTGAGTGCCACCAGGCTGGAAAAAAAAAAAAATAAAATAAAACAAAACAAAACAAAAATAAACTGTTCTCCCCTTCAGGAAATTTGCATGGTTCTGGGTTCCAGTGTATAGCATAAGCTCCTATAAAAATAATCCTTCTGTAAATAACATTTAACCCTGGCTAAATACCAAAAAATAACTAAAGGAAAAACCAGAAAGGATCTCATCTAGGACAATCTGATGATGAAAATGTAGGCATATCTTGTTGAAACATAAGCCACAGAGGTTCATAGAACCAGTTTCTGTGTCTTCTCAGATTTGCTCTGTGGTTAGGCACTAAAACTAGTACTAAAATTGGAGGTGTTTTGTTTTAAATAAAACTATTCCCCACGTCCTGCCCCTTGGAGGAATCAGAGAAAAGAACCTCTGTGTAACCAGAAGAAGGTAATGGGGAAAAGAAATCCCAGGATAGAGAGGCAGAGAAAGAAAGCACTGGCTAACCCCAGAATCCACAGGAGACAAAGTATTTCCATGCTCAAAGATCATCCTACTAGACTTCCTAATCTCTCACTATACCTTTATACGGTAAAAATCTATTTGAAATGTTCTAGGTATATTAACCAATGAACAGAAATAATTTTCATACCCTTTTAGTTATGGAGAATTCTCTTAGAATTCACTTTCATAAAAAGCAAGGAACTATTATATTTTTTAAATGATTTGTTTTCAGAACTTAGCAAGATTTCCATGTGATTTCATTAATAGGTGTCATGGGCAGCAATGCCTCTATAGGGTTTATATCACTATAGAGCATACAATGCATCTGTCATGCATTTGTATCTTTGTATATGCCAGTATATATATAAAATACATATAAAAATATATATAAAATATAATGTCTTAGTTACCTTGACAAATAATTGTGCCCAACTATTTACATATAGAAATGTTACCATAAATTATCTTTCTTTTATTGTTCTATGTACTATATAGGTAAGATATTTTTCAAATCTACTTTTTTAAATTTGAAGTATAGGTAAATTACAATTTAGGAGGCTGACAAGGACATAAATATGATGTATTGCTAGATTTGATAGAGTTCCAACTCCCTTGATCTAATGGGAAGGCAAGTATACAGATGACCACAAAAGCATGAGAAACAAGTTAAATGAAGATGGAACAGCACAAACTTGTTATATTTATGCTCCTACTGCAGCTGTAACAAAACACTGCAGACTTAGCATTCTAAAACATTACAAACATTATAATCTTATATTTATAAAGATCCAGAATTCTGAGAAGGGCTTAAATGTGCATAAAAAGTCTTGGCAGGGCCTCAAACCCCCTACAGCCTCTTGGAGAGTATTTGTTTCCTTGACCTCAGCTTAGGATATCTGTTGTATCCTTTGGCCTGTGTTCCCTTCCTGTCTTAAATTATAACCACATTGGCTGTCAAACTATTGAAACAATAGGCCTCAAGAAATTGGAATTTCCCAGGATCCTCATGCTGAGAGAAGGAAAAGGCTGAAGCCTGGTGTCAACCAGAGGTGGAACTCATTTCTCAGGAGGATATTTGGGTGGGTGTGGGGGTCTGGCAGTCAGCCCACTTGCAGAAGAGAAGACCTAAGACAATGAATGTCAGGTCAGTGGTGGGTGGGAGCATACTATGATCAGTAAGGCTTAGTCATGCACACTTCTTTTCTCTACATAAACCTAAGCCTTCTTCAGGATCCAGTGTGGATTTAGAAAATCACTGGACCACCTCATTTGTTCCTTTTCCCAATGTGGCAACAAAAACTATTATTCATCTGTATAATTGGATTGTTGTCTTAGAGTTATGTAAAATACCATGACCAAAAGCAATTTGTGGAGAAAAGGGTTTATTTGGGGAAAAGGTAAAAAAAATATGAATATGTGAAATATTTATTACACATCTAAGGTCATAGTCCACTGAGGAAAGCTAAGGCAGAAAATCAAACACTGTGGGAGTCTGGAGGAAAAAGCTGAAGCAGAAGTCATGGAAGAGTGCTACTTACTGGCTTGCTCAACCTACTTTATTATGGCATCCAGGACCATTGCTCAAGGGTAGCATCACCCATCTTTAGTTGACTCCTCCCCTATCAATCACAGATCAAGAAAATCCCCCAACAGTTAGATCTAGCTTTTTTTATTTTCAAATTAGCTTGTGTCAAGTTGACATAAAATAAACCAGCACCGATGTTAAAGGTAGTTCTCACTTGTTAAAACTGCAGAGGCCAGGCTTTGAGCCTGACAACCTTGGCAACAAAAAGATGATGTTGCTCTAATCTGGCTTATTCAATTGTCTCATTTTCTCTCCTAAAGTCTGACATAGTTCTGTGTCCCTTTATAAGAGATTATTGAGTGCAGTGAAAGACACTTGGATAATTCAGTTAATTATATCATATCAGCAAAGTAAATTCTATCAGAGAAGAAATCCCCAAAATTTCTAGAAAACAGAATTTGGAGACTTTCTAGTGAATAATTTGCCCTTCTACAAAAAGATATGTGAAAGCTTCTCCAGGTCAATCTGGGCAGTTAAAGAAAACCTCACAATGGACAGTGCTTTAGTATAACGCTCTGGGAAAAGTTGAAAATAGCAACAACAATAACAACAACAACAAACATGGGAGAGAATTGAATAGAGCTTGAAATAGGACTGAAGAAACTTAGGGCAAGTAAGGGGAAAGAAAAAAATACAATGTGTTGGAATACAAGATGCCCATTCCTACACCTCACATATAAGGAGTGAGAACTGGATCACATGCAACTCTGCTCAATAATGAAGATTCAATAGGTTGTTTTCTTGCACATATGGCATTGCATTAAGAAATTCCAGGAAGGAAAGCACTCCATCCCTCTGAGTAATACAGATACATCAGTGTACATGGACTGAAATAGAGCAAAATGGAATCATAGTAAAGCTTAGAGATAATATGAACCCAGACAATATTCTCTAAGAATGCCTGTCTGTTTATGTTTGTTATATTTTCCAGCAATTGTCTTACCTTCACGCAAAAGCCCCAAAATAATGGAGCATGTGTTTTTAAACTGATTATTCAAATTTCATTTGCTGATGGTAACATGCCAGCTCATAGCAATGATAGGGGATGTCCTTCTGTATGTTGTACATATATTTTTCTCTTATTGGTTGATAAATAAAGCTTCTTTGGCCAATGGACAAGCAGGATTTAGCCAGGCAGGAAATCCAAACAGGGATAGAGAAAGGTAGTAGGTGGAGTTGGGGAGATGTCATGTAGCTGCCAAGAAAGGAAGAGACCCAGACATCACTGGTAAACTAAAAACCACATGGAAATATAAAGATTAATAGAAATGGGCTAATGATTAAGACAGCCAATAAGAAGCCTGAGCCATTGATCAAACAATTTATAATTAATATAAGCCTCAGTGTTTATTTGGGGATAAGCGGCTGCAGGACCCGGCTGCAGAAACTTCCATCAACACTGAAAGAAAGAAAGAGAAAGAAGTAAAGAGGAAGAAAGAGAAAGGAAAGAAGAAACCACTGAAAATGAACACCCTCACTTACAATGTCATCTTTAGATTCCACTTTCTCTTTCACTGATAATGATCGAAAGAGAAAAATAGCATGTCTCCATCTTCAACATTTAAAATACCATAGAAAACCATGGAAGCGTTGGAGCTTCCTTGAGGCCCATTAAAAGAAAGCTGCCTCTTTCGGGTCATAAGAATGGAATATGAGTTCTTCCTCTGGCCCTTCCTCCCTGTCTTCATTTTTTCCTTCCCACCCCTCTCTCCATTTCCTTTCTCTCATTTTTTTTTACTACCCTTCTTCTACTTTGCAAACTTTCCTTCTAATTTACTTTTATTCTGATCAAAATAACAATTTGTTTACAGAAAAGGAATCTTGGGCTTTATGATTATCATTTTATCTTTTGATTGCCAATCTTTTCACCATCCATTACTTACTCCACTTCATTCAATAAAATGGTGTTATGAGGGCAAGTGCAATGTCAATGACCAATGATTTTTGAAGTCTGGCTCTTAGAATAGAAGCAATATCATCTGAAAATGAGATAGACATGCAAATTTTAAACCCACCCCAGATTTACTGGATTAGAAAGACAGAATGAGGTCTAGCCCTTGCCTTTAGCTTAATATTAATGAGCACAAACATTTGGGCTTTCTTACTGCTATGAAAAGTACCAGGAAATCAAGGTTTCCTTTTGAGACTTCTTAGTGTCCATAATAAAAAATAAATTCCAATGATCATTTTATTGATATTTGAAAAACAACAACAGGGAAGTCATGTTGAGCATCCTGGCAGTTGCCAAGAGGAAGGAGATGAAGAGTAAGAGAGAAAAAAATGCCTTATAAATTTGGTCTGGAGGTCAGCAGGTAGATGTAGAAAGTAAGAGGTCTTTAGAAAAGCCCAGGGTGTCAGGGAAAGCATGCTCAGGCTTTTGACCATTGTCTCAAAAAGATAGTTAAAAAAATGAAAAAGGAAAGTTTTTTTAAGTTATATTTCAGAAAATTTGGCAGGCTTAGCAGTGAAGGTCTGGTCTGTAAGCAGATATATCAAGGAAGGACTGGAGCGGTTCCTAGGGCGCATAAGAGGATAATTATTCCTCTCATCTTCTTAACATGTCTTCAGATGAATCTACTTTCCCGAGGCACAGTCTCATAGCCAGGTTATTGACAGCTCCAGCTGAGATTAATCCTTAATGGAGGAAACAATAACATGTAATAGCAATAGCCTAATAAATGGGGGCAGTCTGGAATATCATCTTCTTACTAGGGCCAGAGGAAGAACTCATATTCCATTCTTATGACCCGAAAGAGGCAGCTTTCCTTTAATGAGCCTCAAGGAAGCTCCAATGCCTCCATGGTTTTCTATGGTATTTTAAATATTGAGGATGGAGACATGCAGATGATGGGAGATGTTATTCTGTATATATGTTTCTCATACTGGTTAATAAAGCACTGTGGCCAATAGAAAACTAGATAGGCGGGGCTAGGAGACTAGGAGGAGGAAAGAGGAAGTAGAAGGCGGGGTCGAGATGTAGCCCAGGAAGAAGCAGGAAGCCTGCTGCACGGCTCCCTGATAAGGCGACCACGTGGAAATACTTAGATAAGTAGAAATGGGTTAATAATTAAGACAGAGCTAGCCCATGAACAGTAATGGTAACTGGCCGACAGGATTATATCAAATATAGAGTCTCCTGAGTGTTATTTGGGGCACACGTGGTTGCAGGACAATGGCAGCAGAACCAGCGGCAGCCGGCGGGGAAACCTGCTGTAACATGCAGTTCTTCTCTTTCTATCATTATCAGTGAAAGAGAAAGTGGAATCTAAAGATGACATTGTGAGTGAGGTGTCCATCTTCAATGGTTTCCAAGTCATCTAATGACTGCCTCACTATATAATATGATGGAATATCTCACATAAAGCAAATTAAGGAAAGAAGGATCTATGTTGGCTCACAGTTTGAAGAAATATAGTCCATCACAGCAGGAAAGGACTCCCATTGGGGTTGTATGGTATTTGGTTATATTGTATTCTTGGGAAGGAAGCCAAGAGATGAATTCTGATGCTCCAATGGCCTTGGGTACACTGTCACAGCACAGTGTATGACATTTTAGATAACCATCTACAAAATCATCATATGTCTTTGTTACTGTTCTAATGCTGTGATAAATACCATGACCAATGAAACTTTCAAAAAGAATCATTTAACTAGGGGCTTGCTGATAGTTTCAGAGGGTTACTCCATGATCATCATGGCAAGGAGCATGATGGTAGGCAGGCATGGTGCTGGAGAACTAGCTAAGCACACTTATATCCCTATCGTCAGGCAGAGGGTAAAAGAAATTGGGCCTAGCTTGGAGGTTTGAAACCTCAAAGCCCACTTCTAGTGACATACCTCCTCCATAAGGACATGCCTCTTGATTCTTTCTAAACAGTCTACCAACTGGGAACCAACCATTCAAATATATGAGCCTATGAGGGCTATCTTTATTCAAACTGCTACCATCACCACATCATCACCATCATCAACTGCATGGGACTCCTATGGGGGAGGGAAACGATTTTATAGCTGATAGGGTGGTATATACCTATAATATTGGCTCTTGGAGAATTACTCAAGATTATCACAAGTTTAATGTTAGTCTGAGCTACATGGTGACAGACTAAAGAGATTATATTAGAAACAAAAGTAGGAGCTAAATATGCTAAAAACATGTTCACTGACAACAATGTCAATAAGGCATGGGGTTGGATACAGCAAAGAACAAAAACATAAACCAGAAGAAGCCTTCTGCCTTCCAAAAGTGCTTGATACAGCCCAAAGTTAAGAAAGTGATTAACATAAGGCTACAATTAAGCCTGGTGGTGATGGTGCATGCAATTGGGAGGCAGAGGCAAGCAGATCTCTGAGTTCAAGGCCAGCCTGGTCAGTCTACAAAGCAAATTACAGGATAGCCAGAGAAATCCTATCTTGGAAAAAACTACAACAACAATATCCAAAAGAGAGAGAGAGAGAGAGAGAGAGAGAGAGAGAGAGAGAGAGAGAGAGAGAGAGAGAGAGAGGAAGGAAGGAAGGAAGGAAGGAAGGAAGGAAGGAAGGAAGGAAGGAAGAAAGGAAAGAAGGAAGGGAGGAAAGTACGGGTGTGTAAAGGAGAACACTATGGATGAGTTTAGTTACAGGGCTATGGCAGGAATCAGATCTCACTGGGAACGATGTTGAGATGGGGATAAAATATTGGTAGAGTTTGGAAGTCTAACTTGTCCTCTGCAGTCAGCGTTCATCTATAGACTGTGTCATCTGGCCAACATTAAGAGGAGTGGAAACTGTAGTTGGAAAGTCAAGTTAGCAGCAGATTATTCCAGATACCAGGATAAGGAGTCTGAAATGTATTAGTAACAGGAATCCCTTAAAAAGTTCTTGGACAGTATTACACATAGGTGAGAGTTTCTAGTGCCAAGCTTACTATTTGCTTTTTAAAAAATACATTTTAATAAAAATATCTATACATAGGTTGATTTTCCAGTCAAGAAAACTTCAGCAATTTTTTTTCTGCATACATTCAGGCAGATAGACTCAATCACAGCCAACCTGAGTGAGCCATCAGTCTTCTGGTGGGGATGGAGTGTTTGATGACAAGGGTGAAGAATATGTGACTCAAAGAGACATAACCGATGCAAAGGGGAGCAGGCAAGAAGACTCTCTCTAGAATCTTCCAAGTTATAACAACTCAGGGCTGGAGATGCAATAAGTAGTTAGGTTGTTTGCTTGCTTACTGTGTCTGAAGCCCTAGCTTCAAACCCAGCACCCCATAGACTGATCAAGATGGGACATGTCTGAAATACCATAACTCAGAAGGTGAAAGCAAGAGAATCAAAAATTTAAGATCATCCTTTGCTATACCATGAGTTCAAGGCCAGCCTGGGATCTGGAATATAGGAGACCCTGTCTCAACGGAAACAAAAACAAACTTTAAAATATAAGTTAACACTGCTCCACAGGATCACATGTTGATTCCTTTGATGGAAATTATATGGGAATCTCTAGCTGTTATGAGCACTTTTCCTATCAACTTGGTCCCAGAGCTGCAGCCGCCTCAAATAACACAAGGAGACACTGTATTCCATAAAGCTGTTGGTCTGTTAGTAGCATTTCTTAATGGCTAAATCTGTCTTAGATATTAACTCATTTCTATTAATCTAAGTGTTTCCACATGGTCTTATCTTACCGGAGAGAGGGTTCGGGCTCTTTTTCTAAAGTCTCTCTACATCTTGAATATCCCTACTACATCTCCCAGAATATTCCTTGTCTCCTAATCCTGCCTATCTTGCTTTCCTGTTGGCCAACAGGGCTTTATTCATTAACCAATAAGAGAAACATATTTACAGAATAACATCTCCCAATATCCAGCTAACACGAGCGTAATTATTTCTTAGTCATCATTGTACAGTGCTAAGTTTAAACTTCACTGCTTCTACTGAAATGGCTTTTAACTTGCAGCCTGAGGTTTTGGGACTCTGTTGCTGCTGAAAGGGAATAGACTTGAAAAGGATGTCCCTTTTCTAACAATTGAGTCTTTAACTGAACAACAAGGAAAAATGTCAGGAGGTTGTCTTACCCAAAGCAGAGAGGAGTCACTATAGCTTGAGTCATATCTCCTTTTGTTTTCTTGGTAGTTCTGGAGTCTAGAAAGCAAGGTTTCTAGATTAAAAGATTAGCAAGCCTAATCTTTTTCAGAAATAAATGAAGAGCAATGGAATCAGGGACAGAGAAACAGAGGGAAGGAGGGTCACACACGCACACACACACACACACACACACACACACACAGACACAAGATATGAGAATTGACTTCAGAAAAATTACATGCTCTGCTAGACTATACCTACACTCATGCATGCATGTACACATGCATATGTGTGCACTCACACAGAGTAAGTAAATATTTTTCTTAAAGCAAGTAGAAGAATAACAGAATATTCAAAACATCGCGCGCACACACACACGTGTGTGTGTGTGTGTGTGTGTGTGTGTGTGTGTGTGTGAGTTTAGAGACTCAGACATTTCTGTATTTGTTCTGACCTGCTTCCTATGAGAAGGGAAATCTAGGTATTCACAGAAGGCGTTTACTCAAGAGTATACTTTGGAGCTGTCCTCTGAGGAGAATATTTCAAATGACATGGAGAGTAAATGGCTGGTTTTCGTCCATGGCTATTTCTCAGAATTCTATATGAAATATGAAAATACAAAGAAGTTTCAAGTGTCTACACTCCAGAGCCATAATCTTTATGACTAACAATGCAAAAGCCTAGATGCATATAGAAAATGTAATTCATTAAGATTAAGAAATGTAGGGACTGAAAATATTTAAATATTTAATAAAATTAAATCCCTGCATAATATAATGGGAAGAAAAATAACGGAGATGAGGTTTGACCCAATAACATACCCTTCTGGGTAGATCTGCACTTATGATTTAATATATCACTAGGTAGGAGTTAGAAATAGTCTAGAATGAATTAAAATGCAATATAACTTTCAAGACAAAGAATAAATATTGGATAGACTTAATCAAAGTGAACCTTACATAGGGAGCTGGTAGGATTCCAGCTACTCAATAAAAAAATTGTCTTTGCTCCAAGGTCAACTTGATTCTCTTCCCTTGCTCCTGATAGGTAACCTATAAGTCTACAACCAAGGAGCATAAATGGGATTGACTTTGGCACTCTGCATATATGTTACAGTTATGTAGCTTGGTACTGGGGACTTCTTATAATAGGAACAGGAACTGTCTCTGACTCTTTTACAAACTTTTGGGACCATACTCCTCATACTAGGCCTCACCTTGCCCAGCCTTAATACATGGGAGATGCCTAGTCTTACTGAAGCTTGATATGCCATGTTTTGTTGATACTCATGGGAGAGTTGTCCCTTTCCTAAACAGAAAGAAAGGAGGAGTGGATTGGGGTAGGAATAGAGAGATGATAGAGGGGATTATTGGGAGGAGAGCAGAGGGGAAACTGCAGCTGGGCTGTAAAATAAATATAGTTATTCACTTTTTAAAAAGGAAATGTCATTATATCATGGTAGCTAGGGCAAAGTGATGGGTGTGAGGAGGGAATGCTGAGCTCCAGAGAAGGTGGAGGCTAAGGTCAGCCTAATAGGCAGTTAGACCTGTTTGTATGGCCACTCTCAACATAAACCTTGAACACCAAGTTTTGGGTGTTTTTTCTTGGTGGGTGCTAGGCTATGTCCACTGACCACAGCAATGCTGGGAGCAGTGAGTGCTGTCATCCAATTCATGGAAACTACTGTATGGAACACTCTTGGGCCTGGCTGGCTCACATGTCCTTTCCCTTTGCTGGTTTCACCTGGGAGTTCTTCAGACAAGTTATTGAAGCTGAAGGTGATAATAGGCAGGGCCTCTGGAATTTAAATGTCTACTTTCAGGTTCCCTCTGGTAGAACCAAGAAAAAGAACTAATTCTCTGAAAAATTACTAATCTGAGATAGGTAAACATGTATTTAAAGTCAAGATTCATAATAATATACTTGGAAAACTCACAATCTTCATTCTATCCAAGTTCAGTTGAAATTAGACCTGAATTAGTGATTTCCATGAGATGTCCACTTAATTTTTAAAACATTGTTGGAGACTAGAGAGATGGATCAGTCAGGAAATTCTTGCCTTGTAAGTATGATGACCTGAGTTCAGATTTCCAACATCTAGGTTAAACATCAGGCACAGTAGAATCTGTAATTCCTATGCTGGGGAGGAGTAGACTAGAACCCTTTAATGCAATTCCTCAGGTTGACCCACAACCACAAAATTAGTTTTGTTGCTATTTCTTAATTGTAATTTTGCTACTGTAATGAATCGTAATGTAAATTTTGGTGTTTTTCTGTCTTAGGTGACACCTGTGAAAAGGTCATTTAACCCCCAGAGGGATCATGAACCACAGGTTAAGAACAATTTTATTACAGGGTTCTTGGGGTTTGCTGACAAGCTAGACTTGTTCAATCAGTGAACTCCTGATTCAGTGAAAATCCCTATCTTGAAAATAAGGTGCCAAAGATATCCACCTTACCTCATGAGATAGTTTGAATATATAGGTTTATATTCTTGATTGCTTGGTCACCAGATGGTGAATCTGAAAGAATTGTAAGTATAAGGGAGAAAAGCCTTGTTGGAGTAGGTTTGGCTTGTTGGAGGACGTGTGTTACTGAGGATGGACTTTTAGGTTTGTAAGCAGTAGCAGTCTCCTGGCATTCTGCAGGTGGGTGTCCAAGCATGTTCTACAGATCGTATTTTGGGGAGCAGTGGTTTGATGGGAGATGGTTATTCTGTAAATATGTTTCTCATACTGGTTAATGAATAAAGCACTGTGGCCAATGGAAAAGCAAGATAGGTGGGGCTACGAGACAAGGAGGAAAGGAGTAGTCAACATGGAGAGCACGGAGAGGTAAAATGCCAGCACCGCTCTGGCCGGTAAGGTGAGCCATGTGGAAATACTTAGAATAGTAGAAATGGGTTAATAATTAAGACAGAGCTAGGCGGTAAGGAATTAGTAACTGGACAACAGAATTGTATCAAATATAGAGTCTCAGCGTGTTATTTGGGGCAGGTGGAAAGCATACATGCTACAGTGGTTGGTTACAAGAAATGAGGCCTTTACTCCTTTGTTTTATTTGGAAGGGTCTGCTTTGGTAAAGCCATAAAGACCAGCAGTGTTTAAGCCAAACAATTGTGGATATTATTGCATATTGCCAATTAACAAACAATTATGTACACTATCGTCATATTACTAATTAACAAAACTTTAGAATAAGTTCCACCTTATGGTAGAGGGTTGATGTTTTCCCTTGAAAGAACAAATGGAACTTTTCCTCACAGCTCCTCATAATCTCTAGAACTTCAATGGATCAAAGAACAAAAAATATGAGAACAGATATATATATATATAGTGTGTGTGTGTGTGTGTGTGTGTGTGTGTGTACATATACTAGATATAGATATAGATATAACTTTAGATATAGATATATTCCCTTCAAAGACTTTTCTTCTTCAAAGCTGTGTTTATCATGGGGAAAAAGGTAATACTAAGTCCCACAACATTTTTCTGAGAGAAAGCAGTTCTGGGGTAACGGGACTTACTCATGGGGCATTTTAAGGTGTTTCTTCAGGTGTGGCTCATGTACAAACTTCATGAGTCAGACTGGATCAGGTAAATTAAGAGCCAGTGGTCAAAAGGGATTTGGTTAGAGACAAGCAGCTTCTTGATTCCTTTGCCCTGACTGGCTGGAAATGACTCTATGTGAGGCAGTGAAAATATTTTACTCTTGCAATTTGAAACAATCTGTCAAAAAGTTTCCTTCAATCTCTTCCCTCCTCCCTCCCTTTTCCTTTTGTCTTGTCTTGTCATCAGTCTCGACTCTGGTGAGCACAGATGACCGAGATAATGGACACATTAGCTTGGTGCTCCTACAGCTTCTCCACACTCCCTTCTCTAATAGTTTTGACTCTTCACAAAAATTCATTTATTTTACTCAGAATCAAATCAGAAACTTTGGTTGAGTCATTGATTCAAATCAAATTGTGACAATTTTTAACATAGCAAGGAAAATAATTACCTTAAATGGCATGGGTAGAAGAGATGAAGAAGGAACTTTTTTTTTTTTGGAAAGATAAGTAGTACAAGTTCAAGCAGTTCAACTAAATAAAAGATGCTCCACTTTATCGATTTCTGTATCTATAGTAACCATCTCTGGAAATCAGCCTATTATACATAGCAACAAGCAAAGGAAGTCAGTCTACTATTCATAGTGTCCAGCAAAGGAAGTCACTCTATTATCTATAGAAGCCATTTTAGTTTTATTTCTTGTTGACATGATAAAATATCCTGACAAAAGATAGGAAGGGTTTATTTGGCTCATTACAGTCTACCGTTGTGGAGAAGCTAAGGTGGCAGGAACTCTAAGCAGCTAGTCACAACCATAGTAAAGAAGAGAGAGCAGTAAATTAACATGTGCATGCTACTGCTCAGCTTGTTCTTTTCATTCTATATATAATACAGGATCTCCCACCTAAGGGATGGTTGCACCCATAATAGTTAAGTTTTTCCCACCTTAATTAGTGTGATTAAGATACCTCATACCCCATCAGATACGTCCTCAGGCCAACCTAATCTAGTTTGTCATTGAGACTCTCCTTCCAGATAATTTTTGTTTGTGTCAGATTGAAAAAACCACCCATCCCAGGAAGCCAATCTATAGACTGTAGTCATGAATCTGGGTCCTTAGTGTACTATCTCTAACTACTGTTTTTAATAAGTCAGTGTATTAACCTATCATCTGTCCTAGGAAGTTTGTCTATATGTCTAGGAGGTCAATTTACTATGTGCATTAACTAGGGCAGAAAAATCAATGTACTATCTTCAGCAATCAGCCGAGGCATTCAATCGACCATCTATATCAACTATGCCAGGAAGTCAGTCTATTATCTACACTGTAGATTCTACAGCAATCTGCTCAGGAAGTCAGTCTACCATCTATGCAATCATATTAGGTTCTCAGTCTCCTAAATGTAACCACCATTCCAGGAAAATCACCTGTTATCGACAATAACCAGCTCAGGAAGTCAGTCTACTTGGTATTACAACTAGCACAGGAACCAAGCCAAAAGTCTATAACACTTATAAGAAATCTGTATTGTCAATTCACACCCCCAGTTTTCATTTTTGTACATTTCCATTCTTCCTTTAAGTTGAGCTATTGCTGCAGTGCAAATATTCACAATATTTCCATGGTCATTGTAGTACAAGCAAAAGGACAAAATTTGTGTTGTCTGATTCACAAATCCCAGTGGAGGCAGTTAGTGACTCTCACTCAGTTTCCCTGCTTCATCCCCCACACCCTCATTAAGTATCCTATGTGTAGACTACTTTCAACTACATTTCACATTTTGTGTTTATTTTGCATGGTTTTGCTAGATATGCAACACCCTCCCCCAGCCCAAGCGCAGTGCAGCTGTTTAGTCACAGTGTGCTGGGCCAAAAGTTTATTAATGCTCACAAAGAGATAATATTTGTAATCACATGTGAGTGGGACTATAACAGAGGCCACGAGTGAAGCACTCTGGCACATTGTCCTAGAGCAGTAATAAGATGGAGGGTAGCTTCCAGATAACCCACAATAGGCAGGAAACATGTCTCAAAAGAAAATTGTATTCTTCCAAACCACTAATGCTAAAGGGCTGATTTGTTTATGGAAATTAGCCTCTTCTAGTTGATAGAGAATACTATTTCAACACTTGAATGTAGATTATCATGCTCAAGGGAGAGCCAAAAGGAAATGAGAAAAGAAAAGGTAAAAGGGATGCTTATGTTAGACTTATGTTAGGAAATTTACTTTTTTAACCAATTTTCCTAGAAGTATTATGGTAATGAGTCTTCTTTTCATATCTTATCCTACATCAGAACCACACAGGAACCATGTTCATGTTTCAGATTCCAGATTTCAGATTGATATCCCAGTTGCTGTGAATGGACAAATCTGAAATGGATCACAGAATTCTTGCCTTCAGCAGGTCTCCATCTCCAATCTTCAAGCTAATGACCCATGACTCCAACTTAAACTTAAAAAGCACAGATTTGTTAAATTTGGTCATTATGAATTGCTTATAGTTTGGATACTGTATAAAATGTTACTTAGCCTACTACAAATCTGGAGCTGCTGGGACATACCTCTTATGTTCATCATGATATATTTTCCACTATAACTATAAAGATGAAATATATTTATGTGATTTCTGCAACTCTGTATTGTCAGTCCTTCTCATTTATAAGTGGAGTAGATAAAGCTCAAAGAAGCAGGAGGCAGCAGATACAGTTGCAGGACCTGCACCAGTTATTAAGGTCACTAAAGCAGAAATGAAGAAGCCCCTTAACTAATTGAACTGACAGTGGTTGAGCTGAAGATAATCGGATGGTCAGATGAGATTGTATAATTTAGAATTGATTCGGGAAGTGAAAGACAATGATAAAGGGGGAGACAGAAAGTAGGCAAGATAGTAGTTTCATTAAATATAGGACCAATTCTTTTGTATTTTACCTGAAAAATACCTTTGTCTGTCTCAAAATTATAATGTTTAACATGAGGGAGGGCCTAGGCCCTGCTCCAAATGATATGACAGACTTTTAAGATCACCCATGGAAGGCCTCACCCTCCACCGGGGAGAAGAAAGGGGGGATGGGATGGGATGGGATGGGGGTTGGGAGGAGGACAGGGGAAGAGGGGTATGTGAGGATACTGGGATTGACATGTAAAGCAAGTTTGTTTCAGATTTAAATAAAAATATTATTATTAAAAAAATACAGTGCCTATAGCTCACATTACCACACACACACACACACACACACACACACACACACACACAGTATTCAGGTGCCCAAATCCCCTTAAAACAGAGCACTGTGCTCATATAGACTCATATACATCTACATGACACAGACAACCCCCCAAAATACATTGTAAATACATGCTGTTTAGATGGGTTTAGTTCTGATGTTTTTTTTCTTTTACTGTTTGTTTCATTGTGTCTGCAACAATTGAGTTCATCAGATTATTGTTAGAGAAAATAGAGATATCTTTTTCATTTCTTAATGGGCATTGTACAACTGTGTTCTATATGCAGGGCCTTCATTTAGTATTGAGAATTTCTACCTTGACTTTCACATTATAGTAATACTTGGCTATCATCTTTTCTGGGTGGGACAGTATGAAACAGACAAGAACCTAAACTGTAAAGCAATAAATGTTGAACTGGTTCAAAAACTTGACTCTTAGAAATGTCATCTTGGGATGAGAGGGGTAAGCATCTTGGGATAGCACACCAAATCAAAATGAGCCTAACAGCCCTTTAACATGACTTGATACCAGTGCTTGCCCAAAGGTGAGCTCCTATTGTCTGTAATTCTTGTTAAATGAATTGCCTTTGCAATGGAAAGCAGTTGCATGTTGGGCCACTTGTGTGGCTCTACAGTTAGATCATGAGCTTTCTAAGTGATTCATGTTCACTGTTGTATTCTGTTCCAATTAAGGTTGTTTTTCCTGGAAGGAATTAGAGCACATTAAAGTTAAAAAGTAATCTAAAGTCCTAAATAATGGAGAAAATAAAATAATAATTTTTATAGGAATATATGAAATGAAGGGCAACAAGTGAGAAACAGCTGGGCCTCAAGAAGAAAAAATGTTGAAAATAACAAATTAAGGTTAGAGCTAGGGTATACAGCAGTGATAGAACACTTGCCTAAATGCCAATGCCCTGGGTCTGATGCCCTAACATCACACTTTTGAAAATCTGGAAACATTCTTTTCATGTTTTTTGTGACCTCGTGGATTCTCCCATTTTTCTACTTTCTGGATACCAGCCTTAATTTTCTGCTGTTGGTCACATTTTAGTGGCTATTCATATCATATGCACCCTGTTTGCTTTAATTCAGCAAGATATAGTTGCTGAACAGTAACTTCAACCTGATAATAGAGCAATCTGTCTTCCATTGCTCCTCTCAGTTCAGTATCCCATGACTAGTGTATATACAGATATCCCATTCAGTCTAATTAAAAGAGAATGATATACCACTCACTTCTAGATCAGTAGTGGTCACAGGGTTGATCAGATTGTCTCCAAAAAGGATGTAAAACAAATTTCTTACTGAAACCCTGAGAGCACTGGATTTACACACTATGTCTCTAGACACAGCATTGTGGCTAACCAACCTTGTAGGTATCACACCCAGCATCAACTGCTTCCTCTTTCCAGTTAATATAACCCTACTTTATTCTGGGTACTGAGTGGAGGTAGGCTTAGAGTAAGTGATTTCAACCTGGTGATGTGCTAAAGATAGTTCTGTATGACATGTAGAAACCAACTGTTGCTGAGTTGTCTGACTCTGATTTGGTACAGTCATATTGATAGCTTTAAATCAGCAATGATAAGGGTGTTTTCACTGCAGAAAGCAGTCAAGGCTCCAATTACTAGCTTTAAAAAAAATCACCTAGACGTTAAAGTACTAAGCAAAACATTGGCTATACCACTGGCCCAACCCATGCTGGGTGGGAGAGCAGGAAATCAAATGCTGCCCCTCCCCTCATCTGCCATTTGGTAGCATAGGTGTGGGAAATTTGGTAGCATAGGTGAGGAGCTAGTCCTGGTGGTTTGAGTGTGGGTGAGTCTGACTGAGGGCCTGAGAGCAGGAGAACGGGCATAGCTCTTTGCTGCCTGCTATACTGAGTGTGCTAGCCAGGGAAGTGATGGAGAGCTTGTCCAAGAGATGACTATGAGGAAAAGCTGGAGGGTGGACCAACCCAGCTACCACCAAGGCCCATAACCAGGGCTATGAGTTAGCTGACCTCAACATCCACCTCATCTATAAACTACATGGGCAACTAAATGAGCATGTGAAGAAGCCAAACCTACATATCCAAAGTTACAGGATCTCTATGGCACAAGGCAACAATAGGATATTCAAGGAGAGTTCCAGTAAGGGTCCAGTATCCATAGCATAGCAGAAGACAGAAGCTAGAACAAGACCAATGACTCATTGCAAAAAAGACTTACTAGTAAATATGTTCGGACCAAAGGTATATTGTGTGACTCCCTGGGCCACATTACAGCTGCCAAGCTAAGAGTCTTTCTCTCTATTTTCCTGCCTCCCTCCCTTCTTCCTTCTCTCTCTTCTTCCTTCCCTCCCTCCCTCCCTTTCTCTCTCTTTTTTTTTCATTTTTTTGCTTATGGATATTTTTGTTTTTGTGTTTTATTTGTACTTTTAAATTTTGTTTTGTTTTCTGGGGGAGGTTGCAGGGTTAGAGGGAAGCGAGCAAAAGGGAAGATGAATAGGATCATGAGGTCTTAGGATTGGGACACATGATATGAAATCCACAAAAAAAAAATCAATAAAACCTAAAACATAAAGATAATAATAATAATAAAAGAATTGTATAAGCAATGTGTCTGTGATTTATGTCTAGCACTGTGGCCTGAACTTCCTGGAATTTCCTTTTCAGAAAAGAAACATTTTGATTTCTTGTTTTGTAGTTTATTTAGAGTGGAAAGAGTTAAGCTTAGTGACTCAAAAGCAACAGATAGAAGGAAAAGAAATTAAAGAATATCTTACTATTTAAGCTTCTCAGGGAAGATGATGTAGCTCAAAAGCAAAGTACTTTGCTAAGCATGTTCAAGGTTCTGGACTCAATTCCAGTGAATTGTTGTATTAAATTTGGAACCTCCCTGTTTCAGAATATCTTATTAGTAAGTAAGAAGATGATCTGTGTATTTAAGACCCCTTTAATTCAATAGTTTGTAACTTATAGTCAAAGTAGCCTTATATGGACAACAAATCTTGTTTGTGTGTGAGAGATCATTTATTATGGTGCCAGGAAAAAAACATCTGGGACAATCCCAAAATACACAAGTATACATAAGTATATGACAAATGTTCTTTAGATTTCTATGTTAGCTTTTGACATTATATGCAGAGTTCTCGTTTTTAAATGATGGAGGAATAGAGACCTTCTGACTTCAGAAAAGATTGTTCATTATCACTCTAAATGGTATATACATCAGGAACCTTCTTAATGAAGGGCATATTGCTTTCTTTCCACTCAATGACTATTGAAATACTTGAGCTTTTAAACAAAAGATGTAGCATTCATGATATATTTAACTTTTTTTGTTTTACTATAAGGTTACATTCTAAAGGGTAATTTGTACATGTATGTACATGTATGTATCTTGAACACAATGATCTTCATTTCATATTCATAATTCATGTTAATACTATCATGAAGAAGACTGAAATACAAGCAATGTCAAAGTCATTGCACACACTGAGAACTGCTAAGGATACTTTTCATTTGCCTTTTTTGCTTTTCTTTTTCTATTTTGAGTCTAGGAAGTGGGTTCAGGCAAACACAGTTCTGATTGCGGCTTAACAGGTTCATTCACAATAGGTCATGTTAATATAATGAGTATGTTTTCCCTGCCGCCGGTCGCCTGGTCCTGCTGCCATGCCAGCCCCCAATAACACACTGAGACTCTGTATTTGATATAATGCTGTTGGCCAGGTACTAGTTTCTTACTGGCTAGCTCTGTCTTAATGATTAACCCATTTCTACAGCAGGCCCGCATGCTGCTCTCTCCAGGCTCTCCATGCTGATTCCTCCTAACTACTTCCTCTTTCCTCCTAATCTCCTAGCCCCGCCTATGTTACTTTCCTATTGGCCAACAGTGCTTTATTCATTAACTAGTATGAGAAACATATTTACAGAATAACATCTCCCATCATCATGTCAATAAATTGCTATGCCAGAGAAGAGAAAGATATTTCAACCATAGTTGAACACAGATGCTCCCTTAGTCTACTTCTTTGTTCTGCAACAGAAACCCCAAGATCTGGTAACTTACAAGGAAAAGTGGCTGAGTTAGAATCACAGTTTACAAGTCTAGTTTCTGGAAGGCTTTCAAGAAAACAGGAGGAAAGTGCATGAATGTGGATAGAGGCACTTGATGTGTGACATGAAGACCTACTCTCAGGATAACATGCCTAGTCCAATGCCAGCCAGGAAAAACAAAACAAAAACCAAAAACCAAAAACTGCTAATCCATTTACAAAACTTAATAACCTCTGAAATTGCCAATTCTGATCAACACAACTACAATGAGGACCAAACCTCACCAAGTGCTTTGGTAGGAACAAGCCATATTTATACAAAAGCAGATGCCACCTCTGGAACATCTAATGAGGGAAAGTACATCATGGCCTAGACGCATTACTCTTCTATGTAAAAATTAAAAGTTCAGTAGCTAAGGCAAAGTGCTCTTAACAACATTCGTTTTTTTTTTTTTTTTTTTTTTTTTCAGTCCTCCTTCTAAGGACCAACTATTTGTGTAACAATAGGTGAATAGGTGAAATGTTTCTCAAGATATTCCCTCCTTCAGTTTCTATTAGCGATGTAACAGTGCCTGCTTCTGTTATACATTTTTGCCTTGTGTGTTTCAATCAAAATGTCACTTTGCCGCTGTTCCTAGAGTGCACTTAATATTTTCATTAAAACCAATAAAACCAAGAAATGACAAGGGTGCAGGTGGGAACAGGCAATTAAACTCCTCCTCTCCGTATTGTTAAATAGCAGTTGAGGAAAGAAAGAAGCCCCCATTGAACACCTGTTCCTTCTTCTTTGAATGGCAGCTAGCAGAAATCCACTTAGCTGGCTATTGTCTGCTTATTTTCCTGACAGATAATGTGAAAAAGCAGGCAGTTATGGGGCCAGTAATTCAGAATTAATTTTCCCTTCACAAGAGTGCGGTGGACACTGAGTGCAGTAATGGCGCCTGATCGGGATTCAGAGGGGTAAACAAGACAATTTGAGATGATGGGCAGCAGGATAAAAGCCCTTTAAAGGGCCATTCCCTTTGCCAGTCTGACCTGTGGGGTTTTTTGGTACCATTTATTATTATTTTTAAATGTGTCCCCAGAAAAATTAAGTCTGAAGGCTTAACCACTAAAGATCTGCCTTGTGTGCTTATGTACCTGTGTTTTTACATATGTGTGTGTGTATTGAAAGAGAAGACAAAAAGAAGACTGTATGTTTCCCTGAATTTCTCCGCCATATTAAAAATTTTAGTGGCTGCAAAAGACAGCTGCAAAGCCACATATTATGATTGTTTATGAAACTTCCTCCTGTGAGCTTCTACCTCGGTTGAGAAAATTACCACATTTCCTTTAATGAACCAGGACCTTTTGCTAACCTGAATTATTGCTTCTTTCATTCTGATAGTAAACATTCACCCCTAGCATGTACAGCAAACACTGGTTCTCATCAGACCAAATCAAGATTTTCTCTGGCTCTAATTTCTCCCTCTCTCGGTCCTGCCCTCCTCTCTCTCTTTTCCCCACTACCTTCTTCTTCCTTCCTTCTCTAATCTCCCCTTGCTGAATGCTTACAACCCAAATCATCTCCATGGACTAGCTGAATGAAGACTCTCTGCGGGTAAAGAGGAGGATTAGATACAACTTTTTTCTGGCCAGGCTTCAAGACCCCATTGGCAGACAAATTGCAGGAAGAACTTGTGAATTGTCTATCTCCCACTCCTGGACACAAGCCACTCAGAATAAATCAGCATTGGAGACTGATTTTCACAGAAATGCTTTATTCCTCAGGTAAAATTTATTGATCTGTTACAGAAAAATAAAATCAAAAGAAGACAAGCAACCTTGTCATCTGCAATGCTTGGGGTTTTGGGTAGAGTACATCCCTGGAGAAGTCCATCTTTGTGATGCTTCATTACCTGAGAAAAAACTTAAAGAATGAAAGCTTATAAAAGTTATCTTTATAAGGGTGGTGGCCCTAATCCACATACCCCAACTAAGGATAAACACTTTTACCTATTATTTTTCCCTCTCTTTAGAATATTAATATTCTAATGTTTTGTTCATGGACATAAGTGAGAATAAGATCACTGGAAGTTTGTTTTTTTTTTCTCAGAATACCTGAGTTACAGACTTTCTTTCCACAGGGCCATCCCTTATCTCAAACTTCTTAATACTAATTGCATGAATTCATTTCATACACACTTCACTCACTACTCAGGCAGCTTTTCCTAACTGTCTACCACATGCCTATTTGATGCTCTCCTACTCTCAAGTTATTAGCTACCTCAATAGTGTTCAGAGTCAAACTCTTTTCTGTACACAGCAGAAGAGAGCCAGTGTCTTCTGCCCCTGTAAATATCAATACCCCTTCTAAGCTGTGATCTTTCCAGAGATGCTTTTTGAGGCAGACAACAGGGCATGCAGATCAGCAACATCTTAGAATGTCTAGTCTTACATTAGCAACTTACCTAGTAACCCTGCTATGCACACATATCCATGTTAGGATAGATTTAGACCTGGGGCCATGCCAGAAGGCTCAGTGGGTAAAGGTGCTTGTAGCCAAGCCTGATTACCAGAATTCAATATCCTGGGCCCACATGGTGTTAAGAGAGAACTGATTTTCTGACATTGTTCCCTAACCTCCATACACATGCACATATATAAACACACAAAAATATTACATATATACTCCCATATATATATATACATATATACTCCCAATATATATATATATATATATATATATATATATATACTCAATGCATACTCAATATATATTCAATGTGTACAAGTGTTTAGGGTTCTTATTTGTCTATTATAATTTTATATTAAAACATATACAAGTTTCAATAGGTAGGGGCTTTCCTATCAACTAAACATGGTAATGTAAACAGCACATACCTATTAGTGAATTTGATGATAAAACAGTAGGTATATGGTAGGAGTTGACAGAAATCAAAGGAGTAATCAAGTATTATTTGCAGTTAGAAGTGAGAGGCTTTAACATTAAAAAGAATGAAACTCTGCATCCATGAAACAGTTACCCTCAAGCTTCAGAGAGTAATTTTATATATATATATATATATATTAAAGATGCAGAATGGCTACTTTTGTATGTCATCGCACAATGAGAATACACATGTGTTATGGAAATTCAGCAGTCAGTGGAGCATGGCATTTGATAGTCATCACCAAGATATATATATATATATATATATATATATATGTATGTATGTATGTATGTATGACCTGTAGACACATGCCATCCATCACCTCTTTATAGACAAGTCATTATCAACCAAATCTCCAAGTTTCCTTACATATTAAAGTTATGATAAGAACCAGGATGAATCAAAATATCTTTGAATAATTGTGGCTGTTTGTGGTGTTATTTTCATAATCATTCCAAAAATCTTAAAACTATGTAAATGAAATGCACTATGCCCAAATTAGAAGAAAACACACCTATGTGCCACATATTAAAAGACAGTCTCTCTCTCTCTCTCTCTCTCTCTCTCTCTCTCTCTCTCTCTCTCTCTCCCTCCCTCCCTCCCTCCCTCCCTCCCTCCCTCCCTCCCTCCCTCCCTCCCGTCCTCTCTGTCCCTCTCTCTCAGTACAGGGTTTCTCTGTATTGCTTTGGAGCCTGTCCTGGAACTAGCTCTGCAGACCAGGCTGACCTTGAACTCATAGAGATCCACCTGCCTCTATCTCCTAAGTCTCCCAAGTGCTGGGATTAAAGGCAAGCACCGCCAACACCCAGCTTCTATTTCTCTTTCTAAGTTAGTTAAAATATATAGAAGAAAATTTCTAAGGTGTCACAGGAAAGGAATTTGAGACTTCACAAATTTGGTTTATTTAATGGAACACTGTCTGCTGTTGATTATGTTTATCAAATTGCTTTTTGCATATTGTTTCAAAATATTGTTTTTTTTATTTCTTGGAAAGTTTTACTGCCCAGAGTCCCACCCGAAAACTCTATATTATTATACAGTGAGGCATTGAATGATTAAATATATTTTGATGGCAGTTGTTACAACAAAAGTGATGTATTTTATGTCCTTTCTTATTAAGATGCTTTGAGAACTCTACCCATAAAGGTAATGATGAAACACTTTCACCCTCTTCAATATAACCTCGTGTGTACTAACACACATTTTAATAGAGAAGAAACAATATGTTACAAACCAAGACAACTCGTTTGAATATGGGAACTGATCTTACCCTTAATTTCTCCTTTGTGTACATATGACACTTTCAGGGAATGTGATTTTTTTGTGCGTAAGGTGGAAACATTTTTCTGTTAAAATATCTTGTTTTTATTGACCCAAAGTAATCTCTAAATATTTTAATCTGTACTGATCAAAAGTTTGCTTCTAATTTTGAGGTCATGTGTCTTTTTCAAAGTAGAGGACTCCGCCGACCCTCAAGGCTATCATGTCAATTATATTCAGTGAAGGTGGTAAACAAATAAAGAACCAAATCTTGGCCATAACTCACTTTTCTAAAAGCAATTATAGAGAAATGTTTGTTTATGTATGTGCACTCACTTTTCTGATCATGTCTACCCTAGTGCATCTGGGCTACTGCATCGAAGTATCATGGACCTGGTAGCTTGTAAGAAACTAATTTATTTTTCATGTCTCTGGAGGGAAAGAAAAGTTGAGAATCAATGCACATTTGTTATCTCTGGAAACACCACTTCCACATATACTCTTTTTTCTATGTCTTTAGGGAGATGGATTTTCTCTGGAGGATTTCTTGTAAGAGAACAGTTCCCATCCATGATGCTCTACATCTTTTATGTCCTTCAACTCCGACAACCCACTGTCAAATGCACCATGTGAGGGTTGAGTGATCACAGATATTTGTTAAGGGGTCACAGGTATTCATACCACAGAATTTCATAACTGCTACCCCTCCCAGTCATTCATATTTTTCTTATAGACAAAAATCCATGCATCCTTTCCTAAGAGCTCCCACTGTCTTAACTCATTGCAGCAACATCTCAAAAGCCTAAAGTCTCAGAGAAAGCTGAGTCGCTCTGAGTTCTGAGACAGACTGAACTCTAGCTGTGAAATCTGGAACAAAGGCAGGGACAGTCAATCTCTAGCATCCTGTTCTCGTTCATAAAAACTTGCAGGAAAACCAGCTCCTCAACTTCTCACACTCGCAATGTTGGTCCAGCAACACTTGGTTTATGTGTGCTGTTCACAAACATGTAAATGGGAGGAAAGCAGAAGACACACCATAATGGCTGAGACCTTGTAGGCATGATGATTTCCCCCATGTGAATCATTGGTCATGATCATGGCTGTTTGGTAGCTGTTCTTTATTCAGATGCCTCTTGACACTTGCTGAGAGTTGTGTATCATGACTCTAAGAATTCTTTCCGACTCCCAGAATTCTTTCCCATCATTTATCATTTCTGGGTCAGGTCTTACTGGCCAATAATTTTTTTTCTTGTTGAATGTGATGTTTGCCTAAATATACTCATAAGGTAGATCTGTCTGCTTTATTGATTAAATATAATATACAAAATAATTCTTAATTTTAACAATCAAACACAAGAATTTCTTGCTATAAACAATACTTCCTAAATATATGCAGGTTAACAATTTCAGTATATTTAATATACCAAATTGGAGGTAGCTCTGTGGTAAGACTTCTCATCAAAATCTTATACTCTCTCTCTTTTACCGAGATGAAGGCTTCATTCATAAGCTCTACCAGTTTGTTTCAGTCTCATATTATTGTTAACCAGCATATCAGTATCTGAAAGAAAATCAGAACCAAATATAATATAGATATTATATATAATACTTATATTTTAGAGCCAGGAGGACAAAAATTGAACCATTTAGGTGGTAGATAAAAATTAGTTTACATATCTATTTTTTTTTAAATATGAGTTTGCATAGTAGCCCAAATTTGCCCCTCCAACACAAGATCCTCCTGTCTCAGCCTCTGAATGCTAGGACAATAGGCGTGTACTGCCACACCTGGCTCATTGCTAATCTTAATGTAACTTAAACAAAATCTTTAAATTTGTAAAAACAGTGAAGATAAAAGTAGGCATATGATTTATACTGCATGGTGACAGTGATAAGGATCATGTTAAGTAGTATCATATATAATATGATTATAATTTCAGAATGGGTAGACATGAGAGTAGGGGAGTAGGGCAGGGATAATTAGTTCATATTTTAAACACATCTGTACTAGGTGAACTCTACTTAAAAGAAATGAATGCATACATGCAAATCTTATAATTGGTAGAAAATTAAAATATGTATTCCACCATAACCTACACTACTGATAGTAAGCTGAAACTTACTTGTCAAATTTCATTTTAACTTCATTGCTGATCTGAAATTAGACACTGAATTTGCCTCTACCTTGCTATGTGACATTCCCCATTTTTATGAGGGAGATGAGTGTTTCTATCACTTGAGATTTGGTCTGTCGGTCTGCAGAGGTGTCTTGCCATGTAGCCCAAGCTAGGCTCCACTTTGTGCCTTCACGTCTCACCTGGAGTGCCTGGGATTACAAGGCTGGCAGAGCCTCCCCCAGTTTACAGGTGATCTCACCTATAATTACCTCCTTGGCTCTTTATGAGAAGGGAGAGGACACAAAGGCATTTCAGCCCCCGAAGGACACTGAGAACAACACAGATAAAAATGTAAAATTCTTAAATTTAAGTTTATATTCTATTGTGTTGCCATTTAACTTCTCCTGGCTACTGCTTCTTTTGTGAAAAGAAGAGGTGAAAGAACTCAAAGTTGTTGAGAAGATCAATAAAAACAGTAAGTAAGGGACTGTTTTGCATTGTATGTAATGAAACAATATTGACAATAATAGCTTACTTGGCATGTTTTCCACGCAATCTACATTTTGGCAATCACTGTGGATATTTGGGGGTGCCTCTGAGTGTTTCTTTTTCCAGCGTCAGCCTGGCAGGAAGCTCTCTTAGTGGAAGAACTGCTATTCTTCTGCTTCTAGAATAAAGTAAGAGAACTGGTTATTTTCTTAGACCAACCACTTCACCTACACACAAAGAAAAATAATTCTAAATCTAAATAATTTGTATTTACCTGGACAAAGACATACCCTAAGGGTGCTGGAAGTTTAATACCCACAATCCCCCTGGCACACCCACCAGGAAAAGCAGTGTGTCCTTATTGACCAGGGATTGCTTTTCCTGGATATTTGTACAGCAAAGTTGTGAATTGTAGCATCCCTGCCTGAGCCCCAAAAGCAGGCTTCCTTCTTTCAAGTGGTTAAGTGGACGTTATTGATGAAAACTCAAGTGAGATTTGACATCAAGCTTTAATTATACCTTGAAAGGCAAGAAAAATAGAAAATAAAGCCTAATTCAATTGAAGAGTTGATGACTAAGCAATAATGACGGCCTCTCTGCCTCCAAATGTATTTTACTCAAGTGCTACCCACGTGGAAGATTGCTATCAACAATTAGATTCCTGTTGCTCTTCTTAAGATATTTTATTCAGACCAAGAGAGGGATGTTTCATCCACCAGTTTGAAACTGTGTTTGTGTTTTTAAGGATACACCGGCCTGGGCTGCCCTCCAATGAGTGAAACTGGAGGTATGGTTCTATTAATCCAGCATTACTGAGGACATTGGTGGTGTCAATCAGAAGCCCATATTTTAGGAATGTACCCCCTCCCATCATAATCACAAACACATTAAAACCATGGTAAAATATAGTCAACACTTCAACCATTATTTCTCCAATTTTTGACACTTTCACTGAAAAAATGTGTGTGGGCAGCCTATGTATATCCAGTCTCCAGCATTATCCAGGCAAATGGAGCTACTTATACCAAATATACAAGAGTTGTCTTAAAACACCCCCAGAATTCAAGAAACACTTTGTAAAACTGTAAGACATTCAGGAAGTTGGACCATGTGTTATAACTGATATTCAAATGTATGTATGTATGTATGTATGTATGTATGTATGTATGTATGTATGTATGTATAGACTCATATGGCATTATGCTGGACAGTATTTTCCAGCTGAAGATACCAGGAACACTGTGATTTATCTGTGGCTACTAAAAATGGTGATCTCAATGCGGTGTTGGTTGCAGTAACTGTCTCATTCCAGCTAAAGAGATTTCAGTGACAAAGCAGGACCACTAACAAAAGCTGACATGGAAACCTGGACTCACACTTTCATCTTTATACTTTACAGCATGTTCTCAAATTTCTTCAATGATGACGTATCTTACAATTGGAAACTGCTTGTAAATATTAAGGGGATTTGATTTTAAATATCAGACTATCATCTACACTGAGGAAGTTTTGTAATAAATTGCTAGATTCCTACAAACAAAATGTCTTGACTAATTTTGAAAAGTGGCTGGTTGATAGCACCGATCCCCATTTCTCCTTCTGTTGACAAGAAGTCAGGGCAGTTGACAGGTCCAGTTTTCCTTGGGTAGATTTGAGACACTTATTAGTCAACCAATTTGGAGCACAATGTGCTTTGGTGGTCTAATGCCACCTCCGGTCACATATTAACCTCGTTTTGGCTTAAATGCTCCATTTAAATGGGAAACCTTATCCAGCTGGCAGGGGAATAGCACTCACTTTAAATTGGATATTATTTTGAATTACAGTCAACTCCTGTAATTCAATTCAGTGTGATGTGGCTGCTAAAAAGCCAAGGATCTTAGACTGCATTAATAAAAGTGTAATTTCTGGTTTATGGGAAGTAATCGTCTTTCTATATTCTGATCAAACTACATCTGGCATATTATGTTCAATCACAGGTCAACATTTTAAGGACTGTGACAAATTAGCATATGACCTGAAGTGGAAAATCAGGATGGAGAAGGATCTGAAAGCTACTTCCATTCTTGAAGATTGGGTGATGAAAGAGAACTCAATGGTATAGAAAATATAATACCTGTCCTCAAATATTTGAGCTGTTGAATGTAAATGAGAGAGAATTTTTACTTGTTCAGAAATATCACAGATATATATTATTTATATGACAATAAAAAGACAATGAAATAGAATGATTTTTAGTTTTTTTTATAAGACCCAAAATGATAGGAACAAATCAGTGAGTAATAAGTATGTCCATATCTCACATGAGATGTCAGAACAGCTGCTCTCTATTTTTAAAAAACTAGATAACCCAATACATATAATCAAGTTAATATTGAAGTGTACAAGAACAATATGTGAGTTGAGAGAAATGGCATTCTGTATTGTCGGAAGAAGTGCTGGCCGTCTCAGGAAGCAGAGAGGGGCAGGTGGAAATAAACGAACTAGTCTCTCTCTCTCTCTCTCTCTCTCTCTCTCTCTCTCTCTCTCTCTCTCTCTCTCTCTCTCTCTCTCTCTCTCTCTTCCTGTCTCTCTCTATCTCTCTCTCATACACATACACCTGTGTGTGTGTGTGTGTGTGTGTGTGTGTGTGTCTGAGCCTGATGTCAGGCGCACATCAGTAAAAGCCCAAGTGATGATGACTACACTGAGCTAGCCACTGTGATCTGAGACAATAGAACAGGGGAAGCTGCCCTGGGAAGATAACCCTTTGCTCAGTACTGCATAAATGGGCTTAGCTGCTGGAGTGGCAAGTACAGCTGGACTGTATTCTCCCTGGTCCAAAGAGGGGAGATGCTTCCCTTCACTGAAAGGAATACATTTTCTTTCCTACAAACTAACTAAAAAACCTTCAAAGTAAAAGTTTTGTGTGCCTGCATCTTTGCTGTGGGGCACAATTTTCAAATTTGCAGTACAGTTAGATAAAGGCAGTTTTGGCAAAAAGGTGTAACTACTCAGCTAAAAAGAACTTTGCAAAGGTGCCACATAGAATGTCATCTAGAGAGTTGGAAGAGAGGCTAGGATCTGAGCTATCTGAGGAACTATGGATGACTAAAAAGAGAAAAACATCACCGTGCTAAATGAAGTTTATATAAGGCACCCTCAGTCACAACACAGGCTCCTAATCTTAACAAGCCAAGCATTGGATAGATCTTCCAAGACAGGAACCATTTACCCTGAACCATGACAGGTAAAATCTGTACCTTCATGGGCATTCCACTTGATCCCATTCTAAAGATGATACTAGGATTCTAGAAAAAAGCACAAGTAGGAGAAACAGAGAGAAAGTCAAACATTTATTTCATTTCAGAACTTCTAATCCAGGGGCTGCTAAGGTGGCTGATGGGAACCATAGTAATTCTTGGTGAACACTCCTGAGTGGACATGTAAGGTAGGCAATATCCTGGTGCTAGAGCATTGATAGTATGTGCAAAGCCCTGGGTTGGATCCCTAACACTGAAAAAGAAAATGAATTACACAAGTGAGGCTTTAATGACTAATAATAACCAAGGCTTTTTATCTATAGGAATCATGTAAACAAAATATAGAAGCCAGAATGTCACTCACATAGCACAGGAAGAATGGAGTCCCCAGAACACCTTGGAAGGGACAGTGACAGAAGAAAGAACAGGATCATTTTGCTTATTCCTATAGAATTTTACACAAGTACACACACACACACACACACACACACACACACACACTCACTCACTCACTCACACAGACAAGCATGTGCGTGGTTGTACATGTGTGTGCGTACATGCAAACACAAATTCTCACCATGTAAAACACATAGGATTCACATTAAAGGAAGAAATTCTTGATTTAAAATTGTCTAAACAAAAACTATTGCTCCTTTCCCACCTGTGTCTCTTGCAAAGGCAATGGCTGAGAGCATCCCCCATCAGTTTATGGGGCATGTTCACTTGAAGCCCTTATCTGGGAAGGTAACCTTAGTGAGGGTGACAAAGAAACCTGGAAAAACTGCCAATCCCCAGATCAATCATGCATGTTTTATTGAAGCAAACACCCATAACTAAAAACTCAGTCGAACTAGAATCCAGATGCAGAGAGAGGGGACAAGACCAGGTTGCAGAAACACACAAAGACAGCTGACAAGAACAAGGAGAAGCTTGGGCCCCCCTGACTGATTCCTCGGAACCCAACAAGGGACTGACTCAGACCCCCTGAATATGGGTCTCAGCTAGAAGGACTAGGCAGTCTGGGGGACCTCAGACAGTAGAAACAGGATCTATTCCTGGTGCACAAAAGAACCTTGAGGACACATCCCCCATGGAGGGATACTCCCTTAACCTAAAGACAGGAGAGAAGTCCTAGTCCCTACTTCAAATAACTTGCCAGATTTACATGACCCAACCTGGATAGCATAGCCCTACAAGTGGAATGGGGGTGGAGGTATGGGAGGGGAGGGTGGCCAGGGTGCATGTCACAGGGGAAAGAGGGTAAGAGGTAGGGAGGGAGAGAGGGAGGGAGGGAAAACTGGGATCAACATGTAAAATTTTTAAATTATATTATTAATAAAAAAAGAGGAAAAAAAAAAGAAGACTGGTTTTGTTTTAATTATGTGTCTGTGTGGAATATGTTCCCCTGAGTGCAGGTGCCCTCAGAGGCCAGAGATTCTTGCTCTCTGGAGCTGGAGTTGTATGTTGTGAGATTACTGCCATGGGTGCTGGGATATGAGTATGGATTCTATGTAAGAGCACTACACACTCTTAATGTTGAGCCATCTCTCCAGCCCCCACTATTTTATTTTTGAAAGCAGAGAAGCACCTAGATGCCCAGTCTCCCTGTGCCCCGATCCTTAGATTAGGATATTGTTATTTAATGAAGGGTACGAGACATAACACATGATCACAGCTTGAGGACAACTGAAGTGTGACCACCACTTGTGCTGTATTTTAAAATAATTACATTTCTGATTGCCATTCCTGACAAAGGAGTTTCCAAATCTGGCCGAACTAACAAGGTATAGAGCATAGAATAGCATGATGGCAGGGGTTGAATCTGTATGCTGATGGTCCCTCCATTCAAGCTTCAGGCTTGCTTGATTGGATTCATTTTCTAGGACTGAACTTTAAAAGATACCAGCAGCTAACCCCAAATCTCAAAACAGAAGAAAAGGAGAACGATTTTACAAATGTGTGTGGGATGCATAGAGAAGAGGCTTGTACAGCACTGAAATGGAGACAGACATGGGTGATTTGCTTCTGATGAATGGTGCCCGCTGCCCAAACTGAGAGAGAATCCAGACATCTTTATGTCTGATCTCCAATAATCCTGCCAGGAGGAACAGAACCGTCGATTTAATTAGGATGTCAAAGAGTTTGGCTGAGCCCCCAAATAAATTAGTCCATGACGGACTAGGAATTCATTTATTCAATTCCATTCACTCAATAAATATTCACGGGGCACTTATTCTTTGGCAGGTACTGTGGTGGTTACTGGAGATAAATTCAAGAGCAAAGCAAATATAAACTTTTCTGCTGTAGAGCTTAAAGTACAGCTGAGAACACAGATACCAGACAGGGAATTACAAGCATGGTAAAGACCGCAAGCGTGATTCAGTTGCATCAGTGAAATCTGGTGTATGTGTGTGTGTGACCTGTGAGGATACTGCTTTCATATGTGCTAGAGAGAGGTGGGAGGAGGAGTTTTAAAAGCACTAACATGTTCGAAACAGTTTTGCAAAGCTGTGAGAAAGCAGGGTCACATCAGTGCTTAGGTTTGCAGGCTGAGGGTCACTTCATTGTCATGCATGAGGAGGCATTGGCACAAGTAGTAAAGTATCTGAAGGATATTCTATTCTCCTCAAAACTGTTATTTCTGCAAATTCTCATCCATTCCAACAGAGAAGTGAGTGGCTGTGGCAAAAGAGACAAGCTTTGCTGTCCCCAGGTATTGTTATATTAGGCAACTCAGGATGCTATCAGCAACTGCAAGGCGACTTAAGCACTTAAGACTTAAGGAAAACCCTAAGTCTTTCACAGTTCTGGAGACTGAAAGTACAAGCTCGAATTTCCAATACGGTTAGGACTGGCTACTTTTGAGGAACTTTTTCCCGGCTCATAGATTGTACCTTGTCTTTGCATAGTGGCATAGGAGGCTCTCTCTCTCTCTCTCTCTCTCTCTCTCTCTCTCTCTCTCTCTCTCTCTCTCTCTCTCTCTCTCATTTTCTACATCTCCCTCTCTTTCTCTCTTTTTCCTGAAGTCTCTGCTATTATTTCTATGGTACCTGTGCTGTTCATTTGGATCTTCATCATGTTCTTACAGGCCTTATCTCCAAAGCCACTTTAGAGAGCAGAACATTTGAGGATAGCATAGGACAGCCCATTGCATTTATTATAATGATGATAACAAGAAAACTCATCCTAGAATCTTTTGAAAACGAACCTGAACAAGCAAGGAATAATAAAAATCAAAACCTATGTTTTTGCATTGGGCTAGGATACAAAATGGGCTGGGGCTGCTCCAGTAACATACTTGTGACAGCAAAACTAGACACCCAACAGTTTCTAAGTTTGTTCAAATACTCTTACTTGTATTAAACACATTGTTTTTCAATGAGGGAATGTTAAAGAAGCTAGGCATAGTATCTATAGAATTACTTTCCTGCTGCCTCCAGCCCTGAAGAGACCTACCAGTTCTCACTGGCAATTTTGCATGAATGGGACATGACAGCAAACTTTGAGAGCTAACAGATTCACTGTTTGATGGTAAAAGCAGAAGCAAAAGATAGCTTGTAAGTATGATGGATATGTGACAAGCATAGCATCCCCCTTGAGCTCAGAGCATTAACAAGAGTATTGAGTTGGTAAGAGTTACACCTGGGAGAAAAGATGTGTTACCAGCTTTTTCGTTATCTTATAAAGCAAACCTGGGTGATTTAGCAACTGACCAAGGCTGATTTGGCAATATCTAAAGCAAAGGAAAGACTAATTAAAAAAACAAAAAAGTACTTTTAACTTGCTTTTTTTACTCTTTGTGTCTTTCACATCATGTACCTCATTTTCTTCATTTTTCCATCCCTTTGTATCCACCCTCTGCCCTCGCAATCTCCAAAATAAAATAAAATTTAAGAGAAAAAAGAAGAAAAGACAAAAGAGGGTGAAAAAAAAGGAAAAAAAATCAATCTCTAAGAGACCCAAAGTTGCAGGCTCTCCATGACACAGGGCAAAAACAGGATATCCAAACGGAGTTCCAGTGAGGGCTCAGCATCAATAGTGTAGCAGAAACTAGAGGCCTTATAACCAGACCAATGACTCTTCGTAATAAACACTTGCAAGTAAAGATAGATTGATAATAGAGTTTACTGTGTGACTCGCTGTGCCGTAATACAGCTTCTATAACTAAGAAAATCTTAAAAGTTGTATATTGATTAATGCATTGAAACAATGGAGCATCCAAAGGTCAAACAATTTGTTAGGCACACTTTTTCAAAGATTTTCTTAAAAACACACACACACACACACACACACACACACACACACACACACACACACACACACTTGTTTTGGCAAGCAAAAATAGGCGAAAATGAAATATTACTTTCAGTCTCAAAATTTTAACAATTCAGCGTGTCCTCTTTGCCTTTTTGAATGTGGAAATGTATATCCTGGGACAAACAAAAAAGAAAAAAGAAAAAAAAAAAGGTTGGGCAAAGAAAAGGATGTCAAGTCAAGGATGAGGATGTCAAGTCAAAGATGTCAGTGCACTAGAAAACAAGACAATGAAGAGCCAGGAAACAGAGAACACAAAGCTGGAGGAAGCAGGCAGCCGCTGTAGCCCAGTGCAGCCAAGTAGAAGGCTGGCTTCAACTTCCTTTACACCTTGAAAAACAATTGGCAGGCAAGAAAGAAGTACTGTCTTCTGTCTCTACTGCGCTTGTGACGATGCATAAGTACCTACTGGAGTGCCAGCTGTTTAGCCATCTGCCCCTTGGCCACCATCTAGCTTCTGGAATGCAAAAGGACCTCGCCAGGCCTCAATTAACTGGTGTTCAACAGTGACACCAAACGGCAACAGGAAATGGCTGTAGCATCAACTGGAATGCTCCCCAGGGATTGATTTCCTGGTTTTGTTTTGCTTTTTCTCCATGAACGTATTACCAATAAATATTATTCTCTGGACTAGGTAAACATATTTGAAGTTTTTTTTAAAGGTACTTTATGCATTGATGCCCAAGAGGATAGAAATGATTCCTAGAAGTTATAGAAGGAGGGAAGAGGATAATAAAAATGCTAAGTTGATTTCTTTTTATAAATCCCAGGGGGAGTATAAAGAAGAAGTATAAAATGCTCCCAAGATCTCTACCTACACACAGTTGCTGACATTTTAACGATTAAGAGTTTTACATGTATATAGGAGCCAAAAAAAAGAAGATTCAAATGATTCAGAAATATGGAAAATGAGAATTAAATATCCCCTTTGCCCCTCTATTCAACAAATGTATTTAACCAAAAAAAAAAAAAAATGGGAGAATTCTGTTGGTCTGTGTCCTCCAAGAGGCAGATACCAAGGTGGAATTAAGTGTGCAAACACAACGTTAGGGAAGTATATATGAAAGAAAGTGGGAGAACTGCCTTAAAATGCAAGGCACTTTGAGAAGGAAGCAGGCAAAAGACAGAAGGGAGGATAATGGCACCCCAGACTCCTGTGCAGTTTCAGGACCATCTGAGTATCCTAAACCCTGTCAGTTATCCCAGAAAGCCCCTGACTTTGATGAGGAGCCTAGTTTAGCATTCAGGCTGTACTTAGTCCTTAGATGAAGCAGCAGGGGGAAAACATGGCTTCTACCACAATGCAATACTGGATTTAAATTCTACAGTTGCACACCTTCAATTGACAATGTTCTCTCAACGAAGACCTGTCAGCCATTCTATTAACTCATTTTTGTTATTTTTCACACAAGGTTTATAAATTTAACTTCAATAATCTTTTTTATTTATTCACAAGCATGTTCTCCCTCTAAAATAGTATATGCATCTTGCTAATTTGACTTAAAATATCCTTGCCTTTCCCTGTACTTTATATGGAACTAGCTACCTATTTTTTTAGCAGTATTTCCCTAATATATCTTGTAGTTAGATGATAGCTTTCAGCTAACCACTTATTAGTGGTGCAAAAATGATGTAAGGAGAAAAATTTAACTCCACAGTGATCATTTATAATGATTCTGATAGGGAAAGTGATATTGCAGATTCCACAATAAGACAAAATTTAACGTGGAGGTTTGCTAAGGCAATCAGTAAGAATTTATGTAATATAGAGAGGTGGGAAGCAGGACTAGGAAGAAAGAGATGTTTAATTGAGGTACAGTCTCTTTGACACTGTGAAGAATTTAAACTTAGATTGTCCTTCATATTTGTCCCCATAGCTGGAGCAAGAAGGCCCCAGCTAACAGCTACATCCTTGGCCCAAGCTCCATTAACTTCTCCAGGCGAATTTAAAAAGGCTTTCAGATTGGACTCCCTAGTTTTTCTGCCTGTCTGTTATTTTCAATGGTATGTTATGTTGTGCTATGATTTGAATATGTTCATATGTTAGAAGTTTTATACAAAAGTCTACTCTTACTTTGAATATCATTGCAACTTTATTTTTCTGTTCTATATTTTTTTGAGTCAGGGTTTCTCTGTGGCTTTGGAGGTTGTCCTAGAACTAGTTCTTGTAGACCAGGATGGTCTCAAACTCAGAGATCCAACTGCCTCTCTTTTCTATATTCTGAAGGGTATTTCATTTAATAGTTATAATACCAAAAAATTGTTAAGCCTATTTTCTGGCATTATTTAAACCTTTTTTTTTTTGGATGTTCTTTTGAGGTGCCAGAGAAGTCTTTGAGACATCTCCAATCTAACCATTAACTCACTTTTTGAAGTTTTGTCAAAAGTTCCTTGAGCACACATTATAAAGTAACCAAGAGCTCAGATTTGGAGCTTTGTGGATACAGCCACTCAGGCTGGGGTATACTTGGAAGTATGAAACTGGGAAGTAAGAAAATTATTCTCTGATCAATAAATAAGTTGGCTATAAAGTGAAAGAGGATAGTGGTGCTGGTAGTTATAAACATTTGTTTGTGCTAGGTTTCATTAAACAAGACAAAAACCCTTTGCATATGTTTATTTACTATTAACCGGAGGCTTACAGTTTTTAAACTGCCATTTACTAAATGAAGGAACAAAATCTAGACAAGCAAATCATTCATCTAACTGTACAGCATATCTAGGACTGACTCAAGCTAGTGTATATGACAATAAACTAATTTTACTAAGACTTCATAAGAGAACAGAGATAAGGAACTATATAGAAGAAAATTTGTAAATGAAGTAATTGTGGGATTGTTATTGAACAGAAGGACCCCCAAGAAGAAAAGACACATCACTTTGTAAACATCTGAGACACAGAGAAGTGCAGATGGCACTTTACCAACTACATGAGAATCTGAATTGGCACCCAGAGTTTTGAGTGCTTGAAACTTACCAAAGGCCTGAACATTCATTCAGTTTGATCACAGTAATGATTAGTTGGGATAATAAATACAAGGTCTAGGTTATCTCACTCTCAGTGAGTATAGAAGAAAAAAATCAATAAGACCAGTTTCATATGAAATGAAAGCCCTTAACCTCTCTAACAGCCCAAGGGCAAGTGTGTTTATGAACTGGTAGCATGATAAACTAGATGTCAGCCAATGGGGCATCCAGCTCAGGACATTCTTGAAACTCCAGATTTTTTTATGACTTCAGATTAAGTGTATTCTATCTAGACCATAAAAATGACACCAGTAACTAACAATTTAGCAACACTGTGTATAGGATGTTTCAGAATAATGTGTACCACAATTTAGACTGCTTCATTTTGGGGTTTCACTAAGAGACATTGGTTTATCAATTATTTGGGGACTACTAATGCATGGTCAACTCTATACTCAGTTTCATTACAGAGACACCACAATGTGGTGGTTCGAGCTCAGTGCTATACCAATGATATTAGTGCTTGCCAAGACAGGCCAGATTTCCAATAGTTTCCCACATTGTTGAAAAATGTTTCTCTGTCACACACACGCACATGCGCGCACACTCTTGTTCATTCATTCTCTATCATTCCCTTTCTTATCTCCTTTCCTTATTTAGAATAGGTAAGGACCATAAATCATATGGATGTTAGACAGATTCATAGATGGATAGATAGATAGATGATAGATAGATAGATGATAGATAGACAAACAGACAGATGGATAGGGAGATGTAAAAGAAACTAAATATTCAAGCTGCCCAATGTCAACAGTGACAAATGGTCCTACCTGTTAAATACCTCTTGAATGAATCCATTTTTCCATATTAATTTTCAGAATTTAACTCTCCTCATCTTTTTTTGTTGTCTGGATTTTAGTAATAAACATTACTTCCTGAGCTCCCTGTTCTGAAAAGAAATAAAAAATTTGTCCACACAGTTAATATGATTTAATCATGCTAAACTTAGCAAAAAAGATTTATTTTTGTGGCTAAGGTAAAGTTTGAACTTTATAATATACTATACAAACCCATTCAAAAGTCAATGCCTGTTCATCCCTCTTTAGCCTCATTTCCTTCCAGCCCAGTGTTCTTAGTGTTTTCAGCCTTTCATTTTATCATTATGCTGTTCTCTGTTATGTCTTAGTCTGTTCTCTGTGATGAGAACTGTCATCCTGCTTCCTCTTCCCCTACCTCACAGTTTAGGTAACATAATCTTTTCTACTGTCCTTTTGATATGTCTTGGATCTCAAAAGTCTGGGGAAGACTTTTCAGCTTGCTATGCTATTGTCAGGAATCAAATGTCTCTTATTTGACTTTGTAAAGCCAACACAGTGCATGGATCACTTTCTGAATAAATGTATTTGATGTGTACAAGAGTGGAGGATCTTCCAAACTCTTAATGACCAAAACCAACATGTGAGCACCTTGCCTTTCAGATGTGTGAGTACATTATGGGAGGAAACTTGTTTTAATACATCCCCACAGAGGCACATAGTTTATGTTGGTTAATCCAAATTCTTTTCATAAAAACATTTCTCTGCTATCAATGAACATTAAAAATATGGGCCATCATGGATTTAAAATAGAGTAAAGAGTATATGTGGATGGGTTCAGATGGAGGAAAGGGTAGGAAGAAATGATAGAATGATGTTATAATCACAAAGATAAAAGAAAAACAAAACAAAACAACATAAAAGCTCTTAATACAGCCATTGGTGATATGTGTGAATGACTGTATGACTCAGTGTATGGGTGCTAGTGGCTGACAGAGGTATTGTTGGAGAATGACAAGGAATCCATGGCCAAGGTCCTTTCCCTGTGTCTTTTACTATAGTACCTTATCAGCAGGCCCAGGCCTGTCAACACTGGTAAGCCCAAGTCAATCATCATTTCACTAGTATGCACAGAATAGTCCCTGGCTATTAAGACTTAAGAATCTGAAAACTGATGAGTGCCTAATTCATAATGAAAGAAGAACATCTGTTATATCTTGGTAGGGAGGTGTAGAAATACATTTTTTTCTCCAGATGTTACATTTACTGAACTGGCTCTGAAATTAACATTGCTGGCAGACAAAGAGAAATAGGTCAGAAGCTCTGAAAATAGGATGACACCAATCACACAAGTTGAAGATTTTGTGCTAAATACTTATTTACATCTTGATGGGGAAATGAGAGGCAGAAATTGACTCAAGGAATTAAGTGCTTTAAGGATAAAATAAAGGACTCATTATTGGATTATAAAGCTTAGTTGATTATAAAAATCTATACAACTTTAGACCTTTAGATGCAAGGAGATAAAACATGGATGCCCTCGGCATTCAAATAATATGTCTATTTGCAGATGTTAAAGTGAATTTGACATCACACCAAGAGTTCAAACAATCTATATTGCTGGCAGCTTTTTCTCACAAGGCATTGGTCAACAGCAAGCCCAGAAATGCCCTCTCTCTCCCAATACTTAAAATCACACAAGACTGGGATGTTGTATTTATATCCACTGAGGATACAAAAAAACTATGTATTGAGCTGGAAAAGTTAATAAGTTATTTGACTATTCTTCTTGTAATGACTAAAATTCATTCTTTTAAATGATTACTTATTTAGAAAAGTTGAGTATGAATACCCAGGAGAAAGAAAATCATCATAATTACTGCATTGTATTAGCTGTAAGTGTCTAGCCCAAAAGACTATGTGCTCAAAATAAGTTTTTAAGAGAAAGGCTGGGTCGGAACAGGAGTCTCACCAGATAGTCATCTACTTTATAATAATTGCAATACACTTCAGGACCACATGTATTAAAAGGAAGAACTTTGTATTCCAACTTGAAGAAAAGTACCATAAACAGAGCTGTGGTTTTTGTTGTTGTTTTGTTTTAGGACATTTTAAATTGCTTAACTTTTCCTTATTTTTAAATTTGTTTATTTATTTAAAAACTTTTTGAAAACTTTACATACCAACCACAGTTGACTCTCCCTTCCCTCCTCCTACCCCTCCCCACTTTTCCCCCCACCCAATCCCCCATCCACTCCTCAGGAAGGGTAAGGCCTCCCATGGGGGGGGGTCAACAAAGTCTGGCATATCAAGTTGAGGCAGGACCAAGCCCCTCCCCTCTAGATCACGGTTGAGTAAGTTATCCCTCCTTAGGGAATGGGCTCCAAAACGTCAGTTCATTTGAAGGACCAATCTAGTGGTATCTTAGCTCAAGAAGAGGGCAGTGACTATACTAGTGGTTGTGGGTCCATAATTTGCTCTTTTGAGTGCATCCCTACTCCATCTCAGAAAATTTATGTAGCCACATAATTGGTTAGATGAAGTCAGGTTCTGGTGTTTCTGTCCATTTAAACACCATGTAGCTTTAAGTCTTGTTGCTTATGGCATATTAATAATAGGAAAGGAAATCATACCTCAAACTTTCACAATTAGACCTCAGACTAGTTCGGTTTCATCCCAATTATGATCCTGTAGCTGGGGGGGGTACTGATCATGTTTATATTAGTATGAATTTATGAAAATGTGATTTTTTTTCTAGGGTGTTGGTAGAATAAGCTTTGTATCCAATTTTGGCATGATTGCTTTTATTCTCTGAGGAATTTGAAGTGTGGGAAGGAGGAATATTTTGGAGGCAACTTCTTTCCATGGTTAATCTTAATTTCATCTCTAACTCTTAGAATAGAATTTTAGGTCACTTACTAAGTAGAATTCTGTCTTTAACTGACATTTTAACAATACTATTCATTTACCCACTAAATTTTAATACTCCATGCTAACTTGGCAATACACAGACAAGTTTAAAATGTATTCATAAGAAACTTATTTTTTTTTCCTGAAGACTAACAGTTTTTGTAATTTTGGAAACTTCAAACAATTTTCTATCTGAGTGTGACGAACTTTTCTGGAAGCAGTCGATTCTCAGAAAGCTGCTGCAGGCTTTTACAATGGCTTTGAATTCATTTCAGATGTTATCAAAAGGAAAAGAAACTCCTACAGAAGGACAGGAATTAAAACAAATTCAACAATATTTTATAGTATCCCTATGTTTAGAGCAAACATAAACTAGAACTTTAAAAAATATGAATAGCAACATGCAAACAAAAAAATATGAACATAGATGATGAGTTTCACAACAGATATGCTTTCTAAAGTGTTGAAACCTGTGTGACAATAAGGATCTCTCTATATTCTACAATGCATCAAATCATTCCACTAAATGAGATATTGTCTTCATAATATACTTATGACAAGTGAAGCAAACATCCTTGACAGTGAATCCTAGGTAAAAGCACTCATACCTTCACAGATACAGGTACCACTGGATAGCAACCACACCCCAAATCTGTAAAAGAACAGATCTTATTTGCCACGCTTTTAAGACACTTGGCCCAACTATATTTTGATAAGTTTTCAAGGTACTTAAAAACTTTATTTCCTTATCCCTCTCCCTGTCTTTCTTATTTATTTTCATTTGTCCTTTATATTTATTCTTATTCTAAAACATACATAAAGTAGATTCAGTAATGTATAATATATTCAATCATACATTTCCACCTTATTGTTTTCACAAGTGTGAAAAAGTATATAAAGTATTTAAACAAGGAGAATTGGGAATCAGAGAGAAGTGAGAAAGAGAAGGATGGATGTAACAAAACACTGTTTCATTACTAAAATGGGGTAATGAATCTAATGTTAAACCCCAGTTCTGAAAAAGGAAAGCAATTCAAAAACACACAAAGAAACTTCTCTCATTGATCCTTATTAACAAAAAACAGTCCTTGTACATGAGCATGTTTTACATATACATATATATATACAATATATATATATATATATATATATATAATGATGACAAGTATTACTGAACGGTTTATGATGGCATTCCTCAATGGAGGCCAGGTTAATTCTATCAACTCATTAGAGGCACTTAGTTGGATTTATGCTAAGCAGAAGAAAGAAAAAAGAAAAAAGAAAAAAGAAGAGAAAAAAAAAACTTTTGCAGACCCAGATCAGTACACAGTAGAAACTGTCCTATAAAATTAATGTTAAAAGATAAAGTGAAAGGTGGGTGATTGAAAATCAAAATCAAATTTCCTTCCTTCTCAGTGTATTCATAGCCACAAATAGTGACAGCCTCATACTGCATCACACTGCAAACAGGTATTTCAGTCATTTTATTGACTTCCTTTTTAGAGATACATAGATTCAACATTTGCAACTGAAATCTAAATCGTTTTCTTGGTTTTCAGTAGGTTTAAAAGTCTTACCTAAGCTCTACAAGTTCATTATTACAAATAGAAGAAAAATATGTGAATATATCAGTAGGAACTACTTCCAGCATGCTGGATGCTTTGTTAGTACCCCATTTAAAAGAATCACTACCATGAACACAAATTAGAGCAAAGATAACTTGGCAAATATCAACCTCTAAGAGAAGATGCTCTCTAGATGTGTGCACATAACCATAATTCTAGCATTTTAGAAGCAGAGCATGGAGGATTATGAGTTAAAGAGTGGCCTGAGCTACAGGGAGAGAACTTATCTCAAAACAAATAACCAGGAGCTATGGATATAGCAGCTCCAAGGTAGAGTTAGCATGCAAAAGCCCAGGGATGATCTCAAGCCCTGCAGAAGTTAACTACAATACTGGGGATAATAAGATTTAAGATACAAAAGAGAAGGCTCAGCCACTCTCTTGAACTACTGCAATGGATATGCTCCATTTCCAAGGTTGAACCTCCTACTAGCTCAGATCCAGCTCTATCCTGTCTCCTCAGTTTCTGTTACCTCTGCTGGGAGTCATAGAGCTTCCTGTTCACCTGTGGGCCTTTTGCTGGACCAGCCTGAACCTCCAGCCTAGGTCAGCAAACTTGTGCCAGGAGTTAGGGAAATCACTGTGCCTGTGGGATTCTTACCTTGTGTAGGATTCCATCTGCACACTGGGTCCTCATCTGTTCTTGCTGCATAGAGTTCTAAACTATGTTGATTTTGTTCAGATACATTTTTGACATCTCAATTAAGAAAGTAAATAGTCTACATAGTAAATAGTCTACATAAAAGCAGTACTTGAAAACCATTTTGGAATACTTCTGTCTTAGTTACATTTCTACTGCTGTGACAAAATATTATAACCAAGGCAATTTGTAACAGAACGTGTTATATTGCTCTTAGTGTTTCAGAGGGCTCAATGCATGATGTCAGTGCAAAGAAACAGCTGAGAGCTCACATCTTGATCTCTAAGTATAAGGCAATAGAGATAACTAGGCATGGTGTGATTGTTTTGAAAGTCCACCCCCAGTGGCACACCTCCTCCAAGGCCATACCTTCTAATCCTTCCCAAACTGTACTACCAAATGGGAACTCAGCATTCAAACATATGTGTCTATGAGGATTATTATTATTCCAATCACCACATTCTACTCTTTGACCCTAGTAGACTTGAGGCCATATTATAATGCAAAAGGTATTTAGTCCAACTTCAAAGATCTTTATAGTCTTTCAGCCTCAAATGCCCTTTAAGAGCCCAAAGTTCAAATTCTTTTCTGAGACCGAAGGCAATCTCTTAATTGCTATCCAGTGTAAAATCAAAAAGCAAATTATGTACTTCCAACATACAATGTCACAGAAATGTACACTGTTTCCAAAGGGAGAAATTGTGGCATAGAGAGGAAATAAGAGTGAATATAATGAAACAAGAGTGAAACTGAGCAGAGCAAACTCCAATGTCTGTAGTTCATGTCTGGTGTTCAAAGGCTTAGATATCTCTGACCTCCCAATCTTGCTGCACACAAGATACATTCCCATTTTGTGCTGGTTTCATTTGAAAACTTTATTTGACTTACTCAGATTCATTGCAGACTCTCATTGAGAAGTGAGAACAACTATGAAGCTCTCCTGGGCAGACATTTCATTGCTCTGGAACCTTCAACACCATCCTTGGGTCTCTAACACAATCCAAGCTTTGCCTTCACAGCTCCAAGCAAGGGCCACTGAGGGTATCCATGAAGAAACTCCCCTGCCACATTCCTGGTCCCATTGGTCCTTCTTAACCACAGAGGAAGATTCTACAGGCCATTTTCACATGTATTCTTCATGGCTTTAATGTCAGAGAATATGGAAGACACTGCAAGTTTGGTTGCCTACTTGGGATGGAGTCTACACCTTTGAACCACATTTGAGCAGCTTCCTTTGTTGTTGCTTTTGAAAAGCAGAAAATTGCTTAGGTCTTTTCTTTTCAGATGTTGGAAGCTTAGCTAGGTGTGGTCTTACCTCAAGGGCACCCATCCCTTTATTTCACATCAAAAGAGCCCTTTTATTATTATTCTCATCTCTTTCAGCATAAGCCTTGGCTCAAACATTAAATTTCCTGGAGCTATTTTCTCCTCAAATTGTACATTTTCTATTTCTGTTTGCTCAATTTTGTCTTTGTCATCATTGATCATCATGAGAGTGATTACTAATACCCCATCACAGAGTCAATATTAAGTTGTGTTAAAATCTCTTCCCCTAAGAAAATCCGTCCAATACTTTTTCACTTAGCCCTGGGCAGACTTAAAAAAAGAGCAGAAGTCTGTCACATTCTTTGCAAAAATGTCACAATAATGGTCTCTAACCCAGGTTCTAATTTTGTTGCCCTTTCAAACCTCTTGACCTGGTTGTCCATAGTTCACATTGCTCTCAGCACTACTGTTTTCCAAGATCTGACTAAGATGGCCCATTATGTCCTGCTTACATCATTAAACTGTTTCCCAGTCCCAAGTCCCAAAAATAGTTTTCCATATTTCTGCAAAAACGAGCATAGTCAGGTTCTTCACAGCAGTATCCTACTCTCTGCTACCAGAGTGGCAGTGACAAATCTGTGACAAAACTACATGACCATAACAACTCATAAAAGAAAGACTTTAATTGGGCCTATGGCTTTGTAAGGTTAGAGTCTATGACAGCACAACAAAGCCATGGTGCCAGGAATAGCTGAGATCTTACATCTTGATCCATAAGTAGGACACAGTGAGAGGCTCACCTGGAATGCATGAGTCTAGAAACCCAAGAGCCCACTCCAGTCACAAACTTTCTCATGCCTCTTAATCTTTCCCAAACAGGTACACCAATTATGAGTAAAATATTCAATATATGAACAACCTATTGTGACCATTCTCATTCAAACCAGCACTTACTCTGGTAAATTACCTACAAGACTGTCTTCAGAAAGCAACTCCTTTAAGTCTCAGCACAGCCTAAAGGTCGAGTAACAGTATAATGCACATTTCAAAATTGAGGAGACAATAACAGACAAGTGAAGTTGATTGCCCAAGGTCACATTCAGGTTAGAACAGAACTGGTATCCACTAAGAGAATCCAACTCAGTGATGTACTCAGAAAGCTGAAGTTGTCAGAGTATTTCTAATCGTATTAACATTTAATTAAAGTAATAACAGCAGTAACTAAAACACTCAAGCTCATTTCTGTACATTAAGAACAAAGTCAAGTTAGCATTATTTTGCTCTAATTGTGTTACTATACTTGAGACAATTAAAAAAATAAAACAATTATCTCATGACTAATTAACTGCTTAAAGCCTAGCTACTTTCAGCCATAATCTTTTGTTTTTACCCAAACTCAATTTATACAACTTAATCATTAATGTCATTTATTAACCTTTTTTTTTTGGTTTAAGAATGTATGTCTATTTACCAACCCATATCTGTCTTTCAAAAATGTAGCAAACTGTGGGCTGGGGAAACTGCTTCATGGTAGAGGAATTGCTAACATGCCCATGACTCTAGGTTTGGTAGTCTTTGTCAACTTGACACAAGCTACATTCACCTGGGAAAAGGTAGTATTAACTGAGGATTTTCCTCCCCAAGATTACCTGTTAGCAAATCTATGGGGACATTTTATTAATTAATGATTGATGCAGAAAGGCCAAGTCCACTGTACAGGTGATGCCACCGCTTGGCATGTGATGTAAGAAAGCAGGCTGAGCTGAGCCATGGGAAGAAACTCAGCAAAGTAGCACTCTTCCATGGCTTCTGCTTCAGTTCCCTACCCAGTTTCCCACTTGAGTTCTTGCTCTGACTTCTCTCTGTGATGTTAGATGCAAGATAAGATGAGATCTTTCTTCTACAAGTTGCTTTGGTCATAGTGTTTTGGCACAGTAATAGGCAGCAAACTAGAACAGTACTATCATCAGATGCATCACTGAGTCTATCATTAGCACTGAGGAAAGTCCCAGGACACTGAATAATGACTTTCTCATGCCTTTGTGTTATAATCACAGTCACCCCTTGCCTCCAAAATATACATATTACAAGTAACACGAAAGAAACTGTGTGAAAGTGAGTAGCATAAATTGAAAGCTTCCATAGAGGGTTCCAAACGGGGTATTGCTCAAATGATTTTTCATAGGAATGACATGCAGAAACAGGTAACATGCAATGTGTAAGTAGAAGAAGCATGTGAAGTTTTCGAAACCCTAATGTGTTCTAGTGTGAGGCCAAGCACTGAAATAAGACGATAGAGAAGAGAAGACAGACTAGGCCACAAAGAGCCTCACAGCATTTGCTATAGTTGGTATTTAGAAGATCCCCAAAGGCTCACAAAGCCATATGCTGGCTGGCTTGTTTGTGTTATTTTTACAAAATGTGGAACCTTTAGGAGGTAAGGGGTAAAGAGACTAAGTATGGGGTCATGGAGGTAATGCTCTTGGGGGCTATTAGAACTCCAACCCATTCCCCTGTATTTTTACTTCCTGCTACCAGGAGATGAGAAGGTCTCTTCTCTGTGCTCCCACCAAGATGTACTGTGGCTTCACTGGCCCAAAGCAACAGAGCCTGTGGCCATTGACTGGCACCTCTAAAACCCAAACTGAAGCTTCCCACTTATTTTTTTCATTTGTTTTGGGTTTTGGTCTCAGTAATAGAAAACTAATTAACATAGTTTTAGAATGATGGAAGGAGTGAGGTAGTAGCCCAAAGTTATAAGTAAACAAATGTCATAAAGAGGCCGGCATTCCCAGATCACCACGTCACCAAGTAAGAAGAAAAAGGAAGAAAACGTTGGTGGGGAAACCAGACTGCGAAATGGAAGGCATGTTTGGAGCCTATTGAAGTAATCCAGCAAGAACAAGGGCGATTCTGAAGGCACTTCAGAGGAGCTCCAAGGAGTGCTGTGAGGAGTGCCAGTCCTACCAAGCAAGTGCAGAGCATCCCTGCTGAGAGCTTTGAAGAAGCTACAGCTCATTTAGAAGTGCATTCAGGCATTTTTGCATGTGTGGCAAGGACGGTTTTCCAAACAATGGCCCTTGAGTGGAAAATTTCCTCATTGGGATGTGCATGACACTCATCATGCTAGAGATCACTTCCCCTAAACCCTTCAAGAAAGTAGCTGCTTCTCCCTGGAAATCTTCATGAGCTCTTGAGAAGATGTGGAGAGCCCCAAAGGTTAGCCATAGACATATTCTCTTTCATCTTCATCCAGAATTCTACCGAGTCGTGCCTAATATGTGCCTAATCACAACATCAGGAAGCAAATTAAATTGACTCCGACCCACCCCACATGGTCCCACAGCCGGTGCAGTGGACTCAGCAGACAGCTGCACTGCACAGTACATCCACCCGCACTGACATGCCTGGCTTCCCAGAGCCACCGCGCTTTCAGCAGTTTAGGAGGCTCATTAACATTCACGTCTTTCCCAGCCTCATTATCTTACCCAGATGTTCCTGTGACTGCCCCTTTAAAGCATCGCTGTCTATATTTTATTTACATTTGTTCAGCAATATTGATGCTTAATGAATAAATGCACTAAACTGTCAGTACTGGAGACTAATTAAATCCATGTTTGAGGCTGAAAAGCTGATTGAAAAATTTGCAACTAAACTGGGTTTAAATAAACACTTTAGTGTAGTGCTTTAATTACACTTTAGTTTGTAATGTAATTTTTGGCTGTTTAAACTATGATTTAGGCTGAGCTAATTACAAATGATTTTCTACTCTGTAATTAATAATAACAAAATTGTAATTAGACAGCTGCTCTGCATCAAGGCAACAGTTTGTGTGTGCTGGCTCAGGATGATTGGCCTAGCAGAGGCAAAAGAAGAGGACTTAGTGGTTGGGGAAGGCTGTGTCTCTTCTCGGTTGTCTTTAAGGATCAAGGGCAGCTCATACAGGTGACTTTCTAATCCCAGGTAATGACAAGAAAAGGGGTATTTGCCATTATAGCATTATAGGCCAGTGATGCCCAACAGACTATCTCAATTCTGGTATCTCATTTTAAATAAACACATCTTTCATTCTTAAATGTGGCTTCCAACTCACGCATCTTCCTTTTTTTGTGAGGAATTAAATGAAAAGCAACAAGTATTTAAATTAATAAACCTATCCAGCATTGCCATCAGAGTAAAGAGTGTATCTTACATTTTTATGCTAACTAGATTTGACACAACACAAACTATTTTAGATTTCAGATCATACAGCTTAAATCGTGTCATTGTTTATGGTCTAGGGGGTCCACAGTGAGTGTGGCTTGTCTCTGGTTTGTGATATTTATAGGCTCAAGGACAATACGAGAATAGCTGGCAAAGGTAAGGGTTAAATTTGGGAAGAGGCATTTTACTCATACCATCATGTGACTTTACTGTGTGCTCAGGGCTTCCTTAAGTGCTGCAAGCCCAGGGTGGGTAGACTCTTCATGGTAGCTCAAAGCTCTTATGGGTTCCAAGCATAAAGTAGAATCTGCACTGGTTCCCATGGCCTCACTTTGAGAAAGTCATGGAGCATGGAATCCACCATAGTCTCTTGTCTAAAGTAGTCATATGTCAATCTAAATTAAAGGAGAAGAAACCTACCTACCAATGGGTGAGCAGCAAGGTGTTGTTCCCTGATTGTATTCCAGACCCCAAACAACAATAACAGAAAACCTTTGTTAATTAAATCCTAACCTAGCATGGTGCTAATAGGAGGTGGTGCCTTGGAAAGATGCTTCATTCTTAAAAGTGAAGCATTCATGGATGGGATTGGTACTTGCACAGGAGATGCTGACAAAACTCCTTTGCCTCTTCTACCATGCAAGGACAGTAAGAGGAGATGGCTGTTTGAGAACCAGTCTGCAAGGACTTTGATCTTGAGCTTCCTAGTATCCAGAATTGTGTTTCATAAACAGCTGTTTTTGATCCACCTTGTCCATGACAACTTGGTATAGCAGCCCAAATAGCCTGGGATAAGTGACATTACCACAGCTTATATAGGACAGGAGATGGTGCAGTCAATGTTGGAAAGTATCATCTGCTGTAGACTTGTAGCTTATAGTCTCAGAACTTCTTTTGCTGCAAATTGAATATTTAGAACAAATGCCAAAGAGAACTCTCTCTGCTTCACAAAGTTGAGATCTGTGACATAGAAATAATGAAACCTTGTACAATATGGCACAGGTGAAGTAAGTAAGAGTTAACATTCAGGGCAGGGTGTTGGTGGCACCTACCTTTAATCCCAGCACTCAGGAGGCAGAGGCAAGGTGGATCTCTGTGAGTTCCAGGCCAGCCTTGTCTACAAGAGCTAGTTTCATGACAGTGTCCAAAGCCACAAAGTAACCATGTCTTGACAAACCAAAAACAGAGAGAGAGAGAGAGAGAGAGAGAGAGAGAGAGAGAGAGAGAGAGAGAGAGAGAGAGAGAGAGAGATTGAGGTTCAGGTACCCAGAGCCATATAAAAGAAGATCTGTTAGACTCTAATTAGTCTCTAATGATGGACTGAATTCTGAACATCCCACTTGTCTGATAAATTTCTACTTCCCCAACTCCATCTCTTTTCCTGGTTGACTGCTCTATTCTTATCCTCTACCACCCATTATGTGCAGTGTATTCATGACTGTACTAGATCCATGATCATATTCTTCTTCAGATGTTAGTAGTTGTGACAATAGAGAACTGATCCTTGGATCCTTGATAGATTTATTTACTCTAGAACATGGGTACATGATAATATTACATATGACTACAAATTTCTTTTTTTATTTTTTTATATTTATTTTTCCTATTTTACATATCTAACCCAATTCCCTCTCATTTCCTTCCTCACTCTCTCCAGCTCTCCCACCCTCCCATATCCCCCAACCACCCTCCCATCCCATTCTCCCTCCCCACCCATAGGTAGGGTGATACCTTCCAGGAAGGGTCATAAAAATCTGTCAAGTCATTTGGAGTAGGGACTAGGCCCTCTCTCCTGCCTCTAGGTTAAGGGAGTATCTCTCCATAGGGAATGTGCTCCCAAAGTCCTTTTGTGCACCGGGGATACATCTTGGTTCCACTGTCAGAGGTCCCTTAGACTGCCCAGGCCTTCTAACTGAGGCCCATGATCAGGGTGTCTTAGTCGGTCCAATGCTGGATTCCCAGCTATCAGTCTGGGGAGCCATTAGCTCCTCCTTGTTCAGGTCAGCTGTCTCTGTGGGTTTTTTGTAGCCAGATCTTGTCCTCCCTCTCTGTATCTAGATTCCAGTTTGGCTTAGTGCTTAGCTGTGGGTGTCTGCTTCTGTTTCCATCAGCTTCTGGATGAGGGCTCTATGATGGTGGATAAGTTAGTTATCAATCTCATTAACAGAGAAGAGCATTTATGGTAGCCTTTCCACTGTTTCTCAAATTGTTAGTTGAGGCCAGTCTTGTAGGTCTCTGGATATTTCTCTAGAGTCAGTTTTCTCTTCAAACCTATAATGGCTCCCTCTTTTATGGTCTCTCTCTCTCTCTCTCTCTCTCTCTCTCTCTCTCTCTCTCTCTCTCTCTCTTTCTCTCTCTCTCTCTCTCTGTCTGTCTGTCTGTGTGTGTGTGTGTGTATTCATCCCCTGACTCAATCTTCCTAATCCCATATGCTTTCCTCTTCTCCCCTTCTCTTTCTCCTAGCTCCCTCTCCACTCACTGTCCCCCCCAACTCCCAATATGCTCAGGAGATCTTATTCCTTTCCCCTTTTGTGAGAGATCTTGTATGAATCTCTTAGATTCCACCTTGTATCCTAGACATCTGTTCAACTATGTTCATAGCAGCATTATTTGTAATAGCAAGAACCTGGAAGCTACCTCGATGCCCCCTCACCTGAATAATGGATAAAGATGATGTGGCACATTTACACAATGGAATACTACTCTGTGGGAAAAAAAACAATGGAATCTTGAAATTCACAGGTAATTGGATGGAACTTGAAGAAACCATCCTGAATGAGGTAACCCAGTCACAAAAAGAGGAACATGGTATGTACTCACTCACATATGGATTTTAGACATAGAGCAATGGATCACCAGCCTATAATTCACACTGACAGAGAAACTGGGATACAATGACTGCAAATTTCTAAGCCTCTCTGTCCAGCCCTCTTTGCCCAGCTTTTTCTGACATGCACATATAAAGAATTCCCATAGATGAGACCTGAATTTCTTCAGAGGATGTAACGCTGTTGAGTGAATGAAGATCCACCCCTTACCTAATATCACATTAATAAGAGACTTTAAATAGTAAATAATAAAAGGCTGGATCTAATTAAATACTGAAATATGAGGAGGGAATGTCAACCTAAGTATAGACAAGCAGCAATGAGAAAGTAAACATATTCTCATTTCATGGGGGAGTTGTTTCATATTTGTATCTTATTCTTTTACTGGATATGAAAATTATAGGGGAAATACTTTATATAAAGAAGAAAGTAATGCTTTTAGTTTTGTTTTTATGCACATGAGTGTTTTGCCTTTATGTCTGCTGTCTAGTACCAACACACTGTGTCTGTAGAGGCCAGAAGAGGCTGTCTGGCCCTCTGGGATTGGAATTACAGGCAGTTGTGAGCCTTCATGTGGGTGCTGGGAATTGAACTTAGGTCTTCTGGAAGAGCAGTCAATGCCTTTAACTGCTGAACCACCTCTCCATCCCAAGAGATTAATATCAATTATCAACAAGAAAGAAAGGACCGAGCAACCATCGTATAGTAAAGTTGTTTTTATAATGTTCATAATGACAAAAACTGAAAACAACCAATCAATATTGTTTAAAATAATGAGTATCTACTTAATACAATACTCTCTGGAGACCCTTAAGTGATACAGAATCTTTAAAACATTAATTTTGTCTTTAATCTTTAAATACATTTTTTAAAAATTAAATTAGTTTACTTATTACATGTATGCACACATACAGACTGTGGCACATGGTGTATGAAGGTCAGAGAAAAGCCCGTGGATATCAATTCTGTTCTCCTATCATGTACACACTGGAGATCAGACTCAGGTATTCAGACTTCTGACCATAAAATATCAGTGTTAGTAACTAAATAGAAAATCATTTTGTGAGGTATTTTTACAGAATAAATGAGAAGGAAATGGAGGCAGTGTACATAGCTCTATCATTTCAGTAATTTCACATAAATTAAAATGAAATCAAAATATATTAGACCAACTGACAAATTACATTTCACAGTTCAAGAAACTTGAATATTCAAGGAAAAGAAAAAATGTTGAAGGTAAGAATTCATTACATCATTGAAGGGTCAAGAGGAAATATGATTAAGAGTCTATGAGAAAGCATGGACTTTCTGGTAAAGAAATGTTTGTTTCCTCCATCAGAGAGGGATGGATGAAGGAATAGGTATATAGAGACTTCAGGGATGAAGGCAAAAGGGGGAAAAATGTTCTAGTAGTTAATCTTACTACAGGAAGATAAGAGCCTGTACTTTGGAAGTGTAGCAATTTAGCAGCTTCTCAGACATTTTTAAAATAGTCTGAACTGATTAAAAGATAGTTTTTGGCTACTGCAATGAAATGCTAAATATAAAATAAAAACATTTTCTTTCATGAAAAAATACAAGTGTGTATGGTTACTTGGCAACTCAGGGACATGAAAAAAACAGGCTCAGATGACTTATTGTTCTGTGTGTATACCATATCATTCTCCTGTAGCATACAGTGTGAGGTGGGTTACTATTCTGCAACTGTTTCAATTGTCATAGAAAGAAACTAGAATGAGCAAACACAACCTTACTACACTTTAATGAATTTTCATCACTCACTGTTTTAATAAGTATGTAATCTTTTACTTAGTTTTTAATTTTCATTATATGTGTTCATTGCACATGAGATTGTATTACATAAGAACATTTTCATACAAGTTTGCCTTATGCTGGGCAGTGGTGGCCCATGCCTTTAATCCCAACACTCTGGAGGCAAAGGCAGGCAGATTTCTGTGAGTTCCAGACCAGCCTGGTCTACAAGAGCTACTTCAGGACAGCCTCCAAAGCCACAGAGAAACCCTGTCTCAAACAAACAAACAAACAAAAAATAAAAATCAAAAAATAAAAAACAATATCAACAAAACCAAGTTAGTCTTACTCCACTCTACACTCTATTTTCCGTATCATTCTTGCTCACATTTTCACCATAACTAAGCATGAAAGAAGCTGGATATTTATGCAACTGAAGAATGGATGCTATGTGCTATGGAGAAAGGAGGGGGCTATATGCTAAGAGGCCACAAGAGTTTCTACCACAATAAATACAATAGTGTTGAGTGCATAAAATAAAATAATATTCGAAGAGCTGAATCCATTATCATCAAAACAGTCTTTGGAGTGACAACACAATTAGAAGCTTCTCAAAATTAAATGTATCTATGACATCTCTAATTGAAAATATACAACGAACAGAGCTAACGATAATAAGAGTGCTAGACCTGAACTGCTGTGGTAAGCTGAGCCATGTGAACCAAAGAACATCAAAGTGTTGGACTACAACTACTTAAGAAGCTCAATGACACACATTAGCTGATGTTTTATGAATAAGACCTCAGCTGAAGCTTGTTTATTCTCTGCACTCCAATGTTTGTACAGGGCTTTAGAAGTTCCAGATCCATTTCAGAATCTAAGTTCTCATTCCTATTCATTTCCTTTATTCTTTTACTCTGAGCTCGTAATAATATCCTTTAAAAGAAAATATATATACATACATACATACATACATACATATATATATACATATATATATGTATATATATATATAAAATTTAACTCCTCCAAACCTCAGGTTTCTTTTAATATATACTTACTTAATACCTTTCAGGTCAAGGATCTATATTCCTCCATTTTCTGCCAAGCTTGCTAATGATATCAAGGTGTCTCTGAATGTGATAGGTCAGCATGAGCACCTGGGTGCCATTTGTCATGTCTACCAAACCTCTTTCCTCACCAGTTTTTGCAATGGCAGTTTTTTTTTTTTTTTTTTTTTTGAGCTTATCTCTAAATTTTGGATTTTTTTCTTTTACTGTCTCCATTGCCTCAAACATATTTCATGTCTCAAAATATACCCTGATTTCTTCCATCAGTGACTATTCCTAAAATTACAATTTATTTCATGGAAGTTTGTCTGAATCCAGAATATCTGCCCCATCATTTATGTTTAAATCAATCTTTTCAATATTATCTTCAGGATGCTTCACAATCATATCTTTTCACTTTCAGTTACCATGTCAAACACACAGCCCCTAAATTCACAATGTGTGTGTTCAGCTAGATAGCAGCATCACCTCATCTTGGAGACCTATTGACCTAGAACTTGCAATTAAACAGGAACTACCTCCCTTGGATGACTACTATATACTGGCTTTGGTAAGTATGTTCCTAACATAAACTAAGACCTTGGTCAATATTAATACGATTCTCTTTATGTTTGCTGTCCTTTGCTTTGTTCTATTGTCTTGTGTATATTGTCGGCTAGCCCTATTGAATCTCTAATTTGCTTTACTCTAAAAGCTAGTTCAAGTTTACTCTAAGATGTTTTAATGCAGTAAATATTTGGGAGTGGTGTGACACTTTTCCAGTACACTTGAAGCAGCAGCATGGCAGCCAGCATAATACTAAATGGGGAAAATCTCACACTGCTTCCACTGAAATCAAGAAAAGGACAAGGGTGTCAACATTTCATGCTCCAATTGAATATAATGCTTGGAGCAATAAGACATGAGAAAGAAAGGAAGAAAATAAGAAAAGAGGCCAAAGTATGCTAATTTACTGATGGCATAATTCTATATGAGACCTTAAAGACTTCGTCAGAAAATTATTAGACCAGATAAAACCTTCAAAAAAACTTGCATGGCACAAATTTATCATGAAAAGTTTAGTAACTTTCTTACATATCATTAATAACCTATATGATAAAGAAGTAATTCCAACCATAGTTGCCCTTAATAAATACCCCAGAAAAAAATAATCAAGGAATTGAAACATTATCACACTGTAAACTTTAAAACACTGAAAAAAAATAATTGAAGAACAAGAAGTTAGAAAACAGAAAGACATCTCATGTTTAAGGAATAAAAGTATTGATATTCTGAAAAACATCCCTACTACCAAAAGCAATCTAAAGATTCAACAAAATTTCAATGTCATTCTTCACAAAAAATGGAAAAATTATATTGAAATTCCCATGGAAACACAAAAGACCCTGAATCCTAAAGGCAAATCTGAGCAAAAAGAGTAATGCTAGAACTATCCACCTACTTGATTTCAAGTCATGCTACAAGGAAATAGAAAACAAACAAACAAACAAAAATCAGGATTCTATTGTCATAAAATCAGGTACAGAGACCAGAGGAATAGAATAGAAAACCTAGACACAAATCCACACAGCTACAGACAACTAAATCTGAGTGTCAAAAATACACATTCCAGTACACACTTTAGGTTCTACAAGCCTAGACAACCATACAAGTGAAAAACAAGATTTTTCTCTGTTCTTTGACCTAGCCGAGAAACAATGATAGTAACTGGCCAACATGGTTGTATCAAATACAGAGTCTCAGAATGTTATTTGGGGCTGGTGCGGCTGTGGGCCCAGACCTGTGGCGGGCAGGCTGGCAGAAAACATACATGATACAGTTGGCACCCAACGTGGCTTTAAGTACTTTCACTTCAAACTAATGAAAGCTTAAGAAATGTTTTAGAAACAAAGGAACAGAGACTAGCAAGACTTCTTGGTAGCAGCATTTTCTTGGTTGGATTTGTTTTGCTGTAGAAAGAGTTTTGTGTGGCTCCTTTAAGGGAGGTTTCCAAAATTAACATAAGCAACAACAAAAAAAAAACAAACAAAACAAAAAAACAAAAAAAAATACGCCTTGCTTTTTAAAGAGATCTGCTAACAATTCATCGGTGTATACAAGAGCTGCAATGAAGGTTTACACTGTGCTTTAAAAAATATGTTGGCTTGGAAGAGAAAAACAAACAGGATACAATAGTTTAAAAAATAAAAAAGGAAGTAAAATGGCAGGGTGTGATGGTGCACGCCTTTAATCCCAGTACTCGGGAGTCAGAGGTAAACAGATCTCTGTGATTTCAAAGTAAACCTGGTATACAGAGGGAATTCTAGGACAGATAAAAGTTACACAGAGAAACCCTGTCTCAAAATATGTAAAAATAGAAGTAGAAAAAATAGAGTAATAAAAAAGCCACGTAAAGATGAAAAGCACAGAAAAATTTTGGATACTATACGCGATTCTACTGTCTTTTAATTATTTTATTGCTGAGAAAATAACAACTACTGATAAAAAAAAATGATGCTGGATTAATTCAATTTATATATTTTAAAAATTCTTTGACTCCAAAATTTAAGTTTAAGGACAAGTTACTGGGGAAAAGGATTTCTATTTTTGTTTCCACAAAAATGAAAAGCTGTGGATTTCTTCCAGATTTATGTGGTTTGATCAAGCCAGACCCCCTGAAACAATGCCCCAGATGATGCAACATTCAAAGCAGTTGAAAAAAAGCCTTGCAAACTACAGCAAAGATTTCTGCATCTTCTTTGGACCCCCATGACAGCACCCTCTACCAGCAGGAAGTAGTTTGGAAAGAACGACGCCCAAATTCCCAAATATTGTTTATAAATGTTTGTTTTCATTTAAATGGACTTGGTTATAAATGGCTAATGACCACAAACAATCTTATTAAAGGTAAAAAGGGAATTATGGTATAGATAGGAATACTTTGCTTTGAAATGGATTTTCATTAATCAATACAATTTAAGATCAATTTTGTGATATGTATTTTTCTCCTCTTGTTCAGTTATTGTGTTTATATAGCTCATTGAAAACTGTAATGTATAATTTAGTACATATTATAGAGAGTTACCTATGATAATTAAAACTTAGAGTTAAGTTAGTTAGGATTTTTAGATATGCAGAGATATATTTGAGATGAATAGGCATTCTTCAAACATTTCAAATACCTACAGAATATGGCACTTAAAATGGTTTAGGAATTTTCTTGACAGTGAGACATAACTGCTCCTGGCAACATCATCTGTATCAAAAAGGAAGATGGACCTTAAAAAAGGCATTATGGAGCTTGCCTCTAATATGACAAGACTAGCAATTTGGGCAAGGTACTGCTCTTCTGGACTGTTTGACTTTATGCTGTAAAAATTGGACATGCAGGACCCACAAAAAGGTGACTGCTGATGCAAGATGGACATTGCTACAGGGTTCCTGCTTCATGGAAGAGACAGCCAGACATTCAGCAGGACACAGAGAAAAATGACTGACAAACTGCCAATACAGGTGGACAGTTTAAAGTTTCTGCTTTGTAGAGGAGTTTGGAGACACGCTATGGCCTATGAGCTGAAGATGGAACATTACAAAAGAACTTTGGGTGACTGACCAGACAACAAGTTGTCTCTGTCATTTCTAGAGTTTACATATTATCCTTCTATGGTCTTTGAAGGAGTTGAAGACAGTTAGTTATGGTTATAGTTTTCCTTAGTTAGGATTAAAGATAAGTTACATATAGGACTTTAGACTCACAAAGATAGGATAGATGATATTTTCTTTAAGCCTTACAAAATGTTAATGGACTAAATATTGTTAACTGTGATTCTTATTTGATAACTGTTGTATGTATATTTTGCTATGTTAAGGTTAAAACTCTTCTTTTTATTTTAGACAGAAAAGAGGAGATGATGGGAGATGTTATTCTGTAAATATGTTTCTCATACTGGTTAATAAATAAAGCACTAAAGCACTATTGGGCCAATAGGAAAGCAAGATAGGCGGGGCTAGGAGAGTAGGAGGAGGAAAGAGGAAGAGTTAGGAGGAGTCAGCATGTAGATCCTAGATGAAGCAAGATGCCGGCCTGCGGCTTGGATAAGATGACCACGTGGAAATACTTAGATAAGTAGAAATGGGTTAATAATTAAGACAGAGCTAGCTGATAAACAATGATAGTAACTGGCCAACAAGGTTGTATCAAATACAGAGTCTCAGCGTGTTATTTGGGGCTGGTGTGGCTGTGGGCCCACACTGGTGGCGGGCGGGATGGCAGAAAACATACATGTTACAGTTCTCCATTACGGAAATCATGCCAAACTGATCACAGACCATGATGCAAAACCTGAAATTCTTAGAGGAATAAAACAGGAGAAACACTACAAGATACAGGTACAGGCAATGGCTTTATGTCTAGGAGTGTTAGTTGCTCAAAAACTAAGGACTAAACATACATTCACCAAGGACTTTGTCTAGTCTGTACACACTCACTCAGAACTTAACACAAATGGTAATGAAATCCTTGGAAAAGTATAGCCTACAGTTAACAGAGATGGCTCAACAGTTCAAAATAGCTAGCTGCCTGTCATAACACCACGGCTCTTATCCCAGCACCCATACAAACAGCTGAGCATTCCACATGCCTGTAACCCCAGCTCTGAGGAAGAAACAGACATGAGAATCACTGGGGATGGCTGGATTCCAGACCAACTGGTAAAACTTTAGCCCAAGATTCAAAAGAAAGGTTGCATATACCAAAAAGATGCACATCCATGCAACAAAGACATCTATCTATTCAACTATATTATATTTGCATTATTTGCAATAGCTAGAACCTGGAAACAACTTAGATGCCTCTCAACTGAAGAATGGATAAAGAAAATGTAGTTCATTTACACAATGGAGTACTACTCAGCAGTAAAAAAACAAAACAAACAAAAACAACAATGGAATCTTGAAATTTGAAGGCAAATGGATGGAACTAGAAAAAACCATCCTGAGTGAGGTAACCCAGTCACAGAAAAATGAACATGTTATGTACTCACCCATACATGGATTTTAGACATAGAGCAAAAGATCACCAGCCTACAATTCACAGTGTCGGAGAAGCTAGGAAACAAGGAGGACCCTAAGTGAGACATACATGGTCCCCCACAGAAGGGTAAAGGGATAAGATCTTTTGAGCAAATTGGGATGGGGGCCAGTGAGTAGAGAGAGAGTCAGGAGAAAGAAAAGAGGAGTAGAGGAAGGGAAAGGAGAACATGAGGGAGTAGGAAGATTGAGTCTGGGGAGGAACAGAGGAGAGCAAGAAAAAGATACCATAATAGAGAGAGCCATTATAGGTTTTAAGAGAAATCTGGAACTAGGGAAATGTCCAGAGACCTACAAGGAATGACCCCAACTAACAATCTGGGCAATAGTGGAGAGGCTACCTTAAATGCCCTTCCCTGATAATGAGATTGATGACTCATTATATGCCATCCTAGAACCTTCATCTAGTAGCTAATGGAAACAGAAGCAGACACCCACAGCTAAACACTGATCTGAACCACTGGAATCCAGTTGTAGAGAGGGAGAAGTGATGAGAAAAGGGGTCAGGACCAGGCTGCAGAAACCCACAGAGACAGCTGATCTGAACAAGGGGAAGCTCATGGACCCCACAATAATAGCTGGGAAACCAGCATAAGACCCACCCAGACCCACTGAACGTGGGTCTCAGTTAGGAGGCCTGGGTAGTCTAGGGAACTCTGATAGTGGAACCAGGATATATCCCTGGTGCAGGAAAGGACTTAAGTAGCACATTCCCCATGGAGGGATACTACCTTAGCCTAGAGAGATGAAGGAGAGCCTAGGCCCTACCCCAAAGGACTTGACAGATTTTGACAATCCCTCCTGGAGGGCCTCACCCTCCCTGGGGAGTGGATGGGGGATGGGAGGGGGAAACATGAGAGGATGGGAGGGAGAGGGAACTGGGATGAATATGTGAAATAAGAAAAAATATAAAAAAAATAAAATTAAATTTAAGAAAATAAAGGAAGGAAGGAAGGAAGGAAGGAAGGAAGGAAGGAAGGAAGGAAGGAAGGAAAGAAGGAAGGAAGGAGGCCTGGGTTTACCAAGCATACCCCAGGGTGGCTGTATGCCAAGGAATAGCTGGCCAATACAAAGCAGGCTGGAGTATTTTATTTTCTCTGTTTCTCTGCTTCTTTGTTTAGTTTTGCTATTTTTTAACTTCTGTTTTGGGGGGTTTTGATTGTTTTTTGGAAGGTTTGTTTTGCCTTTTCTTTAAATTATTACTTTTAGGTTTATTTATTATTGTTATTATTATTATTTATTATTATTATTATTATTTGGTATTTCAAGACAGGGTTTCTCTGTATTGCTTTAAAGCCTGTCCTGGAACTATCACTGTAGACCACGGTGGCCTCAAACTCACAGAGATACACCTGCCTTTGTCTCCCATGTGCTGGGATTAAAGGCATGTGCCACTAACACCTTGCTGCTTTGGTTTTTTGAGAGATATAAATTAGATGATGGATGATAGATGATAGATAGATAGATAGATAGATAGATAGATAGATGGATGACAGGTATGACACACACACACACAAACACACACACACACAGAGAGAGAGAGAGAGAGAGAGAGAGAGAGAGAGGACAATATTTTTTTTTTTTTACAATGAGTTCACTCTCACTAGCCACTAGAGAAATATGGACTAAAATTATCTCGAGATTCCATCTTACTCCTGTCAGAATGTCAGTCATTAAGAAACAAGTAACAGCAAAAGCTGATGAAGATGTGGACAAAAACAAAAAAATGTTCTACACTGCTGATGGGAGCTTAGACTATTCTACCATTGTAGAATCATTTAGGTGGTCTTCAAAAAGCTAAAAGCTAAAAGTAGACAAACCATATGAACAGAAAATGTCATTTTAGGATACTTATCAAAAGGACTTGAAGGTACACTATCCAGAGATATTTGTGCATTAGCACATATTGGTGCAACTCCACTGCGGTAAGCAAGTTATTATCAGCTTCATCAAACAAGGAGTACAAGAAGAGAACTGTTCTTCAGTTCTTTGTATATTTTGGAGATCAGCCCTTTGTCAGATGTAGGATGGTATATACCCAAAATACCCACATCTATGCAACAAAGACATGTGCTCAACTATGTTCATAGCAGCATTATTTGTAATAGCAAGAACCTGGAAGCAACCTAGATGCCCCTCAACTGAAGAATGGATAAAGAAGATGTGGCACATCTACACAATGGAATACTACTCTGCAGAAAAATATAACGGAATCTTGAAATTCACAGGCAAGTAGATGGAACTTGAAGAAACCATCCTGAATGAGGTAACCCAGTCACAAAAAGAGGAACAGGGAATGTACTCATTCATAAATGGATTTTAGACGTAGAGCAAAGGATCACCAGCCTATAGTACACACCACCAGACTAACTGGGATACAAGGTGTATTCTAAGAGATTCGTACATGGTCCCTCACAAAAGGGGGAAGGGACAAGTCCCCCAGAGCACATGGAAAATGGGGAGGCAGTGAATGGAGAGAGAACTAGGAGAAAGAGAAGGAGAGGAGAGGAAAACACGTGCGACTAGATAGATTGAGTCAGGGTAAGAGGGGGGACATAAAAGAGTGAGCCATTATTGGTTTGAAGAGAAAACTGAACCTAAAGAAAGGTCTAGAGAACTACAAGCCCGACTCCAACTAATAATTCAAGCAACCATGGAAAGGCTACCATAAATACATTTCCCTGATAGTGAGATCATCAACTAAATTATCTACCATCATGGAGTCCTCATCTAGTATCTGTTGGAAACAGAAGCAAACACCCATAACCAAACACTGAGTCTAACTAGAATCCAGATGCAGTGTGAGGGGACAAGACCAGGTTTCAGACACACACAAAGACAGCTGACCTGAACAAGGAGGAGCTTGCCCTCCCCCCCCCCAGACTGATGGCTAGGAACCCAGCAAGGGACTGACTCAGACCTCCTGAATATGGGTCTCAGCTAGAAGGACTGAGCAATCTGGGGGACCACAGTAGAAACAGGATCTATTCCTGGTGCACAAAAGGACCTTGTGAATACATCCCCCATGGAGGGATAACCCCTTAACCTAGAGACAGTAGAGAAGTCCTAGTCCCTACTTCAAATGACTTGACAGATTTATATGACCCAACCTGGATAGCATAGCCCTACAAGTGGAATGGGGGTGGAGGGATGGGAGGGGAGGTTGGCCAGGGTGCATGTCACAGCAGAAAGAGGGTAAGAGGGAGGGAGGGAGGGTTTGAGGGAGGAAGGCAGAGGAAAGTGCGATCCACATATAAAATTTTTAAATTATATTATTAATTAAAAAAAGAAGGAAAATGCTGCTGGATTAATTCAATAGATAGATAGATAGTATAGATATAGATATAGATATAGATATAGATATAGATATAGATATAGATATATATTTACAATGCTTTGACTTCAAAATTTAAGCCTAAGGACAAGTTACTGGGGATAAGGATTACTAATTTTGTTTCCACAGAAAATGAAAAGCTGTGGATTCCTTCCAGACTAATGTGGTTTGATCGAGCAAGACCCCCTGAAGCAACGTCAATGGGACAATGCAGCCTTGAAGACCACTACAGCCAGTATTTCTGCGTCATCTTAGGATTCCCCCATGACAGCGCCCCCTACCAGCAGGAAGCAGTTTGGAAAGAACGACACCCAAATTCCCAAATATTGTTCATAAATGTTTGTTTTCATTTAAAAAAAAAAAGCATGTATAGTTATGTCCAGCATAAAATAAATAAATGCTTAATAAAAAAGAGAACTGTTCCACTCATAAAGAGAAAGCTATATCATCTAAAGAAAGCATAGATGCAGTTGTAGATAAACCAGGCTCAGGAAGACAAATATCCTGTGTTGTTTTTTTTTAATTGTGGTTTCTGGATTTAACAGACACATAAAATAATGTAGGTCTACTTAGCATGAAAATAGAAGTGGATCTGTATAGTAAAACAGAAGAAATCATTGGAAGTACAGACTTTTCAAAAAGAAATGTGGCAAAAATGTATCCAATCTACAATGTATACCTGTAAAAATGTCTCTATGTACAAAATACTTTGTATGATGGCCATATACAATGAGAAGATTCGAAGTTCCAATTAAGAAACTAATCATCAGAAAAGAAAGTTAAATACATTGTACACAGGTAACTCTCCCTTCCATTAACATTATCAGAAAAAAAAAAAGAGTGCTGAAGACATAATCGTTGTCTTTACTAATTTCCATCTTTATGAGCTACCATATTTGAAAGCTAGTGAATATTTCTTTCATTATGATCTCTGTGTATTCCTGATGGAATAACCCAATTATTATTTCTGGATAATGACCCAGGCAGATTTTATTTAGGAAGAAACTTACTCCCAAAGAATGGGCAGTGATGCCCTCTGGCCTGAATGAAGCCTCAAAGGACTGCTATATTATATATGCAGTAGAGTGGACCTGGAGACATTAGGCTCCAGCAGAGAAGAAAGCTTTCTGATGCCACAGGAACCTCCAGCATCAAATAGACCTAGTGTGCCATTGGGAATTGTAGTTAGCTTCAGTCATAATTCCCAGGATGTTGCTCATAAGAAAATTATTAAGAGGCCATTTTTGACCACCAAGTAGTATAACCTTGACTGTAATCTGTCACTTAGCCAAACAGTTCTACTTTAATAGTGACCTCAGATCTGCTGTGTCCTGTGCCTATGCTGTGCATGGTTCTTTTCAAGCTCATTTTCTTCAATTTTAAGAATAAAAGACCCACACTGAAAATTTAAAATGATTTTAATATTTCAATGTTCATTATTTCAGTGCCTTAATTTTATTTCAATCCCTAGTCACTAATAAAGCAATTTTAATTGTAAAGTATGTGTTCAGAGCTCCAGTTTAACACATGTATATATACATTATAAAATAAAATAATTCATATACTTAATGTAGGAAACAAAATTTTACTGAAATGCAGATATTTGAAAATAAAAAATAAAAGATTTAGCTTTTATGCGTTCATTCATTCATTTATTAACTTGCATGCCTGCTTGTGTGCCTGTGTGTGTGTGTGTGTGTGTGTGTGTGTGTGTGTGTACATGTGCAGGGGTCAGAGTCCACCTGCAGTAGTTGTTTCTTATGTTCCAGGATTCTTATGTCCTAGGATTAATCTAGCATATTCAGGTTTGGCAGCACCTGCTCTTATTCACTGAGTCATCACCCTGGCCTGCACACTGGCTACTTTACACATTGTTTTCCCTCAGCACCACTCTCTTAGTGTAGGACACATAAAAAGGAAGTGCTTAACTATCCCTTTTATCAAAAGAGAAATTTAACTGAGAAAGGCACATCACACAGAAACATGTAATTGTTCAATTTATGTTGAGATTCACTATGTGTGTCTATTTTCAAACTAAAAGCATCCAAATAAGGATTGAAAATAAAATGGAAAACAAGAAACATACACTGACTACTGGGACAGCTGATGGATTTTGGAGCACATGAAGATGGAGCCAGGAAAGAAATGACGCCAACTTGAAATAATGGATTGCTTAACTTGGTGGGAGGGATGCTCAATGATCATAGGCCCCAAGATTCACATGTAACATGATGGAAGCGTGTGGGCTTTCATAGAAGTGATCCACTGCCAATCCATGGGTTCCCTGAACAATGTTTTTATTGGTACATATTCATCATATATAATGATAGATTTCTGAGAGACAATTTCTTTTAAGTATTCCATGAATTTTGACCATATTCACTCCACACCCTGCCTTTTTACTCTTTCCCCCTCCTACTAGTCTACTTCCTCTTGATAAGTCTCTTTTTTACATTCATATAAATATATATTCATATATAGATGCATGTATTTATATATGCACATATTTGCACATATATTCACATATATGTGCATATCTATGCATATGTGTATGGCTTTATGTATCTGCATACAATCTAGGATCTATAAGTGAGAAAAAACTGTATTATTTGTCTTGGACTCTTAATGTCACTTGCCTCATCCTCTTTGCTGCATGGGTAAGGATTGAGTCATTAACTTTTCCCATTTCTGAACATTCTGCATCACTCTTTAACTCAAATGTCAGTGGATTTTACTACAGAGGTAGTCAGTTACTACTCAGATGTTATTCCTAAATTACAAGTCTTGTCTTGTAAATGACGATCTTAACTAATTCAACCCCATAATCTCACCTTTTGCATAGTGGGAAGTTGTATTGTTATCTATCTATCACGAATGAGTAAGCACAGAGTGTCCTACTTGTCTTTGCTGAAGTATGGCTAATTACCTCAGAAGGACAAAACAAATCATAATTATGAGCAGGCTGAAGACATTTTCTTCCAACTCTGACCCAATTCATTTCTCTTCAACTTATAACCTCATAACTCCAACTCAAGGTGTCTGTTTCCAAAGAAGGTCATGCTTAAAATATGACTTTGGGCTCATAGATTTTATTCAACTGCCCCATTCTGAGCAAGCACACTGCATAAATCAAGGTATTTTTGTACCTGTCACTAAATCATATTGCTGGCTTAAAGAAATATTTCTGCAATTGTCATGTGACCAACAGCATTAGCATAATCTGGAAACTTGTTAGCAATGCAGATACTTTGGTCCTGCCAAAGACTTACTGGACTAGAAATTCTGAAGTAAATCCATAAAAATCTATTTAAACCAGTCTCTAGGTGATTCTAAGTTACACTAACATTTGCCCAACCACTGCCCTAAGAGGAACACTATATTTGAAGCAAATACATATTCATGGCCACAAGGTATAGAAGAAATAAAAGGGCACCCAAATAAGAGCAGATTAGAATTCAGAGTATTCTACAGCAAGAGATAACTACTATCATCAACTTCATTTGGGAAAAACTCCAAGCACTCAGAAGAATAATGGGAAGAACTTTTCCATGTTAAAAAAGGTCAGGGGCAGGCTTCACAAATGCTCCAGTTGGAGGTTGTGGGTACAGGGATGCTATAGGTGGCTAATAGTAGTGGAAAGCGTATGCAATTGATTTCAGGAGCATATTTGCCTTTCTTTGATTGTTGCTGAGTTGGAATCAGAGAGAGAGAGAGAGAGAGAGAGAGAGAGAGAGAGAGAGAGAGAGAGAGAGAGAGAGAGAGAGAGAGAGAAGATGGTAATAATTGATCATCTGGGCAAGTTCCAGCAGAGGTATGGTTTACTTGCTTGTTGGATATTGAAGAGGTTGCAAGTCTCATTTTCATACACATTATGGCCACCTTCTGTTGAAATATTCAACCTTAAAGACCTCTTCCCTTTTAGAATGTTCTAAATGTTTGAGAAGCAGAACAATTCAGGAGTGACTAATGACCTAGATCATCTTTAAGCCTCATGCTTTGGTCCCTCAGTCACTGTGTCATGAAATCTTTTTGACTCCTTTGTTGTGTCACCATAGCAAACATCTGACAAAGGAAACAACTTCTTACAATCACTCAGGTGCAAACAAACCAGCACTAGAACCACTGGGGAAAATAAAGAACAATGCATAGTTTTGATAAAGTCCTTGGAACAAGAAACCTCGTTTACTCAATTCCAGAAAGAAACCAATGTCATAGGCCCTAAGGATCAACTTTGGAGAACAAAGTACATTTAATTTAACCATAGGATAATATACATATAGCCTGTTCTAACATATATAAGGCACTGAATATAACACAACTCAAGGCTCTGGAAATCTTCTAGAAGCTGCTGATCTTCGTAAGTAGACAACTAAGATCTTTAAAACAAGCTGATGACCTTAAAAAAATTGGTAATTTCTGGCCAAGACTTTGAACCAAACTCTCTTTCTTACAGTGTGGGATTCTGAATGGTTTCTGAGGTTTGGGCTGATTTTGACAGAGGTAAAGAACTATTCTTATGTAAAATACATTGCTGATGTTTTCCAGCGTTTCATCTCTGAAGTAGTTCTATCAACAAATAGTTGTTCTCACTTCTCAATGAGTGTCTGCAATAAATCTGAGTAAGTCAAATAAAGTTTTCAAGTGTAAAACAGTATGTTTTTCTCTTTCGGGTAGGAGAAAGAGTGTGGTAAGGATGTGAGATGTGCTATCAGTGAATTAAAATGTGTATGAGAGAATAACAGAATTCTCAAGAGGTGAATTAATTGGATGGCTGAAAGATGTGTACTCCTGCCCAATGGTGATTTTCTTGTAGGGGTAGATCCATGAGGTCAAATGAGCTGCCTAGAGTTATCTCAGCAAAATTATCAACAAGTTTTAAGTAGCAACTGCTACTCTAAGACAGGGATCAAGCATCGATCCTCCAGTCAAAAGAGAACCTACTGCAAGTGGTGGGTTTTTGATGGGCATCATGATGTTGAGCTCTATAGGACTTATCCAGATTGCATATACATATACAAAAAAAAAGAGTGTTTTGTAGGATGAAAATACATGCTTATATTTGGACTCCAAAAGGGGTGAATTTCTACCTGATAAAGGGCTACTGCTTTGCATTTTTTGTGGCATCATTTGTAAAAACCAAATTATATAATCATCTACCATTCCCATAAAGAGATGGGTGGATAAAGAAAATGTGACATATACACACAACAAATTTTATTCAGCTACAAAGAACAAAATTATGTCATTTATAAGGCAAGTGCATGGAAGTGGCAGGGGCCATAATAATAATAAGACTATTCAACTCAGAGAGACAATATTATATGAAGGCTACATTTTTTTATGTGGTATGTGTGTGCACGTGCATGCACATGAAGGCACAATGGTTTTATATAAATATGATATGAAAGTGGAAGATGGACATGTTCAGAAAAAGCTAAATGGGTGGGGAAAGATGAGAAGATAATGGAATACGAATCAAAAAATAATACAGTTTAACAAAAATGCTATGTGAAGCCCATCATTATACACAACAAATGTACAGTAATAATAAAATTTACTAACCAAGAGCTACAGCTTTATCAGAAGAATTTCACTGCCACTACATAAATATACTGAAGAAAATTCTAGAAATTATCTCCACTGTCCCTTCTTGAGGAGTTCATGATAATTTTGGACACTCTTTAGTCCATTTATCTCTCCGTCTTTAGAGAAGTGAGACCATAAATAGAGTATGCTTTAGGAAATGTTAGATTTTGAAATGTTATGTCCCTTTGGGGCTCTGACTGAGTGGGCATAAAAGTAATCATTTTCCTTAGCTTCCTTGTGCTCTGCATAAGGTGTTTGCTCTTTGAATAAATCTTCTATGCATAATTTCAGAATCAATCCTTGAAGGAAATTTAGACCTTTGAAGACCTAAATGAAGACTTGGGATATACAGCTGGGGTCTTGAGTGAACCCAACCTCTGAAGCATAACTTATTACATTTATCATTCTCCTCCCCAGTTAAATGAAAAATTGTATCATCTAACTATCATGGGCTAGGAACAACCTAAAGAGAAAAAGGAAAGTTTGTGAGGATGCAACAATTGGTTTTAGGAGGAACTAAGATCAGGATGATGTTTGGTTGAGTACTATTAAGAGGGGAAAGAAGTCTGTTGGCTATCTTGGGATTATAAACAAACTGAACCAGTTTCCACTTGGTTTCTCTGTTGTCAGAGACATGTTCTGAGCTGGAGATGATGAGATGATGTTTAGAAGTAAGACCTTCACTTTGAGGGTTGACTTTCAGTGGATATTGATGAAGTTTATGTAGCAGTTTGGTATGCTCTATATGAATTTTAGTGCATTCTATTCCAATATATCCTCCTGTGTTAATGAATATTTAGTCTATATGGCATCTATTGTGATATTAAGTCCTTACTGGGGCACACGTCAAATACAAAGGAGAGAGAAAAGTTTATCTGAAGCAGATACAGCTTAATTCTGAATGTTGGAATTCTTTGCTTCTTAATAGGTAGTCACAACATTTATGGTTAAACTTATAATTTACATTTACAAAGAAAGATTATTCTCATTAAAATTTTGCCTGGGATGCCACAGAGAAGTAGTGTTGAAGCAAAGGCCAAGGATTATAGTAAAGGGTTCAGGGATAGGGGAAATTGGCAGGCAGTTATAAACACACAAAACAAAACGTTTAATGTAGAAAGTGAAGTGCTCATAAATATATGGCATGCCAAGATTGGTAATGTCCAAGAACTGATGAGATTCATGTCTGTTTGTAGTTGATCCACCTGCACATTTAAGAGTAAGTCAGGGTACTGTGCATTCTGTATTAGGTATGATACAGATTTTCTTTGTCCTGGTTTAATCTTTGTAAGACCAGATGCTCTGGTTTAGACTATCCTTCTTTTGAAAAATATCTAACAGAAAGAGATGACCTGAACAAGGGGGAGCTCATGGACCCCAGACTGACAGCTGGGGAGCCAACATAAGACCAAACCAGGACCCCTGAATGTGGGTATCATTTGGGAGGCCTGGACAGTCAATAGGGTCTCTGGTAGTGGATCAGTATTTATCTCTAGTGTATGAATAGACTTTGGGAGCCTATTCCCCATAGAAGAATACTCCCTCAGCCTAAACACAAAGGGGAGGGCCTAGGCCCTGCCCAAATGATGTGACAGACTTTGATGATCCCCCATTGAAGGCATCATCCTCTCTGAGGAGCAGAAGAGGGATGGAATGGGGGATAGGTAAGGGGCAAGGGAGTATGGGAGGAAAAGGGACCTAGCATTGATATGTAAAATAAGATTGCTTCTAATTTAAATAAAAGATAAAAGAGTTCCAGGCTAGCCTTGGCTACCAAGTGAGTTCTAGACCAGCCTTGACAATAAACTTCAAAGCTTTAAAAAAGGGGGGGAGGTTAAATAATTAAAAATAAAATATCTATGAGTTTCATTGTCAGCAGGTAGCCTATTAAGAAATACATCGCCAGCGCTTTGACACACACACAGTGAGTTCAAGTCCAATCTTGGTTTTGTTGAAAATATTCTGTATTAGCTATAGTCCCAGTCCCTGTATCTCAGGTAAGAGAGACATTGCCCAACCTTAATTAAGCCTTCCTTCATTGCATGAAAGAATTATGGTTCAATAGATTTTTATTAGAAATATTTAATTATAGCTTTTAGGAAATGGTCTCTATTTTAGGAGCCATTTATTTTTAACCATTAGGTTTATTGTTGAGAAAAATACTGAGTTTCTTCAATTATCCTCATTCATCTAAAATTTTGCATTTGGAACTCAAGTCAGTATCTAAAAAAGCAAATCTAAATCAGGCAACCTTGATTGTATGCTTCCAAACAAATCCTAAATTATTTCCTAAAGGAGTTTCTAGCCTCTGCTAGGCTGGTGGGAAGTCCTTAATGTTAACTTCTAATATAATATCCACTTGGTGATTCACTTGTGCATTGCTTGTAGCTCTAGACAGTGGGAGAGATGGACTGGCCTGATTAGTTACCAACAGAAACTGATGCTCTGCATCTTAGGAGGTCATTAGGAAGACATAAAGAGTTTGAATGAAAGTAAAAGGAGCCAATGTTGTGTGTGAGAGAGAAACCAGAGTAACCAAAGGAGGGAGAAATTTGGTACTGGAGTCAAATGGAAGACAAGGCATGCCGATATTAGTAATGAGTCCAATCTGTGTTGCCTACATTTGTTAAATTGCCTATTATGTTCAGTCAGATAACCTGTTTGTAATGTATTAGCCTGCTTCCCATACTGTAGCAAAGCATTTGATATAACTGAGTCATGCCTCCAGTCACTTGAGGTCTCTTCTAAGAATCTCCTCTCAGGGCTCCATCATCTGCAATAGTGGCATGCTGGGCAACAGCCCTTTTTTACATGAGCATTGTTCTACTTTCATTTCTATTGCTGTGATAAAATTGCCCTGACAACAAGCAACATAGGAGAGAGGATTTATTTTAGATCACAATTCTGGTTTATAATCAATCACTGTTAGGAAGTCACAGTGGCAGGAGCTTGAGATAGCCTGTCAACTCACATCCACAGATGAGAACAGTGACAAATGAATGCATGCATGCTCCTAGTTTTCTCCACATGTATACTTTTAGGGATCCTGCTATGGTATGGTGCCAGCATGGTCTTAATATGTTGATTAACAATCAAGACAGTCCACCATAGACAAGCACACAGGCCAACCTGATCTAAATAATTTCTTATTAAGAATATCTTCCTATGGGATTCTTTGAAGAGTGAACAGCCACTCATCAAACTAACCAGTACAACCATGAAGCAAATTTTCAGTTTTGTGGTTTGTATAAGCAATTTAAATGTATGCTTTGGTCCTTTTATTATTAGAGTTTTTTTTTCTTTGAGAACAGTTTTGTTCTGGTCATATTCCCCAGTATGGACATTGGCATTGAGGCATTGAAGGCTTTTATCTTAACTTTGGGGAAAGGAGATGGAATCAAGTATAGAGTTTGTAATGGCAATCTGCAATATAGAGTTTGTAATGGAAATCTGCAATCTTTGAAGTCAGAAAGTTAGTTTGCTTCTCTCTCTCTCTCTCTCTCTCTCTCTCTCTCTCTCTCTCTCTCTCTCTCTCCAGCAAGCCATGAATGAGAGCAAAGAATAAAAAAGACAAGATGTAAGGAGAGCCTAATGTAAGTTTTATCAGTGACCCATATCAAGAGGATACCTACAAATAGTGAAAACTGCAAACTCAACCACTTGGTTGATACTAGAAGGGCTATACAACATGCTTGTGTTCCAGTCTGTGTCCTTTCCTAGGATAAATATCATTTTTAGGCACAACAACACAAAATGGAAGCACACAAGGTAGCATAACACAATTGAATGGAAACAGCCCAGTTTCATGAGGAATCACAGAAAATGAAATGTGATTAGAAACTTGGGTACCATATAGAATAAACAGCTCTGGAGTACAATCCAGAGTCTGTGGTTAAGGCCTGATGCCAAATTATCCTGTCAGTATAGTCTACACTCACTGAGATCCACATTGGAAGACATGGCTCTCTGGTCAGAGGTTGTAGCCTTTTCAGGTTCTAACAGCTTATCTCAATAAGGTTGACAACATGGAACATCTTCCTCCAGCAGAACTTCCTGCATCTACCTGCCCTTATCTGGAGAATGCCCCTGTCTCTGAAACCAGATGACTGATTCATCTTTAGCTTGATGCTTGGCACAGATCCCTGCTGAGAAGAAACATGCTAGGGGCTTTGCTATAGGACTCGACTGCCACATACTAAGCCTTGTGATAGGAGTGTTCCACTTAATGCAAATTAAGGTTTGTCCAAAGTCTCTCCAATCCTATATACTCTGGACGATTAAGCTGATTCACCAAAATCTGTCTCCCTGAGAGCTGTCTCCATTCATGCTCATGGGTCCTCATACAAAGCTCTCTCTTGCCCCGTCTGACTCATTCCCCTATTGATCTGGTGGCCAACAGTCAGAGGGGCAAAGAGGAGCACTACAAATCATCATGCCAGAGTCTTCCATCTGTAATATGGTGGTCAAAGCCTGGGAACCATGACATGAGCACTTTAAGTCACACAGCAATGGAATAGCCAAGAAAACTATAGAAATAAAGGAAGACTGACCAAGTGAAGGCAAAAATTTGCAGTCATATGTAATATTATCATGTACCCATGTACAATGATGGGAGGTGTTATTCTGTATATATGTTTCTCATACTAATTAGTAAAGCCCTGTTGACCAATAGAAAACTAGATAGGCGGGGCTAGGAGACAAGGAGGAAAGAGGAAGTAGGAGGGAGGAGTCGAGATGTAGCCCAGGGAGGAAGGGAGACGCCCGCCGCGGCTCCCTGATAAGACGACCACATGGAAATACTTAGATAAGTAGAAATGGGTTAATAATTAAGACAGAGCTAGCCAATAAACAATAATGGTAACTGGCCAACAGGATTGCATCAAATACAGAGTCTCTGGGTGTTATTTGGGGCTCACGTGGCATAGGGACCATGGCGGCAGGACCGGAGGGCTGGCAGGGAGGAAAAACCTGCTGTAACATAGTGGTGTCAGAAGCGGGATTGAGAACTTTCCCTTAAAACTTAACAAAAGCTTAAAAAATAGTTTTTAGAAACAAGAGAACAGAGACTAGCAAGACTTCTTGGTAGCAGCATTTTCTTGGTTGGATTTGTTTTGCGGTAGACAGAGATTTGCATGGCTCCTTTAAGGAGGGTTTCCAAAATTAGCATAAGCGGCAAAAAAACCCCTTGCTTTTAAAGAGCTCTGCTAACAATTCATTGGTATATACAAGAGCTGCAATGAAGGTTTACACTGTGTTTTAAAAAATATGCTGGCTTGGGAGAGAAAAAGAAACTGGATACAATGGTTTAAAAAAGAAAAAAGTTAATAGAATGGATGGGTATGATGGTGCACGCCATTAATCCCAGCACTCGGCAGACAGAGGCAAGCAGATCTCTGTGATTTCAAAGCAAACCTGGTATACAGAGGAAATTCAGGACAGATAAAAATTACACAGAGAAACCCTGTCTCAAAATATGTAAAAATAGAAGTAGAATAGAGTAATAAAAAAGCCACATAAAGATGGAATACACAGAGAAATTTTGGATACTATAAGCGCTTCTGTTGTCTTTAAATTATTTGATTGCTGAGAAAATAACTACTGATAAAAGAAATGCTGCTGGATTAATTCAATTTATATATTTTAAAAATGCTTTGACTCCAAAATTTAAGCCTAAGGACAAGTTACTGGGGAAAAGGATTTCTATTTTTGTTTCCACAGAAAATAGAAAGCTGTGGATTCTTTCCAGACTTATACGGTTTGATCAAGCCAGACCCCCTGAAACAGCTCCCCAGGTGATCCAACATTCAAAGCAGTTGAGACAAAGCCTTGCAGACTACTGCCAAGATTTCTGCGTCTTCTTAGGATCCCCATGACAGCACCCTCTACCAGCAGGAAGTAGTTTGGAAAGAACGATGCCCAATTCCCAAATATTGTTTATATATATTTATTTTCATTTAAATTGGCTTGGTTATAAATGGTTATAACCACAAGCAATCTTTTTAAAGGTAAGAAGGGAATTATGGTATAGATATGAATACTTTGCTTTGCTTTGGAATGGATTTTCTTTTATTGATACAATTTAAGGTCAATTTTGTGATATGTATATTTCTCCTCTTGTTTAGGTATTGTGTTTATATAGCTCATTTAGAATGTAATGTGTACTTTAACACAGATTATAGATAATTACCTATGATAATGAGAACTTATAGTTAAGTTAGTTATGTTTTCTAGATATATAGAGATGTATTTGAGATGGATAGGCATTCTTCAAAACTTTCAAAGACCTACAGAATATGGCATTTAAAATGGTTTAGGATTTTCTTGACAGTGAGGCACAACTGCTCCTGGTAACACCACCTGCATCAGAAAGAAAAATGGACATCGAAGAAACACATTATGGAGTTTGCTTCTAATATGGCAAGACTAGCCATTTGAGCAAGGTACTTCTCTTGTCTACATTGTTTGACTTTATGTTGTAGAAACTGGACATGCAGGACACTCAAAAAGGTGACTGCTGATGCAAGATGGACATTGCTACAGGATTCCTGCTTCATGGAAGAGGCTGACAGCCAGCCAGACAGTCTACAGGACACAGAGAAAAATGACTGACAAACTATCAATACAGGTGGACAGTTTAAAGTTTCCTGCTTTGCTCAAAGTCTGCCAGACACATTATGGCCTATGGGCTGAAGATGAAACATTACAGAAGAACTTCAGGTGACTGATCAGGCAATGAGTTGTCTCTGTCATTTCTAGAGTTTATATATTATCCTTCTGTGGTCTTTGATGGAGTTGAAGACAGGTAGTTATGGTTATAATTTTCCTTAGTTAGGATTAAAGATAAGTTACATATAGGACTTTAAATTCACAAAGATAGGATAGATGATATTTTCTTTAAGTCTTACAAAATGTTAATGGACTAAATATTGTTAACTGTGATTCTTATTTGATAGCTGTTGTATGTTATATTTTGCTATGTTAAGGTTAAACCCCTTCTTTTTATTTTAGACAGAAAAGAGGAGATGATGGGAGATGTTATTCTGTATATATGTTTCTCATACAATTAATAAAGCCCTGTTGGGCAATAGAAAACTAGATAGGTGGGGCTAGGAGACAAGGAGGAAAGAGGAAGTAGGAGGGAGGAGTCAAGATGTAGCCTGGGGAGGAAGGAAGACACCTGCTGTGGCTCCCCCATAAGACGACCATGTGGAAATACTTAGATAAGTAGAAATGGGTTAATAATTAAGGCAGAACTAGCCCATAAACAGTAATGGTAACTGGCCAACAGGATTGTATCAAATACAGAGTCTCTGAGTGTTATTTGTGGCTGGTGTCGCTGTGGCTCAGACTGGCGGCAGGCAGGATGGAGCCGGCGGGAAGGAACAACCTGCCGTAACAAGACAATCTTGTCAATGGTGAGGCTCTGTATTAGCCAGGGTTCTCTACAGTAACAAACTGATTAAATTCATATATATAAATATATATGATTAAATTCATATATATGATTAAATTCATAAATACATACGAATATATATGTGTATATATATATATATATATATATATATATATATACACAACAATGACTGCCAATGAATGGAAAGTTCAAGAATCCAGTAGTTGTTCAGTGCATGGGGCTGGATGTCTCAGCTGGTCTTCAGTATACGGCAAAATCCTAAAGAAGCAGGCTCTACTGCCAGTGAAGGAATGGACAGCTAGTCAAGTGAGAGCAAGTAGACAAAGAACAAAAGTTTACTTCTTTCATGTTCTTATATAGGCTTCTAGCAGAAGGTGTGGCCCAGATTACAGGTGGCTTTTTCCAGCTCAAAAGATCTTAAATAAAGATATGTCTTCCTGCCTCAAAGATCCAGATTACAAGTAAATCTTCTCACTTTATATTAAGAAAAAAATCCCTCACAGGCATGCCCTCCATTTTTGGGTTTGATTCCCAGATGTAGTCAAGTTGTCGATCAAGAATAACCATCACATTTTGTAGAAGCAACCTTATTTTCTTATACTAAAGAATTTCTAAAGCATTTAAGAATATGATGTAGGCTGCCAATGTATTCATTTATTCCACAACTATTAATATCCAGGGTATCATAACTACTAATATGTGGATAACTAGTAGTACATGAAACTATCAATCTCACTACCCCTAGAACTTAGATTCTCTCAGAAGAGATTGAAAATAAACAACAAAGGGCTGGTAATAGGGATAAGAATGAAAGTACTTCCCTCACAGACCTGACAAACTGAGTCTCATTCCCAAACCCCAAGACAGAAGAAGAGAAATACCTCGCAAAAGATATTCTATGACTCTACCTCCATCAAGTCATGACACATACAAACTTGTATACATGAGTGTGTTCAGGCAAATACACAACATACCAACAGACTTAACACACACACACACACACACACACACACACACACACAAATTAATAAATTAAAAAGAAAGAATAAATGAATGTAAGATAATTGCAAAGAGTGACAATTCTGGAGCTGGCAAAAGTAGGCAAAGTGATTGCTGACCAGGTTTAAAGACATGAGTTTAGACCTCCCCACCCCAAACCCACATAAAAGACATAAAGGAAAGATGGACCAGTGCACTTGTTTGTAATCATGATAAGTGCTATGAGAGCAATGGAGTCTTTTTTAGAGAGCTAGGGTTCAGGAATTTGATGTTGTCAAGGTGTCTTGAATTTTCAACCATATCCTCAGCATGCTTTCCTCAAAAGGAGTACTCCCTTAGGGGAAAAAAGATAGAGGAAACACGCACACACACACACACACACACACACACACACACACACAACACACACACACACATACACACACACAATATGAAAGCCACAGATCCTGTGACAAGATAATTCACACACGGAGAATAAAAACTCACTGAGAGACAAGATGTTGCAGGCAGAAACATTGTGTACTTAGCAATGGTGAAACAACCACGTGCTAATGTGGGAGAGAGAATTGAGCAAAGGCAGCAGCAAAGAGAAACACACTGAAGCAAAATAGAGCACAGTGCAGAATGTTCACAACAAATGCCCCAGACTAGTTCCACAATGAAATATGCCACAGCCTTTAGAGAGAATTGTTTACCTGCTGAAGTTGTTATCTCTTAGATGATGACCTTCTTAGAGACTTTCTCTTGGTAATCTGTCTTGGGTATCAGTGCTGGGCTTCATTCATAGCAGGATTGCTCATTCATGTCATAATTACCAAGGCTAATCTTCTACCATGATTGCTTTTCCTTATGTTTATGTGATCCTGGCGACCCCTTCCCCAAGAAAGTTGGAGCTCACTGTAACCCCAATGCCTTACCTGTTTATTTGTTCTTTACAGGATATTATTTTAAGGGAGCTCTTGTGTCATTTTTTATTTTAACTTGTTACTGTGTTGTGTTCAATAATTAGCTTAAGTTCTCTTTGGTCTCCCACATCAATACAGTACAGTTCAGGATTTTAATGCATGTTATAGAACTGGTCTCTTTGATTGTCATCTAATTTGAGTAATAAGGCTTGTTTACTTTACAAACTCAATTAAGAATCAGACCATTGTTTTCTTAATAAAAGTATGATACTGTTTTTATAGAGGAAGAAGAAAATTTAATCTATAAAATTATATGAGTTTTGATATGTTTGAGTCATTTATCACATAATTTTCCAGACCTTTTGTATTTATATCTCTTATCTTTCCCTTGTTGAAATGGTTTGGTTCACTCCTTTTCCACTTAAATTTCTTCATCCTACAAAAATTGCTGTTGCTGATAAAAGATTTATCAACTATCTACTTACAAAGGTGTTGATGCATTTCCCACATGTGACTCTGTTGTCTCACTATAATATACTTTTGTTTTCTCACCTTTTCCCTTGAGTAAACCTTCAAGGCAGTCGAACACTTTTATTAATTTTTCAATTATTTACTAACCTCATATATCCTAAACATTAACTTCTATGTTCAGTTTTACTAAATAATTATGCTTTTCAGTGTTTTTAGTTTTTAAGATCTTTTTCTGCTTCTTGCATTTGAATGTTTACTCTTCCCTTATATATTATAAAGGAATTACAGACTATAGAGTCCATATATTGGTGTAGGGTGAAGTACTGTTGTTCTTTAAAATTACAGTAATTATTCTGGTGAGTGCTTAGTTCAAGACTTATTCTGGAGAAGATTTTTTTTAAAGATATGGCTTGTTTTTGTTGTAATGTTCATTCTTTTCAGACATGATTTCCAAAGATTGGTTATGTAGTAAAAGTGTTTGCAGGGTTATCCATTAACCTGGGGGTCCTGAAGAAAGCCAGTGAAGTTGTGGACATATTTTTGTTGTTTGTAGTGCATCAAAGCAAACCTAAGGACTTATACTTGCTAGGAAAACAGTACTACTGAACCAATAACCAGTCCTTTATAACCAGTCACCACAGAATGTTTATATTTTCCATTTGAAGATGGACATTCAGAGGGCAGAAGACTTGTCAAGAATGCGTGGAAAGATGCAGACAAGAGATTATAAGAGTCTTAAATGAAAGACAGAACCACAGGGGCTTTATAAGATATCTCAGAAGTCAGGTTATCTGGATCAGTACTCAATTGGATGTGGCTGTGAAGCAGGGTGTGTATAAGAACTCTGACACAGGCAATTATACAATCAGCAGCAAGATGGCTGTGTCTCAGTGAGACAAAGCAAGGGAGGAAGAAAAAAGTGAGGAAAGAGACAGTTGAAACATTCAAGTTTCATTCAAGTTTCATTCAAGTTTACAGTTCCTCAAAGCCTTCAGTTGAGGGGTAAGGTAGATGGTAGAAAACACAGGCTTGAATAAAGGAAGAGGAAGAGTTAAGGCAAGAGATGAAGACGAGGGGTCCTCAAGGCTTAGCTGATTACCCTCAACAATTGAGTGGAAATATTCAGAAATGCAGAAAGAACAGTCTAGTAGAAACCTAAATTCTTAGAAAATATCATCTTCTAATCTTTGTCTCTACCAAACTTTAAGCATTTTAAAGCATACATCCAATACTACATATTTTTAAACAAAATGGAGACAATTTTAGGCAAACCTTTCTTTCTTTCTTTCTTTCTTTCTATCCTTTTACAGTTCAGTTCTGTCTTAAGGTTTCTATTGCTGTAATGAAACTCAAGGCAGGAACATGGAGATAGGAACTGAAGCAAAGCCATGGAGGAATAGTGCTTACTGGCTTATTTAGCACCCCAGAATCACATGCCCTCACACTTCCAGTGATAGTACTGTCCACAAGTTGCTGGGCCTTCCCACATCAATCAATAATTAATAAAAAGCTCCCAGGCTTGCCCTCAAGCCAATATTATGAAGGCACTTCTCAATCATGGTTTCTTCAACTCATATATGTCTAGGTTTGTGTCAAGACATATATATGTATATATGTATATATATGCATATATATGTGCTAATTTCATATATTATTACAGTATACAGTCCTTCAAAATCAGCTGGTCTGTGGGCTTATTCATACCTTTCAATGTGTATGATAATATATCATCAGAGCAGAAACTCCAAATTACTCAACCCTTTTCCTTTGGGGAGATTTTCTGTAACACGTTTGTTGTTAAGGAAGGCAATACTGCAGCCATAGCTTATGGAAGTAAGTTCTTGCATTTTAGTATTAGGTCTCATGTTCTAGTAGGATGACACGGTTCTGTGAGTGTCACATGAGCGTTAAAATATACCAATCCTTTTCCTGTGTGGCCATAAAACTGGTGGTCCAAGTTTGTCACTGGACAACCCCCTCATTCTGCATTCACAGCACAGAAGGAGAGCCACCCTCTGGCTTGACTAAAGGCTGAATTTATATGTTTTGGCTGACACGTGCTAATGGACTTGTGCACTTGGCTTCCCAGTTTGCACAAATTTTTCAGGAATCTGCTTCTCTGGCCTACAGAGGTAATTCTTAAGTCAGAAAATTCTTAATTCCCAACATTATTGTATTTTGTTTTATTTAATTTCCATAGTTTCCCTTTGCTCCACTTCCCTCTATTTTCTTATCTAGTTAGACAATCCATACTTTGTTCCTAGGTTAAATTACTCAACCACATTAGGAAGCAATTTGTCAGTTTGTTAAAAGGTTATACAGGTATGGTGGTACAGGAATAATTTCAGTTACTTTGCTTTGGAGGTCTAGCCTAGGCTATACAGCAAGATCTTGTTTTGAAAAATGAACAAACGAAACAAAACTGGGAGACTGTACTCATAGGTATCTACCCAAGAGAATGTATTTTTAAAGGGCCAGTGAAAGGATATTTGCATGGAAGTTCAAAAATCCTTTAGTAATTATAGCACAAAACTGAAGTCAACCCAAAAGCCCAGTAGGCAGAGCACTAGGCATATCCCAGGCTTTCCAAACAGAAATCAACTCAGCCATGCATAGAATAGCTGCTGGCACCCAGAGATGATTTCAGATACCGTGTGTTCCATTAAAGCACAGAACACACATGCGTTTGTTACGTGGAGAAACAGATAAAGTGATACCATAGAGACTGGAGGAAGATCTTTGGTAGTGACGCCCAGTATGGTAGCAAAGCTGACTAGAAAGAGCTACATGGCAACTGTGGGAAATGAATTAGTTGCCTGTGGCTGCTGTAGCAAATCACCACAAACCCTTAAGCAGGCAAACACAGACAGTCGCTTATTTGTCCTAAGGCTAGAATCCCAAAATGAGTTTTACAGAGCTAAAAATCAAGCAAGGTCATGCTCCATTGGAGGCTTCAGAGACAATTTATTGTCTTGCCTTTCTCAGGGTCTAGAACTGTCCTCCTTATAATGCTTGGCCCCTGACCCCTTCCGCATGTGCAAAGCCAGTGAGACAAAATACCTCTCCAGCTGTATTTCTCCTGGCTCCCTCTCACGATTCTCATTTCTGCCACGAAATCTCTGTATCTCTTCCTCTAAGGAGGATGCATGTGATTACATTTAGTACACAAGCAATAATACATGGATCAAAACACCAACAAATTGAGAAACTAATAGAGTATAAATTTGTTTCTTTTCTTTTATATATCAACCAAATATCTCTACTTGAAGGTGTCAAGTCTAATCCAAAAAAAAAAAAAATCCTCCCAGCTTACAAAGGAAAGCTTCAGAATTGTCGAGATCACTTGGCTCCACAGCAGTGCAACTCACTTTACTCTCATTCCTTTGACAAGGCCTAGTCACCTGCCCATATTTAAATGCAAGTGCTAGGAATTGCAGTCTTTGGACAGTAGGCTGTGCCCATGTTAGTGTCAACATCTAAAGCAAATGAGAACCAACAACCAGGAATTCAAAGTCAGAGAGTCATTGAAGAGGAGATATCTTTCTAAAGAGATGAGTCAGGGAATCAAGCACATACTTCTCCAATACAGGGTCCTCCCCATTGGGATCACACACACACACACACACACACACACACACACACACACACACACACACACACACACACACTTTAAAAATAGGAAAAAAACTAAGAGAAAAAAATCTAATTTTTTTTCAGCAACACAAACAGCTTATCCAAAATAACTCTTGTCACATTCCATATGACTCCAAGTCTGACTTAGAGGAAGAGGTATTTACAAAGACCTGACAATATAATTCTTATTTTAATTTCACCCAGTCTGTTCCTTGTTACGTAATATCCCACAATCCATTCACAAGAGGTAATACATGTCAGTTCTATGAACAAGGATATGAAAAAAATAAATACTCATAATGTGTACTTTTCTTGACTTCAATTAAGAAACTTTTATACTATTGATCATTTCCTGGCACTCACTTCATCATGGAGTTATAGTAGAAACCAGGTTATCTAAATTTTATTATCATGGATCTCACTTCTTTTATTCTCAGGCTCACCATTCTGCTCTCTGCAGAGAACTCATGATTTATACCATATAATGAAGTGGAGAGAGAAATTGTGATTTATACGGTATAATGAAGTGGTGGCCATATTCAAAGCCCTGGACTACTCAACTTTATCCTGATTGTGAAGGACAGTTATAAGTTTTTTACAAATTGAATTTGTAGACACACAACCTCTGAGTAGAACAAACATCAAGCATTCTGTAATTGTTGTTTTAGGTCTTAAAGCAAAACTGAATTTTATGGTGTAGCGTTACTGTAACTTGGGTGTGTGGTAGGGTCCTCCCAGCTGGGAGCAAGCACACATCTAGTCTCTCCCAAAGCTTATACACTTTGAAGCTTGCAGGTATGACATAAACTGTGAGAGAAGACAATGAATCAGGCATTTCTTCAGGAGCACATAGATTTCCTCATTCTGAAGGCAAGTTAAACCCACACAAAGCAGGCAGGAGTGAGAAACCATCTTTCACCTCGATTTCAGGCAGCTTCAGAATTTATTTAAATACATGGTAGGGAACATTCTGACTAAATTTATCATCACACAAAATGAGTTATGCACTCTCTTTGCCTTGCATTGAGAGATTGTCCCTTCTAACTAAAATGCACACACACTCAGTCATAACACACCTTTATGAAAAATGTAGACGACCATTTTAAATGTTTATGATGTGAAGGTTACAAAGGTTATAGAAATACATCTTAATTCCCATCAACATGCTCTGGAGAATTGAAATATGTACTGTTAAATGATTTATAATGTAGAGGGCATACACTGAGTGTAGATGGGTCAGGAAATATCTGGGCCCAAGGAACCATGTTTTCACTGGACCCGTGAGTGGAGTTCCTCAGCACTGTGTAACACGACAGTATTGAGCTCAGTGGCATGAGAACAGTGGACAGATGGACTAAGGAGGCTGCTGCTCTTGTGAAAGTTCACTTACTCAATGTGGCATCTATCGTGGGCTATTGGGCCTTCGGCTGGAGACATTGTGTTCAAATCATGGATTGGCCATAGGCTACTTATTACAAAAATCAATTAATTAAACTTTGCAATCATTTTACCTATAAGAATAATGATACCTTCCATACATTGTTGGGAAGCCAAAATTGTTAAGCTATATAACCTTTGTATACTCCCAGAATATTTTAGGTCCTAATAAAATGTAAAGGCATATAGGTAATTGCTACACAGTATTGTTCAGGGAATAAGAAAAAGAAAGAGAAGTCTGTACATAAGCGATTGTTTTTCTAAGTAATTTCCATTTATGGTTTATGACTCTGGAGACATAAAACCCAGGGCTGCCTGTATGTAAATAAACATGTAAATGGGGAGATCTCAATTCTGAATAGTGTCTTTGCTTCACAGGCTGCAGATTTAGAATGTCTCAAATGTCAGCGCGCCAACAATGCTCTAGATACATTCAACTGTTTCTACTCTCTCTGCATCCATATCAAAGAGTATTACAGAAATCTCTGTGCTGTCACACAGGCACCTTTGTCTTCCCTGACTGAAGCTTCTTCTAATTCTTGATCATGTCTGTCTCATTTCTGAATGCCTCCAGTTTGCAGCACACATCCCTTATGCATAGTAAGTGCTCAATAAATGGTGGCTGAAATGAGGAGTCTCTGGGAAGCAAAGTAAATAAAATGTTGGTGATGAAATATGTATGAACAAGAAAGGCTATGCTTTGAAGGACTTGGGTAAAACAAGGAATCTAGGGAGTTTTGGTGATTCAATTGAGGTTGTAGCTGTGACAGCGCTATACACACAGAATCAAATCACAGAGGGAAATGGCAACAGCAGCCTAGCAGGAAAGAACAATCATTGCTCTCCTAACTCCGAGCAAATAAGTTTGGAGAAATACGATAATTGTTAATAATATGAAATTGACAAGAGGATGGGGAACCACCTTGATATCTGATTACTATTTAGTTGATACTCAAATTCATAATAAAGTCAGCAAGCAGATGTTACCCAAAGCAGAAGTGACAATATTGTAAAAACTAATGGGATTTACTTGCTTTATTTGTAATATATTTTGTTCGATGAGAAAAAAATTTGTTGGAATTTAATCCAAAAGAAACAAGGTTCATTTGGCTCATTTACTTTATTTCTTCTGAGTAGTTTATCAAAAGTTAGAGATTAGGCACTTGCTAAAAATCTTTCAATACCTGTGCAGCTCTACAGTCAAAACTCACCCTCTTCTCTTTAATAGGATCAGAGGATCAAAGAGAAGACTACTCGTTCACAACAAAAAGTGGTACCAATATAAGAAGGGTCAAACAGGCAAAACTGTCAAAATCCTGGTGTTCAGAAGTCAGAGGTCACAGAAGTCAGAAGGACAGAGAGGCATGTGAGCTCACACAATAATTTGTTTTTTATATGGGCAGAATTCTACCTGTCTGTCTGTTGCCTGTCTATCTATCTACCTATTTGTTAGTATTTTTTTTTTCTTTTCTGCTTGCAAGTTTTTATGTAATTCACCTAATCTGTGACTGACTAATGTTTGGGAGGGGCGACGACTGGGTCAGAAAAATAAAGAAACTGTTAATAATGACTTAATGGCTTAATCCTCAGCTATTCTCCGCACCTAACTCAAAATGAAGACACAGAAAGGTAGCAAACACTGAAGGGCATCATTTCCAGTCAAGCACAATTCATCTCACAACCAAATACTGGCCCAACTGAGAACAAAACAATGAGGAATGGTTATACAGCTTGGTGAATATTGTTAGCAACAGTATATTCTTTACAATTGCCAAGAGAGATTTTAAATTATGACAGGCATGTAGGACAAAAACGCTATGAGTACATGAAATGCTGTGGGTGTTAATTAGTCAGATGTAGACATTCTAAAATACATAAATGTTACAAAACAGAATCTTGCATATTATAATTATATATAATTTTTATCAATGAAAAGGAATTATTCTTTAAAGAGGAGGGAGGACAAGGAAACAAATGAAGAGGGAATGTGCTGATAATATTAGCAGTGACTGTTTCTTAGGCACTCTCATGGGCTGTTTGAACTGAAACCTGAAAGCAGATTAGTCTAGTGTGTTTGGGACCACCCTGCAGAAGGCACTGAACACTCTAATTCCCTCTGATCTACAACTGAAATCATGATGGCCAACAACCAAGCAAGTCCAACCACCAGTTTCCCATTTACAGGTGGTTGGGGACTCATGTTTGTTCTAAATCTCTTAATCTGAATGAAAGATTTTTATTGACTTTTTTGCACCACAAGTCTGTCTTTCAGTTTACTGTTTGTTGTTGGTGGCAAGTTCAGTTCAATTCTATGAAAACCCAAATTTGTAAACATTTTCTAAATATTGGCAATCTTGTTTGCAAACTAAAATGTTCTTTGATGAACTCATCCCTGTGACTCAGGAAATGTGACCACAGTCTATCCACACATTGTTAGTACTGCCTTTTTCAATTGCTTTCCCTGGTACTATATCCATCAGTGTCACAAGTATTTTTTTTGTCCCATCAGCTAGCTCCCAAATAATAATGCAGCGACATTTTATTAACCGTGAAAGCTTGGCCTATAGCTTAGGCTTATTCCTAACTAGCTCTTATAATTTAAGTTACCCTACTTATATTAACATGGCATTAATTCTCTCCCATCTTGCTACTCCAGTTTCTTCTCCATGTTTGCTGGACTCTCTATCTGCCTGGGAACTCTGCCTTTCTCTCCTACCTAGCTATTTGCTGTTCAGCCCTTTATTAAACCATTCACAGCAACATATCTTCACACAGTGTACATATATCTCATAACACATCAAATATTTGACCTGTTTTCTGTGTTATCAAAGATTTGCCCAATAATTGGTCATTGTAATACTGTTTATCATCTTGTAGACCTTCTGTCTGCATACAGCCACTAAGATGATATGTGTGCCAGGGGTGGAGAGCATGTGTACATGTATTTTAGTATAGTTCTCCTTACTTTGAAGTACCACCTTAAAAACTCAGGGCTTAAAATAGTGTGTTTTATTTCTCATTCACATGTTGGAGTCTTAGGAACATGTTGCTGCTAGGAGCATGCCAACCTCAGTGGCCTGCACTGCCACCTGTGGTCATGTTATCCTCAAAGCCCGAATTGTTGCTGAGGGTCATTTCTGTGTCCAGGGTCCCACCACAGCCAGAGACTGAATTAATGTTTGCAGCTCTGGTTACCTTTTAAGGCAGTGCAGATGCCTGAGGTCTGGGCTAACACCCAATGATCTTGTTGCCATCAGGATTCATGTGACTGCCTGAGGTGTGAATCACCACATGGCGTGAGGTTGGAGCCCAGGGACCATGTTGCTGCTGGGCCTATCCAGATCTGAGAGGGCTGTGCTGCTACCCAGGACCATGATGACATCTAGCTCAAGGTGCTGCTACTGGCCACACAAATTGTGTGTTGAACCATGTGTTGAAGTATGGAGGTTCTGTTGAGCTGGCTCTACCCACCACTGGCCAGAGTCTCTCTCTCTCTCTCTCTCTCTCTCTCTCTCTCTCTCTCTCTCTCTCTCTCTCTCTCGTGTGTGTGTGTGTGTGTGTGTGTGTGTCTGTCTCTGTCTCTTTGTCTCTGTCTCCCTCTATCTCTGTCTCTGTCTCTCTCTCTCTCTCTCTCTCTCTCTCTCCACACACACACACACACACACACACACACACACACACTTCATAGGAAAGCTGACCCTGAACTTCCCCAGTCCTGGGATAACAGTCCCTGATGACACCAGTGGTGATACATTATTTATGATTTAGTAAAACTTGTCTTAGGGTAAAGAAAGCAAAGGTAGCCATAAGCCATAGAGCCAGGCAAGGTGGTACATACCTTTAATCCCAGGAGCTATATTAGCTAGCTATAGAGCCAGATAGTGGTAAGACACACCTTTAATCCCAGGACTGAAGAGACAAGCAGATGGATCTCTGTTAGTTCTAGGCCACACTGACCTACACAAAATTGATTCAGTCCTAAAGAGAAATAGTTCACACTGAAGGTGATCTCAGCACTTGGAATCCCACACCTTTAATCCTAGGATTTGAGAGGTTAAAAAAAAAAAAAAAAGAAGCAAACTCAGGCTTAAATATTTAAGTCCCCAGCCATGTTAAGGAGATGCAGCAGTCTGAGGATTCATGGAGCTATTCAGATCACTTCTTTAGTCTGAAATAGAGGTAAGAGCTAGTGGTCAGCTGATTTGCTTCTCTGACCTTCAGCTTGAAACTTGAACCCCAGTATCTGCTTCTGGGTCATTTATTATTCACATTGCAGACCTCAGCACAGGAAATCTGGTCCTGCTTCTAATAGGAGTTAGCAAACACACACTTAGGGAAGCTCTCCCTAACCTTCACCATAGATCCCAGAGAACAGCCTCTGCCCCTCACCTGAGAGGAGTGGGCCCAGTGGCCTAGACTGACCAACTCAACTGTCACCTATGCACACATCTAGGGTACACCCCAACATCTACCCCATCTATGACCTGCTGGAGTGTGTAAAAGGACTGATACTACAGAACCATAGCTGCAGAACCTCCATGACTCAGAGCAACAGCAGGAGATCAGGAGGAATGATGGTAGGGGGCCAGTTCTGATGACATAACAAAGCCAGAGGTCTTAAGCCAGAACAACAACTCCTTACTCAATGAACACTTGCAAATAAAGCTGTTTGGACAAAACAGTATACTGCATGATACACAGCAGCTCCCAATGCTACTAAAATGAATGAAAAGGTGATCGAGAGGAGGAAAAGACAGAATAAAGTGTTTTTCTTTCTTTTTAAACAAATTGTTTATTTTTTAATTTAAATTCAAAACAAGTTTGTTTCATATATCAATCCCAGTTTCCACACCCTCCCGTCCTCTCCTGTTGCCCCCACCAACCTCCATTCCATCCCCTTTCTGCTTCCCAGAGAGGGTGAGGCCTTTCATGGGAGTCTTCAAAGTCTGTCACATCATTTGGAACAGGGCCCTCCCCCATGAGACTAGGTTGAGAGGATCTATCTATTTATGTGGAATGGGCTCCCAAAGTCTATTTGTATACTAGGGATAAACACTGATCCACTACCAGAGACCCCATAGACTGCCTAGTCCTCCTAACTGATACCCACCATTCATGTTCAGGGGATCTGGGTTCTATGCTGGTTTCCCAGCTATCAGAGTCCGTGAGCTCCCCCTTGTTCAGGTCAGCAGTTTCTGTGGGTTTCTCTAGCCTGGTCTTGACCCCATTGTTCATCACTCCTCCCTGTCTGCAACTGGATTGTAAGAGTTCAGCTTAGTGTTTAACTGTGGGTGTCTGCTTCTGCTTCCATCAATTACCTTTTATTCTTTTTTAACTTTCCTTTGTGGGATCACTAGAAGAGTGTTCAGCCAGCTATGGAAGGACTGGAAGATGAGTGGGATTTAGCCACATTATTTGAAATTCCCAAATAATCTATTTAAAAGAGATAATTCAAATCAGTTATAAGTAGGTTTAGTTTAGAGAATTTTTATGGTATTTAATCATTGTCTTTTTCTTTAGACATTTCTTTCTATCAGTTTAGCCCTTTAGATTGAATATTTGATACATATGTGGTTGTATATATATTGACATAGATAAAATATGCACCGAAATTTGTCTCACTTATAATTTGTGAAGTTATCTTAAGAAGTGATTAATTTGTATCAGCCTACATAAAGATTACAGAATGGAAGTATATGCTTCCTTTTATTAATCACTAGGACAGTCACATCTTCAGCAAGAACAAGACTCCAAGTTAAGCAAACTCCTTTCTCCCTTGTATGAAATGCACACTCTATGCATGGTATTAAGACTTGCCTAAATTTTTGAAGAAAAACCCAAAGGACATGTAATAAGGTTAGACTTTATTCAAACCAGAAACAACCTTTTATCATTCCCATATAGAAAGAAATCAAATTGTCTGAAACTTTTTAAGCCTTTTGTTCGTCTTTATAAAAGAGACACCTTGAAGTCCACACAGCTATTTTCTGCACAAAAGTCAAAGGTGCTTTCACTCCAAGATTCTTGAAAGTTTGAAAAAAATAGGTATATTTCTACCCAAGAAGCATAAACTGCTACAGTAATTTACTTCCTGTGATAAACAAAGAGAAAATGAAATAAAAAAAAACTTTAAGCAACATTTTTCACATATTGGATATAAGCATTTTGAGAAGAGAGAAAAGCAAGCTAAGTAAGAATTCCTCAAGCACCATCTTACTAGGAATGGCACAATGCCTATACAGCAGAAATTATTTCCAGGCTCAGTTGGAGATTGACAACATGATTCTAAACTGAACATAACACTTTGGGCTGCTTGACCATCTAGACCCACTGTGATTATGAATTCTATGTAATGATTCAGAGTTTAAAGGAACTGAACTAATTAGGAAAGGAATAACACAATTAGAATTCTCACACCATCTGTCTGTAGGACTTACTGCAAAATGACAGCATCAAGAGAGCAGTACTCTGGTGTAAGAGACAATGGATTCAGTGATGATGGAAGTGGGTACAGGGTTGACCATTGAGCATCCAGCAGTAGTGCCAAGGTAATGCAATGGTTAACACACTCTGTAAAACAGATGGTATTTAGATATTTAAAACAATAAAATCATATATCATAACCCAAAATGGTAGAGTCAAATTTATAGACTATAAGAGAAACATAGACAAAGGAAACAATCATTTTGAAACTTTAGATAACTCATTAATTAGATAACTATTATGTAGAATATAAAATGCCTATTTGGTAAATTGACCTTAATCCAAATTGTAACTTCCTTTCTTTAAAAGACTCATCTGAGAAGCTTAAAAATCAAGCCACTAACTGGGGGGAGGGGGAAACAAAAAAAAAAAACTCTGATGCATAACATCCTCATATATATGTGAACACACACACACACAAACACACACACACACACACACACACACATACACACACACAAGAGAGAGAGAGAGAGAGAGAGAGAGAGAGAGAGAGAGAGAGACTTTGATAAAAATTTATACCTTTAAATAAACTTTAAACACATTAATACCAAGACATGGCACGCAACCGAAAATTGGTAGTTGGAAATTCTTCAACAAAAAGACATATGCATGTGTTAATTGAGTAAATCCTTTACTTATGAGGTACATGAAAATCACACCACTACTAGACAGCACTCCACTATTTCTGGAACAGCTAAAATCAAAGAGCAATAACTCAAAGCTCTTGAGAAAATGTTGAACATATCTAACTCTCATGTGTTGTGAGTGGGAATTTTACATGGTGTACCTACTGTGAAAATGGTTAGAAGAGTGTGATGCAGCATACCCCTCTAGGTGTTTACCCAAGATAAATGAAAAAATATGTACATACCAAGGCCTGCACATAAACACAATGTGGGATTCATAATAGTGAAAATTTAAATAAATCATAATCCATTAACCAGTAAATAGGTAAACAACAAATGACATTTGGTTACAGCACAATGGATACTGTTTATTAACACAAAGGAAAAACACTAATATAGACATTAATATCACTATTTTTAGGAGCAGTGTTGCTAAGTCAAAGAAACTATAATAAAATCTGCTTGTTATAGGATACCATTTACAAAGCATTCTAGTATTGATGCGTAGACCACAATAGCCTAAGTACAGCCTCTTGGCATACTGGTACTTTGAGGTGAGATTGGCAAAACCCCAGAAGCAAAGTTTCTGGTGTTTGCCTATATTCCTGTCTCTTTTTCCCCTCCTCAAGGCAGATTTGAGAACCCAGAATATGTCTCTTCCAGAGCAAGCCAAAAAGCCAGAATGATGGCTGTGTGCCTTCTCCTTTGACAATCTTTGTTCCAAGTGCTGGAGATATGGTTAAGTGCCTGAGAGGATTTATTGTTCTTGCAGAGGGCTCAGATCAATTCCTAGCACCCACATGGTAGGTAGTTCACAACCATCTACAGCTCCAGTTCTAAGGGATCCAACACCCTCTTCAGGCCTTTGTTGGCCATGAACATCCATACACATAAAATAAAATAAAAAATTATAAATCTTAGGAAAAAAGACCTTCATTATACAAGGATCATATGATAGTAATGGAACCACCCCAAGAGATCAGCAGGAATTCACATAGACCTTCAAGATGGTCTCTTAATTCTGCTATGATTAGATCACATAGCTGTCCATTCTCCATGAAATACAAGTATAAATCAGACAGTTTTCCTGAAGGTTTGGCTCTTCATTTCTGAATATTTTTGTGTTGCATATAGTAGCTTCTATCACTAACAACAGATGTGGAGGACTGTCTTCTGTAATTAGCAACACAAATATGGAATTTCAGTAGATTAAAGCAATTTATACCTTGAAATTTATGATTATTATAAGAATAAATTTATAGGCATCAAACAAAATTAATTTTTCCATTAAAACCTTGCAAATTTTATTAGGTATACATTACATTTAAGATTTTCTTTTATTTTATGGGTTAAGTGTTTTGTCTGCATGTGTGCAGGGCCAGAAGAGGGTGTTGGATTCTTCGGGAACTAGAGTTATTGAAGGTTGTGAGCCACCATGTAGATATTGGGAACTGAACATAAGACCTATGAAAGAGTAGACAGTGCTCTTACTAATTGAGCCATCTCCTTAGCCACTATGTTACATTCAATATATAAAAAACATCCAGTGCAATTTTATGCAAGCTGGGAAAACTGAGCAGAATATATGGGCTAAGAAGTAGATTTTATCAAAGAAAACCATTATTAAAGGGTTGCCAACATTAAAGTACAATGCCCCTGTCGCTTCCTTCAGTCCAAGATACACATTGCTAGGCAAGTAACGTGTGAGTTTTGAAAGGCTAAGCACATATTAAGATTAGTGAGAATGAGTTTGAGTCATCCATGGTTTTAGTCATAGCTGTTTAAAGGAATTGTTGATAAGACACAAAATACTCAGGGGCCCCCTTGAAGTTGAAGCTGTGCTTGCTAGAATGATAAAAGCCTTTTTTTGTCATATATAATGGTAAAATACTAAAAAGGTACAAGTGACTCCTTTTTTTCATTTTAAGGCCATTTTAATGAAAATACATAATGTGCTCTGAGTATATTTGTACCCATAGCTCCTCTCTCTGTGTCCCTAATTTATTTGTCTCCCTTGTTCCCCTGATAGTTTTGTGAATCTTTCTAGCATATAGCCTACTTTGAACCCCCAATAACTAGAATTCTGGTCACTGAAACCTTCATGGTAGTGGTACCTCTCATGGCAAGTGAAAAAATAAAACCAATGCTCACATCAAAGGGATTGACCTTCTTGTTAAGCTTTTTAAAATAATCTAACCATGTTTGCTAGAAAATTTTCATATATATTGATGTGTAAATAATGTTTACCTTCAGCCAAATCTGAATTCTACCCAGATAGCTTGCTTCTTGATGGATGGGTTAACTCAGCCCATAGGGCACTTACATACAGATTCTGATGCCCAAAGTAGCAGTCAGAAATTAACAGGAGGCATGAAAACCATGGCTTATATATTTTGCTCATCTATAAAGGTGTAAAAGGTATTTTCTAAATGTAGCTGCCTAGTGTTTGAAATTATAGCTCTAGATTTTCCACCTTGAAATTCTTTCAAAAATTATCAGTTCTCTACAATTAAAAATTGACTCTGCCCTCTCTTACAACTTTGACTCCTGCTTTTACTTCATTTGGGTATTGTATCAAACTTTTAAGTGTTTGCCTAGGATATAAAACCACATGTCTGATTTTCCTGAAACACAAATAATTCTTTTCCACTCTCCTACTCCTCAAAGATTAGAATAATAGCAGTAAAACATAGCCCTATTACATCCCCCAAATGATTTTGTATTATATCTGAATTCTTTTAAAACAACTGGTTAAATACTAATTCTTAATAAATAATAGTAAAATATTTAAGATAAAGATTTGGGGTTAAAAACATTTCAAATTATTTTTAGTACATTAAAAGACCCCCATCAAGAATATAGCCTTTCTTACTTTATCACTTGGGTAATGTAATTGTTACAGATATGATTTATCAAGAACCACAGGGAAAAATTCACATATGATAATCAATGTATAAGACTACTGAGACATTACTTTTTATCAACAGAAAATGTAAACATGTCTATAAAGCCACATCAAGCTAAGTAACTTTTAGAAATGGCACAATTTGTATTACTAAACACTGAAAATTCTATTGAGTCGTGTTATCCATCCTGTATATCACAGTAAGATGACTACAGCAATGTCCTCTGTAGGATTTAGGCAGTAGAGATCACAGTCCAAAGTCCTCAGTGCATTGTTAGGAAAGACCAATAAGTAATTTATCTAATTGTCTAACCTTGGTTAGCTGCTAACTGCCAATTGCCTTCTGAAAGCATTGAAAATATTCTTTCATTACATAGTTGATGATCCATCTCCATTAATTTTTGTCTTCTCCAAGCCAAACACCAGATTTATCATTAGCCTGTTTTATACATATATTTTTAGTCAACAAATAGATTTTTCTAAGTAAAATCCTTAAGAAAAAAAAGTTTGCTAACAGTTTTCTCTGAAATAACTCCATCTTACTTTATCTTCCAAAAGCTATTTCTCTGGGGTAGGTGTGAGATTCATTGAATACTGGGGATTAGCTGTGGCACTTAGTATGGTTCCTTGAGAAACTGCTAAATTGAATATGATCTGGGGCATGTATACTACCAAAGGTCCATGTGCTGTAAGACTCATCCCAGTATGACAGCATGGTAGAATCTTTAAGAGTTCGGGTTTAGTAGGAAGGGATTAAGACATAGATCCACAGCCATCACAAGGGACTAATGCTATTCTCAAAGAGCTCATTAGTCCCTAGAAATCAAGCTTTTACCAAACAAAAAAAAAGAAAAAAGAAAAAAAAGTTTCACTTTCTCGGGAGGCTCATTCCCTGCTTTCTGACTGCCACATAAACTTTATATGTGTGCTTCCAGCCTTGAGATGCCAGTATGACATAAAACTTCCACAGGAGGCTAGTAGATACTAGTAGATATTCCAGATCTACACTCTACCTGTATTCATTACATTTCTGTTACAGTGATTGCTGTGATAAAATGCCCTAACCAAAGTCAACTTAAAGAAGAAAAAGTTAAAGAAAATGTTTTTTTTTTTAAAGGAGTTTATTTTGGCTTATAGTTCCAGAGGAAGAGTCCATAATGCCTGGAAAGACATGAGAACATGCAAAACAAAGGGATATAACAATGCTGTGTTCCCCTCGATCAACATTTACAGTTCTATCCATGATGAGATTTTCTCTCTTAGCGTTTCTGCTACACAGTGAAGTCTACCTTGTTTCTGAGTTAATAGAAAAACATTTCAACCAGTTTTCTCAAAACATATTTCAGTTAAGGTACTGGGCCTACTGATAATTATAATAGAATAGGTAAAGAGAGATAAGGATGATTATAGGTGATACACACATATATACAGGTATATGCACACACATTAGGTATTTGGGCAATAGGTGATAGATTTTGTGTATATGCATATTATATATGGTATATAGAAGATAGAACATTGATGGATGATAGACTGATAGGTGATAGATGATAAATTACAGAGAGTAGACACCAAAGATATATAACAGATGTATCATATGTAGATGATAGAGAGACAAATGATATATAAATAGAATAAACACAGATGATTAGATGTTGGACATATAGATTATTGATAATTTATATATGATTGATAGTTTAAAGATAGATAAGTTGTAAATTATTAATATAAGATATACTATAGGCAATTGAGATAGATTAAATAAATCATAAATATATAATATTTTGTAAATAATAGATTATAACTACTTCATATACAGTAGATTCATCATAAATAAAATGATACCAATATATAGAGAGATAATATAGATTATACATACTAGATGCATCACAGATGATAGATAAATGATGTCCAAGGTTCTTATACACTGATAGAGCACCAACAACATGGAGAAGAAAGCAATATTTTCATTTTACAACTCAGGTCACAGTCCATCACTGAGGGAAGTCCATCACTGAGGCAGGAATTCAAAGCAAAAACTAAAGCAGAAGCCATGGGTGAGCACTGCTTACTGTCTTTCTCCTATGGCTTCCTCCACCTCTTGTATCTCCCAGGATTATAGCTCAGGGTTGGCACTGCCCACAGTAAGCTGGGCACTCCCATAATCAATCACCAATCAAGAAAATGCTCCACAGGCTTTCCTGTGGGCCATACTGCTGGAAGCATTTCCTCAATGGAGGCTCTCTCTTCCCAAGTGACTCTATCTTGGGTCAACTTGACAAAACAACTAAGCATGACATATGGTATCTTATAAATAGATGATACATAGATTACAGATAATAGGTACAATATAGATAGATAGTAGATCTTAATTTAAGGTATAAAGAGCTAGGTTCGTGTCTCTCACTTGTCAGTTTGTAACATTGCTCTATTTTCATTGGTTTAAATGTGTCAGATTCAACATTTTGAATGTTGTTTTCCGGATCCCTATACATTCTATATTTGTATATGTATGCATATATATGTATATATACATATCATAAAGTCGATATATAATGTTGAAACTTTTGTATGTTTGACCTATTTGCATAAACAGAACTTAGACATATAGCCATTCAACTTACATTAGTAACATTTTGGTCTATAACACAATGTGAACAACTACTTCATATCATGAGATCTGAGTATTAGACGTTTAAATTACATTTTTATCTTTTATTTTCTCATTTACTTCTACCTTGCTTTCAGCTCCTTGTCTGTCTGAACAGTACTATTATTAATATTCTCATGTGTCATTTGTTTTGTACTGAGGTGAAACCTCCACTTACGTACGTTGCAACCTGGGGTCTTGCAATGTGCATACATTCAATTTCTCCCAATGCAGCCAGATTGTTCAGAACAGCAGCACCATTTTGTCTGCCAATGCTGTGTAAATCATGTCCTTTACTCCATTCCCTTCTTACACCCTTGCTGATCTCATACTTGCCTTCTTTCTTTCTCCTGGTCACATATTAGTCCTTGAAACAACTTGCATAATTTGGGGTTTGTTTTCTGATTTGTTGGTTGTGACTATGATTATACGTTGTCCCCTCAGAAAGCAATTTACTTCAACTAGTCTTGAGTCGTGACTGACAGCCTGCATTTTCTTATTTAATTCCGTTTGAAATTTATCACTATCTTTTCAAGGAAGGGAAGAACAACTCTATAAATGGTGCAATTTCCTAAGAAAGCATTTCCGAAAAACCCATGACAAGACCTTCCTATTTCTCAAACTCTTGCTGCCAGCATTTTTCTCTAAATGATCTTTTCTGATTTATCATTTTTATTGAATGATTCCCTCACACCTCATTTCCTTCATTGTACATAATGCTATTTGACCATGTGTAACATAAATTCCCCTAGCAAAAGAAAAATAGAAGCAACAGGAAAAATTAACATTATTTTTCCAGCAATCACTTGGCAACTTATTATGCTACAGACATAGATGAGATTCCCAATACCCCAGCCTGCCTAGAGTCTGGGGCATGGTCCTCTTTTATTCTGGAAGTAAAACAAAGGAAATAGCCCATCTTGTTAAACACTCATTCAGATTCCTCTCTCTGTGTGATGGGCTTCCTACAACTACTACATAAAGTGCCAATTGAAAGCAGCCCTATCATAGAGACTTCTACAAAATATGAACAGTGCTAAATACCTCAAAGTGAATCAATTTCCACCAAAAGTGTTTTAACCTCCCTTTAGGTCAAGAAATAGCAATTTTCTGAGCTTCACAATACCCTAAGAATTAATCCTAAGAGGCAGGTGTGAACCGCATACCTCATTTGTTTCATGAAATTCATTGAAAATACCTTTGTGTAGGACCTAGAACACGTGTCCCTTTGTCCTGACCCTTTATCCAGCTGAGAGGTGGTTCCTGGGTATTAAACTGATGACTGTTTGAAGAGATCCTTCCTCATTAGGGATAATCAATTTTCCTGAAAATTGTTAAATATCTTTGATAACAATATTAAGCTAAAATAGTGGTCTGATTTACTTTTTAATTTAAATTTTATTATTCCTACATACCAATTCCAGTTCCCTCTCCCTCCTGTCCTCCCATGCTCCCCACCAATCCTCCATACCATCCTCCCATCCACTCCCCAGGAAGGGTAAGGCCTCCCATGGGGGATCTTCAAAGTCTGTCACATTATTTGGAACAGGGCCTAGGCCTACCTCTGTGTAGCTAGGCTGAAAGAGTATCCCTCTTTAGAGAATGTGCTTCTAAAGTCCATTCATGCACTAGGAATAAATACTGGCTCCACTGCCAGAGGCTCCGTAGACTGTCCAGGCCTCACAATTGACACCCACATTCAGAGGTCTACTTCAGTCCTACGCTGGTTCCCCAGCTGTCAGACTGGGGTCAGTGAGCTCCCACTTGCTCAGGTCAGATGTTTCTGTGGGTTTCCCCAGCATGGTCTTGACCCCTTTGCCTATCACTCCTCACTCTCTACAACTAGATTCTAGGATTTAGGCTTAGTGCTTACCTGTGGACCTCTGCTTCTGCTTCCATCAGTTACTGGGTAAAAGCTCTAGGATGTAATTTAGTCATCAATCTCATTATAGGGGGAGGGCATTTAAAGTAGCCTCTCCACCATTGCTTAGATTATTAGTTGGGGTCATCCTTGTGGATCCCTGAACATTTCCCTAGTGACAGATTTCTCTCTAAAGCTATAATGGCTCTCTCTATCAAGGCATCTCTTTTCTTGCTCTCCTCTACTTTTCCCTGGACTCTCCTGATCCCTCATGTTCTCCTTACCTCTCCCTTTCTCCCCTCCTCTTTCTCCTACCTCCCCCACCCACCCTCCATGATCCTAATTTGCTCAGGGAGACCTCCTCCCTTTCCCCTTCTTAAGGGTCCATGAATGTCTCTCTTAGGTTCCTCCTTATTGGGCTGGAGAGATGATTTACATTTCTAAAGACAGGATGGGCATAGGTCAGTTTTGCAGGTGAGCAGGCTGAGACTTTGAGAGATTAAAGGTCTTAGCAAGAGTTCTCTGTGGGAGTAGGGTCTAGGCCCTCCCTCCTGCCTCTAGGTTAAGGGAGTATCCCTCCATGGGGAAATTGCTCTCAAAGTCCTTTTGTGCACTAAGGATACATCCTGGTTCCACTGTCAGAGGTCCCTTAGAATGCCCAGGCCTTCTAACTGAGACCCATGTTCACGGGGTCTGAGTCTGTACAATGCTGGTTTCCGAGCTATCAGTCTGGGGGGCCATGAGCTCTGCCTTGTTCAGGTCAGCTCTCTCTGTGGATTTCTGTAGCCTGATCTTGACCCCCCCCTTTTTTTTAATCACTTTTCCCTGTCTGCAAGTGGATTCCAGGTGTCCAGCTCAGTGTTTAGCTGTGGGTATCTGCCTCAAGGATCACCCTCCTTGTGGAGTTGGGGGGTGGGAATGGGATGTGAGGTGGTTCGGTGGGCATGAGAGGGAGGGAGAGGAAACTGAGATCAATATGCAAAATAAGAAAAATTATACACACACACACACACACACACACACACACACACACACACACACACACGTGTATTTGCCGGGATGAAGATGGTGCTAGACCTGGACACAGAGTACAATCATGACATGGAGGAGAAATCACATAGGAAAGAAAAAAGAAAAGACAAATGATGGATGATGGTAATTGCTTTGGAAGGGCCTTGGGTGGATTTTCTTATATATATGCTCTCTACAGGATAGTGGCATCAATTATTACTCTTCCAGGGGCTTTATTAACATAGTTAGTCCTTCTACTAATCCTATAGACAATATTTAGCATGCCATTTTAATGACTCAGAAATAAGAGCAGGTTAACACAGGACTACACAGGAGGTATCTGAGTTCAGTGTATATTACATCAGAACACCAGCAAGAGTATACTTAAAATAGCTCTCTCATCTCCAAAACCTAAATATTACAGCACACACATACACACACACACACACACACCATATGCAAACACACACTTTGATAAAGAATTAGCTAACTAAATACTCAGAATGATGCTTGTTCCTTATATTGCTACTACTATACATGTTTGCTGTTCTTGAGATTTAGCATTCTTTCTAGGCAGAACCACTAAAAACACACAGCTTAGCTTTATCTCTTCTTCAGCTGTGCTAGAATTGCAAGAGCAGTCTTATTCTCTCTGTTCTCACTTTTCATTAAATCATATTTAGCCACTACTTCTCAATCTAGACAGAGCTTACAAACACCATTAAAAGGACATCTTGCTTGCTTTCATCACAGGGGACTATATTGCATAAATTAACATAACCTGTGTTTCTTGTGCCCTGCAGAGAGTATGAACCTGTGAATGTGTGCTAGTATTCCAAAATAAGTCAGTCTGCTGACCATCCTCAGTTCTTAGGTGACTTTTCCTGTCCCTAGAATGTTATGTCATGTTTTTCACTTCTGATGACAATATGTTTGTTTTCAAACCACTAAGATAAATTTTCATTTCTAGGTTAAAGGACACTATGGTAACATACAGGGTGAGAGAAGGATGGGGACAATTATTTACATAGAAGACTCAAACTCTCACTGATACTAATTTTTCTCACTGAGTGACAAAAAGATATGATGTTCTAATATAGCTGTAGTGGTACACAGATGATGCAAGTTATTACTGGTTTTGGCTGTCAGCTGCATTTTCCTTTTTATTCAACCACTAATAGACAAGCCAATCCTCACCTACACAGAGCGACTCAACAGGATGAGAACTGCAGTCTGCACCTGAGAAAGCGCAAGGTTACAAAGTAGGGAACAAAGAACAAGTATGTGCTCCTAAAGTATTGCAAGTCTGATGAGTCAAGGCTGTCTTCATATGGAAGGAGAAAGGGCGAAATGTCATTGTGAAAAACAGGAGGCAAAGTCCTGCAGTCTGGATAGGCCTCTAAGACTCTCCACACTCATGGCAGAAAACACTGACAGGTTCCATTTCATGTTCCTGCTACATGTGCTTTGATGGCACTTCTAAGCACTTAAAATGAATAATTGATATCATCCAATTTGAATAAAGCTAGGGGAAGACAGAAAGACAGATAATTGGCAACAGGATTTTTGATGGAACACAGCATGTTATATTAAATATATGAAGAAAAACAAGTTAGTGTTTAAGTTTGTAAGCCCAAATTCTAGAATGCCTAACATCAGCCTTTGGTCCCTTCTGGCATTAATTGTTTTAAGCTTGACAAAGTTATGTAACTTTGTACCCTTCATTTTCTCCTTTGAGAAATCATCTCTTAGTGTTTCTGTGAGGAATGAAGTAACCAACACAAATAAAGTTTTTATAAAAGACTCAAATTCATTAATAGAGTAGATAATAAATGGCAGAAATTCATGCAACTGTTAGATGATACAGACAGAAGTTTCTTAAAATGATGTGAATCAGGTAGCTGAGGGTAAGGATGATAGAATGAAGATAAATCACAGGTGATCCTCATGCATTCAATTAAGTAAACTATGACCAGAACAAACACTCATTAACCATGACTACAATTGACACACTTAATTCTATAAATCTTAAGCAAGAAATAATACTTTAGAATGTAATGTTTATCTTGTAATATTGTGCCATCTACTTCATATCACAAGGAAGTTGTTCTGTAAGAGGAGTAAATGGCCCAAGGAAACTCACTAATATAACTGGGTAGAAATTAAGCTTATAGCTATCAGTATCGTTTTATCAACTAACTCTGGAGATAAAAAAATAAATTATTAGAAAGCATCAAAGTGGAAGAATGAGACAACAGGCTTATCTTGCTGCTAGGAATAAACACTTTAGGTTTGCTGAGTTAGAGAAAGGAGTGAGCCTGTAAGAGCATCAGATTCCCTGGTCCTGGAGTTGCATACAGATGATTAGGAGCCACCATGTGTGTGTGTACTGAGAATTGAACCAGGGTTCTCTGGAAGAGCAGCCAATACTTTTAGCCCATGAGTCATCTCTCTAGTCTCATCTCATTTCTTATTTAAAAAAAAACCCTTAACATGCAGGTCAGCAAGGATTTTATATCTCTAAATTACTTTGAAAGATGTCATTTTAAAAAATCAGAACGAGCTACAGTACTTACTTTTATTACTATTATGAAGATTTATAATGAAATACTATTAAAAGCCACTATTTAATAAGCATTTTTATTAATCTTCTTATTTTTTCAATAGATTTGCAGTAGGTCTTTGGCTATTTATTGAAATTGTCTTCAAAATCAGAAGCAGCAAAGTACACCAGCTAGTTAAATTTCCATCTGGCATTTGCAGGTAAGGAATTTGGATGGCACTCAGCCTGTAATTCTTCTTTTCTATATGTTGTCAGTTGTGTGACTTGATATACAGCCCTTGGGTTGGCTTATTTGAATCATCAAAGATGTTTTTACTGCCCTGTCTATACCTCAGCCAAGATGGCTGCAATAATATACCCTGTGGGGACAATCAGTTGAACCACTGGCATGTTGTCCCTTTATCCTAGTAGTTGGACCATAGTGAGGCTTGTAGTGACCCTTCAGGATTCGTAGGAAGCCCTAGACTAAAAGTTGATGGTCCTATAAGATCTGTGTCCCAAATCTGGCACACTGACACTTCCATCAAAGTAATCAAAGAGCTCACATACATCCAAGAACAGTGGATATAGACAGCCATCTCTTGATAAGGGTGCTAAAGAAATTGTGGTACTGTGATGCCATAGTAGGTATTCTCACTCTCATGTTGTTAATGCCATCCAAGAATCATAGAAGCCAATTGATTTGCCCAAGACTGTCACACACAGAATGTGTCTAAATGTTCTCTCATCCTTTCTCTCTCCATCCTATGTGCTAGACGAGCAAAGCTGGGAGTGAACCCTACTCAAGCAATTCATTTACCTTCATGGAGAAGTGCTGTGGGAATTGTAATGGCAATCAGTTTCCCACTGCAATTGGAAAGTTGGTTAATGTATTGGCACTAATACAGCGCCTCTTCCCATCACAGCAGAATTGGCTGTTACTGTTATAGTTGGATTATGGCCACTTCTCCCTCCTTTGCAATATTTAAGTCTGTGATCTTCTCGTCAAGGGAAATAATGATGGAGTTTCAGCAGACTGGTGATTAGATTTGCTCTGCAACAATCTGCAAATAACCTACACATTCCATTTGCTGCTTTGATTTGGTCTCTCTGCCTTGTACAAAGGGGTGACTTCCAGGTAATTGTGATTAAAAAATGACAGACAAAGATGAACTTAAACTTCTGATCTTCCTTTTTCCATCTTAAGTGAAGGCAAATGGCCACAGTGTTGGAAGTAAGAGACTGTGGGGAAGGCAAATTGGCCTGCAAACTTTAAAGGATGATGGACAGAGAAGAAAATTGGTATCTTCAGAAACGCCTCCCCTTCCCAAAATGTAAATGTCCCTGCCTATGTCAGGTGACCAAGGGATGTTTATTTGTATTTGGCTGGAGTTTAGCTGTAAAATTTGGTCTCTGCCCTCTATCATTATCAGGAACTTGTGGACAGAAGAGAGGATTCCAGATACCATTATTCTTGAAAGACAAAATTCTGTGAATTGTATTGAAAGAATTCTCCTTGGCATTTTTTAAAGATGGGATTCTATATAGCCTGGCCTAGAACTCACTATATATAGCCAACAATGACTTTAATGTTTTCTTATCTACTGTCTCCATATCCCAATTTCTAGCATTATAAGATAGCAATCAGTGTATATGGTACTGAGGTTGAACCTAGAGCTTTGAGTGTGATAAGCACTCTACCAACTGAGCTACATCCCAAGCTCCCTCTCATTGTGCAATTCACCCAAACTCTTCATATTATATATCTAAAACAACATTAGCCTTCTTACTTTAAATGTCATCAAATGGTTACCTGGTGATGAGACAATAACAGAAAGAGCTAACAAGAGCTAGGCTGTTGAAAGAGGAAACTGTCAGCCAAAACAGTGACAGAGAATGTGTGCCATGCAATACAGTGGATTCTTTTTGCAAAATTATTACTATGAAATACAATCTCACATTATATGTATTGTTATTTGAATTTATGTTGTGCTTTTGATTCTGTTATTTTAAGAATAATAAATGGAAATAAATTTCTATTTTAAGTTGAGTTATAGCACTTTCGTTGCACTTAATAAAATTCACCAATTTTAGGTAAATAATTTCACAATTTTTAATAAATTTACAGAGTTTGTAACTATCAACACGAACCATTTAATTTTAGGACATTTTTATCACCCAGAAAAGAGACTTCAGTCTACTTTTAACCCCTCTGCATCCATAGCACAAGCCTCAGGTGACTCCTGATCTATATTTGACTTTCCTTGTCATTTCATATAAAAAGATCACATGGGATTATAAGTAAACAGAGGTAAACGTGATTAATTTCTTATTTAACTTACTATTTTTGGTTCAACAATATTATACTATATGCCAATGTTTTAGTCCTTTGCATTGCCAATAATATTTTATTTTATGAAACCTGGGGCTACAGCTTAGAGGTAAATTATTTGTCTAGCAAGTGAGAAGCCCTAGGTTCAATCCTTAATATTACCTTTCTCCAAAAAAAGAACATCAGTGTAGGAATATTCTGTGTTATAAATCATTTGCTCATGGGTATTTGGGTCACTGCTAATTTGGGTCACTGCTAATTTCTCCCGATTCTGAGCAAAGTTGTTATGAACAGATACATGTATGTGCAAGTTTTTGTGTAGCCATGCAATTTCATTTCTCTTAAAAAGACACAGAAATTTAATTTCTGAGTGGTAGAAAATGTCTATGTTTAAAATTTTGAGAAATTGACCAACTAAGTTCCACAGTGGCTGTGCCATTTTTCATTCCCAGAAACAATGGGTAGGGGTTCTGTTTTCTCTACATACTCAACAATGATTATTATCTGGCTTTGATTAGAGCCATTCTTTTCTTGTGACATAGCATCTCTTTATGTGGGCATCTTTAGGATGGTCAGATAAACACTGATAAGACGGCTGCCATTAATAAAGAAGATATATTTTTTCACATTTTCGCATAACATTTGTCATTTTCTAGTATTTCAAAACACAAAAGGGGAATTTTAGAAAGTTTAGAGATCATGTCTATTTTTCACATACATGCTTGCTAACAGACTGGAGTACTACTTGTAGTGTTACTGGAACATAAAAACTATATTAACTTTTGTCTATACCAAGCTAGGACTAGGTCCCTATAGTAATAAAGGACTTGGCCATTATCTCCATTTTTTTTTCAGGGACCTCCATAAAGATTCTTTGCTTACAAACAGTGATGGGGGATGTTATTCTGTAAATATGTTTCTCATACTGGTTAATGAATAAAGCCCTGTTGGCCAATAGAAAAGCAAGATAGGTGGGGCTAGGAGACTAGGAGGAGGAAAGAGGAAGTAGGGGGAGGAGTCAAGATGGAGAGCCTGCAGAGGTGGAACGCCAGCCGCTCTGGCCGGTAAAATGAGCCACGTGTGGAAATACTTAGAATAGTAGAAATGTTAATCATTATGTTAATCATTAAAACAGAGCTAGCCCGTAAGAAACTATTAACTGGCCAACAGCCTTATATCAAATGCAGAGTCTCGGCGTGTTATTGGGGGCTGTCATGGCAATGGGACCCGACCGGCAGGGAAAAATGTGCCCTTAACAAAACAGGGAGCAGTATAAAGAAAATGACACCCACATTCCCAATAAATTGTGTAAGTGGCTGTTGGCCTTTTGGTGGATCATAGATATTTGTTATATTTAGGAGAATATAGAAATATAAGATAAAAAGACAACCATTAATGTCATATAGTTTGCATTGAGATGGATATTGGTATATTGATACAAATTTAAAATTAATTTTATTACACTGTATATATGTTTCCACTCTTGTTTGGGGTATTTGTGTTTATGTAGTTCATTCAAAATGCAATGTATAATTAAGAAATGACGTTAGTAGTTAATCTATAATAACCAAACTGGTAGTCATATTAGGTATGATTTTTTAGGTTAAATGGGTGTATTTTAATTAGATAAATGGTCTTAAAAATGTCAAAGACTTATAAAATATGACATTTAGAATGTGTTGTTAATTTGGGGCTTTTCATGACAATGAAACACATCTGCTTTTGGCAGCTCCAATTTACTTCATAAAAGGATAATATACACTGAAGAAACCACATAGGAGTTTGCTTTCATTGTGCCAAGTGTATCCATTTGGGTAGGAAACAGCTTTTACCTTGACTGCTTTATAAACTAGACACACAGACCCACAGGGAAGTGACTGCTGAACTTTGCCATAACAAGGTGGAATGGTCCTTCAGCATTCCTATTTCACAGAAGTGTCTGCCAAACATTCTGTAGGACCCACAGAAAAGTGATTGTTGAACTTTGTCAAAACAAAGCAGAATAGTTCTTTAAATTTCCTGCTTCATTGAAAAGTCTGTCAGATATTCTGGGCCTGTAGGCTGAAGATGGAGGCACCCAGTATTGCAGAGGAACTTTGGGTAGCTGTCCAAGCAGTAAGTTGTCCCTGTTGTTAGGTAATAATACATCTTTCTTGGGCTCTTTGATGGGGTTTAGCACTAAGTAATTAGAGCTATAATTTTTCTTAGTTATGACAAAAAGTAAATTAGGCATAAAACTTTGGAGTCACTAAGATCAGATAATGGAGTTATTTTTCTCTAAATTTGTTAAATACAAATGGAATGAATATTGTAAACGTAATTTTTACTTGGTGATTCTTCTTGGTTTTTGGTTTTTTGAGACAAGGTTTCTCTATTTTGCTTTGGAGCCTGTCCTGGAACTCACTCTGTAGACCAGGCTGGCCTCGAACTCACAGAGATCCACCTGCCTCTGCCTCCCAAGTGCTGGGATTAAAGACATACACCACCACCACCGGGCAATTATTTTTGTTGTGTGTAATTATACAATGTTAAAGTTAAAAACTTTTTTTTTAGGCAAAAAGGGGAAATGTAGAATATTACATTAAGGTGTGTTACATTTGTTTATGCTATGGAACATTTGTTTAATGATGTAATGATGTGGTGCATTCTTTTATGTTGGAATGGTTTAACTCTGTGAGGTTGTATTACTTTGCCTGTCTAAAACACTTGACTGGTATAATAATGAGCTGAATGGCCAACAGTGAGGCAGGAGAGAGGATTGGTGGGGGACAGCAGGAAGAGAGAATAAAAAGAAGGAAAAAAAAGAGAACAAGAGATATCAAGGATCTAGAAAAGAAGGGGCAGCCACACAGCCAGACATGGAATAAGAAGGAAAGAATAGATACAGAGACATAGAGAAAGGTAAAAGCCCAGTGGCAAAAGGTAGGTGGGATACTTTAAATTACAAAAAAGCTGGCTAGAATCAAACCAATTTAAGGCCAGGCATTTATAAGTATTAAAAAAACTCCATGTGTGATTTATTTGAGAATTGTGTAGTGGGCCCCCAAAAGAGTAAAAGAGCCAAAGAGTAAAATATAACCAACAACAGTTATGAAACACAGAACTATGTGAAGAAGATAGATGGTCGGTATGAATGTCTATTGACCTGGCATTTAGGATGCCTGAGATTTTGCCTCCCCCTTCCTGATTTTTCTCTTACTAATTTGCTCTGACTTAATGGATTATCTTCCTTTCATGAAGAATACTGAATAGAAAATCTTTTCTGGCCCCTATACTGTAGAATTTGTGAAGTATGTATAATTTTGTATCTGAAAAGTAACAGATGCATTAAACATTTCACATGAGATGAAAACAGGTACGTACATACATACATACATACATACAATTGTATACACTACAGATCTTATTGTCATGGCCACCCAAATAAGCACTCCAAAAAGAAATTTAATGCAAACTGGAGAATCAACTCACGTTGTTCTCTACTTGGTTTTCTTAATCCATAATCTACAGCCAGTAGAGTCAAAGGGAAATTATTAGGCATAGAAATATGACATTGAAAATGAGAGTTTTGCTCCAGTTAACACTGTAAGCTATTAATTAGTGAGGCTTTCTTCTGCCCTGGGGTAATTTACAACTCTTAGAACACTATGAAAATATATGTCACTGTACTGTTAAACATCAAGTGCAAACACATCTCTAATTCTAGAATTACTCAAGTGTTCGAATTCTAACCCTGAGATTAGAATAGGTTCAGAACACACAGATCTAAGAACTAAGGACTGATCTAAGAACTTTTCTATAGTCTACAGTGCATGGTAGAAGCCTAGTAAACATTGGTCAGATTTCCAGGAACAAATGAATCACTGCTTTGACTTTAACACTAGCAGGTTCTGAGCACTGGGAAAACTCTTTGTGACTGGTTTCTATGTCTTCATTTCTAAAAATGGAGGTATACTAGGCTGGAAAGATGGGTCAGCTGTTAAAGGCCAGGCTCATAACCAAAAAAACGGAGGTGTACCAACTGACATTTAATACATTGAATAGAAAAATGTATGTGATAATATTTTGTAAACAGTTGTGCAAACTTAAATCAGATTCCATCAATGAATCTTAAAAAAAAAATAAAAAGCTAAAAAGGAAAGGCAATGAGCTATATAACCATTCAAGACTTGGTGATTTATAAAAGTCTCAATGAAACTCAAGTTTCCATTGCCTTTATGTGTGTGCAAAAATAAAACACCCATATAGCTTAATTCCACCCAATCCTCAAAGTATGAGGTTTAAAATATAATAATTCAAAACCCACCACCTAGAATAAAATCAAGCAGTAGAATGCATGCACATATGTGCACACAGGGGTAGCTTCCTCAGCATGGCCATCCCACCACAACTGACAAGGAAGAAATTTGATCCAGAGTAGGAAATCAACTCAGAAAATTGGTTCTCTGCCTTGTAAAGCAAATGTTATCAATTTTGTCCACATCCCATGATTTCTTAGCCTCTACTTTATTAGCATTTTATTTTACAGGGGAGAGCTTGAACACAGTTCCCCACTCTCACAAATTATGCTGTTGAGTTTCCTGTATGTGGGTAAATCCCAAGGGTCAGCACTTTCTGAGTGCAATGGATAAGCCTCGCCCTGGGAAAACCAGCTTCATGATCATGGTGTCTCCCCTGCCAGGTAAGTATGACTTTATTGACATTTTCATCAGAAAATTCTTGGTAGAGGGGGCTGTTTATATAGTGCAGAATGGTTTGCAGTATCCCTGAATCTGCCACTATTTATCACTACTAACTTCTTTGAATCTCTTGAAATAAAAATAAAATAAAAAAAGAAATCCCCAGACATTGCCAACTATCCTCTTTTGGCAAAAATTATCTCTGCTTAGAATGACATCTAACCCAGCTATCAGTCCAGCATTGGACCGACTCAGACCCCCTGAACATGGGTCTCAGTTAGAACACCTGGGCAGTCTAAGGGACCTCTGACAGTGAAACCAGGATGTATCCCTGGTGAACAAAAGGACTTTGGGAGCAATTTCCCCATGGAGGGATACTTCCTTAACCTAGAGGCAGGAGGGAGGGCCTAGTCCCTACTCCAAATGACTCGACAGATTTAGATGACCCCTCCAGGAAGGCATCACCCTACATGTGGAATGGGGGGTTGGGATGGGAGGATGGTTGGGGGGCATGGGAGGGTGGAAGAGAGGGAGGGAGGAGGGATGGAGTGGAAATTGGGATTGATATGTAAAATAAGAAAAAAAAAAAAGAATGGCATCTAACCCCATTGTACATGAATGAGCTGGGAGAAATCTAATACATAGTAACTAACACATGAAGTTTCAGAAACACTATATTGCTGTCATTCTGTAATAGTTTACACACTTGACCTGCAATTATTAATCATCACATAAGATCAGTTTTTGCCACTGAACAAAACTGGTATTTTCACTTCACCCCTCTCCCACCCCTGTAAGCACTATGGCTTCCTTGAACCTTGTTCTCTGTTGTAGGTCAAATGCAACTTTGTTTACTAGTTACCTTTGGAAAGGCACTCATCTGCAACAAACAGTCAGTCCTGTAACCAGGTATCAGATATTTCAAAAGGTCCAGCCTGCCAAATCTTAGAAATGTCTCCAACTGAAGGCCCTCCATGCTGTGGGGGAATTTTACTCATTTACTTTTGTTCATTCCAGTGAAGCTGCTGCTGACAAAGTATCATTGATTTTCTCTTAATCAAAGAAAAATATATAATTTTATTTTCATCATCCCTGTAAAATATGCCATGGAAAACTGAGGCAAAATCATTTCAAGAGCATCCTGAAGGAGTGAGATTTTGACAGAAGCCTTTTCTGAATCTTACTGAGCATTTATGACTGTTTCTTCTCCTAGACACTCTCCATTTTCCTACATGTGCAGATGAGATTCACCTTCACAGTGAAAAATATCAATGAAGTTATTAAAGAACAATAACTGAGTCTAAGTAAAGTAATAGGTACCTTGTACTCAAATAGCCAGCTACTGTCTACACAAACTTAAAATCTTAGAGTCTAAAATTCAGTGTAGACAAAGATAAACTTCCAAAACGCTTTTCTGAGTTACTTCCCAAGTGAAAACACCCTTTATTTCCTCTCCTCAAACCAGTTGGTAACTTAGTCATCACCATACAGCTTCCAGAATGATGAAAGATTTACATTTAAGCTCCTCCATCTCCTACACTTTGCTACTAGTCCTAGCAAGATGCTACATATCCTAACATGTACTTTGGCTCCAGCCTGCCTCCTTTTAATTTGCTTTATATACCAAAAAAGCATAAGTATGGAGATAGACTCCATACTTGCTAACTCCACCTGGTATGCCAACATCAAGAAATTAGAAAGATTCAGTCACAACTGGCCACTGCAAGAAGTAATGCTATGATGATTGATGTGTGGGGTGCTGAACTTGCTGGATTGTATGTCTCTTCTGCCATACCCAGCACAATGGTTAAATGCAAACAACTCCACCACCTGCAGTGCGAAGATCTACCTCTCACCCTAGGATGTCAGCTGTAGTCTGCTCACCATTCTCAGAAGTGACTGGGATCCTATGTGGTTGCACGATTCAGTACCTTAGCTTCTGTCTCATTTCCCGAGACAGGGAATAACTTCTCTATGCCTTTGGATAGCAACTTCTAAGCACAATTCATGCAGCTTTTTTTAATGGAAAATTTCGAACCATCCCCAATATGAAAAGCACTGAATCATCCCCACGCATGTGTCACATCATATTTCTTCTGTCCCAATACCAGTGATTCTTCACTGAACTTTGATTTCCATGATTGTGTCAAGTCCTAGACAGCAAATTCCTTAGAATGATGGGCCGTGATTTATTTTTCTCTGTGCTTGTGTGCTCACTTATAGAGAATGACTGCAGTAAAATAATTTTTGATCTATCTAGAGAAAATTATTATGACATGAAGACAAAAGGGGCTTCTTGCTTAAGAAGCATATGGAAATCAATGTCATGAAGGGAGTTCATAGTTAAAAGAGAGGAAAAAATAAGAGGTACATTCCTTGGCTTTTATATGCTAAGATGCATTTCATCATTTGATTATATAGTAAATGAAAACTTTGGGACATCAAGGAAAAGTAACCAATCAAAATGGTTCTTATTGGCCATTCACCACAACTGTCTGCCAAAGGAAAGCTGTTTCTAACCTGCAAGAAAATCAGGACTTCAAGGCTTTAACCTACTTGCCCCTGGGTGTGAAGAGAAGGAGTACCAGGCAAGTTTCCTGAGTATACACCAGGAGGCTGCATTACAGGAGAGAATAATATTAAAGTTTTTATTACTATTCAGCCACAATATTATTAACTCACTTGGGGGTCTGGCAAAAATACCTTTGAAAACGAGAATTATCACATCAGTTTTATCAACATGACATATTATGTTCTCATGTCCCATTATGTATAAATTATCTTCTTGGAAAAAAGCCCACACATCTTTGGAGAACTTGCTTAATACTCAGATTTGTATTTTTGTATTTTTAAGAAAGATGCAAAGAGAGATTATTACATAGCAATGTTAAAAGACCTCCTGGGCAGGGGAAATACTCTGTTGCATAGCACCCCCTGAATACATGCCAGATACAGATACTTAAGGAAATGGGGACAGTACTATTATACAAAGCCATGTTTTTCTAGTGTTTTCACCTCTCTCTTTCTCTCTCTCTCTCCCTCCCTCTCTCTCTCTCTCTCTCTCTCTCTCTCTCTCTCTCTCTCTCTCTCTCTCTCTCTCTCTCTATCCTTCTCTACCTATCTCTATCCCCCCATTCAAGCAGCAATTACTATATAAGCATTTATCTCTCATATAGGATGATATACTCCAGATACCATCCAAACACCCAAAGCCAGCCCAGTTCTTGAATATGTTTGTTAAAAATTAAGTCTGAAGTTTACTAGATCCAGATGGATAAGAGTTCGATCATTGAGTGCAAAGCAGGGCTTGTGGCTTCTCAAAATGACCATAATAGATGAATGCAAATTTCAGTAATCAAGCTAGTAAAACAAATAGTTCACATTGAAAATCATAACTCAGAGAAGATATTATGAGGAATGAAACAGTTACCTCCACTCATCTCTGCAATATAGCAATTCCATCTTGCCTTTTAGGTTCTAATAGGTGGTCCCCCTAGAACGTACAGATGTTTAGCATTAGCAAAGCCACCTAAAAGAAGTCTAGCAGAGAGGCGTGTCATGCCAATCTAGAGCATCAGCTCTTAGACTTCATACAGACCTCAGTTTCACTAGTGCTGTCACTCTGTTTGCAAACTTTTATCAGAGCTGAGGGTAATCCAGAAACCTAACTAAGGATCATCCTTGCACTCAGTGCACTGAATAATCCTGAACTACAAGCAGATTTTTGATACTCCCAACAACCACAAATCTGTCAACGGTCACCTATCCACAACGATGACTAAAATAAAAAGGGGAGGAGCTGACAATGGTCAGGATGAAAGCATCTGTAGCTCTTATTTACCAAGTACGGGGCAATAAACAGCCACCCCTTTAGGTAACTGATTGTCCATGTCACTCAAAATGAACTCTAGCCACAGACAGTGACCCAGAAGTCCTACTCCTGCTTACACACCCAACAGTTTACCACATAACCCATACCAAAGTCCTCACAACTATAGTACTTGTACTAGCTACAATACTCATCACAAATGAAGTGCATAATTGCATAATGAAAATGTAACAGAAAATGAATAAAGTAAAATGAAATTTAAAAGTGTACATGACAAATGTGATGTTGAGTGTGGGATATCAGGCTCAAAGGGATCCACACAGAATGATTGAATGTTGCAGGGGACAAATGGCAAAATGAATCTAAAATCCAGGGAAGTAATGACCTTCAGTAGAGTCAGTGCTGGAGAGAAGCATAAAAAGGTGTGTGTGTGTGTGTGTGTGTGTGTGTGTGTGTGTGTGTGTTATTTCTTGATCTTTGGATTTTTACACAAAGTGTGTTCAGTTAGTAACATCTAGAGAGCTGCACTCTCCTTGTCTGTATCTTTGGCTATTGATAGGCCTTGATAATCAATGTATTGTGTGTTGTTGTTATATTAACACACATTATATTCCTATGAAGAGTACATAAAAATTGAAGTTTCATTTCATATATTCACTCCAGATCTATTTCCATCCTTTATTAATGCAGAAAGCAGCTTTTGCTTTTTCCTGAGATTTCCCCAGTTTCCAGCTGAAACTGTCAACATCTCTGCAGCCAACTACATGAATATACAAAGGTTCTTCGAAGCAAAAATAGGTAAGAAATGTCAGACTACTCACACTGTACTTTCTACCTTTCCCTTTTACTAACTAAAAAAGAACTTTTGAGAACCCCAAACTTGTTTCCTCTTTCCATCTCACAGGCTCTAAAATCACAATCTTAAAAAGCATCCTTCTAAAGAAAAGGCGAGACAGGCACGCCAGCAGGTGCCATTTCTAATCCTCGCAGCTACCTTCTGCATAGAGAGCTGAGGGGTGAAAGCTGTGATGAGAGTATTCTTCCCACAATTTCATATTCATGGAATTTGTTGTTACTTAACTTTTCACAAATCATTAGGCTGAAGTACCTCTCCATTTTTCCCCCAAATAGTGTCATTTGACCTGGTATCCAGCTTAATACAGACTCGGCTTTTGAATAGATTTCCTCACAAGTGGCAATCTCTAATAGGGTCATGTCGAGAGGCAGCCCTACTGCACGCTACCTATTGCACGTTAACGTGATGAGGGTAATTTCAAATGGCATTCAATCAAAAAATCTGAAAGTTTTATTAGTGAGGTTGGGGGCTTTTTCTGTTCAGATGAAGCTTGCTGCAGCTCATCTCGGCATTTTCAACTAAGATTTCAGAGAATGAAATGTTTTAAGCTTCAGGTACTCAATCTTGCACATTTCCATACATACCAAATAGTTGGTTGCATTCTTAGAATATTGATTGTGCATTTCTTGCATTCATTCAAATAAATATCAGATAGATAACTTAATCACCAGCATGGGTGATCTCCAAATGCAGGAGATAAATGGCACATTAAGCTGTGGAGATTACACATCTCTTGGTTGAAAACAACATTAACCCTGGATTGCTATTAAAAATATGCACTCATATTTAGCTACCATGCGCCCATTTTTCATGATAGAATTGAATATGTTAAAAATGAGTTGGAGTAAGTATATGGGGGCTAAGATTGCTTGATTCTTACAATTTGGGGCCGAATTTGAGGCAGAATTCAAGCTTATTTGGAAAGGATGCTGCAATCAATTTGCTATTTTGGCATGGTTGAGGTGAGACAGAGGAATAGATCATATTTACCTTCTTGAAGTACAAAGAAGCTCAATAGTCGATTATCATGTTTCAAGAAATCTTGATCTTGAGTAGTTGAAACAAAAAAAAATATAACATTAGGATTATGTCAGTATTCACAAGGGCATTTTATAGATTAGAATCCCGAGGGTGAATCATTCTAAACATAGTAAACATGGAGTAAGAGCAAGATGTTGGACTTAGCATCTTCATATCCTCCCCAGTTACATGGCCCAACCCTTGTGGATGACGATGTCACAAGAACTCAGGACAGGAACCCTTATTTCCTGTTATCTTGCTTCTGAAATCACAGTTCCTCTGAAGGAAGAAGGAAGAAATGATAGCAGCCTCAATCAACTTCAGTCCCAGTTTAAATTCCACTGAATTGCTATTACTTTGTAAGTTTAAGTGTGAGTGTGACTGTTTGTGGGGTGAGGTGGATGGGCATATACATTCGGATGTGTGGATATTTCTGTAGAAGCCAGAAAAAGATAGTAGGCACCTTCCTTCATTAAGATCTGTAGTGAGATATTCACCTTGTCCGCACCTGTGGCTTAGACCACACCCATTGGGGGGGGGGGAGGCAGGGCCAGATGTGACCTAAGGGAAAAGGCTGAGGAGGGGGTCTGAGGCTCTCTTGCTTGCAGGATGCTGAGAAGATAGGATCCTGTGGAACCTAACCCATTCATCTGCCTATGTTGTGAGATATTTCTCCCTGAATAAACATCTATTCGGCCTAATTGTTTATCCTGATCCTTATTAAACCGCAATAAAGATCCACCTTGGTTTTTTTTGAAACATCATCTCTCATCGGTTTGAGCTCGGGGATTTATTTAAGTTGCCTGACTACTATGTTCCGTGGCTCTTTCTGTCTCCACTTCTCCAGTTATGAACTAGTTATGTTCTGTCATGCTCAGCCTTTTTGTTATTGTTGTTGTGGTTGTTGTTGTTGTTGTTGTTTTGCAAGACAGGGTTTCTCTGTGTAGCTTTGGAGCCTATCCTGGCACTCACTCTGGAGCCCAGGCTGGCCTCCAACTCACAAAGATCCACCTGCCTCTACCCCCTGCCCCTGCCCCTGCCCCTGCCCCTGCCCCTGCCCCTGCCCCTGCCCCTGCCCCTGCCCCTGCCCCTGCCCCACCTTTTATATGAGTACTAGGACTGTGAATTCAGGTTCCCATGCTTGCATAGCAAGCATTTACAAACTGAGCCATCTTCAAAACAGTCTTCCTGAACCGTGTGTGTGTGTGTGTGTGTGTGTGTGTGTGTGTGTGTGTGTGTGCTGCCTGTTAAGGCTTTTAGGTTCTAGAAACAGTCTACCAAACTAAGGTTCCTTTTCTCACAACCTAATTCTTATATATTAGAGATACATGCTATATGCTTTATCTCAGTTTAGGATTTCTTGGACATTCAAATGCTATTATTTATTTATTTTTTAAAATTCCAAGGAAAAGTTTAAAAGTTGAGTAATGGGAAATAGAGAAGAAATTTCTTATTTCCAGCAAAGAAGCATACACTTTTAATCTTTCATACTTTTTTCATTTACACCTACAATTTTAGATCATACTGCCATAGACACTGTATAAAATGTCATACAGTATCCAGAAAAAATGCTTAAGACATTTCTGGATTATACAATCATGGGGATTAAATCCTGAAATCTCAACAACAGTTTACATTCTGCAAGATGCCATTAAAATATACTCCAGCCCTTTAGGGAGCCAATGGTCACCAACTGACATGCCTTGGTACAGAATATGTCTGTGACCTTTCCCCTTAACTAAAATCCAAGAAATGGATAGACTTTGAATGAAGAAACCTTAAAGAAAGACCAATAAGGAGACATCAGGTAGCCTTGCCTCTGTTTCATTAATTCTCCCTTTCCATACAGTATACGTGAGAGCAGAAGGCTCATATTCCCAAGATCTGAGCACACACTCTTCCAGAATACCTTTATTACAAATTTTAGCCCCCTGGCTAATTCCTACTTTACCTTCACTCCAAATTACCAAATCACTCAAAAGTTTCAAACAGTACCCAAGGGGGAATTGATCAAGTAACAGGAGGCATGATCAAGAGTTTTAAATCTTTCAAGTCCTGGGTAGGGAAGGAAATCACTCTTGAGAGCCAATAATAAAATCTCACTATTTGTTCAACTACATTTTGTGATCATGAGAGGGGAAAAATATATATGTATATTCAAATAACGAGGCTTGGATAGCAACTCATTTTCTAGCTTGGGTTTTTTTTTTTAATTGAAAATTATTATTAGTACCACTTGATTTAGTTTTACTGTTCATAACCAACATTGTGAAAAGGCTCAGATTTAAGTAGTTAGTGGGAATAATTAGCGAATAGCTTCACAACTCTTTAGAAGTTCCCTGCATGCTATTAAGCCAGTAGTAATACAGTATAGCTGTTGTTTGTTAAATGGACCATGCCCCATTTGTTTTACTGTTTATGTAGAGCACTTTGGCTTTCAGTGAGAGGAGACATTCACAATGCTATTAAAAATGCTTTATAATAAGAGTTCATTTGGAGCTACCAAACCAAGTTTGGCTTAGAATATCAGCTAAGTATGCTTTAAAGAAGGTCAAATGCCTTGCCATCATTCCAAGGATAGCAATAACATGTGGAGGAAAATCCTTACATTTTAAAATAATTAAACCAGATACATAATGGCAGTAAAGGAAATATGTACAGGGTCAAATATTTTTGGAACACCAAGTCATGATTTAAAAAATTCCAAGTCCAAATTTTAATTTAAATATATTCCTATACTAAGATTGTTTTCTCAATGTAAAGAGTGCCAAGTTCTAAGATATTTGGATCCAATGCTGTGATAAATGGTGGCCATATGTGCTGGAGACATTCAGGAATAAAACATTGGAGTGATTGTGTGTGAAGCCTTGGGTTCAATCCCCATCCATAGGGGAGAAACAAACATTAACTAATCTTAAGGCCGGCCATGGCAGCACATGCCTATAATCCCAGAATCAGAAAAGGGGGAGAGACAGAGTTAATGGAAAGAGGCTCTGTAGGTGTGGGTCTCTCAAGAAAACTTCATACTTTATTGTTTTTACAATGACCATATACAGTGTAGGTGGGAGTTGCAGTTATTAGCTTTATAGCATGACTGAGAAGTCTACAGTAGATCCAAGATCATCCCAAAACTGTGTAGGTATAATCACAATGGATAAGGCAAAACTATAGATCAAAGATATGTAAAAAGTTAGGACAATACCGGCCTTTAAACAAAACTAATAGTCTTATTTTAAGATTTCCAGGAAATATCCAAGAGCAGATGAAGATCCTACCTGAAATAGTACATACTCAGCTATAAGCCCATTTATTGTTAACATTTGTATCTGAATATATAGATATATATACATATATAAATATATATACATATATTTATATATGTATAAATACATATATATATATATATATATATTTACTTCTATATTGATTTCCCAATCCCAAAGTCTATGTATCTTCAAAGGTCGTTGAAGGAGTTGAAGACAGATAGTTATGGTTATGGTTTTCCTTAGTTAGGATTAAAGATAAGTTACATATAAGACTTTGGACTCACAAAGATAGGATAGATGATAGAATATTTTCTTTAAGTCTTACTAAATGTTAATGGACAAAATATTGCTAACTGTGACTCTTATTTGATAACTGTTGTGTGATATACTTTGCTATGTTAAGGTTAAAACTCTTTATTTTAGACAGAAAAGAGGAGATGATGGGAGATGTTATTCTGTAAATATGTTTCTCATACTGGTTAATGAATAAAGCCCTGTTAGCCAATGGGACAGCAAGATAGGTGGAGCTAGAAGACAAGGAGGAAGTAGTTAGGAGGAGTCAACATGGAGAGCCCGGAGAGGTAGGACGCCAGCTGCTCTGGCCAGTAAGATGAGCCACATGGAAATACTTAGAATAGTAGAAATGGGTTAATCATTAAGGCAGAGCTAGCTGATAAGAAATGATAGTAACTAACAACAGCTTTATATCAAATACAGAGTCTCAGAGTGTTAATTGGGGCTAGTGGGGCGGTGGGACCAGGCAGCCAGCAGGGAGTAACAAAGAATGGAACCAAGCAGGCTGGCAGAAAACATACATGCTACACACACACACACACACACACACACACACACACACACACATTGGTGTTGGTGACTTTTGCAGCAAGTGTTGACACTTGTTCTGGAATCCTGGATTCTCGGTTGGTAATAGGCTTCAGTCAGATTCCGTAGTAAGGAGGGCTCCAAGTGTTTCATAATTTCCCATAGCTTACTATTCCAATGTTGGCTAATGCTAAAGATACAGAATAATCTAATATGACAATAATTACAGGGCAAGAATTCAAATATTGATTTCCCAATCCCAAAGGTTATGTTTCTTCATCAAGCTACAGAAGCAGATTAAATAACGTTGCTCTCCCTAAGAAGTGTTTGTAACAACCTCAGATTAAGTGAGCCATCTCATGTTATATAAACATCTCTCAGTAAGATTCTTGGTCATGACTTTGGGACTCCTTGTTGATCCTCAATAGGCAGGAAAGTTCCCTATGAGTTGCTGAGACTTTGAGGGTATTATTGCTGAATGTGTTCTTTCCCCTTAAAACAGCTGTAACCAATCAATAAAAGAATTGAAATATAGTGTTGGGTCCTGTGACAGTTAGTACACATCATCTATTGTCCTCTTCATTTCTTTCAACAGAAGCCTGGTTTTCTCCATTTGTTCAGGTGTCTTTTGCACTACAACAGGAGAGACAGATTTACCCAAGTCAGAGAGTGGTTTTAACTAGATCCAAAGCCATCCTATCCTGGAGTATCTTCAGAAACCATGACTAAGACCATGGAAACCACCCTGTTAAAGGAACACTTAGCACTTTATTAGCAAAGGCAGGAAAGTGAAGTTTCCATGATTCCTTGATCATACTTTATCAGGTAACTGGCACCAAACAACAAATACTGTGTGTGCTCGATATTTATCTGACTCTATGATATGTATGTGATTTATATGGATACAAAAAGTGATGATTAGTGTTAAATGTCAACTAGACAGATTCTGGAATCACCTGGGAGACAACATCTAAGCATACTTTTGGAGGATGACATTGATTATATTAATTGAGGTAGAAGGACTCTGCCACTGAATACAGCACTATTCCCTGGGTAATGAACCCTGAACTATATAAAATGGAGAAAGTGAGCAGGACACGAGCATGTGCATGCATCTATTCTACTCTGCCTCATGCTAGTAGATGGGTTGTGTTACCCCACATGGTGCAGTCTCATCTTCATTACTTCTAAAAGAACTCCAGTTTCCTTCATTTACCTATGTATCCTTCACATTGCTCTAGTAGTAATGGAGCTACCCAAATGGTTTTACCTCCTCACCATGATGGACTGTACCTTGATCTGTAATGTAAAGTAAGCCTTTTCTTTCTTTAGTATCTTTGCCATAGTATTTTATCACAGCAACAGGAAAAGAAACTAACACACACACACACACACACACACACACACACACACACACACACAGTGAGAAAGAAAGAATATTTGTGTTATTTTTAGGAAAAAATGAGCTTACAGGTGGTTTTGATTTACAAGTTTCTTTGACTTAATGAGTATAGACTGATACTTGGGGGAAAAAATGAACTTACCCCACATTAAATCCTTTTTCTCCACAAATAATAGGCCCACTACTGGGCTCTCCAGTCTCCCCAACTGGCGTGTGATCTTTCACTATGGTTTTACACATTGTGATTCTAGGAATAAGTCAGTGACCCTCACTGACTTCCACTGAATACATTATCAAGTAAGCTTACTGCCTGTGTAAGCCACAGAGAAGGTTCCAGAGGCTTCTTGAGGTCAAGTGCTGGTTGTAAGTCAAATAGAAATCAGAGACAGAAATTGTTGATGTTTGCCTCACTAAGAATTTGTGCTTATTATTTGCTGCCATGGATTTAAGAGATGAAACCAAGGCATGTGATGCTCACTCAGAAGTCACAAAAGGAAATACTAGTCCTGAAAGCAATGTTCTTTGGCAAACACTGAAGATAGTAAATCAGAATCATATATCTGAAAAGTACATTGAAATAAAGCTTTCCATGCCCCATGTTAGAAGTTCCAGACCTACCATTTCTTGACTTTGAAATTGGGTAGATTAATTTATTTGGCTTACAAGTTTTTGTAAATATTAATTAGATTTATCTTTTCCATTGGGAGTAAAGGAGGAGGAATTGTCCCAGATGGTCAGACATCATTTTTAAATTTAGTTTTATCACTGTCTTTCTTCATTCCCCTCATTTTTTATTATTAATATTGTGCCTTAATCAACCTTGCTGTCTGATGGGACAAGACTTCTATAGCTTTATAAGCCACCACTCACCAACTGCTCTTGAGTGCCAAAATTAATGATATCACCACAAACCACATTGGTGTTCAGTTTGGGTTTATACAATGCATCCCTAACAGATAGCAACTTTCAGATAAGATGGCTAATGAGAGGCTGTCTCCGTGTGACATGGTGTAGGGGGACACTCAGAATGAGAAAATACAGGTTCAATTCAAATGAAAGGTAACAATGGGAATTCACAAAAGGACAGTAGTGGAGGCAGATGCCTCATCTGAAAGATAAGCCATACAGTCCCATGAAAAGAAGTGAGAAGTTCTACCCTAAGGACAAGCTTTGCTCTCATAGGACTCAAATTCAATTGAAGAGTTTGGCGAGGCACTAAATCCTCTTCTAGTGGGAGAAGATGGCAGGGGCCTTCCCTGGCTTAGAAGGCTTCTGACCAGTGCCATCCTAATGGGTAATTTAGTAAAACTAAGGTGCCTTGGGGGCATGAGAACAGAAGATAACTACAAGTCAGGGAGCCTGATTTCAACCTGCCCTAACCCCAGAGTGAGAGAGAGCCTTTGGAAGACAGTCCTCGATGCGGGGATGCTGACAAGACAAAAAGTATAGGCAGCAGGAGTTACAAGTCAAGCAGTAAAGTATACAAGGGTAAGTTCTCCCCCTTGGAGTTGGAAAGTAGACCACACCATTTGACAATAACTCTATAGTTTGACAGCCCTGTGGATGAAACCAGAATATGAATCAACCCCTGGAAGCACGTACCTGTAGTAAATTCAGTGTCATGTTGTCAGGGAACTCTGAAACTCCAGTGGACCACTTGATATTCACAGTCACATCCCTTCATCAGGGCAATTAAAACTTAACAGTGTTTGAGAGGATAAAAACAGGTCTATCTGTACATATCTACTTTCTCAACACCCCCCAGATAGAACATTAGCTGCCCTGGTAGGTGCAACCTGGGAAGTTTCTAATGGAGGCGTGTAGGACATTGTCTGTCCATCTCACAGATCTCACCAGAGTGTGGCCAGCAGTGCTTCCCAGAAAACAAAGAAGGAAAGTTATAGAAGTTTGTGACAGCTCTGCTAGATAGCTGACTCCTGTCTAATGCAGGCTCAACACCAGCATAAATCACAAGAAAAGATAAGTACATCCCATTCAACTGAGCTGTCTCCTCCAAATCCATCTGTCTGGCAGACTTGAGTTGAGAGTACTCAGAAGCCACTCCCCCCAAAATCCAACCATTTTTTTTTGTTCTTCCTCTTTCTATTTCCTACTTTTATAGTTGTTTGTGGGTATGAGCATGAGTGTGTGTGTGTGTGTGTGTGTGTGTGTGCATGTTGTTGCACATATGTGTGTATGGGTGTGGGCACCAGAAGTCAACCTTGGATATCATCCAGGTCTTTATTTTCGCCTGCACTCACTGATTAGGTGCTTCTAGCATTTACTGGTCCGGGGAACCTCAGGGACCTGACTGCCTTTGCCTTCCTAGCACTAAAAAGAGAAGTAAGCACTATTGTGCCTGGCTTTTTTATGTGTGTTTGGGAGATTGAAAGCAAGTCCTAAAGTTTGTGAAGCAGACACTTTACTCCCTGAACAATATAGCTAAGCCTCATAACTTAAGATATGTTTTTAAAATTTAAATTTGGTGTGTGTGTGTGTGTGTGTGTGTGTGTGTGTGTGTGTGTGTGTATGTGTGTGTGTGTATGCATACATGTGTGATGGTGGATGATGTGAGTGCTGGAAGTGCATGTACCAAGGTGTAAGCAAAGAAGTCAGAGAACAGCTATGTGAGGTTTGCTCTTCCCTACATCTGTGTGCATTCCTCAGGCTTGCAAAGCAGGCATCTTCTCCACTGAACCAACTAGCTTGCACTTAAAAAATGTTCAGTGGTGGGATTTTTTGAGACACGGCTCCTCTGTATAACCCTGGCTGTCCTGGAACTCACTCTGCAGATCAGGCTGGCCTGGAACTCACAGAGAATCACCTGTCTCTGCCCCCCACTCTCCAAGTACTGGCACCAAAGGCATGTGCCCCCCACTGCCTCTCTCATGTTTATATTTTTATCTTCCCTTTATATTTGCCTAATTTTGTTGATGCAATTTTGCCATCCATTTTCTTTCACTTTATTTTATTTAATGCCTTTTGTATTTTTACTTTTTTAACTATGTTTAAATAGTATTTTGAGTTTTTCTTATATTTGAAAAACTCAAACCCTTCATATTTTTATTTTAAATTCATATAATTTTGTCCTTTTGCTTTTATGACTATTGAGAAGTCTTTGTCTCATTTTTAGTTCTTCTTTCTGTTTCTTCTTACAACATTCTTTTCTACTTTCCCCCTTTCTTTCTTCTCTACTTCACTTCACTACTTTTTGCTTCCTGTCATTCATGTGTTGGTTCTATGTTTTATCCTAAATGACTTCAATTCCTGTCATACTCTAGATGATTGCCAGTTTCAATTCTGTGGTTCTTAGTGGTATGTTAATGAGATAAGTTTTTTTTAAACCTCTGGCTATGTCTTGTAGGATTTGGTATACTAATGTTACAGAAGTTTCTTCTCTCCTCCCACATTGTATCGACAACTGAGCCCTCCAATATAGCCTGAACACCAAGATAATCCACAAATACGGCTAGGGGAGATATCCAAACCAACACAATTTGCAATACTAAAACCTAGGAGGCATGGGAAAAGTAAGACAGCTCAACCAGCCAAAAGATTGTAAATCCACTACTAAATTCAAGTAAACTGAAACAGTTCAACTGCCAGGAGAATAATTCACAAATATAACCATAAAATCCACCAAAGACCTCGAAGAAAATAAAAACAAGTAGACCAATGATGTAAGAAAATCAGTTCAGGAATTGGAGAAAAATGACAACAATTTAGATGGGAAAGTCATACCATGGATGAGAAACTCAGCAAGGAAATTGATATTTGGTAAAAGCACAGCAACAGAAATGTTGAAAAGAAAAAATCCATTAACTAAAAAAAATTTTAGAAAACCACATCATAGATTAGATCAAGCAGAAAAAGACAATCAGGTTTATAGGACAAGGTCGAGAAAATTCTACATTGGAGCATAGTAAAGAAAAAGGTAAATAAACGTGATTACAATCAGTATATTCTAGTATGTGGATTCAGAGACCAAGCATATGACCCCAGAGCAGAGAAGAAAGAGGTGAGACAAAAACTAAAAACACAATATTTCAAGGAAATTTCTGGACATACATCTTTAAGGTGAAAACAAAAATATTCAGATCTCTGTGAATCCCAGACCAACCTGGCCTATGTAGAAAATGCCAGGTCAGTCAGGGCCAAAGAGTGTGAATGTCTCAGGATTTTTTTTTTCAATGATAATGTAGCAGAAATTTCCCCACATTTAGGAAAATAAGCAGGTATCCAAGCATGAGAAGCATTTAGAGGCCCAAATAGATGTGACAAGAAAATAAATCTCTTCATGACCAATTATAGCCATGATACTGAAATCACAAAACAAAGAAATTATCAAATACTGTAAGGAAAAAAATACCAGTTTGCATACAAAGGAAAGTACATAATAACATTAGATTTTTTCATCAGAAACCCAAAAAAAGCTACAAACCATAAAATTATGTTTCAAACCCCACCAAACAAGGAACTACCAACTATGACCACTGTATCCAGCAAAATCTTTTTAAATTTGTTGAAGAAAATAAAGACACTTCAAGGTAAGCATAAAAGAGGACAGTATTCATCAACCCAGTATTCAAAAAATAAAAGAACACTAAACACAGAAGGGTAAAGGGGTGGTCTCAATCAACAAAATGCAGGAAGAAATCAATTTGATGAGAGAAATAAATTAATGAAGAAGAACTAACAAAGTATCATCCAGCAAAAATAGTATCAGCTATCATGTCTAACAGTACACAGTACACTAGCAAACCCCTGGTAGATAATGGGAAGATAGAATTAAAAATATGTATATATATTCTCATCAACCAGAAAAGCAATCAGCAAAATTCCTGTAATTATTAGCTTCCCTCAATAATAACCTAAGATATAAACAGGTATAACTCCAATTATAATGTGGAGATGACTGGATTAAAAATAAGATCTAGGTTGCCATCAGGTTCTGGCTATTACAAATAATGCTGCTATGAACATAGTTGAACAGATGTCCCTGTTAGATAAATGCCCTTCAACTGAATAAATGAATACAGAAAATGTGGTACATTTATACGATAAAATACTACTCAGTGGAATAAAACAATGGAATCTTGAAATTTGCAGGCAAATGGATAGAACTGAAAGAAACCATTCTAAGTGAGGTAACCCAGTCACAGAAAGACAAACATGCTATGTACTCACTCATATTCCAATATTAGACATAGAGCAAAAGTTAACCACACTACAATCCACACCTCCAGAGAAGCTAGGAAACAAGGAGAGCCATAGGAGAGATATGCATGGTCCCCTGATGAAGGGGAAGGGACAAGAGCCCATGAACAAATTGGGAACATGGGAGTTGTGGAGGGAGGGAGGAGAAAAAGGAGGGGAGAAGAGGAGGGGGAAGAGACAATCATGGATCAAAAGGAGTGAGTGGGGAGATGAATAGAAGAGAGCAAGAAAAGAGACACATTAATAGAGGGAGCTATTATAGGTTTAAAGATAAATCTGGCACTAGGGAATTGTACAGAGATCCACAAGGATGACTCCAACTAGGAATGTAAGCAATAGTGGAGAGGCTACCTTAAATGCCTCCCCCCTATAATGAGAATAATGACTACCTTAAATGTCATCCTAGAGCCATCATCCAATAGCTGATGGAAGCAGAAGCAGACACCCACAGCTAAATACTTGAGCTGAACTCCTGTAATCCAGTTTCAGAGAGGGAGGAGTGATGAACATAGGGGTCAAGACCATGTTGGGAAAACCCACAGAAATAGTTGACCTGAGCAAGCTGGGAATCAACATAGGACCAAACCAGAGTCAGCTAAGAGGACTGGTCAGTCTATGGGGCCTCTGGCAGTGGAACCAGGATGTATCTCTAATGGGAGCCCATTTCGCATGGAGGGATACTCCCTTAGCCTAGGTACAAGGGTGAGGGCCTAGGACCTTTGACTTGAAAGATTTTTATGATTCCTCATGGAAGGCCTCACTCTCCCTGGAGAGGGGATGGGAGATGGGATGGGGTGGTCTGTGTGGGGGCATGGGATGGGAAGGAGAGGGGACTGGGTTTGATAAGTAAAATAAAATTGTTTCTAATTTAAATAAAATTTATAAAAAATATATAAGATCTATGTCTCCTGAGATGGTTCACCAGGTAAAAAGCATCTGTCACACAAACCCAAATATCCCAGTTATATCCCCAGAATCTACATAAAGTTGGAAATATAGACAACACATAGCTGATCTTTGAGCTACTTCATGTGTATGTTATAGCATGCATTCATCTCTCTCTCTCTCTCTCTCTCTCTCTCTCTCTCTCTCTCTCTCACACACACACACACACACACACACACACACACACACACACACATACACACACACACTTAAAAAATTTAAATCCCAAATCTAGTATTTATAGTCTCCAAGAAACATATTTCACAGGCAATAGATTAAGGGTTGTCAGGGAAGTCAATGTATCAAACAAATCAAATGTACACTGAAAAAGAGCTATCCTAACATGGTAAAATAAACATCAAACTAAAATTAGTTTAAGAATATAGTGAAGAATACTTCATATTAACCAAAAGAAAAAATTATCACGATGTGACAAAAATAACTATGCAGCAAATATAAGAACTCCTGATTACACAAAGTAAACACAAATGAACATAATAGGCCATGAATTTGATAAGAAGCAAGGAGGGGGCAAAAGAAGGAACAAGGGAGGAAAGAAAAAGGGGAAATGATGTAATTGTATTTTAATTTCAAAAACTTAAGAAGAAAAATCTTTCTCAGCATACTCTTCATTCACCATTGAACAGGCAAGTGAATCTGGGAGCTAGTCTATGACCATCCCCATCTGATTCTATTTAAATTACAGGCAGGGCTAACTTTCTCTAACTATATCTAATCTTGCACAAGTTCCTTGTTAGCCACTGAAAGGAAATGTTTAATACAGGCTAAATCCATAAACAAAAGGAAAGAGGCTGATTCAGCACAGGATTTAGGAAGTTTGCTGGTGTGATCCTGGAATCAGTCCAGTTCTGGTGAGGGTCTTCTGGTGTTTTCCCAAGGCAACATGGCAAGAAATAGGGGCAGGTACTGTATCTGTGTTTAATCCTGGTTTATATCCCTGTTATAAAGTTACTATAAACCTAATTATTTTCCAAAGACTGCAATTCTTAACACTCTGGTTGGATTTAGTTTTCACATTGTGGATATCATTAACATACTAATTTGGAAATGTGTTCAGGGTTGAAGATTAGCCATAAGAACATTCCTTATAAGACTACTAAAAATCTAAATTATGCTAATAAAAGAAAACTCAGCATTTATTAGTTTTCTCATATTTATTCTGATTATCACTATTGTAATCTCCATGGCCTTCATAGTCTATGATGGTCCGCAGCCATACTCAACAATGATTCAAGCTATCAACAGTAAATCTACAGCAATATGGTATCTGCAGAGATGGCATCCTAGAGCTACACTAAAACATAATAAACAGATTTACACATCATCAGAAACAGCTACACTTTGTGACTGCATTCATTCAAGTCTGTGAGGGCATGTACATATAGTGTCCTGTGCCAGAATTGTAGCAGGTTGTAGACCTGTTAAGAGAAGACTGTTTGATTCTTTGCAAGTAGACACTGGGCTGGGATGGAGGGCAGGGATTTGTGATGTGCCTAGTAATCCTCTCAAGTGTTGATGCATAAATTCATAAATACACACTGAGTCATAATACATTTGAAAGGCTCCAGTAATTGTCTAAGAAGGGAAATAAATAGGCTTGGGGATAAATCTGGTTTTAAAATAATTTAGTTACATAAGCTTTTAATGGATTATATTTTTATAAGTACTAATACTTGTAAAATTTTTTCTTTTAGCAAATTATGCATCATTTGAACACACAGGCTGATGCTTAATATGAATTAGAATTATATTTTGCTTGTTATATAAGTAAGTATCTTGTTACATGCCTGTTTAATGCTTGCAAAAGCATTCCAAACAATCTCTTTAGAATAAGAGTCTAATTACACATTTATCATTAAAATTACAGTGAGCTAATTGCCTTGGAGATATCTTTATCTCTCTTGCAGCTTGCTTAATCCTAATGCATGTTTTCAATAATCATTTGTTATTTAATTAACTAATTAACAAACAATACCTGTCCTATGGAAAATCCTAAATTAAACACTTGAGACACTTTAATTGAATGCTCAATAACCCAATAAAGCCCTTAATATTAGACCTTTAAATATTGCATAGATTCTATTGAATTGCATATTACTTTGTTCCTGTTATCTTTGGGGCTTAATTGGTAGTGGGAAAAGGGCACTTGATAATACACAAGGGATAGCCAGCACAGTGAGGTTCTGATGAAACAGAAAATATCCATTAGTAGCTGTTGAGCAACAAAGCAGGCCAGCCATTCAGTCAGCAACAGAGGCAGACCATTCATTTAGAGTATCAATGTCCTTGTCCCATACAATTAAAAAGCACAGTTTGAAAGATAATCAGAAACAGAATCCAAAATTAGACGTCTGTGACAAAAAGCAGACACCTGTTATGTTCTGGTCCCCACCCTGCACTGTGCTTGACGTAGCTCTGAGTATAGCTGGTACATGGTGTTTCCTCCTGTAGCATTCATTTAATGATAGATTCAGATACTCCTTTGCATCACATTGCCTCAAATGCTTTCCTTTTCTTGGGTCTAGCCCTTCCAGATCAGTTTGGGAAATGTTGCTGAGATGGGTGCCATGCCATGCAGATCTAATTACTAGCATCCTACCGGTACCCCTAACATTCCTAAGTATTACTTCTTGCCTCTTTGATGTTTGCAGATTTCAGTAATTTTTTTGGCTTCCTGACAATGTCCTACTATTACTGGCCATCTGTCCCTATGTCTCTTGATCTACCAACGTCATGGTCTTAAGTAATCACAACCATCTACTTTATATTTTATTTGTCACTTCCTGTCAAAGTTCTACAAACTCTTCGAGGATAAATCCTTCAAAGAATTACCAGCTATTAAAATTTGTACTGAAGCCTAAAGTCATCTTTTTCTCTGTAGCCTATATTTCCTTCATTTTGCAAATATACAATAATTATAATTGCATGCCTATCTCCCACCTTAAACTATAGAAATCAAAATTAAGTAGTTCAAAGAACAGACTACAGTGTCTAGTAAATATAGCTTCAAATTCCTGGTTCACTACACACAAGCGTATGAATTTACCTAAATGTTTAATCTCTCCTTTCTCCAGTTTTCACATCACAAAATGGGTAATTAATCACACTTCATTTACAAGGTTATTCTGAGACTTATATGACATACTACACATACAGTACCAGTAAACAATGTCTGACATATGGAAAAGTCCAAGTCATTGAAAGTTTAGTATCATTACATAAGCTTAATATTATAACAGCATACAGTTTATAGCCATTGCTAAAGTTCCTTCTCCAGAGGAGACATGAACATGTCTGCCCCTTCCTCTTAAGTTCCCAACAGCAAACTGAGGTACACTGCCACCAAAGTTCACTCTGAGTAACAAATAATTTTATTAGGCTTCCTTCATAGTAATGGATGAGTAATTATTGGCAGGGGTGCAGGCTGCCTTAAATCAGCCATATTGGAAGATCTTCACCCAGAACAGATTATGATCCCTTTAGGGAAGCTTAGATGGAGTGCCTTCACCTACTTATTCCCCACCTCTACACACTAGCCTTTTCTGGAGGCCATGTCAAAATAGGGAAGGATTTTATAAAGTTGGCTGGGAGGAGTGTTTGGATACTTAGATACTCAGGTGGGGGTCCAGTGAACCCTTCCCATCCATACTTTTAAGAAGGAATGGCAATAGTCAACCAGCCCAGTTTTAATGATCTTTCACAAACAGATATAGCTAATCTGATGAAGACGGTGGCAATTTGACCCAAAGGAAAGTCCCATACATCAATGTACAGTGTGTATATGTGGATGGATTAAATGTTGCTATAAATGGTTTTTCTGAATTTTATATGAATAAATCACTGAATCACTAAAGAAGTGGCTTGAAACAGGGAGCTGTAGACATTGAGGAAAATTTGGAATTTTCTTAGTTTTTTAAAATTATATCCTGGAATGGAATCAGAGCAAATGCTCCAGATGGTGGTACATGATCAGAAAGCAATAGTGGTAGAGAAATCAAATCAAATTGTCTAATGATTATATCTAAAATTTAAGGGTGTGTTAATGTTTTAGGGCAGGATCATATGCCAAAAGATGAAGTTCTATGAATCTGTGACTTTGCTATAGGTCCCGTGGATGTGGTTGGTTCATGTTATGTGGCATATAGCATGTACTCATTTACCAGCTGTGTTGTTCAATGTCTAGTCTTTGAAGTCATCTCTATGGCATTATTGAATGACACATTTAATGATAGTGAAGTTACACTTTGCATAATTTGTAGAACAGCAGCCCTTGAGAGAAGTCTGTGCTTCCTGGATTTGTCAGAAAAGTATAAGAAATGGCACATGTGACTTTGAGCCTATCTTCTTTACAAAACCATTCTCAGTGTTTTCAAGTTCAGATGTTGCTGCACACAATATTGAGTTCTTTCCCCCAGGAAATGAAATACAAATTCTCTTCAGTATGGGACAATAGGTTGGCAAACTGCCCCATGTTTAAAATGAGTCACTTGGAAATGTCAGTTAGGAAGTGATGCACAGTTTGTATAAATCTCCTGCCCATGCCAGCAGCTTCAGAGCAGACAGAGTTGGAGGAAGACTACCCATAAAGGGCTCCTCTGGAAGAACCATGTCCTAACCTGACCCACTCTGCTCTAAAAGCTATCACCCTTCAAAAGAAACACAAAGTCATCTCCTTCCTCCCCAGTGGTTCAACACACATTCTTAAAAATAACCCTCCCACCCCCAATGGCCAAAATGTATTCAAACTACTGTTGCACTACAGAGGTTTCCTAACACTGTTCATAATTTACCTGTCAGAGACTGTGAAAGACATTATGCTTCTAATCAAAGAATTTTCTTTTGCTTGTGTTTAGAATGGTTTCTCTGAGTTTCAATAATGTTTTTGTTAAACCACAAAAGGTGAGAAATAATAATGGGATATCGCTTAATTGAATATGTCACCGTGACAGAAGGCATACAGCTCCGTTTTAACATGGACTTGCTTACTGGCCACCATGATGGATTGATTGCCTTTATTATGTTTGCAGTCCGCATTTCTTTTGCCTGCTCCATACTCTTCATAGACCAGCTCCACTGAGCAGTTGAAATCTTGTGTTTCAAATTACCCATGAACTCTCCTTTCTTTAGCACTGCTGTACTTCAATTGTTGGTACTATTTCAAATGCCAAGAGTCTGGACAGCATTCTTAAAACTTACATTGAAAGCCATTTTTAAAAATAATTTAACATAAGGATCACAGCCTTTTCACCAAGGTGGTAATCAAGCCATCATGGTTACAGGACTTAGGCTGTTTTTATCACCTATACCTTCTAAATGACTTTCCTGTACAACCTGGCACAAACATCAGAATTCACAATGTGAAAACTACTACCAGAAAAAAAATCAGAAAAGCTCATTAAATAAACTCATATTCCATTAGCATTAACCCTACAGAGAATGATGAAGCAGGGGATGTAGACAGGCATCCATATAATTATCTCTGCCAAGAGGTTGGTCCAAACATTTTTTTCCTGATCAACTAGCTTGTACTTTAAGGGCTTCTAATTTCAGGGCATCTCATCTGGAAAGGGTATTCCTTGCCTATCTTTTAAGTCTTCATTTCTTTTAAGAGCAATGTTTAATGAACTGTGCCATAGTACATCTTCCTTCTCCCAGTCCTATGCCTTTTGTATGGATGTTTCTATCCTATTACACAAGAAAGTTTTCTTGGGAAACCTGATATTTACACTGTTGAATATTTTTCTCTTTTACCTCAATACTGCAGCTTCCATATTGAAGTGGAGTTCTGTGCTTCCAGGTAGAATACAGCACAGGGCTTGAGGTAAAGTAGGCCTAGAACTTGGTCCTCATGATTACGTGGCATGCAGACCTGGTTACAACTCTGTCCTGATTTTTACAGGCAATCTCTGTACAGTGCAGACACAGGAAAATGGGAGCTGAATACTGGTGACTGAGTGTGTGGCATGTTCCAAGGTTGGAGATTTTCAACTTTGCTTAAATTTGTCTATGAATCATAATGGTAGGATGAAGAAGTGACTTTGAATGTACAAATTAGTGCTTCTCAAACTTTAATGAGTACAGGAGTCTCTTGAGGGTCTAGAAAAGATTTTTTTTAAAAAGTCTGGAGTACAGCCTGACACCTTAAAATTTCTAACACATTCCCTGTTAATAGTTTTCTGCTAATCCTAGACCATACTTGGCTTATGAAAAGTGCAGCTTATCCTTTAGAAAGAAGAGAAACCTTTGAGGTGACTACAAGAATGCTTATGTGGAAATACCATACATTGGCCCTGTGAGCATGCAAAATCTTCTATCTATGATGCCAAACAAGGTGTGGGCCAGTCGCACTGGGAATCAAGCCAACCTCCATGTCCAACAGGCATTTCACTCTTTGCCAGCAAGTTCCTTGGCATAAATGGAAAATGCACATGTTCATCCATAATTTCACATGTTTTCCTTCTCATTTTTGTCCCAGTGAATTCTACACAAGTATCCCTTAATAAGCTCATTGGCAATTTGGTGTTTTTAAATTGGTTGTTGTCTAAAGAAATTGTAACAGACTCCAGCCAGGGAGGCAGGGAGGCTAACCAAAGATCTCCACCTCTCCTTCAGTTCCTCCAAAACCAATTATCCAGTCTTATCACCAGCTCTGTGGAAGACCACTTTTTCTAGCCCCCCTTCATACCCTGCCCTTATTTCCGATGGATGACACAGATCTTCCCCTCCAAATTTCCTTTCCCCAACTCAATGCTTTATCTCAGACCTCAACTCCAGAAGGCTCTCCTTAGGAATCCATAAGCCACTTGGATCAGGGAAACAAATAATGTTAATTTCGACCTTCACCTATCCTTCCTCTCCTCAAAATCCAATTCATCCTCCCCAGAACTACTTTGAATCCAAGAACACATCAAAAAGATCATCTGCCATGATCTAGTAGAGACTCAGAATTGGTTCAATATATTGGTAATCCATCATATAAACAAACAAAAAGACAAAACCTACAGGATCATTTCATTAGATGTAAAACAGGCCTTTGAAAAGAATCTAGCACCCTTTCACGATAAAAGTCTAGGAGAAATTAGAGACAAGAGGAACACACATAAATATAATACAGGAAGTTTACAGCAAGTCCATAGCCAGCATCAACTTAAATGGAAAAGAACTCAAAGCTATTCCACTAGAATCGGGGACAAGGCAAGGTTGTCCTCTCTCTTAATACATGTTTAATACAGTACTTGAAATCTTAGCTAAAGCAAAGGAAATAGAGACTGGAAAAGAAGATACCATTATTTAGACAAAGTGGCAGGCTACAAAATGAGAAGATTTTCATCAACTACATATATGACAGAGGAACAATGTCCAAAATATATAAAGAACTCAAAAAAACAGATATCAAGGAAAGAAATAACACATTTTTTAAGTGGGGTACAAATCTAAACAAAATTATCAGAAGAGGAAAGTCAAATGGCTGAAAAACACTTAAATATTCAACATCCCTAGTCCCCAGGGAAATGCAAATCAAAACCACTTTGAGATTCTACCTTACACCCATGAGAATGGCTAAGATCAATAAAACAAGTAACAGCTCATGTTGGTGAGGATGTGGAACAAGAACAGTCATCCATTGCTGGTGAGAATGCAAACATATACAGTCATTATGGAAATCAGTGTGGTGGACAGGAAGATGGGAATTAATCTGCCTCTGATTCAGCTATACCACTCTTGGGCATATAACCAAAAAACACATCATCCTATCACAGAGACATTTTCTCATCCATGTTCACTGGTACTCTATTCATAATAGCCAGGACCTTGAAACAACTTAGATATCCCTCAACAGAAGAGTGGATAAAGAAACATGTAGTACATTTACACAGAGGAATAATATTACTCAATCATTAAACTAAATTACATCTAAGATTTGCAGATAAATGGATGGAACTAGGAAAGAACATCCTGAATAACATATCCTAGACCCAGGATACGATATGTATTCATTTATATGCAGATAGCTGTTAAGTCAATGTTAAACAAGCTACAATCCATATAACCACATGTTAGTTACATAGAGTAAAGGACTAAGGGAACAGATAAATCTTGTTAATGGGGGAAATAAAAAATAGTTGTGAATAAATAGGGGGCTACAATGAAGAATCGTGGGGATGGGGAAAGGAGAGAGAGAGGAGGGAAGGAATGTGGGCAGAGACAGCTAAAATTTAGGTTCATCTTAGGGATAGTATGGAAATCTAATACACTAGCTTGCTTATATATATATATATATATATATATATATATATATATATGTGAAGGTGATCTAAATGAAATCATCAAATAATGGGAATGACATAGACCTAACTGGTCATCTCTTGTAACCAAAGGAAGTCTCCAGTACAGGGATTGGGTTATATCTAATTGAATGGTTGGCCAAGAGGTCCCATGGGAATCCCTAAACAACTCAGGCTGTTGCCAAGACTATAGGTTGCTGCCTCCAAGCCAACAGCAAAGGCCCATTGCAGAAAAAAAAACACTTACAGACTTATTGAACATGGAAACATCAAGCTGGTGCCTGCATAGACCCTCCAGCCCTATGTTCTAGTATCTTTGATACAAAAATATACTCCTCAGGCTATAGAAACAGAATCATAAACACCAGGCCAGCCACAACCTTTTAATCTACAATGGTCTCCTGTCTGCAGAATATTGTAGAGTAATGGAGACACAAAGCTGTGGGAGTAATTAACCAATATATGTTTTGATTTACGGTCTACTCCATGAGATAGAATCCATACTCTGCATTTTTTAGGTGATCAAGAACCTAAGCCTAGATAGCCCAGGAGCCTAGAGTAAATATTTATTTTACACAAAATAGTAGCAATAAAAGACAGGCTGCTATACTCATAGATCAGTGACTTTCTCTGCCACCATTAGAGAAACTATCTCCTATAGCAAATGAAAACACACAAAGAGACCTACAGCCAGACATTAATGCAGAGAGTGAGAGAATTTGGCATACTTATTCCTAAACAGGATGTCTCCATCACACCACTCCACTTAGAACTTTGGGAACCCTGTGGAAAAGGAGTCAGAGTGTAAGAGCTAAGAATACAAGGCCCAGAGCCAGAGGATGGAGCCAACAATCCAGCCACCTTTGGGGAAATTCCTGGAGCATATCTGAGCATAATAGACCAGCCTATCCACTGGGACCTGGTCTCTGCCTGGTCTCTGACCCAAACCACAGGTCTTCTACTGGAGTTCTGGGCACCACTCAGACATCCGCCTATCTCTGTGGGTCCACCCTGAGTTCCTGCGGGGGGGGGGGGGGGCTGGATCATTGACCCCCATCACAGGACCTCTGCTAAAGAGGACCTACTCAGCTGGAGAGTGCCAGCTAGACTCGCCTATCAGTGCAGAAACATCCTGAGTATCAGCCCAGCCTTTGACCCTGTCACAAGGCCTTGGCTACAGGTGAGTTTGGGTCTTATTCTTCTGGGGCAGCAGATTCTCCCCTACATCCTTCCCAGGAAATCCCTGGGTGGGTTCTGGATCTCCCTGCCCCTGCGTCCTGTTACCACCAAGAGTGCTCTTGGAGCTCAGTCAGATATACCCCCACCCACCCCCACTGATAGCCTGCCTTCCCCCTGGTCTCTTCCCTACCCTGCACACTGTCACTCTGGTTGAGCACTGAGCCAGAGCACTGGATTGTTGAGCAACAATCCAGCCACCTTCAGAGAAATTCCTGGAACCTATCTGAGCACAATAGAACAGCATATCCACGTGGGACCACCCATAATTTCCACCTGCCTGGTCTCTGACCCACACCACTGGTCTTCTAGTGGAGTTCTGGGTACCTCCCAGAGAACCGCCTATCTCTGCTGGTGCACCCTGAGTTCCTGCAGGCTGGATCCTTGACCCCCATCGCAGGACCTCTGCTAAAGAGGCCCTACTCAGTTAGAGAGTGCCACCTAGACCTGCCTATTGGTGCTGAAACATCCTGAGTATCAGGCCAGCCTTTGTCCCCCAACACCAGACCTTGGCTAGAGGCCTTGGCTAGAGCTAGAACCAACTATCCCTGAGGAAACATCCTTCGGACTAGCCTCTGCCAAAGAGACCTTAGCTCTCCTCTGCTGGAGCCTGAACTTTGACCCCCATCATCAGGCCCCTTCCTATGGAGAGACCTCCTAGAGAGCTTGGACCACCCAGAACTACAGATGTCAAACCTTTGACACACCTAAATCCGTAGAGAGAGGGAGAAACCCCACCAACACCTACTGGAAGAAGCTATTGGAAGACGGCAATACAAGAAAAAACCTAACATCAGAAAGGCAAGCTTAGCACCACCAGAAACTAGGGAAGCTATACCAACTAGACCAGAACACAACAAAGCAAATGAATCAGAAGAAAATGACCTAAAAATTATCGTCATAAAAATGATAGAGGCCCTGAAATAAGATCTCAGAAAATCCCTTCAAGAAATGGAAGATAAAACAAACAAATAATTGGAAGAAATGAATAAAATTCTTAAAGAATGTACAAAAAGACAAGAAAAAACAATTAAACAGGTTCAAGACTTGAAAATGGAAATGGAGACAATAAAGAAAACACAAATCGAAGGAATGTTGGAAACAGAAAAACTGTGCAAACAATCAGGAACTGCAGATGCAAGCATAACCAACAGAATTCAAGAGATGGAACAGAGACACTCAGGTGCTGAAGATAAACTAGAGGAAATATATTCATTGACCAAGGAAAATCCTTAACACAAAACAACTAGGAAATATGGGACACTGTGAAAAGGCCAAACCTAAAAATAATAGGCACAGAGGAAGGCGAGGAAGCCCAGTTCAAAGGGGCCAAAAACATATTCAACAAAATAATCGAGGAAAACTACCCCAATCTGAAGAAGGACATGCCCATGAAAGTACAAGAAGCATACTGAACACCAAATAGACTGGACCAAAGAAAAAAGAACCCCTTGACATATAATAATCAAAACACCTAACATACAGAATAAAAAAAGAATATTAAGAGCAGTGAAGGAAAATGGACAGGTAACATATAAAGGCAGACCTATCAAAATTGCTCCTGACTTCTCCATGGAAACCCTCAAGGCCAGAAGTTCCTGGATAGATGTTCTACAAGTACTAAGAGTCCTCGGATGCCAGCCCAGGCTACTATACCCAGCAAAACTCTCAATCACTATAGATGGAGAAAACAAGATTTTAATAACAAAGCCAGATTTTCTCAATGCATATCTACAAATCCAGCACTACAGAAAACTTTGGAAGAAAAACTCCAACCAAAAAAGTTTACTACACTCATAAAGAGGTAGGCAACAGATAATCCCACTTCACCAGAAACCAAGGGTAAAGAAGGACAAATAAATTCACAATACCACTGTCAAAAGCAAATGTAAAACAAACAAACATTAACAATCAATGGTCCTTATTCTCCCTCAACATTAATGGTCTAAACTCACCTATAAAAAGACACAGGCTAAGAGAATGGATACGAAGACAGAATTCATCCTTCTGCTGCATACAAGAAACACACCTAAGCTATAGAGATAGACATTACCTCAGGGTAAAGGGCTGGGAAAAGATCTTCCAATCAAATGAACCCAAAAAGCAAGCAGGTGTGGCTATCCTAATATCTAACAAGTTAGACTTCAAACCAAAATTTATCAAAAGTGATGAAGATGGTCATTTCATATTCATCACAGGAGAAATCCGTCAACACAAAGTCTCGATTCTGAACATCTACGCCCCAAATACAAAGGCACCCGCATTAGTAAAAGAAATGCTACTAAAACTCAAATCTCACATGAAACCTCACACACTTATAGTGAGAAACTTCAACACACCACTCTCACCACTAGACAGGACCACTAATCAGAAACTCAACAAAGAAACAAAAGAACTAACAGAAGTTATGTCTCAACTGGGTTTAACAGACATCCATAGAACATTCCATCCAAACACAAAAGAATATACCTTCTTCTCTGCTCCACATGGAACCTTCTCTAAAATCAACCACATACTAGGTGGCATAACAAACCTCAACAGATACAAAAGAATTGGAATATTCCCCTGTATCTTATCAGACCACCATGCTTTAAAATTGGAATTCAACAACAACACAAATCGCAGACCCTACAAACTCATGGAAAGTGAACAATGAACAATTGCACCACACCTTGGTCAAAGAAGAAATAAAGAAAGAAATTAAGGACTTCCTAAAATTCAATGAGGATGAGGACATGTCACATCTGAACTTATGGAACACCTTGAAAGCAGTGTTACGAGGGAAGTTCATTTCACTGAGTGCCCATATGAAGAAAACATAGGATAGTCACATTAGAGTATTAACAGTGCTCCTGAAAGCCTTAGAACAAAAAGAAGCAAACTCACCCCATAGGAGTAGACACCAGGAATTAATCAATTTGAGGGATGAAATCAATAAAATAGAAACCAGGAAAATAATACAAAAATCAATGCAACAAAGAGTTGGTTTTTCGAGAAAATCAACAAGATAGACAAACCTTTATCCAAACTAACAAAAAAAGCAGAGAGAGATCATGCAAATTAACAAAATCAGAAATGAAAAGGGGGACATAACAACAGACTCAGAGGAAATCCAGACAATGTTCAGGTCATACTTTGAAAACCTGTACTCTACAAAATTTGAAAATTCAAAGAAAATGGACAAATTTCTGGACAACTATCACTTACCACAATTAAATCAAAAACAGACAAACAACTTAAATAGACCTATAACCCCCAATGCAATCAAAACAGTCATCAAAAGCCTTCCAACCAAAACAAGCCCAGGGCTAGACAGTTTCAATGAAGAATTCTACCAGAAATTCAAGGAAGAGCTAATTCCAATACTACACAATAGAGACATAAGGCACATTAGCAAACTCTTTCTAGGTGGCCACAATCACCTTGGTACCCAAACTTCACAAAGATACAACGAAGAAAGAAAACTACAGACCAATATCCCTGATGAACATAGATGCAAAAATACTCAATAAAATACTGGCAAACTGAATCCAAGAGCACATCAGAGAAATCATCCACCATGACCAAGTAGGCTTCATTCCTGGGTTGCAAGGATGGTTTAACATACGAAAGTCTATCAACATGATCCACCATATAAACAAACTGAAAAAGAAAACCATATGATCATCTCCCTAGATGCTGAATAGCCTTCGACAAAATTCAACACCCTTTCATGATAAAGGTCTTGGAGAAATCAGGGATAACAGGAACATACCTAAATATAAAAAAAGCAATATACAGTAAACCAACAGCCAACATCAAACTGAATGGAAAGAAACTTAAGGCGATTCTTCTAAAATCAGGAACAAGACAAGGCTGTCCTCTCTCTCCATATCTCTTCAATATTGTACTTGAAGTTCTAGCTAAAGCTGTAAGACAACAAAAGGAGATCAAGGGGATACAAATTGGAAAGGAAGAAGTCAAACTTTCTCTATTTGCAGATGATATGATAGTTAACATAAGCGACCCAATAAACTCTACCAGGGAACTCCTACAGCTGATAAACACATTCAGCAAACTAGCAGGATACAAGATAAACTAAAGAAAAAAAATCAGTAGCCCTACTTTATTCAGATGACAAAGAGGCTGAGAAAGAAATCAGAGAAAGATCACCCTTTAAAATAGCCACAAACAACATAAAATATCTTGGGGTATCATTTACCAAACATGTGAAAGACCTATACAATAAGAACTTTGTGTCTTTAAAGAATAAAATTAAAGAAGATACCAGAAAATGGAAAGATCTCCAATGCTCTTGGATTGGAAGGATAAATATAGTAAAAATGGCAATCTTGCCAAAAGCAATCTACAGATTCAATGCAATCCCCATTAAAATCACAGCACAATTCTTCACTGACCTTGAAAGGATAATAGTCAACTTTGCATGAAAAAGCAAAAGATCCAGGATAGACAAAACAACCCTGTACAATAAAAGAAAACTTCAGGAGGCATTACCATCCCTGACTTTAAGATCTACTACAGAGCTATAGTCCTGAAAACAGCCTGGTATTGGCACAAAAATAGACAGGAAGACCAATGGAATCGAATCGAAAATCCCGATATTAATCCACACACCTACGAACACCTGATTTTCGACAAAACAGCTAAAAAAATACAATGGGGGGGGGGAGGAGGAAAGCATCTTCAACAAATGGTGCTGGCACAATTTGATGATGGAGTGTAGAAGACTGAAGATAGACCCATGTCTATCACCATGCACAAAACTCAAGTCCAAATGGATCAAAGACCTCAACATAAATCCAGCCACACTGAACCTCTTAGAAGAGAAAGTAGGAGGTATCCTTGAACAAATTGGTATAGTAGACCGCTTCCTGAACGTAACTCCAGTAGCAAAACACTTAATCAGCAATTAATAAGTGGGACCTCCTCAAACTTATGAGCTTCTGTAAGTCAAAGGACACAGTTGACAAGACCAAACGGCATCCTACAGACTGGGAAAAAATTTTTACCAATCCTACATCTGACAAAGAGCTGATCTCCAAAATATACAAAGAACTCAAGAAACTAGTCAACAAAACACCAAATAGCCCTGTTAAAAAATGGGGTACAGAATTGAAGAAAGAATTCTCAATAGAGGAAATCAAAGAGGCTGAAAGACGCTTAAGAAAATGTTCAACATCCTTAGTTATCAGGTTAACGCAAATAAAAAAAACTTTGAGATACCATCTTACTCCTGCCAGAATGGCTAATACTAGAAAAATCAATGACAACTTATGCCTGGAGAGGATGTGGAGAAAGGGGAACACTCCTTCACTGCTGGTGGGAGTTTAAATTCATAAATCAATTTTGGAGATCAGTATGGTGGTTCCTCAGGAAAATGGAAATTAGCTTACCACAGGACCCAGCAATTCCACTCTTAGGTATATATCCAAATGACTCACATTCATGCAACAAAGACATGTGCTCAACTATGTTCATAGCAGCATTATTTGTAATAGCAAGAACCTGGAAGCAACCTAGATACCCCTCAACTGAAGAATGGATAAAGAAGATGTGGCACATCTACACAATGGAATACTACTCTGCAGAAAAAAAATAATGGAATCTTGAAATTCACAGGCAAGTGGATGGAACTTGAAGAAACCATCCTGAATGAGGTAACCCAGTCACAAAAAGAGGAACAGGGTATGTACTCGCTCTAGGATTTTAGACCTAGAGCAAAGGATCACCAGCCTATAATACACACCACCAGATGAACTGGGATACAAAGTGTATTCTAGGAGATTCATATATGGTCCCTCACAAAAGGGGGAAGTGACAAGTCCCCCAGAGCACATGGGAAATGGGGAGGCAGTGAATGGAGAGAGAACTAGGGGAAAGGGAAGGGGAGGAGAGGAAAACACCTGTGACTAGATAGGTTGAGTCATGGTCAGAGAGGGGTGGTATAAAAGAGGGAGCCATTATTGGTTTGAAGAGAAAACTGAACCTAAATAAAGGTCTAGAGAACTACAAGACCGACTCCAACTAATAATTCGAGCAACCATGGAAAGGCTACCATAAATTCCCTTCCTTGATAGTGAGATCATCAACTAAATTATCCACCATCATGGAGTCCTCATCAAGTATTTGCTGGAAACAGAAGCAAACACCCATAACCAAACACTGAGTTGAACTAGAATCCAGATGCAGAGAGAGATAACATGACCTGGTTGCAGAAACTCACAAAGAAAACTGCCCTGAACAAGGAGGAGCTTGGGCCTCCCAGACTGATGGCTAGGAACCCAGCAAGCGACTGACTCAGACCCCCTGAATATGGGTCTCAGCTAGAAGGACTGAGTAGTCTGGGGGACCTCAGACAGAGGAAACAGGATCTATTCCTGATGCACGAAAGGACCTTGGGGACACATCCCCCATGGAGGGATACCCCCTTAACCTAGAGACAGGAGATAAGTCCTAGTCCCTACTTCAAATGACTTGATAGATTTACATGACCCCACCTGGATAGCATAGCCCTACAAGTGGAATGAGGGTGGGGGAATGGGGGGGGGAGGTTGGCCAGGGTGCATGTCACAGGAGAAAGAGGGTAAAAGGGAGGGAGGAAAGGAGGGATGGAGGGATGGAGGGAGGGTTGGAGGAAAGAAGGAAGAGGAAACTGGGATCCACATGTAAAATTTTTAAATTATATTATTATTTTAAAAAAAGGAACGGAAATAATGCTGTTGGATTAATTACATATATATATATATGTATAAATAAATATATATATATTTAAAATGCTTTGACACAAAATTTAAGTCTAAGGACAAGTTACTGGGGAAAAGGATTCCTAATTTTGTTTCCACAGAAAATGAAAAGCTGTGGATCCCTTTCTGACTAATGTGGTTTGATCGATCAAGACCCCCTGAATCAATGTCAATGGTACAATGCAGCCTTGCAGACCACTACAGCCAGGATTTCTGCGTCTTCTTAGGATTCCCCCATGACAGCGCCCCCTAGCAGCAGGAAGCAGCTTGGAAAGAATGACGCCCAAATTCCCAAATATGGTTTATAAATGTTTGTTTTCATTTAAAAAAAAAAAGGCATGTATAATTATGTCCAGCATAAAATAAATAAATGTTTGAATAAAATAAAAATAAACTAGAAGCTATAATATATACCCAATGAACCTATTGGAGAGAATTATGTATGTATATTTATGTATTATATAATAAAATAATATAACTAAATTTAAATTAAAAAAAAAAGAAAGAATACAAGGCCCTCTAAATCACCATGATCCAAGATCACATGAATTCACTGAAACTGAGTCAGCACACACAGAGTCTTCAGTGGTTTGCATCAGGCCCTTTGAATAGATATTATGGTATTATGGCTCCAGGTTAGTGTTTGCATGGGATTCCTGAGTGTGTAAACAAACAAGAATCTCTTTTTGTGCCTTCTTTTTTGGCTCTTTTCCTTCTATTCACTTGTTTTGTTCAATTCTTACAAATTATATTCTTTATATTACCTTATAAGTCTATTTGTTTGTTTGTTTTTTAATGAGAGACAGAACTGTAGTGAATCTGGATGTGAAGTGAGATGGGTAGAAACTAGAGTGTAGAGGAAGGGGAAGTCATAATCAGAACATATTATGTGAGAAAAAAATGTATTTACAATAAAAAGTAACAAAGTTAATGACAGTGGTTAATGACACTTTAAAAGGAAAAATTACAGCTATAAGAAAAAGAAATATTCTACCCCTGTGGTTGTTTTAGTGAGATGTCACCTATAATTTCAGCATTTTTACTTGGTCACTAGTTTGTGGCAGTGTTCTGGGAGGTTTATGAGGTATGCCTTGATGGAGGAGCTATGTGTCACTAGGTATGAGTTTTGAGAGCTTAAGGCTTTCCCCTATTCTCAGTTTGTCCTGGCTGCTTGTCGTTCAAGATGTGAGCATTCAGCTTCCTGTTCATGCCACCAGGCCTTCATTCTGTCACCATGAATGCTAACCTTCTGGAACTATAAGCCCAAGTAAATTATTTCTCCTATTATAAAAAAGAAAAGGAAATTCATATGATAGCAGCTTTTCTTTTTACACGAATTATCTAGCCAAATATGCTTAATGTTAACGGTTTGCTTAATGATTGGACACAAGGTAAAAATATACAAATAACAAATATATTCAAATTTATCTTTGCAATTTTATTTTACCATGTTGGTGGGAAATAATAAAATTGTTCAAAATGTTGACTTATGAGAGAAATTGTTGATATTATATTCACTGATAAAGCTCAAGGAAAAAATGTCACCTTTCAGATGATACTTTTTGCCTCCAAAGAAAATGTTATCTACCACTTGCAAATTACACCACTGTAATATTTACTCAAATATTTTTATGAAAAAAAGTCTGTGATCTGTATCAGGCAGTGTTGTGTGTAATGATCCAGTATCATCAAATTTATCATTATATCATATTATTGGCAAATGTAATATTCCATTGGTTGAGTACAAAGATTTGCTTCAAAGAAGGTAATTGATAGTAATATGTGTTTTACTGAGTGATGATGACATCTCCAGGCATTCTGATAGGGAAGGGATCTCTTTTTTTACTTGATCGTCTACATAGAAGAGGAAAAGTTAATATACCAGTGTTAGCTCTGTGCTAACCAGTACCAGTGCCTTTCATTGAGGGCAGAGTTTTTGTTGAGGAATGGGGATAATGAAGTTCCTAAAAGCTTCAAGAAAGGAATATTCTAACATTTTCCTAAAGAAATGTCAAATACACTTACTATGGTTTCCAAATAATCTTATTCAATGGACTATTTTTAAGTATGTAAGCATTAAACCATAAATTTCTTGAAAACTTATGACAGGATATCACCAACTCAGACAGTCTTTCACTAGGAGGCACACTGTACAATTTTCAAATAGCAAAGTGCATATAAGTTTTCTAAAAACCAGAACAGTCAAGCTTTACTGGCACTTGACAAATGGTTCCTAGACCAGCCATTGTTTGTTGTTTTCTACCTCAAAGACACGTCATAACTGAGAAGAAGAAACTGTCAGGTGACAGGTCCTATGTGAGTACCCTCCAGAAAGAGATAGATGCTCTCTCCTGTACCTTATCTTTGTTTCATCAACAGTATACGACAGTAGAAGGGGACAGAAGGAAGAGGTGCATTCAAAGGGACTTGTGATTGTTAATTTTAATTGTCACCTTGACACAACCTAGAATCATCTGCCAAGAGAGCCTCAGTGTGGGATCGTCTACATCAAGTTGGCCAAAGGGCATATTTGTAGAATATTATTTTGATTTGTTTAACTGATGTAGAAAGAACACCAGTTTTCCCCTCCCTCAATAAATGTGAGTGGCACTTTCTGGTAGCATCCCCCAAATAAAAAAACAAAAAAGCATGGAAGAAGCAAAACATTTTGCTGCTTTGCTCCATTACCTCCACATTTGGTGATGAGTATGTCTACTCTGTCACTGCTATTGTAGGTTCCTTTATTGATATTAAAACATGCTCTTTCGTATCCCAACAAGGACTCAACACCAGCAGCTCTCCAGCAGCTCACTCTCCAGGAATCCTCTAAACCTTCAGCACCAGGATGGGATTATGAGGTGCCTAGCTTCATAGACTAAGTATCTACCTGAGTCTCAGTCTTTGATTGGAGATAACCATTGTTGTACTGTCTGTTATGTGTTGTGAAAGCAAATCTAATAAGCATATATTTATTCTATCAGTTCTGTTTCTCTAAGGAACCCAAATGCAGGGATGGATGGCAGGTATATTTCTTGGGTGCTGTTAATAGATAAATGGATGCTATTTATCGAATGCTTATTCTGTATATAAATTCAAATATTTCCAGGACCTTAGAAAACATGGGTAACTATTATTCACATTCTTCAGGTGGGAAAATGAAGACACTGGAAAGAAAAGATGCAAAGAGTACTTCCAAGGTTGCATGCCTCAACAATAGAAAGTCAGCTGGATCTCAGATAACTGGCTCCAGCATTATCTATTCTGACACTAGGTTTCTCCAGAGTCTTCAGAGTTCTTGTACTAGATTTGCACCTCTATTCCACAAGATCTAATTTTCGTGTCTTAGGGCATCAGAAAAGGGTTATTAGAGCTCTTGACCTTTGTTAAAGATCAATGGAAGGTCTCCATTAGAAGTTCTCACACACATTATATATGCAAAATATGCAATAGAAAACACCATTGGTACATGCTTACCCTCAAGGACAAACCACATCCTTCTAGAACTGATTGAAAGCCATGTATGGTAGTTTAGCAGGAGAAGCCAGATTAAAGGTTTGGGAGAAAGGACTATGGCAGGAAGTTTAACTCCAATCTGAGTTCTACTACTCACTAGCTATATGACACAAAGTAACAACCTAAACCCTTTAACTTCACTCTATATATTACAAATCATAGGTAATCATGACACAGTCCTTATGAGAATAATAGAAAGAACAATTAATCATTTAAACTTATAAAACATTTAAATTAATATGTAGTAAGCACTAATTTTATATTTTTGGTTGTGAGCCTAGCCTTTAAAGGCTGAGCCATCTCTTCAGCCCATAAGCAGTAATTTTAATGACAAATAAATGTACCATATGGAACATCCTTCATTGGCAACAGCCTGATACCATGATACTCATTTTTCTATTACTTCCAATAATTATTATTTATTTACAGAATCTTCATAATTTAATGATGATCTAAACAAGTCAACACTTTTATCCCAAAAAAAGTACTTGTGGCCATTGTACTTAATCTTAAAAGGAAAACTTAGACATTTGCCTAATTTCATAGCATATCATGAAAGAACACACGTACGACAAAAAGATCCATCAGTCCACAGAGCAGTGTTTAGGAAGTCTAATGAGGGAATCTCACCAGGGCTCCCTCATAATTAACTTTAGCTCCTCCTCACAACTCTAGCAATGTCAACTCTATGTCCAAACACCACCCTAAAGACATTCCCTGTCCCCTCCCTCAACTCATCCTCTACATCTAGGTAAGGACATGAATTCAACTCAACACTGTAATTTGAGTAAAACCTGTTTATATTCTTTTTAATTTTTTTTATTTTATGTGGATGAGGATTTTGCTTATGCTTATGTCTGTGTATCATGTGTACCATGAGTGCAAGTATATCGTGCAGTCACCATGGACATGGGAAGATGGTATTAGATTCCCTGAAACTGGAATTACAGACAGTTGGGAGCCATTAAATGGATGCTTAGAATTGAACCTGGGTCTTCTGCAAAATCAGCTAATGATCTTAACCATTGCATCAGCTCTCTAGGCCTTCTTTATATCCTTGAGGACACCTAAATTCCAGTCCTACCACCTCTCTTTCTTTACCCGTTTCCTATGGTTGTTTTGTCTATTTTATACCTCTTTCCATCATCCTCCTACTTATCCCTTAATTATATTATATCCCACATTTTCTCTTTTCTTCTCAATAAAAGGCTTCCTGCTAGTATCTAGTTCCTTCATTGACTTATTCCTCCAGTAATTCATTAAACAAACATAGGTGAAGCATTCACTGTGTGGCACCTATCATATGCTTGAGGGAATGAATGGATGCAATCATACAAGACCCCTCTATATGTGGCTGTCCCCTTCACTCAGGTGATGTTCTTCAGTGTGCCTAGCCATTCTAGGTCCTCCTTGAGCACAGGGTGCCCTTTCACAAAATCCCATTTTCATACTGTTTTTGTCTGGTAACCTTTTATTAATTCTTTAGGGGCAGGGGGATGATAGCATGACAGAAGTCCGATTCCCTCTTCTGTGTTTACTAAGTTTTCCTGGGGGTTCTTATTGCCTTATTTATTACAATGCCTTATAATTATTTGACCAAGAGTTGGGACAACTTGCCATCTAGACAATGTCATCCTTTCTTTTCCACATCATTCTAGGTGGCATTTCCTGATTAAGATATTTTAGACTGTATTGACTGCTCATGTGTGTTCTTACCCATGAGGAGGAGTAGACTGGGAGTGGGCTCAGGGGAAGGCTAGTGGGGTTGGGAGGAGGCAAGAGGAGGCAGGAGGAGGTGTGGGAGGGAGAACCGTGGTTGCTATGTAAAATAAAATTAAAAATAAATTCAAAAAAATATATTTTGAAAATTGCCTAACTTGTTCCCAGGCAGGTTCCCCTGGCAGTGGGACCAGGACTTATCCTAGGTGCACAAACTGGCTGTTTGGAGCCCAATCCCTATGATAGGATACCTTCTCAGCCTTGATACAGGGAGGAAGGGCTTTGTCCTGCCTCAACTTCATATGCCAGACTTAGTTTAACTCTCCAAAGGAGGCCTTACCCCTCTGAAAAGTAAATGGGGGCTGAGATGGGAAAAGGTGGGGGACAAAAGAAAGGGAGGGGGGTTATATAAAATAAAAAATTTTAAATAAAAAAGGGTATTTAAAAAAGAAGTACGTGGTAAGCAATGCATGCTATGTAAAAAATGGTAGGGACACCTTTGTAGGAGTTGTGCCTACAGGAGCCAGGTACTGTGTAGATGTGAACACAGGTGCCCCTGACTTCCAGCTGTCCAGGAATCCTTAGGCCCAAGAACTGGAGAACATTTTATAATTTTAACCTAAAGCAGCCATTCTCAGAAAACATGAAATGTTATAACCTAGAAGGACCATCCTGTACACTTAATGTTTATAGTATGAAGTAAGTTGATTCAGGGGCATGAGCAATGATTTGAGGCCATGTCCATGCTCATCAAGCAGGAAGCCACAGGGTTCCTGTTTGCTAAGCCAGACATGACCCCTATAAGAACCAGTGCAGGTGTTCTGAGAAATAACCCGCTTCATCCTCATGCTGAGGGAAAATACCATTAAAATTTAAAAGGAAACAAAACAAATCGAAAAATAGTCTATGTTAGCTAAAGGCTTCTTCTAAAGCACCAACTGTCATTACAAAAATAAATTGTATCAGGTATCCTGGTTTGGGGCGTTATTCCAGCACAGGATGACTGATAATATTGGGAAGAGAAGTAAGCTGGGAATGAAAAGGCTGGCGGGTGAAGGAGAAGGGGGGTGATGGAGAGGGGGATCATTAATTTGCCTTCTTTAGGAGCACACGACCAACCCTCCAGTTCCCTGGCTCTTGCCCACCCATCTCTCTGCATGCTCAGGGTTATTTAGGTCTGGTCTCCTATTCTCTGCCAATAATAAAAGAAGAAAAAGTCACTTGTTGGTTGATAATGCATTTGAGAGATGTGGAAGGGGTTAGCTTCCTAAATAAGAATTCAAGTCAGAAAAGTCTCTTTTCACAGGAATCAGAATCTACCACAGCAAGTGTATGCAAAGATGGAATGAATCTCTGAGGGTCAGGAGAAGGTTCTGAGAGGATGCCTCTGAGTTCCCAGGTACCAAGCAGGGAAGCGAAACCATGCTACCCACTTGAGCTTTACCCAGCTGTTTTGTGACATGAAAGAGCAGGCAACCACAGTCGGCCCTCCTTGGAGCAGGCCTCTACCCCAACTGCCATGCCTTTCTCTTCCACCTAATTCCCATTCATCACCACATGCCCTAAATGGATCACAGCCCCCCAAATGAAAGCACCGTGGCCCTGACACTAGGATCTCTGCAGAAGCTGTCTCTGGGTCGCCTGCGCGGGAGTGGGCGACCGAGGGTTTCGGGGCGAGGAAGGGCACCAGGGTTCAAAAGCAGAGTCATCAAAAGTAATGAGGCAGTTCCGCCCAGCTCTGCCAGCCAGGGGAGCAGTGCGCCCTTTCAAATTGGCTGTCCCAGCTCGGCAGCTCAAATAACTGGTCACAGAGCGCTGCAAGCAAATTGCTCTGACAAGGCTGTAACTGTTGTAAGGGTTCAAGGGTGCCGGCCACTAGGTCAGCGACTGCCAATCACACCAACCGAAAAAGCCGCTCATCGAGCCTGTGATTTCTACCTAGGCCGCAATTATCCCCGACTATTCCGGTACCTCAGCAGCTCCTCTGATTAAACCTGCCTCCCTTTTACATCTCTTTCAGAGCGCGCTTCACACACTAATTAGTTGCCTGCTCTCCACTGAGATGTCAGACCCTCCGTCAATTTATCTCTATTTCAGCCTGCTCAGAGTGACTTCCCCAGTTATCAAAATTTAATCATGCCTTCAAAAATGTTGAAAAGTGGTCATTAGAGGCAAAAGGCCACAGGATACAATATTCATTTTTCTCTATCTTCCAGCCATCCAGCTGGCATCTATAATGGATATCCTGGGGGCTGTGAGAACGCGTTGATTTATGCAACCTCGGCCCTGCTCTGACTGTGCTCCGCTAGGCTGCCTGAGAGAACAGGCTTTAACAAGGTCTGAGGTGGAGGACATTAATCACGGCAGCATTGTGTGTGGAAAGGGTGCCGTGTAGTCAAAGAACCCCCTACAGTAGGGCAGTTAGGTTTTTTTTTTTTTTCTTTCTTTCTTCCTTTTTTTATTTTTTTTTCCTTACCACCTTCTCGGTGATAAAAGAGTTTGACAATTGATTAGACCTTTCTGTAACCTTGCAGTACTGTGAAATGATGAAAGAAAAGAGGGAGAAAGTGATTCACACACTGGCAGTTTTAAATGTGCAATAACTTTACGAGTCTTGACTGAAACTGGCTATCAAAATCAGTCCGGACTCAATACCCTCTGAGAAAAGAAGATCTTCCTTGGAATAAGAGCCCTCTCGGCCAGTGTGTCAGAGTCAATCATAGGCACCCGGGTCCCGCGGTGACTGCGGCTGCCTCATGGTGGGTTCTGATAAAAATCATATCTGATAAGTTCACCTCTGTCTACCTGCTTGGCTGAAGAGATGGTTTTAGTCAAAAATCAACAATGATGAGCTGAAATCTATCGGCAGCTAGAGACTGCTTTTAACCCGATCCGTTTTCTTTGGAAAGCCTCAATTTGAGACCAAGGATCCTTCTGCCCTCAGATATTATACCCAACCCCTAGGAAGCCAAGGGAGATGTTGGATTCTTCCTCAGGTGTCAGGAGTGCACTAGTCCCATGTCCCTTCTGCCCTGACACATCTAAGCTCATTGCCCAGATAGATAGCTTTAGCCCTTTATTGCCCCAGGTACTCAAAGCAAAGTCCCCTAAGAACAGGCAAGGTGTATATATATATGTATATATATGTGTATATATATATGTACATATATATATACATACATACAGGTATATATATATATATACATACATACAGGTATATATATATATATATATATATATATATATATATATATACAGGTAGCATTTATAAAGTCTGGTTAGGCAATATTATTGTATTTAGGAAAATATGTGTATACAATATTATTATATTTAGCAATACACACACACGTACAACAATAATTAAAGGACAAGAGGCAAAAGATTTGAGAAGAGAGCAAGGGGGTGCATGGGAAGGCTTGGAGGAAGGAAAACAAGGAGGGAAATGATATAATTATGTTGTGATTTCAAAAACATCACAAAAATAATAAATGTTTAAAGTGGGGAAATTATGCTAATACTAATTCAGCTTGGCCTGGAACAGCATGTGGACTGTCCAATGGAGAATTATACGAGTGTGTGGCTTGACCACCTGTGCCTCTGGGGGAAGTGGAGAGAGCTGAATGACACCCAGCTGTAGAGTACACACCCTGACCAGAGTCCCCAATCTCAGAGAAGACTGGATTTATGAGCAAGTTTGGGAAGAAGGCAGAGGAGTAAGAGACAGCAGGATGGCAGCCAGGTGTGTTACTGACTTTCTGATTCTCAATTGCTCAGTATAGACTTTATTCCGAGAAGAAAGAAAAGACTATGGCCTGCCTCACAATGATTTAGGTTATAGAAAATAATAAGAGAGGATTGTATATATCAGATCTACAATGATGCTTCTATTCACAGTGGATCTGTCTTCAGGAGCCAATCAACATGAGCCCTGGAAACCTCTAACCACACCCACTGACACCAGGTATCTGGTTAGGTTTCACTTTCCAACACATATAATGCATCGGAATCAAGATTCACTGGACTCAGTATATGAAGTTTATTCCAGGAGAATTTACTTACACATGAAACAGATGACTGCAGTGGGTTCTCACCTGTAGCACTGACCACACATGTTTGGGCGTGGTCACAGATGCAGATGGGGTGGATATCTCACTACACCCATACGTGCATGCCTCCAGATTCCTAGACCTACTATCTTAATCCAACATGTGACATGGAGTGTGGCTCTGGTTTTACTATCATGTACAGTCACCCTTGCTACAGAGTATTCATTCTGTTGGACTTGAGAATATTCTCCCAGTGCTGGGCACTGACATTCTCCGAATGTACATTCTCCCAATGTACCACTGATCCCGAGAAAGAGAAAGATGCATAAGAAGTTACAAAGAACCAGTTGTGAACTACCGATCCATTAAATGGCCAGAGAAAGCAATAACTCTGTCAAAGAGCTCTGTCTGCAGCTTGGCATGGAAGAATTTTCCAGCAAAGATGCTTGAACTAAGATTTGTAGTCTATGCCCCTTTTCCTCACAAGAAGAGGCCATTGCACAATTTTTAAAATATTTGTTTTATGTTTAATTATGTGTGCTTACATGCGTCTGTTTGTAGATATGAGCACATTAGTTCAGGTGCCCATGAAAGTCAGAATAGGGTGTCAGATCCTGGGAGCTGATGTTACAGGCAGTTCTGAGCCACCTGATGTAGGTACTGGGAACTGAATTTGGGTGCTCTGCAAGAGCAGTGCATGCTCTTTACCACTGGGCAAGCCAACTGTCCAACCCCCATTATACAATTTTTGATAAAATTTTCAGAAGACCTAAAAACTTGGGTGTAAAAATATTTCCTCATTGTTTCTGCTACCCTCTCACTGTAATTCAGCATTTTATTCTATTGCAAATATAGACTAATAAGCACTCTAGCTTCAGCAGGACTTACGACTCTGTCACCAACAGAACTGGCAAATATTGTCACATCACATCACATTTATTCCAGAGAACTCAAAACAATATTTCAGTTCGTCTTTTTGAAAGTATAGCTATTATTAGTCCTGATGCATTTATTAGTCTTGATGCATTTATTACTCAATGGATTTGTGAAAGTGGACATGTTGCTGTACTGCATGTTTTAAATACTGTCTTTCAACATTACTCATTTCTTTCGAAATACTTTCACAACCATATTCTAAAACAATCCTTCTTGGGTTTTCTACACCACTTATAGGGTCCCTGATCCTTGCATACACAGAGGCATTTAAGAATATTGTTGTAAGGCTAGGGATACAGCAGTATAGAAGAATGCTTGCTTAGGATATGGAAGGCCCTGAGTTCAGTCACTGGTACTGAAACAAGAAAACCACATTGGTTTTGAAAGAATCCTGATGTTGTCTTGTCTTCCATTTTATTTGGGCAGTAGAGAAAGAAATGGGGTCTTGAAAATCTTCCATTTAAGTGTGTTTTCACAAAATTCTGCTTTCTCATTTATGCATGCCTTTGAAGTTATCAGAATGGTAACATTTTGCATAGTAAACTTCAGTGTTATAGGGATCCAAAGCTCATGACGAATTTTATTATCCAGATGCCAGCTATTTTATCACATGATCTGTGATAGTCAAACAAAACAACAATGTACATGTACACACACAACCTCTCTAAATACACATATACAAAATACCATAAAGACATACCACATGCATACTAATAGCATACTAATACACACATACATAACCCCCCATATATATATATATATATATATATATATCACAATAACAAATATTACATATATCCCATGCCACATGTACACACACACGCACACACACACACACATATATACATATAACCCCCATACACACACACATATATATCACAATATATATATATATATACATCACAATAACAAATATCATATATATCCCATGCCACATGTACACATACACAAACACACACACATACACACACACAAACCCCCACACATATACTCATGCACAGACATATACATCAAGAGCCATACATATCCCATACACACATACACACTATATAAATAATCCACATATACACATGCATAACTGTCTCACACACACACACACACACACACACACACACTCCACATCCCACACAAGGTACAGTGACAAAGTGATAATATAATTTGTTCTCTACACTAGAGACTTGTACAGTGAGAAGGTTAGAATTAATAATTATACCATGACAATAGTCTCAATAAGTTACTTATCATGTGCCTGCTCAGTTCATGTAGTGCTAATAACATTATATGTATATTCATTTTGAGCCATTAAGAAAAGCATACCTATCATAAAATATATGAAAAGAAATTGGAAAGTCAACATATTAACCATGTAAAGTTTTATGTGAATAAGCTTTAATTAAATTATAAGACTCCATATCTGACATATGAAATCAGAGATACAGGTCTGGGATTCAGCAACTTAATCTTTAAGTTGAATAGATCTTCAGCCCAAAGGGAAGTGCAGAAGAATTGTAAATAGTATCAAAAATTCTTCAATAGTTATTTGTGTATAATACTTCTGGTATGTTCTGGTATGCCATTTTGTTTACTGTAAGTCTCACAAACAAAAATGACTATTGTTACTACATTGCTATTATATTAATATATCCCTGTATTCTACCATCTCCTGACAGCAAGAATTAACCTTGAGGAAGAGGTCCTATAACTAACCATACAGCATGCCAGCTGTTTCTATTCAACAAATTTAATGTACCATTTCTATCAATTACGGGTATTGAAAGATGTGAAGAAGGTGAACAACATTGGGAATAAAATTACCACATATACAACCCACCACTCAAGAAATCTCTTTAAAAACATACAAATAGGCAGTCCATGCACTAGGAATAAATACAAGCTCTACTGCCAGTGGCCCCATAAACTGCCCAAGCCCCACAACTGACACCCACCTTCAGGGGGCCTAGTTTGGTCCTATGCAGAGTTGGTCCCAAAATGTCAGTCTGGAGCTCCCACATGCTCAGGTCAGCTGTTTCTGTGGGTTTCCCCAACATGGTCTTGACTCTTTTGCTGATCACTCCTCCCTCTCTACAACTGGATTCCTGGAGTTCAGCTCCATGCTTAGCTATGAATCTCTGCTCCCATCAGCTACTGGATGAAAACTCTATGATAGATAGCATTTAAGATAGCCATCAATCTCATTATGAGGGAAGGGTATTTAAGGTAGCCTCTCCACTACTGCTTAGATTGTTAGTTGGGATCATCGTTGTGGATTCCTTGGAATTTCCCTAGTGCCAGGTTTCTCATTAAGCCCATAACGGCTTCTTTATCAAGGTATCTCTTTCTTTGCTCTCCTTCCCTGTCCCTTCCCCAACTCAACCTTCCTGATCCCTCATGTTCTCTTCCCCCATCTCCTTTTTCCTTCCCCTCTCTCCTTTCTCCCTATCCCCTTCCCACATGCTCAATTTACTCAGGAGATCGTGTCTGTTTCCTCTTCTCAGAGGGTCCATGTATGCCTCTCTTAGGGTCCTCCTTGTTTTCTAACTTCTCTGGAGTTGTGGGTTGTAGGCTGGTTACCCTTTGCTCTGTAATATCCACTTATGGCTTTTTGGAGCCCATTCTCTGTGGAGGGATATTCTCTACATCTCCATAGGACACAATATGAACTTCAAAATAAACAAATATTCAAAAACTGAAACCATTCAAAATTGTATTCTGTGGCCATAAAATAAATGGAATAGACAGCAATAACAAAAAATACAGCAAAAAATATACAAATACCTAACAAACAATACACTTTAAAATAATTTTAGGTTAAAAATGAAATCACAAAGGTTATTGGAAAAATACATTGAACTCATTGAAAATTACACTCATGTCAAAATTAGTAAGACACTACTATAATGCTGGAAAGAAATGGATAGTAATAAGTACATGTATTACCAAACAAAAAAAGTTTCTGATCATAATCTGTTCTCCCTCTTAGTGGAGAAAATGAAATAAGGTAACACTAGAACCAATGCAGTAAGGCAGAAAGACATTAGAGAAAATTCATTAATCAAAGCTGGTGTGTAAGAGAAGCAGACACCCACAGCTAAATACTGAGCCAAACTCCTGGAATCCAATTGGAGAGAGGGAGGAATGATGAGCAAAGGGGCCAAGACCAGGCTGGAGAAACCCACAGAAACAGCTGACCTGAGCAAGGGAGAGCTAATGGATCCCAGAATGATAACTAGGAAACCAGCAAAGGACTGACCCAGAGCCCCTGAATGTGGGTGTTAGTTAGGAAAACTGGACAGTGTACAGGACCTCTGGTAGTGTATCAGTATTTATCCCTAGTATACAAATGGACTTTGGGAGCCCATTCCACATAGAGGGATACTTTCTCAGCCTAGATACATGGGGGGAGGGCCTAAGTCCTGCTCCAAATGACATGAGAGACTTTGAAGATCCCCCATGGAAGGCCTCATCCTCCTTGGAGAGCAGAAAGGTGATGGAAAACATAACACACACACACACAGACAGACAGACACACACACATACACACACACACACACACACAGACACACACAGAGAGAGAGAGAGAGAGAGAGAGAGAGAGAGAGAGAGAGAGAGAGAGAGAGAGAGAGAGAGAGAGAGAGAGAGAGAGAGAGAGAGAGAGAGAGAGAGAGAGAGAGAGAGAGAGAGAGACTGACATTCTAGCATTCCAGGCAGGACTGATGGAAAAAAACAGAGACACAAATTAGAGAGTTGTTCTCACAGAAAAGAAATTTATGTCTGAGACAAATAAAGAACAGGATCAAATTATCAAAATTAATAGTGTTTTTAAAATCCACAATAATAGTCTTATAAAATTAAAAAACTTTAATATAATGACAATAAACATATTAAAGCCAGGAGGAGATTTTCCAGGGTGCATTGTTTTAGAACATGGTCTCAAATCCTTTAGGTTTCTACATCAGTATGTGTAGTGTCCACCCCTTGACCTTAAGTCTAGGAAGACAGAGCATCAAAGCCCATGAATCTCGGAATTGCTCTCTTGTTCAATGAGTCCCAAGGCACTGCATGAAACAAACTGACTGCTTTCCAGCCATCATTCTTGAGAGGCCATATCAAGACCATGAGTCCATTCTCAGGCCATCACAACCCAGACACATTGCAAGAAAGTGAAGAATCTATATGTTTTGGGTCACCTTCAGCCATCCTTGTCATGACAACTAAAAACCAAAATATCAGGAAATAGAGATAAGCCACCTGCCTCTTGCCTTTTCAAAATTTCTAACTCACAGAATACCTAAACAGAATAAGCTGGTTGTCATCTAAGGCCACTAGACTTTAGGACAATTTATTATACTACATAGATAACCAGAACATAGCATTAGTGTCATTTAATGCCCTCAAGCTGAGCTACATCATTTGTGTTGCAATGTGTCAAGGACATATTTTACTCTTTACTGTGAGGAATGTACAGTTAAATTGTAGATACAAACAGTTCTCATCAAACATTTCACAAATTTGTTTTCTAATCAGTCTTCTGTCCTCAAGATAGCCTTTTTAGAAGCCTCTCAGAATAAATCTGTGATCTTTTAGAGAAACCTCATGAAATTACCCATTTCCATTACTGGCATTACTTCCATACCTGCCACTATCACTAAGCATCCATACTGTGGGAGATGCTAATGAGCACAGGTCCTACCCATGCCATGGAAATGCCCAGTGGTTGATACATTTTGTCTGGTTCTTACAGAAATCTAAGATCCTGAGATAAATATTAGAAGGTTTCTATCCAATCTTCACTTTAACAAAAGTGAAAGCTTGGCTTATTGAAGCTGAGTTTCATCTCTGCCTCTGTTTGGTTTTGTGACCCAGAAGAAAATCACTTCAAATTAAATCAGTCTCATGGAATCAAGAATTTTGCAACTAACAGATATGAACCTGCCCAATCCATCAGTTAGTATAAAAACACTGCTTCTTTTAAAAAAAATATTATTATTTTTAAGACTTTGTTCTCATTTCTTCGTGATTTGCACATCATGCATCTTAATCCCATTCATCTCCCTGTCTCTTCATATCTGCCTAGTTCCTTTGCAACCCCCCCCCAAACAAAATAAAATAAAACAGGAAGCCAAAAATCCAAACTAAAAATAAAAACAAATATAAAAAAAAGAGGGAAAAAAGCTCTCTAGCATTTCTCTGACTAGCTTACCCTCTGCAGCAGACATCAATCAAGGAATGAGATCAGTCCTCCTGTTCTCATGCCCTTGGATCCAGCTCACCCGCCACACACCCACACCTCTAGCTGCTATTTTGCCCAGGTCAGGTGCAGGGCCTGTGCTCCCACTCTCATGCCCTCCCAGCTCTCTTACCTGCCAAAAGAGGTGCAGGGGGGCATCTTTCCCTCCCCAATGCCACCACATCACCAACAAGGGGGTAGCAAGCTGGGGCAGCTCTCCTGCTTTCGTGCCCTCTAGGCCTGCTTCCTTATGCCTATGCCAAGAGGGTCAGAAAACACAGCTTCATTAATTAGAGGTCACAGCTGCCATATGGGCTCAGATAACTAAATGTTGTATGAACGTAGTAAGTTTAAGAGGTTTCTAAATGTGCAACAATCAAATGTAGGTTCGAAATCAAATGTGTGATAAACCCAGATTGTTGCTGATCCTCTCAGCCATGTTGATCATGTAAGTTACTACAGCCTCCTCAGTCTTGAGTATTCCAAGGACACTCTGCTCTGTTCGTGACATCTTACTATGCAGCTCCAACACACTGACCAAATCAGCTTGCCTAAGGCTTGAAACTACTTGGTGATTTTCAGAGGTTATATGACACATAAAATGATTTATGTTATGGAAACATAATATTTTCATTTTGGAAAATCAAGACTTTAATATAACTTCTTTGCCATGCATATATCAAACCATGTCTCTGGATTGTACCTTGTTAGAATGTTTGATTTATAAAATTACTTTTGAGTTTTCAACTTGGGTTCTATAAAAATTGTTAAATACATGTTGGCATAGAGTTACAACAGAATTTCTAAGATGGCCAAACATGCACTTCAGTTGTTTTGTTCCATGTATTTGTGCAACACAGGATTCTCAGCATTAATGATTATAAAATCAGAATATTATTTAACTCTGAAAATGTTAAGAATTTAATTCTTTATGTAAAAATAAGTAAGGACAGCATTTCATTAGCTTACGAATTTCCTTTCATATTTAAAAAATGGTAAAGTTATATGTATAACAAATACTTTAAAAATAAACTTCTTTATGATTTTTAGCTCTAAATATTTGGTTCATATACCTTTTTTGTATACTGATATATCTATGATCCTGTAAAAATGTCTCAGGTGAAAAGGAATCATAAGCTGAAAAAGTTTAAGAAGTCATGATAAAAACCATTAAAAAAAAACAGTGAAAACAGTTGCATGTGCTCTTAACAAATATTGCCAGGGTCTTATACATCAGTAGAAACAAGTTTACGTTTCTGAAGAATGTGGGTTCCAATCTGTAAGCAAAAACCACTGCAAAGTGCAGCTTGATACTTAAGAAGTGCACCCCCTTTCTACTAATAACCCTTCTCCTCTACTGGCTCTTTTACCATAAGTATGGATATATCAGAAAGCTGTAATTCTTATTAAAAGTCTCATGCAGATTCATAGCAAAATCTATATAGATTAGAGAACTGAAGAACAAACAGACAACGCACAAAATAGAGCTCAAGTCACTCAGTGTATATAGTTTCTACATCAGTGTCAGCAAGATGAGAATAGCAAGACTGGTACCAGCTGCCTGAAAGAAATGTAGAATTATCAACAAGTTTCCTCCCCACATTACACTTTTTTTGTTCTCAAAGCAACAGCAACACAGATTCAAACTCAGTCATCTCCAATCCACTTGAGTCAAAGTTTAAGTGGGGTTGGAAATGTCAGAAAAAAAAGAAAATGACAGTTGACTGAATTACATTATTTAAAAATATACAACTAAGTGTAACAGGATATCAAGGATTCGCCCTGCTTTGGTTTCATTTACAATATGAAAATAATGGCAGATGCCAGCAGGAGCTGTGAGGGTATGAAGGACTTGCATACTTAGAGGCAGGCCTATGAAATGCTTTTTTTACCTCTCACCCATGATAATAAACATTGTCAGAATTAAACAGACTTTGACTGGTAATGGGTACACTCAATGAGTGAATATTAAATTAGATGCCGGCTTACTTTTCAGATAGTAATAGAGTAAGTAAAAACGCAAAACTCTTCATGGACAAGACAAACCAAGGGCAGACTATAGCAGTACTAGATTTTTCTCAGATTTAGCACAAACAGCTGTGTATAGGGTACCTTAAGTACACAATCACAATTTTATGGGTTTGCTTTGTTTTGTTTTTATGTGCATGTATGTGTGTTGTTCTTGTTTTATTTCTGAGGCAGGGTTTGTTTGTGTAGCCCTGGTGGTCCAGGAATTCTCTCTGTAAACCATACTAGCCTCGAATTCAGAGCTCAGTGTGACTCTGCCTCCTAAATGCTGAAATTAAGGGATGCCCCACCAAGTTTGCCCCCCAAATTTTCTAAGTTGCATTGGGAAGAACAAGGAAACCTGATGGAATAAATACAGAACACGGAAACACTAATCACATGTCCCAGCAACTCATACTGTGCTTCCCAAGGTGTTGATGAAAATACCCATAAAGTGAAAAATGCCATTGCTGCCTAAGAATGTGTCTTAGCACATTTACGTTACCACTACAAAATACTTGGGACTGGGAACTTTATTCAGAGGCTTATTTGTTTTGGTATGCCGGCAGCTGGAAAGTGTAAACATCATAAGACAGCATCCTAATGAGAGCCTCCTGGCTGCACTGAATCATGATTAGGAATGAGAGACTGACTGCTACATTCAAAAGAGCCAAGTAAGTGGGGTAAACTCACTTCCCCAAAGCCCACTCTCTAGAAAACTTACATAGCCTGTGAAACCTGGCATACTCCCTGGAAACAATATACATCCAACGTGAAGGTGGGGCCCTATACAATGTACTTGCTCTAGCCCTACCTCAAGGGCCCTGTCACTTCAGTATCACCACACATGGAGCTAAACTTTCATAACCTGGACCTTTGTGGGACAAACCACATGTGAATGAGAGCAGAGTATAAGCAATTTTTCCAAAGCCCAGTCATGTAACTATGACACCTTTATACTGTCTTCATTCACATCCCTCCCTCCCTTGAAAACCATGCCCTACAGCCTTTTACTAGTGTCCTGGCCCTCATAGGAGCTCTTTTTGAACACACATGTCTAAAGATTCAAAGTTAGTGCCACATACGAGAGGAGACATGCGACATTTGTCTTTTTGAAACTGGATGACCTCACTCTGAATGATTATTTCCTGTTCCATTCACCTGAAATTTTCATAACTTCATTTTCTTAACAGCTCAAAGATATTTCAATGTGGTATTATACCTTATTATCTATTCACCAGTTGATGAACATAGAGGCTGTTTCCATTTCCTGGCTACTGCAAGTAGAGAGTAAATAAATTATATGTAGTGTGGGCTGTAGAGTCCTTTGGTCATATGCCCAAGAATGGCAGAGATTGATCACGTATTTCACCTATTCCTAGGTTTTTGATGAATTTCCACACTGATTTCCATAGTGGTTACACCAGTCTGTATTTTCAACACAGTAAAAAGTGTTCCACACCAGCAATTGTTACCATGTAATTAAGGGATTACTTAATTTGTTTTGATTGTTTTGTTTGTTACATTCTGACTGGAGTGAGATGAAACATAAAAGTAGTTTTAATTTTCACTTCCCTATAGGCTAAGGATATTGCAAAAAATTTAAATGCTCTCTAGCCATTTGGCTTTCTTCTTTTTGACAACTCTGTTTAATTCATTCACAAATATTTAATTGGATTGTTTCTTAGGGTTACTATTGCTGTGATGAAACATCATTTAAAAAGCAACCTGGGATGGAAGGGTTTGCACATCCCAAGTCCAAGTCCATTGAGGAAAACCAAGGCAGGAATTCATAGACCAGGAACATGGAGGCAGGAGCTGATACAGAGGCCATGGATGAGTGCTGCTTATAGAATTGCTCCCCCATGGCTTGTTCAGCTTGCTTTCTTATAGAACCCAGGACCATTAGCCCGGGATAATACCACCTACAATAGGCTGGGCATTCCCCCATCAATCTCTAATAATGAAAATGTACTACAGACTTTCCTATAGCTGAGGCACTTTCTCAGTTAAGGTTTCTTCCCCTCAGATGACTGTAAGTGGTGTCAAGTTAATATAAGGCTAACCAGAAAAGGTTCTAATCATGATGTTTAGTTTTTTAGTTCTTTTATATTCTACACACTAATCCTCTGTTAGATGTACTTCCCCTTTTGTAGGCTGTCTCTTCACTCAAATGATGATGTACTTGCTGTACAGAGGCTTTTTCATTTATCATGCAGTCTAGATTCATCAATTCTGAGGAGAAAAGGTGGAGAGACTAGGGTGTAGTTGTCTAAACAGAACCAATAAGAGAAAGGGAAAGATAGACCCAGAGGTTTACAAAATACCCAAGGCAGCATCTGTTTAATGCACTTATATCTTTAGGCTTCTCTAGTCCATAATATACAAAATTGTTACTATTATTTCTTCCACAGCTTGGTGTTATGAAATATTGGTTTAAGATGCGTAACATTTATTTATGCTATGGAATATTTGTTTAATGATACAAATATGTGTTGTATTGTTTATCTTTTTTTTTTAAACAATCTTTTTCATTTTTACATACCTATCCCAGTTCCCACTCCCTCAACCTTCCTCCTGCTCTCCTCTCCTTTTCCCCCAACCCCCATCCACTCTTCAGAGAGGATAAGGCTTCCCATGGGGAGCCAACAAAGTCTGGCACTTCTCTTTGAGGCAGGACCAAGACCTTTCCCCTATGTCTAGACTACCTGAATTATCATCATAGAACCTTCCTCCAGCAACAGATTTGTTGCATCCTTTTATGTTGCATTTGTTTAACTCTGTAAAGCTGTGTTAATTTGCCTGCCTCAAATCTTTGATTGATCTAATAAAGAGCAGAATGGTCAATGCTATGCAGGAGAAAGGATAGGCAGCACTGGTGGGCAGAGACAATAAATAGAAGGAGAAAGCTAAGGAAGAGTGAGGAGCAAGAAAAGGAGAAGGGAAAAAAGATACCAGTCATCTACATAGCCAGCCATAGAGTAAGAAGGAAAGATACATGGAATAAAGAAAGATAAATGCCCAGAGGCAAGCCATAATTAAAGAGAAACAGGATAATTTAAATTAGAAAAGCTGGCTAGACCTTGAAATTTACAGGCAAGTGGATGGAACTTGAAAAAACCATCATGAATGAGGTAACCCAGTCACAAAAAGAGGAACATGGTATGTACTTGCTCATATATGGATTTTAGACTGTAGAGCAAAGGATCACCCAGAGGATCTAGGATACAAGGTGTATTCTAAGAGGTTCATATAAGGTTCCTCACAAAAGGGGGGGAGGGATAAGTCCCCCAGAGCACAGGGAAAGTGGGGGGGGCAGTGAATGGAGAGAGAACTAGGAGAAAGAGAAGGGGAGGAGAGGAAAACACATGTGACTAGGAAGATTGAATCAGGGTAGGAATAGAAGACGAGAGAGAGAGAGAGAGAGAGAGAGAGAGAGAGAGAGAGAGAGAGAGAGAGAGAGAGAGAGAGAAAGAGGGAGCCGTTATTGGTTTGAAGAGAAAACTGAACCTAAAGAAAGGTCTAGAGACCTACAAGATTGACTCCAACTAACAATTTGAGCAACCGTGAAAAGGCTATCATAAATGCCCTTCCCTGATAGTGAGATCAACAACTAACTTATCCACCATCATGGAGCCCTCATCTAGTGCCTGTTGGAAACAAAAGCAAACACCCATATCTAAACACTGAGTCAAACTAGAATCCAGATGCAGAAAGGACAAAACCAGGTTTCAGAAACACATAAAGACAGCTGACCTGAACAAGGAGGAGCTAATACCCCCCCTCAGACTGATAGCTGGGAATCCAGCATGGAACTGATTCAGACCCCCTGAATATGGGTCTCAGCTAGAAAGACTGATCAGTCTAAGGGACCTCAGACAGTAGAACCAGGATGTATTCCTGGTGCACAAAAGGACCTTTCAGACACATCCCCCATGGAGGGATACTTCCTTAACCTAGAGACAGGAGAGAAGTCCTAGTCCCTACTTCAAATGACTTGACAGATTTACATGACCCCACCTGGATAGCATAGCCCTACATGTGGAAGGGAGGGGAGGGTGGTCAGGGTGCATGTGAGTTGGGAGAGAGGGTAAGAGGGAGTGAGGGAGGAAGAGAGGGAGAGGGAACTGGGATCGACATGTAAAATAAAAAAATAATAATAATAAAAAGAAAAAGAAAAAAAAAAAAGAAAAGCTGGCTACAAACCAGCCAAGCTAAGGCTGGGTATTCATAGATAAGAATCAGTCTCTACATATTCATTTGGGAGCTTGATGGCAGGTCCACAAACAGAAAATAAAACAAAACAAAAATTAAAAACAAAAACAAAAACTACAGCTTGTTCTATATCTCAATTATTTTAGGTGAGAAAACAGCTCAATAAGTTTCTAGGTAACTGTACTGGATAGTTTTTTTTTTTTTTCTGGCAACTTGACACAAGCTAGTGTCATCAGAGGAAGGAGCCTCAGGTGAGGAAATGTTTCCATAAGATCCAGCTGTAAGGTATCAATGGAGTAGGGTCTCTTATAAGTAAAATCATGTCACTTGCAAATAAGGATAATTTGGCCCCTTCCTTCCCTTTATGTATTCCTTCACTTCCTTCACTTGTCTTATGGCTCTAATACTTCAACAAATTGAGATAGTGAATATCCTTATCTTTTTTGTTGTTGTTGTCTTTGTTTTTGTTTTAGAGTGCTTTGAATTGTTTCACCATTTGGCAAGCTTTGGCTAAGGGCTTGCTGACTATTACCTTCATTATGTTAAGATATGTCCCTTGTATTCATTGATTCTCCAGAACTTTTATTATAAAGACATTTGGGACTTTTCCATAGGTTTTCTTCTATATCTAACTAGATAATTATTTAGTTGTTTCTGTCCTTGAGTCTATTTATATAGTGAACTAATTTACATGTGTCGAGTCATATACCTATACCTCTGGAGTAAAGCTGATTTGATCATGGAGGGTGATCTTTGTAAGGTGGTCTTGAATTAGGTTTGCAAATATTTTATTGAGAATATTTTATTGTGAAAGATGGATCTAGAGTTTTCTTTATTTTTGAGGCCTTTGTCTGGTTTTGCTATCAGGAAAATACTAGATTTGTAAAAATTAATTTGGAATTGTTTCTTCCTTTCCTATTATAAAGAATGATTTGAGGAGTATTGGAATTATTTCTTCTTTGAAGGCCTGGTTGAATTCTGTACTGGATTCTTTTGGCCTTGAGTGTTGTTTAGATGAGAGATTTTAATAACTGCTTTTATCTCATGAGGTTTAATTGGTCTGTTCACATTAATTATTTAATCTTTGATTTAATGTTGAAAGGTGCAATATGCCAAGAAATTCATGTACTTTTGTTTAGATTTTCCAGCTTAGTGGAATGTGTCCTTATGATCCTGGAAAGTTCCCCAGTGTCTTTTGTAATCTCTTCTGATGCAAAGGACCACTGAAATAATGAATTGGTTCTTTGAAAAAAATTTTTATCAATGTTTTTAGTGAGCCTATCACATATACATGTATTTATAGTGAGTGCTATGTCAAGTTCTGAAGGAAATTTGAAGGACATATAGGCCATCTGTTGTGCTGTTCTGTTACTAAATGTCATTGTGTAGTAACGTCCTGGTATCATCATATAAGTACAATGCACTGATACTCAGTGCCATTACTCTGGCTGTGACTGTGTCTTACACTCATATATCCTTTACAGATGAACTGGTCCATGGGAAGAACCATTAGAATACATTGCAACGAGATTAACCTAAACTAATAAATACCACTGCCAGAGTTTGGAACAAGAACAATACTGCTACAGGAAAATCAGGATGATGCAAGTGTGTTTTGATTTCCATACTGATTTCATGTAAGTTCTCTGGTGTTTTCTTAAAATAAAAGTAAAATTTTCTGAGTAGCAGGAATCGTATCTGTTTGATATATCTTGTTTGTAAACAAAATATGTTTGACTGTATATGTAACATATTGGCAGACTAAAGTTACCATTTTAGATAATGAAAACTAAGTTAATTATAGCACTATATAATTTGTTAGTGCTAATATGCAACATTAAAGTTTGTATCTTTGTTCTTCATTGTATTATACCAATAATACAACTTATTTGAAGAAGCTTGAACTCTCTGGTCAAATGTGATGACTTGTAGTTATGATAACTGCATCTTATCTCTATTTATTGACAAAAAAAAGATGTAATTTTACATCAGCTCTAGTGCCTACATCCCTGCAATCCAATGGCCTTGCCTCTTCCCCTTCGAGAAATGACATCTGATCCACAGACTTACATGCATTACTGTAGTGTGGTACCCACACAACAAGTATTTGTGACTGCTGAACTGTGAAGTATACTGTACTACAACACAACCCTTATCAACAGAGTAAAACTGTGTGCATACTATACAGTGAATAAGTTAATTACACAATTACTATTTGTTTATGCTGCACAAATGGTTTTATGTGTGCTTTTTATCAAACTGTTCACTTTCTGATACATTTTTTCACAGACACCAATTTGAGAGGACTTCATGAATGGAACTATCCTACAGTTTGATAAGGATACACCAAAGCTATAGATGAATGAAAATATGACCCAGAACATCCATTCCATGAAGCCAATTTACATATGTTGAAGGTTTGTTTTGAAATATATCAATAAACATCCCTAAATAAATTGAGTCAAATTGTGTGTATCCTTCATATGTGCACTGAGGTTGCAAAAGAAAGCTTGTTACTTGGGTTGAATCCAATTAAAAAGTTGTGTTTTGGTTTGGGATGAGACTTGGAGCTGAGCAAAGTGAAATAAACAGATCCCTCTTTGGATATATCTCACTTCACACTCTCTTGTAACAGGCCCACTTCCTTCTGTGCAAACAGAAATAGGAGGCTGCAACTTCAGTCCCTTCCTCTCTCCCAAGTGGAGAAAGGGTAAGCTTGAGCCGTGATAGAAAGATAACACCATCAACTACAACAAAGGGAACTCTCAAGGAAGATAAAATAAGCCATGTGTTCTGAAGTAACCCACATACAGTAAAATTATGACCCTTCTATCTTTATACACTTGGGTACAGTTTTCATGCACTATTATAGTCTTGTATTATATATCCTTAAATCATCTGGCAAAAGTTCCTGCCTCTGCCTAATGCTGGCTCTAATTTAGGATGAACAACTACTCTCATAAAGAAAAACTGCTGCTGCTGCTGTTTATTAGGCTGCAGAAAGGTCTCACTGACTAATGTCTCAGGATTAAATGAATGTGGAATAATAAGAGCTGATTTATTTGTGCTCTGCTAGGATAAAGCTGCCACTGATTTTACAAGAAACTATTCATCTGAGGCCCACTATAGCTAGTAAATTGTGGCTGTTGCTGAAATTAGTCTCCAGGCCTTCATGTAATCTACAGTGTGAAGGAGCAGAGTGGTAATAAAGCCATTGTGGGCACTTGGTTTATTTAAAAGGTCCCCCCTTATCACCATCTTCAGGGATTCTAAAAAGTCTACCTTCTGAGATATCTTTGAGAAATTTACCACCCCTTGCCCTTGAGCTACATTTCCAGCTGAAGAATTTGGGGGTCAGAATTAAAAGTGTATAGCCCCCAATAATTACACATTGATGTAATCACATCTGTCATCTATTTTTTGATCCAACAAACAAGAAAGGCATGTTCCCAGTGACAGTCAGAAAGAAGCAATCTCAGGACAAAAAGAATTGTAAGGAAGTATGAGGATTCTGCCTCCAAAAGGTGTCTTCACAAGACTTCTAGCTCCATCACTTTCAAAGTTAGTGGCTTTTTGTTTTGTTTTGTTTTGTTTTTTACAAAGAGCTCTTTTCTAGGGATTTTCACTAGTCAAAATGTTGAAACAAACCAATGGAAAAGCCACTCAACAGAAATTAATAAAAGTGAGCACAGATGTGAAACCCAAGACCACACTCACTGTGGTGGCCCCAGAGAATGATGGAGACAGTAGAAATCACTCTAAATCCTTAGAGAACAGAAGCTTTCAGAGACTAAAATCCTATTTTAGGAACCACTCCTTAATTTATTCTGTTTCACTATAGTTATTCAATTGCTGAACAACAGCAAAACCACACATATATTAATAAGAACCAATGAAAATTGTAATTGCTTCTCTAAGGAATGGTTTCCTCCACACCATCATTAACAGTACTGTCAGAAATCATTTGACGTTGCTCTTCATTGCATCTGTCAGAGCTTGCCAGATTGTTTATGGGAGCATGATAGTGTTCACAGTTTATGACCAAAAAAATGATGAAAAGAGCAACTGCAACAGAGCATTCACATGGTGCTTACTATATGCCTGCCAGAGTTACTATATGCCTGCACCCAACACAATACTATCTCACTGAGGCTCTGATTAATCTTAGTAGGATGGGACAATTTACCCCACTTTAAAATAAAGAAATTAGAGGGGGAAAAGACAAAAATGTATCTAATTTTTAAGTAGGGGGAAAGGGCATGTGTCTCTTATTGAGTTTCTGATTGTTCTTTTATTTTACCAAAGTTCAGAAAACTTGGCCGTCTGTGTGAAATATCACCAGAACATGAAAATGAGCTTATATTAGCATGTATTCTATTAATGTAAGTATGATTGTACTTAATTTTGGTTTCTATAATTCTACTTTCTCTGCTAAAATATCATTAGAAATAGATCCCATATTGGGCATAGGAAGTCAGACCTAATCCCAGCACTTGAGAGGCTGAGGCAGGAGGATCAAAAGTTTGAAGATAGCTTAGCCACATAGCAAGATCCTGTTTAAATGGACAAAGACACAAGAATATAACACTTCCCCATCCTGGTTTCCCCACCATGTTCCCCAATGCATCTTCTCATAGTTGCTCATTTGGACCCACAATTTAGGGTCAGTAGGGGGTGGTAATGGCTGATTCCTAAGAAAGATGTAGTCTAGTCACATGACGGATGACCTGACTGAGAAAACAAGAGGAGGTGGAAAACACCCAGCATCCCAATGCTTGTACATGACCAAATATCCTCCACCAATTCTTCATAGTAGTGTTCAAGACAAAAAGGCCATCTGCCATCTTCTGTGGCTGTAGAACTCTCTTTAGCTAGCTGGGACTAGTCATAGACTTCAATGTCTTTTGGCTCCATGTATACAATAAAACTACCATGTCTTCATGCGTGAAATAATCTGGTGATAGCTTGCTTTGGTTGATGTTAAACCTAACATTTCACTGTAAGCTTTGGTAAGATCAGGTCAGGGGAGTAGATGGATAGAGAGAATCCATTGAGCATTGTTAAAAATGTCAGCCTGGGCTTCATCTGTACCAGTCAGAGGCGTAAAGTATTTACTGTGCTTCGTGATTTCCTTCCCCTCTCACACCAGGCAAGAATTCTACAAGAAATGCTTCTCCATTATGGAACTTGTTGCTTTACCACTGCAACTGTATCAAAGCTAGAGGCCAGTAGGAGTTTGTGTCCATTTTCCTGCTTTCCTTATCATTGTTGAATCTGCCTTCACCAACTCATTAACAAAAGCTGTTTCCAACATCTACTAATGATTTTTCACAAGTGTAGTGAGAATATTGTATTTTAATGTAAGAGCTATCATCTTGGTCTGTGCTACTCAAAAGGTTGCATGCATATTAAGCATCATTGGCATCACCAGGAAGTACTCATAATCTATGCCTCATGTGACACTTACGGAATCAGAATATGAAATTTCATAAGAATATATGTGCACACTGCAGCTCTGGGATCACAATGAAGGTAAAGGGAAGCGGGAGAGCTCTAACAAGAGTGAATTCAACCTTATGCCATTCCTTGGGCCTCCACCTTGTTTTCTGAACTAGTATCTAACTGTCTTAGTGCTTACTAATGGTACTGAAGGGCTGGCCATCAGGCTTCAGGGATCCACATGTTTCAGCCTTCCCAAGTTGGGAATACAAGCATGAGATATTTTGCCTGAGTTATGGGCATGGATTTGGGTCCTTGTGCTTGCATAATAAGCCTCTACACAGTTATTGAGGGCCAGCAATTAATAGTCTCCTTTACCTTTTCCCCTTACAGAATGTACCTATAGCTCTTGCACATCTCCAATGTCCACTGAATTAAAGACAGAATCAGAATGGCCAGGCATTCTGACCATTCAGTCTGCCCTGGAGGCTTTTAGGAGTTTAAAAGAAACCTTCATGGGTCTGCAGCATTCTTTCTTTCCAGAACTTAGCATGGTTTCTTATACTTCTGTGGGGAATATTTTAAACTTTGGATGTGTCTTGATTTTCAATTTTATGATTTAAGTTTTAATATATTTCAAAAACATGCATAATAACTTTATTTATGGTTACAGTGTGATACTTCAATATACGTATGACCATTTTCTTTTTCTAAAGTTATTTCAAGATAAGAAGGTGCCCTTAGGTTTGTCAGTTGGCTGTGCCCATTTTTTCATTAGCTTTCCTAAAGATACTGTGCAGAAAAAAAATGCAACTATTAAAGAAAGTCATAAAATATTTTATGATTTAAAGTGACTGAAGAAAGAATGTTGGATATTTTCTTTGAGTGGAATTTTAGGGCCTAATCAGTGAGTCACAGATTGTTACACAATTGAAGGATCTTGAAGGCCACACATGATAAAATCTTGATAGGAACACTTATCTATCAAGGTTTTCATGACCACTTTTGAAAACTAATCAACAGATAATACAATGTCCTGGTGCAGCCAAAGTTCAACTAATCCCCAAAAGGTTTTCTGAGTGCTTCCCCAGTGAGTGGATTATTACTTCTTTCATGGTGAATAAGAAAGCACAATAGTCATCAGAGTATTCTTTCCAGAAAGATAGACTCACCTTCTCAAACCAGTCCAGTAGCTCCTGGACTCTGGCCACCTAGAAGAAAATCTCATTAATTTGGTATGATTGAAACTGGGGGTTGATCAGCCAAATCAAGTTTTTATCAAAGTTGGAAATATATTTACATTGTACCTTAAATGTTTTCTCCCAATGTATTTTAAGTATGAAATGTGGTCTCCATTCTATATTGTATAATAGTCTTTCCTTGGAATACAGCATGCCAATTAGAGTTCTTCATTGATTTTCTTGTAAAATCCTTATCCATAATTCATTATCTATGGTTTTCAATTTCTGAAGTTGATAAAGAACTTAACATTTAGCAATAAAGTTGAGAGTGGGAAATTTCTGTATTTTATCTATTTTCAAATTTTAATATATTTTGCCTACATTTATTATAGCAATGTTATAGGTATTTATATAGAAAGAACCTTCCAAGTTCCCAACATAATTTTCATAGAAATAATTACTAAGCTTTTGCATGTTAATAATATATAATTTTATGTGATATTCAACTTAATAGCAATCACTGATACCACAAGACAGGAACGGGGGCCTCTGTTTAGGTATATGCTTTAAAAGCCCAAATTTGGGTACAGTTCTGCTATTCAACATACCCATCTAAAGTCCACATACTTCTTTTACCCATGTTCCTAATATAAGGAACCTGAAACTCTATGACAAAATAGCCACCAATATAGGTAAGGCCTGGAAACATGGGTTAAGGGTATTCACATATCTCATGCAACTTTACTGCATCTACTATAAGGATTTAAGGTCAAAGGCTGCATGCTTGTGGGAATGGAATATTTTTCTGTTAACACAAACTGCCTAGAACACCAAACATTTTGAGAAATGAAAATTTGAAGAGGACTTTCCTAATTACTGTCATGGTGCATGTATCTAATAAGGAACACAAGACACTTTCTTTCCATAAATATCTGTTTAAATGATTAATTTTACCTTCAACTATTTATATGCAAAGGATATGGACTTGCATTTGTAACCTTGTACAAGGCCCACCAGCAGAAGGGTTAAGCTTGGTACAAACTTTTAAGTATTCAGGTCTCACTGATGGTAAACCTACAATCTAGTTGTTGGAGCTATGGTATATACTAGAACAAGTTTAGGGAACCAGGGTACACATCCTACATATTGAGTAGAGATTATTTCTTAATCTTGAAAGACAGTGAATGGAGGTTGATTAAATGAGCTCCTTCTGTTCTCTTCACTACATCTCAATACTGAATTTAGTAGAAGATTACAATATATAACTCACCAACTTTTGAAAATTTAGAATATCAACATAGAGAACACATCAAATGAGGCCCAGGTACATACTACACAGGAACAATCACTATTTTTCTTTTGTGCTTTCCTAGATTTTTCTGGCTTTAATATTAACAGTGATGTTACTGAGTCACACAGTATTTTCCATGTGCCATGGGACACCCTCTCATCACTCCAGTTTAATGGATGAGATGAAAATGGCTGGGCCATTTTAAGCTACACTTTCTGACTCCAGGGTACTTTGATGAATCCATACTGATTTCTTTCTCTAAAAAAAAATCTCTAGTACCTTCTTTGTATTTTCTACTTTCTTGAAATAATATTGTACCTTACAGAGCTTACAAAGCAAACATCTTAGCTATGTCAGATGGATAATTTACAGGATATAACCATTTTATAAATTTCCAACCCTAACATCATATATGATAATAAATAAAAGATATTTTCTAAATTATTCCTATAACCTAATTTCTCTGAGTCACATAATATATGAAGGATGGCATTTAACTCCCAGGCCATGAAGACTCCAGAAATACTCCTGGTCATCATTTTTATGTACATCAGTTATTTTATGTTTATGCTATAAGTGTGCATTTCAGTTTTGATTCCAAAGCAAGCAATTCTACTTCTGTCATTGGAACATTAACTTGTTCATTTAATCTAGAGTTTCACATTTATTATGGCAAACTCTAAGTCATTTACTGCTTCCACTTAAGTCAAGGTTATCAAGGAATTTATAGGGTACTTTACTATTTCCCAGTATAGTACCTATGAGAATTACAAACAATCATATCAAATTCACTGGTCCTAAGATATTATTTTACAAATATAACTCCAAACTATATCTGAACTAAGATGATCAATAAGAAATACTCATTTCACCTAAAGAGAATACAAAAAACTCCTAGTAAAATTTTCATTATAAAAACTTAGTTCCAAGAATTTAAGCGTGTGGTCCTAAGTTAAATTCAGTACAAAAAAAAACTTAATAGCCTACAGTGGTTTAAATTGCTTGTATGAGTTGTCAACATTTATGCATCAAATTTGCATGAAACATCACAATTCCAATTTCCATTGAAAATAGTCAAATATATTCACCCAACCACTGGAGTTGTATAGCCCCAAGGATTTTCTTGTCCCTCAGTCGCTATCATCTCCTGTCATCCATACATTCTTGTTCAGTTACTTAGCTCTCTAAGTAGACATTGCGAGTGTTTGATTCTAAAGCTTATAATACACCTATCTTAGTGTACAAATAAGTTAAAGCTTAATGATTCAAGGAAGTCTTTATACCACTTACAGATGTGTCTTGCCAAGACTCACTGATGATCAATTATATGAATTAAAACCAAGAGCTTTGCTGAAATTTTAGTAAATTTATATCAACTTCATTCTACTTTTATTCTTTTTAAGTCATAGGGTTTTCCACTATATCATAGCAAGAAGCTACAATAATCTGACAAGATTAATTCTTTACATTGATCATTATAATATAACTCATTCCTGTGGAATTCCCCAGCCCATTACTCTACTTTTCCAATTCAGTAAGCAAAGATGATGTGTGATGACTTTTAGAGTTGTTCAGAGCTGCCACAGTGAACATGCAATCCTAGCAATTCAGATGAGTTACTTCCATCATTATTTCAGCATTTGAAACAGATTTTAAACAGGTGAGGAAAATTCAAGTAAATCTGCAGTGAAGGTACCACATCATGACCAAGTTTTATTTGCATTGTATTTAATTTCAGCAACTATGGCCTCTTAACAAATGGGAGTTGTGGCTTTCTGATAGTAACAAGTGGAAAAAGTGTAAAACCTAGTGTTTCTGCTATCTTCACTAACCATACTTATAAATTAATTGGCAATGTGTTCTTTGGGTCACTAGATTTTAATTCCAGTCCCGAAATTATTTTTAAATCACAGAACATAAAACTATTGCTATGGGAATTCTTTAAGAATAATTCTGCCCTGTGTAATACAGTGCTCCTATAAATGTATGCTTAAACACGTTGCAAGAACTTGTTTGGGTCAAAAAGGTAAAATATTATAACAGAATGAGCAAAATTCTTTATGAAGGCATTTTAAGATTTTAATCCTCTCACCAGCTTTCTTCTTAGATAAAAGACATGTGTAAGTCTGGTGTTATGGCTTTCACTAAATCATTTAGGTGGACCACTTATCACTAATTCTTTGTGCAGCTTGCCAAAATGCAGAAATGATATGCTTTTAGTTTGCAAGATGCCAAAACAACCATGCATTCAGTTCTCTCTGTCAGTTGGCTTTATCCAAGCAGCTGTCAACAGAATCCAGCTTGATCTTCAGGGGAAAGAGAAAGGAGACATGTTGAATTTTCTATTATTATTTTTTTTTAGACTTGACTTTCTTATTTTAATTCTTTGAGGATTTCATACAGTATATTTTCATCATATTATTTCCCATCCCCCACCTCCTCCCAAATCCTATTCAACCACCCAGTCAACTTCATGTTTTTCATCTCTCTTGAAAAGAATGGGGGAACATTCATTTAAAACTCTGGAGTCAGATTTGTAATGGCTAACGGATCCTAAGCATGTGTCCTGTCCTGGCATGTGGTTAATATGCCCAGTGTTACTCCACTAAAGAAAAATGACTTTCCTTCTCCTATCAGATAGCATTTACTAATAGCTTCTTGAGCAAAGGTGGGGCTCTGAGCCCACTTCACCTTCTCTGTGCTGGGGTTTTCTATAGCTTGAGCTTATACAGATTTTACATAAGCTGTTGTAATCACAGTCTCTGTGAGTTCATTTGTGCATCTTCTGCTCTGTTATATCTGGAAGATACTGTGTTCTTGGAGCAACCCACCACCTCTGGTTATTATAATCTTTCTGCCCTCTCTTCTGCATAGACCCCTTAGTCATTAGTGGAGGGGTATGATAAAGCCCATTCAGGGCTAAATACTCCAAAGTCTCTCACTCTCTACACCAATATTGTCCAGTTCTAGATATCTGTGATAATTATCAGCTGCTGCAAAAAGCTTCTCTACTGAAGGGTGAAAGACGCACTGATCTATAGATATTGTCGTAAGTCATTAGGAGTCATTTCTTTGCTATTTTCATTTAGCAGAATAATAGTAACACCTTTTCCTCTGGGCTTGTGATATATATAACCTCAGGTTATTTGTCTCATAAACATTATCAGTTATGGTCCCAATTCATGGAATAAGCCTTAAATTCAACTAAATGTGTCTTGTTCCTCCCATAGCATTTGTACCACTACTGCACCAGTGGGCATATCTTTCTTCTTTCTTCTTCTTTTTATTAATAATATAATTTAAAAATTTTACATGTCGATCCCAGTTTCTTCTCCTTCCCTCCCTCCCTCCCTCCCTCCCTTTTACCCTCTTTCCCCTGTGACATGCACCCTGGCCACCCTCCCCTCCCATCCCCCACCCCCATTCCACTTGTAGGGCTATGCTATCCAGGTTGGGTCATGTAAATCTGTCAAGTCATTTGAAGTAGGGACTAGGACTTCTCACCTATCTCTAGGTTAAAGGGGTATCCCTCCATGGGGGATGTGTCCACAAGACCCTTTTGTGCACCAGGAATAGATCCTGTTTCTACTGTCTGAGGTCCCCCAGATTGCTCAGTCATTCTAGCTGAGACTCATATTCAGGGAGTCTGAGTAAGTCCCTTGCTGGGTTCCCAGCTATCAGTCTACGGGGGCCCATTAGCTCCTCCTTCATGTGTTTCTGCAACCTGGTCTTGTCCCCTCTCTCTGCATCTGGATTCTAGTTTGACTCAGTGTTTAGTTATGGGTGTTTGCTTCTGTTTCCAACAGGTACTAGATGAGGGCTCCATGATGGTGGATAATTTAGTTGATGATCTCACTATCAGGGAAGGGCATTTATGATAGCCTTTTCACGGTGGCTCGAATTGTTAGTTGGAGTCAGTCTTGTAGTCTCTAGACCTTTCTTTAGGTTCAGTTTTCTCTTCAAACCAATAATGGCTCCCTCTTTTATGTTCTCTCTCTCTCTTCCTTCCTCCTTCCCTACCTCCCTCCCTCCCCCCCCTCTCTGAATTTTCTATCATTTTCCAAGAAAGAAAAAAAAAGGAATGCTAGTTTGCTAGGTGTTTTGAGACAAGGAAGCCATGTATGAAATAGGTCTTTTTCACTTATTAGGAAGTAGATATGGAAGAGGAAAGGAAAAAACAACTTGATGATTTCTACTTAATTTCAAGATGCTAAATGGACTCTCTAATGAATGGGAGCATGGGGAGAGTGCAGATACAAATCAGTCTTCCCCTAGTGAACATCCAGTGAACATCAGTTGTTAAATTGCAGTTTGCTTTATCTCTCCATTGTGCAAAATCCACCAACTCTATAGGGTACAAGCACTTAGAATAGGTCGGTTTGTCTTGAGAATGTACTAGAAGCACATCAAAAAGTGCAAACATTTACACTAGGCTTATATTCAACTATGAAGTGGAACCAAATGAAGAAAATAGGGCTTTAAAAGACCAGTTGTGCTTATTTTCATACCTAAATATTATCTCTAAAGTTGTTATAATACACAAGGCTTTTAAGCTCTGGGAGTCCTCTCCTTACATTCGAGAATTTTGGTCATACAGAATTCCATTTTTTTTTAAAATAAAAAAGCAAAACAACTTTTCTAGGTGGATAAAAAGGCTCACTGCACAAGGTTAGCTGTTGGTTTGGAGGAACAAGTCTGCAATCCAAAGACACACATGCTCAGTGTTGCTTTAGGGCTTTAGGAGAGTAGATGCACAAAAAAGCAAAGCCTTAAATCTCATCATCTGCAAAGGAGTGATTGTTTTCTTCAACATAGGGGAGTATAAAAATCTATTAACACACATTGTTGAATTTAAAGCTAAGCCTGGAGTGGTGGTTATTCTTGGTTGTCAACTAGATTACTATGTGGTCAACAAAACTTTTAGGAAGTAGAATGTAAAGAAAAATGAGGGAAAAAAGGCAAGTTATTCAAATTATTACCCTTACAAGGGCTTCAGAATAGCTTAACAAGCCTGGACACAGAAGTTAGTCATGAGAAAGTGTACTAAGATATTAAGTGAACACAGCTTGTTCTAAGAACAATAGTATGGGCATTACCATGATACATCAAATAACCATTAAGCTGAACTTTAGCTTTTACCTCCTATAATAATACGAGTCAGGCCCAACATGGAGTTCTGCCATTCTGAGATGGGTGACACAGGAAGATGCATGCTGGGTATGGAGCAGGCATTATGGAGATGGAGCAGGCATGCCCACATCTCCATTTTCATGAATGATAACAAGAAAACAGGCCCTGTCCATCCCAGAAACACACACATTTGCTTTCCAGTCTTTCATCTGATGCAGCTTGGGATTTCTCCTCCTACACATCTGCCCCCTTATGTTCTAGCATAAGAACAAAGCATCGTGTTCTTAGAACAGTGACTCTACCAAACAACTTGACAGAGAATATATGGACACATGGGTTGAGTAATGCCATGCCTTCTGCTTAGAGTCCATAATTCTAGGCATATGTCAGAGAAATTTTCAAGAAAGACTGACAATAATCATTGTCCATCAAGTATCTATATCCAAATAGTGTTTTCTAAGGAAGGACCTGAATCAGCTAGGATAGGAAAACTTTGGTTTCTAGAGAAGCCAGGGTATGATGAAGTTAAAGTTTGGCAGTAAAGCAAATACTAGGGAATAATTAACAGTTTTTACTACACTAATCTAGACTCAAGACACTTCAGCCCTTCTTCAAATCCCCAAAACCATTCGTATTTGTAAGCAGGTGTTGGATAGTTTCCAAAGAAGGAAAAATAAACCAAGTACCCAGTCAATTTACTTTCTGTTTGTTTGGATTTTTTAAAAATAGATTTTCTCTACTAAGCAATAGATATGTTATACCTGTTATCTCTGGCTCCAGTAAAAGTTTATAACTGCCATAATGTTACTGCAGGTCCAGAGTGGCTACCTCCAGTCAAATCTTACTTTAGATAGGAAAATTTCAGATAGCTGCTCCTGCCTTGTATTTTTGTATGTTCCATCCTCCTCTACATCTTCCCAGGACTAGAAGAGAGGATGAAGCCAGGCATCATGGTCCTCCTTATCATTCAAACTAAACTAAAATGAAGCCATTTGATCCATTTTATGAAAACAAAGTTTGCTTCTTGGATGCCATTTTAAAGAAATCTAAGAAACAACTTCCCCTGGAATAGTAAAAGTACAAGAGAATATAGGAAATAATTATATGTCACAAAGACAAGTCAAAGGCTGAAGAGCAGCACTTTGAAATGCAGAACGGACACAAGTTATCAGCAGAGCCCACTCAATAGATGTAGGCGTCATTAGTGCTATTTGCCAAATGTTCTAGTTTCCTGTGAATTAAAAAAAAATAGATTTAGCAATTCTCTCATTATTAACCTACTAGTTGTGTAGAAGAAGGTACACAACTAGTTCTGCCCAGTCAGTTCCAAAGAGAAAGAATATTCATCATTTCTGGTCACATTTACCTGCAATGATGAAGACAACCAGAGTACTCCTTTATGCCACCACAATTTCCAGATGATGCTAGTGGACCTGAGCAACAGACTGAAAAAAATGTTGGCTTGATAGCTGACCTACAGGAACATGAAACACACCAGAGAAAGAAAACTTTCATGTTTAATCCCCTGAGATATTGGGCTTGCATGTTACCTACATATGCTGAATGACATAAACCCTCCAACACTAAATCCCTTTCTAGATTTAATAGACAATTAATGACCAGCCATATGCCAGGTACTCTGCTCATTTCATCTTCATACTGACTTGCTATTTCACAGCACTGGAAAATGAGATAAAGTTTCAGCCTATGTCAGTGGTAGGTGCAAGGTATAAAGGCCAAGTCCAGGCTTGGTGGTGCACACTTGCAATCTCAGCACTCAGCAGTATGAGAAAGTGGGACTAGGAATTGAGGTCATTAGGCTGCATAATAATTTGGGGTTACTTTGCATTTTATGAGATGCTGCCCCAGAAGAAAGAAGAGAACTAGAGACAAATAGATGATACATAGATGACAGATAGGAAGATAATAGATAGATATAGATGATAAATAGGATATATTATAGAGATACATAATAGATAAATAGATATGTAGCAAATAGGTAGATATAAATAGATGATAGATAGATAGATAGATAGATAGATAGATAGATAGATAGATAGATAGATAGATTAGATAGATTAGATAAATGGAGAAAAAGGGGGGAGAAGGGAGAGACATATGAATTCTGACTTCGCCTCTACCACTCATTCAATTATACCCAGGATTCCATTTTTTCATCAAATCTTTTCTAATCCATTTTAGAACACTACTTTTAGCCTCCCAAAAAGTTTATAGTTCTCAGTATTCCTGTACATTAGAGATATTTTCTTCTTGAAATTGGCACATACTGGTAAAATCTAACCTTTAAAAATCACTGTCTTCAGAGAGCACAGAAAGAGCTCAGAAGTGAGAGTTAAAAGAACAATTTTCCTTTTAGTAATGTCTTCCATCCAGACAAGCGGGACAAAGGCAGCAATCTGAATGATCGGCTCTCCTGGACTCCTTATTAGCTGTCCCCAGCAATGGCAGGGCAGGAGCTGTGCACCACACTGCCACCTTCACTATAGAAGCACTCATTTCCCCATTCTGTGGCTGAGCAGGTGCTTGATGCAAAGCTGGACGGTGACCCAGTTTACTGCACTGCAGAAACAGAACAACACCCCAGCTGGGGAGGAGATATTCCAGCCTTACTCTTTTCAACGATATTTGTATAGATAAATGGAAGTTTATGTGCACACAGAGGATATATTGTCCTCCAGATGCACATGTGTAACTTCGATTCAGCCAGCAGTCATCATTATAATAACTGAGGTTTATAGAAGGTTCTTTTTCTAGAAGGATCCCAAAGAGCTTCACAAAACCCTCACAAATTACTGGCAAAGCCTTCTTTCAGAACCACATGGAGAATCTCCCTGCTAATATTATGCCTTCCCAGAACAACACGTCCAGATGTCAATGAGAGATTACCCATGTGTCAGGAGAATAGAATATTGGAGTCAAAACTGACCATGGAGCCAGGACAAGTGGAATTTTGCCCCAAATACATATAATAGCTATGTCTCTGCTCACCTATGGTGTTGTAAATGACAGCTGCTTACAGCTACCCACTAGCATGGCACAGTGGCTCAATACTGACAGTGGAAAAACAAATGACAATGCTGCAACCTCCTACAAACTTACAGGGGTTAGACATCGAGAACTGTCTTTTGGCTTTGTCTTCTTGCCATGTGTGACACAGGTTTGCTCATTCCAAATTTAATATTATGGACAAAAATCAGAAACTCAACTGCAAACTATTCCTAAAACAAAACAGCTCCCATATAACCAAAATGTGTTTTCTACTTGATAAGTTATGGTTTAGTTTGGGGTTCCCTCCAACCCTTGCCATCAGGACTTGAGTTGGAAGGTGATGTAAACTAAATCTTGCAGTTCTTGCCAGAAAATTGAATCATTTTTCTTTGATGCTTCTCATCCACATTCAGACCCACCTACTCACACTACAGGTAAGAGGAAGAGTTGGAACTCACATTCAGTTCTTTAATTCAAGGCCAAAGTCAAAATTAAGTATTCTAGTAAATATCAGTTATATTTACATATGCTACGCATCTTTCATTAAATGTTACACATTTTAAATACTTTTTGTCTTTAAAGCCAAACAGATCTTTGATGCCAAACTATACTTCATTTAGGCACATATGAGAAATCATCACACATTTTTCACAGTATAGAGCGAGTCTTCTTGTTCAACTAAAATGAGATGTTTGGAGATGTGAATCCATTATAATAGAAGTCTTAAAATCATATAAGGAGAGTAGAGTTAGCTCAGTGCTTAAGAGCAGTTATTGGTCTACTAGAGGACCCAGGATTGGATGTACTTATAGCTCTTCCAGTACACATAAGCTGGTTCACAACTACCTGCCTCTATGGGTACCCATGCCCTCCCCCTCCCCCCTGCCTCTCTCTTTCATACAAACACACACACACACACACACACACACACACACACACACACACACACAAAACTGGACAAATTCAAATTGTATCATAAGGTCCATATGAAAAGTAATGTTAGGGAAATAAAAATGCAAACACTGCTATATCTGGGTATTTGGAGGATTTAGAACATAACATAGGAAAGTCAGGAGGCAAAACTGGACTTGATGCTTGAAGAATGAAAAGTGCTGGAGTTACCTGGAGCTGACTGTGAACCTACAGTTGTGAACCACGTGATGAATGATGGAAACCAAACCTGGGTCCTCTGGAAGAACAGTAAGTGCTTTTAGCCATTGAGTAACCTCTCCAGCACTAAAGGATTTTCAGACTCCTATTATAATTTAGTCATATCAAGGACAAGGACATCCATGTAGCTCTTGCTACCTCCTTTTTCTGCCCGCTCAGCTAGTCCACTTCATTCCTGCCTCAAAGGTCAACAAACATGGGAGCCAACAGGACACATTTCTAAGTAGCACAAAGGTGTATAATTCCTTTTGTTTATTTAAGAGTGAATGTTCCAAACATATAAGATACTCCACTAAAATCAGGAACAGACCTCCACCTGAGCAGTTTTGTTGAGGTATTTGTCTACCCTTCATGAGTGGTCACTGAAAAGACCAGAGACACGAGTAACAGATGGCCACCCTCTTCCATTTTAAACCCCACATGTTGGAAATGTGAACTAGAGAAAGGCTTTGTAAGCACAGCATTGGTGGACACAAGTGCAAAGCATCAATAGATTACACACCTCTCACACTAAACAAAGTGCTAAAAATGTTAGTTCTCAGGCTGAGGATGGAGGCCAGAACTAAAACAGCTGCCTAGCTCACATAAAGTCATTGGTTTCATCCCAAGCACAAGACAAAACGGGAAGTTAGATCTGATTAACAGTCAAACGATGATTATTAAGATAATGCATTGCTATTTATCACTTGTCATGTTGGTTTTAAAAGTAATGCTGTAAAAACCACACTACTGTAGGAAGTATATATGACTACAAATTCTCTGCATTGGTATTTCAAAATAAAAAATATTTTCATGCTATTTGATACAAGAATTTTATTTTTATGAGCTTATCATAAAGACATACCAAGAGTGCACAAGCTATCTACTCAAAATACATTCACTAAAACACTTTCTATAACAATTCACAATTAGAAGCAATTCTAATACCCCGATGTAGGAAATTATAAAGTAAATTGTAGAGAGTTGAGAAAACAGTGCAATGCAGTCTTTTAACAGAGTATTACTGTATTCTCTTTCTGTTTGTTTGTGGTAGGTTTGTTTTAAGATAGGGTTTTATGTAACTCAGATTGGCCTCAAACTCACTATGTAGTCAAGGATAGACTTGAATTGGTGCTCCTTCATTTCCTGGGTGCTAAAATTACAAAGTGGCTATGTAGTATTTAATATATAAAGGTATGATATTCAGTTTAAAAACATAGCATAATTCTACCTGACTTTTTAAAAGTCATGCACACCAAAGTAGAGCAAAAATGTTATAGATAAATTTCTATAATTAACATATGTTCCTTTTGTAACAGGTAATTTAGGTTTTAAAAGAAGGCCCTTACATACAACTTTCTTAAAAGTAAATGAACATCTCGCTATAATTTCATTCTGTTTGCAAACACAGAACTGCTCTGAGTCATATGCTTCCAAAAGTATAAATCTCCAAAGGAAATGCTTAGAAAAAAAACTATCCAAATTATGGCAGGAAATCAGGTCAAAGGACAGCATATTTTCTTCACCCAAGCATGCTTGTGCCAGCCAGTGGCCCATCACCCATTGGGCATCAACAAGGAGTCGTAATTCTTCAGGCCCTCAATATCACAGGCTTTAAGGAAACTTGAGTACACAGTTATTGAACTATGGGATGAGTCTTGCTACTGCCATGAGCAACTGATGCCCTCTGGGTGGGGGTCGGGTATCCTGGCATTCCTGCATAAGTGCAGAACTTTAGTCCTACTATCTCAGCAGTCCTGACTACTTCAGAGATCCAACCCTTTTTTCTAGTGCTGCTCAGTTGCTCTATCACAGGACATTCATTCCTGCCAAACTGTGACAGCTTTTGTGCATCATTGCAGAAGTGCTGCCTTCTAAATTCATACCATGAAGCCCTAATTTCCAGTGGGGATGTATTTGGAGATGAGGCTGGAAGGGTGGGATTCTGATATACTTTTGATACCTTACCATAACCTACAGTTGCTGGGTAGAGGGATCACAATTGAGGAATTCCATCCATAATGGACATTAATGTTGGGCATTTTCCTGATTAATGATGCATGATAGCCTATCATGGGCAGTGCCATTTCTAGGCAAGTGGGTCTGGGCCATATTAAAAAAAAGTAACTTAGTGAGCCAGAGAGAGCAAGCCAGTGGAAAGCATTCTTTTGTGGTCTCTTCTTCAGTTCCTGCCCTGACTTCCTTCAGTGATGGACTGTTACCTGGAAGTGTAACATCAAACAAACCTCTTCATCCCCAAGTTCCTCTTGGTTGATGTTTTAACACAGTAACAGACAAGCAAACTAGAACAAGATAGAAGATTTTATTTTCTTCAGTAAGAGAGAACAAAGCAGAATGTACAGTGGCTATTTTGATGTATTTGTCAGTTTGTCCTAGGCACTGCTCCATGAGCTCTTAGGAGTGCTAGATTCTGATTAGCTTACCACTGAATCCTTTGAGACATGAACCATTCCCACTTAATACATCACTCCCCTACTTTGTAACAGTCCACGTTCAATTACTTATAAATTCAGGAGTATCAAGGCCAGCCTCCTTGCTGCCAAGTGGTATAAATCTGCATAGTAATCCCAGCTTTAGACTTTTATGTGGGATTGGCTGAGGCTTCAGTGGGTAAGGCAACTCAGTTCAATTTTTCCAATCTCAACTCTACACTTTAAAAACCTAAGCTACAAGTGCTAGCCCCAAAAAATGTGCTTCCTAAGCCTTGCAAACACATATCCATCTTAGAATATTTCTTATGAAAACTAACCTAAGAAAGTGCATGTGAATAATCAACCCATTGCTACTGGTACAGACTGGCATACAATATACTCTAAAATTGAGTTACACTATTCTTTCTCCCTTTGCTAAATAGCCTGTTGATCCAAACTCCCTTCTGTGTCCCTGTGCTTGGATTCTAGAAAGCATTATAAAAACATAGTTCAGAGTTCACCTTCAGTTCCCCATGACTGGCTATGGCTGGCTGAACTTGTGGGAGACTCTGTAGGCTCAGTAATCTCTGTAGACCACAGTGCACCTCCTCATTTTGTGTTGATTAGGTTTTCTTATCCCACCAGGTCCTGCTACCCTTCTCAGCCCTAATAAGCACATAGAGACTTATATTAATTATAAAACTGTTGGGCAATGACTAGGGCTTCTTACTGGATAGCTCCGTATTAAATATTAACCCATTTAACCCATTTCTATCAATCTATGTGTTTACATGAGGTCTCGGCTTACCAGAGAATGTCTGGACCTTCTACTCCTTTGTGGATTACATGGTGACTGCCTTTGGTGGGCTTTCTCTGCCTACCTTTCCCAGAATTCTCCTCACCCTAGTCCCACCTATCTTCCTACCTCATCGGACACACAATGTGTTATTCATCAACCAATAAGAAAACCATATATACATAAGGACATCCCCCATCAATTTTGCCTTGGCAAACACATATTCCTTTTAAAATAGCCCATGTGGAACTGTGTTTCTTTTCAACATCTACTTGTGCAAAGCATCATGATTATCATATGTTATGGAGGTACCAAAAATCTTGATTCATAACTTTGAGTATTTTTCCTAGGAAAAATTTTCTTTAATTCAATAAATGTCAGCCTAGGTGAAGATCAGGTTAGGTGCTATGTGAAAGACTGTGGAATATAAGACAAAGTATACTTTCAGAGATCTATCTGATAAGGGGATGTATAGAAAAGGTAGTTATGCCCAAGTGTTTAGGTGTATTCGCTAAGTATTAGAACAATCTGAAAAAGGTGCTCAGAATAGCTGGCCTGGGAAAGTCTACAGCAGTAAGATGTCATGTCTGTGAGTGGCCGGGGCTCAAAAGAAACACTTGAGGGATAATTTTCACCCATATTCTCTCATCACAGGAAAGTCTCTGTTTTAGTTCCACATGAATGTAGCAGTGTGTACAGAATGTGAACTGTGTCCTAAATGAAGGTGTAAGCCTGGCTCTAGGAGACTTATCATATGTGCAAATCTTACAAAGTAAATGTTGGCCTGTGTGGCTGACTTGTCAATTTCTTTGGCTTAAAATATTTTAAATCATAATTCTGGAAGCCTTGAAGTCAATAATCTCTATGGTTGGATTTAATATTCAGATTAATTTTAACATATATGCATATACAGCTAACAGTTTAAAGACCTTTATCTAAAAATCTGAGGCTCAAAGCAAGCCCAAATTGCACATTTTATCAATATATCAAATAATATGGGTATTCGCACCACACAGTAGGAAAAATGGGCACCCTCCCCATTAAATTTCTGCTAGGAGATGTCTGCTGGTTCTTCTTAGGAATTTAGGAATTACCACTGCCTTGTTTGCAAGGATCCTGTGTCAGCCAGTGAACATTTTGCCTCAGGCCAAAAGCATACCAGGCAATGGTGAATTTTTTATGAGTCAGAGTTTGGATTGATTCCTAATTTAAATAATCTTGTACATTTCTACAAAAGTGAAAATGAGATGTGACAATGTAATTTTCTCTGCCATGTGAATAAAAGAAAGATGTTTGAAAGTATATTCCATCACATGGGACTAGCCTAAAATTACTCAGGAATGATGTCAACTTTTCCAAAGAAGAGCGTTTGGGTTAGAATCACTGTAAGAATGTGAGTTCAATTTTTGAGCCACTCTGGAAGTATTCTCACTGGGGTTCCTACAACTGTTCCTTCCACTTGTGATTCATGAGCATCTCTATCCCTGTGCCCCTGATGATCAGGTTAGGCTCCTCTGTTACAGCTATCATATCACTGGTGACTGCTGTTAGACACCATATCTCTTCCATGGAAAATTTTCTCTTTACTTATTGTTGAACAATTTGCAATCACTGTGGTAAAATAGCATGGCACAGACAACTTAGAGAAGACAGGATTTATTTTGTTGTGAGGTCCACAGGGTTAGAGTCCCTAATAATGGAGACAGGCAGCATGGCAGGTGGTAGGCATGGTGGCTGGAACAGAAAGCTTGGAATTTGCATCTCAACCACAAGCACAAAGCAGTGCCACCACCTGGGAAATAAGTAACTATGGGGAACATTGTTCATTCAAATCTCTACACCGAGTGTCTGCATTTTAGCTTCCTATTGAAATTCTTGCTTTACTGTTAATTGAAATATCTGAATCCCCATTCCAAATACTTAATGGGATATCTGAAACCCCATTTCTTACACTTAGTTCCCTTAAAGAAAACAATATCCACATAAGCGTGTACTACATGCCTGGAGGAATTACCTCGAGTTTCAGAATGTGTGTGTGTGGGGGGGGAAGGTTACAGGTATGCACATACACACATGTGTATGAGGGGGGTATAAGCATGCACAAACACATGTGGGGGGTTTAGGTGTGCACACACATGCATATTTGTGGATGCCAGAAAAGGATAACCTCCTTCCATTTCTAATTTAATTCTTTCAAGTCAGGGTCTCTTAATGAGCCTGCATCTCAGTGTTTTTCTGCCACACTGGTTGGCAACAAGCTCCAGTGATTCTGTTATCTCAAACCCCCTCCCCCAGCATGTGCAGATATACTTGGCTTTAACATGGGTGCTGGGGATCTGAAAGCAGGGCCACATGCTTGTGTAAGAACTGTTAAATTTAAAATCCTGGAATAAAAGGCTGAGGTGCCTTGTTTTTATATTTAACATATGAAAACAAACCTAGCCACCAGGTTCTCCCAGCATCCCTCAGTACCCAACTGTTACAGGCTGGCATACCCCACCCTCTACCCGAAACTCTCCAGCCCAGAGGCTCTTCCCTATATTATCCAGCCTTTTAACCTTTTGACCTCTTAGCTGCTACACCTGATTCCCCTCTTCCTCCCCTCTTCCCACAGGGCTGAGGGTCATGACCACTCTGGACTCTGACATTGTGGTGATATTTTGTTTATGATCTAACAAATAAAGCTCACCCTGTGCTACACAAATTGATTCAGTCTAAAAGAGAAACAGCCAAGCAGTGCTGGCTCACATCCTCAATCCCAGTACTTGGGGGTTATTTGCCTTTAAACCCAGCACTAGGGATGTGTCTGGGTGGAGAGAGGAATATAAGGTGGGAGGAGACAGGAGCTCATTGCAGTCTGAGCAGTCAGTCTGAAGATTCATAGATAGAGATGGACACAGTCTAAGGATTCAGTGTGAGATACAGTCTGAGGATCCATAGGGACAGGATTGCCCCTTTGGTCTGAGCATTGGTAGAGGTTAAGAACACTAGTGACTGTTCTCTCGCCTCTGATCCTTCAGTTTTCACCACCTGATAGCTGACTCCAAGTTTTTATTATTAAGAACAATAAGAATGCATGTTCCTCTGGATGTGCTTTCCCATTTATCTACAATAAATGTTTTCCTCCACCATATGTAGGAACAGTTATATCCTTCCTTTTTATTTTTTCTTTTATTTGTTTATTTTTATTAAGGAAGCACTCTTATCAACCAAGCAGTCATCCCAGCTCCAAGCACCAGAATTTTGACTTCAGTTTTTAGATGAGCTCACATTGGATCGTGTCTGACATATACCTGGCTAGATTAGTTATTGTATTTGTCAGGGTTTCTCTAGTGAACGCAATCAATGGGTTAGATTGGATAGATGGATGGATAGATAGATAGATAGATAGATAGATAGATAGATGATAGATAAAATCAGCTTTGAAACAGTAAGAACAGAATCACAAGTGAAAATTGAGTCAGAGTCACTATGGCTGTCTCTCAGTGAAGGGCCAATAGTTACTCCATCTACTAGGCTGGATGCCTCAGCAGTCCCAACCTGGGGTAAACTGGGGAGGGTCCTGGAGAACCCCTAGCCCATCAAGGAAAACTAGAAATGTTGGTTCTGATAGCAGTGAAAGAATCAGCAGCAGCAATAGGGTTAATTTCCTCACAGCAAGGAGGAAAATCAAGGAACAAAGAGTGAATTTATCTTCCCTCTACCATGCCCTTTTAAACTGACTGCTACCAGATGGTCCCACACACAATCATATTGGGTGGGTCTTCCTATATCAATCAAAACTATCAGAACAATTCTTCAGAAGAAGCTCCCCACTAGGGCAATTCTAATTTGTGGAAAATTGACTTTAAACCAACCATATCCGTTATGTTAAGCACAGAAACTTTGGACTTATCTTCCACTGTTATTAGCAGCTACACTTCCATACCTAGAAATTGAAAAGCATGATTAAGCAGAATAAAGGAGGTCCAGATGAACTTGTAGAAGTATGTCCTGTCCAGCAGAATCTGATGCCTGTGATTTCCTTCTCTGGGGCCTTGTAGCTCTCATTGCACAGAATGCCATCAATTCAGGCTTATATTCACCAGTAATTCTTGATTTAAGTGTGAAATCTTTATCTGCTTTGTTCCTGAGATTGAGTTCTTAATATTTCCAACTTAAGATGCATTGTCATTTAATAGGACAAACTAAACAAATACCCTTTCCTTCCATGGTACTCTGTGAAATACCTGTTAAGCCAGTCCATTACCCTGTAGCAGCTTTTGCCACTGTAGGGTACAGAGCATCTACCACAGTCATACAGCAGGCAGCTTCTAAATGGACTTGTCTGTCTTTCAAAGACTTCCTCATATGCCCAAATGTTCTGATCATAGACCCAATACAGCACAGAATGAGCATCCCCTGGCATTTGGAAGTGAGAAGGAAGTGGTAGGCTAACCATTTTAAGCCTAATTAAAGCTGCACAAGTGTTGTGCAGTCCTGAAAGGAATCACACCTGCTGGATTCCAGTCTCGCAGACCTAGAGAGCACAGAAACTCAAAGTTCTCCTCTTCTCAAAAGATGTTTTTAAGTGCCTGCAGCAGGGACAAAAACGTATTAATATTCTCTCTCTCTCTCTCTCTCTCTCTCTTCAAGGAAGGATATTGCGGTTTAATAAGGATCAGGATAAACAATTAGGCCGAATAGATGTTTATTCAGGGAGAAATAACTCACAACATAGGCAAATGTACGGGGCAGGTCCCACCGAATCCTAAGCCTTCCAGTGTCCACCACCAAGAGAGCAGCCCCAACCCTTCCCCAGCCTTTTCCCCCAGGTTACTTCGGGCCCTGACTCCACCCCCAATGGGCGTGGCCTAAGCCACAGGTGAGGACAAGGTGAATATCTCACTACAGAAGGAGATGATAGTATATGTAATTATGACAGAACTCAATGAAAATTTCTTTGAGGTAGAGACACCATCATTAATTAACAGCAGACCATACATTGGATGGTGGCCCCAAAAGATTATAATGGAACTTCAAAACTCCTACATCCTAATGACTGCACAGCTGTGATGATGTGGCAGTGCCATGCATTTATTTTTCATATGTTTGTGCTAATGCTGGTGCAAACAAACCTACTGGACTTCCCAGACTGAGTGCTATTAGAGCATGTGCCACAAACAGTCCTCTATATTGCATAGGACTTGGTAATGACAATACATGACTATGTTCCTGGTTTATGTATTTACTATTATTTTTACTGTGTTTTAGTGCATATTCTTAGTTTTTAGACATTCACTGTGAAACAGGACACCGTGTCTTACTGATTAGCAACCTCATATATCTCATTTTACCAAATTTCTTGATGACATCAAAAAAAGGCATCAAATGTTTAATCTATACCATCTAAGTTATGTATATACACTCCATGATGTTTAGTTACACGCAAAATTAACAGATTTCACTGTATTTATCTCTTCACCTAGGACACATGGTCAAATTTGTAAGGTTTAATCATTATGAAAAAGGTACAGAGGGAGTTGGTGGCAGCATGGGGATAAAAAGGAGAGAGAGGAGAGAGAGAGAGAGAGAGAGAGAGAGAGAGAGAGAGAGAGAGAGAGAGAGAGAGAGAGAGAGAGAGAGAGAGAGACCTTGGAGCTCTAAATGGTATGCTTCCTTCCATCAAATGCCTCCTTTCAGAACTCAGGGAGCCCTTCAGAGAGGAGGCAGTCAGAGTGGGTCTCTGATTCCTTTGCCTGTTTTAGGGCCTTTTTTCTTTCTCTTGCTTTGCTCAGTTTGTATATAACGGTTTCTGTTTTACCTTATTATATTTTATTTTGTCATATTTGGATGTTATGTCATAGAAGCCTGTTATTTTCTAATGAGAGACAGAAGGGAATGGATCTGGAAAAAGGGAAGAAGGGGAGTAACTGGGAGGATTAGTGGAAAGGGAAGCTGTAATCAATATATATTGCGTGAAAAAAAAACTATTTTCAATAAAAGGGGGATACATCTGCATTATCTAAGCCACTAGTCCATGGTGTGTTATTGTAGCAGGCTGAGTTGACAAACACAGAACTCAGCCTTTAGGTTGGGCATGCTTTAAAGGGCAATCACATCTCTATTCCACTCAGTCACTTGGGGAAGCTATAATCAACAGAGCCTTGATCATTCTTTCCTCGCACCTGGGGACTGGAAATCCTGGGCCCCTCAGCATTTCTCCATGCAGAAGTGGGCTCTTCAGCATGGTAGCCTCAGCTGAACTTCTTATGTGTTGACTCAGACCCCCAAAATGAACAGCCCAACAAGGAGAAAATCAGAGGATGTGGTTCCCGTGATGTCATGAGCTTCAAACTGTTAGTTTGAAGGATTAGTAAGGCAGCCTACATTCAAGTATAGGGACTATTAGACACTGCCTCATGATTGGAGGCAAGTTTCCAAGAAATTTTTCAAAGAATTTTCATAAACATTTAAAAACTACCATTATATATACATGCATGTTAATGTAGCATTATAGGTATGAGTGTAGATAGAACTTAATAAGGGTTAAAGAAGCAATTAACCTAACATAGCAATGTTCCTGACCTCTTTGTATGTGTGTGAATATTTATTATATTACTCTCAATCAAAATACAAATATAATAAAAAGATAAATGAGGGGATTTACACCTTTCTTAAAGGTCCCATTCACCATAACCAGGACAGTTGCAATTAAGAATCTGGAATGCACTTCTTATATTTAAATTTTGTTTTTGTTGTATAGGTTTTCATGTGTACACAGGTGTGCAAATACATACATAAACACATGCATGCCTGTGAAGGCCATAATTGATGTTCAGTGTTTTTCTCAATTGTTTATAGTTTTACAGACAGGCTCTCTCACTGGCTCTGGAGTTGACAATTCAGCTAGACTGGATGGCCAACCAGTCCACAGACTCTTCCCATCTCTCTGCCCACCCATCCCAATCCTATTGGGTAATTTAAGTGCTTGTCCCATACAGCTCTCTTTCTCCCCACACAGCTGTAGAATTCTTGTGCTCTCAAGGTTGATCAAACAAGGTTGTTCTCATAACTTTCTGGTGTGCAGTGCCCATGCCTTGACTTAGCCCATCCCCTGGCTTGGGTATATAAGCCCATTACTCTCTGTAATAAAAGGCAGAAGCTTCCTCTTCACTTCTTGTGATGGTCTGTTAAGTGTTTTGATCCTGACACCCTCCACCAGCTCAGTACTCTGACGGTATGGGCATGGCACAAAAATCAGGTTTTTTTTTTTTTTGGTTTATTTATTTATTTATTTATTTATTTAACATGTCGATCCCAGTTCCCTCTCCCTGCCTCCCCTCCCTCCCTCTTACCCTCTTTACCCCCCTCACATGCACCCTGACCACCCTTGCCTCTCATCCCCCCCCCACTCCACATGTAGGGTTATGACATCCAGGTGGGGTAATGTAAATCTGACAAGTCATTTAAAGTAGGGACTAGGGCGTCTCTCCTGTCTCTAGGTTAAGGGAGTAACATGGGGGATGTGTCCGCAAGGTCCTTTTGTGCACCAGGAATTCATCCTGGTTCCACTGTCTGAGGTCCCTTAGACTGCTCAGGCCTTCTAGCTGAGACCCATGTTCAGGGGGTCTGAGTCAGTTCCATGCTGGATTCCCAGCTATCGGTCTGGGGGAAAACACCCATAACTAAACACTTAGTCGAACTAGAATCCAGATGCAAGTAGAGAGGACAAGACCAGGTTGCAGAAACACATAGAGTCAAAAATCAGTTTTATAAGAGTAGTATATACACTCACACACATACAAGGACGCACACATGCAGGCAGGCATACACACATGTGTATGCATGTTTTTAAAAGCACCATTCTATGCTTTTGTAATTTAGTCCATAGAAACCAATGAGTCTATAACTGGTGTCAATTCTGTATTTAGTTTCAAGAGGTCATGTCCACTTGTCTCTCACTTTTGGATGCCTGCCTCCACAGTAAAAACAATCCTGAATTGGTTTACTTGAGGATGAGAGGCCATGCAGAGCTGAGGGGCCTCAGCTGTGACCATCATACTGGTTTGTTCTTACCCTTGCCAGGCTGATTCGCCAGCTGATGATAGAAATATGAGCAAGCCAAGACTGGATAAGTATCAGCACTTCCCATGGATCTCTGCACCCCCAAAGAAATGACACCTGATTAGTGCTCTAAGCCAGTGAATATTAAGTTGATATGTTCCACAGCAACAATAAATGATACAAAGTTCTTGTTACCTTAGTCCCTAAGGCTTCTATGTTCTCACAATTATTTAGGATAAGAAAGAATAATAAGGAATGAAAGTGGAACAAGAAGAAAATTTAAAGCTACGTAGATAAAAAGTATCAAAACCTAAAGGGTCTCATAATTTGAATGCCATGAATGGTAAAATTCTAAGGCCATTTGCTAACTCTGTACTTGGAAGGAGGTTACATATCGTGACCCAAATATCACTTTAAAATAACGAAACAGGGACTGGAGTGGTGGCTCACTGATTGGGAGCAGTGGCTTCTCTTCCAGGGGATCCATGATTAGTTTTCAGCACTCACACAGCAGCTCATAACTGTTAGTCACTCCAGTCCCAAGGGATTTGATACCCACTTATTGCCCAGGGGAGCACCAGGCATGCACATGGTACCCAGACAAAACATGTAGGCAAAATACCCATACACATACGCATAAATAAATAAATAAATGTTTTAAAATATCAAAACAATAGAATCACCCTAATTACAGTAAGAAGGTACACCCCAGGAGGTGCATTCTTTCTAACACAAAGTACTAACTATAGTTAATCTTCCTTTATTTCCTTGGATGACTAGGTATAAAAGTGACAATTGCTACTTCCATTCTGCATATTGGCAATTCAAAACAAATCACCATGCCATGAACAGTAAAATGGGGCTTAGTCAATTAAATTTCCTCAGCCAAAAGTTCTCAGATCTGTAATGGGATTCAGAAACTTTTTACTTACCCAGTAACATCTTTATGACTTAGTCTTTCTTTTAAAAAAATCAGTTTAATTACCTGAGGACTTTTTCTGGCCCAGGGTTCAAGTAGATGTCTCCAATAAATAAAGATCATCTCAACTGCACCTTCCACTGATTAAGGCCCAAAGACAGAGATACAACAGATGGCAATAAAAGACCATCCTTCACAGTCTCTCTCCAAAATGTGTGTGCTGGGATATCTGGTAGATTTATAGCAAAAGGAATTGTCCAGACAACTGAGAACACAGCATGAACACTAGTAATCAATGTCATCATATTTACAGAAGGGAAGAGATGGTTGTCTTTTCATAGTTATTGTATTTTCATTCAACTTTGTTTTTTATGAAAAACTAATCACATCAACAACTCAACTCAAATCCATCTCAATGTTTCACTTGTGGAACTTTTTAATATTAAAATATTCAATAATCAGAAGAAAACAAAGCTTTTTACAGACTAGAGGTCCTAAGGTTGTGGTTGAAAGAGAAAGACACAAGTGTTTGTATACACATAGAGTGCATGCATGTATGTGTGTGTGTGTGTGTGTGAGAGAGAGAGAGAGAGAGAGAGAGAGAGAGAGAGAGAGAGAGAGAGAGAGAGAGAGAGAGAGAGAGAGACTTTCTGGGGCTTCTGTGAAGCTTGGTTCATAGAAGAGATGAAAAATAATTATAAGTGAGGCAGCCATTATGATCCTGTCCTCTTGGAGCAATGCATGTAAAGACAATGGTGGGAAATCAGTGTCACTAGGTCAAGGGCACTTGACAGTTCAGAACCAATAAATGCTCTTCAATCATATTTACACAGGACACATCTCTTTAGGAGAAAGTGATTTCCACAGCCATAATCTCTACTCATGTGAAAATCTCAAGGCTTTTGTGGAAGTTCCCATCCAGTACATATTTCTGCTGTCAGACTACTGCTGTCACCGCATTTAAACCATGAAGTGCATTCACTGCTGATTCGACTATTATGGCAGGAAAATGACCTGTAACATTCTTTGGAGGAGCTTGGCACTTTGCATATATTAGAGGAATACAAGAGGAAAAATATGTTAGCAACAAAGTGTATGGAAAGCCATGCAACTACACTTTACATTTCATAGAATACAGAGACTGCCTGATTTGTGAGACTAAGGCAGGGGACCTGTCAAGGCAAGGAAAAAAAATCTACATATTCTCATATTTTCAAGGGCAGTTGTCAACTTTTTTCCATCTACAAAATCTTGATGGTAAGTGACAAAATGAAAAATGTGCCAAAATGTATTATTTGACCTTTTTTCCCCCATAGCTCTGATGTTCAAAGAACTTAATAGATGGGAACATATGTTTACTAGATATTGTGGGGGTGGGGGAAGTTGGAAAAATCTTTGAGAGCACTCTGATTGAAATCGATGACAAAAGCGTTCGTTTTTTATGAGCGCTTTAAAGGAAGTGACCTTGGTTTCACATAGAGGGGGGGCTAAAATTGCATCTCTCAAAAGTAATGTGGAACATCTCTGTTTAATTTGTAGCAACTGGATAGATCTGAGAGACAAATCTACTGGATCTGCACCACACCCTAGTGCAAAGTGAGCATTCATCATGCGCATCTCTCATACCTCATAATGAGAAAGAAAGAAGCCAGCTCTGGGCACAGGGCACTGTTTACACCAAGAAGCTTCACAGAGACTCTGCCCTAGAGAACCTCAGCCCTTCCCAGGTATTTCCAGAGGAAAAGTGGGGAGAAATAAGAGGCAATTCACCAGTTCACTGCTAGCCGAAGAGTACTGGTCCATTCAAAGGCTACTTTTGCCTAGTTCACTGGTCAGGTACCAAAGCACAGTCTTGCTTCCTGACCCAGGATGGAATTTTATTCCTTAATCCTATCCTCCTCGCTGCTCCACTGACTAGCTTCGGCGAGAGTGCAGCCCATTATTTACTAGAATTAAGGAGCTTGGGGAGCCCAGGTGGAGGGAGATGGGGCATTTTTATCATAGTAGCACTCTCCAGCATCAATACAGCTAAAGGTCAGCCGGCATTTCCATCAAAACCTCCCGATTTCCAGCCATTTATAACTTGGCTATAAAAATCACTCTTGGCTGCAGTTCGGTAAGTGGTGCCTCAGCTGAGCGGAAAATTGGCTGCTCTCGGTGGCTGTTGGTTTGTTTTGGTTTGCCCTTTGTTTTTGTGATTTGAGAAAAATAGTTATTTGAAAGACGCCATTTAAACCCTTCTGAGGAGAAACGCGAACAATTTAAAGCATTTAATTTCTATTTTCACCTCCAGTGGCTTCAACTCCACAGTGAAGGGTATCCTGGTCCCATTTACTTTTGGTATTTCCAGGAAGCCAAGATAAGAGGTCCTGTCTTACCAGAAAGCCCTGTCTGTGAGGTTTGTATTGCGAGTGTGGATGACCAACTGTGGAATGATGGCTGCTAGCTAATTTCTTCCAGTTACGACTGAGCCCTTGAATTGCCTGGAGCCCTCTGTTTTAATTTCCACAAGATTTTCTTGGCAGTGTAGGGATGAACGCAGGAGGATGCAATAAGGAATTACCACTGGTGCTCTGGATAAACCCAATCATTCCATCTCAGGGCTCCATGATTTCCCTGGGACCTTGCACAAGACTGATTATCGGGCCTGGGTCTGGCATCAGGTTGTCTGCTCCCTTGTGCCTGGTGGAAGTCCAGCAGCCACAAAAATGAAAGACACCTGGGGGCTGAACGTTTGAACAGGATAAAGGGAGCCCAGCTTTCTCTGTCAGCCAGAGGAAGAAGGTGCCAAGTAGCAGCTTCCATTGCAAAGAGCATCTGGCCTTCTTGCTGCACTTCTCTAGACCCCAAGTAAGCTAGTTCTGCGGGGTGGGGGTGGGGTCATGGACCAGCTCTGGTTTGAGGTCCAGAATTAGGCCTTCAGTTGCCTGACACTCCACGTGTCTTCATTTCCAGTGTGTTTACCAACGAAGAAAACACAGCCTATGCGGTTCTGAGAGCAGTCTCACAGTATCTCTGTTTGAGAACAGGTTAAAGGGGCAATACCTTTTAGATATCCCCTGAGTTTTAATAAATAAAAAGAGGATGTTCGAACTCTTAAAGAGAACTTTTGGAGCAGACCACCAAAAGCTGCGAGCCACTGAGGCTGCAAGGTCCAGGGGAGTTGGGTGTCCCCACTGTCACTCTCATCCCTGTAACCATAAATGGAACAGCCCTAGAGCTTTGAGTCTCCTGCAGGATAAGTGGATTATGCTCCAGCTGCACTGAAGCTGACTAACCTGGGCTACCTAGCACTTGCCAGACCAGTAGGCCTGAGGACAGTGATTGTTTGGGATATTGCTGGAACTTGAACTTTCAGCCTGGAGGCTTTGCACATGTGAGGAAAAAGAAGGGTGAAGATCTAGCAGGATGACCACAAGGAAGCTCTCAGTAGTTGCTATGTTTGGCCGGAAGTCTAAGGAGTCTACGTTTGAACCAGCATCCCAGATGTGCTATAAAACCTTTAACACACGATGGAGACTAGCAGAAGACATCAGTCTGTGAGGATGCTGTCTTTTGAGTGTTTGTAGATTATAACTTTGATATAGGTTCTTTGAAGCATGGCGGTGGGCTGCTTACAAAACCATCTTTAGGATAAGCTCCAGGTGCCCAGAGCATTTGCGATTACAGGTGTGGTCTAATTTTACCTCATTTGTTTCTGCTGCTGAGATCAATGATCTGTTTCACAGTTGCCCAGAAGTCTGTGGCCACCTTAGATTACATTTGCAATGACTTGATTTTCTCTGGTTCCGTCTCTGCTTGGCTTGGTCTAACTCCTATTTATACTGTGCTCTTCCTGGTTCACCTGGGAATCCTAATATCATCTGGTTTTCTAATGGTTACTTTTCTCTTTATACATGTTACAATAAAATTTTATCCCATTAGTATATCAAAATTAATAATTAGCCATAACTGCAGCCTGAAAAAGACCTTTGGAAAGTACACTTGCTTATTACTCTTGTTGCTCTCTGGCCGGTTTCCAAATTGAAGACTTCATTAAGCGAGTTTAGTTTGGGGCTGTTATTGACTTTTAATTGCTGTATTTCTCTTTCAACCCAAGAAGCCTTATTTTAAACTCATAAAAAAAATAATAATCCCTGTTTAAAGCCAAAACTAGTTTCTTAATCTTTGTCAAATACAAAAGTACATTCCATTTGGATTAAATATTAAATTCATCATGAAATCCATTTAGAGCTGACATGTTCTGGAAACATTTGGCTGAGTTCTAGAAAAGGGGAAAGTGAATGAGCTATATAATGAGGCAACTACATGCTGATTGAGAACACAGTGATAGCTAGGCCTCAGGACATACACAGAAGCAGGTAGCTTAGAAGGCTGTATGCCTGGAGGCAGGGATCATTCCGAAAATGAAGGTGAGAAGAAAGCAGAAGATAGCATGATAAAGAAGGACAGCAGATGCAACTGTGAACCACAACTTTGTTAACAATAGAATCCAGACCAGAACAGTGTGGTGCCTAACACTGGAACAAAGTGGAAGCCCCTTATAGCCCCTCAATATTTAGCAGGTTACAAAGAACTTTTCATGTAATGTGAGATTTAATGTTTCTTACAAATGGCAAGCCACGTAACTAGCACTTCCTACTTACATATGTGTGTATGTGTGTGTGTGTTTGTGTGTGTGCATATATATATATATGTATGTATATATATATATATGTATATATATATATATATAATTGGAATAAAAGTTTTCTTGGTTCATTTGGAGATAAAGGAAATTTGGGAGCCTGGGATTCTTTAATACTTAATCTAAATCCACTACAGAACAGATTTGTAGTTATTACTGTTGCCAATCGGTTTTGTTGTGTTTGTGTAGTGTTGGTATTTGAAGCACCAGTCTTTCTAATCAGGAATTGGGTCACTGAGCTGTATACCAAGCTTACATCTCATTTTGAACACAGCACAGGGAAAGGATGGCAGCTCTCATCTAAAGAGCTATGCTCCGAATTTCTGGGTTCTGCCTTGTTCTCCCTCTGCTTCATATGAGGTGGGAGGTACAAGCTTTAACTATTTCTGGTTTTCATTTCTTAGATAGCCACTGAATGGACATTCCATGAATCTGATCCCTGGCAGTGTCCCAGGTGCATCAAACCAGCAGTGGATTTGACAGTCCTAACTACTGCCATGCTATCTGCTAACCAGTGCAGTGCACAGACATCAGGAAATATGTCTCTCTATAAATACAATACAGGGAACCTAGCTACTGTGGTAGCCAGGAGCAGGAAAGGACATTTCTCTCAGGCCCAAAAGAGAAATAAACAAAAGATGATGTATAATATTTGGTAAGATATTAATCTTCTTTGACACTTCTGGATAATCAACTGGAGCTATCCTTGGGAACAATCACTTTTCAAGGATAAAAGTGAATAAAATAAACAGGGAGGGACTTACCCAGTCCTACAGTGTACCATGATGAGATGCTGAATGGCTTGAGTTTAAGGCCACTTGGCAATTAGACTTAAAAATTCCCTGACATTACACTGATGGTATTGATGATGCTTTGTGTTTCATTTATCTCATCCACTCTGGAGTCATCTCAGTAGAAATGCCAAGTCTGTATGTAGGAGACCCATAACAGGTCAAAGCTATTATCCTGCAGAGTCACAATATCATGAAGCATTTTCTGTATCTCCACAAGAACTGGCATCATCTGCAAGTCTATGTGCCAGCAGAGGCACAGAGAGATACTGGTTATGCCTATGTAGAGATAGATGCAGGATGACTGATAAACCATGGAAAACAAGCCCCAGGCAGGAACCTGGTACCATGCTGGATAGCATAAGAGATGTGCTCTTCAGCACTGAGTAATGACTCAAATTAACTTCCAAGGCAGGAGGAGATAGCAGCCCTCTCCACGAGAGCACAAGGGACTAAAGAAAAGGCGCACACAGAAGTTGTTTAAGAAGCTTAACATATTAAATCTAGTCTTTTCATAGAAAAACCATATTAGGGAGTGACAAGTTGGGAGGCCTACTGCAACATGGGGTGTTCATGAACATATGAGTATGATTCTAAGTGTAACAATAAAACTGTAGTCAATTATGTTATAAAACCCATCCATAAACACAAAAGGAAAGATCCTCTAATATGTCAACATGTTGGACATGAATGAAATGTTTAAATATAGAGTTGATGTTTTTGTTCAATTCATTATTCCCTTCATTAGTACTGAGTTCTTTGATTTTATGTTTATCTTTAATAAAAGCAACTTATGTCTGTCTCATTCCTCAGAGTTCTTCTGTCATGTTGTTTTTTTACAGCCCTGTGCTTGTTTTGCACCAATCTCTTTTCAAAAAAAAAAAATGTGATGATGAAAAGATTAGGATGGCTTCTTGAACTCTCTAAAGTCAGAGAATGAAGGAAGATATGAAAATGGCTAACTGTGATGTAATGAGGGGTAAAAGTGGGTTTGGACAAAGTAGCACATCAACACAGATCACATGACCATTCCAAGCTTATGCTGTTCTCGTATCAGAGAGAAGGGGACTGAGCATGGCTTCAGACTTGAGTCCAGAGTGCTTTCCATTGAACCAAAAACACTTTCATATCAGTCATATGCTAATCAGTCATATTTTTTCACTAATTTAAAAATCCCAGAAGTTGTTAAATGTTCTCTTTTGCACCTGTGAAAGCAGTTTTCCACTTATGCCTATATACTGTCTTTTTTCAGCCTCTGAATCCCAGGAGCCCCTCTTGGCCTTTTCTGTGTCTCCGATTCATCACAATCAGCAGACTGGAGAAAGCATTTCCTTCCTCATGCTCATTCTGAGCTTCTGTAAACTGTAGTCTGTGAACTCTATCAGGTGCGACTCTTCTTGAACAAGCATATCACAGCTTAGGCACAGGAACGCAGAGTCTCCTCCAAGGCAATCACCAGGAAAGAGGTTACAGATTTATTCTAATGATGCTGCAATTGCTCCAAGTCATGTCCCATTAGGAACTTCCCTTTTGCAACTACATTTGACATGTGCAATTTCTTTAGTTTTGAATTGCTAAAAAATGGTGGTAAAACTGCACTCTTTTGAGGCTGTCTTTGATTTTTAGAAACAACCAAAAAATATCAAGTAATGATTTGCATCTAAAACAAGCCCTTAATTTACTGACATTTCACAATAACTTATACTCTGGTTCATTGAGTAATTCAAATGTATTTGAGCACTGTTATTAGAAATATAGTAAAAAAGACAATTTCCTGTGGTGACTTCTTTAATGAAGTATAAAATTTTATTCTTACTAATCAGTGAATAAAGATATTTCCCCTTTAATGGAGACATAATATTTATACAACTTTTGGGGGATATGTTATAGTAGTTTGATATGCTGATACAATGTATAGTCATTCATTCCTTCAAATGTTAGTTTTTGGAGACTCAGAGTGTAATTGACTGAAATATACTTTTTTTTTTTTTTTAACCCATACTTATCCTAATGTGCTGGCACACTTGAATTCTTCTCTCTTCTCTGTTTGGTACAACTTTATTTAGATTTTTGCTTTTCTCTTCATTTCTGTCTCTGGTGACCACTATCCCATTAATTTTCTCCAAGGTCAACTATTTTGTTTCCACACATGAGTGAGAATATGTGGTAGTTGTCTTTCTGTGTCTTGCTTATTTCACTCATTGATCTGTGTTATTGAAAGTTGTAGCTAGTTGTTTTCTGCCATGTTGGGTGCCGTCTGTAGCAAGTAAGTTTTGCCCTGCCACCGGTCTGGTCCCACCGCCTTGCCAGCCCCAAATAACACGCTGAGACTCTGTATTCGATATTATGCTGTTGGCCAGGTACTAGCTTCTTATCAGCTAGCTCTTTCTTAATGATTAACCCATTTCTATTAATCTAAGTATTTCCATGTGGCTCATCTTGCCTGGGAGTGACGGGCTGGCATGTTGCTCTCTTTTGGCTCTCCATGTTGACTCCTCCTTACTCCTTCCTCTTTCCTCCTAGTCTCCTAGCCCCGCCTATCTTGCTTTCCTATTGGCCAACAGTGCTTTATTCATTAACCAGTATGAGAAACATATTTACAGAATAGAAAGTGACAATATTCTATTCTTACTGAAAGCTAAATAACCTTTTATACACCGTTCTTAAACACCTGAGTTTTGCTGTCATGAATGGTGCTACAGTAAACATAGGAGTGTTAGGGCTTTTATACAGGATTTCATTTCTCCTGGATACAGAGGTAAGATTGCTGAATCATATTAACACCATGGCTTTAGTTTTCTGGATAACTGTAGCAAGCTTTCTTGTTGAACTATCTTGGGACTGCCAGCCCATAACTAATGACTCAGAGACTTATTATTAGTGATGAAAGCTTGGCCTTAGCTTAGGCTTTTTCCAAACTAGCTCATAACTTAATTAATCCATACTTTTTAACCTACATTCTGCCTCATGTCTGTTACCTCTTCTCTTGGTATGGCACTTAGTATCTGACTTGCTCCAGGTCTGCTGGTGAATCCATGCATCTAGACTCCTCCTTCAAGTTTCTCTTTCTCTGCCTAGAATTCCTGGATATACATCCTGCCTAGCTATTGGCCATTCAGATTTTTATTACATCAATCACAGAAATACATCTTCACATGGTGTACCAATATCCCACATTTTCTCCCCTTCTAAATAACAGGAAAGGTTTTACATCTAACCTTTAAATATATAATAAGATCCAGTACATGTGCATTTTGCAAATTCAGATAAAGTACTGTATTATTTATCCTATCTTAGTGAGTCCAAAGTTTTATACCTAAACAAGTTTCTATCATAACTTGTATTACCATCATAAAAATACCATTTTAGACCTTAAAACATTTTCATAGATAAACAACTTAAGCTTTTATGTCTCTTAAACTTATGTACTTCACATCTCTTTTGTTTCTTTTCTGAATTTGGTAAGAAGGAAAAGTGTAACTATAACTATCTAGTCTTCAACCCCTTCAAAAACTCAAATAATATATTACCCAAGTAAACAGGCAGTGCAGAGCAAACAACTTCCAAAACTATAGAAAAGATAGAGATAGCTGGTGGCCTGTACAGTCACCCAAAGATTCTCTGCAACATTAGGGCATCCATCTTCAGCCTACAGGCATAGATTATCTGACTGACTTTTCTCTGAAGCAGGAATTTTGAAAGACTATCCTACCTTTTCGTGGCAAAGTTTGGCAGTCACTTTCTGTTGTGCTCTGCTTGTTCAATTTGGACAACATATTGTCAGCAGCTGAGGCAAAAGAATTTTTTTGTTCAGTGGCTAATTTTGCCATGATAAAAAGAAAACTCCATATGGAGGTTCTGTAGGTCTCTGAAGTGTTTGAAAACTACTATCTATCTAAAATATTTTTGTTTGATCTTGAAAATATATCTAATGTGACTACCAGCTTGATTGTTATAGATGACCGTTATCTTGTATTGTAGCATGAAAAATAAAAGACCCAGAGACTGATATTGGGTTTCAAACTTCAAGCTTAAGATCAGAAAAGCAAATCGGTCAAGACACTAGCTTTTAACCTCTACATCAGGTTGAAGGGGCTGATCCTGTCTCCATAAACTTTCACCAAGCCTCAAACTGCTGCCTCTCCTCAGCATGGCTTGATAATCAATCTCTACATGATACTCTTTGATTTTTCTGCCTCCCTAGTGCTGGGATTAAAGGCATGTGATCCCAAGTACGGAGATCATCTTTGTGTGAGCTGCTTTTCTTTAGGACTTGATCAATTTCACATAGCTCACCATGGCCTTGACTAACAGATATTGTCTACCTCTACCTCCCAAGTGGTAGGATTAAAGGGGTGTACACCACCACCTGGCTTCTATAGCTAACTAGTATAGCTTTCTGTACCTTCAGGCAAGCTTTAATAAATCATAAATAATATATTACCACACTGTAGTTTTTAGTTATCTTAAATAGTTTACAATAATACCTTTCAAGGACTAGAAATATACATTATACTTTTAAATGAGTTGCACAGGTACAATATCTTAAACAAGAGTAGAAACATAGACACTATAACAAAATAACCTTAAATTTGTAACATATAAAAAACATACAAATGTAAACTATTTAAGACTAGTAGTTGGTTTTTAGTTTAAAATATATTTAGTAATCTACCTTTTAATTCTATCATTTTTATATACCCCTCTTTCTTTTCAGAATGAGATCCCTGAATCTAATCTCCTTTGTTCAGCTTTCTCCCTGGCCATGACCAACAAGTTGTAAACAATACCCCCAAACAATGATAAATATGCATAATCCATTGACTGATTAAAAAACCATTCACCCTGCCTCTTGGGAATGTGGGCTTCTTGTGCTCCACATTACTTATTGCTATCTTGAATGATGATATTCTAGTGTCCTGAGAAATTTGGAAGAATGGTCAAGTCCTGGGATATCTAGCTATATTATTTTTTGTTGAGTCTCTGTGTGATAGGGAAGGGTAGAGCTTATCTGCAGTCTCACCTAGAGTAGTCTGCGAGGCTGGAGCATCTCGGCTAGCAGCTTTGACATTGTTCTGGATGCAGAATTTTGAAGAAACCTAAGAGCACTTTCCTGCCAGCCTGGTCCCACAGCTACATCAGTCCCAAATAACATACAGAGACTTATATTAATTATTAAACTGTTTGCCCATGACTAGCATTTCTTATTGGCTAGCTCTGTCTTAATTATTACCATATATATATATATGTATGTATATATACATATATATATATAATTATTCTCACCTATCTTGCTTCCCTATTGGCCAACAGTGCTTTATTCATTAACCAATAAGAGAAACATATTTACAGAATGACATCTCCCATCAGAAACTGTAACAGGAATTCTGAGACGCTTCATCACCTTGGCTACTTGTTTTCATTGGTATTTGGTCCTAGTTTTTCTGAAACACACAAACTTTAACACAAGTAAGAACTGTGTGGTTTGCACAAGTCAGCTAAAGATGACTTTTGTTTTATGTTTGAACAGATAAAAGGCATCTTTTAACTTTATAAGTCACTGTGGACTGTGTAAGCAAACTGTCCTGAGGACTCTGTTGCCAACAAAATTTTTCATGTTTCATCCAGTCTCAGAGCTATTCCCATGTAGAGGGACCAGGATATATATTACCTGTCTTACAGTTTTTCTTGTTTTTTTTTCATTCATGGCTATAGCAAATATTTTTATGATGTCTCCCCCAATCAAATCTGATCTTTATTAATTTTGAAGAAAATTGTAGCTTTTTACTTCCTGTAGAAACAAAAGTAAACTCTCTCCCCCTAATGCAACATATTTCTGACTTCCATTCTGAAGTTAAGGTATTCTTAAAATAAATAAGTTCTTTTAATTTAGTAGCTTAAATAATCTAATGTTTCTTAGCAGCTATTCCTTTTTCATTAGCATTTTAAAAAATTAAAGTAAACAAAGCAATATATAGGATCTAACACCCTGTGTATTTCCTTTCTTTATGTGGCTTTTCCCTTTTATATTACTCTCTCTTTAAAACTTTATTACTTTTAAACTATTTATTTTTCTATAGCTATACTCACTGTTTTCTTTCTTCAACATCTAAGCACCTTTCTAAGCACATTGTAGCCTGTCCAGAGATTTTCATGGCCTGGACCTTGCTTTCTGCTTACCTGTAGCCTCCTCTGATCATGTGAGCCAAATCTGAAACTATTAGACTACTGCTCTGAGGCTCATCTTAACACATGGCATGCTAGTGGCTGGCTCTGCCTCCCTCAGTTCTGTGAGAGCCTAACCTCCTGCCAGCAGGCACCTCCCTGGAGCTACATTTACCTGCCCCAGCTTTGGGAAGTCATGTCTGTGCTGAGGCAGGTGTTTCTACTTTGTCTCCTGCCCCAATAGCCCACAAGCTGTTCAAGTGCTTGCTTGGCTGTATTAAAGGAGTCACGCCTCTGTATTCTGAGCACTGGAAGCCTTGTTCAGAATTATTTTTTAGCTTTCTCAGGCCCTATGTAGATTTACTTTGGTGCCCACTTTGGGCACCAAATGTAGCAATTTTCCTTGTTGGGCTATCTTCTAACTGCCAGCCTGCAAATATTGTTCTTAAAAATGCATTGTTTTTAAATCTACATTCTGCTATGTGGCTCAATTACCTCTTCTTAGTATGGCACAGCCAATTGCTCCAAGTCTTTTGGCAAATTCACATACCTAGATTCTTCATTCCAGTGTCTTTTTCTCTGCCAAGATGTCATGGCTATACCTACTGTCTAGCTGTTGGCTGTTCATCTTTTTTTATACCAGCCACAGCAACATATCTTCCTGCAGTGTACAACAGGAGAACCTTCATGTGTCCTCCCATTCCAGCTGCTCTAATTTGCATTTCTACCAACCATGGAGTGTTCCTCTTCCCCTATGCCTGCACTGGCACTTACTATGTTTTGTTTATACAAATGGAGATGGGTTCCTGTTTGACCACTCCCACTAGTTATGCATTACCAATACCCCAGTACATTTTCCAGGCAAGACAAACTGTAGGATGAAGGTTTTGTGGCTGGGTTGATGTCCCAATCCTTTGACTGGAACCCATGCCTGGTTACAGAAGATGGCCAGTTAATCATCTCTCCCACTATTCTCTCCCTCCACCGCCCCATCTAAAGCCTCCAATTTCCATTCCCACCAGCCCCCAGTGTACCTATGATATCTATTTGTTTTTGGTTTTTGGTGTAGTAGTGCTGCTGCTGCTGCTGATGGTGATGATGGCTGTGTGTGTGTGTGTGTGTGTGTGTGTGTGTGTGTGTGTGTGCGCGCGCGCGCGTGTGTGTGTTTCCTTTGGGTTTTGCTGCTATGAGATTACTTCCTGTGTTTTCATGTGTGTAGTTAATCTTCTATTGGAGTTTTCTTCCTAGGATCTTCTGTAGGGATGGATTTTCAGATTGATATTATTTAAATTTGATTTTATCAGGGACTATCTTGCTTTCCCCATCTATGGTGATTGAAAGTTTTGCTGGGTATAGTAGTTTAAACAGGTATCTGTGATCTCTTAGAGTCTGAAGCACATCTGTCCCAGTCATTCTGGTTTAGGGAGTTTCCTTTGAGAAGTCAGTCTAATAGGTCTACATTTATATGTTACTTGCTCTTTTTCCTTTGAATCTTTTAATATTCTTTCTTTCCTGTATGCTTAGTGTCCTGGTTATCATGCAGCCAGGGGACTTTCTTTTCTGCTCCAATCTATTTGATGTTCTATATGCTGCTTGTACCTTTTAAAGGCATCTCCTCCTTGTGTAGGTTAAGAAAAATTTCTTCTATGATCTTGTTGAAAATATTTTCTGTGCATTTGAGCTAGGTTTCTTCATCTAGTACTGCTATTATGATTAGGTTTTGTCTTTTCAAGTGTCCCTGATCAGATTTTTTTTTTAGACTTAACATTTATATCCATTTCTTCTATCATATCTTCAATGACTGAGATTCTCTCTCTCTTATATTCTGTTGATGATATTTGTGTCTGTAGTTCCAATTCACTTAGATTTTCCATTTCCAGAATTCCCTCATTTTGTGAATTTTTATTTCAAGTCTTGAACAATTTTATTTAGTTCCTTTCAACTGTTGTTCTGTTTTTGTTTTTGTTTTTGTTTCTTTTTTTTTTGGTTTTTTGTTTGTTTTGGCTTTCTTTAAGGGATTTATTCATTTCCTTCTTTTTTTGTTTGTCTTTTCCTCCATTTCTTTAAGGGATCTATAATTTCCTCTTTAAGGAGCCCTATCATCTTTATAAAGTTGGCTTTACTGTCTTTCTTTTGTATCAGCTGTGTTGGAATATTCAGGTCCTGCTATAGAGTAATTGGGTTCTGGTGTGACAATTGCCTTGGATGCTGTTGATTGTGTTCTTATGTTGCTATCTAGGCATTGGGTTTGGGGTGATTGTAAGTCTAGATGCTGATTTCTGAGTTTGTCTTTGTTAATCAGGCATTTTGTTTCTTGGTTTCTGTTTTCTCTCTGGTCTTTGGACCTCTGTAGCCTGGAGTTCTGATAGCAAGCGTAGCCTCTGGTCCAGCAAGGAGTCTCCACTGGAGTTGGGGGATGGATTTCTGGCAATTAGGGTGACCTTTTATTGAGGAGCTGTTCTCTACCTAAGTTGGGGGACTGGAACACAGTGGAGGAACTAGAGATAGTGGGGGAGGAGGAGGGGAAGAAAATGGAGGAAGTTGTGGGTGGGTGGTATATCTAGAGTTCTGGTTGCTAGTGTAGCCTCTAGCCCAGAAGTAAATTCACCTAGATTTGCCTATTTTTTTCTTCTGACATGTGTAGTCTATTATTGAGCAGAGATGTACATAGCATGACACTGGTGTGGGGGGCAGCTGGGAGGGAAGAGCAGAGGATTCACTGTTTGGGAACCAAACCAAAGGAATGGGAGAGTACCATGGGCAGATGTGTAGCCTACCTGCTCTTCTGGCTGCTGTGGCCTGCACCTCAGCAAGAAATCAGTATTTTATAATTTAATATTCTTAATTTCAGAGATGACTCATTTCTGTGCTGGATCTTGTCTAAGTTATGTTTTGAGCTATTATGAAGGGAGGCTTTGCTGGCTTCTTTATCAGCAAGTTTATAGCTGATGTGTAAAAATGTCACTAGATTTTTGTAATTTTGTAGCTTTTCTAAATTCATTATAGTTCTTAAAATTTTCCCACAGAGTACTTAGGGTTTCCATTATAAAACTATGTTATCTGCATATATGAATACTCCTTCCTTTCTAATTTGGAATCTTTTCTTTCCCTTGCTAAGACTTCTAGCACTATATTAAATAAGCACAGTCAAAGTAAATGTCCTACCTTGCTCCCATTCTTAGAGAAAATGTTTTTAGCATTTCCCAGATCAGTGTGATGTTGGTGATGGGTTTTCCTATACATCCTCCACTATATATCCTCAACTATTTTGAGGTATGATTTTTGCTAGTCTTTGTTTCTTGGGGTTTGTAATGAAGTGATACTTTCAAATGAGTGAGTCTTTCAAATGTTTTGTCTGTAGGTAGACAGGTTGTTACTTAGTTTCTATTCATTTATTTGTGTTATTTCACCTTTATTGATTTTCATACATTGAGTCACCTTCATATCCATAGGATGGATTCCACCTGGTAAAATTCTGATATGATATTTATTTATTATTCTAGAGCATTTTTATCGGTTGTTTTGTTTTTGTTTTTATTCTTGTTATCACTTGTGTTTTTGTTTTCAGACAGCATCTCTTTATGTAGCTCTGATTATTATGGAACTCACATATAGACCCACTTAGTCTTGAATTCATGGAGCTCTTCATGCCTCTACCTTCTGAGTGCTGAGGTCAATGACTTGCACTATCATGCTCTCCTGACCCATAACTTTCTTTTCTTGTATCTTTTTTGCCTGATTTTAATATAAGGATAATGGTGGCCTTGGGACAAAAACTTGGCACAATTTCTTTAATTTCAATTTTTAAATATGTTAAGCATTGGAATTAGCATTCCTTAAGTATTTTGTGGAATTAAACAATAAAATCGCCAAGTCTTGAATGTTTTTCTGAGTGAAATCTTATTAACCTATATAGGTCTGTTCAAATTTTTCTATTTCCACTTTATTCAATTTTGGTAGACTGCCTACATTTAGGAATTTGTTTTATTATATAAATAATATATTTATATTATATAAAATATATGTCTCCCAATATTTTAACACATGATCCATTGTATTTCTGATGTATATATTATGCCATCTCCTTTGTTTACAACTGGTTCTGAGATCTTTTCTCCTTTTTGAGTATAATTTGTTTCATTTGCTATAATTCTGTTATTTTTAACAAGTTTTTATTTTATATATTTCTATTTTAATCTTTGTTATTTCTTTCCTTCTAGTATTTTGGGATTTGGTTTGCTCTTGTGTTCTTATGGACATATAGTTAAGTGGCTTATTTAAGGTGTTTTTCTTTGTGGGAAGTACATGTTTGTTGCTATAAACTTCCCCTTCAATACTGCATATATCACACAGATTTTGAAATAATGTGTTCTCGTTTTATTTCTAGACATTTTTTATTTACCCTCTTTTTCAATTACTCCTAGGTAATTTTGGGTCATGCAATTTAATTTCTATGCTTCTGTTCTTGCTGTTCTAATACAGTTTTATTTCACTGTGGTCTAAGATGTGTTATGACTTAAACTTTTTAGATTAATGTTTGATTTGTAGCCAAATGCATGCTTTCTAGAGAATGTCACATGCTCTGGTAAAATAATATGTATCATGCAGTTAAAGAAATGCTCTATGAATACCTCTGAATATATTTGCCTTAGAGAGTTCAAGCTTTCTTTGCTGGTTTTCTCTCTGTATAACTTGCCTTCAAATCCAGTAATATTTGTTTTGTACATATGTATTCGTTTTTATCATTAGTTAACCTGTCATCTTTGGAAATTCCATTTGTCTATTTAATACATTCTGCTTACTCTCACCTCTTAATCTCCTTCCTACTCCACATCAATCTATTCCATATCAAACTACCATCTCTTTTGCTGAAAGCCCCCTTATCACATTCATAATGTGTTGTTCTGTTTTGTTTGAGGGCTCACTGAATTTAAGAGGTTCCAGCTATGCATGTAACCCAGCAGACTTGTCACTGGACATAAATGAAGACAATTACCACCATTCTAACAAAATCAACCACTAGCTAATATTACATTAGGGAGAGGTAATGCCTCTTGAGTCCCACTGTAATCGATGATCAATTAATGACAGCCCCAGCCTTACATAGGACCAGTAGAGGCAACCTTACCTGATGCTGGCTCATGCTTGCAATGAATATACCATGCCCAAAAGGTAGCATTATTTTATAGCCCATCTCCCTATTATCTGGCTCTTATTTACTTATATCTCCTTTTCTGCCATTTCCTGGAACCTTATGAGGAATGATATAAATGACCTATTTAGGGCTAAGTGTTCAACTGTAAACTCAAGAGACTCAAGGTGTCACAGATGCTGAGAATATTTGTATATTTTTTGCTGACTTTATCCTTTATCAACATAGGGTGAATTTTGTTTCAACAGTTTTTATTTAAAGTCTGCTTTCTCTGATATGACTATAGCTTGCCATACTCACTCTTGATTTCTATTTACACATTTCCTTTTTAAAATCCTTCATTATAGCTTATGTATAGCTTTACTAGCCAGGTGAGTTTCTTGTAGGTGACACAATTAGCTCTTCTTTTTAAAATAACACCAATTTAGACAGGCCATGTCTTGTGACTGGTAAATATAACCTAGTTACATTCAAGGTTACTATTTTTAAATTTTATTTTAAATCAGCATACAAAGTATTTGGATTCATTTTAACATTTTAAATACATTTTTTAAATGATCTTCCCCATCCCTTTCCCCCTTACACCCTCCCATTCCCAGTATCCCCATTTCTTCTTTCTTGTCACGTTTTCTATATTTCTTCCTGTTCTATTTGACACATCTTTCTCCCTCTCATGAGCACCTCCCAGGTTTCAAGGTTATTGTTGACAAGTAGGAACTTCTTCACTTCAATTTTTTTTAAATTATCTATTCTTTTCTACCTTGCCACTTATGTCTGTTGTGTGGTGGGTTTATGTCACACTAGTATTGGATCTTTTCTTTTTCCTACCTTTTCTTGCATTAAGTTTTGTACAGCCATGTGTTTTCATGGCATATCAAAGATGATCATGTTTCTCAACATTTGTCTCTAGTGTAAGACTTTGTTTTGTAACTCGATAGTCTGTGATGATTCCCTAAAGTTCTATTAATTTGGGAAGGATATTTATGTCTCCATCATCCCTAAATTTTTTTTGTTTATTTGTTTTTTCTTGGTGTAGTAGCCTTTCCCAGCAGTTGTTTTACCTAAGGACTTTAAATAAACCACATGTTCTCTTCTAGCCTTTAAGGTTTCAGCCCAGAAACCTGCTTAAGTCTAACTCCCTTATATCTAACTTGATGTACTTTCTTTAAGAATCTGGTCTGGAGCCCTTGACAGTTGAACTATGTAATGTTCCTTGGTGATGGCATCTTGGGATTTAATCTACTTGTGGTCCTTTGAGTTTCTTGTATCTGGGTATCTACATCTTTTGTAAGATTTTGGATGTATTTTTCAGCTCTGATTTTATAAAATAGGTTCTCCAAGCATCTGTTTTTATCTTCTTCCCATGGAATTCTTTTCAGGGAAACATTTCTTTGCTTAATACAGTCTTATAAATTTAATGGACTTTCTTCATCTTAATTTTTTTTTTACCTTTTTTGGACTGTTTTAACTCAAAAATCTGTCCTCATCCACAAATTTGAAACTTCTTTCTTCCACCTTTTCTGCAATGTGGTATAAGCCTTTCATGCTATTTCCATTTCACTAATTAAGATTCTAACTTCATGATGTTAAATTGATTCCTTTTCATGATTTCTGCCCTTTTGGTAAATTTCTTATTCATTTCTTGAATTAATTTTCACATGTTTATATTGTTTATCTGTTTTCTCTTGCATGTTTCTGAAATTCCCTGGGATCTTAGTTGGAATTCCTTTTCATGTATTACATAGGTGTCCTTCAAATTGGGCTGTACTTAGAAATAATTATGTTTTCTTGAGAGGTGTTATGTTTCTCAAGTGTCTGTAAAAAAAAAAAAAACAGAGTAGCTTTTGAAGGGAGTTAAAGCATTAAGTGCTCTAACTTTGAATATAGGTGAGCTTAAAAGTATCCTTTGGTTTCTTGGAACTATCTAGATGACTTTGCAGTTAACATGGGTTTCCAAAGATACATTCCCCTGAAGCCACACATGAAGCTCTGATGGTGCTGGACTTCTGGCAACAACTGTCTATCATGGTGGAGCAGGTTACACAGAGTTTGTTCATAGGCTCCTTGGGAACATTCATAAGTGATTCCAAGGATTACTAAGGAGCAGCTATAGCCCCCACCCCATATGAATGAGACCATCACCAGAACCCTCATGATAAATGTGGGTGATACCAGGGCCTGCTGTCCTATCAATTCTGTAACTCGGGATAAGATGGGATTTTACTGATGTTCCACAGAATGGTTTCTGTGACACTGGCAACCGCAGGCCTGAAGTGAGGAGTGTGAATTTTGCCCAAGTCGTATGGGGTGATCTTTGGTGACATGAGTGTTTATAACACTGGTAGCAACTCTTCCAAATTTTAGAACTATAAATGCTACTGTATCCATATCCAAGAAACACCATAACTATTACCAAGAAATTTTATTCCAACAGATATGCTACCCAGTCAATGTGCTATGAAGAAGAATCTCAAGACCCGCTGGGGTATATACAGTTAACACTAGAGGTTTTTGATATTGATATTATTGTCATTTTACCTAGGACTCACGGGTTAAATATGGTGGCAGTGGAGCTTTTACCTTCTGTATCTGAATTTGTGAAGTTGTAGGATATGACAATATTAGTTCATGTGTGGTGATGAGAGCAATACTCTTTGTATTGGTAGTAATATCTCTGGAACTACAGGACATAAATGGGACTTTATCTTGTTAACATTTTATGTAACAGAATTGTAGTCCTAAGGCCTTGAGCTGTGGCTAAGGTCTTTCCTAGTTGCTGTGGGTCAAGTGCAGCAAACACTAGATTTCAAGCATTGGTAGTTCCCAACCTGGAGCTAAAGAAAACTTTTACCTGGGTCTCAGAGACAGACACAGTTGATGGTGTAACTTTCTTTTTCCCCAGTTGTTGTAGTCCCACACCATGCCATGCCCGGGGACAAGAATTTCCCTCGTTTCCTATAGATCCAGTGTCGGTGACTACTTGCTATCTCATAAGCGCATTCGTTTCAGGGCCTGGAATATTCATAGTTGTGTTTCTGGATGGACTTGGGACATCCTTAGTTTCCAAGGCACAGGTGTGCTTGATGCTGGAGTTTTATAACCAGCTGCCACAGTCCCAAGATTGTAAGCTGGGAAGTAGAGATTTCCTTCTTCTGGAAGAGCAAGTGTTAATGGGACTCGTCGTAATCTGCTTGAATCTATGGCAGTCTTTGGACTTCAACTTGCACAACATTAAAGTGGCACTTCTCTATTCTGTGGAACAAGCAGAGTCTCAAGGCTTCTAGCAACACCTGGATCCCATGCTTGTCTCAGAGCAGGCTGCTGTTGCTTGTTGGCATTGGAGCATGAGCTCCTTGTTTTGAGCAAAGCATGTGTTCTTTAACTTACCAGCTTCCCACACTGGGTTTACAAAGCCTGTGTGGACTGTGTCATTCTCCTATGAGTGGAGCTGCAGGTGGGCTGCCTATGACTGAGGTCACTGCCACTTTCCCACCCCTACCTCTAATCAGCAAGGAAGTAAGAAATAAGGTTGTGCCTGACATTTACCATGCTAACTTGGATTACTGTGCTTTATGCTGACTTTTAGTCTTTTTTTCCCAGTTTTTCCGCTTGCAATACTGTGTTCCTTGCCCTCACTATGGCAGAATCATGCACTGAGCACCTCTATTCAGCCCTCTTCCTAAGTTACTTTCTTTTTCTGCTTTTATTTGGATTTTTTCTTTTGCTTTATGGTTCTGGGATTATACTCAGGGCCTCAAGGATAACAGGGAAGTGCTGTGCCTCTGAGCTACAATCTTAGCCCACTCAAAAATGAATGTCTTCAGTAATAGAAAAGGGTCCTGAAAGAAGTATGTTAGCCATCAAAATAATGTTAGCAGGCAGTCCCTGTATGTTTAAATTAATTGGGTTCCAAACCTTGGTGAGAGTAAAGCCAATACACACAGTGAGTAGGTGAGTGTGGAAAAGGGTTTATGACTCATAGTGAATAGGAAGAGCACGGAGCTACTACAAAGCCATGGTATTTATGAAGAAAGAATGCATGGGACTGTATCACGGTGCCTACACACATTATAGATAAGTATATATAGGGCTGAACAGTTCTGAACATGCACAACTTAGAACAAATGTTCAAAAGAGAAATGGGGTGAACAAAAGCTGGGCATGGTCACATCAGTATTATAGTGAGCTACGTTTCTTGTAGGTTACCTGAAAGAGTTAGTGACTCAGTGGCCTGGGCCAACTCCTTATAGATTTCTGCACAGAGTGTCCACTGAGACAGGAACAGTTTTGAAGGTGCCATCATGGTCTTTTAAAAGGCTGGCTTCTTCAATGATCATGTTTGTGACAATTTGTTCCCAAAGATGCCCACCTAACTTAGTAGATACCTGCATAGACATACAGACTTGATGTCCAACTACCTAGAATGGGTTATCTTAAAGCTGCGTGCAGTCACAAGGCTCCTTATGACACTCCTAGAGCCCTAAAGAGCCCCTTAGAACCAAGAAAGGTAGAAATGTGGGCATTTCAAAACTAATGTAATATTTGATATTCTTCTTAGAAGTCTAAGATTCTTAAACAGAAAATAAAATGGGGTAAAACTCTATTGTCTTCAAGGGAAAAACAAAGTTCTAAAAGTATGCTTAGACAACAGTAAGAGTACCCAGTCTGGTCTCAGCTTCCTTCAGCTCTTAGTACTCATGCCTCCTGGATCTGATAACTTCTTCCATGAGTACTATGACATAGCACCCTAGAGCTTATGTTAATCATGGAGTCTTTCCAGTTTTGGCCAATTATTCATTCTAGTTATTACTCAGTAAAACAAGGAAGGAATCTAATGTTAGGTAGATGCCACACATGTCTCTCAGGTATGGTGGAACAGAGTTATATTAGTTTCAATTCTTGTACTTGAGTGTTGTTTATGTAAGTTATCTGAAAGTAAGAGAAACAACAACAACAACAAAAATATATCCACATCCACAATTTAGGCAAGATAACCACAGCACACTCAAGTCCACCCCAGAGAAGTATATAATGGGCAGGCCATGTTGGAAATAATCTGATAAGTTGTTCAGAAAGTTGTAAGTAGAAGTACACAGGTCCCAGAAACTACACTTCAGAGTGTACATACTATATTAGTTCTATTTCTGTTGCTGTGATAGCATACCCAGACAAAAACAACTTTAAGAAAGAAAGGGAGCATTTGGCTTACAATATTAGGTTAGAGTTCATCACTGAAAGGGAATCAGAGAGGAATTTTCATCCACAGTAAAGAAAAGACAAGTGAATGCATGTGTGCCTATACTCAGCTTCAGGTTTTTTGTTTTGTTTTGTTTTGTTTTGGGGGGGTGTTGTTATTATGTTGTTGTTGTTGTTGTTGTTGTTGTTGCTGCTGCTGCTGTTTGCTGTTATGTTTTCTCTATTCTTACATAGTCCTGGATCCAAACCCATGGGATGGCACAGCCCACATTGGGCACATTTTCATCAGTGTGATTCAGAAGTCTCTCACAGATATGCACAAAGGTCAATGTGATCTAAACCGAGACTCCCTTCACAGGTAATTCTAGACTGTGTCAAGCTGACAATTAAAATGATCACACATACTTAACAAAACTAGAAATGTATATTACACAAAACATATACAAGGATGCCCATAGCATCATTATTCACAATAAATAATAGAGTCAACATAGCCAGGTGAGAATGTGCATGCCCTTAATCCCAAAACACAGAAGGCAAAAAGGCAGGTAGATCTCTGAGTTTTAGGGCAACCAAAGCTATATAGATCCTGTCTTAAAAAAGAGTTCATCCAACCCAAACCTATAAATAATTTTGTTTTATCCATACAATAGATATTATTCAATCATGACAAAAGATTTATAAAATTAAATGGCTGACACTTAAAAATATAATATTAAATTTACAGTCACACTTACATGAAATGCCAAGAACTAGAGGCTCTCATGTGAATTTTGAATAGATTAGTATGGAGGCTAAGGTTTCAATGGGGGGAGGGGGTGGCAAGGTGAATGCCAGTAGGTATAAGATTCTTTTGTGAGTAATAACATTTCCTAAAATGTGTCTTCATGGTGACTGCACAACTCTGATATTCTAAAATAACCCTGAATTATATACTTTAAGTGAATAGCATATATGGTATAAGAAAGAGGATCAGCTGTCTGGAAAAACAAAATAATTACATCTTAGTAAAGTCACACAATTCTCTAGATACAGTTTGTTTCCCCATCTCAAAACTATGAAAAAAAAGAGAGCACTTTACCATTTAAATTAGTTTTAGCATTAATTTTTTATAATTAGGCATTCCTATAATATCAAAGCCTGGACTTTTGTGTGTATTGTGTCTGGTCATTACAGGAGATTTACAAAATACGGTTTTAAGACCTGTTTTGCATCTGACAGAGAACACTGTAAAGAAACTTAACTTAGAAAAATGTTATGTACATATGTGTGTATACATTCAGATACAGCCTCTAATTAGGGAAATAATAACTAAAAATAATGGACTCTCAACATTGATCATGAAGGTCAAGGAATTAAAAGATTGCACATTGAAGGTTGTTATCTAAAAGTTTAATATTATGCCTCTGTCACTCTAATAGCATCCGACTCACTGCACTGACCTGAAGCCCATGGGAAAAATGTTAATGTAGACATTGGCACCTGGATTTTGGTCTCTATTCCCCACTAAAGGAACCAGGCCTCTTAAAGTATTTTTAACTGGTAGAATTCAAGGCAAGCATGGGAAATCAAGGTAACATTGTTTAATGAGTGAGCTGCACATTCAGGGTTGATTAGAACTATCTGCCCGTGAAAAAATCATGAGCTCATAATGATTTAGGAGGATGTAATTATAATGTGTGCAAAAATAAATCATTATTTACTATTGTGAGGCAATTGACCAGTGCCAAATTTCTAATATGTTTTACAAGAAAGGTATGTAATTAGAGGGAATTGAGGAATAAATAAAAATTAATCCAATTGGAATAATTTATGCATTTCCTCCCCTCCATTAGGTAATTCAAACAGTGACTATAGATAGGCTCAGCAGTAGATTTTCATATATTCTGCCTGAGATGTAAGGAATGTTTTAGAAAAACCACAAATACTAGGTCTACAGAGTGGCCACTTACTATAGGAAGTAGGAGGTTTGGCTGAAGGCCGGGACTGTCCTCTGACTGTATGCCTGCTTAACTCTCTTGACTTTAAACTAAGACTCACATCTTTAGTCTGTGTTGGCATCTGCCATCTATGTGCCAGCACCAACCCAAATCCTCACACCGGTCTCGGCCACATTCTGCCAGCATCTTCATGACCATGACCACAAAGGACAGGGATAGAAAGTCACATAGGAGGATACATAACCTGGTATAGCCCTGGGTGGAAGTGAGGGTAATAAGGTTAAAAACTTTAAGACAGACCAAAGCCCATCCTTTCTATCCTGGGAACGCATCTCATTGTTATTATGGAAAACCACTGAGAGATAACCTCTAAACCTTTCAAGCTTGGATAATCTAGAATTAATAGTAATGTATTTGTGAGGGGGCATTTGAAAGAGTCACTGTGAGAAGAAATAGGCCAGCAGTGACAAAAATTGCTCAAGTGACCCATTCTTCCTTCAGAAACATTTTAAGAGCCAAATTGAAACTGTTCATTTCCTCAAGTAAAAGATGTGATAGAAACCTTGTGCATGGCATCATCTGAAACTCTGTAATTTATTGAGAACAACACATTAATATAAACAGAAGTTTCTGCCTCAGCCAGTCCTTCAGCTTTTAGTCCCAAATAAACACACTGAGGCTTATATTAATTATAAACTGTTTGGCTAATGACTTCTTAGTGGCTAGGTCTCTCTTAATCATTAACCCATACTATTAATCTATGTATTTCCACATAGCTTTACCTTACTGGAGAAGGCCCGGGCATCCTACTTTCCCAGTAGCTACGTGGTATATCTCTGATGACTCACCCTGATTTTATCTTCCCAGAATTCTCCTAGTCTGGTAGCCCTGCCTATACTGTATATGTGACTACACCCTGCCTGTGTTGATGTATAAAACAGTTTTATACATCAATCAATAAAAAAAAATATGTTCACAGCAGACAGAAGTACATCCCCCATCACATTTACTTTCTGCTTCCCCCAAATCAGTGTGTGAATTGTATTATTGATTCACCCTTGCCACCCTTATGGTTGAACTATTGAGTCAGTACCTCATTTCACTGATGGACACTTATTGCAGTTTAATAAGGGTCAGGATAAACAAATAGGCTGAATAGATGTTTAATCAGGGAGAAACAACTCACAACACAGACAGACAAACACAGCAGTTGGAACCGGATGCTCCTCTCTCCGCTTATTACCAGAAAAGAGAGCATTCCCGCCTCCTTCTCAGACCTAGTTCTACAGGTCACTTCCGCCCCTGGTTCCACCCCTCAATGGGTGTGGTCAGTGCCACAGAAGCAAACAAAGTGAATATCCCACTACAGACACTATACTTCATGAAGAACTGTATACACCAGTGAAGAGCCATTGGGTAGGTCTTAATGGCATTTGAGGCAAAGTACATGATTTGAGAAAGGATTGCAGAAAACTGTACATTGTTCTACATTGCTGTCAGAGGAGATTCTGTAATTTGCTATATTTTACTTAAAAATGTATGTGTACAGGTGTTTGCCTGCATATATGTTTATGTGCCTGCATACATGTTTATGATGCACCATGAGTGGGCAGTGCAAGAAAAGGCCAGAAGATGGTATCAGATATTCTGAGACGAGTTATAGACAGTTGTGAAACACCACATGGGAGTTGGGAATTGAACTTGGGAAATAGAAACTTGATCCACTCACAGAGAAGCCAATGTTCTTAATTGGCTATCTTTCCAACCTCTCTAATTGATATCTTATTTTCTCTTATCTGAAGGGAGAATTGAAGCCAGGCTGGTTGTAAATATGAAAAAGACACAAATCTCTCATGACATCTAGGAAAAGAATGCTAGCCAAATGGTGTGTAACCCATCTTGTTCTGTGACATTTTCTTCCTTTCCCTCTTCCACAGTCTTTCCTACTGGTCAAACAGTTTACTATAGTTATGTGTTTTGATCCCTTGCTTATAATTTTGGGATTGTTTTTATTATAAAGTTTTGCTCCATGATACCCAAGATGCTTAAAATTAATTTTTAACTCTAACAACCTACATGTGTAGCAATTTTATATGACCACAGAGATACCCAAAATGAAGAAATTCAAGAACAAAGGAAAATATATTAATGATAATATATTTTTTCATCAATTTATCTCCAGTTTTTGAACTTTTTATCTTCAGTTTTCCATTATATTAGAGCATGCTGAGGTTGTTTCAGTAAGTTTTAAACCTTCCCATGTTTTCCTCTCATCAATGAATAACACTTTCTCTTAGTAGGATAAACTTCCTTTAATATTCCATATGTACCTTCCTTTGCTTTTCCTACTGTAGTATGGTGATTTGAATGAGAATTGCCTCACTTAGGCTGTGTGTTTGAATACCTGGTCCCCAGTTGCTGGTGATTTGGGGGAGGTGCACATGGTGCAGCCTTGCTGGAGGAAGTACTTCACTGGGAGTGGGCTTGGACAGTTTATAGACTCCTCTACTTTCTGTTCACTCTTTCTGCTACAGTCTCACATTTGAAAATGTGATCTCAGCCTCCTGCTTCCATGACTGCTACTTACTGCTCAGATTCCCTGCCACGGTGGATCCCTCTGGAGCTGAAAGCACACACGAACCCTTCTTTCTACAAATTACTTTGGTCGTGATATTTAATCACAGCAACAGAACACTTGCATGTGGGGATATCTTTCTGGCTCCTTCATTTCAAAATGCTGGGAAGGTTTTTTGTTTTGTTTTGTTTTGTTTTTTGTTTTCTTCTATTTATTTATTTATTTATTTATTTTACATATTGATTCCAGTTCCCTCTCCCTCCCTCACTCTCTCCTACCCTCCTACGTCCCCAGACCAACCTCCTATCCCATCCCCCCCTACTCCACTGTAGGGTGATGTCTTCCAAGAGGGGTCATCTAAATCAAGAGGGGTCATTTGAAGTAAGGACTAAGTCTTCCCTCTTGTCTCTAGGTTAAGAGAGTATCCCTCCATGGGGAATGTGCTGCCAAAGTCCATTTATGCACCAGGAATACATCCTGCTTCCACTGTCAGAGGTCCCTTAGACTGTGCAGGCCTTCTACCTGAGACCATTCAGGGGGTCTGAGTCGGTCTAATGCTGGATTCCCAGCTATCAGTCTGGGGGCCAATTAGCTCCTCCTTGTTCAGGTCAGATGTCTCTGTGGGTTTCTGTAGCCTGGTCTTGTCCTTCCTCTCTGCATCTGGATTCCAGTTCGGCTCAGTGTTTAGCTGTGGGTGTCTGCTTCTGTTTCCATCAGCTACTAGATGAGGGCCCTATGATGGTGGATTGATGACTACCTAGTCAACAATCTCATCAGGGAAGGGCATTTATGGTAGCCTTTCCACTGTGGTTCAAATTGTTAGTTGAAGCCAGTCTTGTTGGCCTCTGAACATTTCTCTAGAGTCAGTTTTCTCTTCAAACCTATAATGGCTCCCTCTTTTATGGCATCTTTATATATATGTATATATATATATATATATATGTGTGTGTGTGTGTGTATGTATGTATGTATGTTCTTTTCTCTCATTTAACTCAATTTCCCTAGTTCCACGTGCTTTTTTCTCCTCCCTTTCTCTTTCTTCTAGCTCCCACTCCACTCACTACCCCTCCCTACTCCCAATATGCTCAGCAGATCTTCTTCCTTTCATCTTCTTTGAGGGACCTTGTATTAATCTCTTAGATTCCTCCTGGTATTCTTGTTTCTCTGACGGCATGAATTATAGGCTGATGATCCTTTGCTCTATGTCTAAAATCCATATATGAGTGAGTATATACTATGTTCCTCTTTTTGTGACTGGGTTACCTCATTCAGGATGGTTTCTTCAAGTTCCATCCATTTGCCTGTGAATTTCAAGATTCCATTGTTTGTCCCCCCACAGAATAGTATTCCATTGTGTAAATGTGCCACAATGGAATACTTCTTTATCCATTCTTCAGTTCAGGAGCATCTAGGTTGCTTCCAACTTCTTCCTATTACAAACAATGCTGCTATGAACATAGTTGAACAGATGTCTCAGTTGCATAAATGTGGATTATTTGGGTATATGCCTAAGAGTGGGATTGATGGGTCCTGTGGTAGACTTATTCCCATTTTTTAATATGTTTACCCTACCTACCCAAGAACATGGGAGATCTTTCCATTTTCTGGTATCTTCTTTAATTTCTTTAAAGACACAAAGTTCTTGCTATATAGGTCTTTCACTTGTTTGATAAGCATTACCCCAAGATACTTTGTTGTTTGTGGCTATTGTAAAGGGTGATGTTTCTCTGATTTCTTTCTCAGCAACTTTGTCGTCTGAATCAAGTAGGGCTACTGATATTTTTGAGGTTCTCTTGTATCCTGCTAGTTTGCTGAAGATTTTTATCAGCTGTAGGAGTTCCTGGTAGAGTTATTGGGTCACTTATGTAAACTATCATATCATCTGCAAATAGTAACAGTTTGACTTCTTCCTTTCCAATTTATATCCCCTTGATCACCTTTTGTTGTCTTATAGCTTTAGCTAAACTTCAAGTACAATATTGAAGAGATATGAAGAGAGGGCAGCCTTGTCTTGTTCATGATTTTAGAGGAATCACCTTAAGCTTCTCTCCGTTCAGTTTGATGTTGGCTGTTGGTTTACTGTATATTGCTTTTATTATGTTTAGGTAAGTTCCTGTTATCCCTGATCGTTCCAAGACCTATATCATGAAAGGGTGTTGAATTTTGTCAAAGGCTTTTTCAGCATCTAGGGACATGATCATGGGGTTTTCCTTGATGGATCACAATGGTAGATCACATTGATAGGTTTTCATATGTTGAACCATCCCTGCAATCCAAAGATAAAGCCTACTTGGTCATGGTGGATGATTTCTCTGATGTGTTCTTGGATTCGATTTGCAAGTATTTTATTGAGTATTTTTGCAACAATGTTCATGAGGGATATTGGTCTGTAGTTTTCTTTCTTAGTTGTATCTTTGTGTGGCTTGGGTACTAAGCTAATTGTGGCCTCATAAAAAGAGTTTGGTAATGAACCTTCTGCTTGTATTGTGGGGAAGAATTTGAGGAGTATTGGTATTAGCTCTTCTTTGATTTTCTGGTAGAATTCTGTACTGAAGCCACCTGGGCTTTTTTTTTTTTTTTTTTGGTTGGGAGGCTTTTGATGACTGTTTCTATTTCATTAGGGGTTATAGGTCTATTTAAGTTGTTTGTCTGTTCTTGATTTAATTTTGGTAAGTGATAGTTACCCAGATATTTGTCCATATCCTTTGAATTTTCAAATTATGTGGAGTACAGGTTTTCAAAGTATGACCTGAAAATTGTTTAGATTTCCTCATTGTCCGTTGTTATGTCCCTCTTTTCATTTCTAATTTTCTTAATTTGCATATTCTCTCTCTCTGCTTTTTGGTTAGTTTGGATAAAGGTTTGTCTGTCTTGTTTTTTTTTTTTTTTTCTCAAAAAAACCAACACTTTTTTGCACTGATTTTTTGTATAGTTTTCCTGGTTTCTACTTTATTGACATCAGACCTCAAATTGATTATTTCCTGGTGTCTACTCTTCCTGGGTGAGTTTGCTTCTTTTTGTTCTAAGGCTTTCAGTTGTGCTGTTAATTCTCTAATGTGACTATCCTCTGTTTTCTTCATATGGACACTTAGTGCAATGAACTTCCCTCGTAGCACTGCTTTCAGATATGTTGTGTCCTCATTCTCATTGAATTCTAGGAAGTCCTTAATTTCTTTCTTTATTTCTTCTTTGACCCAGGTGTGGTGCAATTGCACACTGTTCAGTTTCCATGCGATTGTAGGGTTTCTGCAATTTGAGGTGTTGTTGAAATCCAACTTTAATGTATGTTGATATGATAAGATACAGGGGACTATTCCAATTTCTTTTTGTATCTGTTGAGGTTTGTTATGTCGCCTAGTATGTGGTCAATTTTAGAGAAGGTCCCATGTGGAGCAGAAAAGAAGGTGTATTCTTTTGTGTTTGGATAGAATGTTCTATAGATGTCTGTTAAACCCAACTGAGACATATCTTCTGTAGTTGTTTTGTTTCTTTGTTAAGTTTCTCTCTGGTGGTCCTGTCTAGCAGTGAGAGTGAGGTGCTGACATCTCCCACTATGAGTGTGTGAGGTTTTATGTGAGCTTTGAGTTTAGTAGTGTTTCTTTTACAAATATGGGTGCCTTTGTATTTGGGTCATAGATGTTCAGAATTGAGATGTTGTGCTGATGGATTTCTTGGGTGATGAATATGAAATGACTTTCTTCATCTTTTTTATTTTGGGTTGAAGTCTAACTTGTTGGATATTAGAATAGCTACACCTGCTTGCTTCTTGGGTCCATTTGATTGCAATATCTTTCCCAACTCTTTACCCTGAGGTAATGTCAGTCTTTGAAGCTTAGATATGTTTCTTGTATGCAGCAGAAAGATAGATTCTGTCTTTGTATCCATTCTGTTAGCCTGTGTCTTTTTATAGGCAAGTTAAGACCATTAATGTTGAGGGAAAGTAAGGACCATTGATTGTTAATACTTGTTTGTTTTAGATTTGTTGTTGGCAGTGGTATTGTGAGTATACTTGTCCTGCTTTATCCTTTGGGTTCTGGTGAAGTGGGATTATCTATTGCCTATGTCTTTGTGAGCATACTTAACTTTCTTGGGTTGGAGTTTTTATTTCACAATTTTCTGTAGGGCTGGATTTATAGATACATACTGTAAAAAACTGGGTTTGTCATTAAATATCTTGTTTTCTCTGCCTATAGTAGTTGAGAGTTTTTCTGGGTATAGTAGCCTCGGCTGGGCTGTGGACTCTTAGTACTTGTAGAACATCTATCCAAGACCTTCTGGCCTTGAGAGTTTCCATGGAGAAGTCAGGTGTAATTTTGTTAGGTCTGCCTTTATATTTTACCTGGTGTTTTTCCTTCTCTGCTTTTAATATTCTTTTTTATTCTGTATGTTAGATATTTTATTATGTGTCGAGGTGTCTTTTTTCTTTGGTTCAGTCTATTTGGTGTTTGGTATGGTTCAGTCTAATTGGTTTTCGGTATGCTTCTTGTACTTTCATGGGCATGTTCTTTTTCAGATTGAGAAAGTTTTCTTCTGTGATTTTGTTGAATATGTTTTCTGCACCTTTGAGCTGGGCTTCTTCACCTTCTTCTATGCCTATAATTCTTAGGTTTGGCCTTTTCACAGTGTCCCACATTTCCTGGATGTTTTGTGTTAAGGTTTTGTTGGATTTAAGATTTTTCTTTTGTCGATGAATCTATTTCCTCTTGTTTATCTTCAGCCTCTGAGATTCTCTCTTCCATCTCTTGTATTCTGTTGATTATGCTTGTGTCTGTACTTCCAGACCATTTGCCCAGTTTTTCTATTTTTAGCATTTCCTCAGTTTGTGTTTTCTTTATTGTCTCTATTTTAGTTTTCAAGTCTTGAACTGTTTGAGTTGTTTCTTTCAACTGTTTGTTTTTTCTTAGCTTTCCTTACTTTCTTTAAGAGATTTATTGCATTTTTTTGCTTGGTCTTTTCTTCTATTTGTTCCAATTTTTTGTTTTTTTTCCATTTCTTTAAGAGATTTTCCTCATATTGCCTTTGAGGGTTTCTATCATTTTTTTTATGAAGTTTTAAGTCATTTTTTAAGTCATTCTCTTATGCTTTATCTGCTTTGGTGTGTTCAGGTCAAGTTGGTGTAGAGTCCCTAGATTATGGTGGTGTCATGCTTGTCTTTATATTGTTATGTATCTTCTTGTATTGCTATCTTTCCCTAGATCCTTCCAGTGAGTGCAGGTTGAGTCTCTCTCTCTCTCTCTCTCTCTCTCTCTCTCTCTCTCTCTCTCTCTCTCTCTCTCTTTCTACTCTCCCGGTGGGCTTAGGTGGGTCAGGAGTTTGATGTCTGTAGCTCTGGGTTGTCCAAGTGTTCTAGGTTTCTCCTTGAGCAGGGGCTCGATGATGCAAGTCAAAAATTAGGCAGATGGGGACTCAGGGTAGTTTGGCAGGGATAGGTGGATCTTCAGCAGAGGTCCAGTGGTGGGGGTCTGGGAATGGCCTTCTTGGCACAGTGTTTCAGAACCATGAGATCCATCCTCTTTCCTGACCGCTAAAGTTTCAGATAATGAGTCTGCTATAAAGTAAATTGGGATACTCTTATGTGTCATTTGTTTCTCCTCTCTTCAGCTGCAAGAATTCCCTTTGTCTCCTCCAGGGAGAGCTTGATTACACAGTGCCTTATGATCAGCTTCCTTAAATTGGACTGGAAGATTTGGATTTCTCATGCTTAGATATTTTTTATCTTACTCTAAGTTTGGAAAGTTTTCTGTATTACTTCTTTGAATAAGCTTTCTACCCTTTGGCCATTTTCAAGCTCACCTTGAAATCCACTCACTTACACTTGTCCTAATACTGTCTAAAATTTCTCATAAATTTTCTTCATTATATTTTTTCCTCTTTTGTGTATTTTTAAATTGTCTCTCCTGAAGCCCACTAGTTCTCTGATTCATTTCTGATATTGATGCTTTCTGTCACATTTTTACTTTGTTGGCTGTAATTTCAGCTCAAGGATCTGTTTGATTAATTGCTTTACATTTCTCCATTAGAGTATTGGAATGTTTGTGTTTTCTCCAAACTCATTAGCTTTCTTAAAAGCCACTTTAAATTCTCTGAGGGGTCTCCCATACTGATTATTATTTGGTCAGTTTCTGGATAAGTAATTAGGTAAGGACTTGATTTTCTGAAAGCTCTAGATGCTCACTGGGGCAACATTATCTGTGCACTGAAGGGTTGGCTCTTTGTGTCATTCTTCCCTGTCTGACTTCATAACTGTCTTTCCAGGAATTCTAAGCAGGCTAACTTCCTCAATATGTAAATCATATTGTTAGTTGGAAAAAAATATTGCACACAAAAATAACAAGACCTAAAAACTTCTATCCAGTTTAAGTTAGCCATGCATTGCTTCACATTGGATTTTATGCTTTCAACAAGGACAAAAAAGGCTAAGTATTATAAGACAAGGACAGACTAGTTGCAGGTAATGAACACAAGTTATGAAAGAGTATATAACACTTTCTCTCTAGTTTTAACTGTGTCATTGAGTTTTCATTTTTGGTGATGGATAAGGGCATCAAAATATATTTGATAGTGAATGTATAAATCATGTCTTTAAAAACGTTTACTGTGTGGTGTTCAAAACAAAAATAACATTTTATAAATCCTAGTTGAAGAATATATATCTGTAAATACTACTCAAAAGAAAGCTGATAGGGCTGTGCTGTTAACATAAACAAACGTTAAAGCACACATATTAGACCATATAGGTATGATAAGAAAGATAATATTTTAGGATAATTTTTAATTGTATGTATCTGTCATATTCATAATAAAAAATAGAAACAAAAATTGCTACTGAAAATTAATGAATTAAAAAATCATGTGAGGTCCTTAATGTTCTGTCTTCATAAATAATGGCTCAGCAGGCAAAGTAATTAACAAAATCATAGATTTGATCAACATAATTATTAATCTTGTCCTAACAGATGTATGTCAAACACTAAATTAAAAAAGCTAGAGAATGCATATTTTCAACCACATTTATAAAGAATCAGTAAACCTGAAGATACAGATCTCACCAAATGAATAAAGAAATCAAAGTTTAAATTAGAGTTAAAATTTTATGAACAACTATAAACCACTAAATGAGGGGAAGAATTAACAAAAATTAGATGAGTCAAAAACATGGCTGGATTTAATATCTAAATGCTTGATTGAATTGGTGGTTTGGAATCTTCCTTTCTCAACCAAAGGAGTCTACCAGGTCTCAGTTACTTGGATGAGCTCCTGAGATACACAGCCTTCAGGTAATGCAAGAGGAATACACTTTTCTAGAATGTGGAAGAGAGCTGTGCTTTATCATACCCATTATTATTAGATCTATGGAATTGATTAAACAACATACAAGAAAAATCTAAGGCCTAGTTACTAATGAGAATAGCCACAAAAGTATTACAGAACATAGGTAGCTGACATGATCCATGATCTGACAGTGTTTCAAACCCTCTGCCAAGGGCCTGGATCAAGGCCTTATCTTAACCAAAAAATGCTACCAAGAGACCATTTCAGGACATCTTGTATTTTCAGAGATATTGAAAGGAAGAGTAGACTGGGTCCACACTCACACATAAAATGACAATCAGAACCTAAGAAGATAGAGCACAAGCCATGGGGTGCTCAAGTCTACACAGCAGCTTAGATCATTTTAGATTCCACACCTCTCTCCTGGGGACAGCCAGACAAAAAGCCTCATATATCGAGAGAACCCAGAAAAACATAAAGTATGACCCATGACATCTTGGAGGGAAATGGAATGCATATAGAGCAATGCCTCTCCCAGCCTCCCACCACTACCCTTTGGAAGGACTGCAAGCTGTTTTTCTAAGACTCAAAGTGGAGTTCAGACTTTGCTCTTTGTGGGGAACGTCAGGATGGATCCTTCCCCTTACACATCCAATGCAGGAAAAGAGATACGTTTTGGTCATAATCCTTTAAATTAACAGTAATAGCAAGAAAGAGCACTTAAATTAGCATGTACTGCTGACTAAGTGTTGCAGAAGATATCTGCAGAATGAAGATCAGTTTTATGTTTTGCAAACTGTCCCCCTCCCCGTGCCAAGGCAATTAGATGGAAATAATTGAGAGAGGGGACAGGACCAGCACCTCCCCTCTGGGCTGAAAGCTTGTTGAAACCTCCTCGGACTCTGGAGGGGGTCCCCTTGTGGGAAGGGATGGGAGAGCCACAGAGGAGCTGTCATACTTGTCCTTGGCCTCCTCCTTTTCTGTAAGCTAGAGGGGCACAGAATAGGATCTGGTCCTGACTCCTTGGCCTTAGCTCTGGGCTACAGTGGCAGTTGGAGGAGCAGTCTAGAATCAACAATCTGGGCTTCTCCCTAACCCAAGGTTACAGATTGGTTCTAAACTTGTTTATCTTTTACTGGCCCTTAGAAACCCAGATGCTGATGTCTCAGCCCTGTGCCCACTCGTCCATACCTCCTCCCAGGTGCTAGGGGAAGGAGACAATATGCTTCTGCTTCTTCTTCTGCTTGCAAGGACGTGATGGCTGGCCGGAAGAGGGCAGCTATGAGTGTAGTACCCAACTTCTGAATATCTGGTTTCCTCGTCCTTTACCGCTGCTTGTCAGGAAGGCAGCACCCATATTAGACCCTCCTTTTTAGGTCTCTTGACCTCTAGCTCGCCTGGATGATATACAATGTTTGAGTTCACCCACATCCACAGATTGGGCTTAATGTCTGGACCATCTTTAATTGTCATCGGGGTTGGAAGACAGTCTTGGTGGTTCAACTGTCTGGAATCTGTATTTGGCAACTGCCTGCCTACATGGAAGGTGCTTCCTCAACACCCCCCCTACCTCCACTACCCCCCTCCTCGGGCAGGAGTACAGCACCCCTCCAGTCACTCTTGGTTGCCTCAGGGTCCACCCAGGCTTTCTTCCACCTGTGGCACAGCTGGTAGAGTGCCTATCTATCCAGTTCAAAGGAGGCTTTGTTTGTTTTGTTTTTTGAACAAACCTGTGTAGCTTTGGTGTCTTTCCTGGAACTCTCTATAGACCAGGCTCAAACTCACAGATATCTGCCTACCTCTGCCTACCAAGTGCTGGGAGTAAAGGTGTACACCACCACCACTCAGCTGGCCTGTATCTTAAAACCTCCAAATCTTTCCAGAGTTACACATAAAGCAGAACGCCTGGGCAGCTGGCTTCAAGGGGTGAAAGGGAGATCTTACAAGATCTAAAATAAATTGTTATTTATTCGTGGGTCACATAAATAAACAGGCCGAGCCTCTTAGAAAGTACTTAAATAATCAGAATTAAAATGGCAGAGTGTAGGCTTACCTAAAGTGCTTGGAGTTTGAAGTGTTGTGGATTTTTTATTTTTATTATTTTAATCTACAAGTATTAATTCATAGTGAAATGTATATGTCATGGATTACAAGTCCCATTACAAAGTTGTTTTTGCAGATACCTTATATGTATAGCCTTGCAGTAATTGTATACATTAGCTCTAGTAATTTTGTGCATGGAATGTTTTCTATATTGCAGCTATGGGGGATAGGAGGCCCTCCCTTCTCAAGGATGCTGAATGAAATGTAGGGGTATGTCATTTGCTTTCTGACTGACACCAATTAGAAGTGGTCAGACATCATGTTGGTACTCAAAAAGTTAGGGATTTTGAAGCATTTTGACTCTATATTTTTAGAATAATGATGTTCAAACTGATCAAAGAAAGAAATAATCTTTCCAGTCTCACTATTTTTCTTTCTAAGTGTGATGGAAGATGTTATTTTGTAAATATGTTTTTCGTATTGATTAATGAATAAAGCACTGTTGGCCAATAGGAAAGCAAAATAGGCTGGACTAGGAGACAAGGAGGAGAGAGGAAGGAGTAAGGAGAGTTAAGATGGAGAGCCTGGAGAGGTAGAACTCCAGCCACTCTGGTCGGTAAGATGAGCCATGTGAAAATACTTAGAATAGAATAGTAGAAATGGTTTAATCATTAAGACAGAGCTAGCTGGTAAGAAATGATTAACTGGCCAGCAGCCTTATATCAAATACAAAGTTTCAGCATGTTATTTGGGGCTGGCGCGGTGGTGGGACAAGGTGGCTGGCAGGGAGGAACAAAAAATGGGACCCGACCAGCAGGGAAAAATGTGCCTGTAACAAATAGTGTCAGAAGTGGGATTGAGAATTTTCACTTAAAAACTTAACAAAAGCTTAAAAAATAGTTTTTAGAAACAAAACAACAGAGACAAGCAAGGCTTCTTGGTAGCAGCATTTTTCTGGGTTGGACTCTTGTTTTGTGAGAGACAAGTAAATATTTGCGCAGATCCTTTAAGGGGGGTTTCCAAATTTTGTATAATCGGCAAAATCTGCCTTGCTTTTAAAGAGCTCTGTTAAAAATTCATTGGTGTGTACAAGGGCTGGCAATGAAGGTTTACAGTGTGTTTTAAAATATACGTTGGCTTGGGAGAGAAAAAGAAACAGGATACAATGGTTTAAAAAAAAAAAAAGGAAGTAGAGTAACTGGGTTTGGTGGCACACACCTTTAATCCCAGCACTCAGGAGACAGAGGCAAGCCGATCTCTGTGATTTCAAAGTAAACCTGGTATGCAGAGTAAATTTCAGGACAGATAAAAGTTACACAGAGAAACCCTGTCTCAAAATATGTAAAAATAAAAGTAAAAAAAAATAGAGTAATAAAAAAGCCATGTAAAGATGAAAAGTACAGAAAAACTTTGGATATTGTATGCTGTTCTGTTATCTTTAAATTGTTCAACTGCTGAGGAAATGACAATTACTGATAAAAGAAATGCTGCTGGATTAATTCAATTTATATATTTTAAAAATGCTTTGACACCAAAATTTAAGTTTAAAGACAAGTTACTGGGGAAAAAGGATTTCTAATTTTGTTTCCACAGAAAATAAAAATCTGTGGATTCCTTCCAGACTGATGTGGTTTGATCAAGCAAGGCCCCCTGAAGCAACGTCAATGGGACAATGCAGCCTTGTAGACCACTACATCCAGGATTTCTGCATCTTCTTAGGATCTCCCATGACAGCACCCCCTACCAGCAGAAAGCAGTTTGAAAAAATTGATGCCCAAATTCCCAAATATTGTTTATAAATGTTTGTTTTCATTTAAGTGGGCTTGGCTATAAATGGTTAATGACCACAAACAATCTTTTTAAAGGTAAAAAGAGAATTATGGTATAGATATGAATATTTTGCCTTGGAATGGATTTTCATTTATTGATACAAATTTAAGGTCAATTTTGTGAGATGTATATTTCATCTCTTGTTTAGGTATTGTGTTTATATAGCTCATTGAAAAATGTAATGTATAATTTAATACAGATTATAGTTACCTATGCTAGTCAAAACTTGTAGTTAAGTTAGTTTGGATTTGTACATATACAAAGATGTATTTGCGATGAATAGGCATTCTTCAAACCTATCAAAGAACTACAGAATATGGCATTTAAAATGGTTTAGGTTTTTCTTGACAGCGAGGCACAACTGCTCCTGGTAACACCACCTGCATCAAAAAAGGAAGACGGACACTGAAAAAATGCATTATGAAGTTTGCTTCCAATATGGCAAGACTAGCCATTTGGACAAGATACTGCTATTGTCTAGACTGTTTGACTATATGCTGTATAAACTGGACATGCAGGACCCACAGAAAAGTGACTGCTGAAACATTATGGACATTGCTACAGGATTCCTGCTTCATGGAAGAGGCTGCCAGACAGTCTACAGGACGCAGAGAAAAATGACTGACAAACTGCCAATACAGTTGGACAGTTTGAAGATTCCTGCTTTGCTGAGGAGTCTGCCAGACACACTATGGCCTATGGGCTGAAGATGGATCATTACAAAAGAACTTTGGGTGACTGACCAGGCAAGTTGTCTCTGTCATTTCTAGAGTTTATATATTATCCTTCTGTGGTCTTTGAAGGAGTTTAAGACAGATAGTTATGGTTATAATTTTCCTTAGTTAGAATTAAAGATAACTTACATATAGGACTTTAGACTCACAAAGACAAGATAGATAATAAAATATTTTCTTAAATCTTAAAAAATGTTAATGGACAAAATATTAACTGTGATTCTTATTTGATAACTCTTGTGTGACATATTTTGCTATGTTAAGGTTAAGACCCTTCTTTTTATTTTAGACAGAAAAGAGGAGATGATGGGAGATGTTATTGTGTCTCGTATTGGTTAAGGAATAAAGCACTGTTGGCCAATAGGAAAGAATAGGAAAGCAAGATAGGTGGGCCTAGGAGAGGAGGAGGAGAGAGGAAAAAGTAAGGAGAGTCAAGATGGAGAGCCAGGAGAGGTAGAACTCCAGCCGCTCTGGTCGGTAAGATGAGCCATGTGGAAATACTTAGAATAGTAGAAATGGTTTAATCATTAAGACAGAGCTAGCTGGTAAGAAATGATTAACTGGCCAACAGCCTTATATCAAATACAGAGTCTCAGCATGTTATTTGGGGCTGGCGCAGTGGTGGGACAAGGCGGCCGGCAGGGAGGAACAAAACATGGGACCCTACTGGCAGGAAAAAACGTGCCCATAGCATTAGTGTCAGCAGTAATAGGACAAAGACATAGTGTCACACCCTTACCCTCCACAGACTGAGGAGTCCTCTTAGTATTCTAGCAGCTGAATTCAAGCAAACCTGGAATTCATGGTTTTTGTGCAGGAAAAAACATTGTGAGGCTGAAGAGCTGGCACCATGGTTAAGTGCACTTGGTGCCCTCACAGAGGACCCCAGTTTGTTTTCCAGTACAAATGTCCAGTCACCTGTAACTCCAGCTCCAAGGGATATCATGCCCTCTTCTGGCCTCTCTTTAGGCATCTGCCCTCACAGGCACATTCCACCACACAAACACACACATATAAAAGGTGAATCTTTAAAATTAATAATTTCAGACTAGTCAGCATAGAGCAGAGTTAGGTTTTTTCCCCTTGATAATATTTTTTTATTTTAATTTGCAACAAGCTTGTTTTACATGTCAATCCCAGTTCCCTCACTCTCCCCTCCTCTCCTGTCCCCCTCCCAACCCCCAATCCATTCCCTTTCTGCTCCCCAAGGAGGGTGAGGCCTTCCATGGGGGATCTTTAAAATCTGTCATATCATTTGGTGCAGGGCCTAGACCCTCCTCCATGTGTCTAGGCTGAGAGATTATCCCTCTGTGTGGAATGGGCTCCCAAAGTCCATTTGTATGCTAGGGATGAATACTGATGGACTACCAGTTATTAAAGATATTGTAATATAGACTATGTTGGAAGTCCCTGCTGGTCAGAGGTTGCAGTCTACCATGGCCTAACAGCTTTCTCCAAGCTCAGTAACGTGAAGAATTCCATTCACAGCAAGTCTTCTTGCTCTCTCCCTGCTCCTTTCAAGAATGATCCTTGACATAGTTCCCTGCAAATCTCTTCTCCTGCTGACCACATGGTAATTAAGTAACATGCTCTAGCTATTTTTGTAGGGCTGTGCTTTACTTTAGGGGAATGCTGTTTAGTGCAAATTAGGTGGTTCCCCCTACTCTGGAATAAAGTTGAGTTGTCTCACTGAAGTCATCTCCCAGAAGCCTATCTCCATTGTATCCACAGCTGTCCAAACCCTGTTCCCAGCTTCTACTCCCTCTACCCTCATGAAACATGAGTCTCCAAGGAAAAAGGAGAACCATAAGACCGTAAGTATGAGGTTAGGAAAGAATCAATCAAAGATTAACCAATTGCAAATATGGGTTCCTTGTCTTATCATTAGCTAAGTGGATGGTTAATATTGATTGGCAACTGAAGAGATCCTGGAGTCACTGAAGAGACAAACCTTCTAGGTATGTCTGTGTAGAATTATCCAGATTAGGTTAATTGATGTGGAAAGGCCAAGCTTAACTTTGGGTGATATAGTTCTATGGGCTTGAGTCCTACTGAATAAACAGGGGAAAGTAAGCTGAGCACAATTAGCAGTCTCTTTGTGTTTACCATCTGTGGACACAATATGACTAGCTGCCTCCTCTAGTTCCTGCTGCCACGACTTCTGTTTAGGCTGAGAGCCCAAATAAATGCTTGTTCTTACACAGTTGATGTTGTCAAAAATTTTCTCATAGCAATGAGATTAGTAACTGCTACCTCATATATTTTGGTTGCTTTGAAGTGTTATTTCATAAGTTTGCTAAGAAATATGTTTGTGTTATTTTTCTGTTTCTCTTTCATGTCTCTCTGTCCTCTCTCTTTCTCTCTCTCTCTCTCTCTCTCTCTCTCTCTCTCTCTCTCTCTCTCTCTCTCTCTTTCTCTTTCTCTGAAATTGAAGGATGGCACTACAAATGCCTTGAATGTGATTGTGATTTGAAAGGACAAAATCATGAGCCATGGGAGTTTCATAGAGTTTAATACTTGTTCTTTCTCATAAATACTGTTCCAGGTAAGATTCCTAGAATAATTTAGGTTTATAGCCAGGAAGGAGAATTGACCTTAAGTGGTTGTTAGATGTGCTGGGATTCTTGCTTCTCTGCTGGCAAGAGGATCCCACCAGATTCCAGGATAAGGGGATCCTTTTCTTTATCACATTCCATAATTTCTTTATCTTTTTTCCTGCATCATTAACCGTCATAGACAACTTCTTATATTGATTATGAAATATAAATGATCCTTCATTAATAGAGAAAATGACTTACAAATGTTTCATGGTCTCACATTGTCCTGAACTGTGGTTATCCTAAGGCTTCCCCATAGTCACCCATTCCAGGATGTGTTCAAATCAGGAGGAGGCAGACTACTCCTGCCTTAGCTCAACCTATCTTGATAGTCCCTGAATAACATCACCTAGGTAACAGGATCTTAAAAGAAGGGAGACATTGAACTCCAGGTTGATTAAAATACAATCTTCCTGTCTGATATATTATCTATGTTATCAAGTTATTATTGGGAGAAATGTGACCTTCTGATGCTTTTAACTGGGGTATGGTTAGATAGGGCAGAGACTCATGTGAGCAACAATACAGCCATGATTTACATGACTTGGTATGCTGCCAGTATTTGTGGGAGTCAGATTTAATTTTAGTGACACTATGAAATGTAGTGTGCTGTGCATAAAATATTAATGTAGCGCATAATTGGGTAGTGCAAAGTAACAGAGTCTGTGTGCACTGACAAACACTGCCAGTGAAATGCTCTGTCATTTATAGACTCCCTCCCCCACATGCAAATTAACATATCTATTCTAGCTCCATTTTTGCTTCAGCTTCTTCTATTTACCTTGTACATTAGAAGGGCCCAAGCAGCAGAGATCAGATAGTATGGGAATGGACCTCACTACAGAGAAACCCCGAGTTCCCACTGAAATAAAGCAAGGAAGCTTTCTGTATGACTTTTTCAACATGGGTAGGCAAAAGAAGCCTGCCCTGGCATCCAATGTGTGTGGAGTATATACAGGGCCTCCAAATGTTTCTGATAATTACTTTATGTGGCCAGAAGAGATTGCCCACAAATATGGTGGTAGCAAGAAATGTTCCTTAACTAGGTATATTTTGCAACCCCTTCTCTCTGATGTGAGGAAGCCTAGAAGGGGACTTATTTCCACAACATGGCAATCCTCACAAAGCAACATACTGTGAGAGGAGATGATTTTCCAGGATTCTACACTAAGGATGTGATGTTCTTGTAGGAGTAAAGTGTTCCCATTTACTTTTGGTTGTCTTAAAGCTTATTTATCTTTGTTTCAGTGTCTGTTCTAATGTTTTTGCTGTCTTCATTACTTGGAACTATGTGTTAATGTCCTCATACTGGAAAGACATGGGGACATATGTACTTCCCCAACTGCCTGAGGTAATCCTTGGACAAGATTCTTGGTGCCTTCTTTCACTGTGTATGGTGAAGGGTGCAGGGAGGTCAGGCCCTTAGAAGCCATGAGGCCCACTGTCCCATTGTAACCTGTATGGTTCCATCATAAATATGAATGTTGTATTAGTCATCAGACAAAGCATGGGTTCTAGACTCACAATAGCATTGGCTACACAACCAGTTTGTATACTTAAGACTTCCAAAAATAGTGTGGGTACTGAAAGAACAAAACAAAACAAAACTGGATTTTCTTGAGTTTTCCCAAGAGATTTTTTTAACTTCTATCCATAGGGCTCCTAAACATCTGAAACTCATCCCTTCTCAGCAGAGACCCCATTCTAAGGTTGTAGAGAAGATAATAAGCCCTATCTCCACCATGTCCTCTGGTTCCTCATAAACTCACCAACATTGACACCCATCCTATGTCCTGCTTCCCCATCCCGAAGGAGAAAGCTTTGACTGTTCATCTGCTTTTGAGTAAATGTCTCACCTCATTGCTAGAATCCATTTCCATCAACATCTGAGCCTTTTCTCCAAAGAGCCCTTTCTCCAAACCCTCTTATTTTTTAATATCTTCTCCTTCAAGTATTGATATATTACTACTAAAACACAAGCATCATCCAGTCTCTTGCTTCTTTATTAAAATATGTCCATATAAATCATAATGTATTGAACGTATTATAGAAGACTCTTGCTTCCTGATTTTCACTTTTCTTTCAACACAGGACATAGCCAATTATAGCTTAATGACCAAATTCAACCCATACCTGAATATTTTTAAATAAAGTTTTATTAGAATATAGCCTTCTATAATCATCTAAGTATTATGTATGCTTGTTTCTTGTGTTACAATGATAGCAGCAAAACAGAATGTTTAAGAAAGCAACCACATGGCTCCCTAGCTGAAATATTTACTGCATCTTGTTAAAGGAAAACTTGACCACACAGTACTGCCATGCATTCTCTGTCCTTTCTAAAATGGATATCATTCACTCTTTTGTCCCAAATGTCTTTTCAGTGCTTACAGAATGCAATTCAAACTTCTCAGACATTAGTTAGGGTCATTCAAATTGTGACCTCTACTTTTCTTCCTTGCATTGTCTCTCACCATCTACTGATGAATCTCATTCTCTGTCCTCCTTGGATGTGTCACATGAATGAGCCATTGTAGATGTTGTTTTTACTCTTTTGGCTCTTTGTTCTTTGAGGGACCTGCCACCCAGTTCCCAAATAAACACAAGGAGGCTTTCTCTTATTAATGCCCACTCTTATATTGGCTTCTTTCTAGCCAGCTTTTCTTAAATTATCCTGTCTATCTTTTACATCTGGGCTTTTAATCTTTCTCTATTTTATATACCTTTCTTTACATTTTACTCCATGGCTTGCTATGTAGCTGGGTAAAAGGCTCCTGGTGTCCTCTTCTCCTTTTCTGTCTCCTTCAACTTTTTCCTCCAGATTACTCCTCCTATTTAATCTCTCTGTCTGGTAATCCTGCCTATCCCTCTCCTGCCTAGCCATTCAGTTCTTTATTAGGCCAAATGGGTGTTTTTACACAAGCAAAGTAACACATATTCACAGAGTTAACAAATGCAATATAAAAGAATGCAACACATCTTTGCATCATTAAACAAATGTTCCACAACATAAACAAAGGTAACACATCTTAATATAATGTTCTACAACAAGTCATACACACCTCTAAGACCTCCACAAGACATGTGCCTCCTTTCAGGCCTGTGTAGTCTTTCTTTCATTCACTCAGACCAATTTGTGTGTGTGTTAACTTTTTTTAAAATTTAAATTTGAAACAAGCTTGTTTTACATGTCAGCCCCAGTTCCCACACACTCCCATCCTCCTCTGTTCCCCACAATAACCCCCATCCCATCCCCTTTCTATTCTTCAGGAGCAAACTTCCATGGGGAGTATTCAGTCTGCATATCCTGTGGAACACTGTCGTATGTATGTATGTATGTATGTATAAATTTGAAAGCAGCTTGTTTTACATGTCAATCCCAGTTCCCACACCCTCCACTGTACACCAAATTCCATCCTATCCCCTTTCTGCTCTCCAGGGAGGGTGAGGCCTTCCATGAGGGATCTGTCATATCATTTGGGGCAGGACCCAGGCCCTCCCCCGTGTGTCTAGGCTGAGAGAGTATCCCTTTATGTGTGATGGGCTCAAAAATTTCATTCATATACTAGGGATAAATACACTACCAGAGGCCCCATAGACTGCCCAATCCTCCCAACTAATACCACATTCAGGGAATCTGTGTTGGTCTTATGCTGGTTTGCCAGCTATCAGTCTGGGGTTCATGAGTTCCACCTTCTTCAGGTCAACAGTTTCTTTACTTTTCTCCAGCCTGGTCTTGACCCCTTTGATCATGATTCATCCCTCTCTGCATCTGGATTCCAGGAGTTCAGCTCAGTTTAGCTGTGGGTGTCTGCTTCTGTTCCCATCAGCTATTGGATGAAGGCTCTATGAAGGCATATAAGGTAGTTCAATCTCATTATCAGGGAAGGGCATTTAATGTAGTATCCCCACTATTGCTTAGATTGTTAGTTGGGGGCATCCTTGTAGATCTCTGGGCATTTCTCTACTGCCAGATTTCTCCTTAAATCTATAATAGCTCTATTATGAGATCTCCTTTTTTGTTCTCCTCTATTCTTTCCCTGTCCTCATCTTCCTTCTCCATCATGCCCATCTCACCCCTCCTCTTCTCCCCTTCTCTTTCTCCTAACTCCCTCTCCCCTCCACCCATGTTCCCAATTTGCTTAGAAGATCTTGTCATTTTTCCCTTCTCCAGGGGAACATGTATGTCTCTGTTAGGGTCCTCCTTGTTTCTTTGCTTTTCTCGTAATGTGAATTGTAGGCTGGTAATCTTTTTCTTTATGTCTAAAATCCATATATGAGTGAGTACATACCAAGTTTGTCTTTTTGTGACTGGGTTATGTCACTCAGGATGGTTTCTTCTAGTTCCACCCATTTCCCTACAAATTTCAGGAAAGTAAGATGGTTTCTCCAGAGTTGTTTTGATTTGCATTTCCTGTTACAGGCATGTTTTTCCCTGCGGGTCTGGTCCTGCTGCCACACCAGCCCCCAATAACACGCTGAAACTCTGTATTTGATATAAGGCTGTTGGCCAGTTAATAGTTTCTTACAAGCTAGCTTTGCCTTAATTATTAACCCATTTCTACTAATCTAAGTATTTCCACATGGCTCATCTTACCAGCTTGAAGTCCCTTTATTATACAGGGTTATTTTGGCTATCCTGTGTCTTTTGTTTTTCCATAAAAAGCTGAATATTGTTCTTTTAGGGTCTGTGAACAGTTTGTGCTGGGATTTTGATGGGATTGCATTGAATCTGTAGATTGCTTTTAGCAAGATTGCCATTTTTACTATGTTGATCCTACCTATCCAAGAGCATGGGAGATCTTTCCACTTTCTGGTATCTTCTTTAATTTCTTTCTTTAAAGACTCAAAGTTCTTATTATATAGGTCTTTAACTTGTTTGGTTAGCATTACCCCAAGATATTTTATGTTCTTTGTTGCTATTGTAAAAGGTGTTTCTCCGATTTCTTTCTCAGCCCCTTTATTGTCTGTATATAGTAGGACTACTGATTTTTTTTTTTTTTGAGTTAACCTTGTATCCTGCCACTTTGCTGAAGGTGTTTATCAGCTGTAGGAGTTCCTGGGTAGGATTTTTCAGGTCACTTATATAATCTATCATGTCATATGCAAATAATGAAAGTTTGACTTCTTCCTTTCCAATTTGTATTCCATTGGTCTCCTTTTGTTTTCTTATAGCTCTAGCTAGAACTACAAGTACAATATTGTAGAGCTATGGAGAGAGTGGACAGACTTATTCCTGGTTTTAGAGGAATTGCATTCCATTTAGTTTGTTGGCTGTTGGTTTGCTATATATTGCTTTTATTATGTTTAGGCATGTTCTTGTTATCCCTAATCTATCTAAGACCTTTATCATGAAGGGGTGCTAGATTTTGTCAAAGGCCTTTTCAGCATCTACTGAAATGATCATGTGTTTTTTCTTTGTTAATTTGTTATATGGTCAATTACACTGATGGATTTTTGTATGTTGAACCATACCTGCATCACCGGGATGAATCCTACTTGGTCATGGTGGATGATTTCTCTGATGTATTCTTGGATTCAACCTACCAGTATTTTATGGAGTATTTTTGCATCAATGTTTATGAGGGATATTGGTCTGTAGTTCTCTTTCTTAGCTGTGTCATTGTGTGGCTTGGATACTAAGGTAATTATAGCCTCATAAAAAGAGTTTGGCAATGACCCTTCTGCTTCTATTGTGTGGAACACTTTGAGGAGTATTGTTATTAGCTGTTCTTGGAGTTTCTGGTAGAATTCTGCACTGAAACCATCTGACCTGGCAATTTTTGGTTGGGAGACTTTTGATGACACCTTCTATTTTATTAGGGATATCTGGTAAAATATCTATCCAGGACCTTCTGGCCTTCTGAGTTTCCATGGAGAAGTCAGGTGTAAATCTAATAGGTTTGACTTTATATGTTACTTGGCCTTTTTTCCCTTTTTTCTTCGCTGCTCTTAGTATTCTTTCTTTATTCTGTTTGTTTGGTGTTTTGATTATTATGTGGCAAGGGGACTTTTTGTGTGGTTCACTCTATTTGGTGTTCTGTAAGCTTCTTGTACTTTCATTGGCATGTCTTTGTTTAGGTTGGGAAAATTTTCTTCAATGATTTTGTTGAATATATTTTCTGCAGCTTTGAGTTGGAATTTTTCACCTTTTTCTATACCTATTATTCTTGGGTTAGTCCTTTTCATTGTGTCCCATACTTCCTGGATATTTTTTGTTGGGGATTTGTTGGATTTAAGAGTTTCTTTGTTTAGTGAATCTAAATCTCCTAGTGTATCTTCAATGCCTAAGATTCTCCCTTCCATCTCTTGTATTCTGTTGGTTATGCTTGCATCTCTAGTTTCTGATTGTTTACCCAGCATTCCCTCAATTTGTGTTTACTTTATTATCTCTATTTGAGTTTTCAGTTCATAGACTGAATTGTTTCCTTCATCTATTTGATTTTTTTCTTGGCTTTCTTTAAGAGATTTGCTGATTTCTCACATTTTTTGGTAAGTTTTTTCTTCCATTTCTTAAAAAATTTGTTTTTATTTCCTTCTTCAGGGTCTCTATCATCTTCATGAAGTTGTTTTTAGGGTCATTCTCTTCTGTTTTATGTGTTTTGGGATGATCAAGTCTTGCTGGTGTGGAGTCCCTAGTCTCTGGGTGTGTCATATGGATCTTCCTGTTGTTGACTGTGTTCTTATACTATCATCTACCCTTCCCTTCTTTCAGTGTGTACCAGTAGGGTCTCTTCCTCTCCTGTGGGTATGGGACCAAGGTTCTCTTCTGGTGGGTGCAAGCAGGTCCAATTCTCCAATGACTCTCCTCATCCAGTGGGTGGAGTTGGACCTAGGATGCTGCAGACCCTGGGAAGGCCAGTCCATAGGGACAAGGCCCCCTGCACATAGTCCCCAGTCCTCAGAAGGCTCCAAGCAGGAAAGTGGGCTCCCTCCTTGGGCAGAAGCAGGACCAGGACACTGGCAGACTCTGGGCAGGCCAGTCTGCCTGGACAGGCTCCCCATGTGCTCAAAGTGTCCAGTCCTCAGGAGATTTTGACAAGAGTATATTTTCTAAAGAGCTTGGTCAAACCCTGTCACAAGCTAAAACAAGTCATTGGTTGACCTCTCTCAGTCTCTGCACACCCTTATCCCAGCACATTCCATAGGCAGGATAGACGGTATGTCAAAGGTTGAGTCTTTCCTCAGTCACAGGACATGGCCAGGTCAGACTATGTATTTGTGACTGCTAGGACTCTGACCTGGGGTTATCCTTGTAGATTCCTGAAAGTTCCCCTTGCCCCAGGTTTCCACCTGAAGCTGAAATGCACCCCCTTTTCAGTCGACTCTTTTTAGTACTCTCCTCTTCCACCCTGAAGCTGATGACTCCTTTTTTCTTCTCCATCCACCCCTAGTCCACCCATAAAATCTCTTATACTTCCTTTTCCTAGGGAAATGAGAACATTTCCTCTTGAGCCATCCTTGTTACCTAGCCTCATTATGTCTGTGGATTGTAGCATGGTTATCCTTTACTTAATGGCTAATATCCATTTATAAGTGAGGATATACTAGGTTTGCCTTTCCGTGTCTGGGTTACCTCACTCAAGATGATTTTTTCTAGTTCCATCCATTTGCCTGCTAATTTCATGATGTCATCATTTTTTAACAGCTGAGTAATACTACAGTGTGTAATCATACCACACTTTCTTTATCCATTTTTCTGTTCAGAGGCATCTAAGTTATTTCCATGTTCTAGATATTATGAATAATGCTACTATGATCATATTGAACATGTGTCCTGGTGATATGATTGAGTATCCTTTGGATATATGTCCAAGAATGGTATATCTGGGACTTGAGGTAGATTACCATTTAGTGGCTATATAAGTTTGCATTCCCACCAGCAGTGGAAGAGGGCTCCCCTTGCTCCACATTCTCTCCAGCATAAATTGTCACATGTATCTTTGAATTTAGCCATTCTAGTAGGTGTAAGATAGAATCTGAGTCCTTTTGATTTTCAGTTTCCTGATAGTGAAGGATGTTGAGCATTTAAGTTCCTCATCCATTTGAGCTTCTTCTGTGGAGAATTCTGTTTAGGTCTGTACCCCATTTTTTCATTTGGATTATTTGTTTTTGTTTTTTGATGTCTAGTTTATTGAGTACTTTATATATTTTGGAAGTCAGACTTCTGTTGGCTGTGGGGTTAGTGAAGGTTTTTTCCCACTCTGCAGGCTGCCATTTTGTCTTATCAATGGTATCTTTTGCCTTACAGAAACATTTCAGCTTCATGAAGTCCCATTTATTGATTAATGATCTTAGTGTCTGCACTATTGGTGTTCTATTCAGGAAGTTTTCTCCCGTGCCAATGTGTTCAAGGCTATTTTCCACCTTCTCTTCTATCAGGTTCAGTGTATCTGGGTTTATGTTGAGGTCTTTTATTCATTTAGACTTGAGTTTTGTGTAGGTTGAAAAAGAACTATTTACATTCTTCTATATTCCAACATCCAGGTATGCCAGCACCATTTGTTGAAGATGCTTTGTTTTTTCCATTGCAAATTTTGGCTACTTTGTCAAAGATCAAGTGTCCATAGGTGTATGGATTTAGATCTGGGTCTTTGATGTAATTCCATCGATCTACTTGTCTATTTTTATGCCAGAGCCATGTGGTTTTTATTACTATAGTTCTGTAGTAGCTCTTGAAATAAGGGATGGTGATGCCTCTGGAAGATCTTTTATTGTACACGATTGTTTTAGCTATCCTCGATATTTTGTTTTTCTTTATGAAGTTGAATATTTTTATTTCAAGATCTGTAAAGAATTGTGTTGACATTTTAATGGAGATTACATTGAATCTGTAGATTGCTTTTGGTAAGATGGCTATTTTTACTACTTTGATACTACAAAACCATGAACTTGGGTGATCTTCCCATCTTCAAAGATCTTTCTTTCTTCAAAGACTTGAACTTCTTGCCATACAGGTCTCTCACTTGCCAGGTTAGAGTGACACCAAGATATTTTATATTATTTGTGGCTATTGTGAAGGGTGTTACTCCCTAATTTCTTTCTCAGCCTGCTTATCCCTTGTATATAGGTGGGCTACAGACTTTATTAAAGTTTATTTTGTATCCAACCACTTCATTGAAGGTGTTTATCGTTGTAGAAGTTTTCTGATAGAATTTTTAGGGTCACATATGTATACTATTGTATCATATACACATAGCAAAAGTTTCAATACTTCTTTCCGATTTGTATCCCCTTGATCTCCTTTTGTTGTGTCATTGATCTAGATAAACTTTTAAGTTCTATATTGAATATATAAGGAAAGAATGGGCATCCCTGTCTTGTCTCTGATTTTAGTGGAATTGCTTTATGTTTCTCTCCATTTAATTTGATGTTGACTGTTGGCTTGCTATATATTGTTATATTATGTTTAAGTATATTACTTGTATCACTGATCTCTCCAAGACATTTATCATGAAGGGGTGTTGGATTTTGTCAAAGGCATTTTCAGTACCTAATGAGATGAACATGGTTTTTTTTTTAATTTCAGTTCATTTATATGGTAGATTACATTAACAGATTTTCATGTACTGAACCATCACTGCATCTCTGGGATAAAGCCTATATCATCATGGAGGATGACTTTTTGAAGTGTTCTTGGATTCAGTTTTTAAGTGTTTTTATTGGCTATTTTTGAATCAATGTTAAAGAGGAAATTAGTCTGTAGTTCTCTGTATGGTTTGGGTATCAGGGTGATATTCAGGTTATTTTTAATTGTTTATCTTTGCATTTAGTTTTCATGTTGTGTGTGTATAGATAGATAGATAGATAGATAGATAGATAGATAGATGATAGATAGATAGACAGACAGTGGTGTGTGTGTGTGTGTGTGTGTGTGTGTGTGTGTCCTGTGGATTTTTTCTTCACTCTATAGATTAATTTCTTTGGTAATCAAATGATTAACATTGCTTTAATTATTTCTGTCCATATCTGCACTATTTCCTGGGTAATTGGGAGTTTATCTTCATAGTATTCACCTATTCAATGTCCTGGAATATTTCCTCTCTGTTTTTACCTCATGGTTTCAGTTAAGTCTTATTTTTAAGTTTCTAATTTATCTTGAGGTGACTTTTTCTAAACGATGAGAAATAGAAGTTAGTTTTGATCTTCTACAATAGGCTATCCTATTTTTCCAGCACTATTTGTTGAGAGTTCCACTTTTCCTCTCACAATTTTTAGAACCTTGGTTTAAAAGCAGTGGGCTAAGGTACATGGTTTTAATCACAAGCTCTGTTCTTTTTGGCTATGTCTGCTTTATACCAGTACAAGGGAGTTTTGGGATATCACAGTTTTGTGTTCATTCCCCTCCTAACTATCTCTCCTCTCTACTTCTCTAATCTCTTCATAAGATTGACTCTTCTGGGGTTTGTGGTGTCATATATATCTTACAATTGGTTTCTCTCTTAGTGTTAAAAAGCATCATTGATAACTAGATCGTATTTGCATTGAACTTATAAATTAGTTTGGGTAAATGTGATACATTTACACAATAGAGTACTAATCAGCAGGGGGGAAAACCAAAAAACAAAAGCAAAACAAAAACAATGGAATCTTGAAATTCATAGGCAAATGGATGGAACTAGAAGAAACCATCCCTAGTAAGGTAACCCAGTCACAAAAAGACAAACATGGTATATATTAATTCATATATGGATTTTAGGCATAGAACAAAGGATTACCAGCCTATAATCCACACTATCAGAAAAGCTATGAAACAAGGAGCACCCTAAAAGAGACATACATGGTCCCCCTGTGAAGGGGAAAGGTAAAAGATCTCCCAAGCAAATTGAGAGCATGGGAGAGGGGAGAAGGAGTTAGGAGAAAGACAAGGGGAAAAGAGAAGGGGAGAAGAAGACATGAAGGAGCAGGAAGATTGAGTCAGGAAAGAATAAAGGACAGCAAGAAAGGAGATATTATAATAGAGAAAGCCATTATAGGTTTTAAGAGAAATCTGGCACTAGGGACATGTCTAGAGATCTACAAGGATAACTCCAACTAACAATCTAAGCATAATGGAGAGGCTGCCTTAAATACCCTTCCCTCATAATGAGACTAATGACTAGCGTATATGCCATCCTAGAGCCTTCATCCAATACCTGATGGAAGCAGAAACACACAACCACAGCTAAACACTGAGCCAAACTCCTGGAATCCAGTTGCAGAGAGGGAGGATTGATGAGCAAAGGGGTCAAGACCAGGCTGGAGAATCCCACAGAAACAGCTGACCTGAACGAGGGGGAGCTCATGGACCCCAGACTGATAGCTGGGAATCCAGCTTAGGACTGACCCAGATTCCCTGTACAGGGTGTTAGTTAGAAGGACTGGGCAGTCAAGAGTCCTCTGGTAATGGACCAGTATTTATCCCTAGTATATGAATGAACTTTGGAAGCCCATTCCACATAGAGGGATACTCTCTCAGCCTAGACACATGGGGGAGGGCCTAGGCCCTGTTCCAAATGATGTAAGACAATTTGAAGATTCCCCCCTGGAAGGTCTCACCCTCCCTGGGGAACAGAATGGGGATGGGATGGGGATTGGGAGGGGGACAGGGGAGGAAAGGAGGGTGAGGGAACTAGGATTGACATGTAAAACAAACTTGTTTTAAATTTAAATAAAAAAATATTATCATAAAAAAGAAAAAATTAGCTTAGGTAGTTTGAACACTTAAAAAATGGTTTCTTCCCAAGACTATGCTTTTTGGTTTTCTTGTTTGTGTGTGTATGCATGTGTCCTCTTCAATTTCTTTCATTAATTTTTTTATAGTTTTCATTACAAAGATATTTCATGTCTTTGGTTAAATTTACCCCTAAATTTTCAATTGCCTTTTCAGATACTGTACATGTGGGTGTTTTTATTTATTATTATTATTATTATTATTATTATTATTATTATTATTTCAAATAAGTCACTATTAACATATAGCAATGCTACCATTATTGTATGTTGATTTTCAGTCTGGAACTTAGCTGAATTCACTTATCAGTTTAATAGCTCTTAGCCAGTGTTTGGAAGTCTATAAATAATATATCATCTATGAAGTAGTGACAATTAGTCCTTTTTGTTTTTACAGTTTTTACAGTATCAATTACTTCAAAAGTAAGCAGTTTAATTTTCTTTGTATTATATTCTAATAGATTCTAAAGTTTTCTTATTGATTTCTAATTTTATTGCACAGTCAAGGAAAATGTTTGATATGATTACTATAATTTAAATTTTATTTTCTGTATATGGCTGTTTGGCTGTAAGTATGTCTGTGTACCACTTGCATGCCCATTGTCTGCAGAGGTCAGAAGAGAGTATCAGAGCCTCTAGAATTGGAGTTACAATTCAAAAAGAGGTTATAAACCAACATGTAGGTGCTGGGAACCAAATACAGATTCTCTTAACTGCTAAACATATCCCCAACACCTGATTTCAAAGGACTGCTAAATATTATTTATTTGACTTTTTGAGGATTTTGTAGCTTATCATGTGGTCTGTTCTGAAAAGTTTTCTATGTACTAATAAGAAAGGTGTATATTCAGCAACTGTTTTTGTTGGGATAGCACTGATTTTATAGATTACTTTTGGTAAAGTTACTATTTTTGCAGTATTAGTTCTTCTAATCTATGAGAATGGAATGTCTTTATATTATCTAATGTTTACTCTCTTTGGTGTCTTCAAAGTTTTCTTTGTAAAGTTTAGTTTAGTCTCCTTCACTTTGTTCTTTTTTGTTTTATTTTAATTTTTAATTACATCTGTTAGCATACTAGACAATTGGCTTATTAGGACATTTTATACAAACTGATCTACACTGTGATCATGTCCATTCCCCATTAGGACCTCCCTCAATTCTTCTTTCCCCTTGCTAATGCATTTGCCCCTCTAAATAGTCTCTCTGTTTTTATTGTCGCATATAATTGCATCAAGATTTAAATCTCAATTTTGCATATGAGAAAACCTGATTTTCTCTCTCTCTCTCTCTCTCTCTCTCTCTCTCTCTCTCTCTCATTTTCCCTCTCCTCTTGTTTCCCTGATTTCATTATTAGTATGTTCTGTCATTTGTATATAGAAAGGCTACTGATTTTTGCATGTTTTATAGTCTACCAATTTGCTGGAGGTTTTTATATACTGTTTTGGTGCCATCTTTAATGTCTGTTATACATAAAGTCATATTGTCCAAAAAAGATGGATACTTTGTCTTCTTTTTCCTATGTGTATCCCCTTCACTCCCTTATCTTGTCTTACTGAAGCAGGCAAGGTTTAAACAGGAATGGGGGTAGATGATGGGAGTAAACTTGGGATGTAGGAAAAATGCTAAAATTAAGGATTTATGAAGAAGTCATTTGGAAACTAATTAAAATAGAGGATAATTTTATAACAGCTTTTAAAACAAGGCTTTGGATGTGTATGAGTAGATAATTCATGAGGTATGAATTAGTAAAAAAAAAAAAAAAAGATAAAGAAAAAAATTTCAGTACCAATGGTGGGGCATACCCCTAAGAGTTGTTCTCCAGGAAAGCCCCAGAGGCCACCAAAACCATATAGGCCATTGATCCCCTACCAGAACTATATGGCAAACTCCTATTGTTGATCAAACCACACAGCTTGGATGCAGAATACAAATATATAATGCTGGATCCAAGCTGAAAGTTTCCTCCTTAATGGTTATCTTTCATAGTTACAGAAGTTACAGAACGTACAAATTTATGAAAAAATCAACCAACTCTGCCCTCTCCCCTGTCACTTTCAACTTTGCATACTGCAATATCAACTTGCCAAGAAAGATGTGCTTCCTGGCACAATAGAGGTATAAGTATTATGGGGTGATCAGTTTTGTTAATTATCATTATTATTTTAATATCATTATTATTATTATTACATTTGAAGCTGAAATGGGTCAGAAAGAATAAAGGAGCTGAATAATGGAAAGTCTGTAAAATACTGTCTTATGAGTATAACATGGGAATTTCATGGAACCCATGAAATTCACAGTCTCTGCAGTTACACACAGATCCTGGACAAGACTGGGCCAGGAGACATTCAGTCATAGGGTGGTGGCCCAAGAGCTCTGTCTCAGTTAGGAGAGCTAATGGCAGTTCAGGGCAACTGGAAGAAAGGAAATAATTGTCTTCAGTAACATAGTCACTGATGAATTACTCATGATCCAGTGGATATTTGCACACCCATAACACATGATATTCCTAGTTAAATTCAATGGGTCACTAAATAAACAATAAACAAATTGACATAAAAGTGGAATAGAGCCTTGATGAGATGGAGGGGGTTGAAGGTGGTGGTTGGATACTAAGAGAAGCTGGATGAATGAGTGTGTACAGATGTATTATATGCATGTATGCAAGTGTCAAATGATAAATTAACTGTAAAATCCTGCTAATTATAAGCTGTATTTAAATTATATCATCTTGACCACTAAAGTGATAACAGAAGCAAATAAAAAGACAAAAAAATACATCAATGGTAAACTATACATTTACTTTCCTACATTTTCCATTTTGGAGTATCCTGGTATAATCTTTCTATATGGCTTATTTCTTAACATATCACTTTATTTTTTTATTCATCCTATGGATATGAATGGTTTCATCAGAGTACTAACCATATTGAAATGAGATTTTGGTGAATGTTTTTGTATAACTGTTCCTACCAGTGTTTTATAGCCTCTTGTGCTTTATTATTAATATCTCGTACTATCAGTCAAAGAATTTACTTTAGAATTTCATTTAAAATTTTTATTATCACAGACACTGTCTGTTTTGCCTCCATTTGATGACTGATTAGGCATAGATGTTGCATCCCCAATTACTTATGTACAACCAAGTGTAGGATTTCTGTCCATCCTGTTCCTGCCACCCTTCAGGCCCAAATAAACACACAGAGGCTTATATTAATTATATACTGCTTGGCCAATAGCTCAGGCTTCTTGTTGACTAGCTTTCTTTTAATTACTAACCCATTTTTATTAATCTATGTATTTCCACATGGTCTTATATTACTAGAGAATAGTACTAGAGAATATTCCAGCATGTTACTCTTTCAGCTGCTATATGGTATCTCTCTGGTGGCTTCCACCTGCCTTCATCTCTCCAAATTTCTCCTAGTCTGGTAGCCCCACCTATATATACTTCGTGTCTAGCAACTGGCCAATCAGTGCTTTATTCATCAACCAATAAGAGAAGCATATACAAAAGGACATCCCCATCAGCCAAGAACTTCTGAATTCTGAAAAAAAAAAAAGTCCTTTGGTTTCTTTGTCTTACCTATGCCCACCTATGCCACCAAACAGTTTCAGGTGCTGAGTCTATAGGCCATCAAAATCAGCACAACAAAGCACGTACAAGCTGCCAGGTACTGTGTTGAATTGGTGTCCCAAGGCCACTGCAACCAATATTCAGTGATGCTGTCTAGAAAACAACTCTGAAAGAGTCATCTCGTGTATTGCTCCAGAGCTAGGTCTGTACCAGAAGCTCCATCTGTAAGTCAGCCTGGGGACTGGGATGAGCGTTAAGGTCTGCACAGTTGTTGGTCTCACCAGCCCAGCACAAAATTTCAGGGCAAAGTCTCATTCATTCTCTCAGAAAATGGAGCCTTACACCATACTAGCAATGAAGGCAGCCTACTGAGCATGTATGATAATGATTACCTGGGTCACATCTATATCTCCAGGGTGGAAGGATTCAGTCTCAGGGCTTCACTGAGATCTCTTCTGAACTTGCTGGTAAAGTTGTCAACTGTGTTTTTATTTCCTTGATTTTCATTTTTTTGCTACAAGATTTCTGAGTGGTTGTTTGTTTTGGGATGTTTTTCTATTTTCATATCTGTAGTGAATAGTTCACACATGTCTTTTGTATTGCATGGCTATACTTTCTTGCAGCTTATTGAGTTGCCTTAAGATGATTTACCTTTAATATTTTTTAAGCATTTTATATGTTCCCTTTAAAACTGGGATCTACTTCTGGAAAATTATTGATTTTTTTTAAGATATGTTTCCTTCAGTGCTCCTTGTATACCTACACTGATGTCAGAATATTTTGGATTACAGTCACCCCTTTTAATTTTATGGAATAGCTTTTGCAAGAAAATATTTTTCTATTTAGGTAGAATAAGGTTTTGATAAAATAGAATAATGGGTGTTGGCCTGATATGTGCTTTGGATTTGGTTATAGATGAACTCAATTGTGTCATTTCTCCTAGATGTCTTCAGTTTGGGCTAATGTCAGTTTTTATTGCTGTCAAGTCCCAAGGGCTAAACACATTTTCTAGAGCTTTTATTACCAACAGCTATGAACCTACTTCTGTGCTCTGTGGTCTCTAATTCCTCTGGGACACTTGCAGGTGATAGTTAATTAAGACTTAAACTGTTTCTACAATCCTTGAGTTACAGGATTTGAGGGAGACAGTTCCATGTACTTGTGGCCAAACATGGGTGACTCCGGAACTGTTAGTGTTTATTTCTATGGTCCTAGAGCTTACATGGGCATGAATGGGAAGGTCTCTAAATCAAGTACTAATAGACCCATGAGTTGTAGTCAGTCATAGTTCTGGATCAGACAAACTTGAATGGTAATGGGAAATTTGCACTAGCAGCTAATTGTGGACTTTGAAGACTTTTGCTAATTCCTGCATGCCTAGTGCAAGTGATACCAGGCTTGGAGCATTGCTAGTCACATTGATGGAGTTTAGAAAACAGATAGGGCTTTTCTCAGTACTGAAAGCAATCTCGAGGTTTTGGCCTGGGGCAGAGACTTTCCATGGTCCTGCTATGTGAGCACTGAAGGGATGTGGTTAGTGACTAGAGCAGCCACTGCTCTGGAGCTGTTGGAAGCTGAAGCAGCCAGTTTCTTCGTGGTGAGGTACATTCTAGCTAAGGCTTTTAGTGAGTGCTAGTGGTCAGCTGTTAGCCACTAAGGTGAGGTGATAGGTCTGCCATGGCTGCCGGAGCACCTTGAGTTCTACAAATTGAGAGATACAGGAGACCCAGTGTTAGTTCTGCTTAGTACCTTCACACCAGCCCGCTCCTCGGAGGGAATTTTCAGCCTGTGGGTACTACTATAGGGTTTTCCTATAGTTAAAACAGCCAGTTTGGGCTTTAAATAGAGTTTCTGGAACTTTCTTTGCCCCTAGTAGTTGTCATTTGCACCATACTCATATCACCAGGGTGCCAGAGTTGTAATTTGCTTGGTTCTTGTCTCTAGACTGCTTTTTCTGACTCTGTGCTGTTCAGAATTCCCATCACTCCTGGCTACTTTCCAAAGTTCTTCTTAACTGCTCCAAATGTGTAGTTTTTGTTTGTTGTTTTGTTTTTCTTTAGTTGCCTCAGTTCATCTCAGTGACAGTCATTTGTTCCTCTATATAGGCATTTCTTATGTAATCGCAAGCTTCTTGAGATCTCAAATGCCTTCTATCTTACCACCCCTCTCACAAACACACAAGGTTCACAGATCTTTGCAGAAGCAGAAATATTTCAAGAAGGTGACTGAAAACATCAAGGCAATAGTGTTTTCTGTACACAACAGAGCAGACACACAGATGAACTCACAGTAATTGTGACAACATGTACAAGGCCCATGGAAGCTCCAGCCAGACAAATTCCCAGGGTAGAGAGGGGGAGGTAAGCATAAAACCCCACTACTAACTGAGGAGCTATTGGCATTTGACAGCTGTTGAATGTGAGTCACTTTTTCTTGCTAGTGTGACCCTTAGTAGGCTGCCCACACACCAGGTTAGCTCTGATGCCCAAGAAAAGCTGAGCAACACAAACTAAACTTGATGGGCAATGAAGAAAAACAGAATCTCAAAATTGTGTGGGAAGGGATAGAAAGATGGAGAGGAAATGGAAAGGGATATGTTAAAAGAAATTTACTTCATTTCCAGAAATATCCAGGCAACTTTCTTTAGTGTGTCATGACACAGAATTGAGCAGTCCTTGCATGGGAGACCTTACCACCAGCTTCAGAAGCACCAGTCAATTCCATTCCTTATGTTTCTTAAGACAGCATCCTCTGAGACATGAACTGAAAGGGATAGAAGTACATTCTTCAAAGAATGTTTGTAATTCTCTCGGGAAGATGAGGGGGAAGGTGAAGACTTTACAGACAACAGCAGTATCTGAGGCCACTGTCCCCACAGCTTTGATGCATTGACTAAGAGACACATTTAAAGGACATTGCATGTGCCTTAGCATGTAATAAGGTAAAAATCTGTTAGTATCCACATATGAGGAGAGTGTGACATTATTATGATGGTTAGTGCTAATTGTCAACATAACAGAATCCAGAATCAACTGGGAGACTGGCCCCCGGGCATATTTCTTGATGTTATTTTCTTAACTAAGTTCATTGAAGTGGGAAAAATTCATCCACTATGGGCACTACCATGTCCTTTCTGGCATCCTTGAACTGGAGATGTAGATAAAGTAAGCCAACCAGATGCATGAATCATTACTTTCTGTTCTCAGCTGTGGGTATGATATGATAATTCATAGATTGTTAGAATATAGAAATCAACAGGGGACACAAAAGGCATGACTTCATGACCTAGAAAAGGAAAAATATCTAGGCATTAGACCCTCATACCAATGTATGACCTATGCATCAAACATGATATAGGAACAGCAATCCCTAAGCACCCAGTGGCAGATTAACAGGGTTAACAACATGTCAGTGCCCACCAGTATGTACGTCTGGTCACATACTCGATAACCAAGGGTTGCTCTGATACTAAGACACTGTGATGGACCCATATTTCATATTTTCCATGTTAGGAATGTTAGCCCTAATAATGTCTAAGGGTAAACTCTACCTAGCTTAGATATATACTCATGGTTCAGTTGATTTCAGTGAAATGAAATTATTTCTTGTATATTTACTTTATGAACTAAAAGGAAGAAAATTTCATGATAGGTTATGGTGCTAGAGATGTGGGATAAAGCTGAGAGATACTTTGTTAACCCTCATGCTCTAGGTTGGGTGATGATTTGCACACAGTCTCATAGCTTGTCAGTAGCACACAGCTAGGCTGATGCTTAGGGAGTCTGATTCCTCTCAAGTCCCTTGCAATATATCCATGATGTTTCATCTTTTGCAGGGATAAATTATACAAGTCATTGTGCTGGTTGGGTTTTGTCAACTTGACACAAATCTAGACATATCTGGGAAAAGAGGATCTTAATTGAAAAAGTACCTCTATTAGATTGGCTTGTGGGCAAATCTGTGTAGAATTTTTTTTTGATTCATGACTGATGTGGGCAAACCCATCCCAATATGGGTAGTGCCACTCTGGGCAGGTAGTACTGGATAGTATAAAAAGGCAGGCTAAGCAAGCCATGGAGACTAAGCCCTCAAGCTCTGTGGTCTCTGCTTCAATGCATGCCTCTAGGTTCCTGCACTGACATCCTCAATGATGGTGTGTGACCTAAGAGTTGTAAGAAGACAAAAACTGTCATTTCCCTGAGTTGCTTTTGTCATGGTATTTTATCAGAGCATTAAAACCTTGGCAAAGGCATGAATGTATGTTTTCTTAAAAGGATTTCTCACTACTCCAAATGCTCAAGCTATTTATAACTGCCCTGAGCCTTTGATGACAGCAGCACTTTCTCATTACATAACTAATGTAGACCTGGAGACATCAGAAGATCCCATCAGAAAGATGTCATAGAAGGAAGAAGGGTCATCTTCCCTGCACAGCATCAAATGACCTCTTAGAGCTGTGCTCTTTTCACAAGCTGAGACCACAGGAGACAGACACTGTCTTTTTATTATGGGATCTGACACCTAGACTCCCTTGACGCTCTTGGCCAACCCTTTACATTTACTTTTTCTGCTTTGTTCATCCAGAACTCCAAGATGGTATCAGAATGTTGCCTGCAGATGGGTGACAGAGCAGCAAGAGGCATCAAAAGCACTCATAGACAATTTCTGTGATGCTCTTGTTTGTCTTTCAGATAAGTACTTCCTTTGGTGTTTGATTGGAAATATCAGCAAGGAAGAGTCATCCCATCTGCTGTTCAGTAACCCATCTGCATGCACAAGGAGCTAAAGTCGCTGGCTGAAGGAAAAAGCCACCTGGATATGCCATGTCTCTAATTCATACACTGGACACATGGGTCTTTGAGCAAAGGCAGGGTGGGCATAAATCGGTTTTCTTTTCTGGTGAGCAGAGATGAAAGGAATGCTTTCAGATATTAGCAGCTTTCTTTAATGTAAATGAAAGTTATGTAATATTTCTCAGTATTTGCCACAGTATGCTAAGTGAAAAAAAAACCAAATCTCAAAAACATCCTTCAAGGAAGTATTACCTAAAAATTATAGCATTCTTCTAAACAATGACAATGCTTTTCAAAGCAGGTCTAGGAGAACTTTATTGATACCAGGATTTTGGAAATTTCTTTGACCTTCCAACACATATTTTTCCTCAAGTGTGAGTTTCCATATTGATTAACTAGTCTTGTGAAACATGTATTTTGGGAAATGCTGAATTGAAAAGGCTTTGTCAAAAAAAAAAAAAAAAGGAGTGGGGAATGACCTGTTTGCCACTAGAGTCTCAAGCATAATACATAACGATCTTCCAGGAAATTTCTAGGGATCAGGTTAGATAGAATAATGGTCCAGGAGACTTCTGAAAGACTTTTCAATTCCCCAGACTTAGTGAATCTCTTCCACCCTAAATTAGCACCATTATGTATTACCTTCTGTGGATATTGTGTAGACATAAGCCATTGTATCTTCTGTGTCTGCTACTAGACACAAATGACACAGAATATATTAATCAAGTTCCTTTGTGTCCTTATTCCTACTGTGTAATAATAACTTTTTGTACAGTTGAAAAAGAAGTAAGTTTCAAAGACCTTACACTGTTCCAGATACATTGCTAAATATGCCACATATGAGTTAAAACAAGGCACATGTGCTTTCTACTATGTCACACTATTTCTCTAAATCATAAGTCTCAAAGCCCTGGAGTGCTGACAGCTCTAAAGCACCAGACCATGTGTTTGGTGTGAGCTCCTGTAGTCATTAGTAATAATTAACACAGAATTGGGCCAGCAGCATCAATTACTCTGTATTTCTCTCATCCTGGGAACATAAAAAGACAAGACCACTATTTATCTTGTCATTCCTGGTCTATGTATTTACTTGCTTGCTGTTACCTGTTTCCAGAATATGGTTCACAGGGCAGCTCTCCACCTGGTCTCACCTTTCATGAAGTTGCTTTAAACCAGTTTTCCTGTTGTACAATATGTGTGGATCTTCCTGGGCCAACTTACAAGCTATTCATGAACTCTTTCCAACCAGTTGTAAAAATTCCTCTTAACTTTCACTGGTTCCTTGTGTCCATTCAGCAATGTTTTTAGTGACGGCAGATGTGGTCCTTAGCACTGGCTTTCCAGAATTGCTTTATAACCCAGCTCAGTGTCTCTCAAAAGGCGGACAGATGGGTAAGACTCACCTAGAAAACTGGGGTTCCTCCAAGATATTCATGCTGAGAATTCTTCATGTTTAGATAAAGTTTCTATTTCTTTTTGCACTTTGTTTCTGAGATATGTTCTGCTCACATGGGTCACAAATGTTCCCTCCTACTGTCTCAGCTTTCAAGAGCATGCTACCACACCTGGGAGAAATCTAGATTGCTAAAAGCAAGCAGGTGGTCATACTGTTCCTGGACCACACTAAGTCTGCCAATGCTGATACATCCCCTAGACTAAATCAATAACTCTGCTTCTCAGTGGGCTCAATGGCTGCCATTTTCATTTTCTCTATAACACTTTACATAACCACTATTATTTCACTACTGCATTTTTTCTATCTCCTCATTATTCCATGCCATAAATGCTATAAAGACTAGAGATATTGTTAGTTTTTTTTAACTGCAAATGCAATGTCTAAAATGAACAAAGGGAGGAGGTTTGAACCTCCACAGCGCATTTCCACTTCTGTTCAGCCCTAATCTCTACAGACCTTTCTGTTGTTAATCAGATGCTGAGAACAAGAAAGGCATGAAAAGATGTAACTAAAATAAAGCATTGTCCTAGTACATCAGCTTATTTTTTTGTGGGTGCAGATGCATTTGAAGGGGCCATAAGAGACCACTGACCCCATATATATCACCTACATCTTTTGTCCTGATTTTCAGAGCTGTGCGGTCAACAGGAAGGATTCATTAAGGAACTAACTATGTCCACTGGTAACACCGTTTATATTGAAAAAGTGTGTGCTGAGTTCATGGCTTGCTGGATGCAGCCATCACTACATAACATAAATTTCCATTTGCTAAAGAGGAAGGTAACAAAGGGAAGTCCAAGATTAAGAGGTGCATTCAGCACAGGTCAGGCTGTCACTCACCACAACTTCTGTGTGTCAGTCTTTCTACTTCTGCTCCTGAGGGAATGGGAACAACACATAAAAACCTGTAGTATAATTATTCCATCTTTCTCCAGGTCTCAAATGTTTCTCAGTTAATGGGGAAATAATTTGAACATGAAAACTGATCGTAAGAATTTGAATTGATCAAAACATTCTTCAAAAAATACCTCAGAATTACATACAGTATCTACAGAGTTGCTTTCAAATACTACACTGATCCATTACCATCCTTCTAAAACCTCAGAGAGCAACAGAGAGACAGAGAGAAAGAGAGAGAGAGAGAGAGAGAGAGAGAGAGAGAGAGAGAGAGAGAGGAGAGAGAGAGAGGGAGAGAGAGAGAGAGAGAGAGAGAGAGAGAGAGAGAGAGAGAGAGAGAGAGAGAAAGAGAAAGAGAGAAGCAGGAGATTTGACAGTTGGAGTAGAAATAGATTAATTGGGGTTTAGTTTTTAAATTCTGTTTCTGTACATTAGTTTTGTTATTGAAAGTATGCTTCTCATTTAGTACATCCTAAAAAAAAGTGCCTGCACATGGTATCAAGTAGGACAACATTATGCATTATGTCAATGCATAATGTCTGGTGCCTGGGATGGAGGCTTGCATGCTTCCATGCCCTTTAGACTGTGTTAACATAGTGGAATGGAGCAAGGTAGATTCTCAGCCTTGTGAGTGTGGGATAGAACACATTTGCAGTGATAGGGGGATGTTAAGGGTTGATATTTCAGAGTTTTCCCTTGTGTAAAATACAAGCATTTTTTTTTCTGTTGAAGGTATTTCCTATTTAATTCTTCCATTAGGCACTATCTATCCTTGTTTTAATAATATGATTAGAAAACTTTGCATTTCTACTATAGAAAAAATACACGGAAAATAATTAATGATGTAAGAATTACCACAAAAGTAAATCAGATGAAAATTTTATTGGAGCCAATTTTCATTTAAAGTCAGTTCTTTGTGTTTTTATTTTTTAAATGTTAAACTGAAAATAAGATGTCAGTGAAATGAGATTGATGCTGCAAATTAGCTTCATTTTTTTTTCCAAAGGTTGCCTGCCCCATATCACACAATTATCCAGACCAGACCTATGAAAGAAAAAATGAATGGCCCTGATTTCTCAATTGCCCTTAATGTCCCTTTTACAACAGTTAAGAGAGCCAGCATAGCTAGGCCAAGGATGGCCTTCAAAGTCTGTAGATTCAGGTTAGAATTCTACCTCTATTTCTTCCTTGCTGTATGACCTTGAATAGTTCTCTCTACCTCCCTAAATCTCATCTGTGAAGCAGAGAACACTATTAGGTCTTTATATCATTGAATCACAGTTCAGTATTGATCAGGGAAAGATCTATGGTTGTGAAGAGAGCAGATTGCTCAAGAGGCACTTTACAGGGCAACCTGTCCTTGGAGTAGGGACAGAACAGAGGAAGACAAGGTTAAACCAGAAAACAGTGTTACAGTTTATAACCTTTTCCTCCAGTGGAAAGAGGAGATAGTTGGAAGAGGAGATGGTCAAGAGCAGAGACAGGCAGATAGTGTTGTGATCTAGTTCCTAGTTCAGCTGCACTGAACATCCTCTGTTACCCAGGTGCATACCTCCTCTAGCATAAAAGCTAAAGAAATATACAAATGAAGAAATGTGGGCCTTTGGTACAAGAAACTTTCTTAATAGAATGCAATTTGAAATAAAATGTTTACATGTAAGTCAGTGCCATTAATTCTAATATCAACCTCACAACCATTCCTTCCTTACCTCTTCTATTTTTTTCCTGTGTATTGCCTGTTGGCAAAACATCACTCACTGGATCAGGTACCAAGAGGTGCTCAATTCTGTTTTTTAGCTGCCATTCTCATGTTGTCTGACTGTAGTCAACCAGTCTCAATCTCAACTTCTCCTCAGTCCAGGATGTCAATTAGTTAATCTGGAAATACAACCACTGTTTAGTTTCTGTGGGACAAGATATTTGCTAAACCAAGTTTCTGTTCAACTTGAAGCCAGACACAAAGTAAACATTCATCATTTCCCAGTTTCACTGCAATAGCAAGTCATCTCATAGTATGCAACATGATCTGTGTACTAGTGTGTCTTACACAGCATATGGCTCAAGTGTATGGACCAGGACGAAGCACTCCTGAGAACCAAAGTTGCCTTCAAGGTTTAAAAAGTTGGCTCATTTGAATGAGTAAATCAGTAGTGTCATATGACATATTACTCTCTAGCCCATACTAACTCAGTATTCATTAACTGAGACACATCAAAACACAGTATTCTTTCTTGTGGCATCTCCTTCAGAAGATTTAGTTCTAAATGCAAGAGAAAGAAAAAAGAAAATCAGAGCAGACATAACCCCGTCAAAAACTTGAATTTATGGAGTTCTACCTTGAAAATATTTTTTTAAAACATCAAGCATGTGAATTAAAGCTCCACCAGACAGCTATAATTTATACGGCAAGCACTTGGCAGGTAATTCGAGCATGCTGTGATACAGGCACCAAGGGGATTGTCTTTACAGAAAACCAGACCCCTTTGTGACAGGCCAGGGGGCAAGAAAGAAACACATTCACTTTACAGCTAGAAGAGGGTGTTTCCCATTTAGTGGATGTTTGATGGTAATGATGGTGGTGGTGATGATAACGATGATGATGATAGAAGACAAAATATAAAAGACCATAGTTTCCCACCACAATGTGAAAGAAAACAGCCTTATGGAAAGCAAAGCCAATGAAGCAAAGGCAATTGCCAAAGCAATGGCTTTTTGTGGGGTGTCAGAAAAGAGAATAAAAATACAATTCAGTGGAAAGTTTTTGATAGTTCTGATTTTTTTTGTTCATGTATTTAAATAATTTCCAAGCAATTCACACTCTATTTTTAGGGATATAGAAAGCATGCTACATGTAAGATATTTACTCTTAATTTATCATCATATTGTAAGCAATGCAAACTGTGTTTCTCTCTCTGAAGTCTTATACTACATCTCAGAGCCAGCCTGGATCCAACCATAATCCTAAACACCAAAAATCTACTTCACTTTTGAGTATTGGACAAAAAGAATGAAGCTCACCTGAAACATGTAATTTGCTTGTTGTAGAGCATAGAATACTGATCTCTTGTCTACTCTGCTCCCAATCCATTATATAAAAAATGGTGCGCAACTCCTGGAATTATAAGTTCTGGTAGACCCTAATGTTACTTATTGATCTCAGACAGGCAATAATTACCCTCAGCATTCCCTGTGTCTAACAAATACTTGTTTTAGCTGCCTGGATAATGTGTTCTTTTGAGTGGCATTCACCCTGTTTAGAAGCCTGATCTCCACCAGAATGGTCCTTGCTCTGTTCCCATCATTTGCTTTCTTGCTGTTGCCTTTTTGGAGCTTTGGGCCACATTATCCTCTGTTTAGGAGGCTTTTGTTTTTCTGTCCCTTTCCTTGATGCTTTTAGCACCGGACCCGGAAGCTGGAAGTTCTAAAGCCTCGCTAGGCAGCGGGACCATAGCAGTGAGTGAGACACTAATGGATTCTGGCTCGGCTTCAGCATCGACTCATTATATGCAGTGGGCAGTTTGCATAGCTGAAACACTAAAGGTTTGTCAGCAAAGTCAACAAACCAGATATTACAACCTGGCAGTCCTAGGACTCTGTCTGCTTTGATGTATTTGCTTTAAACAGTCATTTCTTAGTCTGTAATTTTAAATTGCAGATGTATTGATTCACTTTAAAGTGTGTCATATCTCATGAAATAATCAAATTGTGCGTGTGTGTGTGTGTGTGTGTGTGTGTGTGTGTGAGAGAGAGAGAGAGAGAGAGAGAGAGAGAGAGAGAGAGAGAGAGAGAGAGAGAGAGAGAGAGAGAGATGAGAGCTTGGGCTCTCTAGTTTCCTGCATCTTTGCCACTCACCATGATTCATACCCACTTCACTCACTCCTTGCCTTTAGGTTATCTGCCTGCCTGCCTGGAAGGTGGATTAAAGCATTTGCATTGACAACCCACAGTCTGGAAGAGGCAAAGGTAGATTAACAAGTGATCAGTGATCCTCAGGCAACAAAGAACACAGCAAAGCCACAGACATCCATCAAACTGTGAAGGTTTGGATTCGTAGGCATATTTACAAACGGATCACAGTCTCCCATTAGTTAGGCAGTCTCCCTTCACTGGTGGATATATAATAGATAAATAAGAAGCAAGAATACATGTGATACATATTTAGATTGCACATTAGACTTTAAAATCTATGCCTAACTGAATGCATTAGCCTGTGTTTTCTGTTTATGTCTCCACAATGCCATGGAAACACAGCCCAGAATCCTAATAGCCCTCTCTCAGCAATAAATAAACAAAGTCTTTGTCTATTCATGTTTCAATTTCTTTTTTATGTGTAATTTACAATTTCAAAAAAAGAAAACTGATCAGTGGCATTTTATTTTCCTCTCTGCCCCCACCCCAGTTTCCTGTCTTGCAAAGTATGTCTGCCCAAGCCCCAAGCCTGCAAAGTGCACCTCTGGCAGTTGCTGAAATCAAACAGCACCCGCAGCAATCAGGGCAGGAGTCTCCCAGCTGGACTCATCTTTCCCCTTCATAAAATGCCATGATAATTAATTCTATAATGAGGTTCCTTGAGCATTTCAGCCTAACCCAAAGAGCACTTAATATAGTTGTTTAAGGTTGAAAGCAGATATAAAACAGACATAAAATCTGGTGGGTTTGTCTCCCCACCCTTCCCCTGTGTTAGTCGAAACGACAACAGCCAGTCCATTTCTGTGGAGATAGCAACAGCGATCGCAGCCCTTAAATGGCACTGAGATGGCAGCAGCACGTTCTCGCCTCCCTGGCTCCACAGCCTGCGGAGCAGACGAGTTGCTCGCCGCCACTGGTGCCCTGACAAGCCTGGGCAAGGAGAAACCTAAAGCTCAAAGTGCCTGGAACACAGTCTCCCAGGGCAGCTCTCTGCTTTCTGGCACCAGCTGTTCTCTGCCATCAGGAAACTCAAGACTTCAAAAGGCAGATTAGTATCTGTAGAGAAGTGAGCAGATTCCACCAGGTGGCTCAAAACTGCAATGTCCCTAAACTCAGCTGTTGGGACCTCAATCACTAGAGGAAGGACAGGCAGCTAGCTGGCAGGTGAGGTGCTTCTCCCACAATCCTCCTGGGTAAGTTCCTTTAGAGACTTTTACTCACTGACTGTATCCTGGCTAGCACCACTGGACCACAGGCTCCATGGTCCAGCTGGCAGGATTTACTGCTTTGGAATGCTCAGGCAACATCCCAGCCACAGACATCCTGTGGTAAACCTCAGGGCCAGGATCTAGCAAGCATTGTCTATTGTCGTTAGCACTGAAAAGCAGTCTGTAGACAAGATTTTAAAGCATTCACAAAATAAACCCATCATAGCTTCTCCCCCAAAGGGAGACAATTTTTCATGCAGGATTTTCTTATGCCAGACCTTAAGCCAGGCAGCAACATGTCCAGAGAAATGTCCTTTCTAGGTAATAATCAAACGTTACGGCCCTTGGTTTTCTAAAGTGGTATATAATAACCTGTCCATCTGAATTATATTTCCATATCTTTTATGAAATAATAAAAAGCAACATAACATTGTTAGGTGCTTACCTCATGCATTTGGAGATGGTTATTATTAGCCCTTTGTCTCAGACAAAGCAGAGTTTAAAGAGGTAAATTACATGTCCAAGGTCAGAAAGATAGCAAGCAGCCAAGCTGGGATGCAAACCAAGTCATCTGACTGCAGAGCCCATATTTCTCCCTCCCAGATTTTGTGAGCACATGCTATGAACTCCAAACAGAACGAGGATGTTTCTCTCAAATAAGAATAACTTTTGGTTTTCTGGGCTGGTTTAACCCCCAGATAAAAACTGTGAAGACTGTATTTTCTCCTCTGCCTTATACATTAAGATAGAAACAAAGTCACTTCCATCCATTGTGCCTTTGGGGAAAAGTTTCCTTGTGCCTTGTATTCTTCATTCACAGCATCTTGGCTCAACCTACCTCTCTTCTTTGGGGGTTTCTGTTTTTCTTTGCCTCCTGTTAACTTTAGACCTGCTCAAAATCTCTTACAAATACAAAATGTGTGAGGGCAGTTGCCCGACTTATAGTCAGAATTGGACTCTTAAAAAAAGTCCAAGTTACGCATGATCACTAGCAATGTAGTAGTAATACAGTTTTTAGGGGAATGGTATGTTGCAAAACAAGGATTGGGCTGACTTGACGACTCACTGGATAAAGGTACCTACTGTCAAGTATGGTGACTTGGAGTTTAATATCCTTGGGATGTGTGTAGTGGAAGAAGAGGGCTGAGACCAGAAAAGTGTCCCTTAAAAGCCACACACAGTGACACACATGCACACAAATTTAAGATGCAATAAAACAAAACAGAATGTTAAAAACTTATTCACTGTAGCAAATACCCTACATCAAATAATACTGAAATTAATAAAATCTTAGGTAAGTTAAAATGCAGCATTTAATGAGGGCAGTTTCAGAGATTTTGAATGCAAAAACCTAGTACTAGTCATTTTTTTTTTCACTAAAGGAAAAGGTGTCTATGTTTAGTGGTTACTTTGAGTTATGCCTTTTCTTTTCCTTTTTTTTTTAATGGGATTTATTTAACTCATAGTTCTAGTCATTTAAGGGCACAGTGTCAGCAGCTGCTTAGGTGTGTATGTTGGGGGAAGGTATTTTGGCCACATCACAATGTAGCAAATGGTATCAGCATAAGTAGTCACATAAGAGGGAGTGATCACAAACCAAGACAGGAAGGAAGCCAAGCTGCTTCAAGAGATAGACTTGCTTTTCTTTCTTATAACAACCCACTGTATTAGGAACCAATCGGGGTTGCAAAAGAACCATACTAACTATTCCAAAGCTGATGGTGCCTAAAACCAAATCCTCTTCCAAAAAGTCTCCCATCTTAAAAGTTCTACCATATTAACACTGCCACCCTGGAACCAAGCTTCTAGCACAGGAGTGCATGGCCAGGTACTGGGTCATTGTGGGTACTGGGATGTGTGTAACACCATCACACAAATACACTGACGTTATAGCCAGACCAGACCCTGTCTGTGGCTGTTTAGCTTTATGTTTGACTGATTGGCATGATATCAATGGAACAAGCATCTATCTCCCAGCAAACAATCATTGGATCTCAGCTCAGGTTGCCAGCTCCAGATAGAGAGTTGCTCTGAGCTTTGTCTGTGAGCTGTGAGGCCTCTGTGTAGTAACTGGCCTAAAGTTTTCAATAACAAGTTAGTCGTAGATGTCCTCACTCCAGAGGTGTTTTAGCAGTTATACTATCTTTGTCAATGGCTGTCTATTGTTTTTTAATCAAATAAGAAGATAGTGCACTACCTTGCCAGTGTTTCCTTTCTTTCATGAAGCAATCATCTACCAGCCCAAGAGCCTAGTCGTTCAATCTACTCAGAAGGTATTGGTCAACTGCTTTTGTTTGTGTATGTGGATAAGATCCACTAACTCCAAGACCTCACTGGCTACTCCTTCCAAATGCATCCATCTCTAACTTGTTACTGTACAGTTTGTGGAGGAACCCAACAGGGCAGGGACCAGGCTTACTCTGTACTAGAAAACCACATCTTCCTGTGGACACAGTGCTTAGCTTATGGTAAACCTATCTCTGCATCATTTCCTCCTCTAAGACCTTACTTGCATTAATGAAACCCTAGTGTTAACAGGACAGCAAACAAATGAATAATACTTGACATAATGCCACAATTATATCCTATCCTGATTCTAAAAATACAGACTTTAAAAGAAGTAATATTAAGATCAATTGCTATGCTCATTAGCTTAATAATGAGAACAATAAACAGAAAATAGTGACTTTGGTTAATTAAGCAAGACTAGTTTGGAAATTGCCAGTGTTAGCATTTTAGCTGAATTACCAAAACTATAAATTACTTTGGCTTAGTAAACACTTACATGTATGACAAGGGTTTATGTGACTCAGGGTCCAGCTTGGTGGTCTTCCCCAGGCAATTGTGCATCAATTGGTTGTCCAGTGCTAAGTGGTCATCCCTGCAAACATACATACAAGCACCATTATGCAAACTGAATAAGCTGTATTTAGGAATATATGTATATACTATACATAAATGTAGCCAATAACAATTAGTGAAAAAAGAAGAGGCCATGAATTTGAAGGTATGTGGGAGGGTTTGGAGTGAGGAAAGGGAAGGGGGAAATATAAGTATATTATAATCTCAGAAATTACATAAAAGCCATGAACCAATTTGAAACAAACAAACAAAAAAAAAAGGTGAGGGAAGTCTATCCATACTGTTTATAAACTGAATATTGTATTTAGTGACAAAGCAAAAACTTTCTTCTTTGTCAATAAATGGATGGTTGCTTCACCACTTCACTTTCCATAAAATATATGACTGTGCGGTAAAACATTCATTTAACTAGTCTCTTGTTGGGTAAATATGATACCATGTTATTTCTTTAAATATGGCACTACTCTCTGAACCCCAAGCAGCCTCACTGGTGGACAGTCATATCCTGTTATAGTCATAGTCAAACACCTTCAAATATATCCTAAGCTTAAACGTTGGTAAAGGTATTCTATTATAGAATCAACATTAACAGCATGTAGTAAAATATGCCCTCTTATATTCTCAAGTAAAATTAGTAGCCTAGAGATTAAAAAAAAAAAGTGTGCCCTCACCAAGATGCTCTGCAATGAAAAGTTTGATTATGGCCTCCCTGTATCTTTGTGTGTGTGTGTGTGTGTGTGTGTGTGTGTGTGTGTGTGTGTGTACCTTATGCTAGACAATTTTATATCAACTTTACACAAATTGAAATCATTTGAGAGGAGAGAACATCAACTGAGAAAATGGCTCCATAAGATCTGACTGTAGTCAAGCTTGTAGAGCATTTTCTCTCCTTTTTTTGTTTTGTTTTGTTTTTCAAGACAAGGTTTCTCCGTGCAGGTTTGGAGCCTGTCCTTGAACTCACTCTGTAGACCAAGCTGGCCTTGAACTCACAGAGATCTACCTGCCTCTCCCTCCCAAGTGCTAAGATTAAAGTTGTGCATCACTACCACCTGGCCTAAGGGCATTTTCTGAGTAACCCTAATTAAGACATCTCTCTTCAGTTTTCTTCACCAGTCCTCTTCCCCTTTACTGCATTGCTGTGATTTAGCTCAGGGTTGTTGTACATTCCACCATTCCAGGCTACCATCCTCATTCTGCACTCTACTTGTTACTAGTTTGTCAAACTGCAACATCACCCTCTCACCCCGACCCATGTGTGTACCCCTGGTCTGAGCATCGCTGCTTCCCTTGGGTTATAATAATCTTCTCTATACAAAGGATGTGACATTCTTACCTTCTATGTAACATCATTCAGACTCCTCCTCTATGACCCTGTTCTGCACTGTCGAGCTCCCTTACTGTCCCAGCACAGTACATGTGTGGATGGGTTAGCTCATAAGTATACTGATTTTCTTATCTCTGTAAGTACAAACAAACTTAGCATGATATAAATGGTCAGAAGCGTTACTGAATAATTTATAAATAAAACTAGAAAGTATTTACTAATTGTCTTCATTGCAAATTAGAAAAGCTGAGACCAAACAAATTTACAATAAAAGAACAAAAACTGTATAAGAAATTTACACCAGTAATTTCTGATGGGAGCACATAAATTAGTTATATATTTTCAAAAAACAAATTTTTCTACTTATAGAAATCCACAGTTAATGTCAAGAAGAAAAAAATGTTTTGTTTCTCTTCATTTCTTACAAGCACTAATCATTACTTAAGAATTTCCACCCATCACTCAAAGAAACAGAGACAGTTGTTCATTCTGAGTTAGATTTTTACTAATCTGACCAGCAGGGTCAGGATGATAAATCACTCAGCCCCTAGGGAGTAATAAACTGCTTAATGGATTTGTGAAGTTACGAGGGAGAGAAAAGGAGGAAAACGTTCAGGATTCGATTCATTTTTTAAATACTTCATGGTACTTAAGAAAAGGCACCATGATGATCCCACACGGCTGAAACAGATGGAAGAAAAGAAACCAGAGAAGCACAATTACACTTGAGAAAATAATATGGTCACTCTCCAAACATCCCACAAAAGAACCTTTCTGTAAAGAGAGCCTAAACATTCCCTCACTTTCTACCACCTCCAACCAGCCCCAGCAGCTTCTGTACAACTTCTAGTGCAGGCAAATGCAGGAGAAGGTACTGCAGCCACCAAGCTTTCCCTCCGGATCTTTTGTTGAAGGAAAAGCATTGGCAGCAAAGGCCACATATTTATTGTGCAGTTACTGTGGCAGGGGACCAATGAACAGTGGAATAGATGTCACCCAGAAGGCTATAGAGAAGGGCTCACAAACACACTGACAAGGTCCAAGTCCATACTTCACTATTACAAATTTGTCTAACGCCAGTCAGTGCCTCGGCTTTTGTATTGAGGAATCCTAAATGCATTGTTTCTCCTCTATGTTATCAAAGCTAAAAGGGAAAGGAAAATAACTAATGGCAAACTATTGATAATTATACTCTCTTAGGGGAAATCTGTCTGGCTGAATATTGCTATACATCACTCATACTATAATGTCAAAAAAATTGTTGGAGAATTTTAAGAGTAATAGATAAATTATTGACCTCTTTTTCTTTAATCATTATTATTACACACATACACATTGAGAGGGAGGAGGGAGGGTGCTCATGAGGACCTAGAGAAGGGGAGAGTGAAAACTGGAAATAATGTAAATAAGTACTCCTGCATGAAATAAGTTAAAATTTAAATTAATAATGATAAAGGGCAGTCCCTGGAACCCTTCATATTAAACGAATATACAACTGCTTCCTTTTCCTACTCTGACTTTCATTTTGGCACTAAGAAAAATAATCAGTACTTGCATGTTCCAAGTATCCAGGTCAGTTATTATAGTGTAACTCCTCCTAAAATTCAGACTTACTTCAAAATACAATATTCTAATCCTTAATGGAGACTATATGCACAATACAAATTTTAGACAGTACAGCTAGAAAATGTACATAAAGTTCATAGAATTGTGCCTAGCACACCATAGCTATTTGATGTATTATTTATGACCCCCCTTTCTCAATTGAAAACATTAATTATACATTTTTGTACATCCATTGAGCATAAAACAAGGCAGAATAAAATCAAGACATTTACTTTTCTGGAAACATGGCTTTATTCCTCTTATTTTTGCCTTTGTATAGTATATTACTGGCATATGCAATCCTGTAGAACTCTCAGCATTATAAGGTACAGATATGTGGTCAGCTGGAGATGGCAGAGAGGCTGATTTCAACACGATATTAGAAATTCTGTCAACTCAGCAGTACCTTTGTATGGGAACCTCAGGCTTGGGTCTAGATACGTACTGCAGCTTTGCCTCAGCTGGTCGGAAATCCAAGCATATGACATTTTTGCTGCTTTTACAAGATTTCCTGGAGTTTTCACTCCCTTCATGATCTTGGCAGAGACTTTACTGCAAAAATAACATACAGAGTCTTCGCCCAACGGTGCGCTGCTGAAATGCCAGGAAGCTAGAGAGTGGGTACAGCCTGTGGCACAGCCCCACCTCCTACCTGGCCAACTTCATTTTCCACAGCTCCCAAAAGGTGTTTTGGTTTTTTTGGAAAAAAGTGTTATCTTCCCCCTAAAATAAAATTATATTTCTAGCTCTAGAATCCCCTGACTCTTTTGCACCTCTGTCTCTGCACAGGCATAGTGTATGACCAGGTTCAAAGTTGAACTTTCTGTAGAAAGCCCAAAGCAGAGCCTAAGAAATTAGAGCCCAGTGTGCAAGCTTGCAAAGCAGAGTTTGGGTCCAGTACCCAATAAAAGAGAGTGTGTCCACAGCCAAGCCTCTCCACCACACAACCATGTGGAGTGAAGCCAGGAAGGACCTTGCTGGGTCTTGCTGGCTGACAGGCTGGCTCCAAGTTCAGTGAGAGACCCTGCCTCAAATAAATAAGGAGAATGATAGAGCAGGGCACCCCCACATCCTGCTCTGGCTTCTGTGCATGCACAGGGTGGCCCTTATACATATGTACATACACCCCCACACACACACACACACACACACACACACACACACACACACACACACACACAGCCAAAAGTCCAAGACAAAACCCTACATGTAACTTCCATGTCTCAAGTGTTAGTAGTGTCCCTTTTTCTTTGAACTCCACAATCAAAAAATAATCCTACCTATTGACTGACATGAACTTCCTGTTAAAATTCAACCTTTACATTATCCTCTCTACATTCAGCATCTGAATTCCTGACTTAAACTTAGCAAACTGGAGGCTTAAAGATCTTCCTCTTTCCAAGGGCACTGACTCGGTCTTTCGCCAACAGATTTGTATTTAGTATCTGCCATGTGCCAGCTTCTACTCTTAATGCTGAGCAAATGGTGCCCTGTCTTCATGGGGCTTCTGGTCAATGGGAAGAGGTAGCAACAAATGGGCAAGTGTGTAACATCCTAGTTGGTGAGTGCCAAGACCAACCAGGAACTATGAAAGGGGTGCAGGTACCACTAGCAGTTGATACTGGTAGGGCCAGGGAAGCTGTTGCAGTAAGTGCCATGCTTGAGCAGATACTAAACGGACAGGAAGTGCTGTGAGTGGCTGTCTAGGAAGAGCACCCCAAGGGAGGCCTTGCATTGAGTGTGCTCATGGAGAGCACATGGTCAGGACCAGACTTGGAAGACCAGTTGGGCAGCACAACAAACTGACTGTGACATTGAGTTGCATGACCATGAGATAGCTTGGAGGAGAAGAGGGAAATCATGCGATTTATATAATAAAGGATTGCCTGGCTGGTGTGGGGGAAAAAGAACAGTAAAGAACAACTACAGGAGTTTCTCAGGCAACTTGTGGTGGAGAGAATGAGAAGTGGCCAGAGCAAGGACGTATTTCAACACTTATTTCATATCTCACCACACATAGAAGAAAGGAAACAAGGAAAGGAGGATGAGCCCAGAGGCCTCACACTGAGGGGCTGACAGAACTCAGCTCTCGTTTGCAAGTAAGTGGCCTAGGTTAATGTATAGGGAATAGAATCAAAACCTCTGGTGTAAATGTGACACATTTGCGTTTTCTAAGTAGAGGAGTCAAACGGTTGAGAATTCAATCAAGGAATGCTGAAGAGGCAGGAAAGGCAGGTCAGATGTAGTGGACTCATTTCAGAACACACTGTGATCCAGCTCCCCTGGTGACTACCTGCATCCCTTGCAGGTGACTACCTCAGACTGTGTTTGCTTCATCTCTGCTCTACCTGCTCCATTCCCAAGGGCAGCTGGCAGCAGGCAACAAGGACATGGTTTCTTCATAGTGATCACATGGGGAGAATGGGAGAATGAAACGAAATGCATAATGCCATTAAGACTCTCTCTCAGAACCTGGTATGCTATCACTCCACTGTGTTCTGGCAAGCCATCTGGTGAGGCCCAGGTTCAACAGCTCAACAGTAACATCTTGACATTTAGTAATGAGAAATGCAAAATCACATAGCAAAGGGTGAGAGGGAGCACGATTCCAGCATGCAGGGGCTCCAGAACTGACTGACGCAAAAGCATTCTCTATCCTTCAGCTTACACAAGCCTTAGTGACAGTAGCAGCTCACTACAAAAGACATTTCTCAGCTCTTCTAATTCCCCAACCAAATGGGTTGCTTCAAGTATCTATTTTTGAGAGCCATTTTCCGTGTGTGTTTGAGGTAAGTATGCTTTGCTTTTTTCCCACTAATAGGAAAAATAGGTTAGTATTTTCTAATAGTGTGGTAAACACCAGGCTTTAAATGCAGTTTCTCCATCAGTGCTTCTGAGACTGTCCGCAAGAGAATATTACCTTTATTATCTGAGTAAGACATGGACCTAAAATGTTGTAAAAGTACAATATAAGCCATCACTATGGCTGAAATAGAGAAAAACAAGATACACCAAATCCACACCCACGCTTTCACATGGTTATAAACATTTCAAACACTCCTAGCCTCTGGACTACCATGTTAGTGTCAGTGTAGAGAATGCATGAGTCTGCAGACCACACTTAGAAACCAAAATTCAGGGGATTCTATCAGACAGAACAGAGCCTTTGCTTTCAGACCTTTATTGTTACTGAATAATAACATTAACTGTTTAAACTTGAATTTTACTTACACATAGTTTATTCAACTATGAATTCAAATAGTCTGGCTTTTTTTTTTACCTCCAGGATTCCATAGTTTAGTCATTAAGTAAAAAAGAAAGAGGTGATGTCAAATAACTATATCCTGTATCCTGTTTCATGGCTTTTATCCGATGTTCCTTAATTTCTATGACAATGCTCTGAGAACCCTTGTCCTCACAGAACACATGCATCAGTAAAATCCCCCAGCTACACACTGAGGCTACTTTAATTGACTGCATTCAAGCTGTGCTTTTTAAATGTTCCAGTATTTGATCTTTTAAAAAGGCTCTGAGATTTCACTGATGTCAAACTGGCTGGTCTAATTTCCTGCTATGTCTTCAGATGCATTTTTAAAATAATTGGGTGATGAACTGTTTTTTTCCTCCTTTGTCAGGGATCATTATTAAATATAATTTAAGTTCTAATGGGATAAAAATCTACCCCATCCTATTAGTCTTCTGTACTTGGGTAGGTTGTTATCTGGAGTCCAGAGGTTATTCTGAGTTTTTGTAGAGCCACTTGGGGGTGAGGGTGTTTTTGTTTGTTTGGTTGGTTGGTTTGGTTTGGTTTGGTTTTATAGCAAGGTACCTAGTTTATCCAGATTCCTACTCTCCAGATATAAGGGCACATCAGCATCAAAGCCTTCTCTACCCTCCACTGCACTCAGAAGAGTTCAAGGCTTCAGGCTGATCGCCCAACTGAGTCTAAGCTTACATCTAGCAATAGTTGCTCATTTAAAGGAAACAAAACTATAAATATTAATTTTTGTTTTATTTGTGAACTCATCTTAAATTGTAATGAATAGTTTATGCTCTATATTTCCAGAGTGAGAAATGTTTATTTGGGGGCTAGATGTATATAATACCAACAAATTGGTTGATTTTTTTACTCAAAGCTATTGAGGAAAACAAAACCAGCCTGCACTTGAACAGAACTGTCCAGTTAATTTGGACTGGTAAGAGTTAATTCTATAGTTACAATATCTATGTCATGTTCTCATTTATATTTCATCCCCCTGCCTCGTAGAGGACAACAGCTAACTCAACTTTGGCTTTCAGAGAGACTCGCCTCCATAGGAAGTCAGTTAATTGTTAACACGAATCATTAAAAATCACTCATAGTTTCAAAAGATTCTTAAAATATTTAACAAGTTACATTCACTGGTGAAATCCATAGGAAAAAAATACTTAGATTTTTCATGAAATCAAGATGCTAGTGAGTTTATTTTGGCTCTCAGCTTTACGGAGGATGGTAACAATTGCAGAAGTAAGCCCTTCCCTGGGCTCGTCTCTCTTCCCTATACTCTCACAGGGTCTGAGTCTCTCTCTTCTCATTTCCCTAAGCTCTGAATTCATAGAGTGCTGAGCATATGGCCCCATTTACCTCAAATGAACCAGGACACTGGCATCTAATCTCTGCCTGTCAGGTCTCATGCAAGATGCTGGCTAAAAAAAAACCACATAACTGGTAAGTCTTGCTTTAAAACATACCTTTATATCTATAATTAAAAATAACATTAAAAGAGTCCACATCCATAAAATAAACTCATCAAAGTGTATTGCAGTGATACTACCTGTGTTCCCATACATCTGTGAAAATAATTACAGACTTCAAGAACAAATAGTCCACTAACATTAAGATCATTAGTGAAACAGGCTGCCATGACAAGACATCAAAGTTCAGGCAGCTTCCACAGCAGGAAGTTATCCCTCACTACTGAGGATAACCCAAGTCCAAGACCAAGTTATCTGTATGAGGGGCTCCTCTGAGGCCTCTTTTGGGCTTCCAAGACCTTATTGTTTGCTCATATGGTGGAGAGTGAAGTCTGATGTCTCCTCTGGGGACCAGTTCTTTGATATTAGGGCCCACTGCTGTGACCTTTTTATTTAACCATAATTTATTTACCAAAGTCATATCTCCCAGTATAGCTACTATTAAGACACTCCCCCCAACAAACAAACACACACACACACACACACACACACACACACACACACACACACAACCTGCAACTAGTCCATTAAATCTATAAATTAAAAAGAGAAATCAATTAGTTCAGTGAGTCTCTTTACCAAATTATATTAAGAAAACTATGCTTTACTTCATTACTAACTCTAAAACAATTAAAATTAAATTACAAAAAGATGAAATATTTTTATCATGATGAAGAAAAGAGAAAAACCATAAAAGGTCAAAATGGGTCATATTAACAAAATTACAACACCTCTATGGAGAAAAACTAATAATATTTAAATTAAAAGGTAAGGTAAAATAAAAAGCTAAAAATTGTACACAGGAGAGATATAGATAAACATGCTTACATCTTTCTGTTTATGACATTAAAAATATGAAATCTTGGCAAATTGCTGACATTTCTTAGAGAAATGTACAATCTAAAGAAACAACAGACATTTATCCTATAGATTAAAAATCATGAATAAACAATATCTTATCTAGGTAACTATAAACTGAAACTGGGGTTAATGTAGGAAAAATATGTTTGAACAATACTAGGGACCAGGAAATGGTAAAAATCAAAGAAAGCAATGAGAAATATATATTCAAAGCACCAAAAACAAACAAAAAATAAACAACAAAAAAAACTTTTTATCCTCAAATTCAAAACTTCATTCTTGGTAACATACTGCTAGAAAAAAAAAGCAGATATAAAGACACTATTAATTCCCAACTAGCCTTCTGTGTTAATTCATTTTAGTACTAGACCAGAGGCTGCCCAGATATTGTGATCAAACATTCTGGTGTTTTGGTGAGGATGACTAAGATTATAATTAACATTTAAATCAATAGGCCAAGTCAATCATACTGTCCTCTAGAATGTGAGTCTTGCCTAAGAGTTTAAAAAAGCCTGAAGAGAGAAAAAAGAGATTGGAATAAGAGGGAATTCTCCTGCCTAGTCATCCTGGACATAGAACATCAGCTTTGTTCTTCCTCTGGACTTGACTTGACATATTAACTCTTCCTAGATCTTAATCCTACAGCCCTGGGCTAGATGACATCACCACTGGTAGTTCTGGCTATCAGGGTTCTGGCTGGAGATCAAGCTGTTCTGGTTCTACAGCTTGTCGTCATCTTGGGACTTGTCTCCATTTACAATCATGAAGTATACACTTTCTCACACACCATGCCACACACACACACACACACACACACACACACACACACACACACACACACACACACACACTACATGTCCTGTTGAAGAATCCAAGCAAGTTCCTCTTTCCAATTTCTCTTTTCTACTTAAAGTCCATAGTGCCATGGTGGGTTGGTGCTGGGCTACAAATTCTGATAATCTTGGTCTTTTCAGAGATAAATCATATTTAGACACAATAGCTGGTCTGGGTATTAACATCTAGTATGAATTAGGATGGAGGCCCCTGAGAACCAGTTTTCTTTCTGAGAAAAACAGTCATGAAGAAACCCTTCCCCTTTTCCCTCCATCCCTATCCTCTCTGATTTAAAGATAGTGCTGTGATGATGTGATGTTTAAAGAGGCTGTAAGCATATTGTGACCAGGAGGAGAAAGTTATAGAAATCTCAGAGAAGTTGACCCAAATCTCAAACATTACTGAGTAGGCAAAAACAAAACAAACAAAAACAAAAGCCCCAACTTCCACAAGCAGCAGATATACTAATGCCTTTGTTAATAAAAGTTTCTCTTAATTCCAGATGCAAAATTATATCAATTTCTTATTTTTATGGCCAAAAATATAGTAATTATCAAAACCATATGAGAATAGCAAAGCAGCCACATTTTAACTCAGTGAGAAATTATTCAATCATTATAAAAGTTGACTGTAAAACTCCTGCAACCTCATGGCAGCACAAAATGTGTGTCACAGAAAAGATAGTGTAAACAAAATGATGTTAGGGTTTGTTTAATGAAATTAACATACGAGAAAGTTACAGTTGCATGAGTGTACATGTGAGTCCAAAGAAGCAGACCATTGTGCTAGAGGTCCTGTGATGGATGCACATCTTTAAAAACACAAACAGTCCCTGTTTTATAAACTCACAATATATTGTTTGAACAGAAAAGTGTGTTTTAGTTATTTTTATGGAGAATTTGACAGGACCAGATCATAGGACATAAAAAAGAAATGTTTCTTTATTAAAAAAAAATAGGTGTTCATAGGTATATGGATTTACATCTGGATCTTTTACTCAATTCCATTGACCCACCCATCTGATTTTATGCTATCACCATGTAGTTTTTATACTATACCTCTAGTAGTTCTTTTATTGTAAATGATTGTTTTAGTTATCCTGAGTTTTTTGTTTTCCCATATGAAGTTGAGTATTGTGCTTTCAAGAACTGTGAAAACTTGTGATTTTGATGGGGATTACACTGAATCTGTAGATTGCTTTCGGTAAGATGGACATTTTTACTATGATAATCCTACTGATTCATGAGCCTAGGAGATCTTTCCATCTTCTGAAATCTTCTCCAATGTATTCAAATACTTGAAGTTCTTGTCAAACAGATCTTTCACTTGCCTCGTTGTTGGAGTTACCCCAAGATATTTTATATTATTTGTGGCTATTGTGGAAGGTGTCATTTCCCTGATTTCTTTCTCAACCTGCTTATCCCTTGTAAATAGGTGGTCTACAGAATTTTTAAGTTTATTTTGTATCAAGCCACTTCCCTGAAAGTGTTTATTAGCTGTAGGAGTTCCCTGATAGAATTTTTGGGGTCACTTATGTATACTATCTTATCATCTGCAAATAGCAAAAGTTGGACTTCTTTCCAATTTGTATTCTCTTGATCTTCTTTAATTATCTAATTGCTCTAGCTAAACCTTTAAATACTATGTTAAATATATAAGGAAAGAGTGAACAAGGCTTGTCTTGTGCCTGATTTAAGTTTCTCTCCATTTAATTTGATTTTGGCTGTTGGCTTGCAGTGTATTGCTATATTTATGTTTAGGTAAGTTCCTTGTATCTCTGCCCTCTCCAAGACTTTTGTCATGAAGGAATGTTGGAATTTTGTCAAAGGATTTTTCAGCATCTAATGAGATGACCATGTGTTTTTGTTTGTTTGTTTTTCCTGTCAATTTGTTTATATGGTGGTTACATTGAGAGATTTTCATACTTTGAACCATCCATGCATCTCTGGGATGAAGCCTACTTGATCATGTTGCATAATCTTTTTGTTATTGAATTTGGTTTGCAAGTATTTTATTGAGTATTTTTGCATCAATGTTTATAAGTGAAATTGATCTATAGTTCTCTTTCTTTGTTGGGTCTTTATGTATCAAGGTGACCATGGCCTTATAAAATGAATTTGGCAATGTTCTTTCTGTTTCTATTTTGTACAATATTTTGAGGAGTATTGGTATTAGCTCTCCTTTGAAAGTCTAATAGAATTGTGTTCTAAAACCACCTGGACCTGAACTTTTTGTTGTTGTTGTTGTGGGGAGGGGGGAGACTTTTAATGATTGATTCTATTTTCTTAGGGGTTATAGGTCTATTGAAGTTGTTTATTGACCATGGTTTATCTTTGGCAAGTTGTATCTATTGAGAAAGTTGTTCATTTCTTTTAGATTTGTCCAATTTTTTGATGTACAAGTTGTTCAAGTATGACCTAATGATGTTTTGTATTTCCTCAGTGTCCATTGTTATATCCCCCTTCCAGTTTCTGATTTTGTTAATTTGAATATCCTCTCTCTAACTTTTAGTTAGTTTGGATAAGGTTTGTCCATCTTGTTGATTTTCTCAAAGAACAAACTCTTGATTTCCTTGATTCTTTGTATTCACTTTGTTAGTACAAGTGATAGCACATGTTGGAGAAGTTGCAGAGCAAGGGGATATGCCTGCATTGCTAGTGGGAGTGCAAACTTATACAACCACTTTGTAAATCAATATGGTGGTTTCTCAGAAAATTGAAAATCGATCTACCTCAACACCCAGCTATATCAATCCTGGGCATATGCCCGAGAGACACTCTGCCATACCACAAGACACTTTCTCAACTATGTTAATAGCAACTTTATTTGTAATAGCCCAAACCTACAAACAACCTAGATGTCTATCAACCAAAGAATAGATAAAGAAAACGTGGTAAATTTATGCAATAGAGTATTACTCATCTGTTAAAAACAATGATATTATGAACTTTGCCGCCAGCAAATGGATGGAACTAAAAAAAATCATCCTGAGTGAAATAACCCAGATCCAGAAATACACCTGGTATGTACTCACTTAGAGGTAGATATTAGCCATAAGGTAAAAGATAGCTTCTTTGCATCTCTGATTATAGTATGGCTAAGTAATATGGAAGGGGGACATATGAATCTCGCTGTGAAGGAGAAATAGAACAGACATCACATGTGGACAGGGAGGAAGTGGAAGGAGGGAGAATAAACTGAAGTTAGGATGTGATATAAATATAATAAATAAATAAATAAATAAATAAATAAATAAATAAATAAAATGCATCTATGTTTTAAAAGAAATTTCAAACAAACATAGGTGGGAGCCTGAGTTGTGTCAGCCTAAAAACAGAATAACATTGTGTTCCTAAATCATGACAACCCTGTGGTCCCTTGCAGAGACAAATGACATTAAAGTGTGGATACATTTGTTATTTATATTTTGTAATTTTCTCTTTCACCTTAAGTAAAATAAATACAGTGGCTACATATAAGCAAGCATGGATGATTTTAAGTATAATTGTGACAGAAAAAAATAGTTATTTTATGTCCTAGCATTAATTCATTAAAATATAAACTAATATCTGTAAAGTAGAATTAGATTTCAACCTTATGGATAAAAAGATAAAGGGCTGATAGTAAAGTGGCCAGCTTTATGGCTTGAGTTCTATCTATAGTCACTAAGCCTCTTTGGATGGGAGGAAATAATATAAGAATTCAATCTTAAAAGGTAAGAACCTATCACAATGTTCACAAAGTTACAAAGTTACTTGAGGAACACATGGGGAGGCAGAAAACTGAACACCAAGCATGAGGGGCTCTGTGATTTTGTTTAAGGATAATCCAGACCCTGACCTTCAGGCAATTCTCCCACCCATCACCTGGTGATACCTGAGGACTCATTGTGCACTCTGTGTGTGCCTTACCAGCCCTGTGCTTCTGCAGGAAATACAGTTTCTAAGAAAACAATAAATGAACCGTAAATCATTTATGTTAATAATTGCTCTCTGTCCCAGCATTGAAGCCTCTGAGAAGCTAAGTTGCCCAAATAATTGCACTTCTGAGTCTGTGGGAACTTAGGCTAAACTTTTATTGGCAAGAGAGTGCCCTGTGTCTCACTACCTTCTTCTAATAGCACTACTCTCTAATTATTGGCAAACTATAAAGACCTCGGATGATTTTTCCATACCCAGAGATAATAAAGAGGCTTCATGAAGCAACTAAATGCAGAGGTTGCACTCAAGGTGCAGTCTCTGGCGGGTCTGATGCTGAGCTACCATTTCTGAGCACTTACTGATGGTCAGTGCACATCCCGCAGCTCAGGAACAGTGTCCTTGATACTTTCTCATCTGCCACCAGATTTCTATTTAAAACTGCTCCAGAGAAGCCACATCTCCCATGCCATGCATTAGTGTGGACCTGAGATTTGTCTTGCCTGCATGGCTAACCAGTTTGCATTTTGTCCTTTGGTGGGGTCTCCAGTTGGTCTTTTTATTACAACCCTTGATGGAAAAAGTATAGTTTCAGTTCTAAGTTTCAAGACATGATTTTACTAGTAAGAATTATAGGATATACTTTAGAAAGTGTTTTTGAAGCCTGAGATAATCACAGATTTACAGAACTACAAAGTTTACCCAGAGGTCACGATGCCCATTGTCTATGTACAAAGCAGACCCAGGCCTTGGCAATGCAGGGCATGTTTGTAGGTGCCTTTTACTTCTGTAAGGAAATGGTTGCATGTTTTCCAAGTATGCTTGACTCCCTGATACGTGATGCTTTGTTCTTTCCTAATTTTTCCTTTCTACCATTCCTTCTGTGGGTGCAAGGGTCTCTACTACTAGCTCAGTTCTTAGGACATTTTGACTTTCCTTTATTGAACAAAGCCCATACATATAAAGCTCCTTTTCATTTTCAAGTCTCAAGCTGTCCTGTCTTACAACTGCCTCCAGTGTATGGAGTGTTACCATTTCATAGGTTCCCCCCAAAACTTAATTTAAAATTTTAAAATCATATCGATTTGTCCCACTGCCCTCATCAGCACTTCAGATGAGAACTTGTTTATAGTTGTTAATCTCAGTGTGTCTCCAATTCCTGTTTTCCAACTCTGTTGATCCTTCCTATTGCTTCTCATTTGCTTTTCATTCTTGCAACTTTTCTAAGTCAGTGCTTAGATCAGTTACAGACTGAATTCAGGTACATGTGATAAAAGACTAGCTATATCTACAGCATCCTGGAAAAAGAAAATAGGAAAAGACTTTCCCATCTCTCATCAGCTAGGAGATGGTAACGGTGTGGGATGCTGTTGCCTTTCCTTATGTACATCTTTATGGCCTTATGGATTTTTTTCAAGTAAAGTAGGTGCTTCCTACTTTTTTATTTTACATATTGATCCCAGTTCCCTCTCCCTCCCTCTCTTCCACCCTCTGTCCCCCGACCACCCTGCACTACCACTCCCCCACTCCACATGTAGGGTGATTCCCTCCAGGAGGGGTCATCTAAATCTGTCAAGTCATTTGGAGTAGGGACTAGGACTTCTCTCCTGTCTCTAGGTTAAGGGAGTATCCCTCCATGGGGGATATGACCTCAAAGTCTTTTTGTGCACCAGGGACACATCCTGGTTTCACTGTCTGAGGTCCCTTAGACTGCTCAGGCCTTCTAGCTGAGACCCATGTTCAGGGGGTCTGAGTCGGTCCAATGCTGAATTCCCAGCTATCAGTCTAGGGGTCCGTTAGCTCCTCCTTTTTCGGGTCAGCTGTCTCTATGTGTTTCTGCAGCCTGGTCTTGTCCTCCCTCTCTGCACCTGGATTCCAGTTCAGCTCAGTGTTTAGTTGGTGTTTGCTTCTGTTTCCATTAACTACTAGATGAGGGCTCCATGATGGTGGATAAGTTAGTCATTGATCTCATTATCAGGGAAGGGCATTCATAGTAGCCTTTCCACAGTTGCTCAAATTGTTAGTTGGGGTCAGTCTTGTAGGTCTCTGGAGATTTCTCTAGAGTCAGTTTTCTATTCAAATCTATAATGGCTCCCTCTTTTATAGTCTATCTATCTATCTATCTATCTATCTATCTATCTATCTATCTATCTATCTCTTCTCTCATCTATTCCTCCCCTAACTCAATCTTCCTAGTCCCACATGCTTTCCTCTCCTCCCCTTCTCTTTCTCCTAGTTCCCTTTCCACTTACAGCCCCTCCACTCCCCATATGCTCTGGATATCTAGTCCCTTTCACCTTCTGTGAGAGACTTTATATGAATCTCTTAGAATTCTCCTTGTATCCTAGTTTCTCTGGTGGTATGAATTATAGACTGTCGATCCTTGGCTCTATGTCTGAAATCCATATATGAGTGAGTACATACCATGTTCCTCTTTTTGTGACTGGGTTACCTCATTCAGGATGGCTGTTTCAAGTTCCATCTACTTGCCTGTGAATTTCAAGTTTCCATTGGTTTTTTCCACTGAGTAGTACATGTACCACATCTTTGTTATCCATTCTTCAGTTGAGGAGCATCTAGGTTGCTTCCAGGTTCTTGATATTACAAATAATGCTGCTATGAACATAGTTGAACACATGTATTTCTTGCATGGGTATGGATCATTTGGGTATATGCCTAAGAGTGATATTGATGGGTCCTGTGGTAGACTGATTCCCATTTTCCTAAGGAACCAGCATATTGATCTCTAAAATGGCTGTACAAGTTTGCACTCCCACTCTCAGTGGAGCAGGGTTCCCCCTTCTCCACATTCTCTCCAGCATAAGTTGTTATTGGTGTTTCTAATTTTAGCTAATCAGGTGTTCGTAGGTGTGTGTGTTAACATCAGGATTTTTGATTGTATTACACTGGTCTTCTAGTCTATTTTTGTGCCAATACCAGGCTGTTTTCAGGACTATAGCACTGTAGTAGAGCTTAAAGTCAGGGATGATGATGGCTTCTAAAGTTCCTTTATTGCACAGGGTTGTTTTGGCTATACTGGGTCTTTTGGTTTTCCATATAAAGTTAATTATTATCCTTTCAATATGAGTGAAGAATTGTAATGGGACTTTAATGTGGATTGCATTGAATCTGTAGATTGCTTTTGGGAAGATTGCCGTTTTTACTGTTTATCCTACCCACCCAAAATCATGGAAGATCTTTCCATTTTCTGGTATCTTCTTTAATTTCTTTCTTTAAACACACAAAGTTCTTATTATATAGGTCTTTCACTTGCTTAGTAAGCATTGTCCAAAGATACTTTATATTTCTTGAGAAAGAGTGATGTTTCTCTGATTTCTTTCTCAGCACCTTTGTCATCTGTATATAGTAGGGCTACTTACTTTTTAGAGTTTATCTTGTATCCGGCTAGTTTGCTGAAGCTGTTTATTAGCTGTAGGAGTTCCCTGGTAGAGTTTTTTTTGGGGGGTTGCTAATGTAAACTATCATATCATCTGCAAATAGTGACAGTTTGACTTCTTCCTTTCCAATTTGTATCCCCTTGATCTCCTTTTGTTTTCTTATTGCTTTAGCTAGAACTTTAAGTACAATATTGAAGAGATATGGAGAGAGAGGGCAGCCTTGTCTTGTTCCTAATTTTAGAGGAATCCCCTTAAGCTTCTCTCCATTCAGTTTGATGTTAACTGTTGGTTTACAGTATATTGCTTTTATTATGTTTAGGTATGTTTCTGTTATCCATGATCTCTCAAAGACCTTTATCATGAAAGGGTATTGAATTGTGTTAGAGGCTTTTTCAGCATCTAGGGAGATGTGGTTTTTTTTTCAGTTTGTTTATATGGTAGATCATGTTGATAGGTGTTCATATGTTAAACCATCCCTGCAACCTAGGGATGAAGCCTATTTGGTCGTGGTGGATGATTTCTTGGATGTATTCTTGGATTTGGTTTGCCAGTATTTTATTGAGTATTTTTGCATCAGTGTTCATGAGGGATATTAGTCTATAGTTTTCTTTTTTAGTTATGTCTTAGTGTGTCTTGTGTACCAAGGTGATTGTCACCTCATAAAACGATATTGGTAATGATCCTTCTGTTTCTATTGTGTGGAACAATTTGAGGAGTACTAGTATTAGCTCTTACTTTTTTTTCTGGTAGAATTCGGCACTGAAGCCATCTGGCCCTGGGCTTTTTTGGGTTGAAAGGCTTTTGATGACTGCTCCTATTTTATTAGGGCTTATAGGTCTATTTAAGTTGTTTGTCTGTTTTTGATTTAATTTTAGTAAGTGATAGTTACCCAGAAATTTGTTCATTTCCTTTTAATTTTCAAGTTTTGTAGAGTACCTGTTTTCAAAGTATGGCTTGAAAATTGTCCGGATTTCCTCAGTGTCCATTGTTATGTCCCCCTTTTCGTTTCTAATTTTGTTAATTTGAATGTTCTCTCTCTGCTTTTTGGTTAGTTTGGATAAAGGTTTGTCTATCTTGTTGAGTTTTCTCAAAAAACCAACTCTTTGTTGCATTGATTTTTTTGTATTGTTTTCCTGGTTTCTACTTTATTGATTTCTGCCCTCGAATTGATTATTTCCTGGTGTCTACTACTCTGGGGTGAGTTTGCTTCTTTTTGTTCTAAGGCTTTCAGTTGAGCTGTTAATTCTCTAATGTGACTATCCTCTGTTTTCTTCATATGGGCACTTAGGGCAATGAAATTCCCTCATAGCACAGCTTTCAAGGTGTCCCATAAGTTCAGATATGTGTGTTCTCATTCTCATTAAATTCTAGGAAGTCCTTAATTTCTTTCTTTATTTCTTCTTTGACCCAGATATGGTGCAATTGCACATTGTTCAGTTTCCATGACTTTGTAGGGTTTCTGCGATTTGTGTTGTTGTTGAATTTCAATTTTAAAGCATGGTGGTCTGATAAGATACAGGGGACTATTCCAATTCTTTAGTATCTGTTGAGGTTTGTTATGTCGCCTAGTATGTGGTCGATTTTAAAGAAGATCCCATGTGGAGCAGAAAAGAAGATGTATTCTTTTGTGTTCAGATGGAATGTTCTATCGATGTCTGTTAAACCCAACTGAGACATAACTTCTGTTAGTTCTTTTGTTTCTTTGTTAAGTTTCTGACTGGTTGTTCGGTCTAGTGGTGAGAGTCGGATGTTGAATTCCCCCTTTATGAGTGTGTGAAGTTTTGTGTGAGCTTTGAGTTTAGTAGTGTTTCTTTTACAAATATGGATGCCTTTGTATTTGGGTCATAGATGTTCAGAATTGAGATGTTGTGTTGATGGATTGCTCCTATGATGAATACAAAATGACTGTCTTCATCTCTTTTGATTGATTTTGGTTTGAAGTCTAACTTGTTAGATATTAGGATAGCCACACCTGCTTGCTCTTGGAGCCATTTGATTGGAAGATCTTTTCCCAACCCTTTACCCTGAGGTAATGTCTGTCTTAGAAGCTTAGATGTGTTTCTAGTATGCAGCAGAAGGATGGATTCTGTCTTTATATCTATTCTGTTTGCCTGTGTCTTTTTATAGGTGAGTTAAGATCATTAATGTTGAGGGAAAGTAAGGACCATTGATTGTTTTAGATTTGTTGTTAGTGGTGGTATTTGCCCTGCTTTACCCTTGCGTTCTGGTGAAGTGGGATTATCTATTGCCTATGTCTTTGTGAGTGTAGTTAACTTCCTTGGGTTGGAGTTTTTCTTACAGAAATTTCTGTAGGGCTGGATTGGTAGATACATATTGTGAAAATCTGGCTTTGTTATTAAATACCTTGTTTTCTCTGTCTGTAGTGATTGAAAGTTTTGCTGAGTATAGTAGCCTGAGCTGGCATCCGTAGAATATTAGTACTTGTAGAACATCTATCCAGGAACTTCTGACCTTGAGAGTTTCCATGGAGAAGTCAGGTGTAATTTTGATAGGTCTGCATTTATATGGCACCTGTCTTTTTTCCTTTGCTGTTCTTAATATTCTTTCTTTATTCTGTATGTTAGGTGTTCTGATTATTATGTGTCGAGTGGTATTTTTTCTTTGGTCCAGTCTATTTGTTGTTTGGTATGCTTCTTGTACTTTCATGGGAAAGTTTTCTTCAATGATTTTGTTGAATATGTTTTCTGCACCTTTGAGCTGAGCTTCTTCGCCTTCTTCTATGCCTATTATTCTTAGGTTTGGACTTTTCACAGTGTCCCACATTTCCTGGAATTTGTTGGATTTAAGATTTTTCTTTTGTAGATGAATCTATTTCCTCTAGTTTATCTTCAGTACCTGAGATTCTCTCTTCAATCTCTTATATTCTGTTGGTTATGCTTGCATCTGGAGTTCCCCATGGTTTGCCCTGTTTTTCTATTTCCAGCATTCCATCAGTTTGTGTTTTCTTTATTGTCTCTATTTCAGTTTTCAAGTCTTGAACTGTTTCCTTTACCTGTTTAACTTTTTTCTTGGCTCTGTACTTTAAGAGATTTGCTAATTTCTTCTAATTTTTTGTTGTTTTTTCTTTCATTTCTTTAAGGGATTTTTCTCACATCATCTTTGAGGGCCTCTATCATTTTTATGAAGATATTTTTTAAGTCATTCTCTTTGCTTCATTTGCTTTGGGGTGTTCCAGTGTAGTGGGTGTAGAGTCCCTAGATTCTGGTTGTGTCATGCTAGTCTTTCTATTATTAGTTGTTGTTGTTGTTGTTTTGTATTGCTGTCTTCCCATCACTTCTTCCAGTAGGTGCAGGTGGAGTCTGTCTCTCTGTGGAACTCCCCCAGTGTGCTTAGGTGGGTCACAAGTTTGATGTCTGTAGCTCTGGGTGTTCCAAGCTCTCTAGGAGGTCTCTCCTCAGGCAGGGGCCCGGTGACGGGGTTCAACGATCAGGCTCCAGCAGAGGCCCAGTGAAGTGGTCAAAGATCCAGCAGACAAGGACTCAGGATATTCCCGTAGGGATAGGCAGATCTCTGGCCAGGGGCAGGGGCTCTCTAGCAGAGGTCTGGTGATGGGGGTCAAAGATCCAGCAGTCAGGGACTCAGGATGGTCCAGTGGGGATCGGTGGATCTCTGGGAGGGGCCTGAAACTCCAGCAGAGGACAGGTGATGGGGGTCAGAGATCAGGCAGGCAGGGATTCAAGGTGATTCCACATTGATAGGCAGGTCTAGTGTGCTCAGAGCTGCTCCAGGAAGTCCCTGAAGCTGGCAGGAGTGTTGGATCTGCCCTCTCTAGCAGAGGCTTGGTGATGGGGGGTCAAAGATCTGGCAGGCAGGGACTCTGGTGCTTCCTACTCTTAAAGAGCATAAACTTCCACTATGAATGTATGGATTCAGCTTATATTATGCTGATTAAAATTAGATGCTGGCATCTCATTCTTCAGAGGAAGAATGGAAATGTCGTGATTGTGTATATGTTTACTCTGTCTTCATTCTTATTAAGTTTTTTCTTAACAAATTCTCACATACAAAACACACATTCTGATTATTATAAGGCCCATATAATCTCCCCACCCCTGCTATCATCCCATCCCTGCTACAATTCCCCTTAGCACATCATGAGTTTTTTGTTGCTGGAGATTTTGTTTTGCTTTGCTTATATTTTGTTGTTGCTTTGGTTTGGTTCAATATTGAGTGGTTTTTTGTTTAAGTTTAACTAGGATCTGTTTGACCGTGAGTTTGGAACTATCCCATTAATCTGGTGGGCTCCTTGATGAACATACCATTGAAAATAATGACCATCTCTTCCCAAAAATCCATCAGTAACCAACAGTTCAGTGGGATGGGAGAGGGCCCCATATGATGCTCGCCAATTCGTGATTGATTGTTGGTAGGCCTGTCTTAGTCTGCCTTTTGTGAGCCCATTGCAGGCAGCCATAGCTGCCATGAATACTGCAGTTTCTGCTTATTTTCCAAACTGTACTCTCATCATACCCAAGAAAACAACCATCTCACAGTGAAGAAAGAGGAGAGTTTTGATAGTGAGAACAGTAGGACCTCTGCCTTCAGATTTCTCAAGAGAGCAGGACCCTGCCTGCCAGACTGGTCATCTCAAAGCTCAACTCTGACCATGCCAATTGGTCAAAACTCTTCATTGCCTCTTCAAAGAACACTGAAGGCACTACAAAGCTTCTTAAACTAACAACAAAAATGATGTAAAGAACCATACTCCTTTTCTGTTACAACACTCCTGGTCATCTATATTTAAGTTAAACCCAGCAGTCATTGTTGTAACTGGTTCTCAAAGGTGAGGTCCAAACACCAGCTCATCTTTAAATTCAGCTGGCTGGCATGCTTACATTTGCCATCTTTAGTTATTGAAAGCCTTCAACTCAAATCTACTGTTCAGATATCCTGTCACTCCTCTCCTATGATGTAGACTCACTCCCCTCCATAATGACCTTATATACACAGCCTCATTTAACCCTGACATTCCCTAGGAGGTATGTTTTGTTACCCTCCCCCCACTTCATGGAGGAAACATCTGAATATCTCTCCATAAGTTTTTCTGTCAAGGTCACACTGCTAGTGAGAGAGAGAGAGGTCCATGGAGGCTAAGAGCTGGCCACAGTTCTTCCACTGTGTCCTTCATAATGGCTCCCTTTTCTAACGCACCCAGGTCATGCTTGATTCTCTTTAACTCTCTTTCCCCCCCCCCAAGGAGTATTTTAAATCAATCTCTCTGGTATCCACACCTATAAAAAGTGCGACAAAATACACTCATAAACAGAAAGAGTCTAAAAAGAGGCCAACCCTGTAAATATTTAACCATGTGTCTGAACTTCTCTTTAAGACATGCTTCACATTCTCATCCTTTGGTTTGTTACCTTTAGTGATTCTCCATTTGAGATACTATGTCTTTTAATATCTTACATAGCAACCTGTCTTCTTAAGAATGGTATCAGGAGTTCTCTGGCTAAGCACTGAGCCAAAGGGTGGAGCCAACAATCCAGGCACCTTCTGGGAAATTCCTGGAGCAGATCTGAGCACAATAGACCTGCCTATCCACATGGGACTGTAGAGAGCAGCATAGCGCCACGCCTTAAAGTGGTGCTGACTTCTGCCTTACACCTTCCTGCTGATGAAGACTCTCTGGGTAAACAAAAAAAGCCCTTAATTGGTTAAGTCTGTTCAGCCTGTCTGCTTCCGCATTAGAGTAGCCTATCTGCAGGGTCCACGTGGCTCACTGGGATTGGTTAGCTCAAGGGTATTTAAGCCTATGCAGTGGTCCCCCGCTCTCTCTCTCTCTCTCTCTCTCTCTCTCTCTCTCTCTCTCTCTTCTCTCTCTCTCTCTCTCTCTCTCCCATCTCTCTCTCTCTCTTCTCTCTCTCCTTCCATCTCTCCCTCTCTCTCTTTCTATTCTCTCTCTCTCTCTCTCTCTCTCTCTCTCTCTCCTTCCATCTCTCTCTCTCTCTCTCTCTCCTTCCATCTCTCTCTCTCTCTTCTCTCTCTCCTTCCATCTCTCCCTCTCTCTCTTTCTCTCTCTCTCTCTCTCCTTCCATCTCTCTCTCTCTTCTCTCTCTCCTTCCATCTCTCCCTCTCTCTCTTTCTCTCTCTCTCTCTCTCTCTCTCCCCTCTCTCTCTCCTTCCATCTCTCTCTCTCTCTCTCTCTCTCTCTCTCTCTCTCTCTCTCTCTCTTTCTGCAGGCCTGAAGCAACATGTTTAAAGGATCCTGATTAAAACTGCATGAAGAAGATCTACCCGTAGTTGCATCTTCCTTGCTGGCAAGGGTAGGCACGTACACGGGACCACCCGAAATTTCCACCTACCTGGTCTCTGACCCCCACCACCGGTCTTCTACTGCAGATCTGCACCCCTCCCAGAGATCCACCTATTTCTGCAGGACCACTCAGAGTTCCTGCGACCTGGATCCTTGACCCGCATCCCAGGGCCTCTGCTAAAGAGGCCATACTCAGCTAGAGAATGCCAGCTAGACCCACCTATTGCTGCAGAAACATCCTGAGTATCAGACCAGCATTTGTTCCCCAACACCAGGCCTTGGCTAGAGGCATTGGCTAGAGCTAGACCCTACTATCCCTCAGGAAACTTCCTGCAGGCTAGCCTCTGCCAAAAAGGCCTCAGCTATTCTCTGCTGGAGCCTGATCTTTGACCCTCATCATCGGGCCCCTGCCTACAGAGGGATCTCCTAGAGAGCTTGGACCACCCAGAACTACAGATGTCGAACCTCTGACCACCTAAACCTATAGACAGAGGGAGAGACCCCACCAACACCTACTGGAAGAAGCTATAAGAAGATGGCAATACAAGAAAACACCTAACATCAGAAAGACAGCCATAACACCACCACAATCTAAGGAATCTACACCAACTAGACCGGAACACACCAAAGCAAATGAATCAGAAGAGAATGACCTAAAAATTATGGTCATAAAAATGATAGAGGCCCTGAAAGAAGATGTGAGAAAATACCTTACAGAAATGGAAGATTAAACAAACAAAAAATTGGAAGAAATGAATATATTTCTTAAAGAAAGTACAGAAAGCCAAGAAAAAACAATTAAACAGGTGAAGGAAACCATTCAATACTTGAAAACAGAAATGGGGACAATAAAGAAAACAAAAATTGAAGGAATGCTGAAAATAGAAAAACTGGGCAAACAATCAGGAACTGCAGACACAAGCATAACCAACAGAATTCAAGAGATGGAAGAGAGAATCTCAGGTGCTGAAGATAAACTACAGAAAATAGATGCATCGACCAAGGAAAATCATAAATCCAACAAATCCTTAACACAAAACATCCAGAAAATGTGGGACACTGTGAAAAGGCTAAACCTAAGAATAATACGCATAAAGGAAGGTGAGGAAGCCCAGCTCAAGGGGGCCAAAAACATATTCAACAAAATCATCGAGGAAAACTGTCCCAATCTGAAGGACATGCCCATGAAAGTACAAGAAGCATACCAAACACCAAATAGACAAGACCAAAGAAAAAAGAACCCTCAAAATATAACAATCAAGACACCTAACATACAGAATAAAGAAAGAATATTAAGAACAGCGAAGGAAAAGGGCAGGTAACATATAAAGGCAGACCTATCAAAATTACACCAGACTTCTCCATGAAAACCCTCAAGGCCAGAAGGTACTAGATAGATGTTCTAAAGGACTAAGAGTCCATGGATGCCAGCCCAGGCTACTATACCCAGCAAAACTCTCAATCACTATAGATGGAGAAAACAAGATATTTAATGACAAAGCCAGATTTTCACAATATGTATCTACAAATCCAGCCCTACAGAAAGCTTGAAGAAAAACTCCAACCCAAGGAAGTTAACTACACTCACAAAGACATAAACAACAGATAATCCCACTTCACCAGAAACTAGGGGTAAAGCAGAACAAATATATTCATAATACCACTGCCAAAAGCAAATCTAAAACAAACATTAACAATCAATGGTCCTTACCCTCCATCAACATTAATTGTCTTAACTCACCTATAAAAAGACACAAGCTAACAGAATGGATACAAAGACAGAATCCATCCTTCTGCTGCATACAAGAAACACATCTAAGCTTCAAAGATAGACATTATCTCAGGGTAAAGGGCTGGGAAAACATCTTCCAATCAAATGGACCCTAGAAGCAAGCAGGTGTGGCTATCCTAATATCTAACAAGTTAGACTTCAAACAAAAATCAATCAAAAGAGATGAAGATGGTCATTTCATATTCATCACAGGAGAAATCCATCAACACAAAGTCTCGATTCTGAACATCTATGCCCCAAATACAAAGGCACCCACATTTGTAAAAGAAACAGTACTAAAACTCAAAGCTCACACAAAACCTCACACACTTATAGTGGGAGACTTCAACACACCACTCTCACCATTAGACAGGACCACCAATCAGAAACTCAACAAAGAAACAAAAGAACTAACAGAAGTTATATCTCAGACATCTATAGACCATTCCATCCAAACACAAAAGAATATATGTTCTTCTCTGCTCCGAATGGAACCTTCTCTAAAATTGACCACATGCTAGGTGGCATAACAAACCTCAACAGATACAAAAGAATTGGAATAGTCCCCTGTATCAGACCACCATTCTTTAAAATTGGAATTCAACAACAACACAAATTGCAGAAACCCTATAAACTCATGGAACTGAGTTTCCATGCAATTGCACCAACCCTGGGTCAAAGAAGAAATAAAGAAAGAAATTAAGGACTTCCGAGAATTCAATGAGAATGAGGACATGACATGCCGGAACTTATGGGACACTTTGAATGCAGTGTTACAAGGGAAGTACATTGCACTGAGTGCCCATGGTAAGAAAAGAGAGGATAGTCACATTAGAGAATTAACAGCACAACTAAAAGCCTTAGAACAAAAGAAGCAAACTCACCCCAGAGGAGTAGACGCCAGGGAATAATCAATTTGAGGGTGAAATCAATAAAATAGGAACCAGGAAAACAATACAAAAAAATCAATGCAACAAAGAGTTGGTTTTTCAACAAAATCAGCAAGATAGACAAACCTTTATCCAAACTAACCAAAAAGCAGAGAGATCATGCAAATTACCAAATTCAGAAATGAAAAGGGGGACATAACAATGAACACAGAAGAAATCCAAACAACTTTCAGGTCATATTTTGAAAATCTGTACTCTACAAAACTTGAAAATTCAAAGGAAATGGACAAATTTCTAGATACCTATCACTTACCAAAATTAAACCAAGAACAGACAAACAACTTAAATAGACCTATAACCCCTAAGGAAATAGAAGCAGCCATCGAAAGCCTTTCAACCAAAAAAAGCCATGGCCAGATGGCTTCAGTGCAGAATTCTACCAGAAAAAAAAGGAAGAGCTAATTCCAATACTCCTCAAATTGTTCCACACAATAGCAACAGAAGGCACATTACCAAACTCTTTCTACGAGGCCACAATCACCTTGATACCCAAGCCTCACAAAGATACAACTAAGAAAGAAAACTACAGATCAATATCCCTGATGAACATTGATGCAAAAATACTCAATAAAATACTGGCAAACTGAATCCAAGAATACATCAGAGAAGTCATCCACCATGACACAGTAGGCTTCATCCCTGGGTTGCAGGGATGGTTTAACATGCGAAATCTATCAACGCAATCCACCATATAAACAAACTGAAAAAGAAAAACCATATGATCATCTCCCTGGATGCTGAAAAAGCTTTCAACAAAATTCAACACCCTTTCATGATTAAGGTCATGGAGAGATCAGGGATAACAGGAACATACCTAAACATAATAAGAGCAATATACAATAAACCAACAGCCAACATCAAACTGAATGGGGAGAAGCTTAAGGTGATTCTTCTAAAATCAGGAACAACACAAGGCTGTCTTCTCCATATCTCTTCAATATTGTACTTGAAGTTCTACAGAAAGCTATTAGACAACAAAAGGAGATCAAGGGGATTACAAATTGGAAAGGAAGAAGTCAAACTGTCACTATTTGCAGATGGTATGATAGTTTACATAAGCGACACAATAAACTCTACCAGGGAACTCCTATAGCTGATAAATACCTACAGAAAACTAGCAGGATACAAGATAAACTCAAAAAAATCAGTAGCCCTACTTTATTCAAATGACAAAGAGGCTGAGAAAGAAATCAGAGAAAGATCACCCTTTACAATAGCCAGAAATAACATAAAATATCACAGGGCAACACTTACCAAACATGTGAAAGACATATACAATAAGAACTTTGTGTGTTTCAAGAAAGAAATTAAAGAAGACACCAGAAAATGGAAAGATCTCCCATGCTCTTGGATAGGTATGATAAACATAGTAAAAATGGCAATTTTGCCAAAAGCAATCTACAGATTCAATGCAATCCCCATTAAAATCCCAGCACAATTCTTCACTGACTTGAAAGAATAATAATCAACTTTTTATGGAAAAAGACCCAAGATAGCCAAAACAATCCTGTACAATAAAAGAACTTCAGGAGGTATCACCATCCCTGACTTTAAGCTCTACAACAGAGCTATAGTTATGAAAACAGCCTTGTATTGGTACAAAAATAGACAGGTAGACCAATGGAATCAAATCAAAAATCCTGATATTAACCCACATACCTATGAACACCTGATTTTCGACAAAACAGCTAAAAGAAAACAATGGGGGGGGAAGCATCTTCAACAAATGGTGCTGGCACAATTGGATGATGTTGTATAGAAGACTGCAGATAGATACATGTCTACCACCATACACAAAACTCAAGTCCAAATGGATCAAAGACCTCAACATAAATCCAGCCACACTGGACCTCTTAAAAGAGAAAGTTGGAGGTACCCTTGAACAAATTGGTATAGGACACTGCTTCATGAACGTAAAACTCCAGTAGCATTGACACTGAGATCAACAATTAATAAGTGGGACTTCCTCAAACTTAAAAGCTTCTGTAAGGCAAAGGACACAGTGGACAAGACTAAATGGCAGCCCACAGACTGGGAAAAAATTTTTACCAATCCTACATCTGACAAAGGGCTGATCTCCAAAATATACAAAGAACTCAAGAAGCTAGTCAACAAAACACCAAATAGCCCTATTAAAAAATGGGGTACAGAATTGAAGGAAGAATTCTCAATAGAGGAAATCAAAGAGGCTGAAAGACGCTTAAGAATGTGTTCAACATCCTTAGCTATCAGGGAAATGCAAATGAAAACAACTTTGAGATACCATCTTACTCCTGCCAGAATGGCTAAAATTAGAAACACCAATGACAACTTATGCTGGAGGGGATGTGGAGAAAGGGGAACACTCCTTCACTGCTGGTGGGAGTACAAACTCATACAGCCATTTTTGAGATCAGTATGGCGGTTCCTCAAGAAAATGGAATTAGCTTAAAACAGGACCCAGCCATTCTGCTCTTAGTCATATACCCAAATGATCCACATCAATGCAATAAAGACATGTGCTCAACTATGTTCAAATCAGCATTATTTGTAATAGCAAGAACCTGGAAACAACCTAGATGCCCCTCAACTGAAGAATAAATAAAGAAGATGTGGCACATTTACACAATGGAATACTACTCTGCAGAAAAAAGTAACAGAATCTTGAAATTCGCAGGCAAGTGGATGGAACTTGAAGAAACCATCCTGAATGAGGTAACTCAGTCACAAAAAGAGGAACAGCATATGTACTCCCTTATATATGCATTTTAGACCTAGAGCAAAGGATCACCAGCCTATAATACACACCACCAGACGAACTACTGGGATACAAAGTGTATTCTAAGAGATTCATATATGGTCCCTCACAAAAGGGGGAAGGGACAAGTTCCCCAGAGCACATGGGAAATGGGGAGGCAGTGAATGGAGACAGAACTAGGAGAAAGAGAAGGAGTAGAGAGGAAAGCACATGTGACTAGATAGATTGAGTCAGGGAGATGGGGGGGGGAAGGACATAAAAGAGGGAGCCATTATTGGTTTGAAGAGAAAACTGAACCTAAAGAAAGGTCTAGAGAACTACAAGACTGTCTCCAACTAACAATTTGAGCAACCATGGAAAGGCTACCATAAATGCCCTTCCCTGATAGTGATATCATCAACTAAATTATCCACCATCATGGAGCCCTCATCTAGTACCTGTTGTAAACAGAAGCAAACACACATAACCAAACACTGAGTCAAACTAGAATCCAGATGCAGAGAGAGGGGACAAGTCCAGGTTTCAGAAACACACAAAGACAGCTGACCTGAACAAGGAGGTGCTAATGCCCCCCCAAACTGATAGCTGGGACTCCAAAATGGGACTGACTCAGACCCCCTGAATATGGGTCTCAGCTAGAAAGACTGAGCAGTCTGGGGGACCTCAGATAGTAGAAACAGGATCTATTCCTGGTGCACAAAAGGACCTTGCAGACACATTCCCCATGGAGGGATACCCCCTTAACCTAGAGACAGGAGAGAAGTCCTAGTCCCTTCTTCAAATGACTGGACAGATTTACATGACCCCACCTGGATAGCATAGCCCTACAAGTGGAATGGGGTGGCGGGATGGGAGGGGAGAGTGGCCAGGGTGCATGCCATAGGGGACAGAGGGTAAGAGGGAGGGAGGTTGGGAGAGAGGGAGGGAGGTAGGGAGAGAGGCAGGGAGGGAGAGGAAACTGGGATCCACATGTAAAATTTTTAAATTATATTATTAATAAAAGAACATAAAGAATGGTATTGTGAAAACTTTTTCCATCTAATTTCTACAGAGAAAAATTTTACACTTACATACAAATAGAGCATGGATACTTGCAGTGGATCCTATATGCTCAATAACAACATTGAAATTTTGTTTAATGTTTTAGAATATTTTATTTATGTAGAGATTTATTGAAGTACTTTTGAGCAAATGCTGGAAACTGTAACACTTTTTTCCTTACTGACCTCAATATGAAATTCTAGAACAAAGGCAGTGAGGGTATTCTATAATCAACATCATTTGCATATCTACCAAAATGTATACAAGTTTTGTTATTGATACTTTTTAACTTTTGATGATTTCATAGGTGTATTCTATGTGTAAAAATGACTTTCAGCCACTGTCCCCTCTCATCCCCCTCCCATTCCTGTTGACCTCTTCTTATTCTCAACCATTTCCCATGCTACTTTTGTATCTTTTTGTTTCATTCTGTTCATTTGCATTGGCCCTGCATGGGTAGCCACAGCTACTGTGTGTTCATGACTGTGACAGCCATGTCATGATCAGACGACAGCACCTTACAACACTGCTCTGCATTCTCCTCTTCAATGCTCATGTGGCCTTTGGGGGGTAGTTGGTGCCACTGAGGTCTTTTCGCTCTACTGCCTCTTATTCTCAGTACTTGACCAGTTATGTTTCTCTGCATTAACCACTTCCCAGTGTAAAAAGCAACTTCTCTGACCCAGATTGACAGCAGCATCAATCTATAGATATGAACATAACTATGGAGACTATATGTCCATGTAGCAAAACATCCACAGTACTTTGCTCTCTAGGGCTTTTAACCTACCAGGTTTTGACTAGATTAAACTTTGTGGACTTTATACTTACTTCAATATGTGGATTTAGTCCAAACAACTATTATACTCTGCTTTTCATCTAATTGCAATGGAGATACACACACACACACACACACACACACACACACACACACACACGTTTGCATGCCACAATGCTAGTAATGGAAGTCAGAAAACAATTTAAGGGAAATATCTCTTCCCTTCTGCCATGTTGATTCCATCAACTGAACTCAGGTCATCAGGCTTGGGTATAAGCACCCTTACCCACATCTTCTTAACCTCCTTTAACATCTTTAATCTAAAAAAATTACCCCCTTCCTTCTTGATTTTTATCCTAGCATTGACTTGTTGGACAAAATGGGCAATTTTTACAATAATGGCCTTCTGTTTTTATACATCTGTACGTGCCTACCCCTGCCAGCAAGGAAGACGCGACTCCGGGAAGATCTTCTTCATGTAGTTTTAATCAAGATCCTTGAACATGCTTCTTCTGACCTGCGGGAGCCCGGGGAAGCCCTGCACCAGCTTAAATCTCCTTTCACTAACCAACCCCAGTGAGCTACCTGGACCCTGCAGATAGGCTACTCTAACACTGAAGCAAACAGGCTGAACAGACTTAACCAAATAAGGGCTTGTTTATGTCAGAGAGAGCTCCTCATCAGAGAGCGCTCACCCTTGTGGAGGTGGAAGGCAGAAGCCAGCGCCATCTTTAAGGCGTGGCACTTTGCAGCTCTCTACATACATCTGATTAAAACAAAACAAAATAAAAAAAATGTACATTCTACAAGCTACAAACTAGGGTTATGGTTATGTTCTTGCTTAAATTCAGATTATGCATCTGGCATGAGCATACAACAATAAGGAGTAATGTCAGCAAGGTAGCAGGAGAGGGGGTTCCAGGCTTTACTTTATCACTGGAAAGTCAAAACATCTACTGGCATCTATGACTCACAGACACTGGTATTTGTGAAAACTCTTGACCTGTAGGACAAGAGGAGAGTATGCAAGTATAGGATAGACCTGAATAAAACTTCAAAGAGGCAAGTTCTGAATAAATCCTGGTTATACCTCTGCCTTTGCAAGGTTGCACAGTGGTGCATTCCACAGACCACAGTTTAACAGTGGGAAAAGACAACCAAAGCAGGAAATCCAGCCTCCAGGCCACTCCAAGATACACCCTAGAAGCCTGATTTCCCCCCCCTTTTGTGGTGGGAAACACAAGTACTGGTTACAAAGCTAGTTCACCTAGAGTCAGGGGAAAGGGAAGGAAGGGAAGGGAAGGGAAGGGAAGGGAAGGGAAGGGAAGGGAAGGGAAGGGAAGGGAAGGGAAGGGAAGGGAAGGGAAGGGAAGGGAAGGGAAGGGAAGGGAAGGGAAGGGAAGGGAAGGGAAGGACAGAACAGAACTAAAGCAACACGAGCATCCTGGTGGTGGCTGCTGCATCCTCAGCAGCAGTGAAGCCCAGTCAGAGAAATGCCATAGCTTACCAGAAAAACTTGAACATGTCACTCTCATAGCCATGATTGAGTTTCAATATGGCTTCATTTGAAGGTACCCTGTCCCCTTGTCTGGCCCCAGAGTCTGACCCAAGGCTCCAATAACAACTGTCTTCTCTAATCATATGGTGTCAAATAGTAACAAAAAAATTTTGGAGGGTACAAGAAATACATGGAAATGAAATAGCATATTTCTGAACAACTAGTGGGCCAGGGGTAAAGAGAAATTTAGACTACCTTGAGACAAATGAAAATGTTCATACAGTGCATGAAAATCTATGGGAAAAATTTATGGAAAAGCAGTTTTAAGTGGAAATTTATAGCACTCAATACATATTTCCAAAAGGAAAAAAACATGCTGGGGGAGGAATACTAGCACATTCCTATAGCCCTGCTACTGAGGAGGCTGAAGCTGAGTTCAAATTCAGCATGAACTATACAGCAGGACCAGGGAAGGGGAGGGAGGAGAAGGAAGAAGCTCAACTTAAAGGAACTAGAGAAAAAACACTACCTAGGTCCAAAGTTAGAATAAAGACATAAAAAAAAAAACATAGTAAAAAGATACATTTTAAAAATGAAAGTAAAATGTATTTTAAAGATAAAAGAATAGACAGACCCTTAACCACCTGAAGAGAAGAGCAAAGAAAAGACAAGGAAAATCAGACATGAAAAGAATTATAATTTCTTGGTTTACAATGAACATATTAAAACAGCATTCTTGAAGGCAATCCTTATTTAAAATGGGTCCAGAGAACCAGAGATATTTCTAGCACAGAAAAAGATAGGGAGCATGGTTTTGGTGTGTGAGCCCTGGTTAGAGCCCATAGAGATAATAATGGTAGGAAACAAGAGGAAATGGCTACCAGAGCTTGCATGCAATTAGGTTTCTGCTCCCATCATTTTCTTATGTCAAGAGAGTTTCTAAGAAAGTTAGCATGTTTTCCAGGCATTATTGTATACTGTAGATCTCAATTTTATCCGCTGTCTTTTCTAACAAGTTGCCTCACAGAAAAATAAATGGGGAAAAGAAAACAAAGTTCCCACCAAGTATTATCTTCCCACGTGATCACTTATGACAGCTTGAGAGTGAAATTGAGCCTAAACTGCCAGCAGCCCTATTTTCATAAGTGAAGACCCCACACTGACTGCCAGTGGTAAAACAGTACAGTACAAAAAGGAAAACAAAGAGAACTGCTCACATAACACTGCGCAGCTTCTCCCAAGTGCTTTGTTTAGCCTCCCCCAGTGTTGTGGAAACAACACTTCTGTTCTGATCGAGAGGGTTCTTTTATCACAACACAATGCAATTTTGTTCACACTGACTTGTGTATAAATAGTAGACTGTAGACTCTTAAAGATGTAATCCACTCCAGATGCAGCATTCATATTGTCCACATAAAGGAAATGTACACAATGAGTTCAGGACAGCCAGGGATCCATAGTGAGACCCTATCTCCAAAAAGAAAGTGCAGAACGCTTAAGATGGCCCAGTTGATGACTGCAGGAAGAAGAGACTGTAACTACAGCTTTGGGTCTAGGAAAGTGTTACCTAAGGATTGTCTAGAAACAAAAATTAATCATGTCCTCCTCACATTCAATTGCCTTTACTCTCTCTGCATCGTGATTCCCACAGACCAGAAACTAAAGACAGTCACACAGCTAACATGGTATGATTGTCATTTCCTTCCGCAGATCCCACACCATACATCCCACACTGTGTTCTCTTGCCATGGAAATCTTCAAATTTCATTCCCTTGCCCCCCCCAACTAGAGTTTGACACCAAAATTTTGATTCACAAAGGAACCGTGAAAGAATGGGAGAAGGAAAGGAAACACACAGCACCAAATCGGAAAGAAATTCTGTTTCTCTCAACATGACAACAGGGGGAGAAACAACTTCATAATACAGAATGATGCAAAGACTTGCAGATTATTGTAGTGGTTAATCTAGATTGACTGGACCTGTAATCAATTAAGAGACAAACTCTGGGCCCATGTATGAAGGATTTTCTTTAGTTTAAGTGGAAAACCTATCCTGAATGTGAACTCTCCTTCTGACGATAGCCCAGGTATGAAGAGGTTCAAGAGAAGCTGCCAAGAGAGGGAGCAATGAAAGTCCTACCCAGTGACAACACCTATGAACCAGGACAACTACTCCTATGGCAAGATATGCATAAGATGCAAGAAGTAGCCCATACAATGGTGGCAAACAAAAGCTGTGCAATTGGACTTAAAGCCCACTCAACAAGAGGGAAACTAGGCCTGCTATTGGAAATGTAGCTGGTTCCCTGGGACTAGTGAGGCCATGGTCATCACAAAAGATTCTACTACCACCACTTAACTGGACCAGCATAATTCCTTACTACAATCTAAATGTCATTCTTGCACCCTCAGATGACTGCAGCTACTACTTCTCATTAAAGACACCTCTCTTTACAGCAAATATAAAAACAATCACAGAAAGCCTCAACTGGACATAATGCAGAGATCAACAGTTTATGGAGAGCCCAAGGCCAACAGATATATCTACATCATAGATCCTGATATCATAGAAAGGGAGGAAAAATTGTCAGAGCCAGAATACCAGGAAGCCTGCTGAAAAAAAGTCTTTCCTAGAAATGGCTGAATAAACAGGACCAGAAAAAGGCAAAAGCAAGAGAATTGTTAACAAGGGAGAAGGAAATTTTAGTGGGGTCCAATCACCTAGATAACTAATAGAGACTGAAAGAAGGAGAATTATCAAAGATAATTAATTAATTAATTAACTGTTAGTTTTCAATGCAAAGTAGACAGACATGAAACCATATACATAACAACAACAAAAATGTGTTCTGTATGTCACATGTATATATGTATGTATATGTGTGTATACACACACAATAATTGTCCAAGTCAAAGGAGGCTATTAATTTGAGAGTATGGTGCATGGGAGAAGTTTGAGGAAGGATAGCCAGGAGGAGTAGAATGTCCAAGGGAAAAACCTCCACCTTTGTCTGCTTGCCTTGTCTCCTGGCAAGTTCATCTACTTGGCTTTACACCAATGCTGTTGCTACTGTTCTTAGCCAACATCAGAACTCATCTTTTTACAACTTTCCAATGTGGACTGAAGAATAGTGACTCTACAAGAACCATTCAGGTATTTGATGGCAGATTGGGACTGCTGAGGTTTCAGCCAAGTACATTGAGTACTTACTCATTCTCAGACTCTCAAGTTTAAGGCAGCAATTGGTAGGCAATACTGACCACATCAGGAAATAAGGCCAACAACTTTCAAATGGAACCTCATGAAATTAGAAGGCCCCTGTACAACAAAAGAAACAGGTAATTGAGTAAAGAAGACAGCATTACAGACTACCAGACACAGGCTTAATAATTCAAACATATAAAGAATTTAAAAGTCTAAATACCAACAAAAATCCAACTCAATCAACAAATGGGCTGATGAACAGATAGTTCTCAAAGAATGGAACATAAATTGCCAACAAACATGAAAAATACTAAAGATCATCAACCATTAAAGAAATGCAAATTTTGAACCCACATTGGTAGTCTATTTTACCCTAGCAAGAACAGCAATAATTAGGAAAGCAGCTAACAACTTCTGGTGAGGATGTGAACAAAAGGTAATGATCCAGCAACACCACTGCTGTGTATTTACCTGACGGACACCAAGTCAACACATCAGAGACACTTGCACAACAGTGTTCACTGCAAGTCTATTCACAGAAGCTGAGTTATGGAACCAACTGCAGTGTCCAGTAACAAAGATATGAAGAAAGAAATGTGTGTGTGTGTGTTTGTGTGTGTACATGCATATATATATATATACACACACACACACATACATAGATGTTTTTCAGTTGTAATGAAGAATAAAATAATGTCATTTAAATGAAAACAAATACAAATAAAGATGATGTTAATGGAATAAAACCACCCTAAGAAATACAAATATTATATGCTTTCTTTCATTTGCAGTTCCTAGATTGTATAAGCTACACAAAAATCATAATATATATTTATGTATATATTTTATGAAAATTGATGTATAACCATCTAAGGGGACCAAGGACTAATATGAGAAATAAGGCTGAAAGAGGGAATTGTTGGGCTTAGCAGCAAGCACTTTAAACCCTGGAGCTGTCTCCCTGGCCACCCATCCAAATTTTCATACAGAGGATCAGAAGCCATCCTTAGACAGCAATAAGAAGGCAAGGTGAGAGGCAAAATTAAATCTTCATGATACTTTCTAATAGGGTTGTCTAATAAACTCTATTCAATACAAATTCAAAATACCATTAGAGATAGAGATAACAGCTATTAAAACTATAATGTAAAGAAAAATTAAATAAATTAAAATAAAAACTAAATAAAATTCTACACATAAAAATGTATTTTCCTATAATTTCCTATTATTTAAAAGAGGAAATAATAGTGTAGATATGGCTAAATAAGAATTAGTGAAGCCAGGTGTTGGTGGCACATGCCTTTAATCCCAACACTTGGCAGGCAGAGGCAGGTGGATCTCTGTGAGTTCAAGACTAGCTTGGTCTAAAGAGCTAGTTCCAGGACAGGCTCCAATGCAATACAGAGAAACTCTGTATCGAAAATCCAAAAAGCCAAAAACAAAACAAAGAAGAATTAGTGAACAGGAGGAAAACAGAAGAATTTAGCAATTCAGTACAGAGTAATAAAAGATAGATAATAGGGTTGAAATTATGTGATGGGAGATGCCATTCTGTGAATATGTTTCTTCTATTGGAATGAATAAAGCCCTGTTGGCCAATAGGAAAGCAAGATAGGTGGGACTAAAAGACACGGAGTATTCTGGAAGTGGTAGGGAGGAGTCAGCATGTAGAGGCCTGAGAGGACAGAGGTGCAGGCCCTCTCTCCGGTAAGATGAGACCACATGGAAATACTTAGATTGATAGAAATGGGTTAATATTTAAGACAGAGCTAGCCAATAAGAAATATTAGTAACTGGCCTACAGCTTTATATCTAATACAGCACCTCTGTATGTGTTATTTGGGGCTGGTGTGGCTGTGGGGCCAGGCTGGCAGAAAAACCTACTCATAACAATAATGAGATTCAAGTAAGCATCTATTGATCATATGATGCATAGGCAGCTAGGTAAAAAGACTGAGTTCACAATACGTATGGACAGCATAGTGATCAGATAATAAAAACACACTAGTCATCCTTTATCTATGGGGGAGACATTACAAAACCTACATTGAATATTTGAAATCATGAACAGTTGTGGAGATACTGTGTTTATGATCTAATAAAGCTTGCCTGCAGATCAGAGTGCAAAACTAGCCACAGCCATAGAAGCCAGAACAGTGGTGGTATACATCTTTAATCCCAGCACTTGCGAAATAGAGGCAAATGGATCTCTGAGTTCAAGGCCGCTCTGGGCTATATGAGACTGAATCAGGCTAAAAGAGAGACAGAGCTCACACTTTTGATCCCAGAACTTGGAATGACAAGTACTTAATCCCAGTACTAGGGATGTAGAGACAGGGGAGATATGACTGGGCAGAGAGAGAAATATAAGGCAGGAGGAGACAGGAACTTGTTGCAGTCTGAGGTTTGGTGAAGACAGATGCAGTGAGGAGATACAATCTGAGGACAGGATCACCTATTGGGTCTGAGCATTGGTAGAAGTGAGAACTCCCTAGTAGTTGGCTGCTTTGCTTATCTAATCTTCAGCTCTAACTCTAATACCTGTGTCTAGGTTTTTTATTATTTGTGTTACAAACAATACTTTATAAAACAATAAGTCACGTGTTTCTCCTACAGCAGTGGTTGTCAACCTTTCTAATGCTGTTACCCTTTAATATAGTTCTTCATGTTGTGGTAACCACCAACCATAAAGTTATTTTTGTTGCTACTTCATAACTGTAATTGCAGTATCATTATAAATATCTGATATGCAGGATATCTGATATGTGACCCCTGTGAAAGAGTCATTTGATCCCCAAAGAGGTCAATACCAACAGGTTGAGAACTGCTGTCCTGCAGAAATACAATTTTGGGGACCCTAATTTACTGTTTCCCACACACTAGCAACTTAAGCATATCATATTGTGATTCTAAGATCATGTCAAACCCACAGAATATAACTAAAATCTTGTCATCACTGATTTCCTAGCTGTCCACACTACTGAGCATCTAAAATTTAGACTTGGTTTCCCAATGCATCACACTGTTAAAGCCAAGTGTCATGCAGCATGACAGTGATTGACTTTTTTGTCTGTCTGAGGTCACAGTTAATCCCCAGTCACTTGATATGACTTGATTCAGTATGTGCCACTAAAAGTGAGATTGGCTTTTAAATTGGTGGACTATGCAAAGCAAACTTCTCTTGCAACCACAAGCAGAATAGGCAAGGACATCCAATCAATTAAATTAACTGGAAAACCTTCTTCCAGTAGTGGGACATTTCCTGGGCCTGGCTGTCTTGAGTTGGGACAATTTTTTTCCAGCCTTTGAAGTAGAGTAAACTATAGTTCTCCCTGCATCAAGCCTGCTTTCAAACCAGAAATGCTACCAGCTGTACTGGCTGTCTAGTCATTAGTTGGAGTCACACTGTTGTTCCTAGATCTTCTACTTGCAGCTGGTAAGACCAATCAGTCTCTAGACATCTAAACCAATTCTTTATTCACATTCTTCTTCCCTTTCTCTCTCCACATAAATGCACACAAAAATGTATTCATGTGTGCCTACATGTGCATAGGCACACATACGCATACTTACAGTCATACACACATCCATACACACACTCCCACACATATATATCCTGTTGATCATTTCCTAGAGCAATACGAGCACTGTTGCTTCCATGGTTACAAGCGAAGAGTGAATATAACTGGATCATAAAATAATAACAGAGGTGTTTAAAGCAAAGATGTACATGAATAATTTCACATAAAAATAAGGTTTGTATTCAAATAATAATTCTTATAAGTAGGTAAATTTACCTCAAGATAATGCTCTAAAGAATGGAGATGTAGGTTTGGGAACCAGCATGTTTCTGGTTCTGTAGAAGTCTAATTCAATATTGTTCCATCCAGGCCTCTTCAAAAAGAAGCACACACATTTGAGAACTGGATAAACTTCCAAGCTTAGATCAAGAGAGACTTCCCATCCATATTTAACATAAAGTGATAAGAAGATAGGCTTTCCAAGAACAGGGAGTTGGTAAACATCCAATTCACCAGTCTTCCAAGATTCCTGGCTGACACCCAGGTCTGGATGGGGGCCAGGTACACCAGGTAGAGTACCAAGGTTTATCCTGGCCCCTCAGAAAAGGTTGGCCCAGGCTGACCACTACCGGAACAGCTAGACTATAAACCGATGCACAAATAGGGTGTGAAAGATCACACAGATATTACAACCTGGAGCATATCCTGTAGCATTTGGGATGCTTCACAGAGCAAATGCATGACATTTAATCTATGTCTATATTAGAAACTCTTAACTTAAAATATGTATTTTACTTTTACCTTAGTACTGCATCTAAGTTGTGCATGTAAAAAGATTGAGTTTTGTTGCTTTTGTTTTTGTATCAAACATTAATTTGTTTCCGTTGTGACTTAGTAGAAACAAATGGTAGTTTGGTGATTAACACCTATATTTCTGAATAAGGCTTTAATGAAAAAGGGAACTTGTCCAGACTATAGAGTAATACATGTACAGCACAGAGCTACATTAAATGGTAGACTTAAAGGAACATATTTGTATCCCTGTTGTGCCACTTGCTATTTGTTTAATCATAGCTAATAATACAGCCACTTAATGGTAGGCATATTATGAGAAACATACCATTCAGTGATCTCATCCTTGAGCATACAGTGAGAGTATAGTTCATAAGCTAAAATACCTATGGTGGCACTCAATGGTATAATAATACAATACCACCATTATTCACACAGCTCTTCATTGGTGGGATTGTTTTATGTGGCATATAGATATACTGAAAGTTCATTGGGATCTTAGTGTGGTCAGCAGCTAACTCAGTGTGCCACAAACATGGTTGCATTTTATTCTTATGATATCTCTATAACTTAGATATTACAATTCCATTCATTCATTCCTTTTGTGAGTACATTAGAGTAAGCAAAGGTTAGGGCATTTTCCAATGTCACATATTCTGCTCAGATCTTACATTTCTTAGGGATAAAACATGGGGATGGATTGGCAACCTAAAAAATTTCCCTTCTAACTCTATGGCTTCTTTTGGGGGACTCTTTGGGGAAAAGAGGTTATGTAAGTGTTAGCATCTCCCATGATGGTCTTCATAAATTTATGTTATAGCCATCAATGAATTTATTGAAAATTCTGTAGCTCTTTTTTGTTTTAATTCCAGTCTTATGAGTTTCAACTTTACTAAATAAATAAATAAAATGGGTAGTCACAGTTATTAACTTTAAACATGCATAAATTTTAGAATAAAATAAAACTTCTCTAAGCAAAATCTGGGATGCAACACTGAGTTCCCATCATTTGCACTCAGTCAGGGCTCCAATGGGGACCTCACTTGGAGATCCACTGGAGAACGGAATAGCTGTTATTAGCATCCTAATGTTCAGTATGTTTAGCAAATAGAAGAAATGGACTTCTAGACTTTCCTCTGTGAGTTCCCTACCTTTGATAGAAAGTCTTTGGCTATGAACTTGTTCACTGGCAATCATACTCTTTTCTCCCCTGATGTCCAGAGGACCCAACTAACCCCAGAAACTGCATTTCATTTGGAAAAATGGATGCAGAACAATGACTTTAATGTGTTCCACACTCCTTGAGGAATGGTGGAACAGCAACCAAAAGTAATGTCAGTGGTCTGTAAAAGGAGTGATGAAGGGCCATGATAAAGCTGTCTGCAAAACCTAATGCAGAGTAACAAAGCCACAGGGGAAAACAGAGCATATTTCCCAGAACTGAGTGCTCAAGGGAACAAAAGGCAAAAGATTAAAAACTTCAAGAAATGATAGATACATAAAAATAAAATGGTCCAAAAAAATGAGTGCAAGGGAAGCTACACCTCCAGGTGGTTCTAAAAATACAGAGAGTCTATTGCAAAATGAAACTTGAAGCTGCCATCTGAAGTGTAATTGGGACAGTTATAAAAACAAAAATATTTTCTTATTACTAGTCTTGAACACATTCCTTATGATGCACATTTGCTTACTTAATTGTTAAAAATCTCTTATAGGAATGTGATTCTACAATTTTATCAACTGTGCATCTTCTACAATCATCCCAATCTACCCTTCTTATGCTCCTCCAACTGGACATATAATACCCATTTTATTAATACGTGATGGGAATGAAATTACCAAATAATAGGGGAGACAGCATCCTAACTGGGCATCTCTTGTCACCAAGCAAAGCTTTCAGTACTGGGAATGAGTTATATCTAATAAGTTGTTGGCCAAAGGGATCCCTTGGGACCCTCCAAACAACCCAGACTGTTGCCAAGGGTTTGGAAGAGAAATGGTGGGGCAGCCATCCCTCAGGGTAAGCAGGAAGATCTTCCAGCCACACTAGCCCTTCCTTCAGCTCAGTGCCACCATGGAACCAAGACCCAAATAAAGTGGAGCTAAAGTACGGCAATGTCTAAACTTCTATCTTTGGAGCTGGAGAGGCTCTACTGTTGAGGGTATTTGCTGATATTTCAGGGAACCCAAATTCAATTCCCATCTCCTACAACAGGCAGCTCACAACTTCCTGTAACTCTAGCTCCAAGGGACCTGACACCCTTTTCTGGCCTCAGTTGAGCATCTATACACATGTGGTATTCACTTACATGGAGACCCACATGTATAAATAAGCAAAGGTAATCCAAATTTCTAACTTTTAAAATTGTATGGAAAAGGACAAAATATTATTTTAATCCACTGAAGTTGAAAGTAGTTTTTTGTTTGTTTGCTTGCTTGCTTGCTTGCTTGCTTGTTTTAGCCATAAATAACCAAAATAGTCAACTAATTTGGAGATGAGTAAAGAGAGGAGCAAGGAGGATATGGAATCTCAAAGGGAGATATAACACTAGAAGGTGCTGCATTTCTCTTCCCACCAGTAGGAAGGGGTCTGACATAAATTAGCCAGGTAGGTGACAAGAAGGGAAGCAGGAATCATGGAACAAATGTTGGAGAACATCTATATCTTATCTTCCTAATAGTTTCTTTAATTTTTTTTAAATCCTGGTAGTTTTTAATTCAAGATTTAACTTTCTGCTCCCTGCAATCCTTAAGCCTTCTGTAAAGTGTTAGTAAACTTTCTAACCTACAGTCATTCAAGGTAAAGAGAGGCAGGTAGCCAATCCACCATTCTCTGTGTAACACGATTGCCCTGGTTTGGGGGAGGAAGATTGTCTTGGTTCTTTTCCCAACTCTGACTTATTTGTTTCATCACCTTAGAAAAATAACTTGAATCCTTTGTGATTCAGTTTCCTCATCCATAAATCAGAGCTGTTACTGACTCCCCAACATCCAGGGTGAAGAGAAGCCTCAGGCATCTAGACATCTTACCTTACTTTCTCCCAGCCAGCATGGGCTTGGTCCATAGTGTTTTGATGACAGGGAAAAGTATTTAAGAACCTAGGAGTAATAGAAACACAAGTGGACAACAAGGACATTAGGCAGAAAGGGCTCGGGTAAGGAAATATGAAGGGAGCCATGTCACTATGTCCTCACAGACCTATGACCATGTTAGAGCACTGTGTCTGCAATGCAAAGAAGGGAGAGAGAGTGAAAATCAATAGAAGGAGAAAAAGAAATAGAAAGAAAAGCCAGTGCCATGCCAGGGAAAGGCATATGACCCTGGGTACCTTCATTTGAACTGAAGGGGAGTGATAACATTACCAGTGACGCAGGGAAAGAATATAATATCATCCCGTGTATAAGAAGAGATGTGAGGTCTCCCAAGACTGAAAGTTGTTGACCCTTTTTGAGCCCAAGATCCCTGAAGAAGGAGGCAGAGTTGGTGATAAGAACAAACTTGGAACAATGAAGGGGAACAGATATTTTCAGTCATTTTCCTTACTACACTAGAACTTTCCAAACAGGAAGAGCAATAAACATACTCTAGGCTTTCACTCATATCCTTGCATTTACCTCTTAAACTGTGGCATAAATCCAAGCACGTTGGTGAGTTATAAATGTCATGGTTTTCCAAATGATTCCTGTCAGCAAAGTACTTCTGCCCTGTGTAATGAAACAAAGTGAGACCTTTGTTCAATCAGACAACACTCCAACTGCCCACAAAAGGTGTGTACAGTTATATCATACAGCAGGGCTAAGTGTAGAAGAGCCACCCTACCATCCTCAAAATTGGGTATCACAATTGTATTTAATTTCTAGCTTATCTTGCACTGTGTAAACAATATCAATCAAATTTACCTTCTTTACCTAGGGAAGAAACTTTTAAATCAAAATCAACTTTAAATTGCTGTTTCAATGCCATCTACCATGTTGCATCTAAAACTAATAAAGAAGAAAAGTGTCCCTAGCATCATTAACCTTTACATTTTCAAAAATATGCAGTCTCCTTCCAGACGCCAAAGAGTTGGCAGTGTTAGAACTTTTCAATAATGGAAGCCATGTTTTCAACAGTGTCTCTCTATTTTTCAGATATTAAACTCTAACAATAACTAGAACCTAGCTTAAATGAACAATATAGTAGAAGAGAATATTATTCAGACTTTCTCCCATCTAATGTCACTAGAATAGAATGTCACTATTCTATTATTCACTAGTGGCTGGTAATCAACAGATGAGTAGACATAAGACCATTCCACAGCTTTTCTACACTCAATAGCCTGGCTTTGTTGATTTTTACCATAACAAATCAATAGGGATTTTTGTTTATTTGTTGTTTTGTCTTGTTTAAAAGCAGACATCACTACCGTTCCAGTATTGGGCCAGGAGATGAGTATTCTGTAATTACTACTTTCACCTCAAAAATAAGTTTTATGGTTCCATTACCATCCCAGCCAATCATTCATCACAGAGTTTCATTCTCTCCTCAGGGCTCCCCAACCTTCCCTTTCTGGCTTATTAAGTCCTTAGATACTGCCTTAAAATTTTTCACATAAACCCTTATCTCCATCACCATTGAAAATGTTTTATTTCACACTCCTATATTAAATAATTCAAACCTCTCCTTTGTTTCTGTCCGTCTGATACATTACACAAATAATTGTTTCAAACTATAAGCCTTATTTAAAACAAACAAGTAAAAAAATATCAATCATAGTCTCTTTCACAAAATGTCAATTTTTTTCTAAGAATATTTCAAATTCTTTGAGATAAGTACCCTTCTTCTCACCTATTATTCTGTTGTAATTCCAGACACAGCATGCAAGATGGGATGATATTGTCCTTACTGTTACATTTATCTGAATCAAGCTGAGGTAGCCTAGAAGCAACACAAGGAACTGCTTGGATTTAATTTGGATTTAATTCTTAATTTCCTGTCCACAGAAAGAAACGAGCTGGGCCTTCAATAGCCCTGAAGTCTTTACTCTACCATTTGGGGTTATCACACTGGTTCATAGGAAGTAGATGTGGAGGTTTCTTGTAGACCTTTGATTGTTTAATTTCTCTTTTTTCTTTCTGTCTTTTTATTGTTGTTGTTGTTACTGTCAAACAACTAGCATCTTAAGACTGTAGGAGGCTTACATAGACCACCTAAGGTCAGAGAATCCCTCTAGCCATGGAAATGCTTCCATGAAGGATAAATGCCCCTCTGATTTATGTAACTCATGCACTATCCCAAACCCAAGAATTGCTTCAAATGCAGGCATATAATTGAAGATGCCCCCATATTTAGGAAGACATGCCAGGCTCCTTCACTGACTGTGCAAAAGATTGCGGTCTAGTCCTGCTAGAAGCTACTTGTCATTACAGTAATGTCAGATTAGGGATAAATCCAATAGCTATGTAGGTAAGGGGGTCAAGAGATTATTCAGAAAAATCAAGTTAAATTATCAAGAAAATTGCAGGCATTTGGGTTACTACCTGAGCCAATAAACTCTGTTTATTGTGTAGGCCTCATTCCATCACCTGACTATTCTCAGCTTGCATCTTCTCTTGTCTCTTTTCCAAATGAACAATTATTATATATAAATAATTTTCCTTATACTCTTCAATTGACACTTTATCCCTGAATCTCAAAAGAGGCTGTTAGCATTTAATTCCTTCTTATGAGTTGGCTGAGGCCTAGAAGTTATAGGTTTATACTTCTATGGAGAGAAATAAGAAGGCTTCCTGCATACTGGTCTTAAGGTTAAATATCTTTTAACAAATCAACTCTTCCTTCTCCCTACCTGCAGCAGAGTTATTGTGTTTAAAATGCTGAGTCTTTTGTCAACTTGAACTGTTCTCCCCAAGGTCCCATCTGTCATCCTGACTTCAGTGCACAGCAGGCACCAGAAGAGCCAAAGAGAGAGAGAGTGAAGGGTGGAAGGAAGAGAAAGACTCATAGCTCCTCAGCTCACCATCAATTACTCATATTGCCCTGGGGATCCTGTTAAACAGTTCTGGTTTTTCCTCTGCCTTGAATCTCTTTACCTGGATCATGGCCTCACAGATCACAGCCTACCTTTTAGGATTTAGCTTAAAGGAGATGCTGTGAAGTCACAAGGACAACTGGGGTTTATCTCCATCATGTCCCCATAGTCTATGTTCAGTTTCAGCATTTATTGCTACCCTTAACTTTTGTTCAATGCTCACTCTCCTACCAGACTTCAAGCCACTTAAAAGCAAAGGCTGGAATATAGCTATGGTTTGAATTACATTAAGTGAATGAGTGTCATTTCTGTGTAAAAATATGGAAAGGGCCATCTTAAGCTTCTTATACAGGAGGTCTCCAATACATAACAGAAAATGAAGGGTTCCTTTATACAAGGTGAATGGCAAAAATTTTTGAGGAAACCTAAGCACTAATTTTCACTCATGTTGGAAGCATGTGCTACCTATGTTACAAACCCTTCTGAAGGTCAACCATTGAGTTCCTGGTATTAATTTGCAGCTTTGATTCAGTCCCAAAGAGTCAAATCATTCCCTTATTTAACTCAACAAATCCTGTGTTTATTAGAAGCCACAAACAATAATGGTGTTCTTCAAGAATATGAACTAACATGGTCCATTGTAAGTAAGTATAGTAAGATGCAATCAATCTGTGTTGCATAGTGAGACCTATTCTCAACTCCCATTACATGCCTCCCAAAAGATACTGAACTTCAGCTGTAACTTGTTATTGAAGAACAAGAACTCAGAAATATTAATTTCTTTGTTAAAGCTTGTAATTATTGCTATTAACAGTTATAGTCTTAAGGACAGCAAACATAGGGAATAGTTTAGTAAGCTGGGACTTCACTTGTTTTGGGTTGTGCACACAAACCTTTTCTAATAAAATGTTTGGTAACCTGAGACTCACCTTCTACACACACACACACACACACACACACACACACACACACACACACCTCCAAGCAATGCACCTATGAACCTGTGGGTAACCTATCCCTCCAACTTTCATCAAACTGTAAGTTCACTCTTCTCTGAGAAATGGAATACATTTCTATTCCCCTAATAAGCACCAAACTTAACCATATTTTCTTCAACTGTACTCTGTTTATGTCTGGGTGTGAAGATGGGAGGAGTACTCCAGAGGAGGCTGGGTTTTGGCATATGTACAATAAGACAAAGCTGCCTCCACCTGAACTCCTAAGGGAAATCTCCTATTTACTTATAGTAATGCTTCATTGGATTGGTATATGACTAAAGTCAAATGCATTATGGGAAGGGACATGAACAGCAGGGAAATTATTGTCTATCAAAATACAGTACTACCCAAGATGTGCCCCTAGTAATCAAACTCTCCTCCTCTTAAACTCTGTAAAAAAAAGCACCAAACAATGGCTGGGTACTTTAAGAATCTTCACTCAGACATAGAGCAAAGGACTACTAGCCTGAAATCCACATCCTCAGAGAAACTAGGAAACAAGAAGGACTCTAAGAGATAAATAATGATCCCCCAAAGAAGAAGAAAGAAAAAAGAACTCCTGAGTAAATTGGGAATGTGGGGGTGGGAAGGAAGAAAAAGAGAGGGGGAGAAGAAGAACGGGGAGAACAAGAGGGATCAGAAAGATTGAGTCAGGGAAGGAATAGAGGACAGCACGAAAAGAGATACCTTAATAGAAGGAGCCAGAATAGGTTTAAAGAGAAATCTGGTATAAGGGAAATGTTCAGAGATCCACAAAGATGACCCCACTTAAGAATCTAGGCAGTAGTGAGAAGGTTTCCTTTGATGCTCTTCCCCTATAATGAGATTGATGACTACCTTAATTGCCTTCCTAGAGCCTTTATCCCATAGCTGATGGAAGCAGAAGCAGGCAACCACAGCTAAACACTGATCCAAACTACAGGAATCCAGTTGTAGAGAGGGAGGAGGGATGAGCAAAGCAGTCAAGACTGTGCTGGAGGAACATACAGAAACATCGGGCCTGACTTAGTGAGAGCACAGGGACCCCAGTCAGGAAACCATCATTGGCCCAAACCAAGCCCTCTGAATGTGGGTGTGCCAGTTAGGAGGCCTGGGCAGTCTATGTGACCTATATAGTAGTGGAACCAGCATTTATCCCTAGTGCACAAATGAATTTTGGGAGCCCATTCCCTATGGAAGGATACTATTTTATCCCAGATACATGAAGGGCCTAGGTCCTCCCCCAAATGATATGACAGACTTTGATGATCCCCCATGGAAGGCCTCACTATCCTTGGGAAGCCGGTGGAGAGTGGGATGGGGGGTCTGTAGAGGGAATGGGAGGATGGGAGGGAGAGGGAATGGGAGGATTGATATATAAAATGATTGTTTCTAAATAAATAAATAAATAAATAAATAAATCTTCACCCATGTGGTCCATTGTCAGTCTTTCTAGCGTATGCCTTTCCAATCTATTACTTACCTTTGAACAAAATTTCCCTGCTACTTTCCAATTTGTGTGGGCTTTTAGTTGATGTCCAAATAAGACACCAAGAACATGAAAACACCTGGCACAGCCTCTGACCACCAGTCACAGTCTCACATGTTAGAGAGGCCTGAAAAGGTGGAGGATTGAGGAAGTAGAAAGACGGGGCTTGGAGAGAATCTCAGACCTTTTGGATAGAGGAACTGAAGAGAGAGGAAGTGACTGGTGGCTTCTCTGATCATTCAAGTTTTTACCCTGGTATCTGACTCCCGATTTTTTATTGATAAGAAAATAATCAGATCAACACATCACCAGCTTCCCTTGGACTTTTGTAAGTATTTCAGTTTCTATTTTATCTTCTTTCTTCCTTTTTTGTTCAAAAAGGATCCAAGCAATTTATTGAAAATTATAAGCTTTGCTGGAAGAGGGCTTTAAATAACAGGAATCACATATATCTATATAGTCCATTTTGTGCTGGCGTAGCAGAATGCTTTAGACTGAGTAATTTTTTTTTCTTTTTTTTTTTTGAGACAGGGTTTCTCTGTGGTTTTAGAGGCTGTCCTGGAACTAGCTCTTGTAGACCAGGCTGGTCTCAAACTCAGAGATCCACTTACCTCTGCCTCCCAAGTGCTGGGATTAAAGGTGTGCACCACCACTGCCTGGCTAGACTGGGTAATATTTAAGGAACCAAAATGTACTCTCTCACAGTTTTTGAAGTTGAAAATTCCAACATCAAAGTGCTGGCAATGTAAGGATGAAAAAATTTAGCCTAACTCTCCACTGACCCCAGGAAGCTGGAAGTTTAAATCCCAGACCCTGTCCCCTAGCAGTGAGCAGGCAAAAGGTCACATTCTTTGTTTACGACAACACCTGTGAGTGAGTGAACACAGGAAATGAGCCTTGTCACTCCACCCAGGAGCCCCCACAAAAGCAGACTTCCTGGGCTAAGTGTAGGATTGGATAGTTTAAATTGATTGGTCTGCACTGGATGCTATGAGATGATTGATTTACGATGCACTGGCTTTGTTGTAACCCTATAAAAGCTGTCTCAATTCTGTACCCAGGGTTCCCAGTCCTCTACCCCCACGTGGAATATGGCTGCAGACCCCAGTGCACTTAAAATATAAAAGACCTCACGCTTTTGCATCAAGACTGCTTCTCATAAATGATTTGGGGGGGGCGCCTTTCCTGAGTTGGGGTGTGAGGGTCCACGCTCTCCAGGTCTTACAGCATCTTGGCAGTGGCTTCTCATTATGCCATAACACTACTTTAAAAATAACACAGAGTAGAGGACAAAGAAGGGTTAAGAAAAAGAAAAAAGGGAAATAACCTTAGCCTCTAATGATGGCATGCATCCATCATTGAAGGGAGAGCCCCATATGACCAAATTACCTCTCAGTAGTCCCACCTTTGAAGACCATAGTAATTACATTTCAGCACAAGTTTGAGAAGGAACAGGTATATAAGTAATTCTAGTACCTAAGATGTAAACAAACCCAGAATTCACTGTCTATGTGTCTTATTGCTCAACAGCATGGGTAGAGATGTCCCCAAAGCAGCTGAGATCTGTGACTCTTAACATTGGATGCAGAGCTCTCAAATGGGCTTCTAGTCCAGTTTTCCACTGGCAAATTTTTTACTTTTCAAAATGGAAAATGTGGATGTAATCAGCCATAATCAGTTGCCTATAACTCATTGTCCAGGGGTGTGACCTGGTTAGACTTTCCCCTTTGTATGTTAGTATATCTGTTGATATTATTCAGACCTTGTTTGTGCAGCCATTTCTAGGACATACTGGTTCACCTAGCAGACTAGGTGTTCTAGTTCTTACAATCTTCCTGTTCCTTTTCCATTATGCTCTCTCTGAGCCACAGTGGCAAGAGACGTGATGTAGATGTATTGCTATGATCCATTGATCTCCTCATTGGGTCCAGTTGTGGTTTTCTGTGATGATCTACATTTGCCCTAGAAAGGCTGTGTTGGTGAGGGATGGTAGCTACACTTACCTGTGGGTGTGAAGATACTATCTAGAATGTAGTTAGGAACCATTCTAGCTTAGCAAATGGAAGTCCATGACTCCACCCTTCTAAGGTCCATGACCTCACTAGCCCCGAAAGTTGACTATGCTTCTAGCACCATGTATGGTTCCCTTCTATTGAGTGGACTTTAAGCCCAATTAGACAGCAGTTGGTTACCATCATAATGTGAGTGCCACTGAGTGAACACATCTTTACAGATATCTTAACATGTTGTTCACTGTTGCTGTTCATAGGGGTCACAGCTAGATAGGGATATTAATAGCTTTCTCTCTCTTGGCTGCTTGCATAGATTTTTCTAGTAGCATGGAAGCTACACCACAGAAAGGAGGGTATCAGGTTAGATCCAACTCAAATAATCAATATTCCTGTGTCCTACATGTGAGGTTAAGCAATATGGGTTTAACTTCAGCCCAGCCTCTGAGAGGCAACTAAAGGCAGCAGCCATAGTCAATATTGCTCTGGAATCACTTAAACCATCCTAACAACATTCAAAAGGAGGTTTCTTGTGCCTGATACTAAAGGGTTTTTGTTTTGTTTTTTTCAAATAGTGTTCTCATGAGAAACATTATCAGCACTATCAGCCTATTGGCATAATTCCCTTACTCTATGTATTGTATCAGACTCTAGGTAAATAGAAAATGCTAAGATCCCTGAGGCTTTATCAAATGGCCTTGCTGTTGTTTGCCCCCTGCCCCTGCCTTCAGAACTGAACTAACTCTCCTGTCCTCTCCTCACATGGAGCCTCAGCCCTCTTTTTATGTTTGTTTGTTTTCTTTTGTTGTTTTGGTTTTTTTTCCCTGTTTCTGCTTTATATCATCTATTTTCTGTCTTGGTTTCCTTTTTAAGGTGTAAACAAACTTTATTCTGAGCTCTGTAAGGGTCTACTTTTGTTCTTGGTGAAGGAAGAAATATTTTTAGCAAATCATCTTCCTACTTTTGGAGAGAAGTCATCATTAGTCACAAAATGAGAAGAATGTGTCCCCAGAGAACTTAGATGCCCAGATAGCCAACTCTGGCTCCCTGACTCCAAACCAGGGATGTCTCACCACACTGTGTGAGCTCAACTCTGCTCAGACAACATCCTGGACATCAGGTTCCTCACTTCCCAGCCTTTATTTTCTGGGATACAAACAGGGTTTGGAATTTAAGAGTTCAACATAAAATCACATTAATGTTGAGCCCTATAAATCTTGCCTTCAGCAAAAGGGCTCACCACTGCTAATGTCCCAAAGAGCAGCTAACCCTTGAGACAGAAACAGAACTCAATGTCTCTCTGCAGAGGATAATGTATGTTGTCATCAGCTCCTTCAGTTCAGAAAACTTGGTATGTATAGTTAATACCATGGGCATTGACAACACCAGTGATTTAAGAGAGCATTTACATGTTCTAGACAGATTTGTAAATTAGATTTCTGAGCCCCTCTCTTCTCTCTCCCTCCTGCCCACTGAATAGAAACAACACTCAGGAACCAAGCCCTCCTTTTGCAGAGTTCGTTAACACTTTCTCAAGAACAGCCCTATATAATTCCTAATTTGAGCTTGCCTTCTTTTACATTGTGGCAAAGTGCAATTACAGTTTAAAGGGAATATTTATGTACATTAGTTAACGACATCATTGCAACTTACTGCTCACACATCAACACTTAATTAGTGTGAGCGTAAGTGACATAATTGCTACAAGGCACACATTTACTAGTAATGCGAGGTAATTTCATGCACCGTGCACATCTTAAATATCTTTTTTTACTTTGTCCAACTGGATTTTTAAATCAATAAGGGATATTTGCATGGATCAGAAAGCAGTCTTCTTCCATATTGTAGAAAAGTATATCCTATGGGTGTCTGAAATGTGTATTCTACAGGATTTATAAAGACAGAAAGGTTATAAATGGATTGACACCCTGTTCTGAGGGACAAAGAAAATACCCTTATGCATCTAGCACTAGCCATGTTAATTACCTTACCTGCATTGCCCCCTTTCATTTAGAATGACTTGTGTATTCAGATGCTTCTCATTAGGAATGTTTCTTTGCAATATGGTATGTGTATGACATGAAGAGTTTCAAGAAACTCTCCACAACATAAATAATTCTAAGCCAGTGGCTTTTTTTTTAAATTTAAAAGTCTCTCAAGGGACATCATCAGTCCAGTAGCAGTCTGGCCTTTATCAGATTACTAGTATCTGAGACAATGCATGTGGTCATGCCACATGCTGCACACCTCTGTCCCTGGACAACCACAGTACAGGCTGTACTCATCAGGGCCTACTCTTCTCATCTGCATTTAGCCAAGCATCCCCACAGCAAGCTCCCTTCTCACCTGGCATAGCATCAATGATATGTGTTCTACACACTGGTTTCTCCACTAGATACTGGACAAGACTCAAGAAGTGATGGATTGCATTTTACTTGGCTGATTTCCATGTAAGTAAAGTGAAAACAATTTCCCACCAAGATTGAGCTTTACAGTGAATAAGAACTGTTGCTCTAGAGTAAACAGATTTTAAGTCAAGGTGACTTCAACCAGAATGCCTCCCTGGGTCTCAGGGTGCTCACATTAGAAGACATGACCTCACTACTCTCTCCTGACTCTTTGTGCTTGAACTTCCAAGATGTGTTTGTTTGGGTTTTGTTTGTTTGTTTCTCCTCAGTTATCTCAATGTACAAGCCTCATTCTCCACTGAATCTCATCTCCAGACCTGCCCTTACCCCACTCAAACCCCCAGCTTCTTTTCTCAGCATTCTAGCCTGGGGAAGAAGCCTGGCCCCCCACTGCTTTGGAACAAAGTGTTAACCATGACATCCACAGCAATGCTGTGATTCTAAATTACCTTTTCCCTTCCTGGAAGCCAATCAACACTTCATAGCAAAAGGAAAACAGGCTAGATTTAAGCTCAGCTCAGCTACTGTGTGCATCACTCAACATCTGTTTAATTACCAGTTATATACCAGCCATGTACAGGGTACTGACCCTGCAATGATGGTGAAAACAGCCTCCTAGAGCAATCTGGATCTGCAGCAAGTTCACCTGAGGCCATGTGCTTAAATGAGGCAATATTCCCCTGTAAACTGGCTAGTTGTAATGACAAGAGGAAATGTACATGCAATCGGGACGATAGCATTCTTATCCCTTCTCGGTTCTCTTCCAGCTCTGCCCATACTAAGCCAGCAGTGCATGTTTCTAACTAAACATGTTTCCCTTTGGCTTCTGTGCTGTCTTTCCTGCAAGTTTAGATTTTTCTGCTTGACAGGCTAATGTGCTGTTGCCATCTCCCTTCCCCTTGATATTAGTCTAATTCTGATTTGGGGCCATGGAGTGACAACTGAAACTGTTTTAGAGGTGCCCTGGTCATAAAACATTTTGAAAATTATGTTGCTGTCAGAGTCATGTCAGAGTAGATGTTCACCAAGATTCTGCATGTGTTAGCCCACCATGAAGAAACTCTGCCTGTGCTATGCAGAGTGTCACCATGATAAATGGCACCAACATCAGTCACTTTGCTGAATGCCCAAGTGGCCACATTTAGCCCACTGAGCCAGGGTCTTGGGATTTTTTCCACTACACCAAGGCGGCATTACAGTCCAGAGTTCCAAGGAGGATCCAGGAATAGGAAAGCACATCTCTTGCCATGAAAAGACACTTTGTTAAGTGTCAGAAATGGATGTCTTTTCAACAGGAGAGAGCCAAGAAGTATTGAGGGAAATCATCCATCTCACACCTTCTCAAAAGAAGACAAAAATGTTTCAAAAATCAGAACTAAAATTCGCCAGCCATTTATTTTTCTTCCAGATTTGTGCATTGATCTTATCATCTCTCTGTAAATAATGATAATAAATCTAAAGAATTTGGGAGCCTGGTGACAAAAAAAAAAAAAAAAAAAAAAAAAAAAAAGTTTTTTCCACCACTGCCTTTTAAATTTGCAGCAATCCAGAAGGTTCCAGGGAGGAATCTTACATATTAGTAAACAGGGAAAAGAGAGAAAACAGGGAAGTCAAAAGTTGTAGAACCAGAGACAATACTATATGCCCCTTGAACATAAAATTCCGCTCTCAGACATGACTAGTTTACCTTAGTCTCCTGGTTACCACAGATGTCTATATATAGCCCTATGATTCTAGACTATGAAAGCTAAAATCATTCTGTGTAATTTCATCACCTAATTCTGTGCACTATCCTTCACTCTGCACAGCCACCCCCATAGGCATCCACTCGCCTAATGCACCTGAAGGCTTCAAAGTGCTGCATCAGCCTCAGCAGCTTTCAGACAAAGGATATTATTTTAATGCACTGTGGCAAAATAATAACCGATGATACCCTTGACCTTAATTATTTGTGATAACTATCTGAAAAGAACCACATGGTTCTCAGGGCTGCAAAAGTGTATTTCCACAAACCGCCACCAAGACACAATTACTGATGATTCCAATCTCATCCAATAAATATTTCAGAACATGGTAGAATCATAGTGTCAATAAGAGACATGCTCAAAGTGTCCTTGTGAATATGTGCTATTATTGTTCCAGTCACAGAAGTAAGAGCTTTTAACCTACCTCTCAGTATATGATTGACATTTGAGCACCCCAATCTGAATATCTGAAATCTAAATGTTTCAAATCAAAACTTTTTTCAAGTAGAGATATGATGCCACAAATGGAAATTTTTATAGCATGTAACTTTGTTATTAAAAATCCATTATAAAATTGTGTCAGGAAATATTTATAAGTTATATATGAAACATAAATGAACTTCATACTCAAATAGACTTCAGTGCTATTTCATCATGTTTTTGCAAATATTCCAAGATTTTTTAAAAAATATAAATCACTTCCAGTCTCAAGCATGTTAACAAAAGTATCACAATCTGTATTTACATCACAAACTTGAGTTATAATAGATAAAAAATTTAATTCTTCATCTTCTAGTACCTGAAACCATTCTTCCTTCTATTTGACCTCATGTATGTTAAATTATACATATTTTTCATCTTTAAAACTACTCTCTATAGTCTGTGGGGGAACCTGCACTTAACAAGAATGAGTCTAGACCTGGTCAACTAAAGACCATTAGCATTAATTTGGATAAAGATAGAGAACTCCCAACTATGAGCTGCCATTTCCATATATTCATCCTTTTACTTTCAGATAGCTTCTACAAATGTGGATAAAAACATGGCTTCATCTTCAAAACAAAAACACAGATACAGAATCAGATTGGCACCAAACTTCCTCACTGGTACCTCTGAATATTAGGAGAAAAGTATACATTCAAATTTACATATGCTTCTGAGCCTGATTGTCCACAGGTAACAAAATACCAACCAAGCATGGAAGTGAAAATAAAAGTATGTTTAGACATACATGGCCTCAGAATACTTACAGCCTGAGCTCAGCCAGAAGCCAATGTGTATGCTATAAACAAAAAAAAACAATCAAACAAACAAAAAACACCAAGGAGAGGGAAGAGGAAGAGGAGAAAGAGGTGAAGGAGGGGAAGACCTACAGTAAGCAGTTGTTGGAACAGTATGAAGATAGTAGTCATTGAAACTCAAGTGGGAAGATGTAGGATTTCAAGAGAGAAGCAGCCTCAGAAGTAGGAGTGACAAATAGGTAAAAAAACAACCAGCCCACATGACAGAGGGGGTCAGTGTGCTCTAGAAGGAACTGCACTGTGGAAGAAGCACATGTATGACCTGAGGCTACAGTAGAAACACTCTGTGAAGTTGACAACATGGCAAAAAATACAAAGAAAGGCAATAAATGCATTAGTGATTTTATTTTTTAAAGGATGAGAAAAACACAGAAGCTATGAGGTTGGAAGTAGGGGTCGGGGGCAATGTACATGAGCCAGGCTAAAATGTGCAAGAATCTCTAATAAAAGTACATCTATTTGACTTTGAAATTAGGAAATGCCTTCCTCAAATGGCAAAATGTTTATAATAATATTAGGTATGCAAAGAAAGAAATGCAATGCAACACCTTTAATGGAATTTGTATATGACCATAGACATTGCTACTTATTGATAGCCTTCAGGACAAAGTCAAAGGTCAAATGTCTAAAAATTGCACTTATGAAAAGAAATCTAAGCCTTTTGCTGTGATGCCTTGAAATTAAAAGTCACTATAAACTGGAGAACAGGAAAAGATAGGAGGTAAGCTGAAGGGTAATGAGGGGTGCAAAACATTTACATCCATGGAAGTAGCCTCAGTAGGCATCAGAAACATCAATGTATATGACTAAGGTGATTTGAATCAGGATGGCACCACAGGCTCATATGTTTGAATATTTGTGCCCTTGTTGAGGAGGTATGTAATGGAGAATGGGGAAAGTCATTTCCAGTGTGTTTTCTGCCTCTTGCTTACAGTTTAAGATGTGAGTGCTCAGCTATTCCTGCCAACAGGATTTTGTTCTATCATTATGGACTCTAACCCTCGAAAACCATCAGCTCAAGAAAATACCTTCTTTTATAAGTTGCCTGGTCATGGTGCTTTATCACATAGATATAAACAGTAACTAAAACAGCAACACTTGCCTTTAGGGCATGAAACAGAAGCTAAGGGAGAATGAGCATGAGGGGTCGTGCTTTTCATGCCAAGCTCTATACTTATAACAGTAAACAATTGTATATTGTATAATTCCCTTAGAACAGTGACATAAACATTAGCATAAATGCCTTAAATGGAAAATATAGCATAAACTGAACTATGTATTTATAAGATGCATCTGTAGAAAACTCATTCAAGAAAATGCACAAAGAAATAAGTCTCAGCTTTTACATTTAGAAAATGAATTACTGGTAGCTTTTACTTTCAATGTTATATTTTACTTAATTCTTTTTTAAATGAGCACATACCTTAAACTTGTAAAAAAAATTTAGTTTTGAAAATTAAATTTTAAAACATGTCCATGGGGCTAGAGAGATGGCTCAAACATGAAGAATGCTTTCTGTTCTCACAGATATATAAGTACGGTTCCCAGCATCCATATCAGACAGCTGGTGTTTTTTTCTGACCTCCTCAGGCACCTGCACTCACACACACAAAACAAAACACACACACACACACACACACACACACACACACACACACACACACACATATAGTTTAAAAAAAACTTTAAAAATTAAAAATTAGAATAATCCTATTTCTACATTTAGCCAATATAATGCATGTGTATTCATGTTTCTTGACTTTTGCTTTATAATAATTGATGTTTTAAAGCCTGGTTATGAATATGTATCTTGGCATATAAAGGAATATGAAGAATAAAGAATGATTTTTTTCAAGGAATTCACCATACATTCATTTATAGCCTATTCATACATTCATTTATGGGCTCTTCATACTCCATTATAGCTCTTTCTGTGTAACAAGCCAGAATGTCCATAATCTAACATGCCTATTTTCAGAATGTAAGATCCTGAAGCTATAGAGCTGTCTTAATCATTCGGTGTCCCCCTCATCCCTGGCACAGAATTATACATATGCATGGACTGATCAAATTGAGGAAAAGGCTGATATAATCTCTCAGCATGTATAGTTATCAAGTTTTTGCTTTTTATGAACATTGTATCCAAGCATGCAACAAATTCAACAAGGTACTATGCCAACATGCTCATGACACAAAGACCACTGGTAGCTACAGTTCAAGTAAATTCACATACACTAGCATTCTTATCAACTTGATGTTGAGAAATGGTTGCATGAGAAGGATGGGTCATTTTAAGTTCTGGACAAGTGAGCAGCCCACGTGGTTTACATGGACTCTCTTCAACTCTAACTCTTATCATCAATACTAAATCAACAGAAGACAAATACCCTACCTTCTACTTGATTTTAGCATCTACTAGAATTGTAATGGCATCCAAAAAAGAAAAAGCCATATTTTTAGAACTTCCAAGCCTCTGCTATCCTTCACTGCCATACATCTTACAGATATGTATAAAGGCAATTGCATCATGCCTGTATGAACTTGGGTGAAGGGTCTATGATGCAGCAACCTGCCTACTTGGTATTTCCTGAACAATATACCAAAACAGTGACTGACCAGTGGAATTATCTCCTTGCATTGCTGGCTGGCAAATTGTTTTCAAACGCTGGTCAAACTCTGGATGGCATCCTTCTGGATGTAAATCACCACCTTGAGTGCACTGAGCAGTACCGGTACAAGGCATTTTCTTGACAGCCACCTCATCCAATCCTTTATCTGATGTTTTGCTTGCTTGCTTCTACCTGTATTTGCTAATACAAAGGCAGGACACTAGAAAAATACAAACACACTAGGATTCCATAGGCTTTCACCTTGACTAATGAATTCTTATGTGGATTCATACCTGAAATATTATTTTTAAGGCTGACAATCTAGCTCAGTGATAGTGTTCATCTAACATGCATGAAGCCATTGGTTTCATTCCCAAGCACTGCAAATTAAGATATAAATACATAAATGGATTTTCAAGAAGCTAGCCTTAAAAAGGAAAACAACTAGTCACTAGTCGAATAGTAAAACACTCCTCATTATTATTCAGGCATCAGTCTTGCTACATTTTATTGTTTGAATCGGAAATGTTCACTGAAGGTTTTTGTCGTCAAAGCTTCATGGGCAGCTAGGGCTTCAGGGAAATGATTGACTTGTGATGGCTCTCAAGAGCACTCAATAGAGTGCTAATTAGATGGTATGATTGGAAGGTGATATAAACAAGGAGATGGGCCTGGCTAGAGGAAGCTCGCTGCTGTGAGCATGCCTCTGATGGGTATACCTCATCCCTTTTCATCTCCCTTGTCTGCTTCCTAGCTGCCACAAGGAGCTCTCTTCTATCATACATGTCTACTACCATGTTTGCTTCAGGCTCACCTCAAGCCCATAACAATAATGCCAACAGTCCATGGACTGCAAGCTCCACTACCATAAGCCAAAATCAATTACCTCTCTGTTTGAACCTTATGTCAGTTATCCTGCTCTGGTGACACAAATGACTGGCATGCCATTCTACAGCCACTATATGACTGGGGCCACCAGATATGGTCAGGACTAAGGGTGAGAAAACAATGAAAATTTGATGATCCAGTTCTAGTCCAGAAGCCCCAGTTAGATGCTTGACCTTGTGCAAATCCATAATCTGTGTCTGCATTTGAAAATAAGGGATAGAAGTGGAAAGCAATAGATGAAGATTTCAGCTGTTAGTTTTACCTACATCCTACTTCTAGTCTCCTTCCAGCTATAGGATCCCAGTCTCTATACACACTTCTCTGTGCTGGCGACATCATCCCTGTGAAACATTCTTGCTATCAGTAACCTTCACATCCGGAAGGAAATGTTAGCATTCTATATTCCGTTGCAGCTGTAAGAAATTATGGCAACTAGTGACTGAAAACAACACATATTTAGCATCTCAAAATTATAAGTGGCCAGAAGTTGGGCTTGGTTCAGCTGGTTTTTCTGATCTTGGTTTCACAGAGAAGGTAAATCAACCAGCAGGCCTGGCAACTGGGCTCTCTTAAAAGGAAGCTCAGAAAATCTTGTTCCCAACTCTGCTAGTAGCTGACAGATCCCTCTTTTGTGGGGTTTTAGAACTGGGAACCTAACACATCCAGAGCTGTTCTAAGTCCCTGGGGTTTCTCTGTAGTTGTCACATATGATCCCTGTAGCTCATAGCCAGCAGCAGCTGCTTGAAACTTTCCCATGTTTAAAAGCCACTGACTACCCCTTCTGCTGAGTCTCATACTTCTAACCAGAAAATGTTTTCTGCTTTTAAGGACTTACATAATTAAACTGGGTCCATGGGGATACAACAAGGTAAACCCCTTCTCTAAAAGGCCTTGATGACAACTCGAAAGTCGCTTTCCCTATAAAATACACATCCCAGGTCCCAGAAGTTAAAGATGTGGGCACAACTCTGGAGAGAGCATTGCTGAACCACTACTCCCATGGATGATGAGAGCAGAAACTCTACCAGAAGGGAAGAAGCCACAGTCCCTGCCTGTGAGTCTTGCTTTTCTCTAACTCAACCAGACCCTCAACGGTAGTTCTAATTTAGCCATGTTATTACATGGGTGACAATTTAGGAATATTTAACTATGTTACTTCATTTAATCCCCTCAAAATCTTATGCAATTCATCTATTAATATCTTCATTTTACATCTGAAGCATAAAACCTTTAAATACCTCGTCCACACAATCAGCTAAGTAGAAAAGCCAGAATCTGAAGCCAATTTGTGTGCCTGTGAGCCTACATTCTCAACATTGTAAAGCTTACAAGCCAAAGGCTCACAGAGATCCTGTGATCTCACCAAGATTGTTAATGAAAATGCTGGGAAAGAAATCAGACCCACACCAGATTTTGTGCAACCTGCTCTCCCTGGCTCGTCCCTGCATCTCACATATGCACCCTCCTCCTCCAGCAGGGTTGGTCCTGCCACACATTTCTCCTTACATTGTTAGCTATCACATATTACTGTCTTCTCCACACATAAGGAAATAGAAGTTCCTTTGTGGTCACAGTACTTTTTGCAAAATAATGAAATTTTTTAATCGTGTAACTATTAATTTGACAGATCCAGATTGGGGGCTTGGACCGCTTGAGCAGAATAGGCAGGAAGAGAGTAGCTATCTAGATCAAATGGAGATGAAAAGATGTATGCTACTAGACTATGTAATAATCATACTTTGGTTTAATGCAAAAGCATTTGCTCAAGCATGTACAAGTGCAGGTGGTCCTCAAACTTCTATAGCCCTCTGTATAATTGATGATGCACAGTAAGAAAGTTCTCTTGGGCTGAATATTCATTTGGATAGAATAGAGAGAGCAGCTACTGTGTCAGTCCCTGGTGGGCATTTTGAAATATTACTGAAGTTTCTTTCAAGTGTGAATTTGGTATGCCGGTCAATTCTCTGGAAGATATTATTTTCAGATATCTTCACCAAACTCGGCAATTTGCTGTGGAAAGCCTCATTTATTCCGTGTAATTAGTATTTCTGATTACTCGTCACTGCTGATGGCTCAATAACTTTACGAGGACTCTTTCATGGAATCACCAGACAGTCTATAAGCAATAGATTTTTATAAAGCCCAATGTGCCTCTAAGGCTATTAAAGCCTGGAAAGAAGGAGCAATTAGCCAAAATCAACAAAAAATTAGAAGCAAAATTCAGATTTCCAAGCATCTGGACCCTATTGCTATCCATGCACTGAGAGCCAAGATACATAAACAAAATTCTATAACCATTTTCTACACTGTTCTTAGAGTCTTATCTTTTGGAGAAATCCTGTACATGATGTCAATTACTCTAATAATGGGTATTAAGATTTTAGAGGACCTTTTTCTTTTTTTTTATAGGCTTGGATTGTGTTCTAGATAGTGGAGATTGTAAAAATTGGACTGCTTGATAAAAATAGATTGTTTCAATCTAGTAAAAGTTTTAAACTTTTTCTGTTTTTAAAGAATTATGTTTATACCCTTTTTATCTTACCCTTTGAAAATATCTTATTATCTTTCTTTTTCATTTGCAAACTAGAGCATTATCTACAATAGCCAAACATGTCAGCAAGTTGTGATGAGCTATATAATGAAGAAATACAATTTAAACAGCCATTACTCAAAAGAATAGAGGGCTTACCAATTCTAATTTAAAATGCATTGGTATCATTGCTCTCTCATATCTAGAGTGAAGGCATTGGGATGGAGATTAAAGTAACACACTTCAAATTACCTACAAAGCTAGAATTGATAGCATTGCCCATTTTCCAATTTGTAGTAGTTTGAAGTATAGTTGCCTAAGAAATTGTCCTTTTCCAAATCTGCATGCCAATGTGTGTCAGGTATCTACCTCACTGATGCAAATGTATGTCAGATATCTACCTCACTGAGCCAATGGTGAAGCAGGACCAAACTACAGCACAATTTCTCAAATAAACTATTAATACTGTAAAGCATGCTGACTGATTCAGTTTTCTATGTGTGAGTGTGTGTGTGTGTGTGTGTGTGTGTGTGTGTGTGTGTGTGTGTGTGTGTATTTAATTCCATGTTATTTTACCATAGGTATTGATTCCTAGATCCACCATCACAATTTGGATCCAGAACTCCCACTGTCAGAAGACCACTTTTATTGTCATTTTATAAGTACTCACCTTGTGCCTCCCCTATTATTGCCACCGTCTAGTCTCCTTTGTCATCATTTCAAAAATGTCACATAAATAGGACTGTGTAACATCCCATTTGAGGGCATTGACCTCTTTCAACACAGTCCCACAAGGAATCTTCCTAAGATTGCACAGTGGAGTGCCATGGTCTAGATGTTGATCAGCTGTTTAACAATCTACCCATTGACCAAGGTCAACTTTGAAACATTTATTAGAATGTTTGGACTTCCCTGCCTCATGCAAAAAGAATAGGTCTGCTTAGGTTTCCTAATGAGATCAAAAACAAAACAACAACAACAAAGAGGTTAATTTAACCTAAATTTGAGCAAAGAAAGTGATATAGCAATTGTTAAGTATTCTCTAAATGCTACTATTTTGTTATCAAAGTAACCCTACTCTAGATAGTGTCTCTATTTCACCAATAATAAATGCAAAAGTAAAAAATGTTCAATTCTAGCCAGCAAGATAGTCCCATGATGCCAAGCCTCATAACCTGAGTTTGGTCCCTGGACCCACATGGTAGAAAGAGAGACCCAATTCTGGTAATCTGCCATGTGACCTCCACACACCTGCCATCATACAGGGGCACCTGCACACATGAAAGCACACACACACAGAAATAAAAGTAATATTTTAATAGAAGGTTAAATTCCATCTTCTACTAAAGTATGTGATTTGGGATTAAAACCTATCTTTATCGTCTTAAGAAAAATATTCCCGGTAGCCTTCACACACTACACTGTCTGGGATATGCAAGAAATCACCCTACCACAGACACAGAAACAGCAGCCAAAGAGTGAAACCTGCCACAGTGAATATGGAAAGCCAAACCCCTCCTGCTTCCCTTCAGTTTGGATTTACCACAGTTGCTTTTCCAACCTGGATTCTTTTTCCTATCCTGACATCCTTGAAACCATGCAGCAAACATCTTTTTACTCCTAAAATCCGCCTCCCCCCCCCAAAAAAAAAAAACCAACCTGTGAAATAAATGAGTAAGTAAAGGGCTAGAATTAAACTGGAAGCATTTATTTGTGGCAAACAAGCTACGACAAAGAAGCCCCTGATCTGGTTGTCCCTTGGGGACTCAGTACCTGCAAATGTCCCTCAGTGCTGCCCACATGCTGATGTGACCTGGTTGCATAATGCTTTTGTCACTGGTTTTCATATAAATCAATAGCAGCCTGCCCAACTTGTCAATCCAGTTTAAATGACACCAGAGCCCTAAGCTGGGGGCTCAGGACTGTCCCCTGCTAGCTTCCTGTGTGAGGTCACTCACCCACCCACCCTTGAGGAGATAACATCTTGCTTACTAGACAGAGATAAATTCCTTGCCCGAATGCTCACCAGACAGTCAGCCAAACCCATCTCTCCCTCCTCTGCATTCCTCCCTCAGTCTGGTTATTTATAGAGATCACAGGTGAATTGGGGAAATTATTACAGTGCAATGACTGCTGAAAGGCGAGAAGCTAAGGAAGATGGATTACCATGGCTCTGACATGATTTGTATGGATTTCCAAAATTAAGCTGTTCAGAGTGACCACCCTCCTCCCACCCAGGCCTTCACATGTGCCCCAGCAATAACCTTCATCTGCACTTGGGAGTCCAGGAAGCTGGGCACGTTTCCCATTACTTTCAAGCGAGTGTGTAGTGTTCTTCTGGCCCCTCAGTAATAGCAGGGCTGCTGGTGAACAGGGTGATAAACACCCACTGAGAGGGATGCAGCGTGAAAAGATCTCATCACCTGCCATTAGCTCCCGATGAATAATGCAGCATTTCCCTGGCAGGTGTCAGGGGCTGGGAGGGAAAAGGGCTCCCCTGGATGTTCTGGTGAGCACTTCAGCAGCTAGTAGGAGACAGAGCAACAGATTCATGTGACACAATTACACAAGCCATTGTGGCTTAAAAGGAAGGGAATTTTCTCCAGTATCCCCTGCAGTTTTCTTCCCTTTCTCTCTTCACCCTGACAGTAAAGGCAGGTAAATGCACTGTTCCCCTAGACCTGAAATGCTCAGAATCTGGACCCCTTGCAAAGGAACAGCTTCTCTTCTTCTGTTCCTAAGTTACCAGCAAGCTTCTCTGTATTTCTGGTGGTCTCTAGTTTGGATACCTTGATCTGGGTTCGCATACATGAGTCTTTCTTGTGCTTTAATTAAATCTTGCAGGTTTAGGTTAAGTAAAATTGTGGAAAGACAGAGAAGTAATCATCTCTCTGCACATCTGTACCCAGCTGTGCATCACACACAGACATGCATTCTGCTCCACCCTGTGCGGCCAGAGTACTGAGCTTGGCAGAGGGTGTCAGGATTGAAACACTTAACAGATCACCACGAGACGTGAAGAGAAAGCTGCTGCCTTTTATTACAGAGAGTAATGGGCTTATATACCCAAGCCAGGGAATGGGCTAAGCATAGGAGGAAATCATGCACCTGGGGTCAAGGCACGGGCACTGCACACAGGAAAGTTATGAGAACAACCTTGTTTGATCAATCTTGAGAGCATGGGAGTTCTATAGCTGGGTGGGGAAAAAAGAGAGCTGTAAGGGACAAGTACTTAAATTTCCCAACAATATTCAAGTTGTAATTTGGGGCCAAATAAATAGCTACTAGGCTAGTTGTCTTTGAGAATCTTCCATAAGATAATGATAGCAGCCAAGCAACCCCAAAGACAGAATGGGCTGTACCACTGCTTCTTCACATCATGGGGTAGAGAGGCGGGGTGGGGAGTAGGATTTGTAATCTCAGATGGTAGGTTACATTAACTTGCCTACAAACATGAACAATTGCTGAGCACTGAGTAGTGGGATTTTTTCGTTGGTTTGGTTTGGTTTTGGTTCATTGCAATCAAGTTTTCTATAACTTACAATGTAGCCTAGCCCATGACCACTAACTAGTTACCACCCTCACCCGTAAAGCCCATGTTTTCTGAAACCAGAACTTGGAGTTCTTTTGTTGTGCTGAGTTTCACCATTAAAAGTAAGAAAAAAAAGAAAGAAAGAAAGAAAGAAAAAGAAAGAAGAACAAGACAGAAACAGTCTTTGGTTAAAATTGGGCTGGGAAATTTCTAAAAGTAAAGACCTCTACTACCAAAGTAGCTAGCAAGCAGGGCAGAACATAGACTGTTTCTGACACCCAGGCCTGGCCCTGCCCCTTTTAGTTGAGTCAATGATGCTCCCATGCCCTCCTAACAAACCATGAGGAAGGAAAGGGGCTGGGCCAAACTGAACCATCTTAAATGATAACCACACTTGCTTTAGAGACTCTAGGTGCCTCTTCTTTATTCCCTTGGTTCTCAATCTAGAACAAACATCTTGATAAAAGTTAACATATTTAAATAGCAAAACAGGAATGGAATTGCTCCACAAAGTAGGGGACATACAGTCAATATATACAATGTCTTTTCCCGAGAATCTAGGACCTTGTATTGCCTTCAGCTAGTCATTGGTGTTTTGTTTAGACTTAACTGCATCAAGCATATTTCACATTCCAAAGTTATAAGAGTTGCTTAGCTCCTCAAACTCCCAGCCCCTCATCTGAAAATCTCTACTATTCACTCAATTCAACACTATATATTTTGCACATATGATATGCCACAAAATGCAGTTAAATGCAGGAGTTGGCCATGTCCCTGGCCCCAGTAGGAGACTAATCTTGTTGAATAAACAGTGTGTACACAATCAAATAAATAAGAAAATACTTAAGCATTGTATATATCCCTGACTCTCTGGAAACAAGAGGGGACTTAAGTACTGAATGTACAGCCCATGTGGCTGCGGGCTCCATTTCTGTTCTGTCGGCTGTTCAAATGCATTAACTTTTATCTTCCCAAAGAGTGATGGGGAAATTAATAAAACAAAAAGGTATCACCAGAGACAAAAAGAAGATGGGATTGAGGATGAGGGTTTTTATTGGAGAAAAGGTGTTGGGAGGAAAGGCAGAAGGAAGAGAAAAGGGCTGAGCTGGTCATTGGAGCACAATTGATGTCTGACCCCAGATCCAGAAGGAAAAGAGGGGAGGCTGGTGAAGAGAGTTTCTCAACCACCATGAAATCTAAGTACATTTCAAAGATACCATCCAGATTTCTGGAGCTGAAATAACCAGACGGCAAAGTACCACGTCTCCTAGGAACAGAGTGCTTCAGCAAGTTCCCTGGGCATAGCTTCAATTACAACAACTGGGGCCCTATTATTGAGGTGAATATATTTCTGAAATTTCATATGTTGCATACTTAACCCCAAATTTATATGTTGGTGGTATTTAGAGAAAAGGCTTTGGGGAAGTAATTAGATAAGGTATGGGTTAGATAAGGTAAGAGAGTGGGGAGACACTGTAAAATTACTAGTCATAGAAAAAGGAAGAAAGGAAGGAAGGAAGGAAGGAAGGAAGGAAGGAAGGAAGGAAGGAAGGAAGGAAGGCTAGCATACTTGCTCCATCTCATTGAAGTGATGAAGTTGGAGTCTATCGATAGAGGTGGAAGGCCTCAATCACTAAATCCCAGTGCCTTGCTCTTAGATTTCCAAGCTTCTATAACCACAGCCTAAATAAACTTCAGTTATGTTGTAAAATGCACGATCCTGGGTATTTTATTATATCAATAGAAAAGGGAATAGGGTGAGTTCTCAGTCAGCCTTACTCTTTGTGGACAATCTGTGAGACCCATTCTAAAGGCTTCATTACCAAACCTGTAGACTACAGAAAAGAACATTTCCAAGTAGAGGGTGGAACAAAGACCACATTGTGAGGTCAAAACCTACTGGAACAAGTGAAAGGAATTTGGGATGATTTGACAATGATCAAAAATGGATAGGCACCAGATGATGTTGGACCAGTCACAGAGATATAATGGCAGAGTTGCAGAATTAGTCCAGTTGACTGAGTGTTGCTTTAAGTGCTTTAAATAAATAAACCTTGGCTTCTATAAGCATCTGTTATTCTAAGTACAGATATGACAAATGAAAGACATACACAAGGTCACATGACCTGTAAGTATCAGAGCTGACAGTCAGACACAGACTTGAATCCAACTTTTAGCCACTAGACAAAAATCCTGTGTATCTATCATCTCCATCAAGGCATTTGAATTTTAATCTTAGAAAACCAGGAGATGGTCAGTTGCTTAAAGTGTGTGCCATGTGAAAGTGAAAACTTGAGTTCAAATTCCCAGACTTTGGCAAAAGCTGGACACATAGTTCCCTCCAGCTTAGAATGCCAGCACTCCTACAGGGTAAGGAAGACTGAAAGGAGATGTTACAGAAGCTCATGAGCCAGACAGTGTGACCTACACAGCAGAAAACAACAAAAGTCTCCATGTTACAGCATGGTAAACAATTGCATGAAGCTTGTGTAGTAACATAACAAAGGAAGACAGAAGTACACTGATTGAAAGAGTTAGCAGATAACAGCAAAGTAGGAAAGTTTCTGCTATAGGCCTCACATGCTGTCTGATATTTTGTAAATTACAAAATTACATCTAACAGTCACAAGGATGGATATTTGGTCAAACATAGAGACTATTTGGGCAGCCAAAATACCCCAAGATTATTTGACTCTGAACCTGCAACATTCCAATTCCCCACCATCACTTGAGTTTGAGTCTATCAATCAGTTTTGTAAAATGTATCCCTCAAATGCATTTTCCTCGGACTTTCACAAGGGGGTTAATGCATGTATACTAACGCAGCAGTTCCAGTACAGCTACTCATCCCATGAAACTCTTAGAAAGACTTTGCACTAAATACAAGTAATTGCCTGAAGCTTGAATTCACAAAGAATATGATTACATGTGCAACACTAGCCCGTCTGTGGAACTAAGTTGCCCTGCAAGCTTCTCTGCCAGTTGGACCCTGTGATTTCTTTAGTGAGTAGGACAGACAGGAAAGTTGAATTGTACCTTGGGAAGGTCCCTGATTCCAAACCATAGTTGAATCAGAACGCAGACCTGTAGGACTTTGGAGCAGAATCATGTCATACTCTACAGACAATCACTCCTCATTCAGGAAGAGGACCTGAGTCATAGCAGAGTTTAGTGGGCACTGCATAGTGTGAGCTGTCCAGCTTGAACCACCAGGCCACAAGGCTGGTGTCCATAGAAGAAAGCTATTGCCAAAGGAAAGTGACATATGGAGGATAATCTTGAACAGCTTAGCCCAATTAATCCTGCTTTAGACATTTGACCTCTAAAGCCCCTATTGTGACACTCCTCACATCTTTAGTTCAAGAATCTTGCTTTATTGAAAACAAAGAATGCAATGAATCATTTTCATGGCGTTCTCTCTAGAGCTTTTAGCATGTTCATCATTCCCAAGCATCTGGCATGCTAGAAAATGGAAGAACTTTGGGAGACACTGTTTTATTGCTGGTACAGTGGCTACACCTGAATCTACTGTAGTTTCTGCTATTAACTGCAGCCCTGCAGCCACTGCTCCCCCACCCCTGCCCGACTTAGGCCCCACGTGGATGAACTTATGCCTCCTGCTACTGCCACCAAATGTAGTTTTAAATTAAATCTCTATTGTTCTGTTCACCAATAAAGACTTGTGAGTAGATGCTGGGGTGAAAACTTACTAGCTCAGAGAGGCCAAGAACCAACCAGCTGACCTTCCTCTTTTGCCTGTGACCCACCAAAAGAGCATCCCTTTCAACATTCCAAACCAAAAAGGACCTTCACACTCAAAGTCCCTCCCTACTAACGTCCTGTGCATCTATCTATTTTCCAGACTCCCTCTGATTCTGTATAACTTCTTTCTATCAAGATTGATTTTATTTCATTAATTTAGTCTTGGGGTTCACAGTGTGGCACATAATTAATAGCACTTCAAGAGATTAGGCAATGTCCTCCAGGAGACAGACTGTGTTCAATGCAGAGTGCCATTTCTACCACAGCCAAAATGCCAAACTACAGGAGACAGAAGAGGCTTGTCTCATTGTGTCCCCTGTGAGCTGCTAGCTAAGCTTTTACTTTCTGTTCCTCTGACTGCTGGTCCACAGGTCTTGATTTCCAAGGAAGAAATGCCTCCATTGGGGAACCTAGCAATTATCTGGTGCTGGATGCTGAAATTGGTACTTAAACATTTTCAAAGCTCATGCAAGCAAGACAACAAGCCAAAATCTTCTGAAAGTTGTCAGAAACAAAACAGAATAGCCTTGTCAGACCTTCACAATAAAGAGAATCAGTATATTAGGGTTTCATGTATACCTATCAGTCTAATAATAGAACAAGAAGATTCCACTTAGGACCACTGTACCAGAGTTTTTCTTTTAGACCACCAACCAGCTTTCAAATGATGACACAGAGACTTATTATTAGTTTTGAAGTGTTCAGCCTGGCTTAGGCATGTTTCTGGCTAGCTCGTTTAACTTAAATTAACTTGTTTATCTACCTTTGCTTCTGAGCTTGTTACCTTTCTTCTATATATCTTACTTTCACTGCCTCTCTGTGTCTGGTTGCCTGGTATCTGCTAGTTTTTTTTTTTGTTCCAAGTCTGTCCCTTGTTCTCTCTTGTTCATTTTTATCTCTGCTTCCTCCAATTCTTCTTGAGCCTAGATTTTTCCTACTTATTCTCTACCTGGGCGGCCTGCCTATTCTTTCTCTGACTAGCTATCAGCCATTCAGCTCTTTATTAGAACAATCTGCTACCTTAGGCAGGCAAGGTGAAACAGATGCAACATATCTTTACGAAATTAAACACACATCCTTACATCATTAAGGAAATGCAATACAAACAAAAGTAACACACCTTTACACAGTTAAAGTAATGTTCTACAGCATAAACAAATTTAACACATCTTTGCCTAGATAAAATTATATTCTACAACACATAAACCTGGATAAAGCCCACCATAACTGTTCATAAAAACCAGCATTCCAGCAAATATATTTGTTCAACAACTACCTGTTCAAATTTGCACTCACAGAACTTTATCATTGAGTCCATTATTGATATTTGTAGCCAAAGATTGTTTTTACAAAGCAGTTTATATAACCCCCATATTTTCTCCCCCACCCCCACAATGTCCCATTGCCCCAACTTCCTCAAATACTCTATTATTCTATTTAGGTTGGTTGTTTCAAATGACATCAATCTTCACAGAGATGACAGACACTATTGGGGGAAATTGGGTCACAGGTTTTCCTACCATACCAAGCCAAGACTCCTGTTTTCTATGGAAAAGCAACACCTGTGGAGCTGAGACTATGGGGATCTATCTAACAGAAGAGGGTTACTAAAGCAACAAAAATAATATCATATTCAATGATGAAAGATTCAGATAACCACAAAGATAATGAAAAGGGTAGAGTCACATCAGATATTTGCACACTATGCTTAAGGTAGAGATGTTTCCAAGATTTAGCTACATGGACACAGTGACCACCATTTCTCTGAGAAGGACTGGTTTGAAAAATGGTACCAGTAATCTAGGTTGTGGTACCATATTTCCATCTTAAATAGTTGGAAGACAATTAGTTAACTACGTTTCTGTGCTGCCTGTATTTTTAATCAAGCAAGATGCACATAACTCTGTTAAATATGTCTTCAGATTGTAAAACTTGCTTGGCCTTAGGACCAATAAAAGACCTCTTTTTTGAGCTAAACTTCAATCTACTCAATGATTAAAAACATTGTCCAGAGAAATACAGCATGTACCCACTAAAGTTATCTTAGATATCTTTCCTATAATGTTCACACATATATACATCTTAGAAGAGCGTTGAAACGAGTTATTGATTTTTTTTTACTAGTCCCAGTAAGATAGGTTTTAGTTGGGAATAAAAAATAAATCTGCTAAAAATTAAATATAGAAAGCCAAAATTTGGATTTTTATGATGTAATGGGGTAGAATAGAAAGAATAGAGTCAACAGAATTGTCAAATGAAATCAAGCTGTAATAGTCAAATTATAACCCCATTAAAAACTATGTTAAAGTATTATCTATCAGCATATTAGTTTTCTTTTCTATTGCTATGATAAAACACCACAACCAGGACAACTTATGAAAGACAGTGTTTAATTAGATTTATTGTTACATAGGGTTAGAGGCCGTGATGGCAGAGTGAAGGCAGACTGAAATCATGGAGGCAGTAATGGCTGAGAGCTCATATCATGAACCTGCATGCAGGAACCAGAAAAAGTACCCTGGGGAAACTGGGAGGACTTTGAAACCTCAAACTTCAATGACTCACCTCCTCTAACAAGGCCATACTCACTAATCTTTCCCAAATGAGGACTAAGCATTGAAATGCCTGAGATTAATGGGGTTTGTGTCATTCAAACCATCACAATTCCACTTTGAGAACCCTGTAGGATCCTGACTATATCGTTATACAAAGTGCATTCAGTCACACTTCAAAAGTCCCCATAGTCTTTCATAGTCTCAACACTGTCGAAAGTCCAAAGTAATTCCCACAAAATCAGAAGTAATTCAAATATTTCCAACACAAATTTCATGTATTTATTACCTTTCCAAAATGGAGGAATTGAGGCATAGTAAAGAAATACCAGATCAAAAGGAGATGGAGCCTATGAGGGCAAACTCCAGACTTTGTAGCTCCATATCTAATGTCAGAGGACTTAAATGGCTCTGTCCTTCTGGCTTTGCTGTCTTCGATGACCACTAATATTATTTGGAAATGAAGTTGTTGAAAACATAATAAAGATAGAAGTTAAGCACCTGAAAATAGTTCGGGGGTAAGACAACTTGCTGTTAAAGTTTGTAAGTCTGAGTTTGAATTTCCAAAACCCACATAAAATGAGAGCTTATGTTTATAATTCCAGAACCTTAGAGGATGAAAATGGGATGGGAAAGGGTTACTAGAGCCTCATGTCTACTGTCCAGGCTCCAGGCTCAGTAAGAGAGCCTGTCTCAAGGAAATACAATACAGAGTTACAGGGAAGAACACAAAGTGTCCTCCTCTGGCCTCCAAGTACAAGTACATAGACATAGGCACCAGAACACAGACACAGACACAGACACAGACACACACACACACACCACCACCACCACCACCACCACCACCACCACCACCACCACACTAAAATGAAGAAAAAAATATTAAGTTAAAATGAGATCGTACTGGAGAGCATGAAATCTACCCAATGCTATTTTTACACAAAGGGAAAATGCAGAACAATGCATAAAGAATGGAAAGAAGATTAGAGGAATGCATCTATAAAAATTAAAGATGGCCAGAGAAGGTTAGCAACCACCAGAAATCAGGAAACAGACACAGAACAGATTTTAAATTTATCTAGAAAGAAACTAAACCCTCTTGACTTCAATTTCAAGTCAACAGAATGGTGACAGGCTATGTATCTGCTATTTTTATTTAATTTTTTTCTTATGTTACATATCAATCCCAGTTCCCTCTCCCATCCTCCAATGTCCCCCACTGACACCCCCCTGAGCCCCACCCCTCATCCACTCTCCAGGGAAGATGAGGTCTTCCAGGAGGGATCATCAAAGTCTGTCAAGTGATTTGGGGTAGGGCCTAGGCTCTCCCCCACGTCTCTAGGCTAAGTGAGTAATCATCCATAGGGAATGGGTTCCCGAAGTCCATTTGTGCACCAGAGATACATCCTGGTTCTACTGCCAGAGGTCCCATAGACTTCCCAGGCCTCATAACTGAGACCCACGTTTAGGAGTCTGGGTCAGCCCTATGCTGGTTTCCCAGCCAGCAGTCTGGGGTCCATGAGCTCCCTGTTGTTCAGATAGCAGTTTCTGTGGTTTCTCCAACCTGTTCTTGACTACTTTGCCCATCACTTCTCCCTCTCTGCAAATGTATTCCAGGAGTTCAGCTCAGTGTTTAGCTGTGGGTGTCTGCTTCTGCTTCCATTACCTATTGGATGAAGGCTCTAGAATGTCATATAAGGATGTCATCAATCTCATTATAGAGGAAGGGCATTTAAGGTAGCCTCTCCATTATTGCTTAGATTGTTAGTTGGGGTCATCCTTGTAGGTCTCTGGACATTTCCCTAGTGCCAGATTTCTTTTTAAACCTATAATGACTACTGATGGGAGATGTTATTCTGTATATATGTTTCTCATACTGGTTAATAAAGCACTGTGGCCAATAGAAAACTAGATAGGCGGGGCTAGGAGACTAGAAGGAGGAAAGAGGAAGTGGTAGGAGTCGAGATGTAGCCCAGGGAAGAAGCAGGACGCCGGCCGCAGCTCCCCAATAAGACGACCACGTGGAAATACTTAGATAAGTAGAAATGGGTTAATAATTAAGACAGAGCTAGCCCATAAACAATAATGGTAACTGGCCAACAGGATTGTACCAAATACAGAGTCTCTGAGTGTTATTTGGGGCTGGCGCGGCTGTGGGCCCACGTGGCGGCAGGACCGGGAGGCCAGCGGGGAGACCTGCTGTAACAGACTACCTCTATTATTATATCTCTTTTCTTACTCTATTCTTCCCCTGACTCGATATTTCTGCTCCCTCATGTTCTCCTGTCCCCTCCTCTTCTCCCCTTCTCTTTCTCCTACCTTCCTCTTCCTTCCCTGCTGCTCCTAATTTGCTCAGAAGATCTTGTCCCTTTTCTCTTCTCTGTGGACCATGTATGTCTCTCTTAGGGTCCTCCTACTTTCCTAGCTTTTCTGGCAGTGTGAACTGTAGGCTGGCAATCCCTTGCTCTATGTCCAAAATCCATATATGAGTGAGTACATACCATATTTGTCTTTTTGTATCTGGGTTACCTCACTCAGGATGGTTTCTTCTGGTTTCATCCATTTGCCTGTGAATTTCAAGATTCCATTGTTATTCTAAAGAGTAGTACTCCATTGTGTAAGTGTACCATATTTTTTTCTTTATCAATTCTTCAGTTGAGGGGCATCTAGGTTGCTTCAAGATTCTTTCTATTACAAATAATGCTGCTGTGAACATATTGAACAGATGTCCTTGTTGCATAAATGTGGATCTTTTGGGTATATGCCTAAGAGTGGAATTACTGGATCTTGTGATAGACTGATTCCCATTTTCCTGAGGAATTGACATACTGATTTCCAAAGTGGCTGGATGAGTTTGCATTCCCACTAGCAGTGTAGGAGTGTTTCCCTTTCTCCACATCGTCTCCAGCATAAATTGTAATTGTTTTTTTGTTTTGTTTTGTTTTGCTTTTGTTTGTTTGTTTATTTTAGCCATTCTGACAGGAGTAAGATGGTATCTCAGAGTTGTTTTGATTTGCATTTTTCTGATGGCTGGGGATGTTGAGCACTTTCTTAAGTGCCATTCAGCCATTTTAGATTCCTCTTGAGAATTCTCTATTTAGTTGTGTACCCCACTTTTTAATTGGATTATTTGGTGTTTTAGTGACTACCTTATTTAGTTCTTAGTATATTTTGGAGATCAGCCATCTGTCAGATATGGAGGTGGTAAAAAACTTTTCCCATTCTGTGGGCTGCCATTTTGTCTTATTGCCTATGTCCTTTGCCTTACAGAAGCTTCTCAATTTCAAGAGGTCCCATTCATTAATTGTCTATCTCAGTGTCTGTGATACTGGTATTATGTTCAGGAAGCTGTCTCTTGTACCAATTCATTCAAAGGTACCTCCCACTTTCTCTTCTAAGAGGTTCGGTGTGGCTGGATTTATGTTGAGGTCTTTGATGCATTTGGACTTAAAAGTTTTGTGCATGGCAATAGATATGGATCTATCTGCAGTCTCCCACACACCATCATCCAGTTGTGCCAGAACCATTTGTTGAAGATGCTTTCTTTTTCCATTGTATAATTTTAGCTTCTTTGTCAAAAATCAGGTGTAGGTTAATATCAGGGTTTTCAATTCGATTCCATTGGTCTATCTGTCTATTTTTGTGCCGATACCAAGCTGTTTTATGTTGTTTGAATGTCCAACTCATCAGTATTTTGCCATGGCCACTGAGGAATTCTAATATAGTATATCAGGTATGGTTTGGTTTTTAGGTTTTGATTTTGTCTTTCGCCATTGTTAAAACATGTTTAACAAAGAACTAATTTTTGAAAATATTCATATTGAAACAAAATCCAGGCAGAGGGTTGTCACAGAACCAGTAGCAGCCTTTTGAAATGATGCCACACCCATGTCTAATGTAGCTATGTCCTCCTAGAAGATGCTGAGTCAAGACATTTTGTAGCACATGCCTGTAATCCCAGCATACCAGACTGGTGGATCTCTGTGAGTTTGAGTCCAGCCTGGTCTACAAAGTGAGTTCCAGAATACCTACAGCTATACAAGGAAGCTCACGCCCCCCCCCCAAAAAAGTGTAAGCATTTCTTCTAGCAAGGCTAACTCTTTATCCAGGAGGACTGTTTCAGTGTTAGGATTAAGGAATGAAAAATTCTTTGCAAGAAACACTTTATGTTGCCAGGTGTTGGTGGCAATACCTTTAATCCCAGCACTCAGGATAGAGCTAGTTCCAGGACAATACGGAGAAACCATAAACCATGTCTCGAAAAACCAAAAAAACCAAAAAAAAAAAAAAAAAAAAGGAAAGAAAAGAAAGAAGAAAGAAAAGAACATGTGGTGCTATTATTGATTTTTTATTGCTAGTTTATTAGATTATTTTTCTGACAAAGTTGTACATTCCCTTTTGATATAAGTCTTTCACATACTGAACATTCCCTTAGATGCCTTAGGTGTCATTCTTTCGTGTGTATGGTATGTTTGTGTATTTGTGTGTGTGTTTTCTGTGTATTTTTTATATGTGGGTTTTGTGTATGTGTATGTATTATGTGTGTGTGTGTTTTATTTGTATGTGTGTTATAGAAAGATTAAAATAAAAATAGAGGGGAAATGGGGAATGAAGAAGTGAAGTTTATATTCTCAGTAAATTAAAACTTTCATCTTCAAGAATACCTCAATAGCTTCAGATTTTAAATGCCTACTTTGAGTTTTTATCAATTAGGCTAAACAATTTGCTTTGAGTTAGCACATTTATGTATAATCAGACTCTTCTTAATGAAGACAATTAATTCCTATGATGTGCTTCTTCGACAGCAACTTTGATAGCTAACAACGAATCAAAAGCACAGAGAGTTGCTGTCTGCAATATCAGAGAAAAGGGAAATTGTGGGAAATGAATTCTTTAATGCACTAAGAATCTGCAAAACATGTACCCAGAGATTCTGAGGGGGAAGTCAGAAAGGCATGGTTTAAAAACAATGTTGAAAAGTAAAGAAAATTCCTAGAGCAACAGCTCATACAAGGGGAAGACCAGCTGATGGCTGTTTCTCCAAAAACAAAAAAAAAAAAAAAAAAAAAAAACAAACAAAAAAAAAACATACAATATAGTAAAAAAAAGTATCCAAATTACTATACTTCAGTAGTGTTTAAGATGACTACCATAAAAATGCTGATAGGAATTTCCCATTCTTGAAAGCACATCTTCTACAAAGTAGAACAAGGTACAAGCCTAGTCTCCAAAGACAGTAAATAATTCACCCATACTTCTTTGGTTGTCTGCTCTAAGTATCTTCCAGTCTCCCAACACCCATAATTAAAGTATTGGATCTCCAGAGGACATGTCCTTAAACATGACCTTGCCTGACTAGCACAGTTTGATGCTACATAGATTGGGACTTTCTTCCACTCAGGCAATTAATTTCTTCCCAGGACATTTTTTTCAGGCATAGAAGAACACATGGCTTGGTTGGTTTTATACAGGGAAGAAATATGAATATAGGAGCCATAAGCAGGTACTTTTTCCTATGTACTTTGGAAGTCTGTGGTGGTTTGAATAGGTATGACCTCCATAGACGCATGCATTTGAATGCTTGGCCTATAGAGAATGGCACTATTAGGAGATGTGACCTCATTGAAGTAGGTGTGGCCTTGTTGGAGGAAATGTGTCACTATGAGAGTGGGCTTTGAGGTCTTATGTGCTCAGACCATGCCCAGTGAGACATTTCACTTCCTGTTGCCTATGGATCAAGATGTACAACTCTCAGACCTTTCTCTAGCACCATGTCTGCTTCTCACTATGACGATACTAGACTAAACCTCTGAAACTGTAGCCATCCCCAATTAAATGTTTTTCTTTATAAGAGTTGCCATGGGCATGGTGTCTCCTCACAACAATAGAAGCCCTAACAAAACAGGATCTCTGTCAGAAGAATAAGGAGGAGGGATGTAAAGAGGAAGCAACAGTTCCAGGGAGTAAGGGAAACTTAAAACTTCACCATGAATTTCAGTTCCTAGGGGTTAGCTGCAACCTTTAGTCTAAGAGATCATTTTTAAAAAGTATTGCTACCTCTATTGAGTGTATGATTTCCACTAGTTTTTATTTTGAAAATTTCAATCATACAAAATTGGTACTAGTTAGCTATTAGAACTAGATGAGTTGATGCAGTGTGGGTGGGGTAGAGCATCAACAACTCTCATGATTGTTCCCAACACAAGAAATTTCAGCCTGCACATACATGACAGGAAAATGATGCAAAATAAAGAATAACAGAAAAAACATCTTAGAAGCAGTTGCAGATTAAAAGGTACTCTTCATTTAGAGAACTATCCAACAGATGCCTGATTTCTCAATAGAAACACTGCAGCCACAAAGCAATGGACTGGCAATCTTAAAGTTATGAAAGAGAACTATGCCAACCTAGAATTCTAAGTCCCAGTGACATTCTCTAAAATTAAGGTAAAGACCTGTTCAAATAAATGGTAGCAAATCAAAGTTTTGAGCTTGTTTGCTCTAGAGTGGGAGTATGCAGAGAAAAGAAAGGAGGAAGAAATGAGGGGAAAAAGGAGATTTCATCATTACAGAGGGCCAGAAAATACATGTGGGAGGATTTTCAGATTGACACAGTGCTCTCACACACATTGCCCAATATGGGAGGAGCTGAGTATCTACACTAAAAAAAAAAAAAAAACTAAAATTAAGTTTGCCTTACCCATCGAACATTTTCATACTCACAATGTTTCTCAATATATTCAAGACTCTAAATCTAACTTCCAACTTATTAACTATTCTCTACATAGAAAGCAAGTGAGAAGAGAATCAGACAAACTAATTAATGTGGAAACAATTGCACAAGCTGAAAATAAACTGCCTTCTTTACTGCTGTCTGCCCAGAGTCTTCTTAAACTTGACATCATTTTAAAATTTTCAAGATTGGAAAGGATTCAAAACCCAAAAGTTGTAATAGTCCAAGTCAATGGGCAAATGACAAGATCTTTATTCTGGTAGACACTTGTAAAACACAAGATGTAATTTGGATAACTATTACAGTTTATTGAATTACCCTGTTAATTTTCTGGAGTGTGATAAGGGTAATTGATGTAGGAGAGTAGATTTGTACTGAAATCCTTGGATTAAGGAGTTACAGTGTCTAAAATGTACTTTCAGGAAGTCCAGCAAAAAAAAAAAAAATGAGAAAGGGGAAGAGAAACAGAAAATGTGTGTCAACTTTCAGAATTTGAAGGAATATGTGGAAAGTTGTTTTATTATTCTATTGTAAAGTAGGCCCACCAGAGACCACCACACAGACACCCTTAAAAATGAAAAGAAAGTCTTTATTGCTGGCTGCTGGCTGCTGGCTGCTGGCTGTGAGGGGAACATGACCAAATTAAGCATCCCCAAGCATTACAGCCCTTTCTCTTTGTCTTTTACACACACACACACACACACACACACACACACACACACACACACGCACGCATGTGCACACACACAACCCTAATCATCACATTCCAGGTAGCAAGAAACAGAACTTATAGAAGCCTCAAAACAAGGTTAATACATTTAGAAAGCTTCCTAAAACTATGCATAGGCCTGTCTTCTCATTTTGACAAGTGTTGGAGCCTATGTGCTGGATTTTGAGGACAAAATTGTGCCTCTAACATGCTGCCAATTGTATTAAGGTCTGGGGGGGGGTCTGTTATATTCCCTGCTGGTTCTATGGGAATGAGTGAAATATTAGATTCATCTTGGGGCAGAGGGTTATATCATCTCCTCAGCACTAATAATTTAACAGAATATTCTCTCTGCTTTACAGAATTGGGTAGTCAGCTGAGTCTTATAGTGAGAGTTAGAAGCAAATGGATTGTTGGTTCAGGAAAGGCCAAAAGTAGTTAACCGGGGAACCAGAAGAATAAGTATTGATACCAGTTGTCATATTCTTGGTGTATCTTTTCTCATTTTTAAGGTTATTCCTGACCATGGCTAAATTTCATCTAATTACCCCGACTGGTTGCCATAGTAACAACAAGTTTCTCTCAGTTCCATAAGCGCATCTCCTTGTCTCATAAAGAAGTCCAGTTCCCTGCAATTCTAAAGAACAACATTGGGTAAGAGTATACCTGGATTTCCCAGACAGGAAAGAGAATCCTTCAGATGGCCTAGATCTATGTCTTCTTGAGAACTGAATTCTTTTTTTAATAATTTATTATTTTTTCTTATTTTACATATCGATCCTAGTTCCCTCTCCCACAAAATCCTCCCATGGCCCCTGATCCCTCCTTAAATCCATAGGGAGGGTGAGGCCTTCTAAGAAGGATTATCAAAATCTGTCAAGTCATTTGGAGCAGGGACTAGGCCCTCCCTCCTGTCTCTAGATTAAAGGAGAATCCCTCCATGGGGAATGTGCTCCCAAAGTCCTTTCGTGCACCAGGAATACATTCTGGTTCCACTGTCACAGGTCCTGTAGACTGCCCAGGCCTTCTAATTCAGAACAATGTTCAAGGGATCACCAGCCTACAATTCATACCACCTGAGAAACTAGGATACAAGGAGGAACCTAAGATATTCATACAAGGTCCCTCACAGAAGGGGAAAGGATACAAGATCTCCTGAGCATATTGGGAGCAGGGAGGTGGGGGTGGCAGTGAGGGGAGAGATTTAGGAGAAAGAGAAGGGGAGGGGAGGAGAATATGTGGGACCAGGAAGATTGAGTCAGGGGACCACTAGGGGAGAGCAAGAAAAGAGATACCACAATAGAGGGAGCCATTATAGTTTTAAACAGAAAACTGACTCTAGAGAAATGTCCAGAGACCTATAAGGATGACCCCAACTAACAATCTGAGCAACCGTGGAGAGGCTACCTTAAATGCCCTTCCCTGATAATGGAATTGATAACTAACTTATATGCCATACCAGAACCTTCATGAAGAAGCTAATGGAAACAGAGAACTAAATTCTTTAAAATTTTTATTCCCTGATCTTAGAGCTGAAATTCCAATCACATCAGAGCCCCTGTGCCTGCCCACAATGGTGAGCAAGAGGAGGTTGAGTATCGGAAATCCCAGGGTCTAGATTAAGTGGGTCCTTCCCTTGTCTCTAGTATAGATGGACACCTGTGAAATAGCACACATGAGGATACAAAGGGGTGGACAAACAATTCAGAAGATGTGCACTTGGTTAAGTCATTAGTGCAAGCAAACCAAGGAGTCTCTGAAGCCTGGAAGTGCTTAGAAATGGGCCCTTAGGAGTAGAAGTAGAAGGTTGGCCCAATTTTCACTGGTCTCAAGGACATACTCAGTTAAGGTTTCCTAGAGTTAACCTGTTATGTGGGTCTACAGGGAACTGCATAGGAGGGATAATCTAGGAGAATCTTGGTAACATTAAGCAGGTATCTTTCCCTTGTAGGTACTCCAGGATGAGCTTAGGTTAATATCACTTACAATTGCCAGTATTAGAAGTGTAGCTTATGGTTTGATTAATTCTAATTAATGGGGGTTATGGGCCTTTCCCATGGAGAAACAACAAAGACAAAATAAGGCACTCATAGTCCTATGGTCCATGTCAATATTATCTTTAGCTGGTTGTAGTAATGACACATCTATCATCCTTGTTAGCCTCTTTTAACTGGGTGTGGTAGATTCACAGGATGACACCATAAACTTTCACTATTGTATGGGTGGTGAGGATCACAGGATATGTGCCTTTCCAGGATCCAAGTCAGATCCTCTTTACTCACATACAGTCACCAGGCTGGAATCTGTGGACAAACTTAGACAGCAGCAAGAGTGCCACTATGTGATGAGTATCCCTCTGAGCTTGTCACAGAGCCTGTCAGTACATAAGGGGGGAATGATTAGTTATCTCTGCCTTTTCAATACCTCTTAGTTTATGAATGAGGGGGAGAGCCTCCCAACATAATTTCAAGTGGGGTAAAACCTTCCCAGTATGGGGTGTACCTGACCTTTAGGAGGCAAATGGTAGAAGGTTGATCTAGTTTTTACTAATCTCAAGGACATACTCAGTTAAAGTTTCCATCAACGTCTTATTCGTCCATTCTACCTATACTAAGCTTTTTAACCTGTAGGCACAATGTACTTTCCAATCAACATTTAGGACCTTTGCCAGATTTGGGGAAACTGGCTGTGAAAGACAGGCCATTGTTGAACCCCAGGGAGATGGGCAACTCAAACTTAAAAGTCAAGCCTTGGAGGACTTCCTTGGTGACCAGTTAGATTATTTCCATTCCAGCAGGATAGGCTCCCTCATATCTAGAGCTGCCTATGAAAACTAACATTCATACCCAAGAACCATCAGTTTGATCCTTTTAAATTCCCCTCCTCAGTGTTCTCTCAGTATACTTCTTAGGTTCAGATTCTTTCTATGGCCTCTCTTCCTCCTTTGGAGTTCACTAATGCATAAGTGGTATACCTGGATACAATTCAACAATATTGTCCAGTTAAGATATGTAATATCTAGAACTGAGTAACTCAGCAGTTTGGGGTGTCAGATGAGTGGCCTGGTGGAAGTTGGTGATAATTTGTCTTCCAAGAGTAGCAGGTAGTACAGGTCTCCCATCCAGCAAGAACCTCCATCCATTTGCCTCTTACTTGGCATATTCCCTTTGCGCCCACTTGGTTTCTTCTTGTATGTAGTTTAGATGCTGGAGCAATTCGGGTTCAGGCAGAATAAAGAAGCTATAAAGAGGCTCCCAAGTGGTCAAGTCAGCTGCCCAATTTTCTTGATCTTCCAGGGAATTTTTTTTTCCATAGCATTTTGCAGCCATGTGGCCTCTAGCGGGACAATGATTTCTTTGTTTTTTTGTTTGTTTGTTTGTTTGTTTGTTTGTTTGTTTGTTTTCCAGCCCAGGTAGGGATCACCCATTCTTAATAGAGGGCCCCATTGGCATAGTCTGTGGCAGATGCATTCTATCCATGTATACAGCAATGGCTTTCTTCTTACCCCAATGAAGTGTCCAGGTTAACACCTTGAACTCAGCTGAGGAGCTGGACACATACTATACTGTCCAAGGTGGAAACTGTGATCACAGCATACCTGATTCTACCTTGATCAAAATGACTCCCACCAATTTGTATGTATGTATGTATATATATATATATATATATATATATATATATATATATATATATATCACTCCCTCCACTTCTTGTAGTGGGACATCTGTTAGGTCAGGTCTGATAGATTGGACTACATCATTCACCTCCAGGCAATCATGTAGGGGCTCTGGTGGGTTATTGTTTGGCAGCAGGCTGGCTGAGTTGATGGCTGAAGTTTTTACAGAGTCAGATAAGAGGTTGGTTCCAAAGCATTTGATAATGCCTTATTTAGGCGCTGGATATCTATCACTCTAGGATTCTCCTCAGAAGGACCACCACAGTGTACAGAGTTCCTGGTCCCAGAGGTCAGCTTGTCAGCTTCTTTCGTTAGCTTAACTATAGTAGTAATTGCCTGCAACAAGCCAAACAACTGGCAGAAAAAGGATCTACAGGTATCTTAAAGCTTGAGATATTCTTCCAACAGGGAGTGGGTCACAAGAATATGGGTTGGGCTAAACTACTCTAAGTAAGGTGAGTGGTGACCTCCCTGAAGGATATGGTGGCTATGGTTGTTGTAATAAGTCTCTCCCAATTAGGGAATAGGGCAGTATGACATGACTAAGAAGAGGTAGATCACAGTACCTTGTTCCAAGTCTACCATCTGAGAGGTCATCCAGGACCAGAGAGCCATCTGTCCAATTGTCCCTTCTTGTACAGCTATCAATGGAGACATCACTGGCCTTAGTGGCTCCATCAGGACTGAGTGGGCCACTCCCAAGTGGGCTCTTGGGGGTTCATTGGAATGGAGCTCTGGCCCTGTTAGTCCTTGCCCAATGATAGGGATTCCTTCTTCCCTCTTCTGATTGGGCATTCATCCTTCCAGTGTCCTTCATATTTACAATAAGCACATTAGTCCTTCTCTAGTCTCTTCTGTTCCTGATGTCTCTGGCTTCTCCCTCTGGGATGCCTTTTATTAGTCTCTGTGAGCACTGCTATTACTGTTCAGGTCAACTTTTTGTTCTGCTTTTCTTCTATCTAGTCACAGTTACTGTAAATCCCAATAACTGGGACCTATTCATACCCTCAAACCCTTCTAACTTCTGAAGTTCCTACTATCTGGGTACAATTACATAAGATAGCAAAGTTGATTATTCTCTGGTTTTCTGGTGCATCAGAGTCAATGGTATGCCTCACAGAGGTACTCCAGGAATCAGTTGGCAATTCTTGGAACTCTTATATCACTTCATTCATGTTAGACAGATTGGTAGATTTTCTATCAGCTTCCTCAAACCTCCTAAAAGGCCCTGGTGAGAACTGTTCAGAGCCTCCTTACCATGATCAGTATTAGGGCCCCAGTCAGGTGGAAAGAAAAGAAAATCTAATGTATTCTAGTTCTAGTTCTAGTCCTCAAGCAATCTTCCACCCAGGTTGAGGCTGTCTTTCCTAGTCAAGCCAGGCTCTGCCCTGCTCCTCAGCAATGAAGAATGTGGTCAGGAGTGTAAGTCTCAAGAAGACAAATGAGAGTCTGAGCTTTTTTCAGAGAATGGGGAGTTCTAGGTTTTCAATTTATACAGGTCATTGGTTGAAAGGGGTAGAGAGGGAGTTTTCAAGTCTTGGACCCATTGGAACTTCTCCCTTGGGTGCTACTTTTGTCTCCATAGCCAGAACCACTCTGCATGTGTGGATGGGGAAGGGTCCCCAGTAGAAGAAACTACCACTCCCCCTGCTGTGTCCATGGAAACTATTTCCCATTCCCCAAGTGCAGCCAGAGGACTTACTGGGACAAAGGGGGAAAGTCAACTTTTTTCAATGGAGCTGAGAGATCAGACAATGCTTTGACTTTCTCTGGCTGACCTTGCCAAACCAAGAGGCGGACATCTCAGTGTACACAACCCCTAGGAACTGTTCATTTTCCATGATACCAATCCAGAGGGGATCCATGACCCCCCAATGCCCTGGCGTCTTAGTCTCTAGGGATCTTGCTGGCACTTCCAGAATGCTGCTAGATATACCCTACCAGATACCACCACCACAGATACTCATATCCAAAAAAGAAGTCTTCATTTCTGGCTTTGTGCCAGAAATATATGGAGAACTTGTTGATATCTATAGGCTCAAGCCTTTTACCCCTTTATCACACACACACACACACACACACACACACACACACACACACACACACACCACACAAAACACATCCTGATTGTTATACTTCAATTAGCAAGAATCAGAACTACAAAAGCCAAAGCAACGAGGCTGTATACCTAGGGATTTTCCTGAACTATGGACTAGGTCTTTGATAGATTAGGTCTTTGTACCCATTTTGGCAGGTTTGGGGGCCTACATGCTTGGTTTTAAAGTCAGAATAGTGACTCTTACATGACATCAGTTGTGCTAAGGTCTGGGGGTCTAGGGGCCTGTTACATTTCACATATATTTACTCATTTCTAGTTGAAAAATAAAGAAATAGTTTTTGTAAATCCTTACCTAAAGAAATTTAACCATGAGTATAAGTACTTAATAGGCAGGTCTTTGTCTGTAGTGACATAACTTAATGCAAAGTAACTAAAGGTCCCTCTTGCAAGTAAAATACATGTGATCTCATCATCTGTTTCAGGATACAGACACTTGGAGTTTTCTGGCTCATCCCTTGGCTTTGACTCTTAGGTAAGGTTAAATAGACCATGTGCACTATTCAAAGTCTCCCCTTTACAACTTTCCTGCTCAAAACCTCTGTCAAAAAGTAAGTGGCTCTTCTCAATAGTCACAGCAGAAGTCCTCAGATCAGCTTCAATATTAGACCTAATCTCTGCATAAACCATAAATCAGCCAGTTCTAAGATATATATGTCTATCGTTGGAATCATGGTGGCTACCAACTATACTGATCAAAATGATGAAAGGCTGTTAATTAAAGATCACTAGAAAGAAGGCCAGATCTTATCACCAAAAATGAGTGGGAGAGTAGTAGGAGACAGATAGCAAAAGGAGGCAGACAAAATAACCAACCATAGACTCCGCTTTCTTCTGTGGGGCTATGTAATACATAAACCTAGTCTCCAGAGGACTTGGAAGGAAATATTAACATCATTTACAATGAAGGAACAGAAGAAGGAAGGCTGAAATTAGATATTATGTCAAATAGGAGATTTTTAACTATAAAACATTTTTCTGAGGGAGAAAAAAAGGTATGTGACAAAAGGGGTTCATAGAGCAGGGGTGTCTAAGTCATTCACATATGAAGTACTCTTTACTTCATTATATCACTGTCCCATCCAAAGTCATCTGGTTGTCAAGCATATACTCCACACACACTCATTTCGGATGCACAACTGACAGCTCTTTAGGGAACATCTCTCTTGTGGTCCATGCAGAACACTCACATATCACTGGTACCTGAATGTCCAGTGGTGCCATATAAAGCCAGGAAGTGGTATTTCTCTGCTCAGCTACACTTGCAACTTCCTTACCAATATTGCAGAATGTTTCTTCTCCTGCCAGTTCCCACAGTCTCAAAAAACCACACAGAGTCTATATTAATTATTAAACTGTTGGACAATGGCTTGAGCTTCTTATTGGCTAGCTCTGTCTTAACCCATTCTATTCTATTAACCCATTTCTATTTTGTTATTTTACAGTTCTACTTGTTGCCTTATAATACAAATTTTAATATCATAGTCATTTCATGTCGATTCAGTTTAGACATTTTAATTTAGACTATGTCTGTCTAGCCTTCTATATTATTTCATGTTCCATAATTTGCATAGACACTACATCAGGGGAAATGGATTCACTAGGTAAGGGTTGCTTCCAGAGTCTTTCCCCTCAGAGAACTGATTCTTTAACTTAAGTCATGTGAAAGTGCAGGCTGAACATTCTATAACACAGATCTCCTGGCTGGAGACACCCCTCAGAAGAAGCAATCAGGAGGTATTTAAAGGGAACCTAGCTCATACTGGTGCATGAGCTAGTCCTTTATCCTGTGAAGGTTCTGGCCTCTTGTAAGAAAATGAAGTATTGATTTTAAACACGGAGATTCTCCAGCTCTTGTTCTAATTGACCAAAGACACTTCTATTGAGTTATTCCGTGGAAATCAAGGGGCCATATAGATCTTGGCAGTGTGCACACAAAGACTGGAATGAAGATACTATAGGTCAATGCTCAGCAGTCTGCTGCTCTTTTGGATATTTTGATTTCCCATTTGGAATTGTTTTCATTAATAAGTGGGTGTTTAGACTGACTAGTTCTCACATTCCCCTCTGGCTTTCTTTGAAAGGGGCCAGATATTAGTGTGTTGAGAAAATTCTAAAAGTCTGGATGGAAAACAGAGACAGTTTCTTTCCTTGTGCCTGAGTGTTCAATACAAAGACTAGAAAAATGCATTCTTGGCACATCAGAATCTGAGTTTACATTTTTGTGAACACAACCTCATCACAGAGGCTGAGGTGGACTGACACAATTGGCTTTGAGCCAATGTGGGGCCTATTCAAAGAGCAAATATTAAGCCCTCTGGTTTCCCATTGCCAATGAGAACACAATTCCTGCCAAAGTGCTTGTGTACATATCTTGGAGCCAATCAGTAAGTCCACCTCCTGTCCTTTAGGTGGTCCATGAACCAACATGTAGCTTAGTCAATGCCTTGAGAGAATGCCATTTCAAATGAGTGGATATCACCAGAGTTTTCTCAGCTATAGGAGGGAGGTAGTAACACATATGGAAGAACACCAGCTTTCTTCTATTGTTACTTCCCTTGCAGATGCTGAGAAACTTCTAGAGAAGAACATTCATTAGATTATCTTCTTGCTGATTGGCTAATGCCTTTGGGAATTCTTTTGTTCATAACTCTATACCTTCCTCTGATATTAAGACTGCCTCAGGTTTGGTAACATCGTGTTCTACTGATAATGCTCTGTATAGACAGGCCAGCCAGCTTGGTATCCTAGGAGACATTAGGCACCTGAGCTGAGGATCACCTGGCAAGGCTGGCCCAGGTATAAGTCCCGGAACACACTGAAGCTGAACTCCCTAATAAAATGCTGCCACTCTGTACCCTGGCATGATGAAGAAAACCTCTGAAGCTCTGAGAATGGATGAACCTCTTTAATGATGCCCTACTGAAACTTCTTCAATTGGGCAAAAAGGAATGTAGGAATAACAGTTAATATAGCTATATGCCTTTATAGCATCTTCAAAATCAAGCATAGGTGATCTAGCATCCACTAGTTTTTTTGGAATGACAGATTATTAGCTATCTCTTGCTTTTTTTTTTCTTATGTCTCCCACCAATACTGAGACACAAAGGAATTTAACATCCCATTAGACTTTCTGGGTCCTACTAAATCAGATCCTCCAAAATTTTACTGTGGGGCATTGATAATCTTTCCAATACAATGTGGAGGACTGAAGAGACACTAGTTGCTCTTGCAGAAAATTTGGTTCCCAGCCTCCACACAGGGCAGCTCACCACCACCTGCCACTCCATCTCCAGGTAATCAAGGATCCTCTCCTAGACTTTAAGGAATACTCGCACACACACACACACACACACACACACACACACACCAGAGAGAGAGAGAGAGAGAGAGAGAGAGAGAGAGAGATAAAATTCTTAAATATTTTCTATGAGCTTATGATTTTAAAAATGAAAGACTTTCAAAGAAACAAGTTGTATATCATGAACCAGAATTTGTATTTTCACTGAGGATAGCAACTGTGACTTCAGATTGTTGGGGATAAGTAGAAGCTGTTCAAGAAGGCATTATTCTCAGATCTAGAAATATTTAATTTGACTTTTAAAAAACTATCAAACCATTAGAGTCCATGCCTCTCCCCTCCCCCTTGCATTTGCTCTTTCTAACCACCATATCACCAGTGTCTGGCATGTAGCCCAAGGTCTATAAATACTTATTGATTGGTTTCACTACAGACCAGTTACTTCATTATAAAAGGGTTTGCTCTCCAAGGATTCATTAATGCCAGTATCCGTGCATATGTGACTGAACAGTTAAACATGGACAATGCATTCTATATACTTTTATTTCTGTTCTTAGAATACTACTGCTGTGCAGTACATTTTTCAAGAGTTAAAATTTAAGAGAATTTTTGCATAAATGTCATTTAAATACACAATCCAATTAGTGCATTAAAAGCTGACAGAGTTTTGCTAAAAATCACCATTTGTCATGTATTCTGTGCCCTGATATTATCCCTACAGATATATAAGGCTAAAAAAAGGCCACCTATTACTGTAGAGATGTATCTAGAAAATCTCTCAGGCTGCCTGTAATCATCTCCATTATGTATAATGACCATTTTGATAATAGTCTTTAGAAGAGGTAATGGCCCAGCTGAACGGTTATTACCTGTCTGTTCATGCTGGAAGCAAGATGCAGAAGCCAGAGGGGACAGTCAAATGGTCCTTGTGGTGTATTCTGAGGAAATAAGAAATATTTAACAGAACGCAAGACACAGACAAGCGAGCGCCTTTTGCAGCAGAACCAGCCGCCTCTGCCACAGCCTCTGTGAATTTCATAATTTAAAGCAAATGCTCCAATAACAGATCTGCTCTTAGACTTCAGACCAATTTCATCCAGAGCATCACTACCTTGTCTATTAAGAGGAAAGGGAAAAGACAACTGAATGTTATCATATTCCTTCCTATGTCATTGTTAGGGAATAAGCTGATAGCAATGGGGACTCCCGAGGTTGCACAGTTGACTGCTACTAACCAGCCTTCAAAAGGGGGCATGGTTCTTGGGCCATAGTGAGGAGAGGTCATGGCTCCAGCATCCCAGTCATACCTACACTCAGAAAACGTGTGCTACCTCCAGAATGGACAATTTCTCCACAGATGTTGCAGTGTCGTGCTCATGAGAAAAAAGTCATGATCTATCTCTTTGGAGAAAATCACATTTTATGAAGCTTAGAAAAGGCTCCCTTTATCTCTACTTAAGTCAACTTGATGCTTCCCCTGAAATACAGGAGGAAATAAGTATTCCTGGAGCTATAACATAAGTTTTTAATATGAAGAATTATTAAAGCAGACTTTTAAAGTTGAGAATATGGTCGCAAGTTGTCCAAGTTGTCCACAGATACTGGGGCGCTGAGTCCCTGGGCAAATATGACCAGAAAACTCCAAGTAACTTCATTGTAAGCAGAAACATGCTTGTTTGATGGTAGGGGCTTTTAGTGATTCTTCAATAGGTGTTGGATAACACTGAAGGATACCACACCCTTCCCCTGCCCCAAAGCATTTATTTAAGGATATTGGACCTATTTATAAAACATATCTGTGGAAGTTCTGTCAATGATAATATCTACAACATTATGCATAACATACACTAACTAGTCATGCCTAATGACATTTAAATTATCTTAAATTAAATTAAAAGTCCAGGACCTCAATTTTATTAACCAACAAAGTGTCCATTTTGTTACAGTGGCTAGTGGCTACTCTCTGAGATTCTGAAGATTTAGAAATTTCTATCATTGCAGAAATTTTTATTGGGCAAAGTTACTCTCAAAAATAGGTAAAAATATAATATAGCATATTATATTTAAAGTGTAGGATTTTAATCTCACAACTAACATTTGTTATAACATGCACACTCATTATCACAATGGGTTTTCTTGCACAAAAATCAAACTGGGAAATGTAGCAGAGCCATAATGCCCAGATCCTCCCCAAATCACAAAACAGTGATCCATAGAAACAAAATCTAAGTGACTTAGAACTCTGAGACAACTTGGAAGGGTCTGAAATTGAAGAGACACCTAAGAATAGCTTAATGGTAAAAACAAAGAAAAGTTGATAATAAAAAGTGTTAAGAAATGTTTGAGTCACAAATATTAAAATCCACATAGATCTGTTCCAACCAATAGGTGATCCACAACTGATGGGGAATGTTCTTCTGTATATATGTTTGTCTTATTGGTTGATGAATAAAACATGGATTGTCCAGGCAGGAAGTGACGTAGCATGGCAAATACTGCCACTAGCTAACCATAGAGGTCTGGAGGTCTGTACAGACAGGCAGGAAGTGATGTGGCTGAGCAGAATCAGAATATAAGCAGGGACAAACAGGAAATCACTCCCTTCTCTGCAGAGATGTAGCAGGCAAAGGAGATGCAGGTCCACCATTCCCAGTAAGCCAAGACCACATGGAAATATTTAGATTGATAGAAATGGGTTAATATTTAAGACAGAGATAGCCAATAAGAAATGCTAGTAACTAGCCAACAGTTTCATAATTAATACAGAGTTTCTGTGTGTTATTTGGGGCTGATGTGGCTCTGGGACCAGGCTGGCAGGAAACTGCTCATAACACACAACTGAAGTGTTCTTTGTGTGAATATTGCTTTTTTAAAAAATATAATTTAGGACATATTCATATTGATCTCTACTGGTCCAAGGAGAGAGAAATGCTCTAAATTACAGAATACTCAACATAGTGTTTGGCACACAGCAAGGTAGTTAAGTAAGATGTGAAGAAAAAATTCAATGCAAAACAAAAAACAGTTTTAATCATGTCAGGAAATAAATGTTCTTCAAGAACATAATATAAAAGAATCATTAGATTTGGATTATACTCTTAAAAGTTAAGTTGTGCAAAAATAAAAGTTATTTAGCAACAATACAATGCTAATTGTAAAGAAGTATAAAGTATATAGATATTCAAATGAGATTAAAATCCCTTCAAAGAAGATGAGGAACAGAATTCCAGTGATTACTGGAGATGAAGGAGCAAAGGAATGTATGTTTCAGGAAAACTCGGAAACAATTACTCTAATAAATCTTAAATTTCAACCCTGTGGTGTCTGCTCCAATTATCTTTGTTTTCTCAGATCTAACAATAATGAAAATCCACATTTCACCCACTGGTCAGGAACTGACTGTGTCTGTGGCTTCTAAGAATAGACCAGAACCTGGACAAGTAAAATCTATATTCTTCTTTGAAGAAATAGGCATGGAATCTACCAAATAACAGTGGCTATAAATCTCTAGCTATGGGAGTTGGAATTTTGATCTACAGACATTTTCTCTTTCCCAAGATTGACACTTTACTGCACAAAATCAAGACTTTGTAAGATTCCACATTCAGCTGTTCAGTATAGTGTAAAGAATAAATACATCACTGTTAGTAAAACCACAGGAAGAGTGATTGATTGGGGTGTTAACTTACATATCTTTCACAAATGTAAATGGTGAAACTAGAAATGCCCCCAAATAAGTAAACATTAACCAAGTAAGACATGTTATAAATGTCCTGTCTACAGAGTTTTTGAGCTCAAGCTTCCATGACAGACGTCCACTAGAACCTGAATGTAGACCAAGTCAAGATTTCTAGAAACCAAACCACATACAGAGCAGTTCTTTGTCAGGATCAAATACAGATCAAACAAGAAAATCTGTTCTTCTGAGGCAAAACATGTTCATATATAAGATTGGAAATATTAGCATAGAAGAAAATTAATATTTAAACAGTAAGTTTTAAGTGCAAATCAGTATCCTCACACAGATTGTCTAAATTAACATGATATAACAACTAAATTATGCTTTTTTTGAGAAGTGTAATTCTATAATTAAGAGAAAGATAATAGACAGCTGAGAAGAGCTACAAGATGATTCATTCTTATGTTGGTCATGTGTCACCATAAGCCATAAAGCACATGGCCTCCTGTGCAAATGAATTTAGCTCAGACTGGCAGCATTTCTCCAGACATGACATGCATAGGAACTTGACTAAGTCACAGCATCAAAGATACAGTAGTCTCTTAGCTCGAAGTCCATCAGAACACTCAAGTGTCTGCCACTTCTCTTTGATTTCTGTTTGACCTCACATACTGAACTTGGGTTCACTCACACATACAATTTTGATTTCTAATTTATGCATTCTGTTATTTTAGCAATTTAATATATGTCTGAAATACCAAACTCAGGGCAAACAAACTTTTTGTTCCAAGTTTGACACTGTTATTTATATGTGTGCATGATGTATAATAATAATATATAGTATATATTATAGTAAATGTAGATAATTTATTAAATGTAATATACATAATTTATGGCACAATTCAGTGTGAAACTTGGATCAAAAAGTTTATTTTTATTTTATAGGTATATATATATATATATATATTTAAGCTATATATACATAATTATTCAAAAGTATTCTCTGTGTTCTCATTTTCAATTGCTATAACAAATTAGCAATGAATTTCATAAAGAAAAGAGGTTTTTTTTAACTCGTAGTTTAGGAGGCTGGCAGCCCAATGTTGGCTGACCCCATGTGCTTGCCAATGATACAGACACATTTAGCTGCATCACAAACGATAGAGGAGACATGGGAAAAACACATGCAGAAGCATTTAACTGCGTCGTGCTCCCTGGATTAGCTACTTTTCAGTTGCTGTCATAAAAAACACCATAATCAAGGCAACCTATATAAGAAAGGTTTTATTTCCGGCTCATAGTTTCAGAGAATATTAATTCATCATTGTAGCAAAGTGCGGCAGCAAAAAGCAGGTGCGGTAACGTGAACTGGATGATGAGAGCTCACATTTGAACCTTGAACCAGAAGCAGGGAGCCAATGGGAATTAGGCTAGGCTTTTAAATCTCAAAGCCTGCCCCTCTGTGATATACTCCTTCCAGGAATCCTGAATTTCCTAGAGCTCCCCAAATAGCACTGCCAACTGGGGACCAAGTGTTTTAAACACCAGAGATTATGGGGGACATTTCCCATTCAAATCACTAAATTTCCTTCCCAGGACCCCAAAGCTTCATTATCATATCATAATACAAAATGCATTTAGTTCCACTTTAAAGGGCCCTGAAGTCTCACACAATCGGAACACTGCTTAAAAGTTTAACGTCTCTTCTGAGATTCAAGGCAATCTCTTAATTGTAACCTTTATTTAAAAAAAAAAAAGCAAATTACATAATTCTAAAACACAATGGCACATAATGTATAATTCCAAAATAGAAGAATGGGGCAATAGTGACCAAAGCAAGGCTAAAGGTCTACAGGACAAACACCAAATCTCATACCCTGTAATTTCACAGACGGTGTCTAGGGTATAAGACTTTGACATTGCTACATGCAACAGCTCTCTCTCTCTCTCTCTCTCTCTCTCTCTCTCTCTCTCTCTCTCTCTCTCTCTCTCTCTCTCTTCTCTCTCCTCTCTCCTTTCTCATCACCATACAAGGGCTACATTTCCTATATAGTGTTGTCTTCTCCAACATCTAACCATCTCCAACACAATCCAGGCTTCACATTCATAGACTCACACACACATTGGTCTTTCAGGGCCTTCTTCATGCCAGGACTCCCTTACCACACACTACCTAGCTTCAGAAGCTCTCTGAAACTGTAGATAAAAATCTATGACCCCTCTTCATTCTTCTAAAACAAGCACCATTTAGACTAGCACAAAGTTTGGCGTGAATGACCTCTAAGTCCCTATAATGACATTAGCAGCAGGTTTTGTGTAAGCTACTTTCTCAGAGAAGAAAGCTCCTTCAAACTTTTCCTTTGATAAGATGGGAGATAGATGGGGTCTTTCTCTGAGGTGCACCCTGTCCTTTACACTATTTCAGAACAGGATTCCCCTTTGATGATGCTAATCTTATATCCTTCAGAATGGACCTCAGCTACAAGGGTAAATCTAGTGCTGCTCTTTTGTGATTTAAGTTGCACATTTTGTATTTATTTCTGCTCTACCTGCTCCTTTTCATTATAGACCTATAGAAAAGTCATTACTAATAGCCATGCCACAGATTCAGTATTAGGCTGTCTTGAGATTTTCTTCACTAAAGAAATTAGTTCATTACTTTTTACCTTAACTTCAGTTAAGTTCTTAGGAGCAGAGCAGATCAAAGGCAGAATAGTTGCCAAATATCACAGAAATGGTCTCTAGCCCAATTCTAACATTGTTCTCCTCTGAAATCTCTTGATCTGGACAAATTCTCATTTCTCCCAGAGCTTCTGCCTTCTAATGGAGAATGTTCTTCTGTATGTTGCAAATATATGTTTCTTTTATTGGTTGACCAATAAAGCTGTTTTGGCCAATAGACAGGCAGGAAAGGAAATCCAAACAGGGATAGAGAAAGGTAGAATGTGGAGTCAGGTAGATGCCAAGTAGCTACTTGGATGCTTGCACATTCTCTGGTAAGCCAAGACCACATGGAGATACATAGATTAATAGAAATAGGTTAATAATTAAGACAGAGTTAGCTAATCAGAAACCTAAGCCATCAGCCAAACAGTTTATAATTAATATAAGCCTCTGTGTGTTTATTTGGGACTAAATGGCTGTGGGACTGGGAGGGACAGAAACTTCCATATACACATGGCACCCAAATGTTTGGTATGAATTTCCACATAAAATGTGACAACTTCTTAAAAAGAGATTCTAAACACAAAAGAACAGAGTCAAACATGGCTTTTAGGTAGCATCATTTGGAGAGGGGCTGTTTGCTAGAGGCAAGCAGAAGCTCAGCCATATGCCTGACTCCAATAAACTCTTAGAAGGAACTTTTTCTTTGGTCTGTTGTTGCCCCTCTATCTGAGTTGGATAGGCATTTCTTTACATGTCTGGAAGAAAAATCATACCACCAATAAAATGCAAGTATCTCAGGAAAGCCAAAAGTTTGACACTGTCCAGGTTTTACACATTAAAATGTTATAAGGATAAAATCCAATTATTGGGAACAGATTTGGAAAGAGGACTTGGGGCAGAGGACTTAATGGACAACTGGATCCTCCACAACAAACGCCATTCACTTCACACCTTTCCAAAGAGCCAATGTGACATCTGTCAGCATCAGAAAAAGATATGTCTGCTAAGATCTCATGATAAGAAGAAGCCGTTTATAGGATGCATTCCTGCTTAGCATCAAATCATATCTGTAATTGACAGCTGAGATACACCTGTCCTCACTAAACAATCCTGGCATCAGAAATCCTCAGTCTTGCTTTCTGAAATTTCAGAGCCTTCAATAGCTCCATTCCATCATCATAGTTGATGGTGCTATAATGGTATGTCCAGCTCTACATAAGATATAAATTTATATGCACACAGAAAGCACATCTACAGACACACACACACTGATGACCTGTACGGCATGCCTGATGCTTTTGCTTTTTAAGATTTTAGTAAAAATAGAATGATGAGAACAATAACAAAAACAAAAAATGTTCTCTGAACCTAAGAAATCACAAAGTCTATCGTAATCTGAGTAATATTGAAATCATCTTTCTTTTCATTATCTTCCCTGTACTCTATATTTAAAAGAGTCCTACTCATCTCTTCATTGCTAAACCAACCATTCTATAGCTGACTAAGAAAACACAGAAAGTGTGGAAAGCATGTGACACTATGTACACACACACAGCATGTGACACCACACATACACACACAGCATGTGACACCCCCACACACACACACAGCATGTGACACCACACACACACACACACACACATACACACACACACACACAGCATGTGACACCACACACACACGCACGCACACACACACACACACACACACACACACACACACACACAGCATATGACTGTTGAGTCAGGCTCTGTTCTATTACATCACATTGCATAAAATTGTATTTTTCAGGCTGCAACTTGCCCTCCATCATAAAAGCAAATTTCTACTCCATTTTGAGGGAGGCTCGTGATTGTTAACCCTGGATGGACCCCAAAATTGCACTGCTAGCAGGCCTCAACCATCTAACACAGACTGTTAACATGACTTGTTCCTGGGAATAAAAAGGAAGCCAACACTGCAAGTTTACTACAGACTCAAAACTGCATGTGTTCATGGGCATATTAAAATAAAATCAGAGAAACCAGGCTCAAGAACTTATTGGAAACACCAAATCAAAGAAAGGGGGTAACTCTTTCACCTGGACCATAATGTGATGGCAATCTAACACTAAGAGGGCCTGCCCCACATCAACCTGTCATCTGATACCTGGTGAACATCAAGGACCAAGGACTTAGCTCACTCCCCCACTGCTGTTACAGCTTACTTGATTGCCTGTCCATTCATCTGGATCTGGAACTTACCCCCATTTCCTGCTCCTGGCCTGTTTTCTGCTCATGACCCTATTTGCCCTTTAATCTTGTAGATGAATTGTTCAGCTTAGCTCCCAAACTTGACTCCAGCAGTCCCATCTTGGCACTGGTCTGAAGTCTTCTGTTCATCTATACAAATACTTTTCTGAGTCCATTCTGAAACTATGCTATACTCTTTAACCTCTCTCTCTCTCTCTCTCTCTCTCTCTCTCTCTCTCTCTCTCTCTCTCTCTCTCTCTCTCTCTCTCTCTCTCTCTCTCACACACACACACACACACACGCACACGCACACGCACACGCGCGCACACACACATATGCACGCACACACACGCACACGCACAGGCACACAGTGGGTAGGATTACTGAAAGCCATGTAAAAGGACAGTTAATATTAGCAATTAAGATTAGAATCAGAACCTGCATTTGCCTTGGCCAAGCTACCAAGATCAGATTTTATAGCACATTGCTGGATTGAAACCACTAAACCACTGAAACCTTATGAATTTGTTGTTGTATGATAAATTTTGATTGTGGAATAGCACACACAGGCCATGTACTTGTACACACACACACACACACACACACACACACACACACACATACACACACACACACACACACACACACACACACACCATTAGCTAAGAAGGCAAGAGCTTCTACTTTTTATCACAAAATTCACTTGGATCAATCCTCCACTTTCCACTCACTGGGTCATGTCCCTGTCAGTGATCCATAGTTCATCTTTAAATCTGTTTTAGGCTGAATGCTCATTTTGTGGGATCTTGGTGTTGAATATATTCCTGTTACTTCTGAGACACCTGTGCTGAAATGTTGCTGCTGCATCCTAAGGATGAGAACAGAAGCTAAACTGAGTACAGACACACACTCTCTCTTTGCCTTGCATTTTCCCTCCAATGAAAGAAACTTTTAAGCTTTTCCAACTTTCCTGCACAATAGTACCTTCTTATGCCCAGTTATCATTCCACAAACCCACATCAGGGCTGCCTGAAATTACAGACATCTGGTATCTCCCACATTTTTCTGTAATACTCACAATAATGTTTAATTTATAAAGTGGCTACAATAAATAAGACAAAATAATTTTAACATGACATAAGGTATTTAAGACCCCCTTGTTTGCTTATTTCTAGGATTTTCTATAATATTTTTAGACCACAGTTGACCAACAGTAACAGAATGTGTGGAAAGCTAAACTGGGTAAGTGGAAACTATTGTCTATTTACTATAAGAGCAATTAAGAAAATAATTTGTACAAACACTAAACACTACCAAAACACTAATAAAATGTAATGGAAAATGAGATAATACAAGAGTTAGAAAAGCAAGATTCAATGTTGAAATAGTATTTAAATAATATATTCAAAAGGAATTAAAATTTTAACATCTGGGCTATATTTAAAAGCCATAAATCTGTTTAAAATATCAGCAGGAGCAATGGATTCATCTTTTTGCAAAGCTTTTTATAGCATAAATAATGAAATCTATAGGTATAGCATACTCCCAAGACACTAAACAAATTATTAAATCATTAAGTGTGATGTGAAGGTATAAGCTAAACAGAAAAACAGAAATAATGTAATTAAGATGTAAACAGATGAACTAAATAGTGCTGTCTGACCCCTGTCTGATCACTGTGTGTCAGTGATTATAGTTTAAAATGAAGGCACGTCACACAAGAATTTTGCCTCACAGCTATGATAAAGGACCCGTAAAAGAAAATCAACAGTGGTACTTTCCTCTTTTCTCAGGACAAGCCATATAGATCAGACAAAACTCTTGCTCCTTCAAAATATTGAGAAGTTATTCCACTACTTGGTTTTCAGAAAACTTCAATGAATTGGGAATACAGACTTGAAAATAAAAAGGGGAAAGAAAATTCAGGCATGGATGATTCTTTTTACAGACACCACCAATGTAATGAGAATCATTAATAGCAGAAAGCCTGGGTCTTTCTTTAAATTAACAGATAATTCAGATTAGGAAAGGTGAGGAGAGAGGGACAGGGAAGGAAGGGGTGATTGTGCAGAAACTTTCTTATAGACTAAACTGTGTTTCATTTTATTTTCAGGATTGCAAACTAAACTCAGGTATGGTAGTCTTGCTTACTTGTCTCTTGCTGTGATAAAGCACCATGACTGAGGCAACATACAGAAGGAAGGTTCCTTTTAAGCTTACCATTCCAGAGGTAGAGTCCATCATGAAGAAGCAGAGGTAGCAGGTAGTGCAGCCAACAGGCAGTGGGAGCAGCAGTTGAAAACTTGTAAGACCTGAGTGGGGGAAGGAACAATTCCATGAATGTCTCATTAAAGCAAGCTATATTCAGAACTAGATTAACTGGCTACCTCTCCCAAAATCAGGAATTCAGAGAGCAGCCCCTCACTGGCTTTTGGGGTTCCTTTTAAGGGGAAGAATTAGGCCTGGCAGGAAACAGCTATTGAGATAATTGGCTGTTAGCATCTGGACAGAAGAGTGGGAGGACTCAGTGCCCAATGCTGCCTGTGGAGTAGATATGTGGAAGGCAAGAACACATCATGTGGAAGGCAGGTCACCAAGGTATCCAAGAAGACACATTTCTGCAAGGCAAAAGGCTGGATACATATCACAGGTTCAGGAGTTCAGCAGGCAATGGGGTGGCTATACATCATGGGGTCATTAAGTTCAGTGTAGGTTGAAATACATGGTTTGCAGTGTAGTTTGAAATACATGGTAAATGGAGGACCACCCATATTCTAGAACCAGGTTCTCCACCAGCTCTCCTTTAGCCACTCTACATCAGTCACCATATGCAACACTTTTCTACTGCTGTCACAAGACACAAATTCTTCCTATGCAATGGACTCACTATACACCTTTATAAAGCCAATGCCTTCACAGCCTGCTCTTACTCCTTTATTCTCTCTCAGAGGAAGCCTTAATATACCATCTCCCATATATCTCTCAGTGAGGTCTGTTGCATGGTGTGACTTTGTGGCATTCCTTGACTCCTCCTATTGCTGGAAAAACAGACAAACAAGCAAACCCTAACATTGGTGCTGAGACTCCATAGGATGTCCTGGTGTCTGCACACTCTCACTCAGAAGTCTAAGCTACACTAGGACTCTATCCCTTATCTCCAATCCACCTACAACAGACTGTCCTTCTGACTCACTGACTGCTGGTCAGTCCATCCAACAGCTGCAGTTGGTAAGTTTTCTCTTTGGTCAGTGCCAACGCTTCCCTGAATCTGAGGACATGACCACTGAGTGACTGGCACCCCTCTAGCATCCTCAGAGGCAGAGGTACCCCCATCCAGGGTCTTTAAGGCTACACTTGACCCCCTCCACCAGCCCCACCTCTGACCCTTTCCCTTGGATGAGGCTTCATTTTTGAGATCAGTCTTCACCTTTTGGTTTCAAAAGCCCTGGTACCAGCTGCCGAGTCTCCTTGGGCTTTTAGCCCTTGATCCCCGTTCAGATGGTGATGATCCACTGAATGGCTGTGTCTTCTAGTTTGGTCCTCCTTGGGTCCAGGGGACACCTTGGACTTCAAGCTTAGGACCTTCCACTCTTCCTCACACATAGGAACAGCACCATCCATACCTCCTGGCTCCACTTTTGGATACCAGTTAGAGAACGTCCAACCCCTCAACCTAGTACCAAACTTAAAGGCCTTTAAACTTACCTGACTTTGCAGTCAAATGTGTCCTCAATACCCCTTAGATAATCAACTAAAATGTCTACCCAGCAGCACCCTAGATCCCAATATTATCTGGGACCTTTACAATTATTGCCAGCAATTGGGGAAATGGAGAGAGGTTCCCTTTGTCCAAGTTTTCTCTTACCTTCTCTCTAAGCCTTCCTTCCTTCTGTCCTTCTTGTTCATCACTCAGCTCCTTCAAGCTATGAAGTCTGAACAAGATGATTCCTCTACTACTCTTGATTCTGACAATGAGCCTCTCACCCCCAGTGTTCTCAACCCATAGCTCCTTCTCCTCCTCCAACTCCTTTGGTCTCCTCCCATATTCAGCAACAGGTTGGTCTAAGCTCCCTGGCACCCACTTCCACCCCACCAGCAAGCAGCCTTCAGTCCCCCTGCTACTGGCTCTCACTCTGCCATTTGATCCTCTATACTCTCTCTGCCTAGCCCCACCTGGCCCTGGTTCTCCTTCTGCTGGAGGTTGCTGGAATGGACAACCAGGTTAAGGTATATGTCCACTTCGCATTAATTGAACTCTCCAATTTAAAAACAAAAACAAAATCTGGTGTCTTATACCTCTAATTCCTCTACTTTCATTAAAGAATTCTAATATGTTACCCAATCCTATAGTCACACACACACACACACACACACACACACACACACACACACACACACATATATATATATATATGCATATATACATGATATGTATATATATGCATATATATATACATATATGATTCTAACAACCTATTTCTTGAGCAGCACAAGTGAGTTTGGAAACAGACTATATAGCACATGCAGATAAAACCCACCAAACTAATATAGCCCACCCATCTAGGGCTAAGGTTGCCAAGGACTTGGATCCCCACTGGGACAACAACATCCCAGGTGGTATTCTAGCTAGAGATCAGTTTACAACTTACCTCCTGGCTGCCCTTAAGCCAATGAACTATGAGAAACTCCAAGAGGCCATCCAGGACAACCATGAAAACGTCACAAAAGCCCTCTTGTAGTATAACAATGTAGACCCTCAAAATTCAGGGGGTAAACAACTCTGTATGACCTATTTCTTTTCCCAGAGTTTCTCTCACATTAGTGTCATCTTAAGCACTTAGAGAGAGGACCCCTAACTTCACAGGAAGAAATCTTGGTGATGGCCTTTAAGGCATACCATGGAAGAGATTTAAAATCTGTAAACAGAAATCCCATTCAACCAGCTTCAGTAATTGCCTGAGCTCCATTGTCTCCTAAAGCTTGAGGACCAGTACTATCAGGAGGGTCACTGGGCCAAAGCTTGCCCTAACTCTGCAGGCCACCCTAGCAATGTCCAAAGTGTCAACAAGAAGGATACTGGTCTGTTGACTGCCCACCCCCATGTCCCTCACAGCATTGGGACATCAGACCAAGATCACCCTCCAGCTGACCTCATAGACCTGGCCATAGATGACTAAAGGGGTGCAGGTACCCTTGGCCTGACCATTGTCATTTCCTACAGGGAGCTTGGGGTAGTCCTTACAGTATCAGAGCGGTCCATCTCCTTTGTCCTGGACACTGAGGCCACTTACTTGATCCTAACAGAGTTTGAAGTACTCACTTCTCCTATTTACCTATTGTCAGGTAAGGGGACAGGCACCTTTACCAACTTTGCCAGACACCACTACTCAATTTAATTTTCAAGGGTATTCCTCTTACTCATTCTTTTCTGGTGGTGCTAACCTGTCAATTCCCCTTATTGGAAATGGATCGTCTAACCAAAGGGGAGCCTCTATTTCCTTTGCTCCTCCCATTTGCCTGACCCCAAGATCATCAGCAGCCCCTCTTCTTTTCCTAGCTTTACTGGTTCCAACACGTCATTTCCTTCACCAGCCTCTCAGGTGGATCCCCAAGTCTGGGTTGCCCAAAATCTCTCTGTTGCCAAACACCATTTTCCCTGTCATCATCCACTTTACAAGACACTACTTGGTCTTCACCCAAGTCTAGTACTCACTTTTGCTCTGGGGACTTAGGACTATCATCTCTGACACAATTAAGATAAAAACTAATTTGCCCCATATCTTCCCCCTTTACCACCCCTATAATTGATGTTTAAAATAAGGCTTACTGTCTGGTTCAAGATCCACACTCATCAGTGTGTAATGGCTCCCCTCCATCCTGGCTGTAGCTAACCTTCCCATTATCTCCTCAGGAACCTCTCATTTTTTAGTCCTGGACCTTAAGGATACCTTCTTCTATATCCCCCCCTGCCCCCATACTCAGTCACAAAACATCTTTGTTTTCACCTGGACTGATCCTGATGCTTACCTCTCTACCCAATTCACCTAACAGTTTTACTCTAGGGTTTCCAGGACAGCCTACACCTAATTGGCCAGGCCCTGAACTCAGATCTACTCTCTTTGTTTCTCCCCAAATCTAAATTTATACAATATGTAGATAGTCTTCTCTTCAATCTAGCCCTAAAAATTAGTCAAATTGAACCTCTGTTCTTAATTTCTTATCCAGATGGGGCTATAGAGTATCACTGTCTAAGGTCTATCCCTTAGAGTATCACTGTCTATCCCTAAGGTCATCCACTTCATGGGACTAACCATTACCAAAATCCACAAAGGTAATCATGGATAGAAAACACCTAATCCAGTCCCTTGTGGTCCCCTCTACCAAAGAGATTTTACCATTCCTAGGAATAGCTGGCCTCTTATGCTCCTAGATGCCCACCTTTCCCACCCTTGCCCATACCTTATAGGAGGCAGCCCTTGGCCCCTCACCAAAGCCCTTCTCATTCCTACTGCAAATTCCTTTCAGAAGCTCCAGAGGGCCCTTCTTCAGGCCCTTGCCCTCCAGTTCCCAGACCTAACTCATCCCTTCTCCCTTTGTGTAACAGGAAAAGAGGGATATGCCCTCAGGGTCCTAGGCCACCAACTGGGATCTTCCTTTACACTTATGGTTTACCTGTCAAAAGAAGTAGACCTTACCAGGGATGGGTATGCTGCATTCATAATTTAGCAGCTGCCATGCTTCTTTCTCATTTGTGAATTAAAAAAAAAAAAACACTAATTTTTTGATGAGCTACCACTATCTTTCCCTTCTACAACCTGTCCAACCTCCTAACAAATGAAGGCTTATAAACTGTACCTCTCTCCTAGGCTTTCTTTCTCCAGACAGCACTAATAGAAGATGCCACACCTACTTTCCAATTATGCCTACTCCTTAGTGTTGCAAGATATTTCATTAGACTGCACAAATATATGTCACTGTTATTTGCTTAATAAAAAAGCAAAATGGATTTTCTAGTTAATCTAACAACTATCTGTAACTCTAGTTCTAAGGTACCAAAAATCCTCTTCTAGATTCTTTGGTCATCAGACACACATGTGATGAATAGACATTTATATAGATAAAACACCTATATGCATAAAATAAGTAACAAATTTAAAATAAATAAAAATTAAAATACAAGAAGTAAAATAAGTCTTCAGTGCAAAGTAAGTTTCCCTCTAGCCACTATGCAGTTCCCAGCTCTAATGCCAAAACAATCATACCTTTGTGTCCTTTCAGAAATAGTCAATGCATCAAGTAGAATTTCAGATATTTTCCTTTTCATGGACCCTCCTAGTGTCCTACCAGTCTCTTCTAATTCTGTATTTTTATTTTGACATTAGTCTGTGAGTCATATTCTTTCTCTTGGGTGGCACAGGCTGAATAGAATCTTATCACCTGGCCATTCTCATTTCTCTTCTACAAAGTTCCAGGTTGTATGTACACTTTCTGAGTGCTTTGAAACAGTCCATTTAACCCAAATAAACAAAGATACTTGAACCTGTTAATACTGAGATCCTATAAAGATGGAATGAGGGTGAGGCATTATCCTATTTCTCTATTTCAGGTTAATAAAAGAAAGACTCCTCCCTTCATACAGTTGCTATTTTGAACTAGGGGCAAGTTAGAAACAGTATGTTGGATGGCAATGGATTTTTTCAAGCATGATGGATAAGGAACCTGAAGATAGACCTGTGATGACCATGTCTCATACTTCTGGAAATTTCTTTTCCAGTCCGGATCCAGTACATTAGAGCAGATCACATCTCACCAGAACTCTGTGACTGAGACTGTTATACTGCATGTGGGAGAGTGGGAGAGAACCTTCTGAAGCTCCTTCACTCCTTGGATGAACTCAGTCACATTAACTCCCAATGCATTACACAAAGATAATCAAATCCTAGGCATCATGTGACCATATGGTGGTGCTTAGTACCAAGTTATCATGGAACGCTGTTTACCTGAAATAGACAATTGACATTTTTAAAAAATTACTGACTTTACTTCTTTCTCAAAGTTGAATTGAAGCATGTAATGTGTTTAGAACTTCCAACATCTTGCAACTAAGTCTGTAAGGCAATATTTGTGATAAAATTCTCCACAATGACAAGAATTCAATTCTAAGAGATCTGTAACACAACTACTGTGGATCACAGTTGAAAAGGAGGCAGAAAGGTTGTAAAAGCCAAAGGAACAGGAAGTTTCTGTGAGATTTCATCTCCAAAAGTTGTCAGAGAAGGTGCACCCATGAAGTATTATCATCATGGCTGCCTAAACAAGACTTAAGCAAGTACAACACCAACAACCATGCTGACATAGAAGGGGGAACTGTCACAGAGCCCCAAACCTAGGCAAAGAACTACAGCAACCTAAAGAATTTGAGAGTGGGAGAAATCTTCCTCGGGAGACAATCTTATAAATTGGTTATATCACATCAATTAACCTGGATTCCTGTACTTACAAATAATATTAGACAGACAGATAATGATGTATTTATGTATTTAGTACTGCATATACATATGCATGTGTGTGCTTGTTTATGTGTGTGCACACATACACAACAAGAACAATTTAAAAACTAAAGACAATGTATTTGAAAGAGGACACTGGGGTGCATGAGATGGGTTGAAGGGAGGAAAAAGAAAGGGGAAATCAAAGTATTTATTTTTTAATTTCAAAAATAAAGTAATTTTTAAATTCATCTTGCTAATAATTTATCTCTAATTTTTAAAATCCTCTTTTACTAAATTTAGAATTCTTTGTCCCACTCACACTTCTAGAAAGATGTTTTCATGTTTTTAATATCTCCAATCACACAAAATTTCTGATGTAAACTAGAGGGTATTCATATTGTTTCACCCACTTGATCAGAATTAGGTCCAGAGTAGCAAGTTTATTGTTAGTTTTACACTGAGATCATTTTAATGAATGAAATAAATAAAAAGCAATTCAATGGTTTTGGCTTCCCATCATTGTATTCCTCATCACCATTATAACTAGGCTCTGGGGAAGTTCTATGGTTAAGTCTTGAATATTAGCAGAAGAACCTACACTATGCCAATAGACATACCATTCCCATTTCTTTCTCATTTTATCATCACTCAAAATTTAACAATCAGACCCAAACCTTGAATTTACGGGCTCCTACACAAACGTGAATTTGCCTTCTGTTAGCTACTTCCCATATTTTGTGATAGCGCCTGATCTCTACCTCATCAGCCTCTTAAACCATACACAGTTGAACTTACTTCCTGATATTTAGAAGCTCAACATCATTTCTCTACTAAAAGGCAGATGAGTTATAAATTACTACATTCAATTAATTCTCCATCTTTTCCCCTGTACACAACAGAAATACTCCCCATGATATTTTTATTTTTATAACTAAATAAACCTCCTTGTTTTTTGCCTGTATGAAGTCGTCATGATTATTTTGGGTTTTGCTTATCTTTGCTTTGATTTTGTTATTATTGTTGTTTTGTTTTGTCTTGTTGACTTTTTTGGCTTATTGTTTTGATTTTTAGTTTTTGTTGTTGTTTTGTTGTTGTTGCTGTTGTTTTAAGAGAGGGATAACATTGGGAGGTGGAAAGGATCTGGGAAGATTTGGTGGGGAGGGAGAAACATGTATAAAATGTTATTTAAAATAAAATAAATTTGGCTGGGCAGTGGTGGCACACAACTTTAATCCAGCCCTAGGGAGACAGGGGCAGGCGGATCTCTATGAGTTCCAGGCCTGCCTGGTCTACAAGAGCTAGTTCCAAAGCCACAGAGAAACCCTGTCTCGAAAACACAATAAATAAATAAATAGATAGATAGGTAAATAAATAAATAAATTTTAAATAAAGAATTTAAAATGTCATACTTAAAAATAGAAAAGAAAAACTGCTTCCCAAACAAAAATTATTTGAGATCATTCAATGTATATCCTTTCCTCTTCAACTTAAAATACCTGGGTTTAGTCAATCAGCTGCTATTATAAGAACCTTGAATAAATGTTTATGGGTGAAAACAGATGAGGGAAGTTACATTCATAGAATAACTTCTAGAAAAATAAAAAAGATAGGGTCACAAAGGCCGTAGAAATTTTGAGAGGAGAAGAATATCAGGGTTGAAGCATGCATTAAAGGAGATCACCAAAGCCATATAGTGTGTCTTTCACTTTGGCTTTGAGAGACCACTGACATATGTTCATGAAGTAGCTGATTCAGGGCTGGTGAGATGGTTCAGCAGGTTAAGTGCTTGCTGCATAAGCCTAAGGCCTGAGTTCTGTCCCCCAAAGCCATGGAGAGATGGAAGAAGAGAATACACTCTACAAAGCTTTCCTCTGACCTCAACAGTATGCCACAGCATGGTTACATTCACATGTACAATACACACTTGTCTACATAAACACACAAACACACATACACTCATGCTGAAGACTACCAATTAATTAATTAATATTAAAGTTAAAAACTAATTAAAATAATTAAGGCTATATTCTACATAAGAGTTCTATGGGATATTGCACTCAATCACTTCACCAAGACTCTAAGAATCTCTAATGGGTTCATTTTTGTGTGTCCTGGATATAAGTTTTCATTTGCTGAGATTTTTGCCAATGTGGATTTCTACATTATATATAAATGCAGTTATAAAGAACTAGTCTCTATGTATTCTGTAAAACAATATAAAGAATATAAAATCTAAAGGAGTTAGTCTTCTGTAGAAAGGGAGGCAATTCATTCAGCATCTTGTAGAATGCTGTCCACATCTTTTTAGTTAACAATAGAAAAAAATCTATTGCACTCAGGAGAGCATTGTTCACCATCTTCTGTGTGTCATGACTCAGATACAGCAGTGTCATGACTGGGAAACAATCTTGCTCATCCAGAGCTCATGACACATTTAGTTTATGAAACCAAATCAGAGGACTTCTAGAGATGCTCTTCCTGGGTGATATTTTACATTTTTAAAGGAGAAAATAATTTTAGGTCTTACATCCAAAGCATGGCATAGAATTGCCTTTGTTGGGATATCTGTCAAGAGTTCACTTAGCAGAAGCCAAGGTATAGAATGTATCCTTGGGGGAGGGGGTTGTTAAGCCAATGGCACTAATGCAACAACATTAAAAACCAGAGAACAAAACAGACAGCACAATTATAAAAGGTACAGAAACATTCTCATTCTCTTACTCTGTTTCTCATTCTCAGAAACAGAGTAAGACCTGAAAGCTCCAGGCCTCATGTGTCTTCCAGGAATGACTCATGATTCCTGACACAAGCAAATGATCCATGAGCTAGGAGGGAAAAAATAGAAATGAAGAGGCAGGAAGACAAAGAGAGTTGCTTTTCAGCCATTGAAGAGAACGTTCCATTCATTTGAAGGGCAATCAATGAATATGTAAGCGTGGATGCTTCCATCTCATCCTCATCCCACTTCTCAGCAGGGCCCAACGAGCCGTGCCCTAGCCTTGCTACTTCTAGCTTGTTTCTCACTGTGGCACAAGCCTTTCATGGCAAGAGAGACAATAGGCACAACTCCAAAAATGGATCAAGAGAAGTACTGTGACATTTCAGAGGACCAAAGCACTCCAACCCCTCACAGTGCTTTCACTTGTCCTCCGTCTACCTAATGGCAAACATTTGGCTTTCCCACACTGGGCCACTTTTTCTGGTAACAGAGTCCTTGAATCTGAAAAAGACTTTGGCCCAAAGCTTCCTCATATTTTCAGGTCCTTTTTCACAACTATTCCTTAACTTGAAATGAGTACAAATTGACAAAATGGAATCATTTCTGCTTGGCATAGACTTTGGCAACCAGAGAACACTGGAAAAGCCAGGTCCACATTTACTCTCCCCCATGTTCATCGGCATGCAAAGTTCCAAGATGGAAATTTGTTTCCCCTGCAGTTTTATGACACTTCTACTGCCTGATTATCCCACTTTATGGCAATTTGCATCATTATGGGCCTGCAGCAAATGAAACAAATTGCCATAAAATGTTGGGAATATCCTAAATCATGGCTGTCTGGCCTGCTGAATGATGCCACTGGGGTTGAATTCAGATGGCTTGGTTCAGGTTACTGCAAAGAGTCACACTGGCCTTAATGGGTGCCACTGGCTCGCATGTCAGGCTGCTTGGTGACTACTAAATGAGGCAAACTAATAGAATTTTTTTCTAATGCACTAAGCAAGTCTTCAGTAAAGAAAAACACATTGATTCCAAAGTTGTTTACTACCAACCAAATAGAACCCCTATTGCTTTTCCCATGCAGCCCACATTAGAGCTAAATTAACGGTCCTCATATGTATCCATTCTGCTAGTAGCAGACAAAAGTGCTTACACCATTAGAGATGGAAGTTGCCTCCATCTAAATCATGATACAGAAGGGTATCTTCCTGGGTTAACCAGCTATCAAATGCTGCAATATTGTGCATAGACAATGCCTTGAGGAAAGAATAATGTACCAAGAGCTCATAAATTATTCATGTGTTTTAACTCAGTAGTGAAGTACTAGCTTTGAAATAAAAGATCATCATGGTTAGGCATGCAAAAATGAGATCCTGGAAGGAAGATGGCACTGATAAGTCCTGAGATCCTGTTATCACATCTGTGGCTCTGCTTTTACCAACCTCTCTCATGAATCCATTTATGAAAGTAGATTCTTTGTAGGAAGGAACCCTGTTAGTTCATAATGCATAAGGTGTTTTAGATAATGAAGCTGACATAAAAGTAGCTGAATTTTATTGCTAATAACCTGGTTTGTTACATGCTAACTTCCATATCACTGTCTATATTTTTACTAAAGACACTCTCAGTGGGTACTTAGATTCTCACATATAGGGACAAACTAGGACATCATCTTTCCCATCTTTATTACAGAGCTTTTTAGTGATACATGAAAGAAATATGTGCAGAATTCCCAGATACAAAGTGATCTGATGGAGACTCATCTAGAATCCTGGAAATAAGACTTACATCATGATGCACAAGCCACATTTGAACTTATTTTCCAGGCAACAAAAAATATTCTAGAAAAAAGGGAGCTTTTATAGACACCAACTTTACATTATTTTAACATATTTTTAGCTAACACTTGTCTAAAAAAAGAGCAATTAAAAATGATAATCGATGGAGTATTTACTGTGTGCCAAGGAAGACCAAACCATTGGTTAGATTGGTCCATCCCCCTCCTTTAGCCACTTACAGATGAGCAAATTAATTAACAGGGGTTGAAACACTTGGATAGGAGCTAAGATGCATGGCTAGAATCAGAACAAAGACCTGGTCCTCCCATAAATTGCATGCCTCCCTCTATGCCACACAGTCGCACTGTAAAAATCAACTCCTCTACTAAATTAATATTATTATTGGTCCTATAATGAGCCACAAATATAAAAGGCTCTAGAATAATTTCAACAATGTCACATGTATGAACTCTCCTGGGTGATTCTCATGGCTCATTTATATATTACAGAATTTTCTTCTAACTGCACAGCTTTTCTTATTCCACTGTCATTTTCTAAACAAAGTGTCATATTCACTGTTCTTGTTTTCTTTTCCATTGCTATGATAAATGCACTGGCAACAGCAACCTCCAGAAGAGAGGCCATTTTTGAGTTCATAGTTTTAGGCTACAGTCCGGCATGGTAACAGGAGCTAAAAGCAGCTGGCTACATCTGCTTCAAGCCCACAGTTAAGGGAAGAGAGCAATGAATGAACACATTCCAGAGCTAGGCTCATTTCCTCCACTCTCACACAGGCCAGCATTCCATGCATCGGGAAGGGTGTTACCACAGTGTGTAGGAGCTGTCACCATTTTTAACTAGCAATCATGATAAAGCCCCTATAGGCACGCCCAGAGACCCATTTCCTAGATGACTATAGATTCTGTTAAGATAAAAATTAACATTTTATTTTTTATTATTTTTTTAGAGAACTTTATACGTGAGTGCTGTTTTTGTATACTTTCCACCCCACTCCTCCACCATCCAATTCCTCCCATGTCCCCTCCCTCTCCCTCTCAACCTCATGTCTTTTTCTTCAATTGGTGTTCACATGCACACACACGCACACACACACACACAGACACACACACGCACACACACACAGACACACACACTTTATATTAACCATAGCATTCATTCAATTAAGAATGAAATTATTCTGACCTAACTTTTATTCTTGAATGTATTCATGACTAAAGTCAGAAATCTGACTCTTAAAAATCTGTGGTACAAATACATTACTAATATTTTATGAAAAGCAATCCAAATTCTATGAATTATATTATGGTTCAAATATCTTTATCAAAGTATCAATTTAAAACAATGGGTTGGGGAGATGGCTTAATTGGTAAGGTGTTTGTTGCTTAATTATGAGGATCTGAGTTCAGATCCCCAGTGTGTATATTTTAAAAGACTGAGCAGAGTACTGCGTACTTGTAACATCAGCAATATAGACCAGAGAATATTTGCAGCCAAAGAGGTGGGCTTCAAGTTCAGTGGGAGATTTCACCTCAAAAAAAATAAGAAGAGCAGTTGAGGAAGACAGCTGACATTGACCTCTGGCCTCCTTATCCACATACACCCATGGTTACTCGCACACAAATACATACATTCATTTACCACACATGCATGCATATATTCACACACAAAGAATCAAGATGAAGACTCATTAAGTTTGGTTGCTGGTGTGAGGCAACATCAATCAACTTGCAGAAACAAATAACCACATAATGAAGAGATGCTGCCAATAACAATTTCATTTATTTCCTGAGGGTTTGACTCATTGTTTATTATAGGTGGCAAGCAAGCTCTCACCAATAAAATGTGGGTAGAAATTACAAGTATTTCTTCCAAGAGAAGTCTTTAAAGAACCAGTATGCCTGCTCTCCAAAATTTGGTTGGCTAGGAGCAAAAGATGGTAATGTTCTGTTCCCATGTGATATAAAGAACTGATCATGGGGCCCCTCGAGAAGACCACCTTCCATCAGGAGTGCCCATTCACTAAGAAAAGATTATTTACATGGGGATGGAGAGATGGCTCAGTTATTAGAACAATGGCTGCTCTTGCACAGGACATGAGCTCAGTTTCCAAGATTCTCATGGTGATTATCAACTGTCTATAACTCCAGTTCTGGCCTCTTCAGATATTGCATACACATGGTAATACACTTATGGAGACAAGAGACTCATATGCATTAAATAAAAATAAATAATTGGCACAATAGGTTGGGCCACGGCCAGGCCCCTCGCCCATACATTAAGACTGAGCCCTTGCCTGTGGGGTGGGCTCAGGGGAGATGCAGGCAGTTGAGAGGAGGCAAGGGGGTAAGAGGATTGGTGGGAGGAGGAACTGTGGTTGGAATGTAAAATGAATTTAAAAAAATAAAAAATGGAAAAAATAAAAATAATTTTATCTTAAGGCAAATCTATTGAGATGCCACTAAAACTTTAGGTTGTACTCTATACAACTCTAATTCACTGTGCACATGCTTATGTAGAATTTGGCACATAACCATAATCCAAATACTGGCTCCAGGTTTAGGGTTTCCTATTTACAAATTAATTCAAATACTTACACATGCTATGGCTCAACCATTGTCACTAAATTGTCATTGAGTACCTAGGATACTCTAGGCATAGCTCTGGGTGGTCAAGGCAATCTCCATCCTACATTCATGGAGCTTTTATTGTAATCTGACAAGATAAAATATATAAACATATAAATAAAATGAATGAATAAATAAGGTGATTCTAAACAGAATGTTTCATGGCAGTGGCTATCGACTTGTGTGGGTCGTGACCCCTTGGGGGGTTAATTGACCCTTTCACAGAGGTCACATATCAAATATCTTGCATATCAGACATTTACATTACTATTAGTGATGACAGAAAATGTACAGTTATTAAGTGGCAATAAAGGTAATTTTATAGTTGGGGATCAACTATATGAGGAACTATATTAGTGTTGCAACATTGGGAAGGTTGGAAACTGCTGGCTTACATTGATGGGGTTGGGGACTTTAAATAGCAATGCAAGAGACTTAGCTAACAGTTCTCATATTCATACTCTGTGAAGTTAACTAAACTGGAACTTATGTTTTCCAGAATTCCCTTCCCTTCCTTAAATAAGAACATGAGCACACACTTTCATACCCACCCACCCCTTTTGTCATAAAGATTCAAAAGATGAAGGAAAGCCAGACTTTGAGTCATGAGCCATGTGTCCTTTGGCTCTGAAATGAAAGTGGCAGCTTCTCTGGCAAGACACCTGTATAGTTGCAGTGGGAAGTTTGGGGGCAGTGTGAGACGGACATATTCCACTTCATCTTTGTGTGTTCACTTTTGCCCTTACTTTCTTCCACTTTATGCCTGCCTTTCCTTCCTTATAGCTCCTCACAGATGGCTTCAAATACAGAAATGTCAGTCTTCCTGAAAACCTTTCTTTTCCTTCTCATTGTTCAGAGTTCAATTTCTTGAGTATCATGTACCTTAGACTTAGTTTTTATGCAAAATGCTCTCTGCTGAGGGCTTTGTTAGGTGGTCTCCCATGGCCCCTATGCAGTCAAGTCTACTACTATCCCACCACAGTGAAGAGACTGTGTTCATCAAGGCCAAGTGAGTGCTGAAGTTGAAATGCAAACACTGGGAACATAATGAGAGACTCCTAACAAATGTTACACTATCACCTCTGTTGTGCTCCATGGGTCTGTTCTGTAAGGCTTCAGAATTTACCAAGTGCTCCTTTTACCAGGGACTTATTTCCCAAGTTTGTGAGCACACAGCTAAGAAATGCAATAGATCGAAGATGAGAATTTGAGAGACAAAAAGGTATTTAAAAATCATTCATCCCGATTGCATAGAGAAGAAAGCAAATTGCACAGAAGAGATCACACAAGTGGAACAAAGTCCCTTGCTAGGAACCTCTGCCTCAGGGCTTTAGCTCTATGCCATGTCACACTTCAGACCTCAGTGGGCTTCAGTTTAACTGCGTGAGTCAATGATGTAGGGGTCTAGGATGTTCCATGGCACTTCTCAGGAGCCAGAACTGCAAACTAAGACTTGTTTGTATGTATGACTGCCTCTCTGGTGTCCTCTGGCCCAAGGTAAAATAATTCTATTTTTTATCCGCATGTTATAAGGGCCCTTTCTGGCATTAATTTAAGTCTATTCCGACACTTGAACTGGAAGCACTATTAGAAATATCCCTTCCAATAATTCTGTTAATAGTTTCTGGCAAACGTGAACCTGGAGTGGCATTTGAATGAATGTATCTGTAGTGGGCTCTGCAGGAATCAATATGTCATTCTGATTCATTCTCAGTTTCTAGAGGGAAAGTATTTATTTTCTAAGGATAAAATGGGAATCATTACAGAAGGTGGAACAGAGCAGCCCTACAAGATGACCTCTTCTCCTTATTACTCCTGAAGAATTAAGCCACAGGAACTTTAGAATGAAAGCTGTGGACCTTTTCTTGAGATTTCTCCAATATCCTATAGGAGTATCAAATATCCCTATGGGAGTTTAATAATGTTCACCATTTTGACATTAGGATTTTATCGGGAAAAATACTTTGAAGGCCAGCAGGCTGCAAACGAGGGCAGGCTCCATCTGCCAGTATATAAGCACACGAGAATGTGTCTAGAAAGAGAATTGATTTTTATTTCCTCCAGTGAAGATAAAAAAGTCTTACCATCTTAAGAGAAATGAAGAAAGTTATTGGCCATTATTGATTTCTCAATAATGAGAAGCTCTTAACAATAGCAAGAGTCTAAGGTTTCATAATAATATAACTTCTAGCCCAATAAAAGTAAGAATTCTTCTTATGGAAGTAAAATTAAGAACAAACCCCCAAAGCTTTAAGTTCCCTGAGAGACAAAGTCCATCTGTCTTTGCCTTGTTGTATTAATAAGCTTTCTATTGATGTGATAAACACTCAAGACAACCATCTTGTAAAGAAGAAAACTTTAGTTAGGATCAAAGGTTCCAGTTGGCCCTATTGCCTTAGACTGTGGCTAGGCAGCAGATCATGTGGTAAGCCAAAGCTGCTCCATCCTTGCTGGCTAAGAAGGAAGAAAAGGGAGAAAGGGACAGAAGTGAAAAATATCTCCTTGGGTGCCCTCAACAGCATCATTTTCTCAAACTAGACTTTGATGGCCTCACTGCCACCCAGTATCACCATGGGCCCTCAACATCTCTGAACACCAAAGGACATTTCAAACCCAAGTTATAAAGCATATAGAGACAACCATGCAACTGGAGGACATGACCATTAAAACTTCAAAGCATCATGAGGAATTTTTTGATGTAGCTGGAAATTAACTCTCGCAGAACTAAAATGACATTTAACTTCATTTCCTTTCTCCAGGAATTATAAGACATGAGAAACCCAAGGCTCTTAGCAGTTAATTATAAAAACCATCTGTCTTACTGTCCTTAGGACTAGACCACTTTGAAGTCAAGTTCAGCCTCAACTGTTTGGGAAAGACAAGCATAGCAATGTGATCCATAAAGCCCAATGCCATGTCTCAGCCTGGCCCAAGGACTGCCTGGACTGAGCACAGTCAGGTCTACAAAACTAAGGGGCAGAATGCGCATATAACATTCTGCTATCTGCAGCCTCCTTGGGGAAGTACAGAATAAATGAAATCCCTAATTCTTGAAATGCTGATGGGGGAGACTGGGAAAGAATTGGTGTCACTGAGAGGGGTTAAACACAGGAAGATTCCACATAAATAAGGACAGCTGTGACAGCAATGTGTACCACTGCAAGTTCACCACAAACACAACAGACTAAAAGCTTCAGCACCAATGTGTGTTGTGGTCTTTTGTTAGGATGCTGTTTATTCATCATAGAGAAGCGTTGTCACCAGCCTTAACTATGACAGGGATTTTCCCCATTGTTGTAAACCTGCCCCTCCAATGTTTCTGCCAAAAAAAAAATTTGAAAAGTCTAAATTCCTCCAAAAAATGTATGGTCAGCCTTTCACAACAATACCCCAGTGCCTAATAACAACTTCTGTCTTAGGGTTTCTATTGCTGTGAAGAGACACCATGACCATGACAACTCTTATAAAAGTACTTGGGGTGGCTTACATTTTCAGAGGTTTAGTCGTGATCATCATGGTAGAACACAGGCAGACATGGTGCTGAAGAAGTAGCCAAGTGTTCTATATCTTGATTTGCAGGCAACAGGAAGTAGTCTATTTAACTGGACATGGCTTGAGCATATATGAGACCTCAAAGCCTGCCTCCACAGAAACATACTTCCTCCAATGAGGCCACATTTCCTAAGACTGTCACTCCATTTGGGAACCATTTTCCTTTAAGCCACCACAATATGTCTATAGTACCAAGCTTTTGTTTCTTCCCACAGAGTGGGCCTCAGATCTAATCAGATCATGACAGATTAATCCTAGAGCATTCACATCACTATTATACCTGTGGGCATAGCTTGTTGGGCAAATCAGAACTGCAATACACAGGGTCCACAGCTGGGGGTGATTTCTAATGACTTTTCTCCCCTAACAGCCTACATACTACCTTCCAGCACTATGAATGCTAGTAGCAAGGAGCAAACATCTAATTCAGATCCAGCTTGATTTCTTGGTGTCCTGCATTCAGAACATGTGAGTTGTTCAGAAATAGGATATGTCACAATCACATTTCCTATTGCTTTGATGAAATATCCTGACAAAAGCAACTTAAGGTAAAAAGGGGTTTATTTAGGCTTATGATTCCATGGAGATACTGTACATCCTGGCAAGGAAGGCATGACTGCAAACAGGAAAGGCATGATGTTAAGAACAAGAGGTTCTGTGATCAAAGTTCATCTGCATTTGGGAATAGGAGAGTAATCAGAAATGAAGCTGGGCTATAAAGTCTCAAGACCCACACTCAGCAAACTACTTCCTATGAGGCTCTACCTTCTAAATAAAGATTTCACAGCTGTCCTAAATAGCACCAGTAGGTTACAGTTTGTATGGAAAGGTATCCTGGCAGCTGGGAGCCACAAAGTCACACTGCACAACAAACCTCACACAAGAGATTTATTGGGAGTGACAAAACCAGGAGGGTGGCTGCATCTGCTTAGACAAGGAACAGCAGCAAACTGAGCAGGATACAGGGCTTATATAGAGTTTCTTGGGAAGGAAGTAGAACTTTTCATGGTGAAGCTTTCCAAGGTGGGATTTGGTGGGATTTCAAGTTCAGATCTTAGGCTTTGAACTCTATAGGGTAGAGGTCCAGCCATTAGGGCAGTTAGACTGGTTAGACTTTTCTGTGGGTGGAACCTGGCAGGTGGAGGTCAGGGGCCTGGTCACTTGTGTGTCTTGACAATTTACAAAGTTTCCCATGGCAGGAAAAGGCTCCCTTGCTGCTTGAGTTGGCTTGAATAGCCAACCATCACCCCCCCCATTTTTTGTTTACTACTGATAAACAGTCATGTGTCAGAAAAGGAGCCAATGCTATCATTAGACTACTTCCTGTTTAAATCCTTGGAACAAGCTTGATCTTCAATGCCAGGGGATATTCGGGAGTCACCAACCTCTGACTCTGTAGCTAGGAGCCAAGAATCCTATAATAGCAATTAATGAAGTCTGGCTAGAAATCTTTCCAATCTGTTGTTGAAGAAATCTAGACAAAAATTTATAAGGCAGGTGTGACTAGTAGGATAAAGAAAAAGGAGAAAGAGGGTTAAGAAGGATGGTATCCAGTTTCTTATTGGACTGTCAATGAGCCACTAGTCCAGAGGCATCAAGCTGTTTTGTACATTTTTGGAGATCCTTCTGGGATTATCAGATCTTGTCTTTTATTATACCTGACTGGTTGACATAGAAAAAACATTCCTCCCTGAGGAATAGACAAAGACCACCCCTCTACACTGTTAGTAAATTGGATCCTCACTGATTTTGTAGCACTACAGAGGCTATTGAGTATATTTGACCCTTGAGGGTAAGGATGGGCTGAGTCACCCATTAGAGATCCTGGATGAACTGAGAGGAAAACTGATGGTAAATAGCAAAGGAAGTATTCAGTTCCACTTCTCCAGTGACAATGCCAGAGGATACACACACACACACACACACACACACACACACACACACACACACACACACACACACCCAGGACTGCTGCTTTGTCATGCCATGCCATTAGAAACACTGTGATGGGAATTGGCAAGAGTTCTTCGCCAGGTTCCACCTCTAGTTTTGGAAAAACAAACACCAGAACACAAATCCCAGACCACTCAGCAGGTAGGCAGCAACAAACTTGAGCACCAAAGAGAATTGAAGCATAGGGACTAGGTGATATGGGATGTTCTTCTATATGTTGGGAATATGTGTTGCTTTTATTAGTTGATAAATAGAGCTGGTTTGGCCACTGGCCATACAGAATAGAGCCAGGTGGGAAATTCAAACAAAGATATGGAGAGAAAGAAGGCAGTCAAGAAGACACCATGTGGTAGCCACAGGGGTAAGATGCCAGAACGTTACCAGTAAGCCTTGGCCACATGGTGATACATAGATTAATAAATATTGATTCATTTAATTGTGAGAGCTAGTTAATAATATGCCTGAGCCATTGGCCAAACAACTATAATTAGTACTAAGCTTTACAGTGGTAATTTGGGAACTGGCAGGTGGGATGAGAAACCTCCAACTACAGCAGGGTGGTAATATTAAGGGATTATTGCAGTCTACAGAATCTAATATGCCCAAAAAGCATTTTCCTGAGGAGTTAAAGTAGTCTGTGATAATTAAAAGAGAGATTTGAGAGGGATAAGGGATGGTAGTGATATTTGGCTTAGACCAATTAACAAGAGGCACTGGCAGTGGTGGCACACACCTTTAACCCCAATACTCAGGAGGCAGAGGCAGGCAGATCTCTGTCAGTTTGAGGCTAGCCTTGTCTACAGAGTGAGTTCCAAGATAGGCTCCAAAGCTACAAAGAAACCTTGTCTCAAAAAAAATAAAAAATTAGGCAAGGTTCTCACCTTGTAAGACAATGGGTGAGGCCACAAATGGTGGTCATGAATTTGACTCTAGAGGAACACACAACCAACATTCTCCAAAGCAGTCAGGCAAAACATTATTCAACAAGAGGTGGAATAACAGGGAGATAGGATCAATATTTCTAAAAGGAACTTTAGGGATATTAGGACCTTTGGGGAACTTTGGACTACTTCTTCTACCATGCCTATACCTAGGGTTTGTATGCCTATACCCTCTGTATTTTGATTGTGCCTGATGGACAGCTATGATAAGAGCTATAGTAAAATTACCAATGACTCCCATCTTCCATCTGGGAGTCATTATTTGGAATATAAATGATTGGTCATTTTGCCTAACAGCCAGAATGCCTTCCTAGACATGCATCATGTCTAGTACAGGACCAATAAGGGCAGTCTCCCTAAGTCTCTAGCTCATGTCAACAGTAACCTCTAGTTTCATCATAGAGAAAGAATGCATAAAGGAAAAGTGTTTCAAGGGCTGATTTAGATGTTATAGGTACAAGTATCTCCTTTTAACAACCTGCTGGTGAGCAGACTCCAGATCCCACCATGGGAGGAATCTGTTTGAACCTTTGAGTGTAGGTTCAACTATTGCGGTTTAATAAGGGTCAGGATAAACAAATAGGCCGAATAGATGTTTATTAAGGGAGAAACAACTCACAACACAGACAGATGAACACAGTAGTTAGAACTGGATGCTCCTCTCTCCATGTCCCGCCAGAAAGAGCATTCTCCACCTCCTCCCGAGACCAAGTCCCACAGGTCACTTCCTCCCCTGGCTCCACCCCTCAATGGGTGTGGTCAGTGCCACAGAAGCAGACACAGTGAATATCCCACTACATTCAACCTTTGAATATTATAAAGAAATGAATCTGAAACTTTTTTCATTACCTTTAATCACTTTCTTACATCTTCAGAACACTCATTTACATGCCTTAAAACAATTTCTTATACTTTCAGAACTTTCTTAAGCTTTTGTATCCTCAGGCCTTTATAAATGTTCTTAGACCCTCAGAGCTTACTGAAGCTTATACATCCTCAGGCCTTCATAACACTTTCTTAGACCAATTGTGACGGGGCTATGTTTCCATCAATAGCTTTTCCTGGGCTCTCTTTAGGAAACTTCAGTCCTGCTGCACAGTTTCAATTCTCAGTTTCCCTCCATGACCCCCTTCATGTCCTCTTAAAACTAATACTCTTTCTGAGGTGAGTCAGAACTGTGGGTAGGGAGGGAGGATAAGACCTAGGGTGAGGAGTAAAAGTAGAGGCAGTATCTCAAGGAGTCACTATTGACTAAGTGGGGGAGTGGCAGGATTTCCAGACCCCAGATAATGACTATGGGATTCTTTGAAATATAAATGTTGTTATTTTATTAATAAATAGTAATTATGATAACAAAAAAACTAATACCACTCAGGTGACTTTTATATACAAAGTTCAGCTACCAGTATGAGCTACATTCTTGTATATGAGTACATGGAGGTAAAGCTATAATACATTATTAAACAATCATTGTTTTTTAAATCTTATCATTAACCCTATTTTATAATTTTTTGTTTTCAAGACAAAAATTATCATACAGAAATAGAGAGAACAGCCATGTGGGTAAGCCCTGGTAAAGAGATGGATAGATGAATTACAGAGAACAGCCTGATACAGACCAATTTCCAGACCCTATTAGGATATGCTATTGCTTAGGGGGGGGGTTCTTCATATGTAAAAACAACCCTAGACAGGTGTAGTTAGGATGAAATAGAGGAAGAGAGAAAGCCAGTTTAGATATAAAAGATTTTCAGATCATTTGTTTGTATAGTGACAGAAGTTTCCACCATTAAAAACTGAGCATGCCAATTTAAACAGTTGAAATGATGCCAAGCTGTTTGCAGTAACAGTGTGACAATTTAATAAAATCCAAGTCCAGGGAGAAAGAGAGGGACTCCACTGGAGTTCTATAAGCTCCAAGTGGGAGCTGAGAGGTGAAAGAGATGTTCAGGAGGTCTTTGAGAATCTATGAGACATCCAGGATGGAGCTGACAGAAGGGACAAGGTCACAGAAGCCCAGAAGGGTTTATGAAAGCTGTGGAACTTAGCAGAAAGTTTTCAAGACAGGAAATAGGGGGAGTTCCAACAGAGGGAGAGGAGTAAATGTCTTAGTAACTAGAGAGTTACCCACAGGGTAGGGCCTTGGAGGGTGTAGCAGACTCCAGGAGCCAGAGAGAAGACACTTATCGAGTACAGGAGGAGAGATGATGGATGAATAAAGCAGATGGAGGGAAGAAGTAGTTGGAGTTGGACTCTAGAATTTGGAATCAAATATGGTGGGTGGCAAGAACAAGTGACCCATACACACCTTAAGAGAGTCAAATCAGCAATGAGCTAGTTTGAAATGTTGAAATGTGGACATGGATGAGAAGTACAGTATCTTTTACCAATGCTTCCCGAAGAGAGAGAACTTTGGAAGGGGATAGTGTTTGGGAACTCTTGTATGTTCGGAGAAATGGGCAGGTGGTAAAGAGAGACAACAGTAGTGGGTGACCTGAAGATTAACCTTTTTTATTTACATAGAAGAAGGTCAGCTGTGCCCAGAGTACACAGGCAAGGTACCCATCCTTGGACTGTATGCTCTATTTTTTTTTTTTGAGAAGTGTGAAACAGGCACAAAGGAAGGTCCCAGTTAGTGATCCAGGACACCAAGGGTGCATCCTTCCTTTTCTGTAACCTGGAGAGAGAAGGGGGTGAGTTAAGTCCAGAAGATCTAGGAAGAGAGCCTGGAGGAAGGCTTGCAAGAGGGCCTGATGAAGCTTACAAAGTAGCTTAGTATTGGTGCAAGAAAGTGTTCCTGTGAGGTACCAAGGGCTTCCTCATATGTGGGTGATTGAGAAGAGAGAACAAAGGTATCTAGGAGCATAAGAAGTTGGCTATCCTTATGAAGGATAAAATTTCCTCCATAGAGATGTGGGGAGGGGATGACTGAATTAAGTGTTTTCTATCTAGCATAAGAGCTTTGTGAGTTGGAGTGATAACTAATCCCAGATAAACAACCTAAGGAATGGAGAGCTGGACCTTAGAGGGTGAAATCCTATATTCTCAGCTGAACAGAGTTTAGTAAGGTAGAGGTGTCACCCAGGCTAATTTACAGAGGTGGACTACAAAGGAGAAGATAGGCTATGTGTTGTATAAGCTTGGATTTAGGAAGAGACAAAATAAGTAAGAGGCCAGAGCCTCCCAAATAAATATGGGATGTCCCAGAACCCCTGGGGCCAGACAGTCTAGGGGAGTTGGGTAGAAAGATGAGTATCCAGGTCAATCCAAGTAAAGTCAAGGATATTTTGTGATTGGAGATTGATAGGTATGGAAAAGAAGGTATCCATGAGGTCTAGAACAAAGAAATGGGAGGTCTCTGAGGAGATGGTGGAGAGGAGAGAATAGGGATTGGATACTATGTGAAGAAGGACCACTGCTGAGTTGATAAGTTGAAGATCCTGAACCAAATGGGTTCCTAAAACTCTGTCAGGACTAAGTAGATGGCCCCAGTTTTCAGAAGGAGAGAGAGAGAGATCTAGCTGATACGGTGATGTCTACCAAAGGCTCCTGGTCAGAGATATTTGTGGTCAGGCCAAGGGAGTCCAGGAGCCCTCAGCCATCCATGTCCAGCCCTAGGAGGTTGGCTGAAGGGGTTATCTGGGCTTGATGTCCCCATGGTATGAGGGATATGGGGCAATCAACACACCAATGACCATCTTGACACCTTGGACATGATCCAAATGGTTTACAAGGGTTCAAGCAGACATGAGTCTAGTGAACCCCTGACTGCATTTGAAAAAAGAACCTGTAGGTTCTCAGACTTTGGGAGAGCCTAAATCCTAGGCAGTTGCTATGACCAATTGAAAGGCCTTCATTAGCATCAGTCGTCTTTGTTTTCCAGCTTTTTCACCTCTCCTGTGGTACATCTTAAAGGCCATGACTCAGACTTCTGCCTGTGGAGTCAGGGGTCCATTCTCTAGACATTTAAGTTTGGCCCTAATATCAGGGAAATGCTAGAAAAAGTAAGTCATAAGGAGTTGTTTTCCATCTCAGTCTTTGTGAATCAGTCTAGGTATTGAAGTGGGTTTTCATGTCTTTCCTGGATGACCTCTTGGATTTTTTCATATTTTACCATTTTAAGGGTGCTTTTGTAAAGACCAGCCAGTAAGCAAGTTACAAATTGATCCCCCACAATACCCTGGGATATTGTAATTCCAGTCAGGCTCCTGGTCAAGGACTGCTTTGGCCCTGACTGGGTGGGCAGCCTGTCTCTGAGGAGGGAGAAAGGGAAACCAAAGAGGCTGGAGAGAAAGAGAAGGGACCATATGTTGAGGCAGATAAGGGGGAGGATGGTTAGTATGATAGAAAATAGGGGACAAATCATCTGGGTTGGTCCTCACAGCTAGGGAGAAATGATTTTTCCTGGATTGGCTTGTGCCATGTGGTCACCTTTAATCAAGATGGCAGTGAGATCACACAGCAAAACCCATCCTTTTCAACCCTAGCAAAGATGGTTGTCAGCCATGTGGCTGAACTCATTCTGATGGGGGGACAGCAGCTAAGATGGCAGCAAGCCACATGTTTCCTTTAAGATTACCTGTTTAGATTTTTAACTATGCTATGAGTTTCAAATTAACCCTTTTGTTACAGATTTTAATCATACTCAATATGATTACAAATCTTGAGGTATAGAAAGTTTATACAATACTTTTACAAGTCTTGAGATAAGATTCATACCTTAACAAAAGTTTTAGATAGTTAAACCAAAACCAAGAGTATGTGATGAATAGCAATAGTCCCCAGTGGGATACTGTCATTCCTCTATTTTGTTTTAGTCTCCTCTGTTCATCACATAGGCAGGTGGGTTGCCAGATACGGGACAGAAATTTTGGAAGAAACCTTTAAACAAGCATGCTTGGGTCTGGGGATGGGGAAGCCATGCCCTAACTTCAAAGCTGTCTTTCAATTGGAGTGGGACAGTCTAATGCCATTCATACCTAAAAATCACCTGAAGCCCTATGCTTAGTCTAGTATGCTAAGAACAAAGAAGGTTTAAAGATAGGAAATTTTTGAGCTCTGGCAGAGGATGACACAGGAGGAAACTTAGAGGTACATCAGCCAGAGAGAGTATGTGGAACAGGGTATGTGCACATGGCAATTGGCCTACTACTTTGCTTTCTCCCATTCCTGCTAGGACCAGATCCAAACTTCCTCTTTGCAACAAACTTGCAGATACATAAACTTGTAACTTAAAGGACAAGGCATTTATACATACACAATATATATATATATATATACACACGTATACACGTATACACATATACATATATACATACATACATATATACGTATATACATATATACATATATGTGTGTATGTATGTATATATGTGTGTGTGTGTGTGTGTGTGTGTGTGTGTGTGTGTGTGTGTGTGTTCCAGGGCAGACTAGACTAACAGGGCTTGAAGCAAAGAAAGGAGAAATAGGGAATTGAGGAATCTTTTTCCATTTCCCCAGTTGTTTGAAGTATTTGTAAAGGTCCCAAATTATTTTGGGATCTAGGGTGCCATTAAGCTGCTCTTTTGATTAATTATCTAAGGGATATTGAGGCCAAATTAATTTCAAAAGTAATAGGAACCAAGGAATGCTATAAAGTCACACTACACAACAAACTTCACACAAGAGATTTACTAGAATGAGAAAAAAGCCAAGAGTGACTGCCTCTGTCGTGGCAAGAAACAAAACAACTGAGCAGAAGGCAAGGCTTATATAGAGTTTCTTGGGGCTAGGGATGGAACTTTTCAGGGTGAAGCTTTCTAGGGTAAAGATTGATGGAATTTGAAGTCCAAAGGTCGGACTTTTTACTCTGTAGGACAGGGGCAGGATCTTCCCATAAGGGCAATTAGACTGTTCTGTGGGTAGAACTTGGCAGTTGGAGGTCTTTAGGGGAGGGAACCTGGCCACATAAGTGTCTTAAGAGTTTAAAAAGTTTACAAAGGGAGTATCTGCACATTCCCTGCTGCTTAACTTGGTTTGAATAGCCAACAGGGACCAAGAGTTCACACATTACATGAACCTCTAGGGAACATTTTGCAAACAAACCACAAGTTCTTACTGTCTAGTTCTGGTGATAATCAATAGAAGTAACAATAGCCCCTGACCAATAAGTGCTACATCTGGGATATTGATTTGAGAATCTACAAGTTCTGGGAGTAAAGTTAGCAACTCAAATACCTAAAACAATTTATTGGCAATTGGTGTTTCTGATTGAGAATTTCTATTTCATTACCTCATTTACTGGTTGGTTATGTTGTTTTCTTTTTGTTTAGTCTTCTGAGTTCTTTGTATAATCTAGATATTAATCCTTTGTCAGATGTTGAGCTGGCAAATATTTTCTTCTGTTCTATATATTTATCTTTACTCAGTTAACTTTTCCCCTTACTACACAGAAGCTTTATTTCATGAGGTGTCTCTTGTTGATAACTGACCTGTACTTCTATGAAGAATAGTGTTGTATTTGAAAGTCTTGGATTTAGCTTTGAGGGGGACACTGGGATGGATTGTTATTTAATAAAAGATTTATTAGAAAAAAAACAACATAGAAAAATAGCATAATGGGGCTCTGAAGAGTGCATAAATAGATTTTCCTAAATAGAGTTCAGGCCCATGAAGCAGAATAAGTATCGTGGGAGACATTTTCATACTACATGTGTGACGAGTTCACAGCACTGTTTATAGTCAGGCTGTCTCTGATTTCCTAGAGGCAGAGAGAAGGGAAGGGTTTTACATTATAGGGAAGGGTATGCCCTGAGTAAGTAGAGGGTGTAGAGAAGAAGGACACATGAAGCCATGCTCATTATATGGGTGGGTGATGTGCCACCAATAACTTGGGTCTATAAACTTCTTTGAGGAAGTGAGGATTGGACTATCATTCTCCTGAGGAGTCTGCTACAGGGTTACAAATACACCTGGGGGAGGGTTCTCTGTAAAGGGGTTGCCATTTTGTTTACAGTAGCTTTGAGAGTAAAGAAGAAAGAGGTTGTGGTGGGTATAGCCTGATTAGGCACAAGCCCACAGACTAGTATTTTGATAGGGATTGCATTAAGTCTGTAGATTGCTTTTACAAACTGAATGTGTAAGATAAATATATTCACAATATTAGTCCTCCCAATCCATGAGTATGGGAGGTCTTTCCATCTTCTAGAATCTTCAGTTTCACTCTTGACTATTTTCAAGTTTTCATTACAAAGGTCATTTAGTTGCTTAATTAGGCTTATTCCAGTTATAATTTTCATAGAAATAAATTAAACACTCTTAATTTTTCATAAAGCCTCAAGAGAACATGGAGAGACAAATAAACCATAACCAAAAAGGATAAAGCTAGAGAAAACATATTTCAAAGTATCAAAATATACTGCAGATCTTTAGAGAAAAAAGTTAACAGACACATGACCCAATAGTAAAATCATATATCAACTTTCAACTAAAAAACTGAAAACAGACCACTATTTCACACAATATACAAGGCAATCCAAAATTAATTCAAACTAAAAATGTAAGACCTCAAACTGTACAACTGCTATATTAAAGAGAAAGCTCCAAGATATTGGTTGGGGAAGTGGGTTTTGTTGTTGTTGTTGTTTGGTTTTTGTTTGTTTGTTTGTTTTTAATATGACCAGAGCACAGAGAACAAAGCAAAATTATATAAATTTAATTACTTCAACAGAAAAAGAACCTACACAACAAAAGAATTAGAGAAGTATAGAGGCAACTTACACAGTAGGAAAAACAATTTTAAGTCATACATCCGACAAGGGACTGATATCCAGAATACATAGGGAATACAAAGTCAGTAGCATGAAATAGACTAAAAAGGAGGAAGTAAAGAATGAAGGGGAGGAGATAATATACAAATGATCAAATGATCATGGTATATGAAAGCATATCTTAACAGCACTAGTCATCTGAACAACTCAAATTCAAAAAAGAATGTAATTAGCAACAACCACTCCCCATTTAAAGTACCTTTATAAAAGACATGAAAGCTAGAAATAGTTGGTAAAGATGGGGAGAAAGGGGAACTTTTATACATTGTTGGAAGGAATGCCAATTAGTACAGCCTTTGTGGAAAACAATATAACATATTCTCAAAAAAAACCTAAAAAATAAAATACCATGCAATCCAGTAACCTCATTTCTAAATATGTAGAATTAACATCATCACTCTCATGTTTATCATAGCCCTATTCACAATAACAAGACATGAAATCAGCCAATATGTATAAACATGTGAGTAGAAAAAAGAATGTGTGGCATTCACCCAATGGAATAACTTCTGTTTTTATACAGCAATAGGAGGAAGAGGGAAAGGAAAATATCATTTCCAATAGCATTGATGAACCTTAAGGACATTATTTATGTTCAGTGGGCACAAAATGACAAATATCACATGGACTCTCTTATGCACAGAGACTACATGGCTTAACTCAACAATACAATGTAGAATATGAGGTCCCAAGGGCTAGGCTGGTCAATGGATATAAATCTTCAGAAAAGAAAAGTAAGTTCAGAAGACTCCATACATGACACAAGACTCCAGTTAATAGCCAAGTATTGTTACCTGACTTAGGTTAACAGCTTATGACCCAACAAGTTAAAGTAGGTCACTATCCTCCAAAAGTCAATTAAATTAATAGTATGAATCAATGTGATCACATTGAGAAGAAGAACAAAAAGACCCAATGACCATCCCCCCAAGTCCACCCTTGTAATCTTAAAGTGAGGCTGAGATTTAAGTTATGCATGCCTAAGCAGTCAGGGTCAAGGCATGGTCCTGCCCACCATTGACCCACCATTGTCTCTATGTAAAGTTGTCTAACAAATGATAAACCTTTCCAGGAGAAATGATGGCATATAAACTGGCCCAAGGCTTATGCTTCCTCTTCTGTGAGCATGAGATTCCTGAGGGAATTCCAGTTTCTTGGGGTTTACTGCTTCCCATAGTCTAACACCAAAGGGAGGGACACAAGTGTCTCCATAGACTATCTTCATTTCTGCCAGGCTGGTTATAGTATTGTATTCTTAAAAGTTGCTGAGAGTAGATTTGTGTTTGATTACAAGTAATTGATTTGTAAAGTATCTAAGCTAAATGACATGCTTAACCAATCTACAACATATACATATTTTGTGTTATTGGGTTGTATAATAAATTATATAGACTTTGGAAATTAAGCATAAATTTATATATAAATATCACATATAAATTATTTTATAATAATTAACATGCAAATGACCTTCTACACCAGGATTTTTCAACCTTGGCTCCTTGAACATTCAAGGCTATTCACTGGGCTCTTATTTCTACTCTAATAGATTGCCACAAATTTGAAACTACAAACATGTATAATGCTGGAATATGGGAGAACTACAGATCCTTTGTCAGTTCTTGGTCACCAAAGCCACCCTGAGCTTTCGTGGACCACAAAGGGTAGGCTTTATGGAGAAGTTTACTATATGTACATAGGTGGCATCTTAAGATGGATAAAGAGAAAGGAGAGCTCCTGTATAGCAGGAGGTGGTCCCAGTTAATACTGTATCATGAGTACCTTAACTGGGGACTTTAGAAGAGACTTATGGCTAAAACAGGGGTAAGGTATAGAAGAGGAGGTAAGTTGGATGGTCCAGTTGGGTAAACCAGATGTTCAGGTATTTTCTCTCTATAGCTATTAAGTAGGCACCTATAGCCCTTTAGACAGAGGTGCCTCTTTAGAAGACACCAAAAAACAGGAACCAGGTACTTTTCTGGGATTCCTGACCTCTATCGAGAACACTCTTAAACTGTGCAGCTTTGGGGCTCTGGCCCATCTGGCTGGTTTCTATCAACTCTCATCACTTGTGCTCTTACAGCTCCAGAAGCTAGATGTTTGCCAGGAGGAGACTGATATTAAGGTGTGTGCTGGATTTGCTGTTCACTATAAAGTCAGAGAGGAGAAAGGACAAAGAAATGAGTGGCTCAATGATAGACAAGACTTTATTTAGGAAAAAAAGAAAAGAAAAAGACCCAAGGCAGGGGCCCATAGTTTAAGAACCAGAGCCTGTCATCCAAACTGGGTTGTCACAAGGCAGAAAGTGGGAAAGAGTAGAGGAACTGAAATATTTCCTTTTGTGGCTGAAGGTCACCCATTGATAACAGTAACTAGAGAGGCAGTGTATAGGGTGAGTGGGATGGTTTGAATGAGAATAGTTCCTGTAGGCTCATATATTTGAATATTTAGTTCCCAGTTGTTGTATTATTTAAGATTAAATGTGACCATATTGGAGGTGTGTCATTGGGGGGATACGCTTTGTGGTTTTTGCTCTCTCTGTCTCCTGCCTGTGGAGCTATTGTTCCACTGATATGCCTGCCTACTTACCAAACACACTTTTTGTCATAATGATCATCTGTAAGGATGGAAAAATTTAGCCTAACTCTCCACTGACTCCAGGAAGCTGGGAGTCTAAATCCCAGGCTAAAGGTCACCTTCTTGACTGCTTATGACAGGGCTGTTTAAGACAGCACCTGTGAGTGAGTGAACACAGGAAATGAGCCTTGTTACCCCACCCAGAGGCCTGTGAGAAAGCAGATTTCCTGGGCTAAACACAGGCTTGGATAGTTTAAATTAATTGGTCCACACCGGATGCTATGAGGTGATTGGTTTACGATGCGTGGGCTTTGTTGTAACCCTATAAAAGCTGTCTCAAACCTGTACCCAGGGTCCCAGTCCTCTACCCCCAAGTGGAGTATGGCTGCGGACCCCAATGCACTAGGAATATAAAAGACCTCATGCTTTTGCATCAAGACCGCTTCTCATGAGTGATTTGGGGGAGGGACACCTGTCCTGAGTGGGAGTTTGAGGAACTATGCTCTTCAGGTCTTTCACATCAACTAAACTTCTGAAACTATAAGCAAGACTCCAATTAAACACTTCTGAGTTGCCTTGGTCATGGTGTTTTGTTGTAGAAAAAAAAAAAGTAACTAAGAGATTTAAAATGGTGGGAACTTCTTTAGCCTTTACTGGGGTTGATGAAGCAAAGAGAACAAATATCTAGAAAAACAAGTTAGTTTAATTTCAGGAATTCTCATTGTTTAGCCAGAGTGGAGAAGCTTTATATGGTGTGACTCATATACTCGGAAGTACACTCAGAAGACCTAGGAAAGAATGCACATGAATCTCCTGTGGTTTCTAGACATAGCCCATGTGCCTTGGCTTATGGCCTCTCATCATATGATCGCATTCTCTGTCGCATCCTCCTGTCTTCTTGATCCTCTCATTTCCTTCCTATAAGGACTCTACAATTGCACCTTTTATGGCCCACAAGACCAGAACACTGTCTCCATCTCAAAGTCCTCCGACTATTCAGATCTTCAAAGTTCCTTTGGCCACAGAAATCTTCAGTCAAAATATGTCACAGAGTCTGAGCAAAGTGAAGTTGTCCTTAGACCAGCTGAAGCAAGTTTCCACCTTATTTGAGCATGATGTCATGAGTTTGCTACCTCTGATTGAGCAGCTGTTCATTTAAATTTTTTTTAAGCCAAGACTTTCTCGGTTTTATTTTCAGTGATAGATAGGAAATGAAGGGCTTCCCTGAAGCTTGTTACAGCAAAATCAAACAGCAGACACAGACTCCTGGTAATGACCTCCAGCTTTTTAAATAGGAAGTAGCACTGTCCTGGTAATGACCTTCAGCTTCTTAAATAGGAAGTAGTACTGACAGATTCCACAAATTAGGATAGAAACATCTCTGAAGGACTTTTATCATGTTTCCCCCAAGCCAGACAATTCTTTACTTTGTAAGAGTCTATAGTATACATCCTAGAATGTATAGCTGCATCCCTGGCTTCTAGATGGCAATAGCAACATTTCCCAACTTTTAACAATAAGAAATACTTCCACATAGCCAATGTCATCTGCCTGGCAAACCTCCCAGTAAATAACCATTGACCTTTGTGAATTTTTCCCATTGCATTCAAAACATTAAGGCCTAGTTTATTTAAGTACCAATTAACAGTTTATGTTCCCAATACTTTTTGTTTAAAGGTGTCATGGTTTTTCTCCTTAACCTGCCAAATCCATTTTAAGATCAACTTCAATTATAGGGGAAAAAATCTAAATAGAAACTGGTAATTTAAAGTAACTTATTGATTGACATAGTGTGTTCACTAGTTTTTTTAAGTCAACCTGACTCAAGCTAGAATCATCTAAGAAAAGGGAACCTCAATTTGGAAAGTGACTCCATAAGACTGGACTGGAGGGAAGCCTGAGAGGCATTTTCTTAATTAGAGATTGATGCAGGAGGACCTAGTCAATTGTAGATTGGGCCACCTCTGGACTGGTGATCCTGGGTTCTATAAGAAAGCAGGCTGAGCAAGCCATGAGGAGCAAGCAGCACTCCTCTATGGCTTCTGCATCAGCTCCTGCCTCCAGATTTCTGTCTGAATTTCCTGGATGATTACAAGTTGCAAAAAACTCTATTCTCCCCAAATTGCTTTTGACCGAGTGTTTATCACAATAGAAACCTTACCTAAGACACTTGGTAATATCAGTTCTTCCATCCATTAACGTGATACATCTGCCCATTCATTTTTTAAGTCTTCTTGTATGTTCTTCAATAAGGTTATGAAGCTTGTTGTGTCTTTAGTTTCTTTGCAGATTTTTCCTAGGTATCTCAAAGGGATGTACTGTTCTTGAGATTTTAAATGTCTTATGTGTATTCCTTCCATAGAGAAACACTTCTCATGTGTATAGGTAGACATTTTGTTCAGCAGTCTTGCTGAATTCCCTGGCCAATTCAAAGCAGTGTTCAATTTCTATGAATCTTTCCATGTTGACAGTGCACCTGTAAATAACTGGTCCCTCTTCCTTTCTTGTCCCCTAATTTTATCCTATCCTGGTAGCAAGAATATCCTGCACTCTGCTGAGGGAAACTGGGGTTAGTCTTTATTTTTATTGACTTTGAAAATAAATTAATCTGTCATGTCCCTATTAAATATATTAATTATTGCTTTTTAAATCATCACTTACCAGGTTAAGAACACTTGCTAAGAGATGTTATCATGGACAAACACTGAATGGAATTAAATGCCTTACATTCATTAGTTCAGTCTTTTCTTTTTTTCTCTCCAAAGTTGTTGATAAGACAAATTACACTGGCTTTTGTTTGCTTGTTTCCAAACAGAATCTGTTTCTATTGAAATTACAGATGTGTACATTCTAAAGAGTCCCATTGCTGTTTGTGAGCAATGCAGGCTTCTCTCCGCCGTTTGCTCTTCTACTAAGACAATACATTTCTACTTTAACTCATTCTTCATGGCTTGTTTCTGTATTTCTGAATAAAATAAAAACTCACTTCACTACTCATTGCTATTTCAGTTTCAGTCACACACTCTATTTCTACTGTGGGAATGCCTTTGGGTCCTGGGCCCCAGTGTGCCGTTTTTCTCTACCTTCAATCTACAATGCCCTAAAAGTTACACACACATTTTACTTAAATGCCCTGCTTTTATACTACAGCTATAGAAACACTACACATATCTGAGCCATAAAATAAACTGTGAGTACTTTTCCATAGCTGGCTATAGTTTGTTTTTCCCAGTGTGCTCTGTCTTTTTTATTTACAATCTTTTATGTGAGATTAAGATGTATTCAAAACCCAACCCTTCAGCATCTAAGACCTAATTTGAAGATGTTCACATGTCTTATAGACTTGACATCCCCAACACCTCTCCTATTTGTGCCATACTCCAGACTCCATTTGCCTGGACTTCATGGTGCACAGCTAACAGTAAGAGTTGTCTTCACAATCACACCAGTTTTCCCGTCCCTCTGCACTATGATGGCAGTCCATGGCCTGCATCCTTTGCCCTCATCTTGTGATTTCGTTTTTGTTTTGTAAATTACTTCTTCCAGAAGATTTAAGAAGCAATATGTGAGTGCCAATTGGCTGAGGAGAAATTTTTTTTTTAGATTTTTTTAAACATTATCCATTAGCTTCTACCTTCTGAGTTGAGGCTGAGAAATAAGAAGGTGTGTTTTTTTCTTTTTTTTTTTTTTTTTTTTTTTTTTTTTTTTTTGATATTTTGTACCTAAGCTTTTTCTTACAGAATATTGATGTTTATCAGTCTGCTCTCCTTCTACCTCCCAAGTGCTGGGATTAGATTTTTATGCCTCTATGCCCAGCTGATGTGCTGCTGGGGATCAAATTCTGAGCTTTGTGCATTCTGAGCAGTCACTTTACCAACTGAGCCCTGCTGCTAGTTCCTAACTTCTGGTTAATACTTAGCTTTGCTACGTGCTCTGAGAACAAAATTCTGCATCTGTCTGTGTGACTGATCTTGTAATTACCTTGCTCTATCCTGTCTTACTAATTTCTGTAAGCTTAATCTATCAACTACTGAGACAGAACTTTTATGAGATTCTGTCCTTGTATATGTTATATACTGAGGTTGTGTTTTGAAGTATTTACATGAACTAAATTGTTATGGCTTCCAGGTGAATTATTTTATTATGCACTGATCATCACACAGTAATGAGATACACATAGCTTTAGAAGTTTTCTTCTAGTCAACACTGCATGAATATATTACTTCTCCCCACACTCTCTACTCTCAAACTTCAGTCCTTTGTTTTATTTACATATATTAATTTTATATAGTGGGATGTACTATATTTCAAAATATGAATAGCGTGCATTGATCATATCCATTCACCTTTCTTCCACCATCTCCAGTCCCTTATAGGTACTAGTCTGTTTTCAAGAAGACTTTTTAAGTTTACATGTATAAGGAACAATAGACAACACTTTGTTTGGTGCATATGGTTTTTTTCACTTAGCACAGTGCCCCCTGACTCCATCCATCTTGTTATATATTATAGGATTCATTCTTTCTAGCTATATAAATATGCACATGTACACACACACACACACACACACACACACACACACAGAGGCACTACTTTTTAAATTGTTAATGGCCATATAGACTGGTAGACTGATTCTATATACTTTTGTTTTTGTTTTTTGTTTTTTGTTTTGTTGTTGTTGTTTGTTTTTTAAGATGGGGTTTCTCTGTGTAGCCCTGGCTGTTCTGGATCTCACACTGTAGACCAGGCTGGCCTTAAACGCAAAACTCCACCTGTGTCTGCCTCCCAGTGCTATGTGCCACTGTGTCCAGCTTGATTCTGTATCTTAAATATTCACCAAGATTCTAAAATAAATATGGATGTGTAGATGTCTCCTTTGAATGAATGCTTCATTTCCTTCCTATGCCTTTTATAATAGCTGTATCTAAGTAGTTCTATTTTTAATTTTAAGAAAACTGCATACTATTTTCCATTGTGACTATACTGTTTACATTCTCAACAATAGGCTACAAGGCTACCTTTCTTTCTACATCACCAGCATTTAATTCTTGATGTTATTGTCATTGTTGTTTAAAATAGTCATTCCAATTGGGGTCAGATATCATGGTTTTGATTTTCATTTCACTGATAGCTAGTATGTGTGTGTTATGTGCATATGTATTATGGCCAAATGTATTTTTTTTTCTTTTGAGAAGTATCTGTTCATAATTGGCCCACTTGTAAATTCTATTACAGTGAGATTTCTGAGGTCACTGTAAATTCTGGATATCAACCCTCTGTCAGACAGACAGACATGAAGACTCTTTTCCTACAGCTGTCTCTTTTCTCTCTTGATGTTAGTCTCATCAAAACTGCTAAAATGCACACCTTCTCGTGGTGTTATTCTAGGTATACTTGAATTCCCTGTGGTTGTTTTCATGTTTTATCCTTCCATGCCTTGGTTGGATAATGGAATTTTTTATTTCATTTTCTTCCTTCACTATTTTCAGGTGAAACAGTTGGTGTCAGAAGTGTTACTAGAAAGCAACCCCTTAATGAATGGATTATAAACCAGTTGAGATGAGCTTTCCCAGTCATGGAGAGACTGGGTTGCCTTCCCATATCAAGTTAGTAAAATCTATATGTATTCAAATGGTGCTCTAGGAAGCATCATGCAATCATATGCTCAAAAGAACAGAATGAAAAGGAATTTTAAGACTGCTCTACAAGGATACTGATGGTTTGAAATGAAACTTTAATCCATCAATTTACTTTTTAAATATACTGGGAGGTAACATAGTAGGGGAAGTTTAGGAGATGCTAGAGGGATGAAGAAGGGGAAAAGATGATCAAAATATTTTTGATATATATGTATGAAACTCTCAAGTAGATAAAGATATATCCAGAGTCTCCTCCAATCTGGCTAACATTTTCTCAAATTCTTTTAAGAATATTTAGCAGGAATAATTCTGTTCTTACTTCTTTCCAGTCTCTCCATCTCATTATGCTGAAGATTTGGCATTTTCTTCTATGTATCTTCTATCTTCTAGTTAGGAATTTTCTCTTCAGCTGTATCTAAATGGATATTTACTTTTCCACTCAGTTTTAATTTTCTAAAGTTTTTCTCTTTGGATTTGCTTTACACAATGGTTAATATTGTCAACTTTACAGGTTCTAGAATCACCTAAGAGAGAAAACACTGGGCATTTCAGTGAAGGTGTTAGATTGGGTTCACTAAGATGGGAAGACCCACTATAAATTCAGAAAGCACTCTTCCCTGGGCTGGGGTCTTTCTGCTTATTTTTAGCTGCCCACACACCTGTCATCATGATGGAGTAAGTGGTGAAGAAAGAGACCCTGAGCTGCCAAACTTCAGAAAGAAGAGGTTGTCTGACTGTTGAGCTCCTTGCTAGATGTATGCAGAGCTTTAGGATTGCAGCTGTTATGACTGGGCACCCATGCTGAGGAGAGTATTTTTGGTGTTGTGGCTGCTTTTGAGACATCCCTGATCCCTGTAAATAATCCCTCTCCCAGGCTCCTGTTAGTAATCCCAATAAAAAGTCACTAGGTCACCAAGTTGGATATTGGTGCAGTTGTTATTTTTATCTGCCATGAGCTCCCTATCTATAGTGAGAGGATGTATATGTTGGGTCTCCCCATGAAAAGCCTGTCACACAACAAACCCATCCTTGCTTAAGTGGCTTTGTCAGATACTTTCTCACAACAATATGAAGATTAACTAGTGCAGCTTGGCTTCATTTTGCTTGTTTTCTTCTTTTATATACTGAACATGTCTGTGTTGTTCTTGTCCCCCATTACTGCACTGGCCCCGTGTGTGTGTGTGTGTGTGTGTGTGTGTGTGTGTGTGTGTGTGTGTGTGTGTGTTACCATGTAAAAGATTCTATAATTTCTAACTACTGTTTATCTATAGGGTTTAGCAAGCTTATTTTCCAACCATTTTAATGGTGCACTGCTCTTAAATACTTTTAAGTACTAAAGTATAGTAGTACTTTAAGTGGATTGGAGGGGGAAAGTGGATCTGTGATCTGGACTATAGAAAAGATCCTCCAAAGGCATTTGCATTCCTTTCTTTCTGTGCTCCAGGAACAAAACCTTTACACTAGGTCTTTGGTTTTGGTATTGAAAGTTTTAGGTTCCCAAATGTGGCATGTTTGGAAGTTAATGGGCTTCTCCTTTACCATCAAATACAATGTGGTTTACACTTGGATATGGGCCAGCTTCATTTTTCCCTGACCGTTTTGGGAGTCTTTACCAAATGCCAGAGTAAAGTCCCTGCTTCCTGTAGTGGGAAGAGAACAAACCAAAATGTAAACAACCTGAAATGCTAGTGTTACCACGGAAGCATTTTCAGATGGCTCTTTGAGCAGGATTGATATGGAGGCCATGTGTTTAGAAAAGGCTAGAAGAACTATTTCAGTGACACTAAGGATGCAAACATCGAGTTTTCTGAAAACAGAAAGGGTTCAAGAAAGCTGTAAGACAAAGCTGTGATCTACACGAGAGGATTTAAGGATAGACTGGAGAGGCCAGAGGCAGTGGGACCATGAAAGCCTCTTGTCACCTTGGGGGTTACATGCCTTCATTCCTTAAAATGTTGACTCATACAGTGGAAATATAAATTTGCTGTATGTTAAATGATGCTTTCTGACTGATGATTTCAAGCATTGGGAAAATGTGTAGTCAATAGGCGTTCATTATGAGCAAAGCTGATGATTTCTGGTTTACTGCTTCTTTTGGTTCTTGAGTGAAAAGCAACACCTTAAGAAAGGTGTTTCTAATTCATCAAGAAGAGTGAGTGTCTATATCCATTTGCATAAATAGACAACTTGACACAGAAGTAGGCAGGTGCTACAGGCAAGAGGTTCCACATCACAGAAATGACACCACATTGCAAAATGATGTGAGGCGAGCATATTCACTGCAAAAGCATTAACAAACATTCACGACAACACAGTGTTGCCAAGAACAACTCTGACAATATGATGTGGCCATTAGAAATGAGACCGATACATCCTGAAACACACAAGATACAGCAATTTATGCAACACTATGTAGTGCCTGATTATAATACTATCTTACAATACTCTGATTGTAAGCCCTTTTACACCTTACACTTTCTATTTTCTTAATACATTACTCAGAGACTTAAAGATATGACCATAGCATACTGTTCCTCATGATGAGAAGTTGTAAATTTCTAAAAAGTAGAGAAATTTACAACTGCTCATCATGAGGAACAATACAATGTCACCATTTTGGTGTTTTTCTTTGTGCATCATGTTCTTGTGTATTTCTACATGTTAAAAATAAACAGATTCACATTTGTATATTTGTTTTAGAAAAGAAAATGTTAGTATATCCTCTCATTTCCATATGTGTAGTTATTTTCATACATATGAAGAATTTAAGTGGTCATAGTCACACTAAAATATAGCACACAATTAAAAATCAACAAATGAGTGCATTTCTCAACTCTCATAAGAAAAGTTTTTGAAGTAGATAATGAATAATGTATAGACACACACCTGACCAAGAATAAGAAAGTAAAAGACTAAAGAGCATTCACCCCTAAATCGTCATCGTCATCATCATCATTCCTTCCTCCCAAGTCTCGGAGATAACTGCAGAAGATGGGAGACAAAAAAAAAAGTGTAAGCAACAGAAGTGATTGATGACTACAAGGAAACAATGTCTTCTGAACATGCAGCTGTCCATATAATCTCACAATCGTCCTGTCAAGCCCAAGCCATACTAAATCCTAACATAGATGGGATAGTTGAGCATGAAGTCTTACCCTTTGCCAAGAAACTATTGACAATTGTTAGCTACTGGGAAAGGGAGGGAGAGAGGCAGGGAAGCAGGGAGGGAGACAGGAAAGCAAGAAAGCAGGGAGGGAGGGAAGGAGGGAGGGATCTCTGTCATGCTGTGTGTGTGTGTGTGTGTGTGTGTGTGTGTGTGTGTGTGTGTGTAAGAGAGAGAGAAGAGAAAGAGAAACTAAGTATGATGGGGGATATCCTTCTGTATGCTGTTAATATATGTCCCTCTTATTGGTTGATGAATAATCACTTATTGGCCAGTATCCAGGCAGAAAGTATAAGCGAGAATACAAGACTAGGAGAATTCTAGAGAAGGAAGAACAGATGAGTGACCAGGGAGATGCCATGTAGCTGCCAATGGAGCAAGAGGGCCATGCATCACTGATAAGCCAAGACAAAGTGGAAATATATAGTTTAATAGAAATGGGTTAATAATTAAGAGAAAACTAGCCAATAAGGAGCCTGAGCCATATGCCAAACAGTTGATAGAAGCCTCTGTCTCTGTGATATATTTGGGTCTAAAGGACTGCAGGACTTGGCAGAACAGAGCCTCCATCTACAATGTGTCAGTGCACGTGTACGTGCGGGCATGTGTCCATATCTCTCTCTGTCTCTCTCTGTCTCTGTCTCTGTCTCTGTCTCTCTCTCTCTCTCTCTGTGTGTGTGTGTGTGTGTGTGTGTGTGTGTGTGTGTGTGTGTGTGTGTGTTAGAGACCAGGGGAGGCAATTGTGTATCCTGTTCTATTACTCTCATCTTATCCCTTTCAGGTAGGGTCTCTCACTGAATTCAGAGTTTGGCTGGGTGACAGCAAATCCAAGTGATTCTCTTGTTTCTGCCTCACACTGTGCTGAGATTATAGACATGCACAGAGCCAGCTTTTTTAATGTGTGTGCTGGAGAATTGAACTCGGGTTCTTATGATTACACAATAAGCACTCTTAACTACTCATCCATCTGTCTAGCCCCGAAATACCTTTTATAATCTTTTGTTCTTGTTGTATTTTTCAAAGTAGAAGTTCATAAATTTGTAAATCCACATAACATAAACATACTGTTCAACAAGTATAACAAAATAGCCCCACTTGTGTAATTACCACCTTGATCAACATATAAAACAGCAACAGTATTAATGACAGCTTATGCTGGAGAGGATGTTGGGCAAGGAGAATACTACTCCACTGCTGGTGGGCGTACAAAATTTGTACAGCCACTTTGGGAATCAATATGGAGGTTTCTCAGAAAATTGGGAATCCATCTACTTCAAGATCCAGCTATACCACTCTTGGGCATATATTCAAAGTATGCTCAATCATTCCACAAGGACACTTGCTCATCTATGTTCATAGCAGCATTAGTCGTAATAGCCACAACCTGGAAACAACCTAGATCCCCCTCAACCAAAGAATGGATGAAGAAAATAAAGTGTTACTCAGCTGCTAAAAACAATGCCATTGGGAAATTTGAAGGCAAACAGATGGGACTAGAAAAAATATCACCCTGAGTGAAGTGAAGTGTCCTGGGAGACAAATATAGTATATGTACTCAAACATAATTGCATATTAGCTGCAAAGTAAAAAGTAAACCTAGTCAGAGAGACTAAGTAACAAGGAGGGCCCAAAGGGGGACAGGGACAAATGGATTTCCCTGGGGAGGGGAAGTAGAAGAGATCTCCTGGGTAGACTGGGGGGGGTCTAAAAGACAGAGAGTTCAAAAATGTCCTTATGTCTCAGGTACAAGCCATGGGCTGGTCAGCTGGCTCCCACTGCAGCCCCGCAAAGACAGCTTCCCATAGTTTGCAACATGTAGATGAGTAGAAATGGATTAATTTAAGTTATGAAAGCTAGTGGGACAAGTCTAAGCTATCAGCCAGGCATTCAGGACTAATAATAAGTCTTTAGGCTGGGCGTTGGTGATATACGCCACCTTTAATCTCAGCACTCAGGAGGCAGAGGCAAGCTTATCTCTGTGAGTTCAAGACCAGCCTAGTCTACAGAGTGATTTCCAGGACAGGCACCAAATACGGAGAAACCCTGTCTTGAAAAACAAAACAAAACAACAACAACAACAACAATAACAATAATAATAATAGGTCTCTTTGGGAGCTGGCTATGTGACAGGGAAAGACTTGCTACAATTTAAATGATCAAAAAATAATTTTGCCTGTTTTTTGTAAATTTATATACCTGAAATACATAAAAATACTTAAAAATATGACTTATTCTGTCAAAATTATCTTCTTGTGGTCTGTGGGGGTATTACCTATGCCAGTATTTTGTTCATTTCTATGTAATACAAATATCCTGACTCTCTTATGCTTGGGTCGTATACAAACAAGCCCACTGTAAGTAAAATGTAACCTAAGTTGAAATGCTTCAACATACCTAAGCTATTGACTATTACTGTCTAATAACACAGATGCTGATGCACCAGATGTCTGATCTTAATTGTGAGGCTGACTATGAATTATGGTTGACCACTGCTGCCAGGCATCATGAGCAAACACCCTGTCACTAGCTAAGAAACAACCAAATTCAAGCACTTCCTACTGAACATGAATTGCTCACTGCTATCATAAATTTGAAAAAGAAATGTTAAGTCCCAGCACTGTAAATCACAGACCATCTATACATCACTATGTAAATGCTGCATCTAAAAATAAATGCACCTCACTAAAAATAAATGCACTGTGGATGGCTATTTAGATCATTTTCACTTGGGAGAATTTACTAATAATGGTCTTGCAAATGTTTTGGATACCATTTGATATATGTATCCATGCACTACTTTTGAACAAATGCCTAAATGGAAATACTGAATTGTAATACAAGTATGTATACATAATGGGTCTTGGGCTTGCCTGGTTGGCTAGGTTGGCCTGGCATCTGCTTATCTCTGCCTTCCCAGGGCTGAAATTACAAATGCCCACCATTAGTCCCAGCTGTTCTACATGGGTAATGGGGATTGAACTATGGTCATCATCCTTGCTAAACAAGCACTTTACTAAGTTTTTCCAGCCCTCTCTTTTAATTTTTATACTAGAGATATTATTAGTTAATAATTTAGTCTTTCCCTGACTTTAAAACTCCCCTTAAAATATCTTGTAAAGCAAGTCTAGCGATGTTGTATCTCTCAGCTTTTTGCTTAAGATAGTCTTTATCACACTTCATTTTTTTAAAAGACAAAGTTCCTGGGTATAGTATTCTTGTTTGACATTTTTTTCCATTCAGGGTGTTGAAAATATCATGGCAACTCTTAGTTGCCATGCAAGGCTTCTACAGAAAAATCTGATAATTTTAGGTCTCTTTGTGTGTGAGAGCTAATTCCCTCTTATTTTAAAAACTCTCTAACCATTAACTGTTTATGTTGATGATGCTCTTTGTCTGTCCTTGTAGGTTCCTCTTATTTGATGCCATTGGAAATTCTTGAGTCGGGAATTTTATTTACTCCCTGAAGCTTAGGAATTTTTCTGTCATTATTTTTTCAAATACCTTCTTTATCCTCCTCCTGGTTCTCCTACCCTATTTCTGCAACATTAATAATTAGCCCATTACATTTGGTAGTATACCATAAGGCCCTCAAACTACCCTATGCTTTCTTTTCTGTGCACACTTCAAAGTGCATGACCTACAATGACCTAAATCAAGTTCACCAGTCATTCTGTCTGTCTGATGTAGTCTGTTGACTTTCTTCAGTTCATTTGTGGTGTTCTCATATATGGCTATCATTTGCCTGCCCATCTCTTTGTTCCTCAATGCAGCTCAGTCAGAAGCCAGGCCATCACACAGCCACTGGGAACATACATCATAACTCCATTAACTAGGATACAGGGAGTCTATGATTTTTAAGTTTTTGCTATGCACTGTTTCTGTACCTTGACAACATAAAATCCCTACATCTTTTTTCCTGAGGTTCAGCATTATTGCATGTATATAATGTCCTGCACTCAAAGCTGGTGAATTAAGCATAAACTGTGAGGTTCCATATAGTTAAGACACAGTATTTGATGTCTAAGCACTGCTCTGCAAAAGAATCTGGGTGTCTGGGAAACCTTTCTCTGATTTTAATATCGTACCTGGGTCAGGGTCCATGCTCATACATGACTCATTGTTGTTGTTGTTGTTTGGTTGGTTGGTTGGTTTTTGGTTTTTTTTGTTTGTTTGTTTGACTGCTTGTTGTTTTTGTTTTTTCTTACTGGCTGAATGTGGGTGTTCTCTAGCTGCCCTGCAGAAGGAATAATCACACCTTTGTTTCACATTTTGTCACAGAGAAATGACCTTCCATGGATAGGGAAACATTCTGGAGATTGCTTGCCAGTCATGTTGCTCATGTCTTCCTCTTTAAGTTGTATAGAACACCCTTTTGACAAGCAATACACTTCAAGTCCTCTAAACTTGAATCTTCAACACTAAGTTCTTATTTAAATTGAATGCAATGCAATAATGTACCACCAACACCAAGACTGTATTTTAATCACCTACTCCTTGTCTTAAACTAATAAACAATTGAGGGGTGCTCCATTTTCAGTCATCAAGAGGACAAGAAGGAATCATTTAGAAGTATTACATTAAATTTTTTCTCATTTCCTCATCACATTTTGGGGAAGAAAATAAAAACAGTGCTATTGGTGTGCTTTGTAATATCATGGAAAAGAAATTATAATGCATTGTCTATAAGGTCTGGTATAGAAGATAGAACACATTTGTAGACTGCTCACCTACTGTGCACAATACTTTAGCCTACATCCCCATGCTCACATCAAAATAAAGAATATATCAATTTATCCCATTTTCAAAATCTGTCAACAAATCATGTTGTAAAACTGATCACATTAAATATGAACTTATGTAAAGTTTATAGACAACAAGTCTATAACTTAAGTCTTAACTTGTAAAGCTTTTTGAAAGTTAGTTCTCAATGTTGGTTATTCCTATTTCAGGGTTTCTTTATACTTACCATTTTGGTTTTGCTTTTTACGTCCTCCAAGCATTTAAAATTTTGACTTTAAAATTAATATCTTTTAACATATCTCAAGTTATATCCTCTTTCCTGACACCAAAGCAGTTTTGCCTTCTGAAGTGAAAAACACTTGAGATTTAGGGATATTATGCCTCATGATGTTTTTACATCTTTCCATAATACCTACTTCATCGATCTGCACACAGTAGGCACTTAATGAATATACTTAGTGATTGGATCAAGGGCCCTACAGATGCTTGAGTTCCTAGCAGACATATGAATTACACCACAATGGACTTTAATATCTCCTTCCTCTTTGTAGAGAGTTAAAAATGGTTGTTAAAGAGGCACAGCTAAGTGTTCGATCTCCTTTATCATAATTCCTCTTAACAACTGTGTTCCTGCTCTAAAATTATTTGATTCTTGCCAAGAACTTATTTAGAGAAGCTGTAAAATTCAATATAATTTCATCAAAGCATATTGTCCTTTTTTCCCGTGATTTCTATTTTCTCTTATACCAAATAAGAACTGGGTTCTTCAGGTGTAGCTAAGTGTTTTGTGCTAAACTAAACTTCAGTGACTGAACAAATATCTATTTCTCTCTCAGGTGTTGTTCACATGGGCAGTGGTGGAAAGGCTGGCTTTGCTTCACATGGTCCCTTGAGATATAGACAAATGGGTGTTTCCCTATCCCAACATGATGCCTGGGAGAGGAAGCCAAGTCACATGCCACACCTTCAGTGGCTCAGGCCAGAAGTAAACAGGTCTCTTGCACTTAGTTAAGAGTCAGAACTAAGTCAAGGTCCTACCTACAGAGGAGGAACTCAGAATGAGAAGCACCTGACTGTTTAGTGAACAACAAGCAGCTCCCTCATAGGATTGAGCAGCCATCCATCTGAATTCCACATGGCAATGCCATTAAGCAATCTTGGCTGTGGTGTGTGTTTACCTGTGCAATAAGGAGTCACACAGTTTAAAATTCCAAATTAAGAGCTTTTACATGATTCAAGTTTGTCCAGTGAAGCAAACATCTACTCAGAAAGTAAGCAGTTTGTTTTCTTGTTATTGAAGGGGTCCTGCCCAGCTAGAATGTAATGCATGGCTCTGGAAGACCTTGCCCTTTTCTCGAATTCCTTCTGCCTTGCTAAAGGTCTTCAGATTACATTCCTAAAGCTAACTACCAAGGTCCATTCCCTTATTTGGCCTCCTCCTCAGCCCGACTACCAAAACTCAGTTATTAAAAGCATTGAAGTCCAGCAGTTAAAAGCCCTCTTTGGTTCACCTAATTAACATCCCCAATTAAAATGAAACACTTAATCCTAACATTAGGCTTCCCTTTGGACCTTTATAAAATGTTTTCCCAAGGGCCATGGTTGTCTCCTCTCTATCTAGAGGCAATCCTTTGTCCTCTGAGACAAATATCTCTGCCCCCTCCTCCCTCATAGTCTGTCTCCTGACTTTGTCTCTTATTCCCTGCCTTCCATCCCTCTGAGGCAAATTCATGTCCTCTGTGCTGAGAACTTGGTCTTGGGGGTCCTGAGCTGATACTTTTCTATCAGTTATGCCTTGTGTCTTACTGACAATGAATTTGCCTTGTTCTTCCTGCCTTCTTTTTTACTCTGTTTATTTGTTACTTCCCAGGAAGTGTGTGCATCACAATCACAGCACACTCAGACAAGAAATGTTCCTCACCCTTGTCAGAATGCTGTCCCCAATTGGTCTCCTCACTTCTTTTATTTTAATAACAGGATCTGACAGTGGTTAGGAGGTTCCATCACTTTGTTCTTTCCTGATCATCTTCCATCCAATGCATTAGCTCTTAATTGATGATACACATTGGAATGGCCTGACCAGCTTCTAAATTGAACTGAATCCAGATGCTAGGTACAAAGGAGTGCCTTCAGATGGCCTCCTAAAACCTAAGGAGAGATATAGGAAATCTCTGTAAAGGAGGTAGCCCCGGAGAAGAATCTCAAATATGAGAGCTGGGGACCAGATAAATATGGACATTATTGCAGGCAATGTGGATCTCAGATGACCTATCTTCTCCATGTGGGACTGATAACTCATTTCTGTTTGTGGAAAATGGCCTCTCAGGAATTTACCGGGGGCACTGAATAGAGGGAGAAGCTTAGAGAGCTTTAATAGGATGAGCTTTGAAAGAGGTCGGCATATCCCTGTTAACTCAATGTTGTTAATTTCTTGTATGTACACATATGTAATCAATTACATGAATTAGAAATATGTACAGCTCCAAAGAGCAAAATAACATTACTTTGATTTAAGTGCAGGTTTAGTTCGCATGGTAGTACATGCCTGAAATCCCACCCTCAGGAGACTTGCGTGGGTAAAGAATTGCTGGGAGTTCTAATTCAGCCTCAACTACACAGGGAAACCTTATCAAAAGAAACAAAGCAACAACAACAGCAAAATAGAGGATATATTTATCACACAGAGATGTATAGGTTTTTAATTATTATTTATTTTTTGATATTATAATTCATCATTTCTTCCTTCCCATTCTACTTTGAAAACCCTCCCATATGCCTTTCTTTGTCCTTATGTCCTTTTCTGTCAGATCCTGTTATTAAAATAAAAGAAATGAGGAGACCAATTGGGGACAGCATTCTGACAAGGGTGAGGAACATTTCTTGTCTGAGTGTGCTGTGATTGTGATGCACACACTTCCTGGGAAGTAACAAATAAACAGAGTAGAAAAGGAGGCAGCAAGAACAATAGTTGTTACTTAAGTGTATGTATGTATATTCCTAAATACATAAATATAACCTATTCACTAATGTGGTTTAATAAGAATCAGGATAAACAAATAGGCCAAATAGATGTTTATTCAGGGAGAAATAACTCACAACATAAACAGATGGACACCAGCACGTTGAACCGGATGCATCCAGCCAGCAAGAGAGCATTCCCTGGCTCCTCCTCAGACCTAGTTCCATGGGTCACTTCCACCCCTGGCTCCACCCTCCAATGGGTGTGGTCAGTGCCACAGAAGCAGAAAAAGTGAATATCCCACTACAACTCACTCTGTATGTTTTTCATATGTATGGTTTTCAGGGCTGACCACTTGGTATTAGATAACCAGTTGGGAAGCTCTTCCTTGGAGAAGACTATTGTTCCCATGGGTTTCTTAGTTTCCTGTTGCTCTTTGTGCAGTATTGAAGCATTCAGGGTTTTCACCATTAGCATGTCTATACTTGTTGCCTTGTTCAGCTCACACTTAGGCAGTCATGTTGGTGAGATTTTTATGGGTGTGAACTCTGACATTTCCTAGGAGATAAAAATCTCACAGTAAACTCCCTGTTCCTTTGATTCTTACAATCTTTCTGCCCCCCTCTTTCTCGATCCCTGACCCTTAGGAGCTAACGTTGCATTAAAGATGTATCAGTTGGGACTGCACTCTATACCTCTAGATTTTGGTTGGTTCTGGTTTGCTATAATGATCTCCCTCTATTGAAAAAATGAAGTTTTCTTTGATGAGGGATGAGCGCTATGCTTATCAGTGTGTATAAGGGTAAATATTTAAAATGCAGTTAGGGATTATGTTTATTTAGTAAAGTGTCAGTCATAGATTCTCCTCTGACATTGGTAATCTAGCCTTGAGTAGTTGTTTAGGTGTAGCACAAAAAATAAAAACCCAGAGACAGATATTAGGGTTCAAGCTGATGTTCAGATAAGCAAAGCAGCCAAGCCAGTAACTCTTATCTCTACCCAGGCTGAAGCAAAATTGCCCTCTATGTGGCTGGAGACTAATTGCCCCAATGTGGCTGGAGATCAAAATGCCTCAGACTGACTATCTGCTCCTATTTTATATAACTCAAGTGCTGGGATTAAAGGTATGTGATCCCAAGTATTTACAAGTCCTACATCTTGCAGGCAACAGGAAATGATCTCTGATACTAAGTGTGGCTTAAGCATATATGACACCTCAAAGTCTGCCTCCACAGTGACATAATTCCTCCATCAAGACCTGCTCCAAAAAGCCACAACTCCTAATAGTGACACTCCCTTTGGAGTCCATTATCTTTCAGACCACCACAGTGTGTGTGTGTGTGTGTTGTGTGTGTGTGTGTGTGTGTGTGTGTGTGTGTGTGTGTGTGTGTGTGTGAGAGAGAGAGAGAGAGAGAGAGAGAGAGAGAGAGAGAGAGAGAGAGAGAGAGAGAGGGAGGGAGGGAGAGAGAGACCAGAGGTCCAGAGGTCAATGTCAGATGACTTCTTCAGTCCCTCTCCATCATAGTTTTTTAGAAAGAATCTCTCACTGAACCTAGCACTCACAATCTAGCCTAGCTAATGATTTGGGCTCCAGGGATCCTCCTGTAATCCTGTTTCTATACCCCAACGTTGTGATTACAGACATATACTATCACCACACCCTACTTTTTCATAGATGCTAGGAATCTAAACTAAGTTCCTCGGGCTTATATGGTAAGCATATAGTCAAGTGAGCTACCTCTTTAGCCCTATTTTAATGTTATTTGAAAATATCACTATGTAAAAGAAATACCACCTCTATGTTTTCACTACAAATACTGCTAAATGTACAGAAATTCTTAATTCTCAGCTACAAAGAGGCTTCAAACAGACTCTGGAGTGAGGGGTGATTTCTCTTTCCACATCCCCAGAATTTTTTCTATCTTCTTTCCCTGTCTCATACCCATTACTGATAGAAGAAGGCTTCATGGAAAGAAAGAACCCACAAAGACCATCAAGGAAAGAGACCTCATCCCAACAACCAAAGGGAACTAACTTTGGATAATAACTTCAAGAAGCTCAGAAAGAGCCTCATTCTAAAAGTATCCATCCAGAAAGGTTAGCAACCCTGCCAACAATGTAAGGTCAGGGAAACTGAGATAGTCAGTGGATGATGTTCTAATTTGTTAAGTCTGTGAAACTGTATTATGGCAGCAATGACAGATTATACTATCTTATACTATCTGGTAGTACAAAAAAATATGGTGAGCTGTGTCTAGGAGATAAAAACTAGATGCCTATGCTTAAGGATACCAAGGAAACCTAAAGGACCTTGTGGAGGAGTCTACAGTGCTGACTGAGGTCTGTAACCCCGCAGCATGTGCCTCTCTGAAAATCAGAAATGAAGACTGCTCCCTTCTGTCTATGAGGCCTCTCTATGAGAGGATGTTGTCATGGAGAGCAGAATAAGGTGATCATTTTGAAGTGATTTGCAAAACACAAATGTATCAAGACACCCAAGAAAGGATCTTTCTGTCTAGTTGGTGACTGACAACTAGAAAAAAAGTACTCTAATTAATGGCACACTAAATGTGAAATGCTCAAATGAGAGGAACAACATTTTTCCCTGATATACCAAGCTAATGGATGTACAAAATTGCAAATATGCATACATTCATATATGTGTATTTGTGTGTACATATGTTTCTGAAGGGATCTTTTCAAAATTGCAATGTATTTTCCTTTAAGATATATCTGTAATGTAATGTAACCCAGAAGCTGGAGAGAGTGATCACTTGCTGCTCTTCAGAGGACCTGAGTTCAGCTCCCAGCACCTGCAATGGATGGCTCAAAACCACCTGTAACTTCAGTTCCACAGGATCTGATACTCAACATGTAACATACACATAAATAAAAATAAAAATAGTGTAGTCTCTTAAATGGTTACTTTTCTTCTCAAATGGCCATATTTAAAGCAAAATTGGTTTTCTAGATGGAGTAGTGTGGCATATATACATTTAAAGGGTAGTATGATGTTCTGCCCTACACAGCTACAATGGCAACTCACTACTGACTGGATGACTTGAACAACAAGAATGTGTTTTCTCACATATCTGGAGTCTCAAAGTCCAAGATTAAGATATTGACAGCTTTGATTTCTCCTGAGATGGCTCGACTAGGTCTCTAGATGGATATCTTTGCATTAGACCCCAAATGCACATCCCTGATCTGTCTCACTTCTTACTGAGGACTTCAGTCATATAGAATAAGTGGTCCACTTATAGCTTAATTTTACTGCCATTACTTCTATGATACAGTCAAACTAGGGTTAACTCTTCAAAATAAGGACATGGTGGGACACAATCCTGTAGAGAGCATACTGATGTCAGATACTGGTTACTTCAGTGAGAAAAAGCAGGACTAAAATGGAATAAATTCTGTTTTCCATGACAAGTCATTCCCTCTGGTCTCCTGGAATGCTGAATCGCTTCTTAGACAACCAAGGGCAAGTGAAAACATATCATCAAAGCAGAGTGAGAGAGAGAGAGAGAGAGAGAGAGAGAGAGAGAGAGAGAGAGAGAGAGAGAGAGAGAGAGAAGAGAGAGAGAGGAGGGGGAGAGAAGAAAGAGAAATAGGCTATAGAGTTTTCATGAAAGAAAATTGATATGGGTAGTAGAATGTGTGGCCAGACCAGAGGCAAAAAATATTTTATGGAATAAAAATGTTTACCTTATAATTTTAAGCCATATGTCTTCAAAGTTAATATATATATCCATATATTTTAAGTCATATTGACCTTGCTTATTTCTTAATATCTAAAAGATATATAGAAGCTTCTTCTTAATACAATTCATTTATTTTTATGCCACTATGATGGAGTCTTTGCAGTACAGGAGAATGCCCAAGTGTTATTATGTTCATCTCTCACTGAGTGTTTCATGCTTCTTCCATTCACCATGTCTTTTCTGAAATCTGGTATGAATGATTTGGATAAAGATGAAAAACACATGTGATTTTGAATATCAAAACATTAAGAAATGATCTGAGCCCAGTATCACACACTGTAATTCCAGAACTCAGAAGACTGACTGACACACAAGCATGATGAATTCAAGGGTAGCCTAGGCTACTACTGCAACTTCATCTCAAACACACACACACACACACACACACACACACACACCAATAAACAAGCAATTAAACAAAACTCAGTAGAATAAAAGTGTAATTTAACAGTGGCTTAGTGGCTTAGTTGGGGAAAGTCTTGAGAATGGAGTCATGAAAATGGGTACAGCCCAAAAGCAAAGCCATAAATTTCAACTATCATCAGAATGCTGAGGGGCCAGTACTTGAGAAGCCAGAACCAACATTCTCACATGGTGATTTCCTTTAATTACTCATTCCCCACTCATAGCATCTCAGTTTTCAACAAAGGAGAACATCAGTAATCTTATTTATTTTTACATGTAACAAGCTTACACTGAGATTAAAGAGAGGAACAGCTGGTCCATTATGGCCATGTAGTCTAGCGTGAAACCCAAATATTACTGAGCCCAATCATTCTCAACTCTTACTCATTGATACATGAACATGACTGTGGACACTCTGCTCTTTTTCACATGTTCAAACACTAAGCTCCACACAAACCAAGCATCTTGCATTTGGTCACCAGTTTCAGGCCTTTGCTCACACCACTTCCCCTTACCTGCAGTGCCCTCCTCCGACCTTTCTCAAAAGCCTGGTGTTCTCTCCAGCTACATTCCAATGCCACCTGCAGGGACAGAGTCACAGTATCTTTCCAGAGTCTTTCTTTACAACCCACAGAAAACAATGTGTCTCTCTTGCATTTGTGATAAAAAAAAAAACCATTATTGTGTTGGGGAAGCAGGTGTCATCAGGAAATTTTCTAAGTAATGAGGTTGAATTTTCCCTACATATTCACACAGAAAATGACCACCCGGATTCTCTGCTTAGCCCAACAGTAACCTAGCCTTTTAGTTGGTAAGTGTTTTATCACAGGAGTATCAAGACATGGATTATCTACACAGACCTAAAAACATTTCTGTCCATCAAGTGGAAATAACATCATTCCATTATACAACACCTTCATGTGACAATCACTGTGGTCCCAAAATTAAGAAAAAAAGAACAAGCTTCAGGCTTGATCCTTGACCCCCATCGCAGGGCCTATGCTAAAGAGTCCTCAGCTGGAGAGTGCCAGGTCCCAGCTAGACCCACCTATCCCTGTTGAAACATCCTGAATATCAGCCCAGCCTTTGTCCCCAATCCCCCCCCCCCAAGGCCTTGGCTAGAGAGGGTGGAGCCAACAATCCAGCCACCTTCAGGGAAATTACTGAAGCTGCTCTGAGCACAATAGACCTGCCTATCCATGCTGGACCACCCCTAATTTCCACCTGCCTGGTCTCTGACCCCCACCGCCTATCTTCTACTGGAGTTTTGAGCCCCTCCCAGAGATCTGCCTCTCTCTTCAGGACCACACTGAGTTACTGCAGGCTGGATCCTTGACCCCCATTGCAGTGTCTCTGCTAAAGAGGCCTCAGCTGTCCTCTGCTGGAGCCTGATCATTGACCCCCATAACTAGGCCCCAGCCTGCAGAGAGACCTCCTTGGTCCTCACAGAGTTAGAGACATTGAACCCTTGACCCACCTAAACCCATACAAAGGGAGAGACCCCACCAACACCTACTAGAAGAAGCTATGGAAATACAAGAAAACACCTAACAACAGAAAGACAAGCATAACACCACAAGAATCAAGGGAATCTACACCAAATAGACCAGAACACAACAAAGCAGATGAAGCAGAAGAAAACAACTTAAAATTATCATCATAAAAAATGATAGAGTGTAGAGAGCTGCGAAATGCCACACCTTAAAGTGGCGCTGGCTTCTGCCTTACACCTTCCTGTTGGTGAGGGCTTTCTGGCGTAAACAAGCCCTTATTTGGTTAAGTCTGTTCAGACTGTCTGTTTCCGCGTTAGAGTAGCCTATCTGCAGGGTCCACGTAGCTCACTGGAGTTGGTTAGTGCAAGGGTATTTAAGCCTGTGCAGGGGTCCCCCAGGCTCTCATGAGTCAGAAGAACATGTTTCAAGGATCCTGATTAAAACTGCATGAAGATCTTCCCGGAGTCACTTCTTCCTTGCTGGCGAGGGCAGGCGTGGTACAATAGAGGACCTCAAAGAAGTTGTGAGAAAACCCCTTAAAGAAATGGAAGAAACAACAAACAAAAAATGGAAGAAATGAACAAAGTTCTTAAAGAAAGTACAGAAAGCCAAGAAAAAACAATTAAACAGATGAAGGAAATGGTTCAAGACTTGAAAACTGAAATAAAGACAATAAAGAAAACACAAACTGAAGGAATGCTGGAAATAGAAAAACTGGGCAAATGATCGGGAACTACAGATGCAAGCATAACTAACAGAATTCAAGAGATGGAAGAGAGAATCTCAGGCGCAGAAGATAAACTAGAGGAAATAGATTCATTGACCAAAGAAAACCATAAATCCAACAAATCCTTAACACAAGACATCCAGGAAATGTGGGACACTGTGAAAAGGCCAAACCTAAGAATAATAGGCATAGAGGAAGGTGAGGAAGCCCAGCTCAAAGGTGCAGAAAAAATATTCAACAAAATCATTGAGGAAAACTTTCCCAATCTCAAAAAGGACATGCCCATGAAAGTACAAGAAGCACACCGAACACCAAATAGACTGGACCAAAGAAAAAAGACCCCTCGACATATAATAATTAAAACACCTAACATACAGAATAAAGAAAGAATATTAAGAGCAGTGAAGGAAAAAGGACAGGTAACATATAAAGGCAGAACTATAAAGGCAGACATACCAAAATTATGCCTGACTTCTCCATGGAAACCCTCAAGGCCAGAAGGTCCTGGATAGATGTTCTACAAGTACTAAGAGTCCACGGATGCCAGACCAGGCTACTATACCAAGCAAAACTCTCAATCACTATAGATGGAGAAAACAAGATATTTAATGACAAAGCCAGATTTTCACAATACTTATCTACAAATCCAGCCCTACAGAAACTTTTGGAAGGAAAACTCCAATCCAAGGAAGTTAACTATGCTCACAAAGACATAGGCGACAGATAATCCCACTTCACCAGAAACCAAGTGTAAAGCAGGACAAATATATTCACAATACCACTGCCAACAACAAATCTAAAACAAACAAGCATTAACAATCAATGGTCCTTACTCTCCCTCAACATTAATGGTCTTAACTCGCCTATAAAAAGACACAGGCTGACAGAATGGAAACAAAGTCAGAATTCATCCTTCTGATCCATTCATTCAAGAAACACATCTAAGCTTCAAAGATAGACATTACCTCAGGGTAAAGGGCTTGGAAAAGATCTTCCAATCAAATGGATCCAAGAAGCAAGCAGGTGTGGCTATCCTAATATCTTACAAGTTAGACTTCAAACCGAAATGAATCAAAAGAGATGATGAAGAGGGTCATTTCGTATTCATCACAGGAGAAATCCACAAACACAAAGTCTTGATTCTGAACATCTATGCCTCAAATACAAAGGCATCACATTCATAAAAGAAATGCTACTAAAACTCAAACCTCAGATAAAATCTTGCACTCTTATAATGGGAGATTTCAACACTCCACTCTCACCACTAGACAGGACCTTCAATCAGAAACTCAACAAAGAAACAAAAGAACTAACAGAAGTTATGTCTCAACTGGGTTTAACAGACATCTATAGAACATTCCATCAAAACACAAAAGAATATACCTTCTTCTGTGCTTCACCTGGAACCTTCTCTAAAATCGACCACATACTAGGTGGCATAACAAACCTCAATAAATACAAAAGCATTGGAATCATTCCCTACTTTAAAATTGGAATTCAACAACAACACAAAACTGAGTTTCCATGCAATTGCACCATACCTGGGTCAAAGAAGAAATAAAGAAAGAAATTAAGGACTTCCTAGAATTCAACGAGAATGAGGACACGACATGCCCAAACTTATGGGACACCTTGAAAGCAGTGTTACAAGGGAAGTTCACTGCCCTAAGTGCCCCTATGAAGAAAACAGAGGATAGTGCAACTGAAAGCCTTAAAACAAAAAGAAGCAAACTCACCCCGGAGGAGTAGATGCCAGAAAATAGTCAATTTGAGGGCTGAAATCAATAAAATAGAAACCAGGAAAACAATTCAAAAAATCAATGCAACAAAGAGTTGGTTTTTTGAGAAAATCAACAAGATAGACAAACCCTTATCCAAACTAACAAAACAGCAGAGAGAGAACATGCAAATTAACAAAATCAGAATCGAAAAGGGGAACATAACAATGGACACTGATGAAATCCAGACAACTTTCAAGACATACTTTGAAAACCTGTACTCCACAAAACTTGAAAATTCAAAGGAAATGAACAAATTTCTAGATAACTATCACTTACCAAATTAAATCAAAAACAGACAAACAACTTAAATAGACCTATAACCCCCAAGGAAATAGAAGCATTCATCAAAAGCCTTCCAACCAAAACAGCCCAGGGCTAGATGGCTTCAATGCAGAATTCTACCAGAAAACAAAGGAAGAGCTAATTTTCAATAATCCTCAAATTGGTCCACACAATAGAAACAGAAGGCTCATTACCAAATTCTTTCTATGAGGCCACAATCACCTTGGTATCCAAGCCTCACAAAGATACAACTAAGAAAGAAAACTACAGACCAGTATCCCTGATGAACATCGATGCAAAAATACTCAATAAAATACTCAAAACCGAATCCAAGAATACATCAGAGAAATCATCCACCATGACCAAGTAGGCTTCTTTCCTAGGTTGCAAGGATGGTTTAACATACGAAAATCTATTAATGTAATCCACCATATAAACAAACTGAAAAAGAAAACCATATGATCATCTCCCTAGATGCTGAAAAACCCTGACAAAATTCAACACCCTTTCATGATAAAGGTCTTGGAGAAATCAGGGATAACAGGAACATACCTAAACATAATAAGAGCAATATACAGTAAACCAACAGCCAACATCATACTGAATAGAGAGAAGCTTAAGGGGATTCCTCTAAAATCAGGAACAACACAAGACTGTCCTTTCTCTCCATATCTCTTCAATATTGTACTTGAAGTTCTAGCTAAAGCAATAAGACAACAAAAGGAGATCAAGGAGATCCAAATTGGAAAGGAAGAAGTCAAACTCTCTCTATTTGCAGATGATGTGATAGTTTACATAAGTGGCCCAATAAACTCTACCAAGGAACTCCTACAGCTGATAAACACCTTCAGCAAACTAGCAGGATACAAGATAAACTCAAAAAAAATCAGTAGCCCTACTTGATTCAGACGACAAAGAGGCTGAGAAAGAAATCAAAGAAACATCACCCTTTACAATAGCCACAAACAACATAAAATATCTTGGGGTAATGATTACCAAACATGTGAAAGACCTATACAATAAGAACTTTGTGACTTTAAAGAAAGAAATTAAAGAAGACACCAGAAAATGGAAAGATCTCCCATGCTCTTGGATTGGAAGGATAAATATAGTAAAACCGGCAATCTTGCCAAAAGCAATCTACAGATTCCATGCAATCTCCATTAAAATCCCAGCACAATTCTTCACTGACCTTGAAAGGAAGGTTTATATGGAAAAACAAAAGACCCAGGATAGCCAAAACAACCCTGTACAATAAAAGAACTTCAGGAGGCATCACCATCCCTGACTTTAAGCTCTACTACAGAGCTATAGTTCTGAAAACAGCCTGGTATTGGCACAAAAATAGACAGGTAGACCAATGGAATCAAATTGAAAATCCCTTAACCTAGAGACAGGAGAGAAGTCTTAGTCCCTACTTCAAATGACTTGACAGATTTACATGACCCCACCTGGATAGCATAGCCCTACATGTAGAATGGGGGTGTGGGGATGGGAGGGGAGGGTGGTCAGGGTGCATGTGATGGGGGAAAGAGGGTAAGAGGGAGGGAGGGAAGGAGAGGAAACTGGGATCAACATGTAAAATTTTTAAATTATTAATAAAAAATATATAAAAAAAACAGAACAAAATTATGTCATTCTTCAGGAAGATGGATGGAACCTCTGTTACATAGAATAAGCCAGATTCAGAAAGACGTATGTTTTCTTTCGTATGTTGCATTTAATAGGGAAATGCATGAAAGTAAAAGGTCCATTGGAGATGTAAAAGGAATGGAGAGAAGAAAAGGGAAATAGGAGAGTAAAAGAGAAAAAGGATGTGGGCTGATGGACAACGTGCTTGGTATGGATACATGAGGGCTGGAGTTCAGATCTCCAGTAACCAGCCCCCCCCCCCAAAGCCAGAGAGCATGGAAATGTTTCTGCAATGCCAAACCAGCATTGGGTTGGACAGGTTCCCTGGAGTGAGCTGGCTTGCCAGACTAGCTGAAATGGTAAGCTGTGTGTTCAGCCACAGACCCCATCTCAATAGGTGAGGTAGAGAGCAACTGAAAAAGTCAACTTGGGACTTGTACATGCACAGGCATACATGGATCTACACATGGATGTGCAGCCACACGCAATCAAATCATAAGTGCACAAAGAGGGAGACTATGATCAAAGTATGTTATATACTTATGGAAAATATCATAATGGGACCCATTACTTTATATAGTTAACATATGCTAACAAAAATAATTTTTTTAAAAAAAAAGCTTTAATTTAAAAAAAAATAATCATCTATTAATGGAATATAAAATAAAGTGCTGAATCACATGCTATAACACTGAATATAAGATGCAGGATTAAAGAATCATATAACTATTTAAATTTAGCATACAAAGCATTGGGTAGTCCTATACATCTTCAAACACAGTATGTTTTAGCAGATTTCCCCACCCCTTTGTTACCACTGCCCGCTATTAGACTCACTCTTTTATGTCCCATGTGTCCTTTTGCCAACCTCCATCCTTCTTCATAATCTAATTTACCCTCTTTTTGTCTCCTTTCTAGTATTGGTTTTTATGCCTTCTCTAGTAGCTTAGCAGGCACTCAGCTGGAAGCAGGAATCAAGGCTCTTTTCACTTTATACCTAAGACTACCTGATGGTAAGCATATAGTGTCGGCTTAAGAAATGTTTGTTAAAGCCAGGTAGGTGGTGTACACCTTTAATCCCAGCGCTGGAGAGGCAAAGTCAGGCAGATATCTGTGAGTTCAAAGCCACCCTGGTCTACAAAACAAGTTCCAAGACAGTAAGCGCTGTTAGACTGTTACACAGAGAAACTGTGTGTGTGTGTGTGTGTGTGTGTGTGTGTGTGTGTGTGTGTGTGTGTGTGTGTGTGAAATTGAATAAAGAAGTTTTAACTGGTCACAAATTTAATAGAGTTCAATATTCTGGTCCATGTGCAAAAATACATAATAAGACTGTATCACATTTCAATTTTCAAATGACAGAAAGGTTGAATGATAGAATACTTCAATTACATATAGAATGCAGTATTTAATATTTTAATTGTATCAAACATTTTAAAGAGCCGTTGGCCTTTCAGGAAAACCAAATAGTGTCAGGCCCATATCCATAAGGAAACTGGGTTTGAAAAGTCACAAAAGAGATTCATGTGCGGAGCCTAACAGATGCCTTAACACATCTGGAGGACTGTCAGTGGAGGTGAGAGGTGCTATATGCACCTAGGTCTAGAAGAGGCAAGGCTAGGATGATGGAGGCTGTAAAAGTACAACTGCTTCTCTAAGCTGTAGTCCCCCCCCCCCCGACAAAACTGCCTCTACAGGGCAGTGGGAGGGTTGCCCAGTGACATAGTAAGTATCCAATCTCAGTACCTACCAAAGCAAACCCTTTATGGATAAAAGTTGTTAATTATGAGGTAGAATTGTAGATAGCTGTCTCTGCTTTCTGTGATGTTGAAATCTGAATAAATGACTACCATTCCTTTTCAGAGAAGAACCACTGAGACAAGGAAGGAAGGAAGGAAGGAAGGAAGGAAGGAAGGAAGGAAGGAAGGAAGGAAGGAAAGAAAGAAGTTCTCAGTGCCAGCTATTCTACAGACTATCAGTGAAAATGCACCTTCCAATCATACATTTATCTAATCAATCAGTATTGAGCACCTGGACCTGTCCTGCACCTAGGGATACAACAGTGAGGAAATGGGATGCAGTTGCTGTGTTCTTGATCTTATTGTCCAGTACAGGCAGGAATCTGCACACATAAAATTAAAGTTACCACTTTAGTGAGTGTTAGGAGGAGAATCATAGAACACGGGAGGAAGATGAGCTACTAGGAGGGTTCAGAGACGGCTAAGACCCAGGGCAAGCTATTTAACCCCTCCATCCATCCACAGTGATTGCTGTTAAATGGAGCAGAAAATTCTTGCCACACAATGACTTTGAAGAATATAGAGTTGGTAGAGGGGGTGCTTTCTGTCTTTGTAACTTTGAAGAAGGTCATCTGACCTCTGTCACCCTCCATTTCCTCACCCCCAAACAGGTAAGCACACTGGGTACCTTTGTCATCATGCTGCAAGGTCATATAGTAACTGGCATCCATGTAGAAAACACCCTGAATATTTAGAAAGAAAAACCCCACATCTATTATAGCTCTTGTCTACACATTTAAAATCCTAGGCATTTTGAAGAGACAGACAGACAAGACATAGAGATTTTGTGTTTATCTCCCTCCTATTTGAGATTACCGGGAGTCCTGTGCTATGTATCCATGATAGGATCAATGTGTCCTTTCTTGTTTCTTTCATAGTCACTTCCTTTTTCTCTTAATAAACTGAAGGTTACAAAGGACATTTAAGGAGACACAAGACCAACCCTGTCTCTGACCAAGCAGTCACCAAATGGAAATCACAGCAGTGGCTCACCAGGGTTCCAGAGGGGACCAGCTCAATATGAATGCAAATAATCCACGTTTCAAGCAGGATTATGGATATAAATGAAAGACGAAAAGCACATCAGGGTACCAATTGGTCACACATTTCCACACAAAAGCTCAGCCCTATTTCTCACCTCATTTTTGGCCCACATTGCTTCCCACTGTACTTTGTAGATGAATGTGTACAGTGCTGAGAAAGGTAAAAGAGGACAGAGAAACAGACAATCAGGCAGACAGACTGGCGACCTAAGCGGGGCATCATCTCATCTTTTCCCCTCAGCACTCTGTGGGTCTACCTGGGCTTGTGGGGTCAGATGACCTCCACCAGAGCTTGACTGTCACCACAGTGAGTGGAGTCACCCAGCACCCAGCAGCAGTCTGGCTGAAGCCAGCCCCCTCCCAGGTTTCTCATTATCTCCCATTTGTCCTCATCACTAATGCAGCTCCTATGCTATCTCCCATTAGGTCAGGGCAATGAAAGCCAATGCCATTTTCTTGATGGCTTATGCAGAATTGCAGTAATTTGAAGCAAGCCTCTCTGGCCCAGCTTTTCCCTGTCTCCATGGCCCACCCTGCCACCTCTCTCCCTTGCTGCCCTCCCCTTCCCGGCCTTTCCCTCCCCTAGCCCCTGTCTCTGTCTGTCCTCTTTTTAAACTGAATATATTGGGGCCCTGGCGGGCTGCCATTCTAACTGCACATTAGAAATGGTAGAGTTTTCCTCTATCTGATTCTATAAAATGAGTTCACCAGAAGGTGCAGACCCAGCACATTCGTGGTTTTTCCTATAAATTACTTTAACACTGTGTCCAATCATATATATAATTTCAGATTTTCAATTTCAACTCACTGCTGTGTCAGCACAGACTCCACTGATATGTCTAACATATTTAGCTTAAAATGAAACGGATGGCATTTCATTACCAGGAAGATAATATTTTTGAATATGTTTCCTGCATGGTGGGATCCATCATTATTCTGCCACTTTATGTTCAGTGTGTGTAATAGCTTTTTAATGCTTTAACGTATTTTATTTATACGTGTAATATTTTTCTAACACTATAGGACAGTTTAACTCATTGGACACATTAGAAAATCTTAATTGAATATTTTTAAATATTAGCAAAGGGGGGAAAGACTGAACAAATTGCCAATATTTTTGTTTAAGAGTTCATAAAGAGTAACAAAACTGGTACAAAAAAATAATTCAGTCCTGTTTCTTCTTCTTCTTCTCTTTCTTCTTCTTCTCCTTCTCCTTCTTCTCCTCCTTCTCCTTCTCCTTTTTCTTCTTCTTCAGTTTCTTCTTCTTCCTTTTTAGTCTATGCTCCTCTACCTCTTCTCAGTAGCTCCCACTCAGCAGTTCCCCCATAAGTGTGTGTGTGTGTGTGTGTGTGTGTGTGTGTGTGTGTGTGTGTGTGTGTAACTTGAAGAGGGAGTAAAAAAATAAAGAAAAAATCCCTGGTCCCCTGAGCCTTAGCAACTGTCAGATTTCACTCAAGGAACACAAGAAATACTGAGCAAGTGGCAGTGGCAGTGTGCATGACGAGAACACTCTGATTGGCTGATGCTTGTGACAGTGCCAAAATCTTTAATAGCAGGGCCCCCGCTCTTTGACCAAAGTCAGGGAATGTTTAAAAGGAGACTTTTCTCAAAAACCGTTATTGCAAATAATGTGATTTACCTCAAAAACTTGCTGGCAGCAAACTTTTGCAAGCACTTCAAAATAACAGAGAGGGTCCAGAGAAAGCACAATACTGTTCTGGTTCTGTCAGTGCACTCCTTAGTTCTAGGGAAACACCTGGAATCCAGGTTCCCACTTCCCATTGTGAGTCACGCAGCTTGGGGGGCTCCAGGCCAAAGCAACAGCCACAAGCACTTTGTGTGGGGTCATTCTACAGGGAAGCCCTGAGAAATCACTTTGCCTCTGAGTTGAAGCTCCGCTTTTCCTGTATTTAATGCACACCCCCTTATCTCTAAGTGCTGCCCTCCTAGGAAGGCAGAAACAGACATGAATTCTAATTCTAGGCCACTTCTTAGCACCAAGGGGACCCTGAGAAAGTTTGCAGTCCTCTGGAGCACTGAGCAATTATCTTTAAAACTGAGATAATAGTTCCTGCTTCCCAGGTTGCTACAAGAGTAAGACATCATCCCCCTTGTAGGTTCCAAGCCCAACCCATACTTACATTACAGATACACAACTGTTATTACTGTTACAATTAACAAATTCCACAGACATCAAGCAGCCCGGATTTTCTCTCTCCATTCTGTCTCCTCCATATTCTCTCAACTAATTCACAAAGTAGGCCATGGCTAGTTTGTAGACCAACTCCCGCACAAGCATGGTATTATATCTCTCCTGCCCCAAACCACCCCCCTTGAAGAGAGGTAAAAATAAACAGAGTTCCAGAGAATATGATTCCAAAGTCAAATGTATAGAAAAGAAAAATGCCAATGACATAGCTTTATAATTCAGACCAAAGAACTTCTAAGTTTCTCGTTGTTAGCTTCTCTATCTTTCATTTTTACAGTTAATTAGTTTAATAATTAGAATTTTTTAGAAAAGTTTCAAAGTTTCCAACTTCCATCCAAGGCTATCTTAGCTAGGGTTACTATTGCTTCAGTGAAGCGCCATCACCAAAAGCAAGTTGGGAAAGAAAGGGTTCATTTGCCTTACACTTCCAAATTGTGATCTATCACTGAAGAAAGTCAGAACAGGAACTCTAACGGGCAGGAACCTGGAGGAAGAAGATGATGCAAACGTCAAGCAGGGGTGCTGCTTAACTGGCTTGCTTCATGTGGATTGCTCAGCCTGCTTTGTTATAGAACCCAGGACCACCAGACCAGTGGATAGGACCAACCATAATGGCCTGGGCCCTCCATATAAATTACTAATTAAGAAAATGCTACACAGGCTTGCCTACAGCTTATAGAGGCATTTTCTCTTTTGAAGCTCCGTGCTCTCTGGTGACTCTAGCTTATGTCAAGTTGACATAAAACTAGCCAACACAACCTATGTTACAGATGTTTTGAGGCTAACTTAATTTACTGATGCACCACTAAGCAATTTTGGTGGGCACACACACACAAAATCATAAACAACGCATTCTTCAAATATCTGCTACAGTCAGCCACAGCTGAAATGCAGAGAATGAAACAGATAAAAGACTACATAACTATACATTTAACTTCAGTAGCATGGAGCAAACAACACACAATGAAGCTAGTAAATTACCGGACAAACCGATTTCCTAGTAAATACTAATGACACATGGAAAGGTTGATGTGGCAGAAAGAAATAGCCATGGGGAAGTGGGGGTCATAAGAGAGTGGCCTCTGAAGCAAAGCAAATAAACTGATATTTTGAAGGAAAAGAGTTCTATGCCCAGTCCTTTGAAAAGCCAAGAATGACACCACGTAAGTCAAAAGCAAAATAGAATTCATAAAGTAGAAGAAATTTAACAGAAGCCAGTGTGACTGGAGTATTAGAAGATGGTGGCCACTTGGAGAGGTGGATTTGTGTAAATACATAAAGCATTTTCACCGGTTCATTCCCAGTTATCTGTTGACAGCATCTCCAAGTGGCCCCATGAGTCAGCTCCAGAAGAAATATGAAGAATTCCTAATCACCTTGTAATAGGTTTCCTCTGAAGCCCCAGGTTCCTGCCATGGTGAGGGGAAATGGAAGTAAGTGCCTGGTTAGGCACATGCAGGATTGGCATTGCCTGCCTTGAAGCTGCTCTTTGGGGGAAACAAAGCAGGAACTACTTAATAATATTCCTCTTCAAAGTTATATGGTGCTTTTCATCTAAGAATATCAGAGCACTTCGATGCAATTAAATCATTAATCCTCATGACAACTCCATCAAGAAAGTATCTGCTTTATTATCAGCGAGAACACTTGGCATTTCAGGGCTCGTCTTGAGGATGCTCTTCAATCACATGCAGGTAATTAATGCACGCAGCACATTCAGGGGGCAGGTCGGCCTTCTGATCCCCAGTTACAGATTCAGAAACTGAGGTCACAAAATGACCAGGCATTTTCAGCCAAGTTACCTGAACGATTGTACCATCAAAATTTACTTACTGCCTTAATCTTGATTAAGAGTCATTTTTGCATATTGCCCTCTTGAATACTTAAGTGCCTATAGCTGCATAACTGTTTAGAAAAATCATTAACTACACTGGCATCAAGCTAAGGATAAAAACATAGCTCCCCTTAGAGAAATGTGAATGTGGCATATGTCTACATATGTTTTTCTTTCTACTTTATTAGGCTGAAAGTTGGCTGCATTAAGTGGCAAATTGAGTCCCCTTCCTTCTCCCTCCTTTTCCATTTCCTCCTACCTTCCCAACCCCAGTACCCTTTCACTTTCAAAAGAAGACTATTCTTCTTCAGTTTCTTTCCTATTTGTGTTACGAAGGATCAGACTCAGCACTGGGCACATGCTAGGAAAGCACGAGACTCCTTAACCACATCCAATACCACACATGCTTTCTTAATGTCTTTATTAGGATCTTATGATAATGAAGGCACAGTTTTGCGAATGATGACATGTAATGTCAAAGAGAGTTCAAGGCTGGCCCATCATTATGTAACTAGTAAAGAATGTAGACTTGAAGTTAGGAGTTTTGATTTTTAAATACAATGTTCTTTTCTTCTTTATGTTTCTCCTCCAACTTCTAGACTGTTTTCATAAGATGGATTGCCCTTGGCCTCTGTTATAATTTGAATGTAAAACATGCTCCATGGGTTTGCCTCCTTGAACTGATTCCTAGGTGATGGTACCATTTGGGGATGCTACAGAAACTGCAGTAGTTAGGGCCTTACTGTAGAAAGGGGTGGGGCTGAGGAGTTATAGACTGGGCCATCTTCCTGTTTGGTTCCTGCTTCCTGAATATGGGTACAATGTGACCGTCCAGCCTTCTGCTCCTGCTGCTCTGCCATCATGTCTTCCCTTCTGGTTGCCATGTTCTCTCCACCATGATAGACTCTATCACTCTGAAATTTAAAGTCAAAGTAAACCCCCTCTTTTGTTTTTCATCTCTCCCTCTCTCCTCCCGTTCTCCCTCCTTCACTTCGAGACAGGGGTTCACTGTGTGGCCTTAACTGGCCTGGCACTTGCTTTGTAGACCAGGCTAGCCTTAGACTTGCATCTGCCTGCCTCTGCCTCCCTAGCAATGTGATTAAATGTGGCACTGTGCTCTGTCAACCTTTCCTGGCTGAGTATTTTATCACAGTAATGAGACAGTAACTGGGAAAGGAAATATGCACTGTGAAGCATAGTTACTTCTGTGATAAACCTGGCCACATAGTCCTTTAGCTTTTGGAACAGAAGAATATGGCAAAGTTTGGAACTGTGGGCTAGAAAAGCCCTCGGATTCTGGAAGCAGAATACCATAAGCTCTTCAGGTATGAATTTAAAAGAATGGAAGGCAAAGAAAATTGTGGATGCTCATACGGTTTTAAAGAGCAACAAGGACTCTATTTGAAGCTGGGGTGGAGGCCATTCAGGATATACTCTAAGGATCTGGCTATGTTCAGCCTGTGCCTCAAAAAGTTGAGTGAAGCTGAGTCAAAAGTAATGGCTTAATTTATTTTTTGGAGGAAGAAAAATCTTTCAACAATGCATAGTGTTGTTATATTTTTAATTTCATATGCATACAATGTATTTTACCATATTCATTTCTTCTCCTTCTCTTAACCCCTCCAAGATCTAGCCCTATCCCCTCCAAATTTTATATCATCTATCTTTTAATGCCCTACCTCTTTTAATGCCTACCTAGTCCAATTTGTGGGGCCACACTCTGGAACATGATCAGCCTACCAGCTGCCACGGCCTTAAAAAGATAGATAGATAGATAGATAGATAGATTCTTTCTCTCCTACAAGCTAGCAACTGTCAATAGCTCTCTAGCTAGAGGTGAGGGGCTCATGAGGTTCTCCTCCATAGACAAGTCAGGACAACATTGAGGCTGTGCTCTGGTTTTTGCTCACTGTTTTATCTACAGTGAGAAAGAGCAACATATATAGCCAAAAACAAACTAAAATTGTGAAGTTTAGTAAGGAAAGTTGTGTGAGTAAGCTTGAAGTTGTAAAGAGAAGGATGTAGACCTCAAAGTATTTGTAATCTTAAAGAGATTCAGTCTATTAATGAGAAACCTTCTACTGTGCACTGGGACAATAAGAAAGGTGCCGGAAGAGCTAGACCCCACATGTCAAAGGCTCCAACTTGTGAACAGGCAAATTCATTTCCAGTGAAAGAACCTAGGCTCAGAATGCCAAACTAGTTTCTTGTTCCTGGAAAGCAACTCTGGAAGTGTTTCCCCAAGGTCAACACACAGAAGCTGATGCAACTGGGCTCTAAGGGGGCCAACAGAACTTAACAGTGCTGTCTGCATGGTCTTTGATAGAGAGACATAAAAGATGGAGCTTGCAGGAGTCATGGATTCTTCCACCATATTTTAAGAGCTGTTGATGCTAAGCAATGAGTGACAGGGGTTGGAGGCCCTCTAAAGAGGCCCTGAGAGGCCACTGTATGAAGTTGTGAAGGTACGGCCTCCTTCACCATAGAGACCCTGGAGTGTTCAAAACGCCAGAACCATAAAATGCTAATTAAGAAAACTGCATAAACAGAGTAGACACACCCTACAAGAGATTTTATGTGATCTTCAGACCTCAGAGATGTAGAAGAACTATCTAATCCCTTTGTATCTGAAATGATTCCATCACAAGTCCCAAATATGAGACATGGAACTACAGTATTTCATGTTTGCCCTGCTGGACTTTGGAATGTTTTACTTTGTGTCATTATATGTTGGAAATATGTAACTTGCTTTTTATTTTGTAAGAGCTTACAGTTAAGTGACTGCCTTAAATCTCAGAAATCACTTTAGGTTTTGGACTTTTGAACACTATAAGAAATGCTCAAAGCAATGGGCGTGAACACATTATGCAACAAGAGATGACCACAGCCTATGGAAGCCAAATATGGAATTTTGTGGTTTGATTGTGAAAAGTATCCCATAGACTCACTTGTTTGGACACTTGCTGGTTGTAGAACCATCAGGAGGTTACACAATGAATGCAAGTCATTGGGGTAAGCGCTGAGGGTTTACAGTCCAGTCCTACTTCCTATGTGCTGCTCGCTTCCTGAGTATGTATGTCATGTAATCAGCAAGTTTTCTGTTCTTTCCACCATGCCTATCCTGCAAGTTGCCATGTATAGCCCACCACGATGGACTGTGTCCTCGGCAGTTTTAAGGCAAAATAAATCTTTCATCTAAGTTGTTTCTGTCAGAATATTTCATCACAGAAGTGAAGAAGTTACTAAAAACAATCTATCCAAGGCATTTTGTTTCCTGGCATTCAAGAAAGATTTATTAAAAAGGTGTCCTTTGCTTAATAATAAAACTTGTCATGAACAAAAGGAAAACAAAATATACTATTTCTGCTTTTATCTCTATGCTCTGTTTTAATATAATCATTCGAGGTAATGGAACCCACTAAGACAGTGTTTGTCAACCTGTGGGTAGTGTTCCCACCTAATACCATCAGAAAACACAGATATTTACATTACAACTCATAACAATAGCAAAATTATAATTATGAGATAGCAGCAAAAATAGTTTTATGGTTGGCAGTCACCAAACATGAGGACCTCTATTAAAGGTTGCAGCATTAGGAAGATTGAGAACCACTGCATTATAAGTGTTACAAATAGGGAGATTGAATTTAGGGTACTGATATTAAAAAAAATATGGAAAAGTGATTAAACAAAAGTAGTGAGATCAAGAGGCTACTGGTATTTAGTTGAATGACTCTCATGAAGGCAAAGCACTGCCTCGAGGTTGGAGATAAACTGTAGCTAACTGTTGAAGTGTAGAAAAGATAATCACTAGCTAGGAATGAGAACACTAAGCTAGTCTAATTCTTCCTAAAGTTAAGAATCACCATACTCACTGGTCCCAAAGCCACAAGCATACTTTTTCCAATCTGTTGATTCCTTGCTAGTGTCTTCTAATGCCATACTTCAATAGAAAACCAGATTCCAAGTAACCTGAGAAATATAGTCTGTAAACTCCAAGCCCTAGCCAGACACAGTATGGGAGAGCAGGTAAAAGTCCTAAAGACATCAGGGAAACAAGTTATATTTTCTCTACTCTCTTAATGACAGACTAATGAAATACTGTAAAGGCTACTCACATGCCCCCCAAAGCTTGAAAATAAAACATACTCCCCAGAAAAGTACGATGTACTGAACAATAAGATCTGGGATCCTTAAAGTTCTTCAAAGTTCATACAGGGAGGAGAAGTAATTCATCTTTAATTTATACACAGCTTAGTTTGTACAAAAATATGTCATATGGCTCTCTAGAAAGATCTCTACTGTATAAGGAGCTAGTGGTAAATTGGGAAGTGATTGAAAAGAAACAATAAAACAAGACATATGTGAACTTGAGAAAGAATGGTGAGAGGAGGGTGGGAAGGAGAACAAAGGAGAGCAGAGATACCGAGCTAGGATGAACCCTGGTGATTTTCAGAGTGCAAGAAATGAAGCAAAGATTTCAGAAAGCATCAATTGCCAAAGATGGAGAATAGAAGAAAAGAGACCCAAAATAGGCTACAAATCTTGGACATGCTGATGCTCAGCCAGAACTTAAAAGCAAGTTTCAGAGATAATGTTGACCAAAGTCCTCTACATTAATAGACAGTGCTCAGGGCAATGACAACCAAATTTAATATGCTATCTTGGTTTTCTAGAGAATAACCTCCAAGACGCTATGATCATGGAAGCAAACACAATGCTTGTTTATGACCATGGCTGTAGCCATGTCCCTTTCTGATAATACATAGTAGAGAAGGGCTTTCCCAATATCTAGCTGTCATAAATAATGTTCCACAGGGGTGATAAAGTATGCAGGTTAGGCAGCTAAATTAATGACTTTTCTCATTTTTGTGGACAAATCCTGACAATAAGCAGCTAATACTAGGAAGGGTTGCTCTAACTTACAATTGAAAAAGATCATTAATTATGGGAAGATATGGAAGAAAGTCCTGTGGCAGGAGTAGGAGACTGGTTAGTCCCACTGCAAATACAGTCAGGAAACCCAGAGTGATAAATGTTGTTACTCAGATCACTTTCTCATAGGGATCCTACCCCATGGAATTGTGACACCCAAATTTAGGGTGAGATTTTCCATTTAAAATAAAATAATCTGAAAAAAAAATAATCTGAATGTTTGCATTGGCATGCCCAGGCTTGTTTCCTAGATTATTCTAGATGCTGTCAAATTAGCAAACAATGTTAACCATCACATGGGACATAGTATTTCTCAGAACTCTTTACTGGATAATTTTCTAAAACCAAGGAATGTATACTTAAAACTATCTAAATTCTTCAATTTAATGGCTTAAAATATTTTCCTCAGCCTTAATCCAAGTCCACTAAAATTAACTAACTGAATTCTTCAAAGTCGTTCTTCAACTTACTTTCCCCTCATTGCCCAAAGTCTCAGGCACAAATAAAGGTTATAGAGTTGGACACCAGTTTTCTCACACACACTGAATTCAAGCCACAAATACCCATGTAGCTATGAAGTCAATGCAGACATTCTCAGAGGGTAGATGTAAATACAGCTGAGGAAACCCACAATTCCTCTAGGGGAACAGCTATTTTCCTGTGCTCAGGATGGATTTAGACTTTTTACTTGAAGCATGCAATTCGTGCAAGCTGATGGTGATAATATGGCTGAATAAATGCAAATATTGTGGGGAAAAAATCTCACTCACCTTGTGATTTCTGCATGTATGACCAAACCACCTGTGTGGAATCTCTGGCTGCTTTTCAATGCTTTGCACTGTGGTGCTTTCCTTATTCCATGACAGGTGAGCATTCGTGTTCCTTCACATCCTAACAGATTCAGTTTTTAGTGTCATGACTCATCACTTCTACATATATACATAACAAGTTACGTACATGTCAGTCACCATCTCTGCACCAGCTTTCCCTTTGCATACTCCCCAAATGCAGCTGCTCTCCTTCCCTCACCACCTCCTGGAAATAGTCCTTCATGATTCATGGTCTCACTCTGCGATAGAGACTGCTGATCCTCCAGCCCCACTCACATACTGAAACCCTAATCCGCAATGTGAACAAATGTATTTGGAGATAGGAAATTTAGGAGGGCATGAGGTTAGATGAGGTCATAAAGACAGGATCCTAATACCCTCTTAGTAAGAGAAAGAGAGAGAGCATCTCCTTGAGAGAGCAATGAACCAAGATGAAGACACCTGGGGAAGGCAGCTGTCTCTACGTTAGGGAGAGAGCATCACCTCACCACAAACTAAATCAGCCTGAACTTTGGTCTTAGATTTCCCATCCTTTGGAACTGTGAGAAATAAATTTATGTTGTTTAAGTCAGTGTATGATATTTTGCTATTCGAGAAACTAAAGTTTCACTGAAGTCCCCTGCTTCTGAAATGTTTCCATTGTATTCTACCAAGAATAATCATCCATTCCCTACTGGATTCTCAAACAACCCTTTGTACAAATTCCCATAGAATTTAGCTTCCATTACTAATAAGAATCTTCTTTCTATTAATGAACTAAAACTTTTGACTATATAAACACCCCGATAGTGCTCAATCATTCTCAGAATCATTTTGGATGAATGAATGAAATTCTTCAAAATTGGCTACCTGACTTAGGTCTAGCCTCCCTTCTCTTTCTTTATTCAATCTGTAGCCATAGTAGGATTCCTCCATGGAAAAATGGATACAACACTCCCATGATCCTTTTGTTGGCTTCTCATTGTCCAAATTCTTACCTACTTCCAGTGCTGGAAGATCTAGTCCCTGATTCATTTTGCCATCCTCAATTTTCTATATTTCACACTACTATTTTATAATAACTCTAACTAAAGAGGTGACTTTTTACCTGGAGATATTCAAATAAACTACTATATCAAAAATCACTCTTAAATTTCTTTTTAAGTTTATTGTGCATATGCAGGATACGTATCTGGAGGTCAAAGGCAGATTTCTGGAGTCTGTTCTCTCCTTCCACCATGTGAGTCCCAGGAATTCAACTCAACTTGTCAGACCTGCACCTGGGGTGCTTTTATCCACTGGAAAGCTTACCAGTGGTGAAGCATTCTTCCTCCAAATCTGCATCTATGCAACTCCTCGGGCCCTTCCAGGGTTCCACTTTTCTCTCACTTCTCTCAAAAAAGGTGTTTCTCCTCTGCTACCCAATCTCTTGCCAGCCCTTTCTTGTTACACCAAAATAAATAAAAGTGGTCTTTTTGTGCTGTTTATCCTAGCTTGTATTATCTCCATTCAGTGTGTCTCCTCCAGTCCTTCACCAACCTTCCCACAGACAGCTGCAGGCAAGAGATGCATCCCGTTCACCATTAAACCCCTAGGACATACTTTGTTCATAGTAAGTTCTCACAAAGCTCTTTTTAAATCAATGAATCAAAGAAGGAAGAGAATAGAGTCGAGAGTCAAAAGCCCCAGCTTCCAGCACTTTTTACTCATTTCATGGTATACCAAAAATGTATTCTATTCTATTTTATTTTTTCCTGAGACATGGTTTCCCTGTGTTGCCCTGACTGTCCTAGAACTCACTCTGTAGACCAGGTTGGCCTCGAACTCAGATCTGCCTGTCTCTGCCTCCTGGGTGGTGGGATTAAATATATGCACCACCACTGCCCAGCTCTAATTTATATTCTAAAACAAGCCCATTTGTTCAGGGTCTACAAGATAATCACCCTGAAGTCAGAAGTCAGTATCAAAGAACATTTTTCATGACTCAACTGTATTCCTCACTTCTATACTTACATGTTTCTATTCTATTTGTCTGCATATATTTAAAGGTAAGCTTTTAAGTTATGATGATTGAACATCCATTGGGGGGAGCATATATTTAATATGTACAAAAAGAAAATACTAAGACAAATATAGGAGGAGAGAGTCAGTGAAGCATTCCAAATTCCCATCACTCCTGACTGATGTGGGATAATTCTCTTGTTCACTGTAAAGATTTGCCTGCCACTCATATTGCTTTAATAAAATGTTGATTGGCCAATAGCCAGGCAGGAAGTATAGGCAAGGCTACCAGGCTAGGAGAATTCTGGGAAGAGGAAAGGCAGAGAAGCAGTAGCTGGCCAGATGCAGAGGAAGCAAGATAAGAATGCCTTACTAAGAAAAGGTACCAAACTACATGGCTAAACAGAAATAAAAATAATTGGTTAATTTAAGTTGTAATAGTTTGTCAGTAATAAGCCTGAGCAATAGGCCAAACAGTTTATAAATAAGATAAACCATTGTGTGTTTATTTGGGACTGAACAGCTGCAGGACCAGGCAGGACAGAAACATTTATCTACATATGTGTTGCCCAACATGGGGCTTGAACCTACAACCTTGAGATTAAGAGTCTCATGCTCTCCTGACTGAGCTAGCTGGACTTTTATTATTATTATTATTATTGTTGTTGTTATTGTTGTTGTTGTTGTTATCATTATCCTTTTTATTATTATTAACTAATGCAAGGTCAAGTATATGTCTGTAAGTCTCCACTGAGCCTGGGAAAACAGCAGACTCCTGTAGAGCCAGCAGCAGTATCTCAAATCTCAGACTTCACTGGAGGAGTAGCCATGGATTGCTATCACCAGCTGAACAGGACCAGCCGCCATCTAACCCAGGATTCATGAGACCAGTTACACAGGCAAAAGTAAACATAACCCAGAGAAACCTAGTTGATCTCTTAAAAACAATAAACTCAGAAGTCATGGAGTGTTATAGTTTTGGTGTGATATGGCACAAGGATCGCTGGGCAAAATACTAGACTGGATCCCAGTTAAAATTCTTTCAGGAGAACAATTAATATTCTTAGCATTTCCATTTAAAATGTGACTATTTTAGCATAAACATGGCCCCTGCTATATTTGAGGCATGATTGTATCAAAAAATTATTCACTGTTTACTGGAAAGTTGGATTTTATGGAGAGACCCATATTTTTACTTCTCAAAGCTACTAACTCCATGTTGCACGAAAATTCAAACTGTTGTCACTAATGAGCCTGCTGCAGTCTGCTGACTTCAACCTAGTACACAGTCTAAGCAGCTACAGGAAATGGGGTTTGGTAGGAAGAAATCATCCCAGTGGGGTTCTTCCTGGAGAATCACTAATGCAGTGACTCAGTGAGGACATGTAGTACAGATTTATTTTCTGTTTGTTGATTCGATTGCTTCAACTGAAGAGTCTGAGTCATAGTGGGTCTTTCGTTCCTTCCTTCTCCTGGTAAATTCAAACACGAACTACTTGCTTTCTCCAAGGGACAAACAGTCAAAACATCAGCAGCCTGTGAGACATTCACTCTTCTCTAAGAATCATTAAAAGCTGGCCTTGTTCTAGGAGAGTTCACTTTCTTTATTTCCTGACTCCTTCTGGATGCAGAGATGGATGAGTAACTACAGAAGTGAGAAAACTAACAACCGGCTCCTGTGACCAAATGATGCTGTGAAAATTCTTCTGGGGACCTTAGAAGACAATGAACTCAGTCTTCTGCTTTAGTTAGCTTCACTCATTTGCTGTTCGAGGTGAAGAAACTGAATGATAGTAGCCCAAATAACAACGTCTTGGTCTCATTACTTGGTGGTAAAATATTCCTTGTAGTAACTGACACCATGCCCCAAACCATGGATAGCAAAATCATATCCCATCTGTGTACTGGAGCATCTACAGTCTCCTGGGTGAGGTGTGACTCTTGGCCTTCTGTATGGACCATGACATTTGCTTCCATTTTCTTAAGGCACAAAAAAACAAGGTCAGAATCCCAAGCTCCTTTGCAAATCATAAGGGAAGATTCTTTAAGTCTCCTATCTAAAGCAGGACCATGCTCTGCTATCTTCCTGATGCATTATGAGCAGCTTTAAAATCAATCTCCTTGTGTCTCAGAAAACTAGGACAGTGGTGACTCTGTTTTCCGTGGTTCCCTGGTATATGTGCCCTACCAGCTTTCATTTCTATGCCTCAAAATACTAAGTGGGCCACACTGAGACATCTTTCTATTACAAAAACCCCATGAAATAGTTTTTGTACTGGGTAGAGAATGGAAAAGAATAGGGAGGGTGGTTTCTGCATAATTGTTGTTTATTTCTGTGGCAGGTTCATAGCTGGGAAAACACGTATTTGAGGGACATTTAAGGTCTGGCATTTCAAGCCTTGGTTTTGGTTTAAAACTGCAATTTGCATGGTGACATTTGAAACTTGACCACCCTGGCCCATGTGGTTGCCAGACAGCATCCACTTTGGCAAGAAGTAACCTCAGAGGGTTGACGAGAGCAGCCTTCGAAAAGGAATGAATAAATGTCTGTCTGGACCCCTGTATCAACCCAAACAAGCAGCTGTGCTCAAAAGGCTTTTTCTATCTTGGGGAGCCAGAAAAGGTGAGCCTTTCCAGAGAAAACTGGACTGTGGTGCATGTGGGCCAAAGAACTTGTTGTTTTTTAAAGGAGTATCAGAAAAGCTCAATAGTGGGATAAGAAGGACACTTCCTTTCCACCACCATTCTACCTGCTTTCAGTACAAGGCACCCAGAGTTTGCCCGGACCCCAGCTGCTCTGAAGGACTGGTGCACATAAAAGCCCCACTTAATCCAACCCATTATTTTTTTCTCTCGTTTGCCATCTCCCTTATTCTTTGTAGATTGATATAAAAAGAGAAGCTAATGGAAACTATTTGCCCAAGTTTCTTCCTGATTTTTGCTCTCTTTCTCATCCATCTGTTTCCCCTTTCTTATCTCTGGTGGAGGTGGGGGTGTCATTTAAAGAGACACAAGACAGAGTCAAGTAGAAGAAATGGGACAGGAAAAGCTAAGAGTCTCTCAAGGGCTTGAAGCACATGTTTTCAATCCCAAAGAAACTAGACAGAATTGAAACACTTTAGGAACACAGAGATAGAAATTTTCCCTTCTCCTCTAACAACCAACAATATTAACGAAATATTCAGCCCTCCATATTTGCAGGATCCAAGTCTGTAGAATCCATCAGCCATGACCAATATGTTCTGAGGTGTGGGGAACAAAATCGAAAAAGTTCCAGGCCTCCCCATCTTTGGGTTCTATAACTCTAGAACCAATCTCTAGATTAAAATGTTTGGGGCACAAGTTCTAGAAACTTGCAAAAAGAAAAATGCAAATTTCTACACAATAAATATGGTGGTGTTGAATCCACATAAATGAAGCCATATGAGAATTTCCTATGTAGTTTCCACCATGTCATGGACTCTTCCTTCTAATATTCCCTATTTGGACATTGTTACTCTACATGTCCTTTGGGTATTGTATAGTTCTACAAGGTTCTCATCTGTATTGAATGTGCATAGTCTATTTTTTCTTACCATAAATCCTTTAAAAATTCAGTTTATGCAACTATTATTTGTATAGCATTTATGTTGCATTAAGTGATATAAGTTACCTAGAAATAATTTAAAGGATATGGAAGGATAAGTGGAGATTATATTCAGATATGATGCCATTTTTGTATGAGAAATTTGAACATCCATGGATTTTCAAGTCTGTGCACAGCCCTGAACCAATCCTCTGTAGATTCACAAGGATAACTATAATAGCAAACTGCAATGCAAAGTTTACCCTGTTCTAAACACATCACACACCTGGTAAAATAAACACTGATAGTATCCGTTCTAACAGGACAAGCCATAAGTCCAGAGAAGATAAATAGCTTCCAGTATCATCCAGCATATATTACAAAAAGCCCTGAAAGACATTCTCACTCTGCTATCCTGAGGCTGTCTCCTAAGGATCGAAATGTTCATTTCTGCTTATATTATCACTCCATGTTGACTATAGCAACAGAAGATAGCAATTGTGTTGACTTCAGTCCATAAATCAAGGTCATACCCCAATGTGCTATGTCAGTTGGTTTGATCAGAACAGCAGCAAAAGTTATGTGCAGACAGAAGCAGGTTGAGTTGACTAGGAACAAGTCTGTCACAGCAATTTGACTCGGTCAACTCCAAATGCTGGTTAGGCCCACTCTGTAAAGCTCTTGTCTATAGTTGAATGCTTTTCTCTGTCCCACTGGTCCCCCTGGACTGGTTCCTCTCCCACTTATGGGTCTCCACAGCCACTTATGAAATAATCACTCAGAGGCTAATATTGAATATAATTGGTCAATGGCTCAGGATTATTACTGTCTAGCTCTCTCATAAATTAATCCATTTTTAATAATCTGTGTATCACCACATGGTCATGGCTTACCAGTAATGCTCTGGCATCTTACCCCTTTGGCGGCTACATGGCATCTCTCTGACTCCTCCTTCTTTATCTCTGTTTGGATTTCCTACCTAGCTATATTCTGTTTGGCCACTGGAAAAATCAGCTTTACTTACCAACCAATAAAAACAACACATATGCTCAGCATACAGAAGGATATCTCATATCAGTTGATCTCTGAAATAGCACTGAAATCTGAAAATAAAATTAGCAAGAGGTCAGAAACCTTAGAATTTTCTGAAAGCAGGGCAAGTTGGAATCCCTCAAGGATGGTATAAGCACTTGAAAGCTCTTTTTCATTCTGATGTTAACCTTGAATGTTGGGGCGGGGTGGATAGAGTTTCTCACTGAATGAAACCTACATGCAAGCACACGAACACACGCACACGAACACACACACACACACACACACACACACACACACACACACACACACACAGAAGTTCACAAAGTTGAAGGAAGATCTAAGGGAGTCCAGCTAAGGCCAGGATGAGTTGGCAGAAATGGATTCCACCTGTGATCTTTAGTGTGGCTGCTGTTCCACCTTCACACTCCCAAATCTTCACAAGGGTGTTTGTTTCTCATGACTTTGGTGTACACAATGAAGGTGATTCCAGAATGTGTGGTTCACTCTAGCCAGATCACTATATCACAAAACCACCAGCCAGCCTGACACCAGTTCATACAACAGTCCTGATTATAAGAGCATCGTTATCTAAGCAAAGCTGCAACTTAGCAAACACAGGATGCATGATTTCATATGTTCTGGAGTCAAATATCTATGATCAAGTCCTAACGCTTTTGGTTATTTGTCTTGAAACATCTATATACTTAATTTCCATATCAGTAAAATAAAGATAACAAAAATATTGTCTGCATTGAATGTAGTAAAGTTCAAATGTAAAATAACAAAAACAATGCCTTCATTGAATGTAGTAAAGTTCAAATGATATACCTATAAAGCACTATGTTGGACAGCGGATGCTTAGTAGATATCCACTAATAGCTATACTTAGTGTGGAATAATGTATATAATGCATAGTCTAATTATGACTACATAGTTAGAGCTAAAATTATAGCTCAGTGGTGGTGTGTTGGCCTCGTAGGGCAAGACCACTATATTTTAGCCTCAGCATTAAAAAAAAATGTGTTTATGTGTGTTCATGTGTGTGTGAGGGGATGTGTATGTGTGTTTGGTGGTGCTTCATAATTCTGAAATAAGTCTATATGACTAAGTTTACTGGAAGTACGTTTTCTCAGCCAAGTAGAGTTCTGTTGCATAAGCAACAGTAAAGCATAAGGTTTCCTAATTTAGTATCCTCATACATTTTAGTTTCCATACAGGAAATGCTAAAATTAACATCAAAACTAAACCTTACTATGAGAATCATTTCAGTGACCTTTGTTGAGCAGCTTTGATCTAAATGTACTCATTTTAAGTTGAGAGAAATCAGTAACAGAAGGACAATGGGAAAGAAAGAAATATCTATCAGATCTAACCAATAAATGAAGCATTGACTTGTGGGTGTTGTTTGATCTGTGTGTGGAGGATCCTAGAAATTCAAAATTAGCATGAGCCACAGGAGCAGTTTGATCCAACCTGGTCTGATGCATCAATCTCTTCCCTACCACCCTTGATTAGTTCAGGAGTCAGAAGTGTCAAGTGATGAGAAACTCCCTTTACATGGAGGCAGACCAAGCCATATGGAGGCAATTCCAATTCTTAGAGAAATCTTCCTTGGGAACTGGATTTTTTTCTTCTTGCAATTCATAACTATTGGTTAGCAGTCTGGTGTCTTTAGCCACACAGAATAGTACATAGCACTTTGGCCTTTGAGATTCTGGTTAATTCTACAAATCTGCCCGTCTAAAAGTGTAATTGCTCTCATATGCACAAACTCTACTACACACCTTTGACTCTTCTAGACAAGCTCCCTCATGACTTCATTCGCTTTATCCAAAAAGTATCTCACATTTCTCCTGAGTGCAGAGATAGCTCACGTGGTTCTTGGCATGCCTTAACATCACTCATTGTCACAGCCCTGTTTCCATGAATCTGTTCTTGCTGCTATTCTTAACAGACTGCACTGAGAATTACAATAAAGCCCTAAGATCAAGCCTGGAAGTTCAGAATACAATGTCATCATTACCACTTGTGCTACTCCTGCCCAGCTCATAATAGCCTCAGGGTTCACAACTGTTTTAAACGAATGTCACTGCACTGGCTTGATTGATTAATATTAAGTGGGGGTCTTGGTTTCAAATTTGGTAGAATCTGGTGCTTGGATTACTAGACCTTATTAGCCAAGTCTAAACTCTTAGATCTACTAAACATAACTCCCTGGGGATGAAACATCACACACACACACACACACACACACACACACACACACACAAATTCTAACACTTTGTCTTTGTTCAAGGGAGACATGGAAGAAGATGATGGCAGGCAAACTGGCTAAGTTAGGGTTCTGAGGCTCCTGCCATGGCCGTAAGTATAAAATGAAAGATTTGTGCTATTTACTAAGATTCTAAATTAAGAGGGGAAAAAGCTTTTTCCATATTACCTTTGAAGATCATCTTCTGGCTAATAAAGAACTTTCATAAACATTAATTCAAACTATCTTGCTTAGAAACTAGTACTTCTGAAGCTTTATTGCACTGACTTAATTAATGTTCAGCAAAGAAACCCTGTGCTAGCTTATCAGTCTCCCAGCAATGAGGCTCCTGGCCATTACCAAGCTCATCAGTTAGCATTTATGCATGTGTAGGAAGCATATGAATTTGTATTCTCCAGTTCAGCCAGTGTTCTACAGTTGAACTCCACTAATTTAAAGGACTTGAGACCAGATGTGTCGTAAAGTGGCGATTTATCTAGATTAGTCATCAAGCATTGATAGCCACCATCCTTTTTGCAAAATGTACAGCACATTCCAGTCTGAAGAAGCCTCAGCATTATGAATTCCTTTCACTTGGTTGACTGTTTCATTTGCCTGCTAATATAAAATTCATTGAGGCAGCAGGCAGCAATCGGAGCTGTTGGGAGTTCTAGTTCAGTGCCCCACAATCCCATTGCAGTAAGACTAATAGCAAAAAAGAAAAAAAAAAAAAAAAAAAAAAAGGCACCGAGAATGACCCACTTACCTGTCTGGCATAGCAGAAGGCTTTTTGCATATGTGAAGCACTTGCACTGGTTTTGTGATGGTTTGGGATAAATTTGCAAATCTGACCACTAGCGACCACGACTATTTCCACTGTGCTTCTGCAGCTACTTAGCAAAAATGCTTCAGAGTGCTCAGCAGGGAAAGAAAATGTGATAATTATTGGGAGATTGAACATTAGATTAGAGGGAGCTCTTTGGCACAAAAGAATAGTGTCTGTGAGATGCTTGTTTCAGGCCACATACCACTGAGTTTCCAGCACAGTGCTTTGAAGATAGAAAACGAGGGGACAACAGGCAAAAATACTTATATCTCAGCAACCAACTAAACACCTCAAGATGCCGCATCAAGGAGAGCAAGGTATTTATGGGCAAGAGAGGGCACACTGTCACCCTATAGGCTAAAGAATTTTAGCTGTCATCTGTGAACAAAACATGGCATTTTTGTTTATCAAGGCAGGATGAGGCATGTATATTTTTTTAAAGGCTTTTATCATCTAGATTAATGAGATACAAGTATGGGTGAAAAAGACAGTTGATACTTTTCAGGGAGAACTAAGGAAGCCATTAAGGAAATCAAAATGAGATGAGGTATTTGTCTCTGTAAGTATGTTGCCATGGGTCACTGGGGCTTCTCAATCTATAGCCCCTTCTTTCTAGTGTGAATGAAGAAAATTCGCCAGAACTTATTTTGTGCTTACCTTCTAACCCCTCAAGTCATAGACAGCAACTGACAGAAGTGAAGCTCCAAGCGGCCCTGTGAGGCTATAAAATTTCTGTTCCATTCTTCTCCACCCTTCCTTCGCAGGTAATAATTTTTTTTAATTTTAAAAATAAAAAAAAACTTCAATAAATAACTTTCTGTCAATGCACTAGTCAGGATAGGCATAGCTAAGATGCAGTAACAAACAGTACCTTCTTGCTAGTTCCACATAATCTATATGGGTCATGCAATTCTTCCGGGAAGTTCTTTTCCAAGTATTAACCAAAGGACCCACATAGCTCCTACTCTGGCTGCCAAGCTCCCAACCTTACAAAATCCATGTGGAGAGAACATGTATGTGGAGAGAACATACCATTGATGATTAGATCACATGTGCCTTGCTCTAGAACAGGAAAAGGCAGCCAGGAATCACTCAGCTTTTTTGATGGAAATCAAAATTCTGCTTCTCAACTTAATGGTGAATTCTGCCCCAACCCCAATGCAAAGCAGGATTAGAAGTGAGTCACACAACAATATTAATATGTGTCTATTATATCTGTAATGTACAGCCCCAGATGGTAGAAACTATGTATGACACAACATAGGTAACATATCTGTATTTATTCACCTGAACCAAAATGATGTTCTAATGGTATGAGAGTCTAACCTACAGAATCAGCTCTAGTTTTGATGATTAAATGGAGAGGTTGCACAGTGTTGTTTATGCAACTTCACAGCCTCAAATTCCAACTTAACAGGAACAACTAAATTTCCTCATGTATTTGGAAATGGAAAATACACCAGGAGAAAATAGATCATTCCATGATAAAGTTCAGGGGCAATGTTCCCTCTCTTGAACGTGTTTTCTTTAACCATTCTTTCAACATTAGTAAATCTTATGTTTCACATCTAAAAATTTTAATATATGCTATCCAGTTGAGCACTTGGGTAGTATTTCTTTCTTTTTATTAGTGCTAAGTCATTTTTTTTTAGTGCATAAAGGAAATAGTGATTTTGCCGCCCATGGGTTTCTTCTGGGTTCATTCTTTCTCCAACTTTAGTCTTAGTGTTGGAATCTCTTACGTAATAAGTCCCATTCACTTCTCTGGGGTCTAAGTGACTGTCCAGGGAATTTGATGAAAAAATTTTGCTTTTATTTGAATGGATGATAATCCTCAGGTACATATTACTCCAAAGTATTGCATATGTAAATGGCAGCCTATTCAAAAGTCTCAAGTCAATGTTATGTTTAAAATAAGATTTTTAGAGAGCATGCTATCCCTAGAAGACATGTGAATGACACTTAAGATCAGCACCCCTTGCATTTTGAAACCAGACTGTCCTCTGTCATGGTGGTGTTGTCCTGTGCACTGTCCCTTGTCCACCAAAAGCCAGCAGCATCTTCTCCTCTCCAAGGGTAAGTACTTAATATGACCTCAGGCATTGCCAAATATTGCTTAGTGGGTGAAGGGACAGGAAAAATTACTTCCATCTCTCCTGCTCAAAATAGAGACTCACTTACCTATGATCAGTAAACATTGATTATCTTTGTGATAAGTACTGGTTTTGACCTCCAAATGGAATTACCCATCTTGCCTATGATAATAAAGAGCTAATTTTAAGTAACAGAATTCTCAGGATGATGGTAACTCTAGGCAATACTTCTTAAACCCTTATTCCCCCCAGGGAAATGGCTATATATGATTGTTTTCTTCAGGATACGTGCAAGTTTCGACTCAAGTAAAAGTAAGTAGTGTTAGCTATTTAAATAAAGATGATTTGGTTTCTAGTCATACTCTCAAGTTGATTCAGTAATTCAACACACATTCTGTTCTCAAATTATAGCATAAATCATTTACTATATAGTAGGTGGTTTAATGATTTCACAGAAAATGTAAAATCAATTTCGATGCAAATGCAACTTCAATAGAAATCACCACTTCTCCCATTTACCAACCCTGTGACTTTGGAGATACCATCAAACCTCTCTGAGGCTCTCTCCACATGAAAAGCTGAAATAACTGTCTGTTTTTCAATAGAGGTTGTTTTGAGTAAGATGATAAGACACCCAAACAAATTCTGTTATTTGGTCAAATCAAAAAGCATGGCATTTGTAAACCCATGTGTAGCTGGCTCACAGAATCTAAGAATAGAAGTTATCACAGGGCCTAGTGAGAGGTTAAAACTAGGGGACCAAATCAGAAGCTAAACTCCATCTCTTATCATTGTGTCCCCATTTATATAATATGATACCTTCTCACTCTGCAGAATGGCCATGCCTGCCCATACAGAATAGAGGATTTGCAAAAGGGACCATCCATACCCAAGCTTTGTATATATTATATTCAAATATCAAGCTATGTATTCTAAACCTGATTGGTCAGCCAAAGTCTACCATCTGTCAATCTTGGCATCTTTTGGATCAGTCCACCTGGCCCACTGCCCATGCTTTTCAAACAAAGTAATCTCTAAGAAGAGGGGAGTGATGACAATGTCTTGTGTAGTCAACAAAAATAAAATGTGTGATGCTCTATTCTCCTGCACATTATTAAAGGGAACAGTGGACTCCTGGGTCCCTGTAAGAGTCTTATCTCCAAGTTCAAAGGAGTTAACGAGTTTTCCAGACAGCCTCTGCCAAGTACACAGTTTCCATGGAAGCTGCTGAGAGCATCCCTAGTCCCTCTCCTTGCTATTATATATGCAGGCCTCTCTCTCCATTACGACTATGTGTGTATTTCAGTTTGGCATCTCCGTTGGTGGTGAGGCAGAGTGGTCATATTTCAGGGGCCTGGTTCTTGCTTGCAGAGTTGCCTCTGTGTTATAATTGCTTTCCACCATGCAGCTGCCACACAGGAGCTCATCTACATGCTGGATTGCTTCGTTTACAGCAAGCCAGCCACACACTGAGTTTAGAAAGAGGCAGGCTCTGCGGGCAAATCTTGCCTCCTGAGGCATGTCATTTTCTTGGACGATTTGCGGCTCGATAATGACCATGTCATGATTGTGCAGTGATAGTTCCAAATGCCCCAGCACACTTGATGGATCTTAGCATAAATTGGCCATTTGTCAACATGTAGGACCTTTAGAATTTCCATATTTGAACTGTTATACCATAACACTGATTAATTGTTCAAGGCCCACTGTACCCTCTATATCCTGTGTTACAGGGAGGTTACAGCTCCCCACATGGACTCATTAGATCTTCTGCCTTCAAGCAGAGAAGTTCTAAATTCTCAGTAACAGAGAATGACCTCTTGGCTTCTCAGGGAGCTCACGGATTTCTGCTGCCCTTTACCTGCAGTTCTACTGGAAAGTCCCTTAAGATAGGAAGACGATATGATTTGCACATTAACACATCTGGGAGGAAGAGCTATATTTAAAGTATGCCTCTTTTTAAACAAATGGATGAACCAAGTTTTATTATTCAAGCTGTTTATCATAATTTCTAATTTATTTCTTGTGTATGTTATTATTAAACTCTTTTTATTGAGCCAATAAATGTATATTTAGTACCTACCATAAGTTATATACTGCTTGATGGACAAAGTAAGAAAAACACTGGTAACACTAGTTCATGAAGCATTTTTTTTATTGTATTTTAAATTTTACTTGGGGAGTATGCCAGGATGAGAGTGTGTAAGTCAGAGGACAACTTAGAGGAGTGGCTCACTCCTTCCATTGGTTCTCTCCTCTCACTGTGTGGTTTCCAGGGATCACACTTGGGTTATCAGTCTTGGCAACAAGTACCTCTACCCACTGCATCTCATGACTTTCCCCAAAATATTTTGGCCCATCTCTCTACAGTCGTGAACTTGACCTCAGAAAGCAGGCCCCTACCCCTGACAAAACAGAAAACAGTGCCTATTCCACTCAATAGTAGATGCATTTGAAATCTGAGCCTTAAAGTTTTGACTGAAAAAGAAGTCAGACTGGGAAGAATAAGAACACATAATATGATTTTTACATTAAGTATACAAACCTAAGAATTCTTTTAGGATTTATTTTTAATTTTACATGTATGCATGTGTGTATGCCTGTTTGTCCCTATATGCATGATATATGTGCAGTCTCTGTGAAGGTCAAAGATGAAAGTCAGATCCCCTGAAACTATACGTGCTGAGCCATCCATTACAGGTTCTGGGAAGCAAACCTGGGTCGTCTGGAAGAGCGACAAGTCCTCGTAACCACTGAGCCACCTCTCTCTCCACTCCAGGACTATGAACATCCTGAAGGGAGTGTCTTATGAAGTAGAGGGGCCTCGGAGCTACTAATGTTCTACAGAGTCACAAGGAACAACTTTCAAGGACACTGTGACATGAATCTTGGCATTTGTTGCAATGAGATTAGTCACCATGGCCCCTTATAATGCTAGGGTTCCCTTTCTTCTAAGCTCATCTAGTCAAATTCTCCACTTTCCCAAGCCAACAGAAAGGAAAACACCTAGAGCTGTCTCGCATACCTCTGAGCCCACCTAGATAACCTGGATAAACTCCTGTGCTTCACCACCCTTACAGCTGCAAAGTCTTTTCGTCAGGAAGCATAACACGGTCACAGATCCAGTAATTAGAATGTAGCCATTGGCTCTGCCCGCCACAGACACCTGAGGCTAAGTAGTGAAGAAATCCCTCCTCTATTTTGCAGGAAAGAAGATCTCTAAGATCCAGAGAACCAAAGCATACCAAGTAGATTGTAGAACTCAGCATTCTACACCATCATCCTCAGTAGAGCCATTAGTAAAAATTGTAGCTAAGAGGATAACTATTAAAGCAAGTGTCTTCCTAAGAATAAGTTTTTCTTGAAATTCTGTAAGTTCTAGAACCTGACAATTCCCTGGTGGCCAAGTAAGTCCAAAGCAATTTCCCGGAAACCTAAAAATGGCACTCAGCTTGCAGAAAGAATTATCATTTAACACTGTAAAAGAGGTTGGAGGTCAGGTTCACTTACTTCGGGAAAGAATACTCCAATCAAATCAGTGCTTCGTTCCGCTTCACTTGTGAACAGGGTTTATGGCCTAGGGGCTATTTACAGCACCACCACCCCTTCATTTCACTTTATTTGGTTTGGGGATTTGTTGTTGATGCATTTATTGCTTGGGAGGGTGTCTCTTGCCTTTTTAAATAGAGTTTTCCTATTTTCTTTGTCTTCTTTTGTTTGAGATTAGGGTGAGACAGGATTTCATGTAGTATGGACTGACTCTGATCTTACTCTGTGTAGCCAAGGCTAGCCTTGAAGTCCAATCTTCTTCCTTCTACCCCCTGGATGTTGGAATTATGCAGTCGGGGTTTCTCTATGTCCCAACAGTTTCTCCCATTAACATTAATTATAAATGCCTGGCTGACAGCTTAGGCTTGTATTTAGCTAGCTCTTAACACTTAAATTGACCCATTTTTATTACTCTATGTGCTTCCCCCAAGGCTCAGTTACCTCATGTATGAACTTCCCATATTGCTTCTTCTGTCTGGCTCCACCCTTCTTCTTCCCAGCATTGTTTCTGCCCAGAAAATCCTGCCTAGCTATCACATCAGCCAGTCAGCTTTTTGTTAAAAATGAGAGCAACACATTTTCACAGTGTACAGAAGATTATTTCACAACAGAATTATGTGTGTGTACCACAATGCCCAGCTAGAGTTTACTTTTTAGAGCAGCTTTAGGTTCACAGCAAAATGGTTTTGCCCAGACACGGCAATATGGCATCCCCCATGTAGTAAGTGTATTTGTTACAGCAGACAGCCTTGGCTGACTCATCTTCACCCCTGAGCTCAAAGTGCATTAGGGCTCACTTCTGCTGTTCTACATTTTACAAGTCCCTTTGTTTTCATGGGTGGCCAATCCATCGTGTGAACTGTGAATGAGTGTCATAAGGCTTCCTTAATAATGGATGACACCCCATGGCTGTTAGAGTCGAAGATGAACCAAGAAATGACTTGAGCATTAGGACTGCCCTTAAGCACAGAGCTCCTCTTTCCCTACAATAGAAAATGGCAGAAATCCCCTCCATTGTCCCTTCCATGGAAGAGACCACTGCTATCACTACAATCACCCTTTGTTTCCTAAAGAACTTCAGCAATTTATGCCGGCATCCATATCTTTAAGGTACAAACCCTCCTGTCACCAGCTGCCAAGCAAACTTCATAAAGTAGACTTTCAACACTCTCCCTCAGGAGCTGTGCTGACCAGGGATAAGTGGTCCAGACCTGGGACTGACAGCCCTCCCACAGGACAGTAACTAGGGATGAGTCCACAATATCTTGCCTCTCAGCTCTTTGACAGCAAAACAATACCTAGAAAGCCAGGTTCGTGATGCAACTTAAAGTTAGCAGAATAGGAACCAGGCCTGGCAAAAAGGGAGAAAAATTATAGAAGTCAATCATGAAGCTAAATTTAGGTACCAAGGGGGGAGGTGACACGCAGCATCGGCATCGGGGACAACAGAAATGAAAGGCTTCCCAGTTGGAGTTTGAGCAGAAATGTAGAGCAGATAAAGCAGGAGGCCAGTACCTGTTCAGCCAAGGAGCCACCACTCTGCCTTGCCAGGAAGAGGAAAAGCAACCCCCCTCCCCTCTCCCAAGGCTCCTCTACTCACATCTGGGCTGCAAGATCCCAGCATCCTACTGTGCATCAGACCCATGGGCTCCTCTCTGAGACCAGCTCTGCAGGGCCCTCACTTGGCCCCTCACAGCCTGCTGCCAATCTGCAGCTTGTCTGTCATTGTTGCAGGAACAAGCACTTTCTTTTTTCCCTGATGCTTTTGGCACCCTCGCAGGGCTCTGCCCAAAAAGGCCCTGAACAATGGGACCTGATTGTTTTGAAATGTGCCCAATAGGAAGCCTGGGCTGCTCCAGGAGGACTGATGGAGTTCAGCTGCGGTTACAGTCCATCAGCAACCAAGGGCTACCTGACTGCCCAGCCTCCCTTTGCAGCTGCTGAGGGGAAACACAAGAACAGAGAAAGGGTCTGGCCAGAGGCAGCCCCCCAACATGCTTGTCTGTTAACCCTGGAGGGAAAAAAACGCCCCACCAGCTCCGAGGCTCCAAGATGGCTTCCGGCCTCCTCCCTCCCCATGCCTTTATAATCGGCGTTCAGAGTGGTGAAAGGCCTAATTGCCCGGAGCAATGTGGTCAATCTTCCTGGAGATTTAGCTGCCTGCTTTCATCTGACAGCCTGGGAGGGAACTCAGCATTTCCCTTCAGGCAATCTATATGGTCGAGCAGTTCACTGCAGAAAGTGGCGCCTTATCGATTTCTGCCATAGCTTCCATGGCTGACTCGAGGATCAGAGGCTCTGACAATGACTAACAAGTTTAAACCATTAGTCCCATTTGTAACTACTCAGCAAAAGGCTTGTCAGTCACCGCGTACCATATACTGCAGCTTTTAGCAGATTTCTAATCCCATTCATTTTGCCACAATGACCCCTGTAGTTAATGGGGGTTATTGGAAAACTATTTTTCCCCTTCAAAAGCTGTACCTTTTTTTTTTATTTCTTCTTCCTCCTCCTCTTCTTTTAGCAACATAAAAGCCATTTCAGTTGTGATGTTTCAAAACAGTGATGCAGGGGATGATTGATTCCTCTCTTAGGAGAAAACCTGCATCCTAGTGCACAGGACATCACGTGTGGTCCTGGAGACTCCCAGTCAGGTGACAGGGAACAATGCTTCATCAACAGAGTTCCTGCCCTACTCTCACAATGGCTTGTCTGAACGCCTCTCCTTCTCCCTGAACTACAAGAGATCTGTGTCACTGTCAGAAATTTCTCTTTCCACGTTGAAACCATGCTGAAAGACGTCTGGCTAAAAGCCTCGCAGTGTGGTCCCTGGGAGTTAGCACCACCCCAGAGCGTGTTAGAAAGGCATAGAGGCCCACCTTGGACCCGCTGAACTAAATGCCCTTTGGGCCAAATCCTCGGGTAATTCCTGAAAGTGTAGGAATCATTGGTCCAAAAAAAAATCAATATTTTTAATATTTTTTAGACTAAATAATAGAAAAGTTTAACATTTCCACTGTTTTGGGTTAAGCTATTTTAGAAGAAAAGATGAATTTTTCTGCATAAGGGTTTCATGGTTATCTGACAAGTTTTTGAAATGTTTTTCATCCTCAAACCCACAGTGCCTGGCTTCCATAAAGTATAAAAATGAATAGCAGTTAAACAGATAAATCTGCGAGAATGAACAAGGGAGTGAGAATTCTCAAAGAAAGGTGATATGTTTGCCCATGATGTATGGAGCCAGGATGAAAGGAAACAAGAAACAAGAATGCAGAGTAAGTCCTTCCACTCAGTTTTAATTGCCTTAGCTAAATGCTCGCACCAATTTAATACAGCCCGAAGGAACATTCACAGGCAAAACAGTCCATTATGTGGGGCTTCTCCTAGAACCAGCTCCTCCCACCCTCCCCATTTCTGCTGCCGATTTTCTCTCTACTCATCGTCATTCAGCTTCTCCTGTCCGGCTCCATCTCCTGAAAACCTCTGCTCAGCCCACTGAAACCAAACATCACAGAAGCAACTTGCACTAAAATGAAAGTGACTGCTAAGGACTTAATATGCCAAATAGTTTTTCTTGACATCCCAGAAAACCATCCTGCCTAAGGGCCAAATCAGCTCTGTTGCTACCAAATTAATTTGAGCAAAGGGCAAAGGTACCTTCCTATAGGATATTCCTGGGGGATTTAAAAACACCTGCTTCCAGTCTGATTTTGGGCCCTGCCACTCCCCAGAAGATATTGTTAATAACAGGCTGCCCTGCCTTACAACCAGCTATAGGTTAGACATTGGTCATAAGAGGATCAAAAAGATGCCTTCCCTCCATCTCATGTCAAAAGCTACAAGGTCTAAATTTAAGTATAGGGCAAGTTTGATAGGAAAACAAGAGACTGCAGCATTTCCAAATTTTAACTCATGAATTTTTTTTTCTAATCACAGACAGGGACTAGAGCAATAAATAACCTCACCCTGATCCAGTGATTGCCTTTTGCACACGGTTACTTCTGGAAGCTGTCTCTCCGGACTGCCATGTTGTGACTATTTAATTGCTGCTGAAACACAGACATCTGATGACTTGTTTGCAATCTTTTGACATTTTGTATATTACAGAAACAGGTTGTTGGATATGCTGCTATGCTAGTGGGGGTCAGCAGGAAATTATTTGGTTCAGGGCAGATGGTACTGATGGCTATAAGTTAAAAAAAAAAAAAAAAAAAAAAAAAAACTGTGTGACTGGCAGGGCCAGTATGGACATGTAGACATAGCAACAATTTTATGGTATCTGAATTCTCAGCCTAAAGAAATTATTCATCAGTTTTCCTCACACGGCTGAAAAGAGTCAGGGTCTCCTCTCCTCCAACCCATCCACCATGAGTTTTAATATATAATTGGAGAACATATAAAATAAATGGAAACGTCATTCTGCTGGTAACAAAAGACCTAACTCATAACGGATTGAGTGACATCTTGTGGTCAAAATTTAGTATGGCAGTTATAGAAGGCCTGCTTGGCTTGCTGTCATGTCATTGCCACCTCACATCTGCTTTTTGGTAAAGTTAATAAGGTGCCGTGCAAGGCTATCAGTTCAGACATCAATACACTATCTTAAAATATTTTGTGGATGCACACATTAATTTATAATTAATCATTGTAGTCAATGTAAATGTACCCATGTAGGCAAATTTAATCAGTAACCTTTCGAAATATTTTAATAGCAGCAGATTACAAAAGGAACTATGTAAGATACAAAACTATATGAGAAATGTTTATATTCTAAGCCATCTCAGCACATTTTTGAAATCTGCTCTTCCACACTAGAAGAAATATGAAATACTGATTCCCTAAATGAAATCCATTTTCTCTGTATTATACAAACCCACAAGGAAAGGAAGTCCTCTTTCCCGGCATCGGCCTCCTTCTGTGTCCCACCGTCATGTGGACTTTGATCAATACATAAATGATAAGCTAAGGGAGCTTCATCAGTGGAGCCCAGGCACAGCAGCCATATACCAGGTACCGGTTTCTTTAAGACTGTCAATTTGACTTTTAGAAAATCAATTCACTATTTTTAAACTATACATTTTTTCCAATTATAGATATCATTTAGTCACCATGGTGCCATAAGAAAAAAAAAACTAATGAAATTCTAATCAAAGGCAGCACATGAGTTATCAAATCAAAACTCAGACCTGGAAGATGTACTGGATGGCTTCAGTAAGTCTGGTGAATTTTCTGTCGCATCTTGTTCAGAATATTAACGTGCTTCCCACAGATCCTGGTATCGCTGCATGCGCTGCTTTTCCACAACACACTACAGACACTTCCACAAGCATTTGGCCTTTTGGGCTCTGTAATTGGGCTCTGTGATTCTGGAATAAAGAAAGGGGCTTCTGTCTCTATTGTATATAGCTTTATCATTGTAAATGTGTAAGGTCTAATATGGAAAAGGCCACAAGAAAAAGACATAAATTTAAATAGTTTTTCTGTGTGCATCAGACAAGGTCCAAACAATAAAAAGGAAACCATCCAAGTGCTTCTTGTAACCATTTATTATATTTATGTAGGGATGGGGTATGAAAGTGTTATGACGGGTATGTGTATGTGTGCGTGTTTAGATAACAGGACAAATTCTAGGCGTTAGTTCTGTTTCTACTAAGTGGACCCTAACAATGGAACTCAATTTGTCAGCCTTGGTGGCAAGCATCTTTAGTTTCTCGACTGAGAGATCTCACTGGCTCCCACTCTAACACTGAAGGCTTTTTGTGTTTTAATGAAGAGAAGTGGCTACAGGAAGTAAGCAACTCAATAGCATGTGGCGAAGGAGTGATATTACTCAAAGATGAGCAAGAAACTGACACCATCCCTCAAAGGGATCGCAAAGGTGAATGGAACACCATGACCCCTTTGTCCACCTTCCTTACTCTTTCTAAGTCTCCATTGGCCAAACACAAAGCAGAGCTGGAGAATAAGTTAGCAAATGACAGGAAAGGAGGGACAGAGAGAGGGAGAAAGGGAACAGGGAGAGAGGCAGGAAAATGAAAGAAAAAGAAAACTGATTTTAACATTTGCCATGTGGTCAATTGCTACCATTTCAATCAGTGGGAAAATGGGAAGAGATAGCCACAATTACCTAGTGCAGTGGTTCTTAACCTATTGTTCATGACCCCTTTGGTGCTCAAATGACCCTTTCACAGGAGTTGTCTAAGATGATTAGAAAACACAAATATTTACATGACAATTCATAACAGTAGCAAAATGAGTCATTAAGTGGTAACAATAATTATGGTTGGGGGTCGGCACAAACATGAGGAACTGTGTTAAAGGTAACAGCATTGGGAAGGTTGAGAACCACTGATCTACCAGCATTTTCTACATGCAAATAAGCTCAAGTAACCTGAAAAGAAAAATAAAGTTTAATATATATATAAATATATATATCATGTTTGCTTTTTAATACAATTGCCTTAACTATAAAGTTTACAAATCATTAGTGATGGTGGTAACTGGTGTTAGCAATCAGTTCACAACATTCTCAACATTCAATAATGAATTGCCCACATTAATATGAGCTAGGTCCAGCAAACTCTGTCCAGAGGACAAGAACCCAAGTGTCACATGAGTATCCTTTTCCTTTTACAGACTTTGTAGAAGTTACTTTGCTTCCTTTACTGTTTCTTCATTTTTAAACTGGAAATATGTTTAATTAAATAACTGCTTAAGTCATCTCTGGCACATTTGTCCTTTGGTTTGTTGTTATTATTATTATTATTATTATTATTATTATTATTTTGTTGTATGGTTTCAAGTTGAACATTATCTTCTATTTCTTTCATTTTTTTTTCTTTCTCTCACTTACCTGCCCATAAAATCTGCCATAGAGCACTCTCTTTGATCAAAAACACAAGCCAAGATATGGAAATAGAGAAGTCAATAAAAAGATGAATGAGAGGTTCCCTGTGACAGTCAGGGATCTTTGCTAAATGGCCACATCTTGAGAAAGCCTGATCTAGCTTATTTCCTTGGAACTAATGTCAGAGGAGATGAGTTCCTGATGGGCCACAGAGGCAAGGACCATTAACGCTTGATTGTCACTAATTCTGAGTCAATGTCCCATTTCAAAGTCATTAGTAGTATTAAAAACTGCAATAATGCATACAGACAAAGGAAAGAAAGAAAGAAACCAACCTAAGGGCATGCTTAGCATACTACCAGTGACTTAAAGAAGGAATGTCCATGAAAAGCCTGACCTGAGCTTCTATTCAGATGTCTTTGCATGCAGTGAGATAGAAAAATAGCAAAACAACTTCTCCCATCAACAAATTAGCATTTACACAATATTATATTCATGTAGATTTGGACCTGGCACTGATGACCTAATTTCATTTTTATTTTACTTTTAAATTAATTTTTATTTAATGAAATGTGTGTATGTATGTGAATGTGTGGGATATGAGTATGCATGCCCACAGGTGCCATTCCCTGGCACTGGAGTTACAGTCTATTGTTAACTGCCTGATGTGGGTTCAGGGAACCAAACTCAGACCTTCTGAAAGAGCAGGGAGAGGTTTAACCACTGAGCTATATCTTCAGGCCCCAATGTTATCTTTTTTAGTGACATAGCATAAACCACTGACTGAGCTTCAATGCCTGCCAGTCAGTGCATCCTCTCATATGACTGTGTTTCTTTATTCTTTCTGCCCTACACTGATGTTTATGGGCTAGCTAACCCAGTGCTGGCCATCATATTAACAAAGCTAACCACATGGTAGGTTTAAAACAGATAAGGGTCCCATTAAATACTATAGAGACGAGGGGGGAACATGAGCATCACAGAGGTGAATGGAAAAGTCTTCCCACTTCAAAACTGAGGGGTCAGGAATTACCATGACAGTATTGTTCAGGAAGTTTCAGGCATTGTTTTGTTAATTGGAAGTTTTGGGACATTGCCACATGTGGCCAGGGAAACTGGCTTCCCCTCTGGGAAATTAAAAAAGAACTCAGAAGAAAGCTCAAGGACTATTTTATTAGTTTAAAAGAAAATCTCCAGAGCAGGCAAGCTGTAAATCCTGGCGGCTGCCTGGAGGAGGGAGATGGAGAAGAGACAGAGAGAACAAAGCTATGCCAGTTCAGCAATCAGGAGCCATGTGGAAAATAGTAAAGCGGGGAGGTACTTTAGAGAAAGAACGAGGAAGCCCAAAATGTCCAAGACAGCATGCTTGGAGAAGAGATAGAAGGAGGAAAAGAAAAAGTTACCTTTTCTCTATCTAATTCAGAAAAGCAGGAGAGCTGTGTTGTTGAATGTCTGTAAGCCTCTGGAGAGGGGTCAGGAATTCTGGGAAGGAAAAGTATATTACCTCATTAAAGGAATAACTATTCCTCCCATATTTCCACATGCCCTTAGCTGAATCCTCCCATATTTCCACATGCCCTTAGCTGAATCCATCTTCCTGAGTTTCTTAACTGGGTGATTGTCCAGCCAGCTGGAATGTTATGTCTCCAACCAGGCCAGAGACTGCATTCTCTTGACCAGGAAGAACTAGTTTTCCTTCAATGGTCCTATAATGATGCTGTAACATTTTGTCTCTTTATGAGCACTCCTTGATTTTTTAAGTCTACTTAAACACACAGACAATTTGAGTCAAGCTAGGATCCACACAGCAGAATGCCACATGACTGTCTTGACAGTAGGAAACATTGAAAAGGTATTGATCTTTACATCTTGGATTCTGGGTGCAGTCTTCACCTCTGTCCCTCCCAAGTACTTAATTCTCATGTATTTATTTAGAGGCAGGTTGTCACATAGTCCTGAAAATACCTCAAAGTAGTTGTATAGCCAAGGATGACCCTGAATTCCTGATTCTCCTACCTCCACCTCCCCAACACTATATTCCAAATGTGTGTCACCATACCTGATATATGTGGTTCTGAGAATCAAACTCAGGGCTTTGTACACAATAGGCAAGAATTCTACCAACTGAACTACATCCCCAGCCATCCCTTCCCCATACCAAATCTAGAATATTCCCCTTTTTATTTGCTTCTTCACACTATCTTGTGCCTGACCTAAAAGTTCCTTCTTTGTTGATGAGGCAGAGTCAGCTTGCCTTGCTTCTTTCTGCATACGATTCTGAGGTACCAATCTCCATCAGCTATAGAGTGCTGGTGAAGTGCCTAACACTTAATAAGTGAGCCTGCTTGCACTGCTTCTAGCCTAGCAAAGCATGGTAAGGAGTCATGAACATTCTTCTAAATTTCAGATTCTATTGAATAATAAAACAAAAAAGATGAGCAGGGCAGGCACATTCTGTGCTCCTCATCACTCATCTTTCCAGACAGTACAATTATCATTAGGTCTTTTACCAAGCCCTCTCCACCTAAACTATTTCATAAACTTGAGAAATTATGAGTTCACTTATCATAAGAGCCATCAAGATTGTTCACAAATTCCTATTTCAACAAAAAAAATTAACAGCCTGATAAGGATGCTGTAAATTTCACTCAGAATTCCTATTCAAATTTTTTGAATTTCAAACTATAATGGCCCCTCAAGACCCCTACTAATTAATATTGAGCCTACTCATTTTCATTTAGTCTTTAGAGACTCAATATTTAAATTATAATGCCTAGTGAATGGCAAGCATTTTGATGTGAGTGGTTACTAAGAGTCTTCAAATATACAGACCAGTTAAATTATTAGTACAAAGGCTAATATAGTTTCATAAAAAATAGAATAAAACCACTGGTTGCCAATTCTCCCCCGCAGTGACCATATTGTTATACTTCAAATTAATATCAGAAAAAAATCAGTATCACTTTTAGGTTTTAACACTCTGATCGCATGTGGGATGGTTTTCTATTAAGCTGGAAATAAAACTTAAAACCTATATTCTAGGATGGATTGAGGAAGCAAATTCTCAATGTATAGCAATTGGCAGAGTTACTGGATCAAACCTGACTGCAAGAACTTAGTAAAACCACAAAGAATAGAACATTTCCCAACCAGCATCTGCCATGGAGAGATCTCAGCTCTAGTCCAATGGTTCCAGTTCCTCTTCTATGAAGTGAGTATTTCTGTGTTTCAAATAAGGAAACCAACCATGCCCTGCAGCGTAGCAGCTGGATCTTCCTGGGGATGTTCCCTTTAGCCCTGAAGGGAAAGGGGGGGTTACAAGCTGAACTCTTTATAGACAAGGTCTATGTGGCATTCCTTCTTTTCTAACAGTTTCATTCCTCAATGCCTCAGACACAGTCCAAAAATAGTAAAGAGGAATTTGAGAGACAAATTGGAATGCCAGTCTATCATCACAAATCTCATAGCATCCCACTCTGGCCCAGCTGGGACACAATCAGCCCTCTGTCCAATGCATCTATGTCATACACAGTCGTGTTTGTCTCAATTAACAAGTAATATTAAGAAATAAAACTCTTTTACCACAAATGCTTACATAGCCAATTAATTCTTACAGAATACTAGATTTTAGCCTAACTCATAACTGTAGCCAACCTCCATTTGTAATTAATGAGCTATCATGAATGTTGGCTGATATCTTTATTTTAACAATAAAGATGAAAATGAAATGACAGGGTGTCAGAATAGTTTTGAATATTTTTGTTGAATGAAATAAGTGTCCCTAATTTTTGTGGGATTTTAGATCTATTTTACTTTTAACTATGCATATGTATGTCTGGATGTGGGAATGTGCACATGAGTGCTGGTGCTACTGGAGATATGAAGTGCTTAATTTCCCTGGGGATGGAATCACAGGAAGTTTTAAGCCACCCAGCATGAATGCTGAGACTCAAATAGGTCCTCGGCAAGAGTAGTGCACACTCTTAACCACTGAGCCATCTCCCAAGCCCCAATTTTGTATTTTGTGCAATGTGATACCTACACATGCAACATATTTTAAATTTTAATCTGCATTATTAACATTTTATTCATCACTTTCTTCAGTCTAGAAAGACAGCAAACACTAAACCCAGCCCCCAGTCTATAATACTGTGGTGTATCAATACGAGCATTCTCATGTTCTACTGCTGACTCTGACATAACATTCCTCATGCAAAATTGAGAAGAGATACATAGATGCTGTCGTTCTGTATTTCTCACCACATGGATACAACAAATGGATCTCAAGGGCATAAAAAAATTACAAAATGTGGTAAAATAATTATGTATCGTTTATGTAAATGTATTTGCTTTGTGCTAGAATTCATTGCATTTTAGCTGGTATCACACAGCTATGACCTCATTACTTGAGAGGCTAAGGCAGGAGGGTCAAAGTTCAAGTCCTTTCTGGCCTACAAGTATGAGGCCAGCACAAACAACTTGGTGAGTCTCTACTTAAAACTCAAATTTTCAAAAAGGGCTGGAGACAGCTCAGTAATAGATTATTTGCATGGCTTGGATTCAATCCTAGTACCATAAAATAATGTTTACTTTTGTTCATGTAATTTAATGTTTAGCTATGGCTGTGCGTAAAAACTATTCCTTACATTCATGAGCATTTACCAGCCATCCCTTGCTACCTATTATGAGCTGGCCCTAAAGTGCTATCCATGTCACTAGGAAAACCCTTCATCTCTAAGGAGGCCTTCAAGAAATACTTAAATCATGCTCTCTAAGCCTCTATATCTTTCACACCTACCATTTAAGAGAAAGCTTCACAGGTACTCCAAGATACATATACATAATTTTAAAATAAATTCTTTTCATGATCATATAGAACTCTTAAATACAGCTGTTGACTACAGGAATCCTCCTCACAGTCCTAAAACCTGTTCAATTGCTCACATTATACTTCAACTGATGTATGTTATGAAGAGCTATCTTCAAATAAAACACTTAGAAAATAGCCAACATGAAAAACAGCTTACTAGACCTATATGCAAATCATTTACAAACACATGCACTCTTAGGATTTCTAGGTGTTTAGACTTAAATAATGATCTGGAGGGCCAGGTGGGTCCAAAGAAGCTGCTCCCAGAGTAGCACCAGTAGAAACCACTCAAGTAACAGGAGTGACTCCAACCAATAATGAAAGGGAGTCATTCAACAGTCTCTCTGTAATGAGGCAAAAATTGCCTTGAGTTTCTTGCTGGGAGTTCTGGTGTTCAATAATTGGTTCATTTGAAGATTACATCGAGCCTGCTGGCAATTCATTTCTAAATTTGGATAATGGAGGAAGGAGAGATCTGGTTAATAGAGAATAATTTCAAGAAAGACTTCCCTGACTAGTCATCTGACGGTGTTGCAGCTAGGCAATCAGCCAGTTGGTGGAAAAGAGCATGATGAGATAAGGGAGGGAATTGAAAACAAACCTCTCTTAGTAAACAGCTTCCTTGGACCCCTTAGCACTCTAGACCTAGACCAGAGTGGACAGTAAGTGACTATATCCAGGGAACAAAGGTGAAAGTCTAAATGGTGGTGAGGGAAGGCTTCCAGCAGAAGACAAAATCAGCCACCCATGAGACAAAATACTTGTTGCAAAGGGCTCCTTTTGGATAGCCACCGATAGTTTTTATGTCCATTCAAACTCATGGCATCCTTCATCATCAACTCATCCTCTTCTGAGCATTCAGATTTTCTGCTTTTGCAATCATTTTTCAAAGGAAGTTCATTCATGCTTCCATACAATTGACTGTACCCAAATTTTGAGACGGCCACTACAGACCCCAAATTTCTTATGGCTCTTTCGAGGCTGGCACTAGTTAGCAATATACAGCCATTTACACTCTTTTCTAATAAGGCTAAGCTTGTCAAGGCTTCTGTCTTTTCTTTCATTGGTGCAGCAAGTTTTCCAGCAAGCTTGTTTCCCCCTGTTAAATGGCACCCGCTGTTTAACTGACCAACAGTTTCAAATGAGAGTGAGAGAGCTGTTGAAAAGTATAATGATTCTGCACTTCTCACCACCTGGGAGATCACCTGTGGATCTTTAGGTCAGCCCAAAAGCTTGGTCTGTGCTGCTACAGAATACCCGAGATAGTGAGGTTTATAGTGAGCAGAGATTTATTGCCTTATAATTCCCAAAACGGTGAACCCAATATATGAGTGCCTGTATTAGACGAGAGGTTTCTGGTGTCACCACCTAGCAAAAGGCAAGAAGATACAAAAAGCAGAAAAGAAAAAAAGGAGAGGAAGAGAGAAGAGTTAGGAGAGAGAGGGCATAGGAGAAAGAGAAAGGGGAAGAGAAAGAATGGCAACAATCCCATCCATGTGGGTGGGGCACTCATGGCAGAGCCAACTCTTAAAGGTATTCACTACTTCTTAAATTTAAATTTATATTTTCACAATTCCATCCATGCATAATGTACTTTGATCATATTATCCCATTATCCTTTCTTATCCCCTTCCACTCCCACTAGATCCCTCCTGCCCTATAAGCCTCCCTCCTATCTTCATAGTGTATATGAATGTGTATGTGTGAGGGGGGGTGTATATGTATGAGAGAAAGAGAGTAAGATAGAGAGAGTGGTATGTGAGGGATATGGAAGTGTATATGTGTTGGGGGTATGGGAAGGAGAGAGAGAGAATCCCATTGCATTTAAGTATGATTCTTTGCATGAGGGTGAGTGGGGATTATTCACTTGAGCAAGAACAACTTAGTGGGTAACCATTTCTTTTTGTTATTGTTTTCTTTTAGACACAGGGTTTCTCTGTGTCACAGCCCAGGCTGTTCTGGAACTCAATTTGTAGACCAGGCTGGCCTCAAACTCACAGAGATTTACCTGCCTCTGTCTCCCAAGTAATGGAATTAAAGGTGTATGCCACCACTGCCCAGTACCATTTCCTATTACTGTTGAAGTGCAATGTGTGTCTTAGGGGGAACAGCTTTCAAATGATCTTACCTACCAAAGACATGGACTTCTCAAATACTGCCCTAAGTGAAGCATTCCACCCTTTTGTTGATGATCCTGGTTTACAGTCATCCAGGCCTCATCAGAACACAAAGGGTACCCATCACTACAGTCATTAAAGCAGATCATTTTCCCAAGAACCCAGCTCCATATCTAACAACCAGAATACACTGGATAAGGGGTGTTCAGTAAGGCCAACATAGATGCAAAAGAAATCATACACTCACCTAGCTGCCTAGTATGCATTCTTGTCTCTTCTTGTGAAATTAACACTTATACATATATTTCCTTGGAGTATCCAAATCAGAAATGCATAGTTGACTAATTTTAAGAAATTTGATTTATCTTTTGAGCTACCATTCAAATCAAAAAATATGATTACGGAGGGGTAGCAAGATGGCTCAGTAGGAAAAGGCACTTGCTTTGAAGCCTGGCAATCTGAGTTTGATCCCAAGGATCCACATGATAGTAGAAAATAACCAACTTCTTCAGGTTATCCTCTGATCTCCACATGGAACAGTATTGCCTTTTTTGCCTTATTGACTCCACTTCCACTTAATGAGATATATCAAAATATACTTATCCCACCTTTGGGGAATAGTTTGGGTCTCTCAATTTTTCATTACCAAAAATAAATGTTGCTGTGAAATAAGTGTGTGTGTGTGTGTGTGTGTGTGTGTGTGTGTTATATTTACAAATGTATACATTCTCACTGCATATATTTCTAGAAGTGAAATGATGGATTCAGAAAATGGATATGTATGGTAGACACTGCTAACATTCCCCGAGTGACTGACAAGTCACCACTCTACTCTCCTCAGGAAAGAAGAAGGATAGACTATTTCGAAGAAGGGTGGTGCAGTAGAGATAAGGCAAGGAGAATAAGTAAAACCAAACTATAATGATATATATGTGTATAAAAACAAGACATATTACACTTTATCCTAACAAAATTTTTAAAAAGAAAAATTCTGATCATTCTACATCCTCAGCAACTTTTCTTACCATTAGCATCTAAATGTAGACCTCCTCCTGGTCTGTGATTCAGCAATAATACAGTTATGTTTGGCTCAACAATGGAGACTTAGTCTGAGAAAGATGTTGTTAGACAGTTTCCTTCCTTATCATTCCAGCTTCATAGTGAGTACATCACACACACTGAGACAACTGTGGTGTTGTCACTAAGCTGTGCTATTAGGTGGAACCACCATCACACACAGGCATATTATCACTGTGGAGTTCCTGGCAGTATTGTGGTTTGGAAACTACCTTTTCATTTAAGACCAAATTCCCTGAAACTTGTTAGCACATATATTGGCCTTGATTCTGTTTAATGATGTAACAAAAGACTTTTGGCCTAGTATAAAAGTGGAGAGTTGCATTTCCTGAGTATTGATGAAATCTAAAACCTTTTGTAGTCTTTGTTGCCCTTTACATGTTGCCTTTCAGAAAGAACTGAAATAGAAATCTGAATTTTTTGCAAGCTTTTCTATTACCTGTGATTCAAATACTTTCTCCAAACAATTGTTTCTCAGTCAATAGGTAAGGGGTATTGTTATATAAAGAAACTCTCATAATTGATAAGAACAGGTTCGGCAACCTTTCCAAGGCAGTCATCAATACCCTGAAGTCAAAAGTTATTATCTTCTAGAAATTTCCATTGTTTTCCTAGTCATCTGCTATTGACATAAGTGATTTCTGTATTGATAATGAGATAAGTTAGGATTTCTATTTGTGTGGATATAAAATCAACACAGCATCAATTACTGAACACAATATTGATCTTTCCCTATAAACTTTAAGTAATAGTTTTGCAATAAATAAAGTCTACACTTACACATGGGTCTGATTCTGAACATTAGTATATTCATGTATCTGTGTACCAATAGCACACTGCACCCACTGCTGCCTTTATTAGATAAGCTAAAATCATCCAAATCTACTTAAAAATATCTGTTTTCCTAGCATTTGGGAATTTGCATGAAAACTTTACAGTCAGGTTGTTCTTATTCATACTAGCATCATGAAAGCAAAAGTATGCTTGGTGAACACACCCATGCTGAGTGCATGGCCCAGTTGGAGAGACAGAGAGTTTCCTGAGTCGCCTTACCCTCGAGCACAACACAACACAGTTCTCCATTTACTTGGCTCTTTCAAATTCTATCAACATTTTTTAAACAAAGGACTGCACAGAACTTTCTATTTCCTCTGGTTTCTATTTCACTGTGTTCTCAATACACTTTCCCATTATATTGCAAATTTCAAATTTATAGAGTTAACTTGCAGGATGATGTGTCATTTTTTATTCTTGATTGTCCTGTTTGGTGTTTGTAGTTGTTGTTCTTGTTTGCTTGTTTTTGACAATATAAAGCTTATAAAACTTGAGAGAGGTTTGTGAATTTCATATCCTCTGCAGAAAAAGGAGCCTTATGATCCCGCTGTTCACTAATTTCCTGTTTCCTTTATTCCTGAGTTTCTCTTTATGGTGTTTCTCTCCTCAATAACTTTTACTTTAGTTTACTACTCTTTAGCTGATTTCTTAATAGAATATTCTTAATCTGTCTTTTGCTATTCTTCCATCCTATTACAAGCTTTTAAGTCTATATTTTCTCTTTTCAAGTGGCTTTGCTGGAATTCCACATGTCATGAATTGACATTTCCATTATCATTTATAAAAATATTTTCCTCTTTGACCCATGGATAATTCAAAACCACTTAACACTTGAGAATCTTCTAGTAATTTTATCATTAATTTCTAGGTTAATTATAAGTGTGTTAAGTCCTTTGACAGTTGTTAGGAACTGATTTACAGCCCTGTATCAATCCATCTGCACACAAATAGGATGAGTGTCTTGGCATTTTTTAAGTTAACAATTCTATAAATAATTCAGTCATATTTGTTATATGGGTTGTACAAGTCTATATTATTATTGACTTTTTACTTTTCAATTTTACTCTTAGTTACTAAGGTATACAAAAACTGTCTACTTTGTCTGAGGATTTGTTACAGATGGTGATAATGATAATTACAATGATGGTGACAGAGAGATCAACTGTTAGCACACATTAATTCATTTAGTGAACACATTGATTGTCTATGCAGGCTACAAACTGTCTTAAATTGTTTATATAGCATTAAACCTAACTAAAATATGGTGCCTACACTCAGAAAGCTATTTTTTAAACAGTTAAGATGAATGGAGTTAGTCCATTTGAGAAAATACCCACTACCTCATGGTTCCAAATCTCTCTAAGAATTTCATAGGTCCTTCCTTGTCTGAAGGATGTTTTACTTTTGTATTGTTTCTCTGTCTTCTTATCACCATTAACTGAAATCTTCAGACATAAATCAGAGGTATGATTCATCTAGAACTGTAAGGAATAAAAAATTTGTCTTTGAGAAATGAAAATTTAGCTCAGTGGTAAAGGTCTTACCTACAAAGCCCTGGGTTCCATCCCAGCAAGGAAGGAAGGAAGGAAGGAAGGAAGGAAGGAAGGAAGGAAGGAAGGAAGGAAGGAAGGAAGGGCCAGTCTATTTCTCAGTAGTCATTTCTGTGACATTTTACTTTTCTGATTAAATTGTCTTATTTTTTACTCTATATAATGTCAATGCTACCATTTTACTATTGACAGATACTTCACTATTAGATGTATACTTTAATCTACTGTAAGTGTCTGAACAATAGGGAATTTTTAAAGGAAATTGATTCCAGGAAGTACTGGGAGAATTAAAGGGGGGAAAGGTAACACTAGTCAGAGAAAGAATGACTTTGCAAAGTTAGAATCAAAATGACAAAAGGAGAGGAAAACAGAGAGGAAACAGGGCTGTCCTGGGTGCCAGAGCCCATAGAACAGGACTCGACTCAAGGAATGGGTGCTGCCTGGCACTAAGGAACTCGTTTCCATGATGTGGGAAGAAGCTGGGAATGGAACCAACTGCTGCTACTGGAACCAGTTGGGGTGACTAAAAGCATAAACAGCAGATAGATGAAGGAACATACTTATAGTTCCTCCTCCTACATTCCAGGTTGACAGAACTTAACAGGGAGCCAAAAAACAAAGCAGGAATGTGGCTCCTGTTGTCTTGACCCCTGTGACACATTCAGAGTGAGGAGTAAAGCACAAAACAACAGCAATACTTGGTAGAGTCTTTGCAGAAATAGTTTAAATCATTTCTTCATGTGCTTAAAGTTAATAGGTCCCAAATTAGGTGATGTAACTCACATTGTGATATAGTTTCATTACCATATAACTAAGCTGTATGGATTACATTATGTCACAATGTGTTAGAAAGTGAGGGATGCCAGTGGACAGCACCTTACATATTCCTGGATGTTGAAACTCCTGCTTAACATGTATCACATGTGACCATCAAGATGATTGGTACAAATACAAAATGTTTGAAGTTTATTCTTAAAATAAACCAAAAAAAAAACCCAATGTTTTCTTTCTACACTGATTGGGTGGTCTTTGAAAAATGGTTCCCACTCTTTGTGGAGACCAATGGTATAGACCAGGGACTGCAAAAGGAGTGGCTGTGAAGTAGATCTATCTGTCTGCTGCCTGTTTGTTTTTTTTTTAATACAGTTTTATTGGAAAACAACCATGCTTGTTTGCTTTCCCATCATCTGGGATTGCCTACACCCTGTAACAGCATAGCTGAGTACTTACAACAGAGTCCATATATCCTGCAAACTCTATCAGCTATTTGACCTTTATAGAAAAGTTTGCCTGCCCCTGCTCTAGACATTATTGTCCAATACAGTTTTCTACAATGATGAAAATGTTTCATCTCTGTGGTTTCCATAATGGTAGACACCGGTCACACTTGACTATTGAGGTCTTGAAATGTAACGAGTATAGCCAAAAAAAAAAAAAAAAAAAAAAAACTAAGGATTTCATCTTATTTCATTTTAAAAGATGCATCTGGTTAGTGAACAACTGTAACAACACGGGTAAAATGAGCAGCAGCAGAAGTGGCAGCTGTGAAGCCATCGAAGATTTGGAGGGGGAGATGATATACTGGAATATCTGCACTCCCATGCCCCTAAGAAAACGTTACTCACACATGCCATCTCTCAGCCCTTTGAAATCAAGCTGCTCACATGACTTGTCCTGCATGATCAAATGACAGCAGGAGTAATATGCAACCCTACAAGGCCAAAGCAATTGCGTAGCTGTGCTCAACAACCAGCCCCTGTGCTGCAGTCAGTGCTGTAAGATGGTATGAGAACTGGCTCACATGGGCAACAAGGTGCAGCTGCATGGATACATGCATGAAGCCAAACCAATGGGTTTGTCTTAAGGAACTGATATCTGGATGCTATTTTTCACTTCAGCATAACCTGCTTGAGGCTAAAAGGCTTCCCTACCACAGCATTCAAATGGCTTCAGCACACTTTACTGCCTTCCTCGCCTTGTCTGCACCAAAGAAGTTAAGAGGAACAAGACTAGAGCCAGCACAGGGCTGCAGAGTCAGTGATTTTTACCTCTGAGTTTCTAGAGCTCTGTGTCATAGAGCTTTGGGGTCAGTTTTTCACCTAATACAATAGCTGGGTTTAAAGGTCAGTACTTCTTGGAGGTCCCTGCTTCCTGCTGCAATGCTTTTGAGACAGGTCCATGAGAATATGGAGTCCTGACTGCCATTCAGTAGCTTCACAACTCTGAGTGAATTGGCTTCAGCCAGCCTTAGTTTCCTCTTATTTGAAGTGTATATACATATAGTATAATTAGTGTCAGCAATGATGTTGTGACACCAGTAATAAATGATAATAGCTGTTGGTGCCCACCTCATCCCAGAAAACACACCATTTAGTTAAGATATTGAATATCTCCCTAAGGCTTCTTTGCTGAAGGCCTGACCCCCTAGGATGGTGTTATTGGTAGAACCTTCAAAAGATGAAGTCATTGGAAGAATATCCTCAAAGGATATCGTGAGAGCCTGATTACTTCCTTTTCTTCTCTGCAATTTCCTGACCATGAGGCAGGTGGTTTACTCAACCACAAACTTGAACCACAATGGGCTGCCTCACCATAGCGCCAATGGAACATGCACCAATAGAACATGGATCCAAAATTGTCTTCCAGTATAAACCTTTTCTCTATATAAATTAATGGATGTCACTTATTTTACCATAGTGAGAAAATTGACTAATAAAATGCATATTTGTCTCTGTTCTTTCTTTTTTTGGAAAATACCCACATTGTGTTTATTCCTTAAAGCTAGGCATTTCTTCTGAATGCATCACTTGACCACACCTCCATCCTCTGAACTTTACCCCCAGAAGCTCCTCCTACACTTACATCAAAACCCAGCTCATATGTCACCTACTCAGAGAAAACTCTCTCACCCAAGACAAAATCCATCTTGTCCTCCCCATTCTTCCTTGAGCTTCCTCAGTACCCAGCATGGTTTCTATCTTCACTTTCATTACACCACATCACTGTTTTATTTGTCTTCTAAATAGTACCTTAATAGTCATGTATGGTCTTCTTATCTTTGTATCAAATCAATTTAATCTATTAGAATTTTTGCCATATAACAGGCCATCAACAATCACAAAAAATAATCATAGGATAAAGAAAGAAGAAAGAAAGAGAAAATATTGATTTGAAGATACAACTCACTGGTAGTGAGTTTGTCTAGTATGTGTGAGGTCATAGTTCAATCTCCAACACTAAAAGGGAGGTGGTGAGAAGGAAGAGAGGTTTGAGAAATGAAGGAGGGGAGGAGAGAGGAGAGGAGGAGAGGGCAGGAAGGGGCAGCTCTGGTGCCTATAAAACACAAAATACCCAGAAACAGAGTTGTCCTTTCTGAGAAAAACGTGTCTTCTCTTTAAAGAAGTGCAAACTCTTTCTGAGTCATGCGGCATTCTAAATGAATTTTTGGTTGACAGGCAATCTATAAAAGGAAAGAGTTCATTGCAGATTGATGAAATTGAGGCAGGTTCTTTTCTTCCTCTTAGTGCTTGGGCCCACAGTTTCATAATTATTTCTATTTCATTAATCGGTTAACTATAAAAGGCAATTCAAAAGAGGAGAGGGACTATATTTGGTAACCACATTATGAATACCACAAAAGAAATTGGCAGCACTCTAATAGTAAGGCCCAGCCCTTGTGGAGAAGAGCCTTCATAAAAAAACATGTCAGATGTTTATTGCAATCACTCTTCTCTTAGGGGGAAAAATGGCCCCAGCAACACAATGTAATAAAGCATTAAAATTTTTTAAAATAGGAAAAACCAAACCCAGTGACATATGGCATAAAAATTGAAGGGGAGTCTTATAAGCACTTTAGAGGGCCACATAAGGTTGTAGCCACTGAGGTTAGCATCAATTTCTCTTTGCTGCTGCCCCAAATATGCTACTGCCCAAGTCAATGACAGTGTAAGAGGAAGGTTATTCCTCCCAGTAAAGGACAAAGGAGTCATAGCAAAGAAGAAAAGGAAACCAATATTGCTTAAAAAACTCAAAGAAAACAGCGCTGAATTATTTATATTTAAGTTTGAGTGTTTGCTGCTGGGAGCTGCCAGGGAGTCTAAAAAGAAAGTAATAGAGTTCCCTCCCTCTGTCCAAGAGGACAGCTTCTTCAAAATTGGGGTCCCTCGGAGATGAACCCCTAGAAGTCTTTGGGGTTCAGCACAAAGCTCAGAGTTAGTTGAGGTAGACGTTTAGATGAACAGCATTTCCAGGTGTGCACGAAAGTCAGCGTGATCAAATTGCTCTGGGACAAGAGTAGCCAGCAGAAGATTATCTGTCATCCTGAGCAGTCCTTCCATGCTTTTCAGAGGCCATATGTCTCTCAATTTGTAAGGCGGTCAGCAATTGTGTGCAGTCAACCACACTGTCTTCATTCGAAATAATGAAAGCAACCAAAGTTCAAGATACAGGGGTCAAACTGAACCCATTCAGCATTGAAAGACGATTGCTACTTCTTTATTAAGTGAATTGCACACAGATTGGGTATCAGCCTAACCAAGAGACATCTTCCTGAACTGTGGAAGGGTATCACATGCTAATGGCTTGGGTTCAGCTTTCTTGGGGAAATGAGGAAGGAGCCAAATCTTTGTGGCCAAGCTGCATTGCTCTTAGGGGCTAAAGGGAGAGAGTTCATAACCTCATTCATCAGTGAAGAGCTAGATGGATGATCAAACAGAGAAAGAGTACTGCAGGCGCCCACCTTCACTGAAATCAGCCACAGTAATTTTTGGAAGGTAAAGAATATTACTCTAGAAAATCTGAGTACCATCCCTATGCCTATTTAGTGAGACCCCAGATCCCACCAGGTATGCATGGCAAGAAAGGAGTTACCTAAATTTCCAATCATCTTTATTAGGAGATTAAATTCCTTAGTGAAAGTTAAAACACGTGATTAGATCCAGATGATGCGTGGGGGGAGAGTTTTACTATTTGCCAATTTATAAAGTCAAGTACTTGGGGAGGGGGGCTGAAGAGGTGGGTCTGTGAAGTGCTTGCCATGTATGATGGTTAAATTGATTGCCAACTTGATGGGATCTAGAATCTTGCAGACTAGTCTCTCGGCACATCTGTGAAAGGAATTTTCTAGATCAGGTTATTGATGGTGAGAATACAAGTCTGAATCTAGGCAGCACCATCCCATGGGCTGGGATCTCAGGGTGCATAAAAGAGAGAAAGGAGATGAATGTAAACATGCATAGCATTCTGCTTCTTTGCTATAAACACAGCCTGACCAGCCAGCCTCCTGCTCTTATGGTCATGACTTTTTTTGCCATAATGGACTGTATCTTCTCAAACTGAAAGCCAGCATAAAACCATCCTCCACTGAATTACTTTTATCAGTTATTTCATCATAGCAATGGGGAAAATAACTATTACACTCCGCAAATAAGAGGACCTAACTTTAGATCTCTATAGAGACCAGGAAAAGAAGATCCCTTGGGGCTTGTTGGCCATAAAATGTCAACATTTGAACAACACACTCAAACACATACAATAAAAATAAAAATATCTAAAAAAAGTTTGTTTTAAATTTAAATTAGAAAATTATATATAAAAAGGAAAATCTCAAAAGTAGAAAATATATCAATAGCTATTTATTGTTTTAGATGAATGATATTATAAACATGGCTTTCATCTTCCCAAGTACAATAACTGAGAAAGTTACAGTCTGATGGCCTTTAGTTATCTTCAAAGACTAACGTCAATTCAAGCTCTATATTGTGGCCCTGTATTCGGGGAAGCATATGTCCAAACTCCCCTCAGACAGTAGATTTTGTCCCTTGTGCTATCATAATAATAGCAGCAGCCTCTTCTACAAAGTCACCATAGTTTAAATAAATTCATAGCCATGTTACCTACCTAATTCTTTCTAAATTACACACTCCGTTGCTTTTTATTTAGAAATGGAATTTCTATACAGATAGGAAATATATAAAATAATATAGTTTGAATTATAATCTGAAAATCCAAAATACTCCAAAAGTCCAACCTTACTGATCACTACACTGCCATGATGCAAAAAGAAACTTTTTTTCATGTACAAAATTGTGCTAAAATTACCTTTAGGGAATGCATAAAGTATATATATATGAAACACAAATGAATTTTGTACTCCAACTTAGATACTATCCCTAAGTTAGTTCATATGCATATGAAAATATAGTTTGCCTTTTAACAACATCCTTTGAGCTACTAAGGTCATTTGTATGGAGATTTTGATTTGAGAGATTTGCAAAAACAAACCACATAGCTTTAAAATATCAAAGAACTAAGAAAAAATAGCTCAAGAATAAAAGTCTATTTTATTTTTAATATACCATAAATATGCATGATCTTCTATGAAAAGTTAAAATCTATGAAAATGTATGCACACAAGCTCAGATCACACATAGCACCATCCATAGTTGAGGGAAACAAACAAATATAAAGATGCATTAAAATCTTAGCTGCACCGAATTAACTGTAGTCAAGTTAGAAACTGCAGTAGCTGTATAGCTACTTCCTATTGCTACTGCAATGGACTCCAGTGTGGAAGTATTCACTTAAAACACCATGTGACACTGTCCTGAGTAAGCAGCTGTGTCTTCAGTGTACTATAGTGCAAAGGGTCCCCTCACTGCTCTCACATACTTCACATGATGCTGTGCACAGACCATATGAAATGAGTACTAATCACTAATTATATTCCTTCCAACAGCAGACTATTTGTAGTTAAATTTGGGGAGAATCATAAATTAGGGTCAAATTTTAGACATCTATAACTCTGGCATTGTTGGAGACTCACTTGACTCGCTTGCATTCTAATGCCTATACCTCCCAATATCTCCAAAAAAGAAAAACAAAAAATGTACCCACTGTGGCTGACAAGTATTTAGGTAAGGGAAACTAAACCTCCACCTATTATGCAAAAGCATGAGTACATGAGCCTCACATCTACTCAACCTAGCAATGAGTTACAAGATGGTAAGCTAAAGCAAACACATTCTTTATTCTTGCTGTTTTGAGAATTCTCTCACTAGCTCTCTTGGGTCATATGACTCTTTCAGTTTCCATAACTGAGTGATTTTGTACCACCAAGTTATCATTAGGAGGAGATGCCACTGACCAAGCTCACAGCTGTTGTGGTAATGGCACGGGTTGCTTGCTTCTCCACTTAAGGTTCCCTTCAAACACCTTCAACATTTCAAGTTATGCTTCAAAATTACTCAAGGCAGCTGGGCCTGATGACTGGGTCTCCTTAATTGATTCTCAAATTTAAACCTTTGCTTTTCTTACCATTTGTTCTTTGACAGTCATCAGTATAACACTATTTGCTTATCTCTCTAAATAAGTGTGAACTTTCTGAAGTGAACTTCAGAGGGATTGAGAAATCACCACATACAGGAAGAGAGTCTTGTGGCTGGGTCAAAAGAAAAGAAAGCACATTAAAAGTCACTCTCCAAAACCATGTGTCACAGAGGGCATGGAAGCAAGAGTGGTGGGTCATACCATGTAGTTACTTTGCAGCCTATGTGACTCAGCCAGACAAAGTCTACAGGGGTCTTCTACGTTCAGGGTAGGCTGAGGAAGAAGTGAGCATGTTCTGACATCTCTAGTAGCAATCCACAAGACCAATTAGATTCCATAATCCCTCGCTTGAGCAACAAGACATGCTATAGAAACAGCCAAACCCACAGAGCCTCTTCCCCCAGAATCTGAGAGGCTACATGAATGAGTCTTCCAATTTTTCCAGTCCATTACCACAGCATCTTGTTCAACCATAAACACATGAGGTCCTCTTCCAAAGGACTTTCCATAGACACAAAGTGTTGCAAGATTAAAGCAGCATTCCACACACCAGAAAATAGAAAATTCTGGCAATGAAAAACTTACCATCCATATTTTTAATGCCAAAGAAGTGCCATCCTCACTGAGCCAATCTCCTTGGGTAAGACCCTCTTTAATTAGGAGGAGGTAAACAGAAATAATCCACTAAAATTACCTATATCAACACAGAGACCAATCTCTGATTCAAAAAAAAGTGGAAAAATAACTCGGCATGCAAACCTCTCTAGTGATTTTTTTTTACCTGCACTGTCTGAGGAGCCAACTCATGTACAGGAATACTGTAAATATCAAATTATCTGTCACTTTTTAATATGGTCTTAGTAAGTTTCTGTTCTGGAAGAGACGACACAGGAAACAAAGAAAGTATCATCATTCATGCCATATTCATTTTTCAAGTTTCTATAGACACTCGTGATTTTTACTTGTTAAAAAAAATGTATACACTTGATTCTTGCATGGCACTGAAAACATTATCAAAACAAGCCATTTCTCCCAGCATAATTTTTCCGTTTTCCAAGAACTTTCATAAATACGAATCTATTTGTGTGTGTGTGTGTGTGTGTGTGTGTGTGTGTGTGTGTGTGTGTGTGTGTGTTTTATGTGTGAGATGTACATACAGATTCATGAATGTGGGAACCAGAAGTCAACTTTGGCTGTCATTCCTCACATACCATTCACCCTTATTTATTTGAGACAAGGTGTTTTACTTGGCCTGAAACTCATCAATTAGGCTAGTCTGTCTGGCCACTCAGCCCAGAGATCCATCGTTCCTCACATCCCCAATGCTGGTATTATATCCAAGTGCAACCTTGCCCAGCATTTTTACCGGTTCTAGGAATGGAACTCAAGTCCTCATGCCTGCAGAGCAAGCACTTTACTGCCTAAGATCTCTCCTAAACTTCCCTCTGCCTACTTAATTTTCTAACAACTCCATGACATAGTAGCTATCTTAACTTTCTACTTGGAGAAATTGGAGCCAAAGGACTAGCTTCAGATCATTCCAAATCTGATTCCTAAATCAAGCTCTTAGCTACTATAACAAGTTTAGTAGCCAGGGGTGGCTCTTCCATCAGAAAAGGCTCAATCAATGTGGAAAATGCCTCCCCAAAACCAATCAGCTCACAGTTCAATTTTACTTAAATAGGTATCTAATGAGTGCCTGCTACTTGCTAGCTATTGTACTATAAGGCAAGATAAACCAGATTACCCAAGAAACACCTGAACTGAAAGAAGACCTGCCAGACAACCTCACTACAGACATCTTCCTAAAAACTAATGTGTTAGAAATAGTTTTTCAGTGATTAATACCACAATATTCTGCTATAATACACTTCCTCAAATTTATCAAAATTGATATTAGGAATGATGCAGTTCAGAGTTTGTGTTCAATGGTGGCTCTCTGGAAATATGCTAGCTGTGTGAACACCTCTGGCCAGATGTCCCCACCACCACATCTCGTTCTTTTTAGGTGGCTCTAGAGAGATGTTTTTTTCCCCTCTCAGCCTCTAAGGCAAGTTTTCTAGACATCCAGCAACTCCATCATTTCCAGGATAGAATGCCTGTCACTTAACCTTCATCCTCCTTGAATTTTCATCCTGATAGGTTTGGATTAAACCACAGACTGATGAATGAGCACAGCTTTGGGGACACAAAAGAGCAGTCATTAAGGAAGCCCTCTCCAAAGGTATGAATCAAAATCACAGGTCTTTTGTTTTTTCCTCCTGTTCACACATTGCCTGCAGTAATAGTTTTGTTATTTTTATTTATTTCTTTTTCCCCTTCAGTTTCCAAATGGTTTCCATCATTATTTCCTGTTTGTTTTTCTAAAAGAATAAAAGCATGTCCTGGCAGCAGTAAGTCCATGCTTACTGCACTAATGTGGCCAGCAAAGGCATTTCATCAATTTGGGATTTAATCCAGGATTAGGCAGCAGGGAGAATAAAGGGGGATAAAGATTCAGTAACAGGCCCCCTGGTGTGAGTCATATGTTTCACTCATAAAGACGTAGAATAATTAGAGAGGGGATCCAGTTCATTTCTTCCACCCCAGGGCAACGATTTTAGTAAGGCGGAGCTTGTAATGGGCCATTCCTTCTATACATTTAGCTTCTATCTTGCCTCTTGTGGCCTACTTGCAGGTGGTATTTTATTATTTTTTATTATTATTATTATTATTATTATTATTATTATTATTATTATTATTTATGGCTCTGGAGTCACCAACCAATGAACACTGGCTTAGCTCATATATGAATTCTTTTTCATCTCCATTAAACTAGAAGAAATCAATGAGAAGACAGAGGAGGGAGGGTGGGAGGAAGCAAAAGCCGTGGTTGCACCAGACACTGCAAGAGCACGAGGTCATCTTCATGGGCTTAGAGAGACAGCCATGCTGTTTGTGTCAAATCACACCAGGCATGCCTGGTTGCCCAGCCTCCCTGCCCATTTCTAAAAGAAAATGCCTTCAGAGTCAAAGTAATGCTTCATTCTCTGGCCCACATTAGTTGTGACCCAATGTCAGCTTCTGAATTTGCTGACCTTGTACATGTCACCTCATTCTTTCAAACTTTAGCAATATTGCTTTCAATCCTCATTCATGGATGAGCAGCTATTCCATGGCAGCCTGAGATTCTGGGGGTAGAAAATAGACTTAGAATTCTGTTCAGCTCTCCATTCCTCTTCTAGAGAATCCAACCCTCTCCACATCTAGCAGCTACCTGTTTTTTGCTGTGACGTATTTCCTAGCTAGCACCCATTCCCAAAGTTTTATTGACACAAAGCTATGTGCAACAAGCCTTTTCCAATTGTTAAGAACTTATGACCTAGTGAGAATGCAATGGTTCAGTGCTGGCACGGGAAAATCAGCTTCCTGGGGCATAGGAAGAGCCATTGTTGCTAGACATTGTTTGTGTTTTCACTGCTTGGTGCCCAAGTTGGCCACAGTGATGATTCCCAAGATTCCAACTACATGTTATAAATAGGAAGGCAAAGGGTGACATATTTATCAGTTCCTTCTAAGTTTACATACTATTAAACTATGCCAGTCTGATATACTAATATTTACATAATACACAAGCCTCATAGGCCAAGAAGGTCAAGTATTAAAGAATGAATCAACTGATGAAAGCAACACGTCACAGAATATGTTCATGGTCTGATGACATTGTCCTAGCCTTGAGTTTAGGACAGGTGAAAACCTCAATTCTGTCTTAGAGCTCCAACCTCAGACTTGCAATGCGAAGCTATATCAAGACAAAAGCCTTTGCCAAAGACTGGTGCTTGGAATAGGACAGGAGAAATTATCTCCACAACAAACCAGTACTATGAACAGACCACAGCATAGATGGGAACAAACTTCAGAAGAAAACAAAGAGGTCGTAGTGACCTCAGCTAAAGTATCCCATGCTCCACGGGGAGACCACAGCACTACAGACTGTAGCAGCTGCCTCCCTGACACAGTACACCCATATTTTTTAACATCAAGAATTGGTCAAGGAACTCACCTCCCTTAATACATCTGTTATTACCAATGAGCCAATTACATATAGCCTTCTCTTCACTCCAAGCCCACCCCCAATAGTCCACAAAGAACTAGATGTCCCTGCTAGCATATGGGGGCCATTCTTGCCCTCCAGCACTAGGGCAACCTGAGAGAAGTCACAGCCTTCAACAAAGAAGCAAAGAGAGGTGACAGAAAGTGTACACAAGGTAAAAGGGTCATTCCCTATTCTTGAAACAAACACCTCCCAGGACAAACACATAGTCTATCAGCTGAGTATAAAAGAGCCTGAGAGAACACAAAACTATGCTCTACCAACAATCAATTCCATAGCTGATGATATCAAGACTCCTTCTATAGGGAAGGGCTAAGACTCGAGATACAAAGACACAGGAAAAAACTATCATTGAGAGACTTAAATGCTTGAACAATTAAAGGTCTGGAGTAAGAGTGGAACAGTGGCAAATGGGTGAATACAACAAAACACAGAGTCAACATGAGGGCATAGAATATTTGTATATGTCTGCAAACTTCCTGATCATTGAACACTGACAGAAACTCTAGTCCCATTACTTTCTGTGAAGCCTTGGATGGGTTATTTACCCTCCTCATCAAGAAGATAAACATAAGAATGTGTGACTATCTTGTAAGATTGACATAATACTAAGACACAACTTTGGGCAAGTATCCACAATGTTGAAAATTTCTACTTTAAAGTCCCAAGATCCTGTTCTACTTAACACAACTGTACAAGTATTAGGCATGTTTTAAAGGCAGGCAGCTGTCTAACCCTCTTTGAGCCCACCTAGCAGCTCTCCTTTTAGGGAATCGGGTATCTGGAGCAGAGAGTTCTGGTAGCCAAAATAACTCCTATCCCAAGATCAATCAGGATCCCCAGAGGAAATAGAGAAAGCCAATGGAACACTGCAATTCCCATGGCTAGCAACAGCAAGCATCACTGAGCCTGAAAAGTAAGGAGAGCCAATAGCTACCAGCCAAGGAAATACTCAAAAAGCTACATCCTGCCACCATTTAGAGATAGAGCTTAGACAGACAGCCCAATCTGTTCTCATTGTCCTTCTTCTCTTATTTTATTCACTGCTGGAAGAGTCCCAGAGCCCATGGATTTCTTACCTGCTAGCCTCCTGGTGTAGGGATCAAGGCTGACAAGGGAGCAGAGAGACTGGAAATGCTACCTTCTCGTTGGTATTGTTTCTCCTGTGGCTGCTAAGTGGTAGCATTTGACAATTTTGGTTTATGAGATATCAGCAGAAATGTTTCTGAAGCTTGGAGAAAGGCTTTTTTTTCCTTAATGAATAAGCCAATCTGGTAATCCCTGGCATGTCCTCTTCACCCTCAAGATAGATGTGGCTCCTGGATCTATAGCTGCCATCCTGAAACCCTAAGGCAGCATCTCAAAAGAATGACAGATGTAAGCATTCATGTTACTGCAACATTGAACTCATGGCTGGCTACCACTACACTTGCTATATCCAAAGGAAAAAAAAAATACCATTGATAGTGTTTTACATTACAGTTTAGTATCATACAGCAATGCCTTGATCAAAGACAGACCATGCAGACCCTGAAAGCCCATTCTAAGCACAGTTAGTGAAGTCATGGTCCTCTTTGGCTCTAGAGTACACTCTATATCACACAATATCAGGACTGCCAAATAATATACTTCTCAAGATACCCTCACTTCCTTACGGAATGCATGCACACCATACATGGAAAATATTCATATTCGTTTCTGCATAGCAAATCCAATTGGAGCTAATTGAATAGATGCCACTCTCTCCCCCTCTTAGAATGTGAGCCAAGGCAGGGCACCAACTTTTTGCTTGTGAAATAAACATGTCAGTATGCCAAGCACTGCAGGACTATGTGAAGGATCCAATGCCATCTCGGTGCTTCCTCCAAACTCTATCCTTTCCTTGTCTTTCTTTATCTCAAGGAACAGACTTGTACATGCCTTGTTCTGGGTACCTTCATGTTGTCCCTTTGCCCTTATATGTCCACTGTGAATCATCCAGACTTGCACTGCACCAATTGTTTGCATTCTATTTCATACTCACTTTTAAAAATGATCCTTGCTCTAAAAGAGATGGGCTGATTAATGTACTCAAAATATCTTGCACCACACAGCCAATTCTTTTATCCTTGTTCCATTCATAATGTATAGCCCTTCTCTCTTCCAATGTGCATAAAAGAGCCCGTTTCCCACCAGCGTTATTTGTAACTGCAGAGCTTGAGGTGGTACTAGTTGTCAAAAATGAAAAATTGCTAAATTCAAAATTGCTTCTTCCTTTGTTTTAAAGGTGACCTGCAAGTAGTTTTTTTAATGAATTAATTGCATGGTTATATGCTGAATGCTCCAAATGCAGGGAGCGAGAGGAGAACACTCAGCACATACCTGCAACAAATGCCTGGCACTGGATTCTGCACCTTTGCAAACCAGACTGCTGAGCCCACATTCCCTGCAGCCCCAGCAAGAAGCCAGGCTCCAGCAGGCTCTGCCTCCGCAGTGGGAGGATGGGTGTGCAGGATGATGACAAGCTGGCCTGGGAAGGAGGAGGCACCATTTGCCTACTTGCTGAATGACCTTGGGCAAGCTGTCTTGGGAGCACACAGCTCACCCCCCCCCCACCTCTGCCAAAAGAGAGCTGTCTCCTCCTCATCCCCTCCCACTGAAGAACTGATGCTTATGACTTCGTGTTCAACACATGCCTGCCATAAAAAGAGGTTGTCAGAGCTACAAATTATTTTCAAGACTCATTAGGCCCACACACATTTTGTTTGATGGGGAAAATTCTGGAAAGCTGGCAGCGGTGAAGCTGCCTGTACTTCCATCATGGTAACCTGCCCCACTAAGGTCACAATAATGCCAGGGACCAGGCTAGAATTACTCAACATGTGTCCTGTGCTAAGTCATGAGACACTGCTCCATAGCAATTTGGGTACTTGAAGGATTGATCATCTTTCAGATCACCTGCAGCTTCATCCAGGAGGGAAAAACAATGCCAAAGGCATGGAAAGTAGCAGTTAAAGATAGAAGCAGCCACACTTTGCTCAAAATGGTGCCTTGTAAACAACTTAAATATTATTTAAAAACAAAACAAAAAAAAAAAAACAGGGCTTTCTCAGACTGGGGTGAAACTTCTAGCAATCCTCCTGCTTTGCCCTTTTGAATACTGGGATGCAATCATGAGTGTTGTTAAAATTCCTCCCCAGGGGTACACATAAGCAGCATCTTCCCTTTCTCCCAAGGTCCCAAAGGCAAACTAAGACATGACACCACCAAAATTCATTCTGGGGAACTAATGAGTTTATTAGGCTTTCTTACAGCACATAGGTAAAGGGTTACTTACAGGGATATGAGTGTTTCTCTCTTCCTAGGCCAAACATGGAAAACCTTGAGCCAGCTTTAAGGATTAAGGCTGTCTCATACCCCCATCACCCTCCCTATGTACTCTAGCCCCTTCCCTAAGATCACATGCAATTAAGTCAAAGTTGCATGCAGCAGGTATTAAGGAGCATTTATATATTTAGATGGGGGCCTTTTGATCCTCCCCATCCCTCCACATAGGGTATAAACAGTCAACAAGCCCAGTTGGGATACTCCATATGCAAAAGGCACAAATGAATTCCCTAAGATGGTGGTTACCTGGCTCAGACAAGTCACTTAAAGCAATGAACCACCACATGGGCTCTGAACCCATGATTACTGTCTCCAGTTGCCTATCACTTGCTAAAAAGCACATAACCCTTTGAGGATAGTACATTAAATTATTTGTTACCTACCATTACATCTCAGAGAGAATGAGTAGTTCAGATTACACTACAGTGAGCTGGCTACTTCTGCAGCCGGGGAATGGTTTGTAAGAATATTTTGCTTCTAAAACAAAAGAGGGGAAAAAAGCAAAGCGAGTTGTATCACACAAAGCATATACCAAAACGAGGGACTCATGACCTAAGTCATGATCTTTTCATCCATCCATCGAATACAAAGTAAGTATTTAGTCTGCCCTGGGAGCAGGACCAAGAACGAATGACACCACATGAATTAAGTTTCTAGGCACAAAGGCAACTAAGAACACTGCAGACCAGCCTTGTCTACTTCACTATATCCCTTAGAACTACTGCTTCTTAAACATTCCTGGGTAAGCTGGAGCATCATGATTCCCATGCCTGGGTTCAGGATGCCCATGCTGGCCTCCCAGGAATCAGGCAGCATGCTGACCATTTGAACATGGTTCTTGTTCTTGGCCCTATCCAGTAGATCACAGAGTTTGTATTCCTGACTTAGCATCAGCATAGGCTGGCCAGCACATCCAACAGAGACATGGTTAATCAGGAGCAGTATGAGAGCTGTGATTTCACCAACCCTCCACATGCAGGAAAACAAAACCAAATATGTCCTAAGCAGATCTTGCTAAGTGAGTCTTGCAGAAGATGCCCCCACCACTTTGTTGCTCTTCTGAATTCCCTCTGAGCACCTTGGGTTCTGACTCCCACCCACAGTTCTGAGGACCCTGGGACCTTTCACACCCCATTCAGTTCCCAGTGAGAAAGGCTGGTGTTTTTGTTGCTTTGTGTTTTCTCATCAAAGTATTAGAAAGATGCTATAAACAAGAGCCCAGGTTTGGGCCTCTGATGAAGCTACTTGGGTCTTGCCAGGTGCACACAGAGAAGCCAGCCACTCCTGGACATTAAGGCATCAGCAAGTTGTGCCTCCAGATTTGAAAGTGTCATGCAGGTACTTTCAGGTCAAATGGAAATGCGTCCCTGAACTCTGCCTTGTGAGCTTAAGATTGATTGCATTACTACTGAAGCCATGCCTAGTCAGAACACACCTGCAAAATGAACTACGAGATCAAGCCATCCACAATCAGGTAATTCCTATCATAAGCCTAATGAGAAAATAACTCAGGAGCCACCAATGGGTTTTGCCCAAAGAGATGAATAATGTGGAGAATCCTTGGCTACGCAAAGAACAGAGGAAATTAATTGCCGAAGCCTCGGCAGCATGTTGAAAGCCAAGAATTATCCTCTGGATCTGCACTTGTAATTTACAACAGCTGCCTCCTTCAGACAGGCCGAGTGACTCTCCGGCAGCACAAGGCACAGCTGACAGCAGCCGTGAATCTGGAGCTGGGTCAGCACTGAGTCACCACATGACTGATGCCCATCCTCAGGCATGTGGGCATCCCCCAGTGGGCACTGTCTGCTTATTGATGTTCCGAGGCGTTTGGGAACTGGGACTGTCACAGATGCATCATGAGTGAGCATCTGACACCCTTTTTGAGCTTCTTGCCAGAAGGGAACTTGAGTGACAGAGAGAAACAGATCAAGAGGTTTCCTTGGGATCAATGCCTATATCCAAGGCATTTATAAAAGGACATAAGCCGGGAGGGACGAGAGAAAGAGGCAGTTAGAGGAAAATGAATCCAGAGAATGTGCATCAACTGATAAGCAACTGGTATTTAAAATGCAAGATTTAGAAAAAGACTATCAGGCATATAGGAAGGAAGCTGTCTTCCAAAAACAGATGCAGGCCTTGTGTAAGGGAGACTCTGACCTTTGTGACACAAATGTGACAACTTACTTTCTTGTTCGTACCTTAATCTAATGTTTGTCTGAAGGACAGAGCCTAAAGACTTTACATGAAGTCAACTTGCCACCAAAAGCTCTCTACTTGTCTAATTTGTCACCTCAAATGTAGAGAATGCTGAGAAAGGGAGGAAGTGCAGAGGGAACAGTATTAAAATGCAACCAAGGTTGCATGGCTGATTTGCTTTAAATACTCAGAGAGGCCCTTGACTGTTATGGTCCTGAGGAACTGGGCTACAAGTTTGCTTGTGGGGGAAGTAAATGACAGAGTCACATGCCCGATGCTTGAGTCCTGCTTCCTTGAGAAGAGCTATGTGACCTCATGAGCCTCAGATTCCCAAGTGATTCGGGTGATTCATTTCACTTCAAGAGCCAGCTGCTCTGAAATGGCCCTCAAATTAGGTAAGCTCCATTTCTTCAGTTACTTATGTCTTGCTGTCAAGGCAGTGGGTCCTGAATTTGGCTAGATGTGGTTGGTCCCCAAAGGGTTTATATAGTGGGAACTCAGTCTCCACACAGCAAGTGTTGAAAGGTGGTGAAATATTTCAAAGATGGGGCAGGATTGAAAGTAAGCAGGTTATGGGAGCTCCACTTTAGGGGAGGCATTAATGCTAGTCTCACAGGAGTGGGTTAGCTTACATGGGACCAGGTTAGGTCTCAGGAGAGCAATTGTTACAGGAGAGCCTGGGGCTTCCCTAACCTCTTCTATGCACAGCTCTCTTACAAACTTCCCTACGATATGACACAGTGTGAATCCCTCACAAAATGTGGCCACCTAAGTCCACATTGTGCATCTCCAAAGCCATGAACCAAAATAAAACTCTTACCTTTATAAATGTCCTTACCTTAGGAAATTTGTCAGGCAACAAGCACACACACACACACACACACACACACACACACACACACACACACGCACACACACACTGCACACAGAGGCAAAAGCATCCTTTTCTAAGGACAGCCTAATAGGAAGGACAGTAAGTGTGGACAGCGAGTTTCTTGGAACAAGAACAGGACACAGGCTAGCCCCTCTGCAAGCGCAATGTTCCTCCTCAGGGTCTAATGCTAACAGAGGCTGAGTCATTTTAAAAAGCTTTCTGATCATATTCTACTGGAAACAAGCATAGTAAAACCAAGGGGTAAGTGACCAGGGGGTTACCAACTCTCCCAGCTCTGGGAGTTTACCCGGATAAACTCCCTCCTTGCTCCCAAATCAATCACACTTTGCACAGCTCATGGAAGACTCCAACTGCACAAAACAACAGGAGTTTAGGCTGATGTGAAAATTTAAATAAATAAATAAATAAATAAATAAATAAATAAGCAAGCAAGCTACCTGTGTGGACCCAGTGATAATTAATGGACACACTCTGAACTAAACCAGAGGTTAATTCACGGCTGCTTCTACTTTTCACGCTCGTTTTGCCTGGTGCCTTCTCTATTAGGTGCCCCAACTATGAACCACACATTCTTGCCTAACCATGCCCCTTACTCTTTAGTTCTTACTCCCATTTCTCCAGTGTCACTCTATAACCCATATGCTATCAACCTCCATCACAATAGTTGTTAGTCATAGGATTAAGAGCCTATAATCGATCAGTCACAGCAGATGAGCAAATCAGCACTGGATAGGACTTCACCCCAACAGCGACACCATGTGGTAGCAAGGAGTAACAGCAATGGCACACTGGCTAAAGGAACAATGGGAAAAAGCCAAACATCTTCTGAAATCTCCCAAACTCTGAGCCAAAATAAACCTTCCATTTTTAAAAACTAATCATTTTGTAACAGAAAGCTGACTCACACGTGCACTGTGCTCTTCCTCTTTGCTTTACCTAACTCTCTTCTCCCACTACCATAACCACCTGCCCATTCCCAGTTAAATGACTATTCTCAGAATAACAACCTGGACATCTTGGACACCACAGCCATTTTGGCACACTTACAATCCCAGCACTGAGGATGGCCCGCCTTAAACTCACTGTCTCTGCAGTTAGACACTATTTCAAAAACACCCTAAGGATAATAATGACCATCACAAAACCAACTGGCATTCTTCCACAGAGGGTAAAGTGCCTGTCATGCCACGTTATCATGGGCTTCTGTGAGAGCACCCAGACATTCACCATGCCACTTCTGCTTCAACCTCTGCCTGTGTGCACCCAGGTTCTTCATCTGGATAATGGAGCTGGCATCATTTTGAGTAACAGTCCTTCTGGGAAATGTAATTTGTAAAACATCCAAACCTCCTGGAAAAACAGGGACAGGGGAAGATAACAATCTTTTTCAGAGTACAGACATAAACAGACTAACTGGTGGAATGGCTCAGGGATCATATATATGAGGCTGTAACAATATTCTAGGTACAAGCTACTAGATGACCTAAATCTCTTTGACCAATACCCAATACCTCAATGCAAAGAACCACTTCCTTCCTGATAATCATAAATCCATCAGCAAAGTTTCTTCTATCTGCCACTTGCAGGTTCCTTTGTATGATATTCTCCCAAGATGCCCAACTATAGACCTATGCAAATATCCTCAGCCTATTTAAGGTAGTCCACACTAAGCTATGGTGCCCAAAAAGCCAGATTACTAAGTGCATGCTACAGTTTATGTTTTTCAATTGGTACCTAATATAATCATATGATGATTAGCATCTGTAAACTAAAACATGGCATATGCTAGTGAGATTAGGAACCCAAACGAGAGGGATGGGAAAGGCTGGAAGCTGTCTTGATGAGATTGTCTTAGAATGTTAGATGGAATATTTGGAAAAGACCTATTTGGAGTCACACGACTATCTATAAATAGAACTTCCTGAGCTAGGGGGCAGGGGATTTGACAAAGCAAAATCTCTGATTGGTATGGGAAACTGCAAACTGGTGCTTTGAAGAGAAGTGTTGAAACAAGCACCCAGCAAAGGCTTGCACCCAAAGAAAGGAAACTGCTTAAAATCAGTCGATCCTCCCCCACCCCACCCCCACCATAGCTCTGCTTCGTAATGACATAATCTCACTGTGGACACTTTAATGTTTGAGTACATTACAATTGAGTACATTTTATACTGCAAACTTCTACACAACTACTCAAATAATACTAAGGAAACTAAACTCGGTAGTCTGGTAAGGGAATCCTTTGTTAACACCGCAAAGTCAGTCCACCCTGACTAGGTGCTCAGAATGACAAAAACTGAGCAATTTGTTGACAAAAGCAAGGGTCCTCCTATGACTCAAAAAGTTACTTTCAGTAACTATATATACATCAAGTAGACTTATTCTGGAATATTTTCAAGTTCAGAATTGATCAAATGACCCCAAAACCTTCCAAAAGGGAAGGATGTATACACTGAACTATGAGAGCAGCCTGGTGTTCACTGGAGGAAGCCCTCCCTGCTGAAGGTGCTGGGGGGCGCTAAGCCAGATAGTCCTACAACAGGCCCCACCACAGCCCAACTTCCCCACTACTTTCCCACGTGGTCTCTTGCTATCTAATATCTCTTGGCTTTGAGAGCAGTGTGGCTATAATTCCCTAACATTAAGCACAGGGTGCCATGATTGGCAAGTCATTTTTCATTTTTATACCATGCTCAACTCACAGCTGTCATCATCAGTTGTTATTTAATACTGTAAAAAATACTTACATAACTGACCTTAGGTAGTGACTAGAGTATGGCTTTAATAACTATGTCACAGAAGCAAGTTGCCTTCTATGTATTATGTTTATGTACAGACAAATGCTACTCTCTACTTTAATTACACAAGCTCCTCTTTGCAATGAATGGCGGTGAATTCAGAGATACATGGCTGCCCAAGAATACATAACATAATAGTTAAGTGCTCAAACCCCCCTCTGAGGCTAAGGAACACTGTGGAAAAGGCACTGGAAAGAATGCAAGAGCTGAAAAATGGGGAGAAGGGCATTGTGAAGTGCTACCTACTCCAAGCAACACAATTAAGAACTCAGAGCAGCTATGGCTGTCTGCAGTGGGCCTCTACAAGGGTATCTAGCATCATTCAATCATGGCTCAGAGATGAGCTATGAGGCCCTATCCATTCCTGCTGAACTATTGGCTACTGATGGACTCTGGAGGATAGACAGTCATTGTCTTCTGTTATGTCCATTGATGAGCCTGTCATGAAGCAATGGATACCCAAAGCCTTGGTCGCAACAATGGCCCAGGTTAAACTGAGTAAGTCATATCACAAAACAAAAAAAACATGAATGTGAGAACAGGAAATAGGTGTAGGAGGAAGATCAAAGTGGGAAGGGTGGCATTAGGATGCTCCATATGCACATGTATGAAATTGTCAAAGCAAAAAAAAAAAATTCATTAAAGGTAAAAAAAAAAAAAAAGACCTGCCAAAGACATTACCAGTGATCAGATGGTAGCAAGAGGACCTTCCAATATGCCCATTTTCTTGAGTATTTCTAACATCACCAGGAATCTTCTTGGAAACTTTGGTAAGAAAGAAATGCAGCCGTGTTCATGTTAAACTACAAATCAGTGTAAACTCCCATCATAGTAACCCAAATTCTTTTTCTGTAGAATTCTGATCTCGCTTGCTTTAGATGAGATTGTGATTATTACACTGCAAACACTACCCTTTGCTTCAGCTGACTTACAAATGCTTTTATTAATACTTTATCTATCAAATCATCAGTTCTTTATTCATTTCCTGCGCACACACACACACACACACACACACACACACACACACACACACTACACACCCATCATAGAAAAAATATATCTTTCCCTTTTATCCATGCTAGCTTTATCCTTGCGCCAAAACTTATTTCCATACATTGGGTTTGCAAGCAGACGGCAGCCCCATACAGAGTAGGCCCTCAATCAATGTAAAGCAACAATATCCATACATCTCTTAGGGAGTTCCCTGATATTAAAAGTTTTTCATTACTTCTCACATCCTCTCTTCCATTCAGCAGAGCCTACCCTATGGGTGTATTATTTTTCCTTCAAAATGTCTTTATGCCAGATCCTTCTTTTCTCTGACTGAAATCCATCTGTGTTTATTCCTCAAGCTCCTGCACTTATATATTTTATTACAACTCCTTCATATCCTTTCCCATTCCCAAACCTAACCCTTTTCTTCTTTACCCCGAGGGCCTCTGCCAATATAACTTCAGGTGAAGCAAATGAAAATAGTAGCTTTTGCCCCAGGCTTCAGACCTCCTCTGCCAAAATTAAAACATAAAAACATCGCATGGATATTAATATTATATTCCCTGCCCTGTAAACTTTCTATAACATTCCATGGCCTGTCAGTCAGCAATAGTTATTGAGTGTCCATGCTGGGAAGTTACTGTCCTTCTGAGGGCAGAGAGGAGAAGGGCATTTGTGCCTTTCTTACTGGTAGTCAAAGCCCCATCCTGTTCTCGGGTCCCTTCTCCCCATCCTTTCTTCAATGATTAGAGCAAATGGTGGAGGTGCTTTGTCCATGTCAGGCACCCACTCCCTCCAGTTTCCAAGAGAATTCCTCACAGGTCCTACAAATTATCCAATCCATCATAGGCCTCACTCAGATCCTAAACAAGGCCAGAGCAGAGAGTAAACTGAAGTCCCACGGTGGTCGCTGAAATCCCAGATTGTGGAAAACATTTTACAACCACCTCTTGACATTTACTCTTCAGAGTGCTTCTGCAAAACAATTGCTCCCATTTTACAGATCTTGGTAGGCAATCACAGGGGTCAATAACTTGTCTAGAAGTTAGAAAACAGAATGGAGAGGAAAATTTGAGCATATTACTCTAAAAAGCTTCTATAATAATAAAATTGGTGTTTTGCAATTGAACCAGAGAAAACTGCAAATCCTCCTTCAAAATTCTGGCTGAGGATCAAGAAATTGAAAGTATGCTATAAGCCATCACATTTACAAGCACGGGTTCAGAGAGAGAGAGAGAGAGAGAGAGAGAGAGAGACAGAGACAGAGACAGAGACAGACAGAGACAGAGACATAGAGAGACAGAGAGACAGCGAGAGACAGAGAGAGCTGTAAACATGTATTGCCTGCCTGTATGTGTGCATCTATGCATGTAGAGGCCAGAGATCAAGCCCAATGTTTGCTATCTTCCCTTTTCTGTTGCCTAACTGAACCTGGAGCTTTCTGATTGACTAGACTAACTGGTGTCCTGATTGTCCTGTCTTCACCTCCCTGCTCCGGTATTACAGGTACATGCTGTCACATTCAGCTTCCTATGTGGATGCTAGGAATCCAAATTCGTCCTTATGCAGCAAGTATTTTACTCACTGGGTCATTTCCTCAGCATGTGTTTATTTAGCCACTGTAAGTGGTGCTAGCAAAGGCCATTAGGTCCAAAGAAAAGAATTTGGGTTTAGAAATGGGAAAGGACATGAAAAACCCAAGACAAATGGGAGTAATGCAGGTGGATTTGCTGAAAGAGCCAAAGATTTCTTAGGAATTATCTGGCTGAAATCCAGCCCATTACCAAGGCTGAATAACCCTAATAAAAGGACCCAGAACAGTGGCAGAGGTTACAGCAGTACCTTTTCAAGGACAGTCCTCATTCTCATAGGAGATCCCCACCCTCCCCCACCCCATCCTACTGCTCACACCAACAGTTCAGGGTCCAAGACACCTGCCACAGCAATCACATCATGGCTTTGTGAACAATGAAGTGCTGTGAGAGCTGTGTTTTCCTGCAGCTTTTGAGCATAAGCCACTCTTCCCTGACCATTCATAATCTCACAAGGGCAGTATTGCATCATCACGCAATATGTGACTTAGTCTTTTGGGGATGCCTGAGAAAATAACATTCCTTAGATGGCTAACAAGCAACAGAGATATATGTCCCATGATTCTGCAGGCTTAGAAGTACAATATGAAAGGTGTCAGCAAATCAGATGCGTGGTGCATACATCGCACCTTGCTCTTGGTGGAAAATGCAGCTCTCTCTTATTATAGCAATAATTACATCCACAATAGTCTACTTCATGACCCAGTTACCTTCCAAAAGCCCTACCTCCTAATGCCATCATACTGGGTACAAGAATTTCACAGTATGAATTTTAACACCACCAAAGCCCAGATGGTTCAACTCATAAACCCCAGCAGCTGTGTTATGACATAAAGATTGTGTATGAAAATGGCCACATGACTGTGGAGCCACTCACACATCACCTCAAAAGTGAGAGCCAGACTAGCTCTCACCAGCCGTCACTCATACCCTCAATGTGTACATTTGTCAAATTGGGTAGGAAGTGCACAATACAGACAGGGACCAGTGACCATCTCAATGAAAAGTCACAGAAAAGCCACAGGCTGAGCCTGTGGAAATGGATCCTAACTGTCTCCTGTAAGAGAGGAGATGCAGCCCAGTGAGGGTAACTATAAAATGAAAATGGGTAGCATGTGTCCACATCTTGTCCTTCAAAGTAAATTGCAGATGCACAGATTACACGGATCTTAATTTTTAATTTGATAACTAATAAAACATTATCAGTATCCAAAATTGAGACATGAGTTTCTCCAGGTAACCCTCAGGCCACCAATTAGGTTCATCTCTAGAGTTCTCTTTTATTTGACAGTCTAGGTTCTGCCATTGGGTTAATCTTTCATTCTCAACGGAAGGATTCCACCCACCACAGTATGTAAGCTATGGTAAAGATAACCCAGCCCATAACTAAGCTACCTTTCTTCTCTTCTCCTAGTGACTTTCTGTTTGGTGCCCAGCTGCTGTCAGCAGAGTGCCTCAAGTTCATCCCTCTGCTTTTTTACCTGCTGTGAACTGAAAGTTACCCAACCCATTTTGTCAATGCATGTATCTGATTCCACAAAAGTTTATTGTTCAATTGACCTATCATTTAAACTCTCCTTAATCTCCCAATACAAATACAAGATAACTACTATCATGAGCAACAACTTACTAGGTACTTGTGATGCTCAGCATTGACTGTTAACTTGATGGGGCCTAGAATTCCCTATTCAGCAAATCTCTGGGCATATCTGGACAGTTTCTAGATTGGCTTGAGTAGGAAGGTGCCATTCCATGAGCTTGGATTCTAGACTGAAAGGAGATAGCAAGCCAAATAAATAGCAACATGCATCTCTCTGCTTTCTGACTGCCTCAAGCTCCTGCTGCCATGATTCCCCCATCATGATGGACTATACCCTCAAACTGGGAGCCAAAATAATTTTTTCTCTCCTTGGGTTGCTGGTCCCTGTCAGAAAAAATAATACCATATCACTGATCAAGGAACTTGATAAATGTATATTTTAATCCAGTATCCTTCTCCTGATAGATAGTATCATAGAGTGAATCCCAAGCTGTTGTCTGGATTTGAAACCCAAATACCCAAATTCCTCACTAATTAGCTGTGTGACTTTGAAAAAAAATCATATAACCTCTTCATGACATGGTATCCTCAGCTGTTACTTCATTGTAGCAATATACATATCAAAGGCTCATTATGGGGAAGGAATAAGTTACAGTTACATGTAGAGCTCTCTAAATGGTGCTTGCCATACAACCTAGGTTGTAGTCCTGCCCTGTGTAAATGTAAACAGAAACCCCAGCAGATACTGATATCCCTAAGGCCGTCGGATCATCTTCTCTGTAAATGAAGATCAGACTCCAAGTTCCTCCTTGCACAAAACCTATGAGCTACAAGGCGATAAACTACATCAAATCACTGAAGTACAATGCCACACACATTGCCATAGCCTTGGCATGAAGCTACCACAAATTGAGATTGCATCAGCCTCATTCTATAGTTTGTTTCTGTTCAAGAATTACCTTCTCCCTTCTTCACCTTTGTGCATGAGGGATTTCTCCCCACCTGGTGGTTGTCAAAGTAGGAACCTGGGTAAGTAGAAGCCTTTTTGAAAGCTCTAGCAATCTGGCTGTTGGGTAACAGGGCTTCTCATTGGCCAATCGTATACTGAATTTAGACACCTAAAACTGGGTGAAAATAATTACATCTTGTTCTATGATCCTTCATGCTTGTTCTCAGCAAAATTCTACCTGGACATTTCAGAGTGAGGCAACCATGCAAAGAGGAATGTTTTTCACCTGCTCAGACATTTTTTTTGATGTTTTTTGTGATTGGATAACTCAAATCTAGCTTTGTTTTAGACCTTTCAAGCATGCTGTGATATTGATGGGAAAAGGAAGTTGACAGAAAAGACACCCACCCCACTCCCAACTTCAGCTCCTGTGTGAAAGGATGTAGAACCTGGAGGGGGCATTTTATTTTACCAACACAAGTATGCCCTTCCTAACAAAGAAGGCTGCTCTGAGGATTGAGAAAGGGAGAAAATCATAAGGGACATAAGGAGGAAGGGACCAAAAGTTAAAATTCTAAGTGACAATCCAGTTTCCAACATAAGTGCAATTTTAGTATATGCAAAATTTTTCTTTGCAGTGAAATCAAGAGCTGGCTATAATTTCTGTCACCATATTGCAATGCTGCTGCTTAGAAAGCTAAGCATATGTATGTGTGGTTTATCAAACAAAGATGTTGTTGTTTAACATGCAAAGCCACAGCAGTTACATTTGTTACAAACTCTGGGTTTCATCCAGAAGGATTGGAATGGCTTCTCCTGCCTTAGGAAGTCTTACTCCCATTAGCTCTGGATATGGCTTTTCCAGATTACAGTTTCCTTCCCTTTGGACCTCAAGAAAATATGAGGATAGAGAATTGGCTTCGGATCTTTGCTCATTTAAGTTATATTTTAAAACACATGGAAGCATTCTTAAATAGTCCTTAAGACCACTAACTTTTCCCTTCTGAACATTATTATGGCAGCCAAAAAGGAGAGCTGATTAAAGTGAAATGGAAGGACTGGGAGACAATTGCATGGGTATGGTGCCTACTGCAGAAATATGAGATCCTGCGTTCAATCCCAAGTACCCATGGAGGAAGCAGCCTTCATCTATAGTCCCAGCACTCTGAAAACAGAGATATTCCAAGACTGGGTAGTCAGACTAGCCACTCAGAGAGGATTGTGTTCAGTGACAGACCCTGTCTCCAAAAGTAAGGTAGCTTCCATACATACACACACATACATACAGAGAGAGGGGGGAGAGGGAGAGGGAGAGGGAGAGGGAGAGGGAGAGGGAGAGGGAGAGGGAGAGGGAGAGAGAGAGAGAGAGAGAGAGAGAGAGAGAGAGAGAGAGAGAGAGAGAGAGAGAGAGAGAGAGAGAGAGAGAGAGAGAGCAGAGTTTTGGGGAAGAGTATGAAATGAGATAATATATTGCTGCTTATAATCAGCATTCCATTCAGACTAGTTCTCAATCTGGACACATTTAAACATAGTAACTCAATCCATTTATGAAAATTCTGAGCCCCTGTCCCATTCATGATGGAGTTTTGACTGGATTTATCTTGTAAGGGTTGTGTTCAGGTAACCACAGCTGCTGTTGAGTTGACGTGTGCAATAGCCATGTCCCATTATGTTTCCTAATTGTGTGCCTACTATAGGCAATAATAAGATTGTGCTATATGATTTAATTGTATTTATTGTACTGTTCAGTTCTCACAGCACTGTAGATTTCTGCAACTCAATGTATAAATGAACCATGGTTAATTTAAATAACAAAGGGCATGCAAAAAAAAAAAAAAAACACCATGTACCAGAACTAGGATTTAAAGCCAAGTGTACCAGATTCCAAAAGCATATGAAGTTGTGTACCAGGCACCTTGTGCCAGAAGCAAGAAATACACAAAAGACATACGGTCCCTGTACCCAAAGAGTATGAGAGGATGCTGGAGAAGAACAGGTATAGTGTGAAACAATCATTGCAAAAGGCTCCTGTCCACACCACTAGACTGAGCATTTAGAATTAGCCATAATGCCTTGTTCCCTTTATGGTGGCCCACTTCTCATGAGTCCCACATTTGACAGGCCTATCCTGCTTCGGGGGTGGTCTTCTGAAGTGGAACAGCAATCCTAATGAATCAGGGAGCCACCCTCAAGCACCCGGGGCAAAGCTGAGAACACAGTACAAATTTGGACTATGCCAACATTTTACCAACAAAACAAGCTTAGCTTAGGCTTTTTGAAAATTGAAGTTTTAGAAAGTTAGAAAAGTTGCTTAAATATAGAGAGTTCTGAGAAGGAGAATTGAAAGTGGAAAGAAATGGTGGGGAGAGAAGGGTTTGTGGTTTTTGGAACCCCCTGTCTTGTTCAGTTTCTGACTTTGGTGTCCTGGGTGTAGATGCAGAAGGAAGACTTGCTACCTATGTGGATGAGGAACACCTCTCCTGCTGCCTTCCAGGTATGAGAAGGTGGGTGAGAAATGCGTGCATGTGTCCAGGCAACTGATGGAGGGGGTGGGGAACGTGCCTTTTTTAATGCTGGTAAATGCACAGAAGATCAAAGTGAAGTCTATATTTCACAAGTGGGGAACCAAATGATTTAAAGCCCGTGTTATAATGACCTACTTTAGAGTGAAGAATCAATTTCTTTTACAGCAAGAATCTGTTCATTTAAGGCAAGGCAGAGGGGGAGAAGAAGCATGTGAACTGAGCATATCGGAGAAGCAGAAAAGAGCAGAAGGGAGCCTCACCAAGGAGACTGAGTAGGCTTTTTCTGGTGGCGTGTTTGTGTATTTAGCAACTTACAGAAGTAAGCAGAGAAGATGAACTTTGGAGTCTGCCTTTAGCTCTCCCTCTGCCCCACAGAGGCTCCATTAGTTCCCTATTACTATAGCAAGCCAGCACAAGTTAGCACCTTATGGCAACCTACATGCATTATCTTACAGTGCATAGGTCACAAACCAGAAAGGGGACTCTCTGAACTAAACTCAGGGCGCCTCTAAGGAAGACATGGTTTCTCTGTCAGTTCCTACTACTTGAGCCACACACAATCCTCAACTCAAGGTCCTATTTGCTGCCTGAACCAATCAACAAAAAGTTGAGTCTGTCTTATGGCACATTACTTTGTTGATTGCCATCTGTCTGCCTCCTGCCTCTGCTTTTAAGGATCTTCCTGAGTATAGTAGGCCCAATCATAACCCAAGATGGTCTTTCTTCAGATGAGCTTATTGGCAAACTTAATGCCATCTGTTCTCTTTCTTTACTGCACAACCTAGCATAGCTCCATGCTATGGTCATCAGAGCATAGACATCCTTGGGGCATGGGTATTCATCTGTCTCGTATGTGTGCTGTGGAAGCTTGGCACTGGACCCTCTGCTTCCTCACCTATCAAGTGGGAATAAGCAAACTCGCTTTGCAGAAGTCCTGCAGCATCTCAAGGCAGCACATGTCTAATTCATCTGTAAGGGTAGGTGTTCAGCGAACAGTGCCCATCTGCCTTGGTCAGGGTTACTATTGCTGTTGCCAAAGCAACTCCAGGAGGGAAGGGTTTATTTAGCTTACTCTTCCACATCACTGTTCACCATCAAAGGAAGTCAGGACAGGAACTCAAGCACTGCAGGAACCTGGAGTCAGGAGCTGATGCAGAGGCCATGGAAGAGTGCTGCCTACTGGCTTGCTCCCGCTGGCTTCCTCAGGACCACCAGCCCAGGGGTGGCACTACCAGCAATGGGCTGGACCCTCCCCTCTCAATTACTAATTTTAAAAATACTATACGGGCTTGACTTTAGCCCAATCCTATAGAAGCATTTTCTCAATGGAGGCTCTTTCCTTTCCAGTGACACTAGCTTGTGTCAAGTTGACAAACTAGTCAGCATGGCCTCCTGATCACCATTAACTCTCACCGACCTAAAGCAGTGAAAAGTAGCTATAGGTCCATAATAACCCCAGCACTCATTTAACAACAGCACACAAATCCCTCAAGGTCGTTTCCCCTCCCTTTCTTTCCACCAAACTCTTCAGAAGGTTCTAGTGAGCTGCTGTCAGCATCAGTTCACCAGTGTGCTCCCACAGCCCAGCAGGAAACAGTGAACTTAGTGTTCTGCCTCTTTCCACCTTTGCTTCCTACACAGAACCCTGTGTGGAGTCAAGGAGCCTGAGACAAATGAACCTCAAAGATTTGCCTTCTCCTGACTCACAAAGCCGCCAAATCTCCTGGGCAGGAGCCCCTTCAGAAGCCAATGGGTCCCAAGCACCTCAGCAACTTCAGCAAATGTTGAAATCATATATTGAAAATTCTAAGTACAAACAAGAGGTTGGCAAGCAAATAGCCCTTTCTCCTTTCCTTATGCCAACGTTGTGCTGGCGGCAGCCTAAAGAGGCACAAACACCTGAACAGGCCTCTTCTAGGGCTTAGATAAGCACTGTTGGAAGTTCTGCCAAGCACCCACATGTTAGCCGGACCCTTTAACACATGCCTGTTTGGCCAGTAGGAAACTTAGGGGAGTTGGTCCTAGAAGCCAGCTCCATGCAATTGCTTGAAGATGCTAAGAGAACTCTTGGAGGCACTGGCAAGACCAGACTCATCTAAGACAAGGAAGTAAGCAGCTATCTCAAGATAACTATGAAATAGGGAATCATGTTCCAACAAGTACTAACAAGCCCTTCTAGGCCAGAGTATTCTACTTTCCACAGGCCTGACTAAAAGGACCAGTGGCTCACATGCATAAATGCAAAGCCACATGGATCTCAGCATCACAACAGGGACAACATCGCCCCAATAGCTGCAGCGATAGGACCTTTCTGTAGCACGGTGGGTGGCTTCCTGTCCAATCCATTCACTTTTTCTTGGGACAGGATGAGTGTTTCCAGTATAATCACAGGAGGAACTGATGCAGTTCTGGGGTGACTGTTACATCTTCTTATACTGTGGCTTTTCCCCACCACACCAAGATGCAAAGGAGGATGAGCTGCCAAGATATGCTCAGGCAAGTACAATATTATTATACCATGCAAAACAGTATGAGTGCTTCTTTTAAGAATTTGACATCATTCAACTTAGAGAAAATTTAAAAAAGAAACTTGCCATATTTCCATAACCCACTGATAATTTATTCTCTCAGAGGAGACAAACTCTAATCTTATTGGTCTTTGCCCTCACTCTCTTGCTCATTCTTGATAGTTCAGAAGCTAAAACTATTCCCATGGAGGTTGCATGCAGTATCTTGGGAATCCAAGAGCTCCCAGATGTGGTGAAGGCTATAATATATGAAGACAGAGTGCTCAAGCCAAGCACACACAGACACTCTCTCCAGCAGGTAAATCTTGAAGAAGGTGAGAGACCAAGAGTCAAAGGCAGAGAGAAGGCCTGAGTAACCCATCCATGCACTTGAGGACAAGCAGCTGTCTTCCTTGTGCATGAACCATGGAGCAGACAGAAAACACTAGACTGTGAAAGTGGCATATCTCTATGAAATCACTGAAATAACACCCCCCCATTCACCCGCACGCGCGTGCACGCTACACACACACACACACACACACACACACACACACACACACACACACACAGAGAGAGAGAGAGTCCCATAAAATACAACTTAATGTTTCCTTACGAATTTTCACACTCCTCTGTGAACCATCACAGCAGATATGACACCCCAAACTATCATCCATCACAAAGAGAACTGCAGGCAGGCAGAGAATGGGGGAGCCCTGGGGGAAGGGCTATAAACTGAAAGCTCACTGAAGAACCAAGTACTGAGGTTGCAGTCATTTAGCAGCCTGTTCCTGCAGGGATGGGCCCGGCAGGGCAATCCCCAGTGTGTCAGGGAATCCACTTGATTGCACACACAGGAGTGCAGAGAAGCCCCCAGCAGCAGACTGAGTTGCTCTGTCCAAAAGGCTGGGAATGTCCCAGATTTCCCTCTTGTGGCTCCGCCTCCTGTATAAACAACTCACTTCCGTCCCGTCCCTTCTATCACATCTTCCCACATCCTATGAACCTTGGGACCCAGAAACTGGTAGAAAATGTAAACAAAAGGAAAAAAGGGGGAGACGGAAAGAGATTGGGAGAAACTGATGCCCCCAGTTGTTTAATTTTCCCTCTTCATCTGTAGAGCGAGCAACTCTTACAAAGAGCTTATAGTACTGTAGCTTTACAAATAAACTATTATTTTTTCTTTAAAAAGGTGTTGCTTGGCTTCTCTCTGGTGTGAGATTATCTACTTTAATTTTCAAAAGGTCAACTAAAGCTAAGGACAGTAGGCTATGGTCACCTCATATCCCCAAGAAGATTGTTAAGCCATAGCTATAGACCTTGCTAAGTGGTGCCATCCATTCCTCTGCTTGGATCCTCTAGCCCACTCACCCCACATTCAGTACAGTCCAATTCTCTGACAAAGAGAACAAATTAAGAAAGGTTTTACAAGCTGGAGCACTAAGGTCCTCTTTGACTTGAGGCTTGCGGAGTCAAAGATATTCATCAGACTACCCAGGTGCAGTTGGGCAGGGGACCACAGAGTTTGAGGATTAAGGAGAGTCCTCATTCCTTTTATGGCAGCTTCATACGTGTATATGATGTTTTGTGATCATATTTGGCCCCTTTACCCTTTCCTATGCCAATCTCACTCCTGCTGACCCATCTAGTGCTCCCCCACTCTCAGGCATTTGCACACCCATGTAAGTTTTTTGTAGGTAGCCACAATTGCTGTGTGTTCATGTAACAACCTCCATCTGAGCCCACCTTTCTTAACAACACTGTTAGGCTACTGGAGGACTCTTCATGGAGGTCCTACCTAGGCCTGGTTTATCAAGAATTCTCATGAGTTGGGTTAACCAGAATCCCCCTGAAGTGGCATCATCTCTTTACTGACCACTCTGTGGACAAACCCAGGCTGCTTGATGAACTCACAACTCAGAGCTGTCACCCTCCCCAGTGAGGCAGCCTGGAGAAGCTGGGTCTCCCCTTGACCAATTGTCACCCATGCTCTGAGGGTAAACAAGGACAGCTCTCTCCCCTGGTGTTAGAAGGCTTTGCTGACCCTCTTTCTTTTCACTGCTACCTAGCACATTCTTTAAGTTTCTTTGTAGCTGGTTGTTTGAAATAAAGAAAGGATTTAGAAAACAAAACACAAATAAAGTGTTACTAACCAGACAATCAGTATGCATGACAAAGAACAGCCCTACACTGCTGGCCAATGAGGGGGAAGACAGGGATGGGAAAGGAAATGAAATGGGGTTACCCAACTCAGGCTTATGCACTAAATGTTATAGCTGTATAAATTCACAGACGAAGGGGAAAAAAATCTCCATATATACAAAGCTTTAAAAAGTCACAGGAGGAAAACGGAAACGAATTCAGCTCCCTGGCTTTTGAGCTGTCTCAAAAAAAAAAAAAAAAAAAAAAAAAAAGAAGAAGAAAGAAAAAGAGGCAAATAAATGCTACTAACAGTGTTCCTTGCAATGTTTCAAAATGAATAAATAAAAGCTTCCCTGCCAACTTTTTTTTATTATTATTATGTCTGTCTCCGAGTTTTTAAATGTTTTCCCTAAAAATGTTTTCATGCTTCCTTCTCCCTGAACGTTTTACAGTCCGCCTTCCTAAATTTCACTGGAGACCTGCAAATCAAGCTGCATCTTGCTGATTTGATAGCTGCTTTTACGCAGCCCAGCGGAAAGCAGCGCCTTGGCATCGCTCTTGCTGGGAAGAGAGTTTATTAGCCAGGCCTCCCCGCTTGGCTGGCAGGAAGACGTGCTAGGAAGGCCAGAGCCATCTTGGCCTGGCCCAGGGACCAGCAGGCAGGTGTCTGGCTCAGGCCCCTCTGCGGTGACCTTCTGTCTCATAGCAACAACACAGGAAATCACCTCCTTCCCCAGACACCGGTCCAGAGCCTTGCTTCCTGCCCTGGCTGGGAAAAGGAAAGGGAAAGTCAGCAGAGACAGGAGATGAGAAATTCTCGTCTTGCAATCCTATTAATTAGTCCTGGAGGATTCTTTTTTTCCAACTGCTTCTGCTGGCAGCAGGGCCTGGGAACTGGAGTCCTCGGACTTGCTGCACTGGCCACCTTGGAGCCAGCTCCCTACTTGAAATTCAAATGAGAGCTGCTCTGACCTTTCCTGTCACATATTTTATTTCAGAGACAGTTTACAAGGCCTCTCCACCATGCAGGTCATGTTTTAGTTTAAACAGAAATCCTCTCGTAGGTGTTAGATGCAAGTTAATGATTACACCGAAATCATTCTAATTAGGCTCTGTTGTTACACGCTGCCCTTTGGGGGCTGCTGCTGTTGTCACATACAGTATTTTGTAGAAAAATAATTGGCCTGGGCTTTCTTTTTTCCCTTCCTCACCTCTCTCTCTCTCTCTCTCTGCCTCCCTCCTCCTCTCTCCCTTTCCCTCCTTCCCACTCTCTTCCCTCCCTTTTCCCCCTCCCTCCTTCTTTGATCATTCAGCACTTGATTAGATCTTTTACCTCTCTCTGGTCCTTACAAACTTTTAAGAGGGCATCAGACTGCCAGCAGGAGGCAGGAGATGGGAGGAAAGCAGGGGCCTTGCTGAGCAGCCTTGCTTGCCTGTAGGCGTCAGAGATTGAGAACAAGGACCCTGCTAGAAAGCTCCCTGAGCATGGTCTGATCTCTGGGTATGCACTCACTGGTGCAGAGGCTGAGGTGGAGGAGAGGGATCGGAGTGGATGTGGTTTATTTATTGTTTACTTGCAATTATGAATCTGTCCCACTCACAGAGAACACTCACAGGTACTTCTCTGGAAAATAGACACTGACATTTTCCAGAACATCTGCATGTAAGGGGCCATAGATAGAACCTGTGAACAGGAGGGGCAAAGGGTAGGCTAGCTAGCTGAAGCTTCTAGCAAACTTAGAGGGCGCTGGCCACCCAGGCTTGGTGTAATCCATGAAGCTGGACTACACTTCCTGGAGTAGCTTCCAATCATCAAAGTATTAGAGGGAAAGAAAATATTCCTAAGTCAGCCTGACTTACTGTTATTTCGTATCAAGAATCATCAGGGAATTCAGGAGGGAAACAAATGAAAATCTTATAGCTAAAATCTATTTGAGGCAAGTTGGAAAAAATAAAATTCACTCATCCCAGTAACAGCTACAAAGGATAAAGAATTAAAACAAAAAAAATTACAAAAGCATTGCTGCTGTTTACCTGCCTTAGCCCTTGCTGTCTGCACTGACTGCCTGATCTACTAATTCGCACCACTCAGAGGGGGATCCATGAACCAGCAGAGCCCCCTTCACCCCAGAACGTGTAAAAGCAGGCTCCAGCCTGATTGTTAAAGCCAAATGCTCCCCATAACAGGAGAGAACTCCAGGCCTTTCCCATGCCCAGTCGGAGAAGCCCTGTCTACAGTATTCCTGTCTTCAACAGGATTGCAGCAACTGCCTCTTCCCCACAGGCCCTGACCCCAGAGTCCACGTCACAATGCTTACATACCAGAAAGAGACATAAGCTCCAAACCCTGGCCAGCTCACTCCAAGAAGCTGGGAAGAATGAGATAATCTCATTAGCTGGCTTTTAACAACTAAGGCAATAAAGGAAGCCTCCTGAAGAGATCCATGCTGCTTTTAGGTTTAACTTTTTCATTTTTGAAAAAGGGTGGGGCTGGGCATGCAAAAACAGAATCTGGTTGACACAAGAGAAACCAGGATCCCCTTTAGGGTTCTTAGACATATTAATAGAAGAATTTAAGAAGGGATTGAAATGGAAGCTCAAAGACAATGTTATTAGAGTTTAAAATAATAATAATAACAATAAATCCCCAGGGCAGGCAAGCTGTAAATCTTAGCAGCCACCCAGATGAGGAGCATGGAGGAAAGAAGGAACACTTAACAAGCCATTTAATCTGGCTTGGAAGTCAGACATTTGCCAGACAAGCAGCCACACAATGAGAAGGAATCTTTCAGACAGAAAGCAAACCCAACATGGGAAGGAATACATGTTTAGAAAAGAGATACATAGAGGAACAGGAGAAGTTCTGCTTTTCTGAATAATTCAGAAAAATGGGTAGCATGGCAGTAGTCCCAGCTAAGCAACAGCACTAGGGCAGGATTCTAGGAAATGAAAGGACAGGATCTCAGTGAAGGACTAATTATTCCACCTTTCTCTTCTGCAAGCTTATGGTGAGCCCACTGTCCCAAGGGTAGTCACTGGGCCAAGTGAATATTAGGGCCAGCTGGAATGTTAGGTCTCTTGATCAGGAGTAGTAGTTGTTGTTGTTATTGTTTAATTTCTTTTAAACAATGTTTCTATTCAGTCTTTGAGAATTTCAAATACTGTATTTTGATCTTATTCACCACTGTCCCCAAGTCCTTCCAGACCTTCCCCTACCTCCTTACCCTTCTAACAGAATTTCATGTTCTCTCTGTGTCTCTGTGTGGCTCGTCTCCTTCTCCTCCCTATTCTTCTCTCCCTCCCTCCCTTCTTCTCCTTCTTGCCTCTATCTAGCCCAGTGAGTGTTAGCCTACTAATCCTGGACCATGACCAGAAGGTTTTTACGCTTAGTACAGACAGCCTCGAATCAAGGAAAGAAAGTCAGAAATTTTCAAATCCTGGGATATAGCTTAAAACCTAAAGTGACTTTCCAGGCAAAAAAAAAATTATCTGCTGTATGAATAAAGTTTCCTCTGGTGATACTGAAAATTCAATTAGTGTGCTGTGAATGTGGGAAGTGAGTACCTTCTTTAATTTGGGTTTGCCTGCATATAGCTAGGATTTGGTTTGAGAGTTTTGTTTTACTTGATATGTTTTACAATTTCTTCAAGCAACATGTGTATATACATGGGTATGTGTGTATATGAGTTTGTGGGTGTATGTCACACACATATAAATTATATAGATGAAATGAGATAAAGACATTTGTTCTCTACTAAGCAACTGAGAAAGTTCATTTCTTGGCCCTCATGGACACCAGACTGCAACCTGGCAATCTCATGCCTCCTAAGACCTCCACCACAGTATTTGTTGATAACACCTTTGTCACTGCCTAAACAAGGCATCAATAATTAAATTCCCATTTATAAAGAGAGGAAATTATTCATGCCATCAGCACTCCCCATCAATAACAGGAGGAAACCTAACTATCTCATTACCCCATCACACTGTGTGCAAACAGAACTGCCCGTTGTTGACAATAAATATTTGATAAGTCGGAAAACAGAAAGGATAAACCAAGGATGCAGATTGGAGCAGCTCAAGATTTGACAGGGCACAACACCCCGACACCCCCACCCTAGGAGTGACAGTTTACTTCCTAGGACCCCTAAGAGGGGCTGCAGCTGAATGGAAGGCTAATCAGCTGCCTACTGAACTCCAGAGGCTTTGCCTAGAAGATAGACTAGAAGATAGGTTCCTCTGCCTTCTTCTTAAAGAAGCTGTTCGGTGACTTGTTGAGCCCTTGTGTTTGAAGCATTCTTCTACATCAGCCTCCTGACTGAAGTTCAGTGATAGAAAACTATTGGCAAGGTTGGAACTGCTGGCCCATGGCCTTTTCCATGAGGAATTCTGGGAATCTGTGGGAAGCTGCCTTATTACCTTACCCTTCAGTTTATTCAGAATTGAGACACTCAGATTAATTGACTACTTCTCTTCTATCTCTCTCTCTTCTCTCTCTCTCTCTCTCTCTCTCTCTCTCTCTCTCTCTCTCTCTCTCTCTCTCTCTCTCTCTCTCTCTGATTTGTTTGTTTTTCAAGGCAGGGTCTCATTATGTAGCTCTGGCTGCCCTGGAACTTACTATGTGGACCAGGCTGGCATCAGATTTATAGAGATCCTCCTGCTTCTGCCTCCAGAGTGTTGTGCAGGGATTAAAGGCATGCACCAATATATCAGGCTTCTTTTCTCTTTTAAAAGTTTTTTTACAGAAAAAAATTCTTCTAAAATAAAATAAAATATAGGAAAATAATAAACAACCCAGAAGTAGATAGGCCGTGTGATTTTTCAACTTGCCTAGAAGAAACTATGTCATAATAGAAAAGATTACTGCCTACACTAATGACATGATTTTTTTTATATTTTTTATTAATAATGTAATTTAAAATTTTTACATGTTGATCCCAGTTTCTCTCACTCACTCCTTCCCTCCCTCTTACCTTCTTTCCCCCCTCACATGCACCCTGACCACCCTCCCATCCAACCACCCCCTTTCTACATGTAGGGCTATGCTATCCAGGTGGGGTCATATAAATCTGTCAAGTCATTTGAAGTAGGGACTAGACTTCTCTCCTGTCTTTAGGTTAAGTGGGTATCCCTCCATGGGGGATGTGTCTGCAAGGTCCTTTTGTGCACCAGGAATAGATCCTGGTTCTACCGTCTGAGGTCCCCTAGACTGCTCAGTCCTTCTAGCTAAGACCCATATTCAGGAGGTCTGAGTCAGTCCCATGCTGGATTCCCAGCTATCAGTCTGGGGGGAGCCATTAGCTCCTCCTTGTTCAGGTCAGCTGTCTTTGTGTGTTTCTGCAACCTGGTCTTGTCCTCTCTCTCTCTCTCTCTGCATCTGGATCCTAGTTCGACTCAGTGTTTAGTTGTGGGTGTTTGCTTCTGTTTCCAACAGGTACTAGATGAGGGCTCCATAATGGTGGATAATTTAGTTGATGATATCACTATCAGGGAAGGGCATTTATGGTAGCCTTTCCACGGTTGCTTAGATTGTTAGTTGGAGTCAGTCTTGTGGGTCTCTAGACCTTTTTTTAGGTTCAGTTTTCTCTTCAAACCAATAATGGCTCCCTCTTTTATGTTCTCTCTCTTTTCTGTCTTCTATTCCTACCCTGACTCAATCTTCCTAGTCGCACGTGCTTTCCTCTCCTCCCCTTCTCTTTCTCCTAGTTCCCTCTCCATTCACTGCCCACCCCACTTCCCATGTGCTCTGGGGGACTTGTCCCTTCCCCCTTTTGTGAGGGACCATATATGAATCTCTTAGAATACACCTTGTATCTTAGTTCCTCTGGTAGTGTGAATTATAGGCTGGTGATCCTTTGCTCTAGGTCTAAAATCCATATATGAGCGAGTACATACCATGTTCTTCTTTGTGTGACTGGGTTACCTCATTCAGGATGGTTTCTTCAGTTCCATCCACTTGCCTGCAAATTTCAAGATTCCATTATTTTTTTTCTGCAGAGTAGTATTCCATTGTGTAGATGTGCTACATATTCTTTATCCATTCTTCAGGTGAGAGGAATCTAGGTTGCTTCCAGGTTCTAGCTTTTACAAATAATGCCGCTATGAACATAGTTGAGCACATGTCTTTGTTGCATGGATATGGATCATTTGGATATATACCTAAGATGGAGATTGCTGGGTCCTGTGGTAAACTAATTCCCATTTTCTTGAGGAACCACCATACTGATCTCCAAAATGGCTGTACGAGTTTAATTTACACTGTAAGAATTCCATCCTCAAATAGTTATAATCTAAAGAATTGGGTTTAGCACTTCACTGCATGAATTTTATAGAGATGCAACTCAGCTCAAATAAATATACTCAACAAAATAGAAGCCAACCTGGCTATGTTTCTTACACAATCTTCACAATCTTCAAAGGAAGCCCCCTGAGTCATACCTCAACCACACCCAGCACCATGTTGCTAACATAGTTTGTGGTACCTTATGTAAATAACAACCTACACTATTCACAATGTAGCCCAGGTTCCATGCATCTACCCCAGAAGAAACTGCGCAGAAAGGGAACCTGTCATGGGAGACTAGAGGCCAGAAACTCAGAGCTGCTGTGTGGACTGGACCATCATTAGGGTTGCTTCACTCTTTCTAGATCATCGGGGAGTTAAAATAATCAAAATAAATAATCTATGTAAAAGACCCTTACACGCTTTAAAATACTATGCTATGGGAAACATTTAATTGTCCCAGATTCACTTGAGTCACCTGCCATTTTTCAGAACTGCAATTGTCAATTTTAGGTGTGAACTTGACATGATTAAGAAATTCTAGGTGTCCCAGTTTGGTTTTCTGTTGCTGTTAACAAACACTATGGCCCAAAACAACCTGGATAGGGGTTTATTCCATTGTACAACACCATCCACCAATAAGAGAAACCAAGAACATGAGCTCAAGGCAAGCAATTGGACCCAAGAACTGGAACAGAGACCATGGAGGAAAGCTGTTTACTGGCTCTCTCTCCAAGGCTTGCTTTCTTATACAACCCTGGACCACTTGCCCAGGAGTAGTACCACTCATAGAAGACTGAGCCCTAAGCACATGAAACATTAATTAAGAAAATGCCTGCAGACATGCCCACATGCCAATCTGTTAAATACATTCTTTTCAACTGAGGCTCTTTATTCCTAGGTGAATCTAGTTTGAGTTAAACTGACAAAGAACTAACCAGCACAAATAACACCTTTGTCAACTCAACACACAAACACATCATTGTTAAACTTTACCTTTTTCTTTCTTGTTTGTTCTGAAAATCTTGTGGGAGGATTAATATCACAATATAAAACACAATTTAACTTTTAAAAGCCCCACGATCTTTAAAAAACAAAACTCACCAATTAAAAGTTCAGTGCCTTGCTGGGTATGGTGGTGTGAGCCTTTAATCCTAGCACTTAGGAGGCAGAGACAGGCAGATATCTGTGAGTTCAAGGGCAGCCTAGTCTACATAATGAGTTCAGGACAGTTAGAGATACAAAACCAGAGAGATCATACCTCTCAAAAAGAAAGAAAAAAAAAAGTTCAATGTCTCTTTTAAGGGAAATGTCTCTTAACCGTGGGATCTTATAAAACCAAAATTAAATTACATATTTTTTTTATTTCAAAAGTGAAGCCTGGGCTCATTTGTAGTCGCAAAACCAAAATCCAACAATGTAAAGAGTACAGTGTCTGGCATGTGAGACCCACTCATAGTCTTCTGGACTCCAGTGGCAATGGGGGATGTCCTTCTGTATGCTGTGAATATATTTGTCTCTTATTCATTAATGAATACAACTGTTTTGGCTAATAGACAGGCGGGTTTTAGCCAGGTGGAAAATCCAAACAGGGATAGAGAAAGGTAGTAGGCAGAGTCAGTGAGACATCATGTATGTGCTGTGGAAGCAAGAGACCCAGGCATCACCAGTAAGCCAAGACCATGTGGAAATATATAGATTAATGGATATATGCAGATTAATAGAAATAGGTTAATAATTAAGAGAGCTGTTCAGTAAGAATCCTGAGCCATTGGCCAAACAATTTATAATTAATATAAGTCTCTGTGTGCTTATTTATGACTGAATAGCTGTAGAAAAGGCAGGACAGAAACTTCTGTCAACACAGTGGATTTAAGCACTCATACGTTTCTGGCTGTTCCATAATGGCACATGGAGCTTGTCTTGTATGTTCAGGGAAGCTTCACTCTTTATCTGCCATTGTCTTTGACTGATATCCCACAGCCTTGGCATCTCTGATATCCACTGCAGTTAAGGCTATACCTTCACTAGTGACTAGTGACTCTGTTCTGGGGGATGGTTTCCTCAATGCAAGTCTAACAACTCTGCTCTGGAGGTGGTTCATCAGTGAAAATGTTACATTTCTGCTCTGCTCAGGCTCAGGAGAAAGTTGTGGCAGCTGGAACTCTGCTCTAGTGTCACACTACACAACAAGCCTCACCCAAGAGATTTATTGAGAAGGAAATAGGAGGATGGCTGTCTCTGCTGTGGTTGAAAAGCAGCAGCAGACTGAACAGAATATAAGGCTTATATATGGGGATTGTGGCAGGTGTGAGGAGTGGAACTTTCCAGGGTGGCTTGGGTTGGTGGGATTTTGTGGCCTGGTTCTAGGGCAAGTTCAGTGATTGGTGGGATTCTGTAGCCTGACTCTGGAGCAAGCTCGGGAATTAGTGGAATGTCAAGTCTTTGGCCCTGGTCTTGGGCTGAGGTCAAGGCAAAGTCAGGGTCAGGGTATTCTCCCTTGGTCCTGGTCTTGGAGTCAAGTCAGGGTATTTTTACCTGACTCTTTTACCCTACAAAAGCTGTAACACTTGCACTGGGGAAAAACTACCACCACTACCACCGCACCACAGAAGCAAAGCTACAACACTTTTACAGAAGGAAAACACTACCCCACCCCAACAGAGCTATAATACCTTGAGTAAATTTTTCCCTCAGAGCTGTAACACTTACACCCACAAACAGACCAAGGAATAAAAGTCTCATTGTCAGGTCCACCACAGAAACACCCACTCTCTGGTACCAATTTCTTTTCTTGTTTGGCTTTCTTCTACTGTGATAGAACACTAAATAAAAGCAACGTGGAAATGAAAGGGATTATTTCTTCTTAAAGCCTCCATCATGGAAGAAAATCAGGACAGAACCTCGGCAAGAACCTGGATGCAGAAATTGAAGCAGAACTGTGGAGGAAATCTGCTTGCTGGTTTACTCTCTAACGGTTTGCTCATCTTGCCTTCTTATGCAACCTAGGACTCTCCACCATGGTAACACCACCAACAGTGGACTGAACTCTTCTACTTCAATCGTGAACTTTAAAAACACCCCACAGAAAAGATAATATGATAGTGGCAATTTCTCAACTGAGGTTCCCTCTTCCCAAGTGACTCTAGTTTGTGTCAAATTGACAAAGACTAATCAGCACACTGGGAAATTAATATGGCATTATTTCCAGGAAGAAACAACATGGACGTTTATAGAATGAGTAAGAAGACTCACATTCCACATGAGGGGCACCACTGAAGTGGCTAAAAGCCTAAATAAAATATAAAAAGCAGAAGAAAGGCAATTTCTTCTTCTTCTCCTCCTCCTCGTCCTCCTCCTCCTCCTTCCCCTCCCCTCTGTCTCAGACTCTTTTGTCCATTGACATCAAAACTCAAAGTTCTGCAACATTTGAACTCTAGGACTTATACCAGCATTCATTCCCTTTGTTCTTGGACCAATAGCTGCAGCACTGGCTCAAGGTTCTCAAACTTTTGAACCTGTGCTAAGCAGTGCTACCAGCATCTTAGGTCTCCAGTTTTTACAAAGTTCACATTAGAATTTACTTCCTTTCATAACTGCATGAGTTAATTCCTCTAATAACCCTCACTTGTGTTGCTACTTACATCTATATTTATATCCCACTGATTCTACCTCTCTATGCAGCACAAATACAAGAGCTTAAGATTTCAAAGACAAGAAGTCCTTTGATAGTCATATACTAGTTATATTTCTCTCACAACCCTAGCTGAGCACACAGTCTGTGTTCAATAAATATCAGTTGAATTAGCATTTCAAGAGTTCAGCGTGTTTAGTGGGTTGTTTTTAATTAAACACATAATATTGAACAATGAAACTGGAAATGACTATTAACATGCCCATTATGCTGAGCTTATGAGAAGTTTCAACATTTTTGCCAGTATTTCTGTGCAATTGGAGCATACATTTATAATTGTATAGTTCTAAGTGTAATTAATGAAAACATTTAGAATGCATCAGGAAAAGCATGTGTCAGTATTCCCTCTGGCAGCTGTCAGATATGCTACATGATTCTTGTCTGATGGTAGGGGCATGCATTCAGTTTCCTGATGAGTAAATGGGACCTTTTAATTGATATAATCCCTATTTGTATCCAATAACAACTCTTTCCTCTAGTCAATGCATCATAGGCTCATGCCTACTTTAAAATTTTATTTTATTATGGACTGAATTTTGCATCATTTCTATATTCTATTGACATTAATTACTGTACTCATTAAGTCTTGAATGATTGAAAGGGCCAAAATATAATAAGAAAAATTACCTGGAGGTAGTAAAATAATCTTTTTTTCTCATTTGCCAGGTCCTCAATTTCAATATCATATTACTGGAACACTGTCATAGGTGGCCTGGTTTTTGTCTTGTTTTGTTGTTATGTTTGCTTGTTTTGAGTTATGCATGTAAGGCCTTCTCTATTTGATCACATGTCGGGAAGAAAACTATGACTGTAGTTGAAGTACAACTGTGAAGTCTGTTTCCCACTTCAGGTAGTGATCCTAGCTGTTGCCAGGATGTAGATTCTGAGGTCATAAGGCCCTGCTTCACCACTAACTCTGCCATACAACTAGCTGTGTGACTGTGCGTACATTTTCAACATCTCTGGGCCTCAGTTGTCTCCATTGGGAAACCATTATCATAGCAACATTTTTACATCCTGATCCTGTGGATCAAAAGATGTTGATGGCTAGGGATGTAGTTCAGTTGGTAGAATATTTGCTTCGCATGTCCTAGACTAGGGTGTAACCCCCTGCACTGCCTAAAACAGCAATAGATTTCAGCATTCAGAAGTGAAGGCAGAATCAGGAGGTAAAGGTAATCCTTAGCTGCATAACAAGTTTGAGGCCAGCAAAGCTTATATGAATCCCTGTCTTAATAAGTAAAAAAAATAAATAAATAGATAGATAGATAGATAGATAGATAGATAGATAGATAGATAGATAAACTGAGTGTTTAAAGCCTGGAAAAGTATGCATGGATTAATATTAGCTGCCATTGCTGTTACCATTGTTATTTAAAATAATAAGAGGCAGTCTTCCTTGAGTCAGAATTTTGTCTCTAGTTAACAGCTTCCTTTCTTCTCAGCATCTGGCTCAAAAGTAGGATATAATATACCCTGGTCTTTTCAGAGGCAAAAGGATAGCCTGCCCTTCCCAGAACTCATATGCTGGCCTCCTGTTAGGTCAACAGACTCAACAAGATATGTACATTCTAGAATAGTAAGGGCATTATTGTCCATTTCACATCTTTTGTACCCTGCCTGTAATGACATCAATCTACCTCCTTATTCTACGCATTTCTCAATCTTGGAGTCTGAAAACCCACACACACACATGACTAGCTAGAAAAGTAACCCACAGAATAAAACACAAGTTTCCTGAGAGAACAAATAATTTCTTAGCATTTTCCTCTTTCTTCTAGGACACCCTGAACATTGCCTGGCACACAGTAGGTCTTAGAAAACACATTTTAAAACATCAAGGAGTCCAGTTTTCAGTGATGGAGCCGCCATTTTCCCTCCTGTGCCTTTACCATGACTTCACATGTAGCATAAGGAAAACAAACATCAGGAAAGCGGCGCTCATAAAAGAAAACTTTCCAGCCCTCTGTGTATCACTCGGATCACATCCCTTCTGTCAAGAGAAAGCAGAAACCAATTCCCACAGGGTCACTTACAGACTGTGACATTCCTCAAATGTCTTCCTTCAACATCACCACTACCTGCCCATTTTGAAACACACATCTGCTAACCCAGCCCTGCCCATTTCAGCTTCAATGGCATCTGATATGAGTGGATGGTGAACAGACATGATGACACTTAGTTCTGGACACAGAAAGTCCTAGAAACTTAGTTCATGGATGGAAGCATCTAGCTCCATAATCTCATGAAGAAAAAGGAAAATTTTGGTTTCTTGGTCCCCTATAAACATCCCTATTCCCATTAATAAAAGCTTCTCCTAATGACCTAATCAATTTCTGAAGGCCCCACCTTCTAATGTCATTATATGGGAGATTAGGTTTCAACATATAAATTAAGGGGCACAAATATTCACTGTGTATCAACACATAAAATTACCTTGTCAAATAAAAAGCTACTTTTGGCTTCAAACTAAAAGCAAACTTTGGATGGCTGCCAAATCCTATTTATCAATGTAACAAACAATATTTACCGATTGCTTCATTTGCCTAAATTGTTTTTGATCCTCAAGACATGCTGTTTGCATCCTAATGTCCCACTAATTCTCCATTCTAGAAACTTCTACCATGTGTTTTACTTTATTTTTTGCTTCTGACAAAAATAAATGCTGCCTTAGACAGCTCTGACAACTGGCTAGCACAATGGATCTGAATGCTGTGCCTTGGGCAAAGCTTTTCATTTCGTTATTTAAGGATTGCACAGCTTTCAAAGCTAATTTTGATTCTTTGTATTTTTTGTGGTTGTTCATGGGATTTCATCAGGCAAGTGAGATTTAAATGCTTCTCTGGCAACATGTTGGAAGATATGCTATCAAAGGATGCTTGTAAGGTGAAGGATGAGGAAAAGGAGAAAAGACATGAGGAACCAATGTAGACATTAGGCCTAAATCTGGACTTCCCTTCTTCCCTCCTCATCCAACCCCACCCCTACCTCATGACTGTAGCCTCCCCAGCCAGCAGGCCTAGCACCAGATCAATGGCTTCTGAACCTGCTTTCTTGGAGCTACCTTTGACTGGTGAGATACTCCTTCCCTCTCCCATCCTTCCCTCTGCCCACTGCCACCTCTACTTCCACAGGCCTAGCTTCAAACCTGTGGTTTGAGAACCATCTGCCTGGTTCAATTTATAAAAGTGCATCCACCAGTTTAGCTAGCCTGGCTCACACCATGAATCTGCTGTACTGACCCAATATAAGAAAGGCCAGATTATCACATCAGACATACAACAAAAGAAATTCTAAATCCCTGGGTCAGATTACAGAAATAATGTGGCTGGTCAAGATAGCATGCCTTCCATCAAACATACAACTTCTAAAGATGTCTTCCCTGATGAGAAGTACCTACAACACAGCATTTAAAAGAAAAATAATAAACTTATCAAGAAATTTAAGCAATTTAAACAAGACATGAACAAACACCTTACTGAACAATGAGCTCTTAAGTGATATACAGAATAATAAAAATACATTGCTGAATGAAATTATGATGATAATTCAGGATCTGAAAACTTACTTCAATACAGATACAGAAACACTGAAGAGAACACAAGCAGAAATGAAGATGAAGTTGTAAACCCAATTAGAAAATTTAGGGGGAAATCTTTTATATAGAATAAATCAAACAGAAGATGGGCTATCAGGACTCTAATGGCAAAGCAGATGATACAGACAAAATAAGCAAAGAATATAATTTTTAAAGCACAGGAAAAGAACATTCAGGAAGTGTGAGACGCCATCAAAAGGCCAAATTTTCTAGTAATTGGCATGGGTGAAGGAAAATATTTGTAAGTTAGTGTCACAGGCCTGATCTTCAACAAGATCAAAGCAAACGTTCTCCAAACTAAAAAACAGACATACCCACACAGATACAAGAAAACAGACATACCCATACAGATACAAGAAGCACACAGACGTCTGTCTAAACTGGACCAGAAAAGAAACACCCCATGGTATATCATAGTTAAGATACCAAATACAAAATCTGGGCAATGATGGAACATGCCTTTAATCCTAGCACTCAGGAGGCAGAAGCAGGTAGATCTCTGGTCTACCAAGCAGCTTGCAGGACAGCCAAAGCTATATAGAGAAAGCCTTTCTAAGAAGGGAAAAGAAGATCAAATATACAGAGTGAAAAATGTTGAGAATTGCAGAAGAAAAAAAAAAAGCACAAGTCACATAGAAATGAAAAAATATCAGAATAACAGCTGGTTTCTCAATGGGAACTCCTAAAGCCAGAAAAGCCTGAAGTGCTGCATCCCAAGTTCCAAAAAAGACCATGACTGACAACTCATACTGCCATACCCAGAAAAATTATCTGCCATACTTGAAAGAGAAAGAAAAACATTCCATGAAACAAATAGCCTAAAAAATTCATATCCAAAAAAAATAAATAACAACAAAAACCTTAAACAGAATACTGGAATCAATACTTTGAGAAGAGAAAAGAGAAAAATAAGCCCAATCAAGAGAATCTAGGAAGAAAAATAAACAATGTATTTAATACTTTATTATTTAAACAATAGTTTAATGAAACACAAATCACAACTAAGAACATAAACAAGAACAAAAGACTAATCTACACATACCTTACACTCTAAATATTAATGGCCTCAACTCGCCAATCAAAAGGCACAGGCTATCTAAATGAACTAAGATAGAAAATCCATGCAATCTTTTATCTATAAAAAAAATTGTCTTAGTTTTAAAGATAGATAACACCTTAATATAAAAGGGCAGAGAAAGTATTCTGAGTAAATAATACCAAAGTAAGCAAATGTTGCCCTCCTAATACCTGATAAAACAGACAAACTAAAACTAATCAAAAGAGACAAAGAAGGGCATTTCATTCTAGTGAAGGAATCAATTAAGCAGGAAACTATTACAATACTAAACATATTTGCACCAAACTCTGGCATAGCCAATTTCATAAAAAGCATACTAATGGAATTAAAGACATAGATTAACACAAATCTAATGATGGTAGCCAATTTCAACACCCCACTTTCTCCAATAGACACATCATCTGGACAAAAAAAAAAAAAATAGAAAACCCCAGAATTAAATTACATCTCACACCAAATAGATCTAACAGATAGCTACAGGATATTCCACACAAATACCAAAGAATAATGCATTGTACTTGGCAGCCCATAGAAGGTTTTCCAAAATAGATCACAGCCAGTACACAAAATAAACCTTAACAGATACAGAAAAATTAAAATAATCACATGCATCATATCTGACCATTATATAATATGACTTAAATGATAAACTCTAGCAAGTATATAAAGTCATATATTATACAACTCATTACTGAAGAATGGGTGGGTCAAAGAAAAAATATTTCTGGAATTAAATGAAAATGACACAACACAGCAAAACCTCTGGGACACATCTGAAGCCATTCTCAGTAGACACTTCTAGTCCTGGTGCCTACATTAAAAACCAGAAAGAGTACAAGTGACTTAATGGCACAACCTAAGAGTCTGGAAGAATAAAAACAAACCAAAACTTACTATATTGCAAGAAATAATAAAGATCAAAACAGAAGTTAATGGAATAGAAACAAGGAGAACACAAATAATGAATCTAAAAGCTGAGTTTTTGAGAAAATAAATGAAATAGATAGAACCTTGGTCCAACTAACCAAAAGAAACAGAGGCCCCAAACTAACAGAATCTTAAAACTATTAAATAATAGACACCACAGAATATAATACCACAAGATATTGTCATCCTACCAAAAGCCATCATAGATTCAGTGCAATTTCAATCAAAATACCCATAACATTCTTCACAGAAATAGAAAAAATCCCAACATTCACACAAAACCAGAAAATACTCCAGATAGCCAGAGCAATCATGAACAAAAATTATATTGGAGGGATTGGCATACCAGACTTAAAGATATATTATAAAGCGATAGTGATAAAACAATATGGTACTAACTCAAAAACAGACATATATGTAAACCAATGGAATAAAGCAGAAGACACAAATTTGAGTACTCATAACCACAGCTACATGACACTTGACAAAGAGGCCAAAAACGTATGCTGTAAAAAAAAAAAAAAAATAGTATCTTCAGCAAATGGGGGGACTGGATGCCCACATGCAGAAGAATGAAAGTAGATCATGACTTAGAAAAGAAACTACTATCACTATCTTGCTGGACAGCATAATTCCTAACTATGTTCTAAATTTCATACATGTACTGGCAGATAGTTATGACTCAAAGATACTTCTCCTTACCAAAAATTATACCCATCATAGAAAACTACAATTCAACATAGAGATCAGCAAATGGTGAGGAGCCCAGAATCCAATTTAAAAAAAAAAAAAAACCTGAACAAATTTAACATGTATCATGGACTTTTTTTCTTGCTGGCTAGTAGAGGTTGGGTGGAGGCATTGTAAACTGGCCTAGATTCTTCTCCCAAGGCTCAGTCTCACTCTGGGTTCAGCTTGTTCGTCTGTGAGGGACACCAGGTTTCCCACTTCCATTATGGCCTGCTTCAGAATCACTGCATAGCTTACTCAGATCCTGGTCCTCTGAAGCCTGGGGTGTGGCATCCTTGAGCATCTTGATTTTTAATAAGCGTGACAAGTGAATCCAACATTGATGTGGTTCGTCCTAGCATACATAAAACTTGGTGACGGCATCTGTGCAGTGGATGGTGACATCCAAGTTTCTTCTTCACAAACACCTGGCAGCCAGACTCCCTCCTGGTACCCTCTACTTTAGTTAAGCAATGCTCCTTGCTCTGCCCTTGTTTTGTCACCTTCAAGTGGAGTTTTTGTTGTTTCTATCCTATCAGTTACCTCTCAGTTACTCAACTTTCTGTGTAATTCCCCTTCTCACATCCTCACAAAGCTGTGCCACCCTCACTTTCTCCTTCTTGCCTCTCTGCTCAAGCTATAGCACTTAGTATACAGGTTGGCCATAAATTAGATATCCCTGAATCATTTTAAGGATAGTAGGTTTAACTAGGCCATGGGCCATCCAGGTATCTGAGGAAACGTCATTTCTCACATTGCCTCTGCAGGTCTAATAAGAAGAGATTCACATATGAATGAAGGTAAATTTGTGTCCACTTGATACAAGCTAGAGTTACTAGCGAGGAGGGAGACCCAACAAGAAAATGCCTCCCTAAGATCAAGCAAACCTCTAGGACATTTTCTTAATTAGTGACTGATGGCGGATGGCCCAGCGCATTGTGGGTGGGGTCATCCCTAGTTTGGTGGCCCTGGGTTCTTTAAGAAAGCAGGATAAGCAAGCCATGAGGAGCAAGCCAGTAAGCAGCATCCCTCCTCCGTGGCCTCTGCATCAGCTCCAGGTTCCTGCCCTGTTTGAACTCCTGTCCTGACTTCCTTTGGTGATGAGCAATGATATGGAAGCATAAGCCAAATAAAAACCCTTTCATCCCCAACTTGCTTTTGGTCCCTAAATAAGACACCTTCCTAGCTGTGAGTGGACATCATCTAGTCTACTGAGCACCTGAGTAGAAGAAAAAGGCAAGAATGGTTGAATTCACTCTCTGACCCACAATATAAACTGAGATTCTCTCTAGGCCCTGAGGCTTCTAGTTCTCAGGCCTTCAGAAGTATACTCAATGCCACACTCTCCACTCTGCAGCATTTAGGTTCCAAGCTGCACCACCAGCTTACTCATGGACAGCAAATCACAGAACCTACCAGCCTCTACCATCACATCAATCCACACCTTATTTTATACACATATAGACAGACAGACAGGCAGACACACACACACACACACACACACACACACAACACACACACACACACACACACACACACACACACACACACATACACGGTGTACACATACATCCCAATTCTTCCTTTGAAGAATTCTAACTAATGGAATAAGGAAGTTCTTTATTGTAATACTGTCTCAGTTAAATCTGTCATATTTTTTAATTGAATAACTCGTTTCTTGGACATTATATTGCAGTTATTGCCCAACTAGATCAGTTCTACAAGTCAGGGATTCTTTTATATTTCTCAGTATCTCTCATTATAACTGGCAAGGTTTTGAACATATAATGAGAAATCAACTGATATTTGCTAGTGTTTTGCTTCAACTCTGTCTCATTACATTGCCAGGTGATATTTATCCTGTTCCTAAGATATAACATCTTTAATAAAGGAAAACTAAAACAAAACAAAAGCAAAAACTATCATGGTGGGTGGCAGTTTGATAATCAAAGGCTGTGAGGCACTAGGCTAGGGTCAAAGTCATACACTATCTGCCCTATGGTATATTTTGTTGTTCCTAAAATTATTCAAAATCAACACATTTCACATAAAAATCTAAACTTCAAGCTTCTCCTGGTAAAATGAAAGCTGTGTACTCCTGCAGGTCAATGTCACCTTGGGCTAGGGAAAAGCTAACTGCCTCATTTAGTTATGGTTTGTGTGGTCCTGTTTCTCAGTCACCATCCTTCCAACAGTGTCCCCAACATGTAGAAAGCAAGTGTCAACAGTCATTGGGCATTATGCTTGACCTCTGTTACATATCAGGTATAGACATTGCTACTGGGGCTGTCACTACAAAAGAGAGTTCAGAGGACACACTAAGAAATGAAAACCCAAAATATACGCCTTTGTAAGAATATGTGCTTATTCTTTATATGCAAACACAGCATGTCTTTTCTCATGCCTGCCTGTCTCCTGTCATTCAGTATGGCTTCATGGTACTGGCATTTGTATTTGTAACCCTTGACATAAACCCTAATGATGTAATGATTGGTGCAGTAAGTTACTATTCTAGGTATGGCTTAGCAATTAGGCTATTACACTTTTCAGCAAGGAAAATGCCAATAATAGCACATTTCAATTCACCACTCTACAGACCCACTGAGGTCAGCAGTGGCTCTGATTCAGGTCCCTGCCCCAGCAGACAGAGCAATCATCATCTTCAATACTGCCAGTCACAATGACAAAGAGAACCAAGGCTCTGGGGAGATGCCAGTTTTAAACCAAGAGTCAAGGCTCATGCCTGTAATACCAATACTCCAGGTTCTGAGGCAGAAGGATTTTCACAAGTATAAGGTCATCCTGCACCACAGAGTGAGATCCTATCCAGAGGGAGATGTGTGAGACAGGTGGGATGGAGGGGAGGTAGAGGAGAAAAGAGGAGGAGGTGGTGCATGAGGTGGAGGTGAGACAAAGTGGGGGGAGTGAGTTATTGTGACTGAGATTGAGGTTACAGTTTGGTCAATAAATGCTCCAATCTGAAAATGGCACATTTTATTGACAACGAACTGGATAAAGCCACATAACTCAAATCTAACTATAAGGAAATACAAGATTACCTTATGCCAGGGCGAAGAGCAGGAATTAAATAGTAAGCAACATTGGTGTATGTCCTGGGAAGCCTACAACACACTGTCCCCAAGGATTCTCAACTTGCCCTCAGAGAATGCGGAATAAGCCATTGGCCACCGTGTTACTCATGGATTTCTTTGGTCTTCAACTAAATGGCTAGCAGGAAAATAATTTAAAACCTCAGTTTACAGGGCCACACATCCCATTTTGCTTGTACTTGAGAAGGGTTCCTAGAAAGTAGAAATAGGGAATGCTGCAAAACCATGAACCACCAGCCCCTGTAAATCCCAACCATTGAGCTCACATCAAGAAGAATCGACACCCCTCTACTTTAAGCTGCCATGCTATATGTGGACAACAGAGGCAGTAACTGATAAGAAAAGCTAGACTTCTAAGACACGGGGATGAGAATCTCATAAGAGGGATATAACTTGCTCAAGGAGGAAGGAGAGAGAGAGGAATTGTATGTAATCACTGTGCAAAAGCCATGTATAATTCAACATTTTGTGCAGCACCTTGCACATTATTACTTTAAACTTCTAACAACTTTAATAATATCCTTGAACCTTGTTCTTCTCTGACAGGCACATCACAAAAAGCACCTTCCAAAGTGATGCTTAGAAAACTACACTTACTGTTAGTGTTACTTCTGACAAGTATCTGTATACTGCTTGTAATATATAAAAAGTCCTCATTTAATTTGTCTTTTTCAGTACCACAATGAGATGTATCATAATCAATGAATATGCGTTCTTCTTTGAAGCCTGTTACAAGGCTGGACCATTCAGAGCATCCGTGTGAGCATTCCTGCATCCATCTTCAGTCATCAGGAAACCTCTCCAGTGTACTCAGCAAGAACACCTGGTCCTTCCTTTTCTTTTCTTTTCTAGCATTGAAAGTATTCATACTCCTTTCTGCCTGCACTAAAGCTTCTCTCAGGGTCTCATCGTAGTCCAGGTCAAAGAACATTTTACTTGCAATTCAATTTATCACAAAGAATCATGAATAATTTTTTAAAAGCACAGAAAAGAAAGAGAGGCTGACAAGCCAGGGCCTTCACAAAGTGATGCCTGCTAGAAGCACACACTGAGGCTGCAGCCATGAGATCATACTGAGATAACAACAGTTTTAATTAATCAAAACTGGTGATCAATTAGACATAAATATGAAGAATCATACAACAATCGCCTTTCTTGTGTATTTCCTTCCAGCCACTGATTAAAATCAGTGTTCTTTTAATATATTTCCAACAAGCCAAGCTGAAGGACTCATGCTGAACATCGAGACATTTGTCTGTATTTGCTATAAAATCCAGTTGGACCATTTAGTCAGAGGAGGACTCACACAGGTCAGACACACAGACCCTCTGAAGTTTGCCTTAGGCTTCACCTTGCTGTCATAGAAGCAAGATGGAAAGTGGTTTGCATAAATGTGTCTTTAAATTGGGAGGGAAGATATGGACTCTCAAACAACCCAAGAAACAAGAGGGGTAGAAAACAAAGGGCTGCTTTAGGTTTTTGAAAAACTTCTGCTTCTAGTGTCTCAAAAATCCCATGCAGTACCCCATCCCCACACCAGAGAAAATCCCAGGACACACTGAGACTCCAAAGAAGGATGCCTCACTCAGCTGGCCTCATTCTGCCATGATAGCCACATCAGGCTTCAGAAAGCTTTGGTCTGTGAAATCCCAAACCAGCATCACAGTCCCAGAAGACGCCACAGGGTGAGACAAACAGCCGTTTGTTAGCCCAGTGGTTTGGAAACATCTTGGCATGTAGGGCCCCATGAGGAGGTCTATCAGGAAGAGGGGAGGGGAGAAAGGGAGACTGTGAGGCATTGGAGTGTCCCCTGGCACAAAAAGTTGATGCCCAATTAGATTTAGAAAAAGTGACAAAGAATTGATGCCCAATTAGGTTTAGAAAAAGCTCCTCTCTGTAAACCTCAATTACCTGTGATGCCTTATGACATTCAGCATTTACAAAGTATAATTACACAATAGTGTCTGACATTTAACGTCTATGGATAATTTAAAAGACTTCTACTTCAAAAAGGCTGCTCATGAGCAACAGTAATCACTTCAATTAGCTTGGCACCATTACAATGTAACAAGACCATTTGACTGCCTATTAGAACCAGCCAAGCTCTTCAAGTGTGTTAATTTAGCAGTCATTGCTAATTTCTGGGCTTTGCTACATTTGCATAGGAAAACACAGCCCTTTAAGCAAGAGAGGAAGTTTCATTCCTAAACTGGCTTCCTATTCTTAGAAGGGCTTTTTATATTTTCACACACGCACAAAAAAGAGAGAGAGAGAGAGATCAGAAATGTATTTTAAACATGGGCATCTCTGAATAATATTAAGTAAAAGAACATCAAATTTAAGTAAGATGTGGGTCCTACTTTCCCATCCTGTGCTTGGTCACATGTAGACATATAAACATGATACATAAGTATACAGAGTACATGTGTGATTATGTTTATAATGTCCCGTGTTATAAAACAACATACAGTATATGCACTGATAAGTATATGCAGTGAGCTAGGCAAAGCTGTGCTTGACAAAATGCAAAGGTTCTGGCCTCTTTAAAAAAACAATATTCAATGGCAAGTTCATCCACTAAACCTGGAGCTCTAGATGTCAAGTCTCCTTTATTGTTTTATTGTAACTTTTGTTACTGTATGCAGTTACCAAATGTATCTTGCATAAATTAATTAGGCTTTTTAAATCTCATATTCTGACATGGATATAATTTGCCCATGTACATAAAGAACCTCTGTTGTACAGAGGAGAAACTATAGTTTACAAAGTGGTGTGTACATATATATACACTCCTAGAGGTAATATGGGGCATTGGGCCTAAAACTCAATAACAATGTTTGACCCATATCCGTGGTTCAGCACTGACAAGCCCTAGATGCTTCTAAGTAGAAATCGGTTCTGAACAACTGCTGAAATAGTGAGGACTCTTGATCCAGTACTCTTCATGCAGAATGCTTCATTGATAGAAATGTACTGATCATCACTATCACTTAGCTATTATTTAGGAACACATAATGCATGCAATTTTAACATGCAATTTCTTCCATTGTGAAAATCCTCACATATGGCATTTTTTCATATGCCATGAAATTTACACTTATGAAGTATACAATTCCAGGGTTTCTGTTGATATTCACAAAGTCATCCAATGATTAACACTGTCTAATTCCAGAGTGTGTGCCTGACCTAGGAAAGCAGTGCCATATCAATTATCAGGTGGTCTCATTGCCTCCTCCCCAGGCTTAGCAACCACCCATCTAATTTCTGTCTCCATGAATCTTCACGTTCTGTGTTTTCATATAAATGGAACTGTAGTCCGTGTAGTCTTTTCTAGCCTGCTTCTATTTCATAGAATGCTTTCAAGCTCTACCTATGGGGTGTCATGAACATGTAATTCATTCATTTAAGGCTAGAAATATTTCATAGTGTGGTTACAGAACATTTTGTACAGCCATTAAGCTGTTGATAGACACATCAGCTGTATTCATTTTCCAGCATAAGTAGTTCAGTAATTATACTACATGTACAGCTTTTATGTGGATGTGTTTTAATTTTTCCTTAATATCACCTTGAAGTGAAATTGCTGGGTGACATGATAACTTCACTTAGAAGAATCTACCAAACTTTTCCCCCAAATGAACCCTTTTACATCCTTACTAGAAAGACTCTCCATGTATCTCTGCTTGCATTGCCATCATATGCATTATATAGCATATTCATGATAGGAAGTTATCATAATTTCACTTGAATTTTCACACTGGTGGTTGGTATTAACCTTTTCTCCATATGCGCACTGGCCATTTATAGATCTTTTATAAGAAACGTTCACTCTCATTATTTTGCACTTTAACTGAGCCATTTGTCTTATGTATTCAAAGAATGGCCATTCCTGATGTCAAATCATGTAAGATACATGATATACAACTATTTCTCCCACCATGTAGTTTTCCTTTTCACATTAACATTTCTATAATGCCTGGATTTAATTTTTATTAAGTCAAATATGTTTTTTAATTGGTTGCTTCTGCTTTATGTGGTATGCCTAAGATGTCTCAGCAGTTAAGAGCACTTGATGTTCTTACAAAGGATTCAGATTTGGTTCCAACACCAACATGGTGGCTCACAACTGTCCTTAAGTCCAGTTCCAGGGGATCTGAGGCCAGATCTGATATCCCTAGATATGAAGCACACCCATGCTACTCTCACACACACAGGCAAGACACTCATTCATACACATAAAAATAATTTTAAAATTTTTGTAAAAATAAATTACTGTCTAATCCAAGGTCAATGTGATTTAAGCACAGGTAGAGTTTCTGTAGTTTTTAACTCTTATATTTAAGACACTGATTTCTGCTGAATTTATTTTTGCATATGATGTGAAGTTTACATCCAGGTGCATTCTTCAATATGTGGACAATCTGTCAACAAAATTATTTTTTGCCCATGGGTCTTTACTTATATCTTTGTGCAAAAACAATTGTCTAAAAACATGGGAACTTGAGTGATAGCTCAGCCATTATGAGAACCAACTGCTTTTTAATAGGACCCAATTTCAGTTTCCAACACACATATCATGCTGTTAACTCCAGCTCCAAGGGATCCAATACCCTTTCCTATTCTCCACAGGGACCCACATTAATGTATACATACTCACACACAGGCACAGTGAATATCAAAATCAGCTTGTCAGTTCCTGGGAGGAAAAGAGCAGCAGAGGTTTTGAAAGGGATTCTATTCATTCTGCAGACCTGCTTGGGAGCAGTTACATCAACAGTATTCAGCAGCGCATCTGTGAGCATTGTCTTTCCACTCATTTAGATTTTACAAAGTGTCTTCAACCCTGCTCTTCATCTTTCAGGATCCCAGTGTTGGACTTCCATTGTCCATTGTATTCCTAATTGTTTCTCGTTTTATGCTATTGAATGTGGAATTGGTTTATTTTGAATTTTTGGTTGTTTATTGCTAATGTGAAAAGATACAACTGGTTAAATATATTGATTTTGCCTCCTGAGAACTTGCTGATCTTCTTAGTTCTTATGGGCTTTTTGCTGATATCTTAGAATTTATTACAAATAAGATCATGTGATCTGCAAATATAAGCCAAATTCTTGTGTTCCAGTAGTCATGCTTATTATTTGTTTCTTACACAATTATCTGGCTATTATCTCTAGTAAAGTGTGAGTAGAAATAGCAAAATAAAATCAAACTCACACCTTCACTTCTTAGTCTTTACCAGAAGAGAACAATTATCACTTTCACTTATAGTAATCTAATTTGAATTAATGCCAAGTTAGTTTTAATACTATTTTTAAAAAACCCTCAATTATATCCTGCTCTGTCTACTCCCCTGCAGCATATTTTCACACAAGTTTAACCTTATCTGCTGTGTGCCCATTAACACAGATATATACCGTTGTTACTCTATGAAGTTTTACTCTATTGCTCTAAGAATCTTCCTTTAAGTCATACAGGACAAAGTTATTTTTTAAAAAAACTGTATTTTATACAATCTTCTCAAGCTGCCTGTGCAATGGCTTCAACTAACGCTGTCTGTTTTCTCATAGGGATTCAAGTTCCTGCCTAACTCATTTCATGTCAGCCTGAAGGACTGTGACCCATTTTAATTTTTTAAGAAGTATTACTATTGTCTATGTTCTCGATGGGGGGATGTGATGGCATGCAAATGTCAGAGGACTACTTGTGGAGTCTGCTCTCTCCTCATACCTTTATATGGGTTCAAGACATAAAATTAATGGAGTGTGGGGCAAGCTCCTTACCTGCTGAGTTATCTCACCAGGCCAACTTTTTTGTGTTTCTTTCCCAAGAGAGTCACCAGTATTTGAGTAAGATAATGTATTAATTTATCTTTAACTTTAAAGTGATAGCTTTGGTGGACATGGAATTCTTGTTTGAAAGCCTTTATCTGAGCCTGTGAAATGTCTTCCCACTGCGTCAGCACCATTTCCCCACCCCTGGGGCCTCCAATCCCAAATCAGTGATGAGAAAAATAAGAATCACAGTTGCACATGATGAGCTGCTTCTCCTTCACTGATCTCAAGACTGCCTCCTTGTCTGGCTATCGGCAGGTTCATTACACCATTTCTAGATGAAGACTTTTTCAGTTCATCTACATGAATGTCGACAAGTTTATTGAGCTTTCAGATTAATGTTTTTCATCACATTTGAGAAATCTCAAGTCATTATTTCCTTAAATAGTTTTCTGATCTTATTACATTTCTCATTCTGGATCTGTTTTTATGGGTATTTTGATAAAGTTAATGCTATTCAAAAGTTCTCCCAGGTTCTACTAGCCATTTCCCTTCAATCTTTTTTTATTATTTTTACCTAGTGGTCTCAGTTGACTTATCTTCAAGTTTCTGATTATTTCTTCTGTCTTCTCGAGTATACTTTAAACTCCCGGTAGTTATCATGAACCCTAGAACACCACCTGTCGTGTGTGTGTGTGTGTGTGTGTGTGTGTGTGTGTGTGTGTGTGTGTGTGTAGGGGAGTATAGGAACCTAGGAACTATAAAAACAGTAGTTTCTTATTCCTGTTGTACTGAAACCTAAGGAGTAAGGATGCTCCCATTTCTATAGAGCTACCATGCCTTCCAAGCATTGATGAAATATACCCTTCGAAATGTGATTCAACATAAATCCTTCTCCCTTAAGTTTGCATATTAGGTTTGCATAAAAAAACAGTGATTGCAGAAAACTGGTACCAAGAGTGGGGTTGTTGCCATAATAAAATTAACCATGTGATTTATAAGCCACATAACCATGTCGTTAAATTGCCTTACAGGAAAGGGGATTAAGATTTTGGAGTTTCATGACACACAAGCCCCTGAATGCTGTGTGCCGAGCCTAACAAGCCATTCCAATAGGTGTGCAGTAGACCAGAAAGCTGATGAAAATATAAACAGCAGAAGCCCCATGAATGAGGCTTAAGAAAGAAGCAAGTGCTTTATTAGAATTAGAACCATTCATGTTACACTCTAGCGGAGCATCTGTCTGCATTCTTCCCTTGTCCTAAAATTTTGAGTTAGACTAAATTTAGAGGTAATTGACTAAGTTACTTGGTGGAGAAAATTTCATAATTTCATAGAAGTCTGAGCATGTATGTTTGCCATCTGCTTTTAGTGAGGCTTAGAGTAAGAACTCAAATCAAAAGCAGAGTAGAAATATGTAGAAACCTGTAGTTTAGCCAGGAAAGGTGCATAAATGTGGTTCCATTTCAGACAAATGTATAAGACACTTGCTGACAGAACAGCTATAATTATTAAAGTGATTAGGACCAGTAAGAACAAACCTTACACTTTGCACTGAAGGAGTAGTAAAATGCACTAAGGGAAAAATCATATCTATCAAAAACTCCAAGGTATAATAATGTGAACTTGTTTGGGAAACTTTCATTGAGAGTTTCCAGAGCATCCTTCTTGCCTAAAGAAAAGCCTTCCCAGCTTCAACTGTGGAAGAACATGAAGGACACTGTATCTATGGTCCAAAGAAGCAAAGATATTTCTCAAGCTGGTAGTTGGACTTGATGTCATCTATCAGGTGATAGTTTCACAGGCATGAAAAGTGCAAGAGTAAAGGGCTGTTAGAGGTAGGCAATGTTTAGCAAGGTTGCACTTCGTGAATAGAGCTTCTGCACAGGCTGCACATGCAGCTGTGAAGGTAAGGCTAGAGGTACGATGGAGACTCCAAGATATCAGAAATGCATGAAATGTGATGCATTTGCTTGCAAGCCTTCAGCACCAAGTGGAGTCAACCCAGGAGAAAGGCCACATGTGTGGCAGGCTACAAAGCTGAAAGGGTGTAGCTCCCCAAACCTGTTGGAACCCAGATAATTTCACCAAAAGTTCCAGATGCCAGACATGAAGCTACAGGGTCTAATGTTTGCCCTGTTTGTTTCTTTAGTCTGTTAATTTCTTGCTAGACTCTCCATTTATCCCATTTGAAATGATAGTGTTTATTCTGGGCTGTTATTCTCTGGAAGCATGTAACTTGTTTGTTCATTTTCTAGGGGCCTATAATTAAGAGATTACCTTGAATCTTAAAAGAGACTTTGGACTTTTTAATAGTGTTGGAATTTTGAAGTTGGGCCAAAAGCACATTTTGCATTATAAGATGTCCATATACCTTTGGGGAAGAGGGACAAAATGTCAGTGAGTGTGAAATGTCCTTTGTAGGCTCATATGCTTGAACACTTGCTCCTCAACTTGTCACTGTTTTGGGTGGTTGTAAAACCTTTGGAAGGCGAGGTCCCCACTGGAGGAAATGGGTTATTGGGTTAGGCCCTCAGGTTCATAGTTGGCCCCTGCTTCCTGTCTCAGCTTCCTGTTTTACTGGGATGTGAAGAAAGTGTCCCAGATGCATATCCCCACTGCCACAGAGCTACCTACCTCCATTCCTTCCCCTCCATGATGAACCATACAAAAACTGAGAAGAAACATCAAACAATACATAAATGTTTCTCTTTCCTGACACTCTCTATTTAGCGAGGCATCATTCTCAATTCTCTAATTATTCATACCTTATTTTAGTTCTTAGAACAAATTTTAAATTACTAAAAAGTATTTGTTTAATAACTCCAAAGTTTGTGCTTCATCAAGGACAGTTTCTGTTCATTACTTTCATTTATTTTTTACCAGAGAATAAGATCTAGTCATGTCTTGTGGAATATTATTTTAACTAGGTAAAGATGTTTTACAATTGTTTGGGCTGTATTTGTTTAATTATGTAAAGATGTGTTGAATTTGTTTCACCTCATCCACCTAAGACACCTGTTTGATCTAATTAAAAAGCTAAATGGCTAATAGCTAGACAGGAAGGGTAGGTGGAGCTGGCAGGCAGAGAGATTAAATAGAAGGAGAAAGTAGGCTCAAGAGAGAACAAGGAAGAGAGAACTAGGGAACAGGAAAGGAACTTGTTTTGGGGCAGAAGCCAGGCCAGCCAGCCAGAGACAGCAAATAAAGTAAGATATACAAAATGAAATGTAAAAAGCCTCAAGGAAAAATGTAGAAAAAGAGAAACAAATTAAAATAAGAGCTAAGCTAAGGCTGAGCATTTAAAACTAATAAGGCTCTGTGTCATGATTTGGGAGCTGTTCGGTGGCACCAAAGAAAGCCTGCTACAAAAATCATGACCTCTCTAATTCTTTAATCTATAATGTGGAAGTGCTCAGTCTGAGCCAATGCTCTCTCTGGTATTCATTTTTGCTGCTTTTGAAAATTGTCTGTTTGATGCCTTCAGTGAACTGAGTCTCTTAGGTCTGTTCTTTGTTATGTTTTAGACATTGGTGTTTTTGTTCAATGAATTTGTTTATAACCTACCACTGGACAAAGAGTTTTTAAATACTGGGAGACAAAAACTGTTCTGATTTCAAGTGACAGACAGTACTTTGGGGCATACCATCTATGTTCAACTGAATACAACAACTCATTTTATGCCTCTACAGAACCTCAAGATCAGACAAGGGTGAAAGCATATGGCCCTCTCAGATCTTTAATGACCATGCGAAGAGCATTTGAAATATGCACAGCATATATAATTCCAGTGACTTTGTGAATCCCAAGATGATGTCAGATTTGCAAAGTGCCTAAGGACATCTCATCCCCTCTCCTTTCCTTAAGCATTCGTCTTAACTGTTTCACTACCCCAGGCAGGCTCAGAGTTAAAGGGAGGTGTCTCAAGGAATCATAAGACATGTCAAAGGAGAACCATTCTCTAGCACTGAGGCTTTGAAGGGACTCCAGCCACATGTGTTTTCCTATGGCATAGTCAGGTGACAGGCTTTTGTTCTGATTGTGTGTTGCTGCTTAGTGTTGGTATTGAAAAGCTGACAAGAGGGAAACAGGGTAAGGTAGGTCCACTCAGAAGAAAGAACATTGTTCTACTGAGGCCCATCCAGTTATCCCAACTTTAGGTCACTGTATGCTTCTGATTAACTTGCAGAGCTTTTCTAGTGGTCACAAGACCATTTTCCCCATTGGTTTTATGGAAGAGCGCATTATTGGAGGTTCTTAGTTCCCTATCATCATTTAAACCACTCATATATTTTCTTTTTCAACAAAAATGTAAATTACTCAACCTGATTCAAGTCTCTCTTCACACCGTTTTCCAGCCAGACGTGCTCTGATAGCCTCATCTTCCCTTAATTCCATCAACTCTCTACTCCAACCAAGTTGGTTCACTCCTGTCGCCTAAATAGATGATGGTCATTCCCACATATGGCCCTTTGTAAACTATTCCCCCCACCTGGAGTTCCCCTTCCTTCCCCCTATCAAAATCCCTTCTATCAAGCCCTGCTTAAGTCTTCCCTCAATTCTTCTAGGAACTTCTGTGTGTATAGGACTTTCCTCACAGTCTCTGTCACTTGGGGTGTCAGCACCTCTCTATTGCTTCGCATCATCTTACACTTGCCTTCCTTCACAAATCATGTCTTGTTGAATAAACCACTGTTTAAGTTAGCTGAGAGTGAGTCCATATTTGGGTTGGGATGGTACCACAGATTATTTAAGTGAATCAAATCAGACAAAACTAAATGCCCTCCCTTTGGTACTCACTGCCTCAAAGCTACCTCTTACCTTCTACTATTACTTTGCTAAAGACTTTTTCTTTTAAAATCAATTATATTTTATTTCTTTTCTGGAAGGATGTAAGGATGACTTCAAAAGAGCCAAACTTTACATGGTTTGCTATTTCCTAGAAAGAGTTCTAGAAAATCACAGACCTAGATAGGACCTTGAACATTTTCCAAGTAAGAATGAGTCCCTGTTCATTGTCCACACAAGCAAATGTGAGAAATGGACAACATTGGCTTTTGCCGATTTGACCAATCTGGTTCAGTCTTCCTTGTAGATACTTAATTCATTTTTCTTGTTACTCCATTACATTTGTCCAAAGACTTAAAACAGCATAGCAACTTCTTCTTGGTCTCAACAATTCTAATCACCAGATGTGCATATGTGTATGCCTATCATAGCAATTATGTGAGAAATGAATAATCACTATCCATAGATCAGCAAAGCTGTGAGAAGGAATTCTTACCCCTGAGATTCCTAGCCTGTCTAATCTCAGTAAGAGTTGAATGTGGAAATGAGAACAACTGTAAATTCCAAAGGAATGGGCTCTCCTGTTGCAAAAGACAATGGAATACCACATGTTGTAATTGTTGCAAGGATGTACATTACACAAATAATTAATTGAATATTGGTTGTCCATGTATCAAGAAAACAGCTTGTCATGTTGAGGAGTGAAACGTTATATACATATCCGTTTATCAGCACCTTATGAAATAAGAGTGCTCTATAATAAATGTATTCAAGTTGCTCTTCCTAAGATGTTGCTAGAACAATTCTCTTGAGATCTTTTCTGTTGTATTTTTGAAATATCAAGTAGTTCAGATGAAATAAGGACATCAGTGATCTTCATCTTTCAAGTCCGTACTTTGCTAACATGAGTGATGATTCAGATGAATCTTGTTCTTACCCTGAATTATCAAATAACTCATGAAAATATGTTTTCCTCTCTGAAGCAGGAGGGCTCTTCATTTCACCTGGCATTAACTTTGAACCCGAGTTAGATTGTCCCTGTTCTGCCATTCTTCCTGATTATAAGGCCAAATCTGTCAGTTTCCCTGCTGCTGCCTCAGGATCTTTGCAATGAGGCTCCCTCTGCCTCAAATTTTCTCTGTTGAGTCTTTCCAAAGAATGCTTGTACCCCACTAAGTCTCCATCCAGTGTTTCTCCATCTGTAAGATGGCCTCGACTGCCTGTTTATAAAATAGCCACCACACCACTATCAGAACTCTCTATCCCATTTCCCTGATTGTCCTGTTTCTTTAGTAGTCATCACTGACTGAGACACAATGCATCGTAAACATGATACATTTGTTTTTGTGTTCCCCATATCTATGGTATAAAGTACAGAGAATTAGGTACTCGTTACCTTTTGTCCACTGCTTTATCTCAGACATTATACAGAATCTTACAGAGGTTCTCCAGAGATACAGAAATGAATGAACACACCACATATTACACAAATGCCTGTGAGCATAATATAGACAGGGTTATACTTGGTATACTCAGGATAATGGATTTGAGTGCTGTCAGAGGCTAGTTAGAGGGAGTATAAGTGAGAATAAAGCAGAGAGGATGGAGAGGCTAGTGATGTCATGTCAGGAAACTTCCAGAAAACTGCCACGAAGAACTCAGCACTGTTCCTTTTATGCATCATCTCCTACACATAAACCACAAAGCTATACACAAAGTCAGAACAGGAAGGCAGAGCTGTGCCATCTACAAAGCTATATATACATGTGAGCCCTCACACTAACACTAACACACTAGAGCCAGGGCTGTTTAAAGGTTACCCCCAAGGACAGGACCCATGGGATTAGGGTGCATTTTAACCAGAGCTGGAATTAGCCACCTTTGGAATGCTATGAGTCTTAAAAGACTGTTGCTCCATAAACAAACAAAAAAAAAAAAACAGGTAGACAGACAGACAGATACTCCTCCAACTTGCCTAGCCCTGAGGGAAAGTAACTGGGCAGTCAAAAGTGCAAATTCACCATTGGTAAACACCTGAAGAAAACAAACCTACTTTGATGCAAAAATATAAGACAGTTTCCTGTCCATGGATGTTTCCTGTGAGAAAGATAAAAAGTATATATGAGCAAAGTGACAATGGTAACTAAGTCGGGGGGCGGGGGTGAGGAGCTTGATACACAACAACCAGCAGAGACTTCACCAAAGATATCAAAAGCTGCACTACCTACAAAGAAAAATATAGCATTAGATGAGCTAGAGTTTCTTTTTCAATAACATGAAGCTAAAGTAGCTATAAATAATATCAAAGAATACAAGCAAAATGTTGGAATTAAAGCTTTCTAAAGCCCTGGGGGTTTGAGAGAAGAATAAATATTCTGACTCATTTTAAGGCATTGTTAAGTCAAATATATGTGAGAATCTTTTCATCAAAGTAATAGAGATCTCACTGTAACTGAAACCTTCGTGTAAACTTGATTAATAGATGTGAGAAAGGATTAAAAGAAATAGAAAAAAGAAGGCACTGTCAATACAAGACACAAAATAAAAGAGAAAAATAAATACAAATGTTTCAGTACCTGCATTAAAAAAGTGAACAGAATGAACTGACCAGCTCAGAGAAAAGGGTGTGGAAATCAGTTGCTTGTTGCTAATCCTATTGTATTAAATTAAAGTGGCTACCTTAGGGCACGGGGAGCTTGTAAACAGGAGAGGGTATGTGGAGCCTTCCAAAATGATGAAAAAAAAAAAATCTATGTTCATCTAAAAGAGAGAACCAATTCAGAGAGCTTCAAATCCATAATTTACATGTTTCTAACACATAAAAATTTTAAATAAGACTGTGTATCTCTGTGCTTATTGTAAAAACACCACACATACATGTGCATACATAAATGCACCTGATAGTCTGCATGTGCAAATATATACATATTTTATATTCTTATCAAGTCTGAAAGGAATTAAAGCAATATAAATAGACCTTGTGTGACCTGTTTCCTAAAAGACTCTGAAAATCACATACCTAAAAGTACCTTAAACTGTGAAATAAAATATTAAGCACACACTTTAGATTAATTAAATGTATATTAATTTCAGCACAGCTGATCTTTCTACATATTTTATAAATACACATTGATTTATATGTTCTTGATCTGCTCTGGAGAAAGTTTCCACCCCTATACCCCTAACAGTAGCCACATTGTGAAGCGATGAATAAAGCCTCCATTTGGCAGGAATGAAAAGGTATGAATGGAATGGATCAGAAGAGAGCAGAAGGGAGGCACTCCCGTTCAGAAAGCAGGACAGAGGCAGACAGTAGAAGAGCTATAGAATGAGGCTGTGAAGGAGGCTGGGATGCCACAGTCCCAGGGAGCAGGTAGAGTGAAGGAATGCCCAAAAGAAGGCTTCATGTGAGCAGGAGTGCAGCAGAAAAGGACAGGAGGAAATTGGGACCTGGAACCCACACTGGCATCCTAAACACGGGTACCATAATAAAAGCGAAGAACACACGAGTTAGAAAATCCAGAAAGATAGCAGAAGGAAGAGGGCTGGCATGTCAAATCCCTGCTTTGGACCCCAAACCAAGGCCAGAAAGCAGGGGTGGAAGCAAGCAGAGGCCTCACACAAGCCCATTAGTCACCTGAAAATTAACAGCATCATCTAGGTGCTCGGGTTTATACTCACATTCATGTGAACATAATTGAGCACATGTGGAAGTAGAAAGGATACTGAGGCCAGAGACAAAGCAAGACCATGCATTTATCCAGAAAGAAACACAAACCAGGTCTCCATCTCAAGGATAACATTGGCCTTGATGTCAGACCCCAACTTTAGGGGTTAGAACATTTTTCTGCCTAAGGAGGCATAAAGTGAGGAGAGTGGGACCGTGGGTGAGACTTTACACTATTTGGGTCCCAAGAATCAAAAACTGAGAAGCTTAAGGGTATTCATGCTGGTTAATTTCATACTACCAGGACAAAATAAAGGGAAAGGGACTTACTTTGGCTTATAGTTTCTATCCAAGATTATGTGGCTCTGTAGCTGAGGACTTGCGGTGAGGCTAAACATCTGGGCAGGGAAGGCATGGTGGAACAGGGATGCTTACTTCATGGCAGCTAAACAGAAGAAAAACAGAAAGGGGCTGGTGCCCAACTATGCATTCAAAAAGACATATCCCCAACAACTTTAACTATACCCTACTCTCAAATTTTGAATCCATCAGTAGATTGTTTAATCAGAATCCCCATGACCTATTCCTCTCTGTAAATGCTCACAGACACACCGAGGTGTGATTTGCTGGTTTCCTTGGCATCTCTTAATCTAATCAGGTTGACAAAATTTATACATTGCATGAACCCAAGATGAAAGTTCCTCCAGGTCTGTGGCCAAAACATCTGTCACTCAATCCTCAAATGATTCCCTCTATGTTCTTACAGACATGAACTCACAATGAAGTCCACCAAAAAAATGTAAAGGTACAAATGTTTTGTGAGCATGAATCCATAAATAAAAATCAGTAGAGACAACTCCCAAAAGATTTCTGATACTGAAATTATCAAATATGGATTATATCAAATACTGGATATCTTTGAAGAAATTAAACAAAGAATTCAAAACTTGATGTAGGGGTAAGCAGAGGAAAGGATGACAGAAGAACATTTAACACTGAGGCTGTTGGAAAAAAATATGTGGAAAAGATTATAAGCTTCAGATTGATTTGTTAATGTCAAACAGTTTATTGTTGTTCCCCTACAGAGAGAATAATAATGGTACTCCCAGAAGCCACTGGTTGTTAAATGAAAAGCCCAGTACAGTTCATGGCATACCACCCCTCAGTGTCAGAGACCACAAACAACACAGACTACTTCCAATGCTCTTGGTTGTCCACAACAATTTGATGGTAAGACTCTATTGATAAAGATACCACACATGTTGATCCTATGGCACATGGAAATCACGTTGATGCTGAACAGAAAGCTTCTCCCAGTGCCTGGCTTTATAGTACCTGAAGATGCTATGCAAACTGCTGAAGGAGAAAGCCAACCCCAGTCTTTCCCAGCTATGACCCGTGTGAACTACAATAACACAGGAGTGGCAAGCCATGCCAGTGCATGTAATAATGACATGAATGTTATGGGGTAAAAAAAATGATGTTTGAAAGCCAGGCATTGTTGGCACATGCCTTTAATCCCAGCACTCAGAAAGCAGAGGGAGGTGGATCTTTGTGAATCTGAAGCCACCCTGGTTTACAGAGCTATTTCCAGGACAGGCTTTAAAGCAATATGGAGAAACCCTGTCTCAAAAAAACAAAAAAAAAACTGATGTTTGGTTGGATTTAAGACCTACTCTATAGGAAGAAGGTGCTCTCCTGAGGGGACAGAAATAGGATATAGTATTATGGAGCATACACCCACACACACACACACACACACACACACACACATATATATATATATGTACATATATACACATATATATAATCTAAATGGAGTCATTAAATAATAGAAGAGACAATGCTTCACCTAGACAACCTAGACATCTTATGATACCAAGTAAGACCCCAGTGCTGGAATGGGTTACAACTTGTTGAGTCATTGGCCAAAGGGCCCCCCAAAACATCACAAGTTATTTCTAAAGCTATTGGTTGCTCTCCACATCTGATAGTAAGATCTATTTGCTCAAAACAATATTCAGTTTATGTCATCAAACACAAGAGACATTATGCTGGTGCCTAACTAGAAGCTTTCCTCCTACTCACTAGCCTTCATGGTGCTGGAAGGTACTCTGCATGCCACTAGATAACATAGGTAATCATCAATATCACCCAGCTACAGACCCTGAGAACTATAACAGCACCCTGCCTCCAAGGATCTGACCCCAACCCAAACACTATTTATAATTGATAGCTGCACAAAGGGAATTGATTTTCTCCAATGGAGTGCCACTGTGTATATCTACCACACTCTAAGGCAGGATCTGTGTCCAGTAGTAGTTGGCCAACACAAAATTAATATCATGGGATTTTTTGTGGGCTTTTGGTTTCATTTGCTTTTGGGAGGGTTGATTTGTTGGTTGATTTTAATTTTCGTGTGTGTGTGTGTGTGTGTGTGTGTGTGTGTGTGTGTGTGTGTGTAGTGGGGAAGGACCTGGGAGGAGTTGGGGGAGGGAAAAACATGATCTAAATATATTATGTGAAAGATGGGGGGAGATACTCATACTCACATAGAATCTCAACCTCATATGGACCAGCAGGAAACTGGCTAGATTTCATAATGCCAGAAGGAGCTAAGCAGGCTACTGGTAGAGAAGAGATACCCCTGGTCTTACCCAGCACTGAACCCTGCGTGCTACAATATCAAACTGCCAGATAAGATGAGCCTGTGCCACCAAAAGTGGTGTGGCTGTGTTATAGGTAACTAACAACTTTCTGATGAGATTTGCGGTCTGCCTCACACGAGGGATTTTCATACCTGGTATTGTAATCTTGGTCAAATCACATAGCTTGGACATTCAAGTGCTGCAAGTAAGAGACTATGAGTGCTCAGCCCTTAATGAGACATATTTATCACACCACTCTCCACCAAAGCTCAGGCAAACCCTAGAAGTGAAGGCAAAAGAATTTAAGACTTGAAGTTTGGGGAATGTTATGAAATGTTGTCATCTCCAAGATATGGCTATTGCACTCATGAAGTCAACAGCAGCTAAAGTTGCCTGCACAAGACCTGTACAAGACTAATCCAGTCAGCATACCAATATAGATGGGGAAGATCCTTGCCAGGCCCCATCTTTTATGGAGGCTCTATTGCTGGGGGAGGGAGAACTACTCTTATTTGAAGGTAGGTTTACCATGCTCCAGTGGATAGACCTACTCTCATGTGCAAATGGGTAGCACTAATTAGACTTTGTTAGTTACACCCAGCCCCCCAAAAAAGGAAAAAGATATGAAGTTAGAAGGAGGACATGTTGGGGGAATTGGGCATGGATGGAGAAATGGAGGAAGAGATATGATCAGATTTTAATGTATACATGTATGGAATTTTCAAATAAAATTGTAATAAAAATTTCCTTATACATGTCCACATTTTGGAAAGCACATTTTGGAAAGCACTGCTTTCTGCCCAAAATCAGAAACACTGAACTTTATCTCTCTCTTCTCCCAGAGAAACAGCTGAAGTGACTTCCAGCAACTACCTCAAGGTGATTCCCTGAAGAAAGAAGTAATATTGGGATAAGAAAACAGAGCAAGGGAGGTTGCTCAGTGGCTACAGGCTCACACTGCCCTTGTAGAGGACTTGAGTTCAGTTCCCAGCACACATGTGCTTACTTGTAACTCCAGGCCCAGGGGATTGGATTTCCTTTTCAGACCACTTCAAACATCTGCTCTAATGGGCACATACCCACACAGAGTCACATAATTAAAGATAGTAAAATAAATCCTTTAAAAGGGAAAATAGAGTTCACTCCAAAGAAAGAGAAAGAGCTCCATAAACCTACAAAATGAAGAGTAGAGATAGCCAAAAAGTTTAGTGGAAATGAAGAAAGCCAAGCCAAACAGTTCCAGCTCCAGCCAAGGTAGAGCTAGAGAAGGGAACAGAACCCTCTACTCAAATGCATGGCAGCCTAACCCACAAGGCAAGTTCATGGTTCCCACAAGCCTCAGTCTAATCATAGGTCTTGCTGAGACTCCAATCCAATAGAAGTTGGCCAATGGTCCCTCCAGCTCAGGGATGTGTGGCTAGGCATTGTCCTGTGGCTACTGTTTAAAGCTGAGCTATCCTAGAGGCCAAATGATGGGTAACATTCACAAAGCCAGGTAGCCAGAATTCAATATGCCAGAGCTCCATAACGAGAGACAGCCTGAGAGATAGCTGTGGAGAGCAGGTTGACTGGGTACCAAAGAACCAATGGTCTAGATAGCAGGAGGCCTGACCCACATGGGGAAGTGTATAGGGAAAGGCAGCCCCACTTTGGTGACTGGGAACAGCCTCATAAAACCAGGATAACTCTGGCTTGGACAGCCTGAGTGTGTTGGTGGATGTATCAGCCTCTGAAACCAGCGCATGTGCTGTGAGACTCACTGTAGAGGCCAGAAACTGAAGCTTCAGGGGACAACTGAACATCCCCGCCATATCACTCCAACAGAATGATGGAGTGTTTTCAAAGTACCACGACAGGTTTGCCTATATAGAGCTCAGTGTTATCCCATTCTCAATGCCCTTGGAAGATGCTCTTCCAGTAAAGAACTAGCCATTGCAGAGGGGACAAGCCAGGGTGTCGTCTCTTAATGAACCAGAGCTCACTGGCTTAGATAGACTGGCTAACCAGCCAGCTCCAACTATCCATGTGCCTCTGTTCTCCAGAAGCATGCAAATGTACCTGGCTCAGACCACAAGAGGACACATGATAGGCAGCAATGCTAACAGCAGAAGGCTTTAAAATAGAATAAAGTCAGTAGAAGCCAGTAGAAACCATCAAATGACTTGCAGTCTCCCTTCCCATTAATTCAGGAACACAGAATAGCTGGAGAGAACTACAGTAGATCCTGGAGTCAACAGGGCCAGGACCCTATCCATCTCTGAGGGCAGAAAGCCAAGTGGAGGGGTTAAACCCACTTTTTCAACTTAATTTGTCCCAGTTCTCTGAGGATACACAGGTGTATTTCCTACAAAAAGGCTGTTTATCCACTGTACACTTATGATGGGGGATGTATATATGTTTCTCTTAATGGTTGATGAATGAAACACTGATTTGGCCAGTAGCCAGGCAGGAAGTACGGATGGGGCTACCAGATGAGGAGAGTGCTGGGGACAGAACACAGAGAAAGGCCACAAGGAGACACCGAGGAGCGAATAACAGGTCCAGATCCTTCTCTGGTGAGATAAGACCACATGGAAATACTTGGATTAATAGAAATGGGTTGATAATTAAAAGAGAGCTTGTCAATAAGAAGCCTGAGCCATAGGCCCAGCATTTTATAATTAATATGCCTCTATGTGTTCATCTGGGGCTAATTGGCTGTGGGACCAGGATGGAAAGAAATTCCAGCTATACCCTTACATTCAGACAGAGTTGAGGGAGAAAACTGAGGGCCTAAGTAAGCCTCACAGTATCTCAAGGACAAACCCAGAGAATCCCTTCTGAGTCATGCCAAAGCTTGTGCAGATGTGTCCAATTAGAAATATATTAATGTAACTGATATTTGCTTAACCAATTAAGTTTGAGATGACCTAATTGCCCCTAAAACTCCCTTAGCTATGCTTAAAAGGAACCTGCAAATTCCTCTCCGGGTTTGTAGCCATTTTGTTGCTGATCCCACATATATGTTGTATAATAAGCAGTCTTTGCTGTGTGGGTCTGAGGTCTTCCTTCAGTGTTTCCTCTGAGCCTGCAAAAGGACTAAGGTGTGACACTGAGGTTGTGGCAGGCCACCTCCTGGGGTTGTCACTGTTAGCAAGAAAAAACCCAGTAAAGAATCCCATCCTACACTCCTAAACAGTGGAGCCAAAGAGCTGCAGCAGCTCTTAGGTTAGGAGGGCAAAAGTCCTAAACAGCTAAGTGGACACAAAGTAAGGTGATAAGGTGTGACTGTTTGGTTGTGGGTGACTGCCCACAAGGCCGTCACTGAGATCAGAGACAATGCATGGCAACTGCTCCCATGATACCTTACCACACCATGCATGCACACAGGCATACACACACATACACATACACTGCCTAATCAAGGAGGGAACTAGGACCTATCCTGTTCAACTCAGAAGCTCCATCCTAAAGGTAACTGGCCCAAACCCCATTGGAATGATGCACATCCCCATCTAGTTCAACAGCTTTGAACTAAAACTGCAAACTGCACCTTCCCCAATAGCACAGGTTAGTGTATGAAATATCGCCAGGAAGAAAATAACTCAAAATCCATCCCAACAGGGTAGAAATACTGACTGTGACTGGGGTGATTGTTTTAAAACTAATGTATTGTTATTACACTTTTGACTTTTTGTTGTTATTGTTGGTTTTTATTGTTTTTAAATTTTTAATGTTATTTTTTTCTATTTTTAATCTTCACTTTGGTAGAACTACCTTGCAACAATATTGCTTTAGCTCATATATTTCTCAGTTATGGTTGATTGCTGTGTAAACACCTCTGCCCACCTACTACAGTGTACCTTTACCATTGTCCCTACACACACATGCTTTTTCCTCTCTTTCCGACCTCTATTCCTTTCTCTTCCCCAAGCCCCCTCATTTCACTTTTCAACTATAAACTTTAATAAGCTCTAAACTCCATGGTTCCTAACAGCTTCCCAAATCCTACTGGATATTTTTCCCACCACAATTTTTCTCTATTAATCTAATAATAATCTATAACCTTACCCAGCCTTCATTTCCTGTACTGCTAATCTTAGGGATTAGTCATCTATTAATCACAATACTGTGCTGACATGTTGGTCCTTTACTTGTTACTGAAGTTAAATAATTCACTGTTTAAAACTGGCTAGTATTACATTGGCATAGGGAGCCATGCAGTAATTGTGGTTGTTTCTGCAGCTAACATTCCAAAACTCCTTGAGCACAGCGACCAAGGTATTAACTTCTAAACTACTCACCTCAACTGCCCTACAACTTAGCCCCACTTGAATTTTGAACTATTTAAAATGACAACACAGCTGATTTTCTAAAAACCCAACTAATAAAACAACCACAGGTATGTAAATGTCAATTCAGTAATGTAAGAAACATGAAACATGAAGTCAGTGTAAACCCTCCAACAAAAATACCAGTTACACGGTAATGGCTCCCAGTGAAAGTGAATTAAATAAGAATCCCACCAAGACATAGAATTGGAAAGAATTATAATAAGAATGTTTAATAAAATCAAGATGCAAATAAATTTCTAAGTGAACCTGAAGAAAATATACACAAACAGCTCACGGAAACAGGAAAGTCAATACATATGAAGCAAATCCAATGAAGATAGTGGGGAGAAAGTAAAACTTCAAAACTTTAGACATGAAAAATTCATAAATCAAATAAAAAGTAGCTCAATAAAAGTCTCACCAAAAAAATGCATCAAGTAAAAGAGAAGCTATCTAGAATGAAAGACAAGATGAATGAATGAGAATACTCAGACATCAAAAAAGACAGTCAGAAAATATGAAGAAAATGTGTGAGCTCTTTGAAAAACCATTCAAACACAAAACTTATTTATCATAGGATGAGAAGGAAAAGAACTTCAATGTGAAGGTATAAAGAATTAGGGACCTGTCAAGTGGCTTCACAAGTAAAGACATTTGCTATGCAAGTTTGATTACCACAGCCCAGTCCATAGAAGCCACTTAAAGATAAAAGAGAATAGGTTCTACAAGGTTGTCCATTGACATGGCATGTAAATGTTTCTACTATCATGTATCATATACACACAGAGAGAGAAAGAGAGAATAATAAATAAATGTAATTTTTACAAATTACTATAATTATAAAAAATAAGCTATTGAAATGTATTACCAGTACAGTATTACTCACTACAGAAGAGAATTTAATGAATCCTCAGACTGAAGAGAAAATTGAAAATATCCAGGAGACTTCTGAAACTAGTAAACCATCCCAAAAGACTGGTTAAGGAATCGGAAAGTAACAAACACTACAAAATGACACAAATTAACACACACTCTTCATTTCTAACTTCGAATATCAATGGACAAAATTGCCCAATCAAAAGAGACTAGCAGATTGAATTGCAAACCAAGATCCATTTTTTTCTTTTACCTTCAAGAAATGTATTTTACCATCAAACTCAAAAACAATCTTGGGGGTGAAAGAATGAGAAAAGATATTTCAGGTAAAGGGAACAGGAAAGAGAACATGAATCACCATTCCAGTATCAGAATAAATATACTACAAACTAAAACTAGTCAGAATAGATAGAGAGGTTTTCTTCATACTGATTAAGGAAAATTTCATCCAAGGGAAATTACAATTCCAAACACATATTCAAGAAACACTGGTGAACCTAATCTCACAAAACAAGCATGACTGGATATAAAGACAGAGCAACCCCAACACAATATGAATAGGTGGATCCAATACTCCATTCTCACAAATACAGAGGTCATCATTCCAAAAAATAATTAGAGAAACATCGGAGATAAAGGACATCACAGATCAAATGATAATAAATATATATGTAACAGTCTGTGCAAACACAATAGAAAGTACATTCTTCTTGGCAACCCATGGAACTTTCTCTAAAATAGATGATACAATAATATAAAAAAGCAAGTCTTCAATGCAGGAAAATTGAAATAATTTTTCATGTTTTTATCCTTTACAGTTTAATACAAGCACGTTTAGTTATTCCCATCCTCATTACCCTCTTTCATATACATCAAACCCCTGCTGAAACCATTGCTCCACTAAGCCCCCTCTGACCTTTGTGTCATCCTTTTGTATGTGATCCACTGGCTTTCATTAGACTTGCTTCTATGAGTATGAGTGGGAGGTTATTTATTGAATAAACAACTTATCAATGCCTACACCATTGAAAAACTGATACCTTCCTCCCTCCAGAAATAATTTCAGGGATTTTATGTGACCATGATGAAGTAAAGTTAAGAGTAGCAAGAGAAACTACAGAAAATATACAAACTCATGAAGATTTAAAAATATAAAAAAAATGAAAGAGCAACAAAAAAATTGAAAAGAAAATTTTAATTCCTAGATTTGACTCAATTTGGAAATGTAGACCATAAAAATAGTTCAGCAGGTAAAGATGCCTACTACTAAGCCTGAATTCAATCCCCAGAGTCCACGTGGTGAAATGAAGGAACTAACTCTAATGAACAATATCAGAGATGAAATTACAATAGACAGCAGTGAAATTCAAAATTTCATCAGGTCATAATTTAAACTCATATTCTAACAAGTTGAAATTTTTTTCCTTAAATGGAGTCATTTCTATATTCATTTGACTTACAAACTAAAATGGCATAAACAAACAGATCTATAACAAACACCAGGATTGAAACAGAATTAACAAATCTTTAAACTAGAAAGAGTTCAGGTTCATGTGGATCCACTGTTGAGCAGTGTCAAAAGCTTAAATTATTGAGAGAATACCTTGTTTATAAAATCAAGCTGATGTTGATAAGACCTTATGTATTTTAGTACATTGCATACCCATAGAAATATGGCTGATAGTTTCTATACAATGTTAACTCAAACAACAACAAAACTTGATGTCAATGCTCAACAAACTTTTTGCCAAAGGCAATGGCACAGCTAAGGTTTCCAAGAATGCAAACTTGACAGATACAACAATATCAGTAAAGAATGCCAATGATTTTCAAAACATGCCATAAAATAGAAAAGGGGCTAAGCACTACCAAATTCCTTCTACAGAGCCAGTGTTATGCTGATGCTGGAGCCACATAACAGACAACAGCAAGAATAAAACTGGTCAATGTCCCTGGAGGACACAGATGCAAACACTGCCAATAAAAACTTTCAAACTAAATTCAAGAACACATCTAAGCATTATTCACTGTGATCAAGTCAGTTTCATCCCAAAGATGCAGGGATGGTTCAACACACACACAAGTCAATAAATATAGCACATTATAGATGCAGATTTAAGGACAAAAATCACAGTTATTATGTCAATAGTTCAGAAAAAAATTTGACAAAAATCTGCCATTCCTTCATGCTAAAATCATGGAAGAAACTAAAATAAAATAAATATACTTCAACATAATAAAGACAAAATGCAACAAGCACACAACCAATATTATACTAAATAGGGGAAACTGAAGCCATTTCAACTAAAATCAGGAGTAGAACTCAATTCAACAGAGTTCTCAGAGCCTGAGAGAGATAGAGAAAGACAAAAGAGATGCAAACAGGAAATAGAATTCCATACATTAGAGACCCTATAAACTCTATGAGAAAACTCTTAGGTCTAATAAACATTTCACAAAGTAGTATTTTTAAATATTTACATACTAAAAAGTTAGTATCTTTACAATATATCAATAACAAAAAATGCTATGCAAGAAATCAGAAAATGATACATTCATAATTACTTCAAAAAAAATATAAAATATCTAATAAGCTTTGTCAAGAATGTGAAAGACTTCTATGATGAAAACATTAAAGCACTGAGGAAACAAGCTGAAAGATATAGAGAATTCTCAAAATGCAAATATGTAATATGAATGTATGTATATATGTATATAAAGATTTGTCAATTATTCAAAAGTTAATACAACTAGAAATAATTCTATTAAGAAAATTCAATCTCAGAGACATAAATATTGCATGTTTGTTTTCTCTGATTCATGGGTTCTAGACTTTATAGATACATAAAATCATATATGCACAATCACCCTAAAAGTAGGAACAAAAATGTGAGGAACAAAAATGATTAATGGAAGGAGAGTGAAGATAGGTAATGATAACATAGCACTGGGGAAACTAAAATCACTTCCACTAAAATCAGAGAACATGCATAAGGTTCATTGCATACTTGGAGGGAAATGACCCTAAATGATAGTTTTAATTAAATTTTTAAAAGGTGCAGAAAATGTAAAACCTAAGGAGAGCACATCAAAAGGTTTCTACCAAAAACAATAAAAAGAAGTAGATGATCAAGGTAAGGAGATGGATACATGACTTGGAAAGGAAATCAGTAATCACACAGAGAAAGTTACTAAAATGGATGGGAAAGTCAGCAATGCGGATGGAAAAGTCAGCAACAAAAAAGAGAAATTTGACAAAAAACTGAAACTTAAAACATACATAGCCAGGCATGATGGTATATGCCTTTAATCCCAGCACTCAGGAGGCAAGCTGATCTCTGTGAGTTCAGGGCCAGCCTGGTCTACAGAGTGAGTTCCTGGATAGTTAGGGTTGTTACACAGAGAAACCCTTCTCAAAAAAATGTGTGTGTGCGTGTGTGTGTGTGTGTGTGTGTGTGTGTGTGTGTGTGTGTGTGTGTGTAAATGTTGGGAATGAAAGGTCCAATGAATACTGTAAAATCACAAAGGAGAGCATCACCATTTTCCTCCACCAAGAAGAAGAAAGAATATCAAGAATGAAAGCCAAAGCTAAGGAAATCATATACACAAACATTCATAAAGGAAAAACAAGAATAAATACAATCCCCCAAGAACTCTAGGGTATGGCCAAGAGACTAAGCACACATATATACATAATAGATGAAGCTAAACACACACACACACACACACACACACACACACACACACACACACATCTTGTAGAGAGATTTCTATCCAGCCAGGTCCCATAGCTATTTAATCCCAAACAAACACATAGAGGCTTGTATTAATTATAAACTGTTTGGCCTATTGCTCAGGCTTCTTATTGGCTAGCTCTCTCTCTTGATTATTAACCCATTTCTATTAATCTGTACATCTCCACATGGTCTTGGATTACCAGTGATGACCAGGTATGTTGCTTCCTTGGCAGTTGCATGCCATCTTCCTGACTCCACCTACTACCTTTCTCTATCTCTATTTGGTTTTCCCACCTGGCTAAATCCTACCTGCTATTGACTCAAACAGCTTTATTCATCAACCAATTAGAAAAACATATATTCACAACACACAGAAGGACATCCCCCATCATTCAGAATAGGGCAGCTATTGGAGTAATCTCTGTTATATGTCATTATCCCTACTGGACATTTAGTATGTGTTTCTTAATGTTGCTCTTGCTGATTGTAGGTCTAAATCTGTGCATGTTTTTACCTTTCTTTCTCTTGGATTATACTTGATATTTGTTATCATTGTATATAATTTTTATCAGGTTAAAACCCTCTTATATAGGCAAAAAAAAAAAAAGGAAATGTAGTGGCATCTTGTTCCAACAGTGTGCTTGGGGTGGTGGAAACAACTTATGGTGTGGCTTCAATGTATGTGGACATGACCCCTTATAAGGAAGAGGAGGGGCTGGCTTGCAAAGGCTGCATCTTCAGTAGCAGGAAGACCACAGCAGTTATTTACCATCATTGTATGAGTGCTCCCTAAATAAATATCTGTTAATTTTTTATCTTGGTATTTGTGAACTCCTTTAAACCCACCTTCACCATCTATTTAATGAAAATATAGCAGAGCATTCCAAAACCCTAGAGAAATATGATATTCAAATACAAGATGCATTTAGAAGCCCCAAAAAGATATAACCAGAAAATAACTTATTCGTGACATGTGATAGCCTAGATGACAAAATACAAAGCAATGGAACTATAAGCTAGAAAATAAAAGCACCAACTCACTTACAAAGTCAAACACCTAAGAACAACATTCAGTTTCTGATAAGTACCCCTAAAATCCAGGAAAGCATGGAATGAAATATTTTAGTTCCTGAAGTAAATAATCACCAACTAAGATGTTATGCCCAGTAGAGTTATCTTTAAAACTTGTTGGATGAATAAGGACATTTCAAGACAAGGACAGCCATAGCACTCCATTACCACTAAGCCGCCACTACAGCAGGTACTTAGAGGAATACTATACAGAGTAGCGAAAGAGAGATGTTTTCATTTATGAGAGCACAAGGGGAAAAAAATGAGTTTCATGAGAGGAAGAGTTGAACTACAGGCAGGAAGGAATCCATCATGTTTGACACACTAAACCAGCAAACCTTTTATACCTATAAGAGAGAAAAAAGAATAAGTAATAATTCAACCAACAAGAAAAGTAATCAACAAAATTATAACAGTGATTACACCTGACTCAATAATAACCTTAAATATAAATGGCCTTGACACATCAGAAAAAAAGCACAGAGTGTCTGCCTCAATTACCAAACAAGATTCAACCATCTGTTGTCTCCAAAAATCACAACTCATTGCTAACTTACTGTGACTGAAAGTCAAGGATCAAAGACAATTTATTGAAAGACAGGGAAGCCAAAAAGAAGCTGGTGTAGCTATTCTAGTATTGAATAAAGTCATCATCACACAAAACTGAGAAGAGATAAATAATGTCACAACATATTTGTAAGATCAACAAGTCATCACGATATTACAACTGTTAATATATGTGATATATATTTATATGTGTGTATATATACATGTGTGAGAGAGAGAGGGGGAAAGAGAAAAACAGAAAGAGAGAGAGAGAGACGAGATATATATATATATATATATATATATATATATATATATATATATATATTTATATAGTGCTGGGGCTAGCAGTTCCACAAGACAAATACCAGTGGGCAAAAAAGAAAAAAATGTCAGCTAGGTCTTGTTATAACAACACTGGGTGACTTTAATATTGCACTTTCATCCTTTGTTATATCACCTAAACTAAAAATCATTGAACAAACTAGAGAGTTTAACTGCATTCCAGATGAAATGTACACACACACACACACACACACACACACACACACACACACACAGTCACACACACACTAACTCACTCACTCACACAATACACACATACACAAGCACATACCATTCAACAGACTGCTCAGCAATCTATAAAAAATTATCTAAAATACACTCAACCTATTTCTTACTTCATATTATTGACAAAATTGTTTGCCATATCAGATCTCCACATTCCTAACCTAATCTAAGTAATTATCATACCCACTTCATGAGTAGTATGTGGGGGGGGGAGGGAAATATAGTATTGTCACTGCCATGACCAGCCTGGGGAAATCATTAAGTAAAGGTTGGTTTGCCTTCTGCACTGCAGATACCACCAATCCCAGTGCCCACCCCTACTGACAGGAAAGGAGTGGCAGTTCTATATGTCTGGCGGGTACCTCAAAGCCCCCTGCAGGAAACTGCGGGCCTCCAGATGTCCACAGGGCTCCTGGGAGAGGCCAGACTACTCTTAGAACAATAGCTTTGTTCAGTCTCCTGCCAAAGATTGCTGGGGCTCCACACAGAACCTTTCGCCCCAGTCGCTGTAAGTCAAGCCTAAATTCAATTACTGTGAAATTAACTACACATTAAACAAAAAACTCCCAACCTGGTAGTTGTCCCTGCTAATTGACTGGTTACCACTCACTGCTGCTGGCTGTCAGCGGCCAGCATGCTGATGAGGGGAGCTGTCAAGACTTCCCTGCAGGGTGGGTGGGCTGGAGCCACTGAGACTTGATTTGAACTGACAAGGCACAGCAAGCGAATATCAGAGCCTGCTTTAAGTGAGCCATATTACACTGAGGGGGCAACTCACAGGATGAGCAAGGCAGCAGAGACAAGCACCGGAGTAGATACAGGACAGGGACACGTTACCGCAAGAAGAGGGAGGGTCAAGGAGGAAGGGAATGGCCCTGAAGAGATGATGTTTGGCCATGGATAGCTGGGTTGTATGCAGGCTGGTATTCAGCATCATGATGGTAACAGCATGATAAATTTATAGTTTTTCCAGCAAGGGTTCAGTGAATATTGGTTGGATAGATGAATGGATTTCATAAAATAGGAGGGGATATCTTCCCATACATTTATCTCATTTTTAAGTTGCTTCTGAGATTCTACCTCCTCTCTATTCGCTATCAAGAAATCAATTTTCTGAAAGCCTAAAGATGAATATAATTTTATCAAGCAGGTCCCTTTCTCTGCCCCTTTGCCCCATGTAAGGACCATATTGACTGCCATATTTGAAAAGATGCATAAGAACCTATCTCTGCTTGTCAAGAACAACAGAGCACTGGCCACATCTGCCAACTTTCAAAGTACTAGTGCTTACAACAGAGAACACAAGCAAACCAAAAGGGCCTACAAACCAAAAGGGCCTAGTTCACAGAGTGCATTGGAGAAGGAGTGGGCAACTACATTTGTCACCGAGGCCTACACTGCCCAGATAATCCCCTGGAACTATAACCATGGTTTCCTTCCAATTTGGACTTCCTGAAGGCAGAACAGAGGACTCGGGAAGAATTCAGCTGAAACTTAAGTGGGGTGGTTCATTGGGCTTGTTAAGTAGTTAAATGAGACTCTATATACAACGATGGAGTTGTGAGAGTATGGTGAGAACTGTGTATGTTGGAAACCTTGGAAGAATGGTAGCCATAAAACTCTTCCCTTTACTCCATGCAGGAATGATGATCAGGGTTGTCGTGAGTGGGTGTAAAAGATCCCTGCTACGCTTGTGTTTTGAATGCTCAGTCCCCCATCTCACAAAACTGTCTTGAAGGCTGTGGAACCTTTAGGTCATAGGGTCTGGCCTCCTGGCCAGAGGTTAGTCACTGGTAGCAGGAGAGGGGACTGAGATTTACACACATCTCTCCGCTTCCTGCCTGCCAACATGTGAACAGCCATCATGGATTCATCAACTCCCACCGGCATGCCTTCCCAACTACGGTGGACTATAACCCTCTGAAATTTACTCTGACACACCACCACCACCACTACCTCCTGCCTCCCAAAAAAACACCCTTTGTTCTTCTCTACCAGCTATTTTGTTGCAATGACAAGGGAAGTAACTAAGACAAAGATTGCCCAGGCCCTTGACACAGAGAACAATTTTCAGACTTCTACTTCGAAATCTAGTCTCCAACCCCATGCCATATTGAAAAGAACAAACAATGTTGTGGCCTGCGATATTCTACAGAACCTCCCTAAGGCTGTTGCTCATAACAAACTCCTTCATGCTCTCCTCTTTAGGAAAGAGACAGGTTGAATATGAACTCTGTGACCAGGTGGTAATGCTACCAAGACATCATCACAAACACTGAATTGCTTCACCTTATGTCCCATTTACTGTTTTCCCCCTCCCAAGCCAAAGGTCAAACATTTACTAATTGCTAATTATTAAAAGTATTGTGCTAACTGATGCTAACTGCAGTGACATTTCTCTAATTAGTTTGAGAGTCTAAAGTGATGCTCAGGATAGCCAAAGAGGCTACAGAGCATAGCAGGGCTGTATCTGAAGGTTGAAATAAATCCAATTTTCTAAATTTAGCTGAAGCAACAGTCAAGAAACATCCATGGTGATGAAGGTTCCAAGTGTGTATAGTTCTGTTGACTTTGGGAGTGAGGAGCTGAGGCCCTCCACACTCAGAGCTGCCCTGCTGTCCAGCTCTTCACAAGTCCATGCCAGTCTCTAAAAGAGGTCCTCAATGTCAGCATCTGTAGATGAGAGACTGTGAATGGCTTCTCAATTTTCCAAACCTGAGTTGACAAGCCACAAAAGCTGAACAGTGACCTAAGCCATCTGGAAACCAGCAATAAAAATGTTATTAATCTTCTCAAAGTGTAGCCTAGTGTGATGATACATATCTATAATCCCCATACATGGGAAAGAGAATCAAGATGATTTTGAGTTCAAGGGAAACTCTGGCAAAATAGTGAGCTCAAGGCCAACCTATGCTACACAGTAAAACCAGGCCATGACTCAAAGCAATTAAAAGAAATCAATGCTGAATAAATATTAGTTTCTTCCCAGGAGATGGACCTGGGTCTCTATAAACTGCTCTTTTTTTAATGATTTGTTGCTATCTGGGATGTGGTTCATTTTCTTTTTTACTTCTTTGTGCACTGAGGAAAATGTTACATATGAGTGAAGTTCTAAAACCAGCGCCCAATATCACTTCATGACATTTTAGGACCACCTTTCTCCTTCTGTGGCCTTGAACTCTTTCTCCTTCCTCATTGCTCTTCATTTTCCTCTGGTGCTTTCAGCACTGGACACTGTCACTGAATGAATTGTTAACCTGAATGAGGCTTTACCTAAAGCTGCCTCCATATGCTTCTGAATTTTGGGCTAAAGGTTTCCCCCATCCCTCATAAGCTATAACCTAAACAGGCTATGACTTACTACTGTAACAGGTAGCCAAATTCAGGTCAATTCAAGCAGCCAAGCTTTATTCAACTATGCACAACTGACAACATAAGCCAGACTGGAATAAGGCAAGCCCAAGCTAACCAACCCATGGAGCTGTTTCTGCACCTCCACTCCATTTTAGACACTTCCCTTTCACTAATTATAAGTATAAACTGTACCATGAAGTGCGACAAAGCATTCTGAACCATCTTTGATCAACTTGAGTATCACAAAGCAACAAAATAAAAACATGGGCCAGCAACATGGCTCAGCAGGTAAAAGTGTTTGCAGCCAACCCTTACAAGCTGAGTTGTACGGATGTCTGGAAGAAAGAAATTTGACTTTAGCAAGTTGCCCTCTTTCTCTCTCTGTCTCTTTATCTCTCTTTCATACACACACACACACACACACACACACACACACACACACACACACACACAAAATAAGTGTAATTTATTTTTTAATGAATAAAATTAAATCATAAGAAGATCCACCCAGGTACATTTGCTGTAATTTCCTCTACTAACCTGTGCAGCCAAGGGAGTTCATACTCAAACACATAAGGGCTCAAGTAGGTCAGGCAAATGTGGGAAATCAGTAAGTCCAAGAAAACAGGGCGAGGCAAGACCTATGGCCCCCTTGAACAGGCCAAAGTCATTTGCAAATGATTTTAAAAGAAATCCGGGACAAATCGGTCTGCTGCTAAATTGAGCCAGCTGGTTTCCATCCACACTCTACACCAGTTAATTGCCAAGCTTTGGATTTGTGGATTCTAATTAGTACAGCATATTTAACTCAACTCTACTATACAAACTTCTATGGAAAATCCATTCATCCAAGCATTCTAGAAACAAATACAAGAACACAAAGTGGCACAGATGTTCTGATACACCAATTACGTTTCAGGACTGAAAGATGTTTCCCCCAGAGCTGGGGAAAGACTCCTGATCCTGATCACCCCAGCGACTGCCTGCATTTACAAAGTGGGTGACTCTGAGTAAAAAGGGCTGTTTCATTTCTTGCAACTTAGAATTCTGGAAAGCTATTCAAAACTAGAGTTCCTTGTAGATGTCTTCCATGACTACCCACAGCCCTAAATCTCCCCTCCTTCTCTCCAGTTTTTCTACACTTTCACTACAGTTTTATTTTCTGGGTTGGTAAGGATCCATAACCCTCTTCACCATCAAGCTCCATCTCAAAGTCTGCCATCTAGAACTAGACAGAAAAACCCCAAATCCAGATGTTTTCTTCTCCCTCTGTGAGGCATTGTCCTGGAAACCCTGTGGGTTATTCTGCTCCCACTTTGGAAACAATGATCTAAACTTGTGCTGCCCAGAAGACCCTAGAATGGTGAAAACATCCAAAATGGTAGGTGTGTGATTATGCTTAGTTTAACTGGGAAGGTAAGCATTTGAAACTAATTCATTTTACTTCCATTTAAATAATAACATATAACCAGGAACAACAAGGGCAAGTCTAAGCTGTGTGCATCCCAGCTGGGCAGAGTGAAAAGTAGTGGGCTGTTCTTGGTCACTTCTTCGCTATGAGAAACGAAACGCATGGCATTGGATGAAATATGTATGCCAAGGAATCATTTAATTATCTTAAGTTGTAAAAAAATAAAAAATAAATAAAACTTCCTCATGTCTTATGAAATATTCAACGGCATGCCCAGAGCATTCCTTTGAGCTGGAGACATCAGCTGTCTCTGTGAGTTAGTCAGGGTAGGTGCTTAAGGGGCAGAGACCAGGCCTGCCATCTGCTTTGGTTTGATCAGTTCAATTCTGTCGCCAATGAACGATCTCTGATCAAACAGTGAATTTCTTCCTGCACATACTAAGCCTTGATTTAAGAGATCTGACTATGGATCCACAGCTTCCACCCTGGGGGGGAAAAAAAAGCTGCAGCTAAAGCCAGCCATTTTTCTCAACAGATACCTAGTAATTCAGTGGGCCCCTGGGGATATATCTGGGGACAGAGAGAGACCCCTAGCACCTCTAGAACCCAAATGCAGTTGCCTTGTGATTGTGAAGGACTGGATGCAAGAGAAAATCAAAGAAAACCTTGCCCTGTCTATGAGAGGTCCATCCCCCTTCCTCCCCTCAGCCCTTCCCCCACTGTTTGAAATTACTTCCTGCTATGTGATTATCAAAAGCAAATGGGAGATACACTCAGGTCTGGGAAGCAACAGATACCACTGTGGCCTGGGAACAGTGGAGTGTTTGAGGTGTTAATGCACCATCTAGTCCTCTAGAGACAGGTTAGCACTAGGACTGGAATCACATGTGAAAATGAACCAGTGGTCTGGTTGTTGCCCCTTGTGGACATTTCTCCACAGTGGAGAGGCCTGGCCCAGCTGGTGATTGCAGTTCATCAAAGCTACAAGAAAACACAGAGTGCTGTGAAGCTAACACACTTCCTCACTTTCCTCTAAAAATGGCCATTAAGCTATGTGTGAGTAAACACTCCTTAAAGGCAAGGAATGAATACAGGCTTTCATGTTTCCTATCTCAAAAAAATGGGCTGCCTCGGAGCATGCTAACCATTAGTCTATAGTGCCCTCCTCTCCATCTGCCCTGAGAGAACTTCATTTGGCTTCTGTGGTGCCTCCATTCAGTTAGCAGTACTTATGTGGCCGTAGAGAAGACAGGCACATGAAAACTGTCCTCTTTCAAAACAAATAAATTCTAAAGAAATCACTGAGCAGGGAGAAGTAGAATCCCCTTGAGCAAGATAGGAAGGATTTCTGAGTTGAGTCCAGAGAATCCAGGAGACTGGGGGGTAGGGGGGAATTGTCAAGGCAATGCTCTGTGAGTTATGGTACAATAGTAAATGGCCAAACGAGGATCCATTCATGCCAGCATTTATCAGTCCCTGTGCAAACCTCCATTTGAATATGTACTACACCCCACATCTCCTAGTGCTGATGGCATATCCATTCTCTGCACTGTATTTGTCTGCTTACATGTGTCCTTGCATAGTCTGTTCCTGTTCGTGAACATTCCATTTTCCCCTTCATGGTTCTGCTTTCTACACTTCCTGGAGTGTTATCTTTTAAAAGTCAGAGTACAACCTGCTAAGGTTTTTTTTTTTCTTGGTCACATGATAGGGAACATATGAGGAGATGAAACTTTAAAAGGCGTGATCGCTAATTACCTAAGAAAAAGAGGACTCCTACTCTCCTTTTATGTGAAATATAAATTTAAAATAAACTTTTGTAGTAGTAAGTCACTGAGATTTGGAGGGCTGTTTCTCACTGCCCCATGATCTTGCCTAGCTCACTGTTACAATGTATTAGGATCCCCATGAGATTGTGAGAGCACTTAAAACAGGAATTGTTCATATAGTTTGTATTGTTCATATAGTTTGTATTTCTGGGACTACGATATAATACATAGTGAATAAATAAATGTTTGTGGATTAGTATACAAATGTGGCTAGCCATTACTTTTTCAAAGTAGCTTGGTAGGAATTTAATTCTAATGTGACATTTTTAAATGGGAAAAATTGCTGATAAAATTGAGCTCTGCTGATAAAATGATCATTGAAGAATGGATGGAAGCCACATCCTTGAATGTAATGTCAATCATGTGCATAAGATATAATGTTTGTGAAAATGTCCAGTTATTTGCTTTGAATGCTTACTTGAATTGAATACAAATACAAGAAAAGAGAAGAAAAAAAAGTTTAATGCCATGTGGGATCACATTCATTATTTTTGTAATTGTGTCTCTAACTGACACTAGGGGGAAATGAGCACCACATTCTCAAACCAAGGAGAAAGATCAGTAATTAGGGAAAGAATCAATTCCTTAAAGGCTTTAAATTTGGAATCAACTCAATTACTTCCCCCTTGAAAAACTATATCCATTATTTGAAAGCACTCCGCAAGCTTCTTAGTCATCCTATTCATACTTTATCTTCAATTACTTTTCTCATTGTATTTTGCATAGAATACATTTCCAATTTCCTTCTTAATTCCCTATCTACACCCCTGGGTATCTGAGGCTAGTCATCTCAAAGTGAAACATATGTAAGTAATAATGCAATGCACTCTCCTACATGTTTCAGGGACAAATATTTGTTCCTCATTATTCTTTGTAGTATCCATCTACTTGGAACCACATCTTTGCTGAGAGGAAAAAGGAGAATCTGTAATAAATTTAGAAAGGGTGTCCTTTTCCAGCATATCTCTGTGAAAAGAAGGCTTTAATGATGTTAGCATTTTAGTACAACTTCAATTTACATTTCATTGGGGAAGATGAATCACTGTGAATTCCAATTAAAAGGTTATTACTCAAGCCAGTGTTAGGAAAGGCTAATTGCTATAATAAATAGACCTAAACTGTGAGGTTCAAAGCAACAGAAAGGTATCTTGCTTATTATTGAACAGTGTTCAGGAACATTCAGAATACAGCTACCTCTTCAACAACAGGTCATTTCCAGGTTCACTTCACCATCCATTGGCTTTTGGCCACTCAACCAGTGACAGGAAAGCTTGAACATTATATAGTACAACCTTGCAATGCATAGCTGATAGTCTGGCAGTCAAAAGAGGCTATGGAGGAAAATGGACAGTGGATTTGGGGTATATATGATGATCCTTATCACAGTATTAAGTTGATGCACCAGTGAGATTTGAAAGATCAATGGAAAATGAAGATATGAGTGAACTAAATTTAACAACTCACACAATTGGTGTGTTCTAGTTACAACATCAGTCATGCCCAATGAAGTCATGTTTCAGTTGACTGGATCATTTGCTGTGTCCTCTTCCCAGATCATCACTGGGAAACATAATGTAATTTTTATGATTTTTTTCTTAAAGAATGGTCTGTACACTGCATGTCCCTGAAGCCCTATCGGGCAGACTGAACGGATCAAAACCCAGTGCTCAGAAACCTTTGCAGAAGAGGTGGCTGAAAAATGTTAAGAGCTGGATGGAAAACAGGGACTTTGCTATGAGACTGTGTCTCCCTGAAATGTCACAAGCTGCAGTCATAAAATCTCACCAACATGACTGCCTAAATATGGGCTGGACAAGAATGGCACCAAGAGGCATGTAACTTGGACAAGGGACAGCCCACGGAGTCTAAACTCCACACAAATAATTAAGGACTACTGAGAGGTGGGGTAGTCATCTTCCCAGGGAAGCTGGGAAGCTCACCAGCTGGTTATTCAATACCAAATGGTCAGACCTGGAAACATACCTATTAGAAACATTGTATGACTGAGCAGGCTATATTTATGTATTTAGGAATCACACACACACCAGTTAATGAAAAATGAGGGCATGGATTGGAAAAGAGAGGAAGGAGGGTTTGTGCGATAATTTGAGAGGAAGAAATGATTTGATTATATTATAATATTTTAAAAAGAATTTTACAAACATTAGTGTAAAAATTAAACGATGTTAACTGTCTTATTCATTGCCATTTGTGTTAGCTATACAGTATCAATGGTGATGAAACCTGCTGCAATTTTAGCACATATCAATTCATGGACTCACAGGATTTTGTTTTTAAGTTGTTGGGCAGGATATAAGGAAAAATGGATTTGCCTCAAAATTCTTGATGAAGCAGTTTTTGTTTTGTTTTGTTTTCCTACTTGACACAAGTTTCAATCATCCAAGAAGAATAAACCTCAACTAAAAACATGTCTCTAATAGACTGGCATATAAGGAAGCCTGTAGGGCGTTTTCTTGATTGATGACTGATATGGGAGGGTTGAGCCCAGTGTGGATGGTGCACTCCCCTGACAGATGATCCTGAGTTGTACAAGAAAGCAAATCAGAGCTAGAGAGATGGCTCAGAAGTTAAGAGCAGTGGCTTTGCTTCCAGAGGTCCTGAGTTCAATTCCCAGCAACCATGTGGTGGCTCACAACCATCTGTAATGAGATATGGTACCCTCTTCTGGCATTCAAGCATAGCTGCTGGCAGAACACTGTATACATGATAAATAAATAAGTTTAAAAAGAAGGAAGGAAGGAAGGAAGGAAGGAAAGAAGGAAGGAAGGAAGGAAGGAAGGAAGGAAGGAAGGAAGGAAGGAATCAAGCAAGCAAGCAAGCAAGCAAATCAAGCTATCCAGGAGGAACAAGTCAGTAAGTAGTATTCCTCCATGGTCTCTGTGTCAGTTTCTATCTCCAGGTTCCTGCTTTGAATTCCTGCCCTGACTTCCCTTAATATTGAGCTACCATTTGTGAGTGTAAGGCAAATAAACCCTTTCCCCTACTAGTTGTTTTTGAATGGTGTTCTATCACTGCAGTGGAAAGTAATTGAAACTAAACCACACATCTATAATTATAGAACTTAGGAGGCCAATGCAGGTTTCAAAGTATAAGAATGCCCTTGGCTACTTGGTGATGTCCTGTCTTTAAAAGAAAAAAAAAGTGAAAGGTACACTAAAATGGAGTAATGGAGTTGATACAACAAATAGTAAAAGCACATTAATGTGACTTCAAGTACCACAGAGCAGCTAATGGTAAAGAAACTTTAAAGTTCTGATATTGCATACCAACATAATATCCACAATAATCAGAAAAGTGTTATTAAAATATTTCTCTTTTCCAGCACCATGTGAGGCCCCTTCTCTCTCTCTCTCTCTCTCTCTCTCTCTCTCTCTCTCTCTCTCTCTCTCTCTCTCTCTCTCTCTCTCTCTCTCTCTGCCTCTCTCTCTCTCTCTCTCTCTCTCTCTCTCTCTCTCTCTCTCTCTCTCTGCCTCTCTCTCTCTGCCTCTCTCTCTATCTCTCTCTATGTCTCTCTCTTTGTCTCTCTCTCTCTGTGTGTGTGTGTGTGTGTGTGTGTGTGTGTGTTTATGCAATAGAATTTTATTAAGCTCACAGCCCTCGGTCCTGGGATGTCCAAGAGCCTGGCACAAACACTCAGGAAGGGTCCTCATGCTGAATCATAGTGAGTGTGGATGTCTACTTTTCTTCATATATTTCCATAGGACAACAAATTAAATTCAAAAGCAGATATGAAATTATAGCTATCTTTCACTAAGACGATACTTGAAAATGTAAAATAATGCCATTCTTAATTTATTTTTATTTATAAAATACAATTATAGTTCATAAATTTTGTTACAAATTAACATGTGATTGATAAGTACACTATTTTTTTCAATAAAATAAACATTCTTTTTAATCTTTCAGTTTTATTTTCTAGTATGTGAACTACAAAAGAAAAAATTAAAGTTCTTTGGGACCTTAATGAGTTCAGTGATCTCATTTTATTGATGAAGACATAAAAGTTTACTAATTCAGTGAGTCTTACTAATAAGCATGATTACTGACCTCAAAATTATGCAAAGTATAAGGGTGATCAGGGTGCATATGGGGGAGAGAGTGAAAGAGGAAGGGAAGAAGAGGGAAGTGGGATCGATATGTAAAATAAAAAAATAAAATTTTAAAAAATAAAGTTAATAGAAAAAATTATGCAAATGAAGTGGATGAATTCTACCTAGGACCTGGAAAGAAGAGCCAGCAATATGGAGAAGAAAGTGTATAAAAATATAAGAAAATCAACAATATGGAAGAATTCCTCAAAGAAGTTAACAGTTGGGAAAAAAAAAAGAAAGCAAATAATAATGTTAGAAATGTAGAAACTCTGTGACTCAAATAAAAACTAGTGGAAACTATCACTAATAGACTGAACCAAGCAGAAGAAAGATGGAGGACAAAGTTGACAGAATACTACATTCTACCATTGCATTATTTGCTTTTCTTCTGATCAAAGGAAACTCAAGAGAAAAAACAAGTTTATTTTGGCCTATAGTCTTAGAGGGATGACAACCTGTCATGATGGAGCAATGGCATTCCAACTAGCAGCAGGCATGGCACCAGGAACCAGAAGCTAAGCACTCAAGCATGGAGCAGAGAGCACAAACTAGAAACAGGGCAAGGCCTAAAGTTCTCAACACCTGCCCTCAAGTGATTCACTTCCTCCAGCCAAGGCCACACCTCCTAAACCTCCCCAAATAGCACCACCAAGTGGGACCACGTGCTCAAAAGCCTGAGACTACAGGGAACATTTCTCATTCAAGCCACTATAACTATAAATAAAGAAAACTGTGATACAATCTAGGGATCAAATCTAGATTGTAGAAAGAGTTAAACTAAATAGTAAGGCATAGACAATCTGTCCAGCAAGTAGAAATTTCTCCAAATATAGAGAAATAGACATTAAACTACAAGAGGCAATTAGATATGACCAGAGAAGAACCTCTTGATAACATGTTATAGTCAAGATGTCAAAAAAAAAAGTAAAAATGACAACTTACTTATAAAGGCATAAATATTGGAATAACATCAGATTTCTTCCAGTAGGTCTTAGTCACTGTTCTATTGCTATGAATAGACACTGTGACCAAGGCAACTCCTATAAAAGGAAGCATTTAACTGAGGGGTTGCCTACAGTTTCATAGCATTAGTTAATTATTGTCATGGCAGAGCAGTAGACGTGCTGCTAGAGTACTAGCTAAAAGCTTTACATCCTGACCCACAGGTAGCATCCATAGAAAGAGATTTTGAAGCATCAAAACCCACCCCAACAACACACCACATTCAACAAGGACACACATACTCCAACAAGGTCAGACCTCTTAATCCTTCCAAAGAATCCACAGTGGGGGAATAAGCATGCAAATATATGAGCTTACATAATGTGGGGGGGGAATCTTAGTCAAAACCACCATAAGTACTAAAAACCAGTTAATCACATAATGATATATGTACTTCAAGTCCTGATCATGGATGTCAACTACAAGGGCTATATTCAGCAAAGATAACAGTGGAAGATAATCAGTGGGAGAATAAGGACAGGCACAAACTAAAGTGGTTCATGACCACCAAGCAAGCATTGAAGAAGAATTCTAGTTACACAGAGGAGGAAGAGACAGTCTCCATCCTGAAAACACAGCAAAGAATACAGTTCATCAGATGAATGGATGGAAAAGGGAGATCTAGGAAGGAGTGCATCCTAGAAAACAAGCAAGTCCCTGACCCCAAAAAGGGAGAGAGTAAAGAGCAAACAATAACCCAACCAACCAAAACATAAAACACACCACACCACACACACATAAAATTACAGGAACCAATAAATACTTCTCAGAATAAGCATACATAAATAGCATCAATTCACCAGTAAAGACACACAGGTGAAAGGATTAAGAAATAGGTAATAGATAACAACTTTCTTTTGTCTCCAAGAAACACCTTATTGGCGAAAACACCCTCAAATAATCAAAGAGTGGAAACAATGTATCAAGTGAAAGAAACTGGCAAACTGTGTGTCTGTTGCTATCTGATAAAATAGACTAAAAACAAAAGTTAGTTGAGATAAAGTCACTGTGTGTTATCAAAAAGATGTAACAATTGCAACTGTTCATTGCCAAATACTAGGGCTCTCAATTTTACAAAAGAAATATTAATGAACACAAAAAAGTCAGGCACATCCTGATATGATAATAGTGGCTGATTTCAATACCACATTCTCATATCTACATTGGTAACCCAAACTAAAAGCCAACAAAGAAACTCCAAAGTTAAGCTTTACCACAGATCAAATATACAAATATTTAAAGAACATGCCATGGACAAAAACTTATCTTCTTAGTAGCTAATGGGACCTCCTTTAAAATGAATCACAGTCTAGGCCATAATTCAAGTCTTAATAACTATAAGCATTCATAATCATTTATCTCATCAGATCAATAATATTAAAACTAGACTTTGATAACAAGAAAAACTATAAAATTGCAAAATATACATGAACATTGAAAACACTACAGAATTGACAGACTAGTGGGTCACTAAAAAAATGAGGAAACCAAATTTTTTTCTACTAGCAAGTGGTAATGAAAGCAGAAACATTTGGGGTGCATCAAAAAGCAGGAAAGTTTATAGCTGTGAGTGTTTACACTGAAAAGTCAGAAAGATCACAAATAGATAACCTAACAATACACGTTTCAAGGTACCAAAGAAGAATACAAACCCCAAAGCAGTTAGATGGCAAGAAATGTGAAAGATCGGGGCAAAATTATGAAATAAAAACTGAAAAATAATACCTAAAATCAATAAAATAAGGAGTGAAAAAATTAAAAAAAAATCTGTACTCAAATTTTCCAAAGGAGAATAGACCCAAATTAATAAAATTAGAGATGAAAAAGGATTTCATAGATTCCAATGAAATACAGAGAATTATTAGAAAATACTTTGAAAATGTATTTTCCAAACTGCAAAATCTAGGAAAAAAATGTTAGGGAAATATGATCTTACAATATTACATTGACATGACAAAAACACTTTTTAAAAGAGCAATAACAATCAAGAAAAAATGGCACAATAGCAAAAGACTCCCAAGACCACAAAATGGATTCACTGCTAAGTTCTACCAAATCTTTAAAGCAAACACCATTGTTCCTCAAGCTGTTCCACAATATACAAAGGAAAACAGCATTACTCAAGACACTGTATGAAGCAGAAAATAGCCTGATACTAACGTTGGGCAAGTATACAACAAATAAAGAAAGATGTGGACCAGTTTCCCTTATTAACACAGACCCAAGTGTTTTCCATCAAATTCATGCAAATCAACTTCAAGAGCATGTTAAGAACAGTGTCTCTAAAATCTGACCTGGTAGCACATGTCTTTAATCCTAGCACTTGGGAAGCAAAAGCAGGCTAACCTCTTTGAGTTCAGGTCTACATAGTGAGACATGTTTCAGAAGGAGGAAGGACAGGAGGAAGCAATAATAATAATGAATGATAATGATAATAATACAGGGAGAGGATGAAGAAATAACAACAATAATGGCAAATTTTGTTTCATTCCATGAGTATAAGACTGGTTAGACATATACAAATCTGTAGGTATAATTTGTATATAAATAGATTTAGAACAGAAACCAAATAATGATCTCAATACAGAAAAGTCATTAAGCAAAATTCAACATTTCTTCCAGAAAAAAATCTTTGAAGGAACCATGAATAGAAGTAGCGTAATTCAACATAATAAAGATTGACATTATTATCTGACATTATAATAAATGGAGAAAATCTGATAGCATTTCTTCTAAAGTCTGGAATGAGACAGGAACTACCACATAACCCATTTATACCAACTGCCAAGCTTACAAACTTAAATACAAAGGGTGAGGCTACATAAAAGGCTAGGTGGTTTAGAGCACTTGTTGATTTTACAGAGAACTGGTGTTCTATTCTAAGCACCCACATGGAGGGTTGCAAACATCCATAATAGCTCCAGTTCCAGGGGACCTGGCACTTTTGTCTGGTATCTTTGCATAGCAAGGCACACACATACATGGAGACAAAATAATCATTCATTTAAATAAATAAATAAATCCCTTTAAAGTGTACTTAAACATCTTTGTTTATTACTTCACCAACCACAATAGCCAAGAAATGAGACCAACCTAAACCTCCATTAACAGGTGATTAGATAAAGAAAATGTAGCACTTATACACAATGGAATTTTATCGTGGAAAAATAGATAAAAATGGGAATCATCATGTCAAGTACAGTAACCCAGACTTACAAAGACAAGTACCACATTTTCACTCATATACAGAACCTAAATTTGAAGAGGCTTGCGGTGTGTGTGTGTGTGTGTGTGTGTGTGTGTGTGTGTGTGTGTGCATGTGTGTGCATGTGTGTGTGTACTTTTATTTGTAGGTCATGAATATGGATATAGGGTGCTGATAGGTAAGAAAAAGAACAAAGGAGAGATGGAATGTGGAACATTATAAAATACATATAGTAGGAAGACAGCAAAGAAGGAAGCAAAGGAGGAAAGGAGTCATCTACAGGGCTGAGGGCAGGAGAAGGCAATAGGGAAAGAGGATGACTGAGAAAGTACAGTGGCATATTATGAAGGTGCCACGATTAAATCCATTATTTTATTCTAACCTAAAAAGATTTTAAAGGAAAAAATACACAATGGGCCTCCCTTTTGTGTGTGATACTTTACTAGAGAATGGAGTGTAAGATAAACATGGTTCTCTTGTGTTGGTGGCAGATGATACAGAGGCATGGTCAGCTAGAATATCTGGGGAATAACTGAGAGAGCTGGATAGCTGCTATCACAAGAGGCAAGTGACAGAAAATCTCTACTTTTAATAGTAAAATAAAGTGGAACATTATGGGAAAAAGAACAGAAGAAAAAGACCCAAATCTATCCCAAAGGAGTTATCTATGGGGAGTAAGAGGGATTGCAAGTGAAAGCCACAGAGAATCTCAGAAAATCTGCATTATATTTTCAGTGCAAAAAGAATTTAAGAGCAGCAAAAGAGAAATAGAAACAAAATCTGCACATAAACCTTGCACCTTCGGAGTGAATGGAGATATCAGGAAACTTCCTTTACTAGAACAGTGACAAGGTGTGTGTGTGTGTGTGTGTGTGTGTGTGTGTGTGTGTGTGTGTGTGTGTGTGTGTGTGTGTGTGTGTGTGTGTGTGTATGTGTGTGTGTGTGTAATATATATGAATATAATATATATGTGTGCAATATATGTGAGTAATATTATGATGGGAGATGTTATTCTGTATATATGTTTCTCATACTTGTTAATTAATAAAACACCGTTGGGCCAATGAGATAGCAAGATAGGCAGGGCTAGGAGACAAGGAGGAAAGAGGAAGGAGGAGGGAGGAGTCGAGATGTAGACCTGAAAGAAAGAAGATGCCAGCTGCGGCTCATGGATAAGATAACCACGTGGAAATACTTAGATAAGTAGAAAGGGGTTAATAATTAAGGCAGAGCTAGCCCATTAACAATGATAGTCATTGGCCAACAGGATTGTAACAAATACAGAGCCTCTAAGTGTTATTTGGGGCTGGTGCGGCTGTGGGCCCAGACTGGCGGCAGGCGGGATGGAGCCGGCGGGAAGGAACAACCTGCTGTAACAATATTATATATAACATGTATTATATATAACATGTATGTGAAACATATATGTGCATGCCATATATGCCACATACATGTTATATATGTATTTAAAATATATGCATGTTGTGTGCATATAATATATTATGTATTGTATATACTTATATATTATATTACATATTTGTTATATATTACTTATAACATCCCTAAAGGAAAAAGGTTCTCACTGAACTACACAATCTGAGAACCCGGAGCAAAATCACAGAACTATACTCTAGAACTTAATCTATAGAATATCTGTAGGCAGTAGAGGGAATTTTTGAGTCAGACCTGTAAAATAATGAGAAGGGTATAAGTATTGTCTGAGTTTGTCTATCTGAGCAGGATATAGACAGGTTCTAAACATGTTCTCTGACACTGAAAATGGATATTCATGGGATATTCATGTGATATTTTGATCAAGAATCTAGCTTCATTCTGCCAGTGTAAAGTCAGACATTTCTCTCTCACCTACCAGTCCCCAAATAACCACTCAGAGGCTTAATATTACTTATAAATGCTCGGCCAATAGCTCACGCTTTTTACTAGCTAACTCTTACACTTAAATTAACCCATATTTCTTATCTATGCTTCCCCACATGACTCATAGCTTGTCACCTCATTTTCTACATGTCCTGCTTCCTTAGCAGCTGGCTGGCATCTCCCTTCCTCCTCCCAGAGTCCTCCATGTCTGGTTGTTCCACCTATACTTCCTGCCTGGCTACCAGCCTGTCCGCTTATTATTAACCAATGAGAGTATACATATTCACAGTGTACAGAAGTATTATTCCATAGTGGTGAAGTTCATTTAAAGGTAACAGACTAATTCGTTTGACAGAGAAAATTTAAAGACAAGGTAGCATTCAGGTTAGTGCTGAGAAAGCAGCTGCAATTGTTAAAGATAGCATCTCTTTCTCTTTCTCTAAAGAAAAAAACTGTGATGTGCTGGGACAAGAAAACCATCATGAAAGAAAAGCCCAAACCCTTGGAAGCCAGCTCTAGTAAAGATCCAAAGTCATTTAAATCAAAAGAAATAAATAAATAAGCCCAAGCTTGGAGAATTCTCTGCTTCTCAAAAGCAACTGTGTGTGTGTGTGTGTGTGTGTGTGTGTGTGTGTGTGTGTGTGTGTGTGTGTGTGTGTGTGTGTGTGTGTGTGTGTGTGTGTGTGTGTGTGTGTGTGTGTGTGTTTCCTCAGGGTCAATACACAGAAGTAATGAAGCTGTGATCCAGAGAGACAGGATCCATTCCAAGCTGGCAGCAGAGCTTGGCAATGTCATGCAGGCTGTCTAGTTTTGAAAGTATTAAATATGAAAATCAAAGGGGGTCACTAATAGAAGATGAGACCAGACAAAGTGAGATAGAGTCAGATTCCCTGTAAGGAGACCCAAAGATACAGTTGTATGTGAAAGTGAGACCCATGGTGCATTGGAGACCTCAGGAGATTGGAATTACTAGGGTCATGGCACATCCACCAAGAAGAGCTACCAATGTGGACTAAAGCCAGTCCAGTCCAGAGACTAGAAAAAGGGAACTGCATGACTGTGAATAAAGCATCATCATATATGAAACCCATCACTATGTACAATGAAGAGTTCTAATAAAAGACCTCTTTTTAAAAAGATGAACATGGTTCTCTTCCACTCTCATCTGAGATTCTACACAAATAGATTAAAATATAATGATCTGTGGTGATGGGCAAATGTGGTGGGTCAGAAAGCCACATTAGAAGCAACCAACCAGGCAGATAAGCAAATGCAGTCATCACTGGAAACCTTCTGTAATAAAGCCTTCAGACAAGGCTAGGAGAAGTGGGTACCAGGCAGGCCATGAGACAGGGCTCAAACAGAAGGTTGGACATTTCAGCAACTACTGGTTTCTCAGCCTCAGTGGTGGGAAACAGACATTGTTTGGCTACCAGAACCACATCCTGTAATCCATCCTAATAAATGTCCATTTAAAAGTGTGTGTGTGTGTGTGTGTTGTTGTTGTTGTTGTTGTTGTTGTTTATATTTCTTTAGAAATTACCAACCAATACAATGTCATTTTTATAAATTTCATTCATACCTTCCCTTACCCTTTGTCCTCCAACCCTCCTTTGGATGTCATATATGAGAAAAAGTAGTTGCATTGGTTTGATAATTGAGTAACAAGACAAGATTCTCATCACCTTGGCTCCTATATAGATAACTCATGAGAAGAGGCCACTCTAGAAACAGAAAATTTTGGCCACTCAATAGCATTGGAAATAGGCAACAATGCAACAGAAGAAATGGGGGAAATACAGTTGAAATCAGACGCTATGGCATTTTCAACAGACTATCACTTTTCTTCCAATTTGGTTCACACTCAAGCACCAATTTCAAAACCTTGTACAATGAGGATTTGGGTCCCAGAGACTTAAATCTACTGAATGTGGCCAAGTTCCCCCCTCTAATTTTATATTTCCTCTCCCCTGTGTGGGTCTCTGTAGATCATGATCCCAAGCAGAGAACACAGGATAGCGTGCAAACTTTGTATCATGTGTTGACCTCACACCATCTGTCCCAATTACTATGCAAGCATAGCCTGTAAATGTCCTTTTAGTTTTTAAATTTAGTTTTTAAACACTTTTCTGCCTCCATCTTGATAGTATCCTTATGGGTTTATGATATTACATTCATATATTTATTGCAAATAGTAATCATTTTTCATTTTCTTGATTAAATTCCACTCTTCATCTGCTCACAATTTTTTTCTCATGCCACACATCATCAACAAAAATCCTTCATGAAGACTTCAGCCATCCCACTTATGGTAGACATCTCCAAGGCATTTCAGATAAAATGGCGAACAGGACATGGCTCTTAACCTCAGTCACAGCAGAGTGAAAAAGACTAAAATACAAGGGACCACGTTCAAATACTGTACAATAAATACACTGAAAGTATATAGCTCCAAAGCTCCAAATCTCCTCCTGAAGAGAGTTCATTGGGGGGGGGCTTTTCTTCTAAATGTTAAAGGATACTCAAGTTTTGACATATAAAAAGCATAGCAAAGGCAAGATCATTAGAGAACATCACATATAATTTATTAAATCTTACTTAACATAATTTCAGAGTTTTTAAAAGATCAGCCTAGTGTTTGCATTGCTTTTCGAAGCTGCTCCATAGTCATACTGACAACTTCTTTTAGGACATATCTCTTTGTATCAGAAACCAAGGATTTCTTTAAGAGTACAGTGAAAAAATACTCTTTAATGAGACCAACAGCTCGTCAGCCTCTGTCTCCAGGGAAACCCACAAATATGCATCTAACCAATAATCATTCTCATTAGCTATGGAGAGAAAAACAAGAACCAAAGCAGGGAAGGGTCAAGAGCAGTTTTCTGTCTCTAGCATGAAGAGACAGGTTTTCTTTAAGCTAAAAATGGTCCCTGCTGAAATAGCTGTTCCCAGATTATAGCTAACAAGGCCCATAGCACCACCCATCTGACAGAAAATTGCTAAGTCTTTTCCATAGGTTCCTGGAACCCCATGCTGCCTGTCAACTCTGCCACAGAGTAGAACAGCTGGGTGGCTACAGACACTGCCTGAGAGCACCCTCTCCAGAGGCCCTGTATTATTGCGGCTTGCCCTTCGGCTGGCATAGAATTAACTTGTTCTGACTGTGTGACAGTTCTGACGACTACACAGTTTTCAGCAAGGAGCCAGGTCACATGCTGCTACATGCTTGGGCTGTCACTAACTGTGCCACTAGAACCAGACAAAACCTTGTCAGGGGAGATCAACTCCTCTGGAGACAGAGGCGAGTGACTCAACTCATGGCCTGCTTGTGAGGATTTTGTTCGGTTCAAGGACAGAACCAGATGACAAGGGAACTTTATGCTTCAGGGAGACACGATAGATGCCAGCAATGAAAGAAGGCAAAGAGACAGAAAAGAGAAAACATCCACACACATTTTGGATTGCTGAAGGCAACAGTCCAATGGGAGGTGGCAAAGAAGATAAAGGCCTCATTTTTGAGAATCTATGATATAAACTTTCAAACCATACCTATTTCATATTCATAAAACCTCTACCAGGAAATGCAGTCAGCCTTGGTTTTAGGAGCACAGAATCTGCTCTGTGTTTGACACTATACCATAAATGCCACAAAAAAAAATGTAATGCCTGTTAGCGACCTTACAATTTAGTCTAAGATAAGACTCACACTCTCAGAAACATAGAATGGGCTAACAGCCATCTTTTTGCAGGCCTGTGTTGCCAGTGGGCTCCAACATTGCCTAGAATATTAAAAAGGACAAGGACTCACGGGGATGTGGCACTACCAGGAGAAACAGCATGAGCTTCTTATAGCTCCTTAACAATGTGGCCTTGTATAATCCTAAAGGTGCAACAGCGGCCCTTCTATGTGAGCAGGAACCAATTGCTGTCCAACTGCACTTAGAACTCATTCAATTCATGTCTGATAGTGTAAACCAAGCCAACTCCCCATGGCTGATGAGGCCATGGAACCTAGAGGGGAAACTATCACTGCCACTTTCCCAAACTAGTGCAATCTCTAACTGCATTCTAAACATGTATCTTTATACCCGCAGATAAGTGGATCTCCCATCCCTTATCAAAAAAACTCTCTTTTGCAGCAGATAGAGGTCATTACAGAATGCTACAGATGACCAAAATGCAGGGAGCAACTGACTGTGTGTTGCCCAGCCCTAATTGGTACATCTACAGCATAACCCTTTCACCTAAGGCTCGGGGAACATTGCATAAGCAAGGTGGAAAGCCTGTAACAGCCAGAAAACCAATACATCTGCTGTAAGATTGTACCTTCTATATATAACAAAGAAACTACACCCATGAAATTTCGACATTGTGGTTGCTTAAACAAGACCTGAACAATGATACCGCTAGATGAAGAGCTACAGACAATAACGACTGAGAATGAGGTAGCCAGTTTTTCCCAGAGATGAATAAACCCCATGATTGGTTAGAGTGGAGGAGAGTGTTTCTGGACCTGAGCACCAAACCCTAGGCCTAGTGCTTGCTAGGCTAATGCTCTACCACTGAGCTCAATCTCCAACCCCAGATTTATAGATTTATTCATTATAATATAGGTAATAATAATTAAAAAGAAGATTCCATGAATTTGAAGGGAGCTAGAGGGCTGAGGGAGGAGCAAGAAGAAGGGGGAAATGATATAAACATGGCACACATATATTAAAGTAAAAACTAAGTTTAAAATAAGAAAAGAAGCAGCCTTGAGGTTCAGGGACAATCTTGGAAAAGGAAGAGATTGTGAAGGCCACAGTTTGGGGAATAGTGAGACAAAAGTATATTCCCAATATGACGAGACAGCTATGCTCATGAACAGCCAGCAGCTGTGGCTGCCTGAACAAAATTAAGCCAGTCAACATTCCAGCAAGAAGAGCTCACTCTAGAGTGCCACCCTCCTACAGAGAAGCAATTGGTAGCAAGTAACAGCTTCTGAGAAAGAAGATTCAGTTTTCTATAAGACCATGGCCCCTTGTAGGTTGATCTTGCTCCAGTGCATGCCCTGATACCCTGAATGTATGGACAGCACAGATTAAGCTAAGTAGGCTCAAAAAAAACATGAAGTTTGTGGGGTTGAAACCAAGAGGAGTTAGGAGGAGGCATCAGGGATGAATATAATCAAAAGACACTGTGTGTGTGTGTGTGTGTGTGTGTGTGTGTGTGTGTGTGTGTGTGTACATATATACATACAATTGAAAAAATATAAAAACACTGTTTTTACGGATGAAATTTACAAAGAAATGGCCTTAGTCATCCATCTTTGGGCTCCTGCAGGAAGTCAGGATACAAGCTGTTGTTTTCTTTTCAGCCATGCCTGCTGATAGGCTAACTGGAATGCTTTTCAAAGGGCCCCAGTAGGAGGCTGCCTCACCTTACCTTCCTTCTGAAAGCACTCACAAGCACAGATCCTAACAACTTAGTTTAACTTTATGTTTTCATTTCTGTTCCCTCCTATCATGGCTTAATAAGGATCAGGATAAACAAATAGGTGGAATAGATGTTTATTCAGGGAGAAATAACTTACAACCTAGACAGATGAACACCAGCAGGTTCCTGGTCCCAAGGATGCCTCCTGATGCGCTCCTGTCCACTTCCAGCCAGCAAGAGAGCGCTCCCAGTCTCCTCCTCAGACGTAGCTCCCCAGGTCACTTCCGCCCCTGTCTCCACCCCCAATGGGCGCGGTCAGTGCTAAAGATTCAGACACAGTGCATCTCTCACTACACCCTCCATTCTCCATCCAACCAAAAGCTTAGCAAGGCAAGAGATGGGAACATGAGTAGCCATCCCAGGGCCAGGCTTCAACACAGCAGGGATTAAGCTACATCACGTTGGCTATGTAAATTTGGTCAATTTACCTACTCATTCTGAGTTTCCTTTTTAATAAAAACATCAAGAATTAATGTAAAAAGGAGAGAAATTATGTGCAAGTGTCTCATGTGATGTATGGTACTGGGTAGATGACTGACAAATGCTCACTTCTGTTTGCTCTAACACAGTGGTTCTCAACCTTCCTAATGCTGTGACCCTTTAATACAGTTCTTCATGTTGTAGTGATCCCCCGACCATAAAATTGTGGTGATATATTGGTTTTGATCTAATAAAGCCACTGAAGATCAAAGAAACAAAGCAGCCAAGCTATCAAAGAGCTCTTACCTCTACCAGGGATGGGGGATGGGGGACCCTGTCTTCACCATGATTAGAGATTAATTTCCTACAACTGAATGCCCTGATCCCATCTTATATGCCTCTCTAGTGCTGGGATTAAAGGCATGAGCTCTGATTCTCTTTTAGACTGATTCACTCTCATATGGTCCTGAGTGGCCTTGAACTCAGAGAGATCTATTTGTCTATGTCTCCTGAGTCCTGGGATTAAAGGTGTGTGCCACCACTACCGGCCTCTATGGCTGTGGCTAGCTATGCACTCTGATCTTCGGTGGCTTTATTAGATCATAAACAATATATCACCACATAAAATTATTTTGTTGCTACTTTATAACTGTAATTTTGCCACTGTTATGTATCTTAATGTAAGTATTTTGGAGATAGAGGTTTGCCAAAGGGTCTTGATCCACAGACTGAGAACTACTGCTCTAACAGAACACAAAACACATAATGAGGTATATGCTTGAATGTACAATCTCTAAGTCATTAATTAATACAATGGGTCTTCATTTGCAGAGTCCATATATTCCCACTTGCCACAACTTATGTGTGACCCCCAAAAAATCAGTATTTGTGGAAACAAATCCCCTAGTTATTTGCAGATATACAAAGTGAAAAAACACTGAGTAGCAATAAGTACATTTGGGTGCTGAACAACCCTTTCACATGTTAGCTTATATATAGTATGACTCTCTTCCAAATTTATTTAGGGTTTTGGTTTTTGGTTTTTATTTCTTGGTTGGTTTTGGGTTTTGGTTTTGGGGGCATTTTTTTGTACTTCTATCCTTTGTGCTACTGGTTTTGCCATTTAAAATGGATGTTGAAGTGCTATTTTTCCTACATAAATGTTGTTTTATGTCTAAGCTAGAATGTATAAGGCATTAAGTATGTCAGACTGAGGAGTCCAAATGCTTGATGCCCAAGAGGAAGACCTAGAACATTGTCTGTCTATCTGTCCCTGCTTAAGTTGCCCTAAGAAGTCATTTTAACAATCTAATCCCCTTTATTTTAAAAATTTATTGCAAATGACCCTTCATAATCCTGTTGTGAAATAGCTGTCAACATTTTAAATCATTCTCTCTAGTTTTGCCCACAAATAAAATTTTTCCAGTTTACATCAATGATATAATACAATTTAATAGCAGGCCTCAACCAAAACCCCTTCCAAGGTTTTACATAGAACTACCTATTATAACTGTAGAATCCTCTATATGTTTTTTTTTTTTATTGTATGTTGCCATTTTGGCAAAGGATAGCCATGGTTTTAATATTTAGTTTCTCATTGTTTTACTATTAATATAAGACAATTTTATTCAGCTTTTTTTAAAAAGAGGAAAAAGCTGGGAGTCAGGGAGAAAGAAAAGGGAGAGAGGAGGGGCAGGGTGAGGGAGAAAACAGTAAGAGAGCAGGGAGGAAGGACGTATAATTACAAGGATAAATTGAGGCTCTTACTTCTGTTCTGACATTTGCTTCATGTAAATGATGGAAATACCATGCCAATTCATTTAAATACATGTCAAGTCTCTTCATGAATTATAATAAATGTCAGCATCATTCTAATATTTAAAAACAAAAGCTATCTATAAGTCAGACATGACCCTTTCCCTATTGCATGCTTCCTCGTGTAAAATAGCCATTGTCTGGCCTTTAAGGCCTTGCATACTCCAGCACACACAGCCAAACCAATTTTTCTCCTGGCAAAAAAACTCATCACTAGCCAGCCCTACTACTAGGAAACAAACACAAAAAGGTTGCATGTCTGATGATGGAGTAGTTATAGCAGTATAAACTTCCCATAGCTAAGAATTAAATCAAATTAAAAAACTAAAATTTTTAAGATAAAAGCTATATGGAGGCATGAGCAAAATACTGAGTGAAAAAGAGAGAGAGAGAGGGAGAGACAGAGAGAGACAGAGAGAGAGAGAGAGAGAGACAGAGAGAGAGAGAGAGAGAGAGAGAGAGAGAGAGAGAGAGAGAGAGAGAGAGAGAGACAACTAAAGCAGGGAAGCTCGTGTTTGTAGCTTTTTGTCTTAGGAAAAGTCCCCAGTCTAAGAAATTCTCTAAAGCTAGGACTCCTGGAGCTCTGAGACAGGCAAGCCCAGGGAACAGCTTAGGGACAAGGGACTCCTCTACGTATAGTCTAAATACACCCTTTATGTGGCTTCTCTGTTAGTTCCATTTCCTGAATGCACTTCATGCACACACATACACCTGTTTCTGGATGGGTGGGGTGGGGGTCACCTAGCAACCTCAGCCCTCCTGACTGCATCAGGCCACTGTACACTCAGTTCTGAGGATGGAATGGTTTTCTCCTCCCCGTGAAAACAATCACACCTGGACTGATTTTATTCAATCATATTTTCATTGCATCCAAGCACAAGACCAGAAAGGCCAGTCTGGCCTGAATTAGTTTTGGGTGCATTTACAGCAAGGGTAACTCTAAAGGAAGACTCAAAGTAAATTTTTGTGGAAAATCCCCTATACGTTACCTCATGCCAATGCATAATTGGGCATGCTTGATTAAAATCGGATTCACAGTGGGAATCAGCATATGCTTTAGAAAATTACATCATCCAATCACTTAAAATAGAGATCTCCCAAACTGTGCCCCCTTACCTTTTCATAACCACCCCCCCTTCTTTAAGTCCCATAAAAGACATATTGACTTCGAGACTTTCCTATAGTGTATTCAGACCTACCCCATCACTCTGGGTTTGTTTCCTGCCTACTATGCAGTTTGTGCCAGCTTTTATTTCATTTACTAAGAGGCCAAAAACCTAGAAACATCAGTTCGGGTGCTGACGGCTGGAGTCAGAACTGCCACTTTTTGTTCTTGTTGTTTTGAGAATGTCTAACAGTTCAAGCTGACCTGGGATGCACGATCCTCCCGCCCTGCTACCGCCTGAGCCACACTCTCTTCTGTGCAACCGCACTCTTAACAGCTTGAGAGCCTGGGAATGGAACTTAAGGTCCTCAGGGTGGTGGGACAAAAGAAAGGAGACGGGAGAGGGACTGTGGCTCAGTGCACAGCCTGTGCTCCATCTGGGCAATACCCTGGGTTCCAGCCTTACCACTGAGGGGAAGAAAAGACTGAAAATCTAAAGGAGAAGCTGTAGGAAGAAGTCCCCAGTCAACATGAAAACTTCACTCACATCTTTAATTGGCTTATGTATTGTGTTTGCAAAAGAAGACTCCAAAGAATCCCATAGAAGAATTCAAACAAAAACCAAACAAACCAACAGTAGCAACAACAAAGCTGAGTAGAAATGTCTAGAATACTCCAACTGAAGGAGACAATTTCCATGTTTAAGGGCTTTGACATATTAGGCTTTCATTGACACTCTAGAAGTGGACATTTCAGAAGTAAAGTGTGTCTCTGAATTAAAGACACTCTAGGAATGCTGCAGGCAAACCCAGTATACACACCTTAATAAAAACCAGGCCACCCAGAGCTCAACCAGGTCAGTCAATAACTGAACTGCCTTGAAAAACAAACCTAATGCTCTTCATCTGAAGATAAAGAGATTCTCGATGTCTCATCCCAAATGTCTAGTGTATGACAAAGAAGTAGTAAATATTCAAAGACACAGAAAAATGTCACTTTAGATACAGAAAAAAACAAATTATCCTGAGATGACCTCCGGATTGGAATTAGAAAACACAATTCTGAAAGAGCTGTTTTAAATGCTTTCAAGGGAACACTTGTCAGAATGACTACACAGATAAGGGATACCAGCAGAGAAAGAGAAAATTGGGGTGGAAGAACAGAAGGGAACTTAGAAGTGTGAGGTCAGGGAGGAGAAAAGATCAGTGGGTGTGAGCAACTCTCACAACAGTGCAAGCTTTACTCCAGGAAAGCCCTGTGGAAGGGAGATCTCTAGCTCAAGAAACCAGAAATCTCAATGTCCACTTACAGGCTGGGATACTAACAGGGAAAGTATGAGGGGAAGGGGAATTGGAAAGTTTCCCTCCTGGCCTCGGTTGGCATTGCTAGGAGTAACTAGACAGTGCTGAGTTAAAGAATACCCAGTGGATAGATGCAGAAGGGCAGGGTCTAGAGACATAAGTCACTTTAGTGCCGGAAACCAAGTAACATAGATCCGGAGAAGTGTCTTTTTCAACCAAAATGAAGGGGCTAAAAAACAGTATTAATCAAATCATGGTTCAGTATGAAGAGCCAAAAGACAAAAAATAATAATAGATAATACAAAAATAATAATAAATGTTCCTCAGTGTCTTGAAAGACAGTAGCAACTGCCTGAGCAAGCATTTAGAGTACTGAAAGGAAAAAGGGGGGGGGGAAATGAAGAAATAATTACTTTTAAAATTCCCAAATACAATAAAAATAGTAATGAAACTTACTTTCTTCTTCAAGAATTTGTTGAATCCCAAGAAAAGTAAATGAACAAAAAAAAATTGTATCTAGAAATTTTATAAACTGTTTTAAACCAAGGGTTAAATAAAATCTCAAGGCATAGTGAAACATGCCTGAAATGCCAGCACCTGGAAGAGGGAAGAAGGAACATCCAACATCTTTACCTACCACAGTGTTCTAGGATGGCTGTAGGAGATCTAGGAGGATGGGGGAAGAGGGAGGACTTAACAGTACTTAAAGTCATAACAGTGTAAATGACCCTACAGGACCTGAGCTGTATGACATTAAGTCCATCATGCCTCTGTACAGTGGGGTACTGAGCCGCTCAACCTTTTTCTGATGTGTTTCTTTATCTAAGAGTGTCCTTCCCTTGGTAGTTATTTATCTATGTCTCTGTCCAGTTCCTTGATCTGGGACATAAGAACTCAGAAACCCTCTGCCCTTCTGGAGATGCCTACTAAACCACATATTCACCAACATCAGACAGATATTCACCACACCTATCCTCATGACAGGAAAAAAAAAATAAAGCCAACAGCTCTCCGTAGAAGTGAGAACTGAGGTCAGGGAAGAGCCTGCTTCCAGAATACCTGGGGAGAGGAGTGTGGGAGAACTACAGCAGAGACTCAGCACAGGCCCTTAACTCAGGCAGCACTCTGTGGTCAACACTGGACACTCAAGGCTAACACACTTGAGAATTAACTCACACGGAGTCTTACCCCAAGGCTACCAAGGTCGCACTGTGGAGCTCTGAAAGAAATCCCCTGGGCCTCTGCCAGGGGAAGAGAAACCCATTCTGAAATGACACCGAGAGTTCCAGTTTTCTACAGCAAGGCTTGCCCTAGGGAGAATCCACTTTCTCAGAAGCTAACCAGCTGAGGCATTATCAAGTCTTAACTACTCTGTGGAAAGGGAAATAACTCTGTTAGTCTTCAATGTGCAAGACATAGAATATCTAAGCCTGGCTCGCCTACTGTTGACTGGTAGTCCAGGTCTGGTTGAATGTTTCCAGGTTAGTGGTTTTGTATTCAAAGAAGTAGAATAAGTCTCACATAGATGTACAAAAACACCAAGGAAACTTTACTTAGAGCAGAGTAATGGAAGGGGTCAGAAATCACTGGAAGAGCAGCAGACCATGAGAGTGAAGACACTCAAGGGCCAGGATTATTGTTTGGGGCTTCTTCTCATGGCATACAGGAGAAGGCATTCAATACCGGGGGTATAGTGACGGTGAGTCCCCGTTTTGATTGATAGGTTAGGACAATACAATCAATGTATTGCATTTGTCTGCTTCCACAAAAACGCCTATTATTTTAGTCATATACACACTCAAGTATATATATGAATAACATGAAAATGGGGGATTTTTGAGAACACAATTTTACCCTATTGCACATACACCCAAAAGCAGTTCAGACTAGATTAGCCTGTCCATTCTTGGAAGTTTCATACCTTATTAAAAGCTTTATATAGGGGGATAGAAAATGGCTCAGTAGTTAAGAGCACATGCTACTCTTACAGACCCAAGTTTGTTTCCCGCACCCATGTTGAGTGATTCATAACCACCTGTAATTCCAACTCCAGAAAATCCGACACTCTATTCTGACCTCCACAAGCACCTGCACTCATGTATACACACACGCACGCGTGCGCACACACACACAAACACACACACACACACTTTAATGTAAAAATAAAAGTTTTTTTAAGTCTATGTAGACATAATTTAAAAAAAAAACAAGATATGCAAATAAGCCTACTTGGATAATTTTTAGGCCCAGACGTTACAGCAGCAAACACTAAAGATATCAGCTCAACTGGAAAAACAAAAATCCTACTGAAAGCCAATCTTGCTCAGTTCTCACTACCCAGTACACAAGGTCCAGTTTTCAACAAAAAATTACAAAACTTATTAAAAGGCAAAACCAGTCTGGAAAGGCCAAGGAAACATCAGAACCAGCCACAGAGCTGGCAGACCTGGTAACTGAACGGGGTTTAAAATAACTATGAGTATTATTCTAGAGCTCTAAAGGGCGAAGTACACCTGGAGAACATGTGGGTAACTCAGACAGAGGCACAGCCTCCCTAGAAGAGTCAGAAGGAAATGCTAGCAACCAAAGTGAGTTCATGAAATGGTTAAACACCAGATCTCTAAAAACTTACACTCATGTAATATAGAACCTGACACCAGTTAACTACATAGAAAATACAAAGAGTGTGACAGAATTATTTTATTGTTGTCAGCTTTCAGGCCCTCACATTCTTAGCACTCTTTCCAGCCATTTATTAGCTAGCTGTTAAGAAGGCCCAGACTCCTCTTGGAGCTGGGGAGAGAGTTTAGTAACTACATTACATGTTCCATAAACATGAAGAACCAATCTAGACACCAAAATTCATAAAAAGCCTTGTAACCCCAGTGCTGGGAGACAAAGTCAGGCACTTGCTGGTCAGTTGGTGTAGATTAATCAGCAAGTTCCACACCTGTGGGAGATCATTTCAAACATCAAGGTAGACAGGATACTGAGGAAGAGCATTCGAGGTTGACCTTGGGTCATAAAAACACAATTGGCACTAGAGGAAACTTAGACCAAATTTCACCCAGTTTAATGAACATCATTCATTCCAGATGCAAGTCATATAAATAAATAAATAAATAAATAAATAAATAAATAAATAAATAACTTTAATCACTCAGCCCCTCCCCGCCAGTGGGGGAGGGGGTTGTGCGCGCACATTCACTCATATTTTGCTTATTCTCAAGCCATTTTTCTGCCAGGTTGGGCTCAGCCATTGCTTTCCTCTGAAAGCCTTATTATGTAAAGAATGAACCCTTTCATACCTTCTTGGTACATGTGTGACAATGTAAATTTCAACATCCAAACTTAACAATGTGGGGTTAAGTCCATCATATGCATATTGGATAGCCATAAAAATCTTTTTTGTCTACAAAAGATATACTGTAAAGATAATACTCAACAAGAGATATTACAAGAGAAAGAGTGGTATTTTACTATAAGGAGAAAATCCTAAATGTACACACACATAATAGCAGAAAAATAAGAGAAATAATAATTTTAGGAGCCAGCATAGAATAGCTCTAGACCCTCTGAATGTGGGTGTTAGTTAGGAGGAGTGGGCAATGTATGGGGTCTCTGGTAGTGGATCAGTATTTCTTGGGAACCCATTCCACATAGAGGGTTATACTCTCTCAGCCTAGACACATGGGGAGGACCTAGGCCCTGCTCCAAATTATATGACAGCTTTGAATATCCCCTATGGAAGGCCTTGCCCTCCCTGGGGAGCAGAAAGGGATAGGATGAGTATTGGGGGGCACAGGGGAGGAGAGTAGGGAAAGGGAACTGGGATTGACATGAAAACAAGCTTTTTTCAAATTTAAATTACAAAAATTATCATTTAAAAAAAGAATTCAGTGGTACCCTTCCTGTTAGGCTTCAGGAAAAATGTTGTGTAATGTCATTTATGTTTATTGCCATTTATAAGAAGAACATCTCACCATGGGAACCAATCAAAAGACTGGCAGCCACAGAAGTCATAAAGAAAATTGGAAGCAGGTAAGAGAAGACATGATCAGTAGTGACATTTTTCTTTATAATGGTACTATGAAACAAGTACTTAGGTTTGTTTTTTTATCATAACTAAAGAAAACTCCAAGTTTAACTATTTAGTCTTTGACTCTGTCAAAGTTGCATTGACAGGGACATCTGGCTGCCTAGACAGTCACCCAAAATTCCTCTGTAACATTGGGGTATCCATCTTCAGTCTATAGGCCTATAATACACCACAGGCATCTCTAAGAAGCAGGGGATTTTGAAGTACTCTCCTACCTTGACTTGGCAAAGTTCAACAGTTGATTTCTTTTGTGTTCTGATTGTCCAATTAGGACAGCATACTGTCAGCAGCTGAGGCAAGGCAGATTTGAATCCAAATGGCTAGCTTTTGCCACTAAAAAAGTAAACTCCACATGTAAGCTCCTCGGTGCCCATCATTTTCTCTGCAGTAAGTTGATGCTGTCAGAGCAAATGTGTCTCACTATCATGAAAAGCCTCAGGTTATTAAACATCTTAAATGACATATTCTGTAGGTCTTTGAAATGTTTGAAGACCATCTATCTATCTAAATACATCTGTTTGATCTTGAAAATATACCTAATATAACTACAAGTTTGATTGTATAGATGACTAACTACAAACCTGTATTTCTTAATTATATATTACATTGGTTTGTTTTTTGCTTTGATTTGTTTTGGTTGGTTGGTTGATTGATTGGTTGGTTGGTTTTTCAAGATAAGGTTTCTCTGTGTTGCTTTAGAGCTTGTCCTGGAACTAGCTCTGTAGCCCAGGCTGGCCTCAAACTCACAAAGATCCTTCTGCCTCTACTTTAATCCCAAGTGCTGGGATTAAAGGCATCTGCCACCACCACCTGGCTATACATTACACTTTTTAGTGAGCTACATAAACACAATACCCTAAAAAGGAGAAACATACATATAGTATAACAAAAATAACTTTAAATCGGTATCAATAAACCAAAATTCATACCAGTGTAAAATATTTTGAGATTAATAGTTGCTTTTTGATTAAACTAGATTCAATAATCTATTCTTTTTTCCTATCATTTCTATATTCCCCTTTTTCTTCAGAAAGAGATCCTTGAATCTAACTCCTTTGTTAGCTTTTTTCATGACCATAACCAATAACAATTTATAACCAACCCCCCCCCAATAATGACAAAAGTCCTTAACCCATCTCTTGGTAATGTGGGCGCTGTTTTCTCTAAACTACTTTCTGTTGCCTGTGGGCACTGATATCTTTGGGGGACCCTGAGAAAATTAGGATAATAGTCAAATCCTGTCTGAAATACTCTGTAAGACTAGACTATCACAGTCAGCAGCCTTAAAACTATTTTGGTTGTAGAACTCTAAAGAAACTGCAACAGAGGCACCCTGAGATGCTTGATCACCCTGGCAATTAGTTTTTACTAGTGCCTGGTCCATTTGGTCTGAAAATACATGAACTTTCAAAGGTGACGATGCATATCTGCATTAATAAAAGTATATAGATTGTGCATTGTGCACAAGTCAGCCAAAAATGAATTGTTGTTTTATGCTTGAGCAAGTAAAATATACATCATGTGTCTTGTAGTTTTTCTAGGTTTGTTTCTCTATATCTTTAGCCAGGATTTTCAGGGGGTCTTCTCCAATCAAACCTGATCTTCTTTAACTTTGAAGAAATCCAAACCCTTTTGTTTTCTGTGAAAATAAAAGCATAACCTCTCCCCCAATATAATTCATTTTTGCTTACATTTTGAAGTTAAGACATTTTTAAAATATATGTTGATTTAATTTAGCAGTTTTCATAATTCAATGTCTCTCAGCAGCTATTGTTCATTCATCAGAAATCAAAAAATTTGAAGTCAATACAACAACATACATGACCCAAACTCCCTGTGTCATCTATACATGGCTTATTCTTTTTTGTTGCTTTTGTTGTTTTACTTCTTTAAAGACTCTATTTTTTTAACTATTTTTATGAACTGTTTATACCCTTTTCCTTTTTTTCCTTTAGTTTATATACATTTTTAAACACATTGTACCCTGTTTAGAGGTTTTTTTTTCCCTCTAGATCTGTATTTACTGAACATCTGCAGTGTTTTCTGATTGCATGAGATGAATCTTAAGCTGCTATGTCAGCTGCAGATGTGGCTCATATTAACACATGGTACTAGCAACTGGTTCTGGCTGCTGGTCCTGGCCTACTGACAGTCTCTATAGGCCAAGCCTATACAAGATATCTTGTCACCAGGAAGCTGCGTTTGACTTCATAATCTGAACTTTTTTTTAACTTTCTCAGACTTTATGTGGATATACGTGGCTAGACATTGGGTTCCATTTGTGGGCAGAATTTTCTGGTTCTGCCAGTCAATTCCTAAATGGCCACACAGAGACTTATTATTAATTATAAATGTTCAGCTGATAGCTTAGGCTTGCTAATAACTAGCTATTACAACTTAAATTAACCCATTTCTATTCATTTACTTGCTGCCACATGGCTCATGATGTGTTACCCATCTTGTACACGTCCTGCTTCCTTTTGTCTTGCTGATGAGTTTGCCCTTCTTCATCCCAGAGAGCTCTCTCACCATCCTTAAGTCCTGCCTAACCTTTTCCTGCCTAGCTATTGGCCATTTAGCTCTTTATTAAATCAATGAGAGCAACATAGTTTCATATTGTACAAAAAGATTGTTTTACAACAACTGAGATCGACAATAAATCAATGGGATCTCATGAAACTGAAAGAGCATCTATAAGGCAAAGTACACTGTTAAAAGGACAAAATAGGAGCCTACATAATGGGAAAAGAACTGCACCAACCCATGTCTGACAGAAGGCAGTATATAAAGAGTATATAAAGAACTTAAGAAACTAGATATCAACAAACCAAATAATCAATTTTTAAAAGTGGAGTACAGATCTAAACAAAGAATTCTCAACAGAAGAATCTCAAATGGCAGAGAAACAGCTAAGGAAATGTTCAACATCATTAGCCAGCAGAAAAATGCAAATCAAAATGATGCTGAAATTCCATCTTATACCTGTCAGAATGGCTAAGATCAAAGACACAAATGACAGCTTAGGCTGGAAAGGATGTGGAAGAAGGAGAAAATTCATCCATTGAAGGTGGGAGTGCAAACTTGTACAGCCACTTTGGAAATCAATATGACAGTTTTTCAGAAAATTTGGAATCAATTTACCTCAAGATCCAGCTATACCACTCTTGGGCATATACCCAAAAGATGCTCCATGATGGGAGATATCATTCTGTAAATATGATTACCTTATTGGCTAATGAATAAAGCACTGTTGGCAAATAGGAAGACAAAATAAGAAGGACTAGGAGACAAGGAGGATTCTGGGAGATGTAGGAGAGATTCAAGATGTAGGGACTTCAGAGGAAGAAATCCAGACCCTCTCTGGATAAGATAAGACCACATGGAAATACTTAGATTAATAGAAATGGGTTAATATTTAAGATAGAGCTAGCCAATAAGAAATGCTAGTAACAGGCCAACAGCTTTATATCTAATGCAGCATCTCTGTGTGTTATTTGGTGCTGACATGACTTTGGGACCAGGCTGGTGGAAAAAGTGCTCATACAGCTCTACCTTACTACCATGACACTTGCCTAACTATGTTCATACAGCTTTACTCATAACAACCAGAACCTGGAAACAACCTAGATGCCCCTCAAGCAAAGAATTGTGGTACATTTATACAATGAAGGATTACTCAGATGAAAAAAAAAAAACAAAACAAAACAAAACAAAAACATAAAAGCATAAAATGACATTATGAAATTTGAAGGTAAATGATTGGAACTATAAAAAAATAGGTAATTGAGACCCAGAAAAATAAACATGGTATGTACTTACTCATAAGTGGGTATTAGCTGTAAAGTAAAGAATAATCACACCAACATCCACAGTCCCAGAAAAGTTAGGTAACATAGAGGGACCAAAGTGGAATGCATGAATTTCCCTGGGAAGAGGAAATAGAAGAGACCTCCTGAGTGGACTAGGAGCAGTTAGGGATGGGAATTTGAGAAATTGGGGTGAAATGGATGGATGGATGAGGAGAGTACTTAAAGAGATGGCTAGAAAAGGGTGGGCATTTCTGAGTCAGGTAGAAACCTGATGCAAGAGAAACTCCCACCAATCTACAAGAATGATCCCAGCTAAGACTCTCCTGGGACCAGATAAGTAACTATACCAATTTTGTCATCAGAAAACTTTCATCCAATAACTAGTAGAAACAGATGCAAAGACCCTCAGCCAAACGTTAGGCCAACTATGAGGAATCCTGCTGAAGAGACAGAGAAAGAATTGTAGGAACCAGAGGGTCATGAACATCATTAAGAAAACCCACGAAATCAACTTACCTGGCTCATAGGAGCTCATAGAGACTGAACCAACAACCAGGGAGCCTACATGGGGCCAGCCTAGGCTCTCTACATATAAGTTGTGTAGCTTGGCCTATTTGTGGGACTCCTAACAATGAGAGCTGGGGCTGTCCCTAATGCTTTGACTGGCTCTTAGGGACCTGTTTCTCATACTGGATTGTCTTGCCAAGCCTTAACACAGGTGAAGTGATTAGTCTTATGGAAATTTGATGTGCCATGCTTTGTTGACACCCATGAGAAGTCTGCCCCTTCATGAATAAAAACAGGGGAAGAGTGGATTGGGGTACAGGGCAGAGGGAAGTAGAGGGGAAGGAGTGGAAGAAGAAGGAAGATGTAGCGTGTATGTTTCCGCCAGCCCGCCAGTCTGGGCCCACAGCCGCGCCAGCCCCAAATAACACTCAGAGACTCTGTACTCAGATACAATCCTGTTGGCCAGTTACCATTATTGTTTATGGGCTAGCTGTGTCTTAATTATTAACCCATTTCTACTTATCTAAGTATTTCCACGTGATTGTTTTATCAGGGAGCCGGGGCAGGCATCCTGCTTCTTCCCTGGGCTACATCTTGACTCCACCCTACTACTTCCTCTTTCCTCCTTCTGGGCGCCTAGCCCTGCCTATCTTGTTTCCTATTGGCCACAGGGCTTTATTAACCAGTATGAGAAACATATACACAGAATAACATCTCCCATCATCTCCTCTTTTCTGTCTAAAGTAAAAGAAGGGGTTTAACCTTAACATAGAAAAATATATCATACAACAGTTATCAAATAAGAATCATAGTAAACAATATTTAGTCCATTAACATTTTGTAAGACTTTAAGAAAATATCATCTATCCTATCTTTGCGAGTCTAAAGTCCTATATGTAACTTATCTTTAATCCTAACTAAGGGACTATAACTATAACTATCTGTCTTCAACTCCTTCAAAGACCACAGAAGGATGGGCAAGGTACTGCTCTTCTGGACTGTTTGACTTTATGTTGTAGAAACTGGACATGCAGGACCCACAAAAAGGTGACTGCTGATGCAAGATGGACATTGCTACAGATTCTTGCTTCATGGAAGAGGCTGCCTGACAGCCAGATAGTCTGCAGTTCACAGAGAAAAATGACTGACACACTGTCAATACAGGTGGACAATTTAAAGTTTCCTGCTTTGTTGAGGAGTCTGGACACACACTATGGCCTATGGGCTGAAGATGGAACATTACAGAAGAACTTCGGGTGACTGACCAGGCAATGAGTTGTGTCTGTCATTTCTAGAGTTTATATATTATCCTTCTATGGTCTTTGATGGAGTTGAAGAATGCCTATTCATCTCTAATACACCTCTGTATATCTAGAAATCCTAACTAACTTAACACCAAGTTTTAATTATCATAGGTAACTCAATTATACATTACATTTTCCAATGAGCTATATAAACATAATACCTAAACAAGAGGAGAAATATACATATCACAAAATTGACCTTAAATTGTATCAATAAAAGAAAATCCATTTCAAAGCAAAGTATTCATATATATACCATAGGAAGAGAAACTACAGTCAGGATATAAAATAAATTAAAATTTTAAACTTAATCCTATTATGTATATGTTCTCAAGCTAGGTTTAGATTAATCAAAGTGTTATAGAATTAATTCTGTCTTCTAGGCACAATATGGCTGCTGCCATTTTGAAATCAGAGCAGTTGTGATTACACACAAGTGACCACCACATGGTCAGGCCCATTACCTTCCCTCATGGAAGAAGAAGCAGACTCATGAGGGAACTCTTCTCCATGTGGATACATTAACTGCTAACCAATAATAGGGAAAAGGGGGAGAAAGTGCATAGACCTTCATAAATATTGCAGTTGCCTATATGTCATCTATGCTTCCATATGTCCAGCAGACTCATTGGTTCAACCAGTGAACTTGGATGAAATTTTTCTTGGATCTGCCATTGCCCTTCAACAGATGAATGAAACCCCAGGAAATGTCAAACAGAAAGCAAGTCATTTAGAAAATAAGAAGCTATTTACACTTGAATATATATCCTCAAACTCATTCTTCTCTCTCTCTCTCTCTCTCTCTCTCTCTCTCTCTCTCTCTCTCTCTCTCAGATATAATTAAAAACTAGCACCCTTTTAAATATTTTAGGATTAGATTAGGCTGGGTGTGGTGGTACACAACATTGATCCCAGCATTCAGGACACAGAGGCATTTCAGATCTCTGTAAGTTTGTTTGAGGTCTTCCAGGTCTACATAGTGAGTTCCCTGACCCCCCCCAAAAAAAAAAGAAAGAGGAAAAGAAAGAAATAAGGACAGGGGAATCATATGTTTTTAATGAACTTTAAAAGCAAGTCCATCCATCATGATGTGATATAGATTGCTTTCATTCCATCTTCCTCCCTCTCTTCTTTTCTCCCTCCTTCTCTCCCTGCCTTCCCTTCTCTCCTACCCACTGAATTCAACTCTACTACCAAGGATTATGGAAGCTTTGGCAAAATCACTCTCTAACACAGATAATACTGCAATAGACAAATATTTCCCTCCAAGCTGAACAATTGATTTCAACAGAGAGACAGAAAGAGAGAGAAAGAAAGAAAAAGAAGGGGGTTACTCTCAAGTTCACTCATCCAAACTATGATAATAATTGACAACTGATGCTCACTAAAAGTTTAATTATCTGCACATAATACACAATGCTGAAGTTGAAGGGTAGGCTTTACTGAATGCTTAGACCAATCTAATCCCCTTCTCTATTTAGACACCAATTTGCAAAAATAATTATACTTTTTGAAAATTCAAAGCTTCAGGTACTATTGTTGACTGAAGCCCTTGAAATGTGCACTGATTACAGGGCCAATGCAATGTACATTAGCAGAGAGCTCAAGTATTATACAATAACCTTAAATCAGAGAGAGTTATAAGAGGCTAATAACGAAGACGAAGTAATGCTGAAAGTACTAGCCTTTTATTCTGAACTCAAGAAATGCATTTGAAAATATATTTTAAGAATAGGTCATAGAGGATGTAAATGCAAAGTAGAAGAAAGGGGGGGAACTCCAGCAGGCTGGGGGAGGAGAGAGTGAGTGGGAGAGAGGCCGCACCTTAAAAGGATATGCATAATTTAGAGACTAGAGATTGAAGAGAGCCCTGGACAAAAGTCGCATCCATTTAGATACAGTGGCAATGGCTTCAACAATGAGAGGCAGAGCCTGCCTGCAGTCTGTAAGAGGCAGCATTTGAATTTGAGAGCACATTTTTATGAAAATCTTCAAAATTGCATCCTATACATGCTCTAAAAGGCCAACGCACCATTTTCTACTGATGTTTAATTTCCAACAGCCCATAGCAGCTTATAAAAAGCTTATGATTTAGTACTTTAAGATAAAGAGAAAAGTATAAAAAATAAACAGATCATACAATTATTAGGAAGAAAATAGAGTTAAAAATATTACATGGGAAAATATTAATGTCTTACAAGCTCAGGGAAAGGCTGAAAGGTGGGCTGTAAGTTGGGCATGGCACTCCTGGCTTCTAAAACAAAGAGGGAGTATGTTTGTGGTATGTTATAGTAGCGGTTTTTAAACCCCAGGTTCTAAGACCTGGTCATACTTTTAAAGTTTATTGGGAGTCTCTAAGAGCTTTTATGATAAGGGTTATATTTACCAATATTTATCTTATTAGCAGTTAAAAGTGAGATGTTGAGTGTTTTTAATTTACCTTAACATAATAATGAACATATTGCATGGTAACACACCCACACAAACACGCAAATAATTTACAGAAATACCTATACCTCCCTCGGAAATTAAAAGGTCACCATTGCTTTCTGCTTTTGTGAAGTTTGTTATAATCTGGATTCCCATGTCATCTTCTACAAATGCATCATGATGTGTCATCCTACAGCCTCCAAAAAAACTCTACCACATACATGTAAGATGATGGGAGTACAAAAGTCACATCACTGTGATCTCCAGAACTTAGAAATGAGGCATTGCCTGTGGATCCCTGGAAGACACCTTAAGAATCACAAAGACTCAAGAACACAGCTCCTGCACCTCAAAAACAGGATGCATCTGCCTATTGAGGAAAGGGGAAAGCACTGTTCCCTAACCCTCAAGAGAGTATTGTGAGGGTCCATCCACAACTCTGTATCCAGGATGGATCAATGTGCACAGATATGATTAGCCACCAAGAAGTGAAGAACACACATTCAATCCTTCCTATAATTTACAGCTCTGAACAAGATGTGAGTTAATGAAATCAACACTTCCTGTAATTGATATCAAATGCATTTTGTAATTATGTTTTGTGGTCTGTGACTTTTATGAGCTTGCTCCATAAAACAATTAACAACTCCATAAAAATAATACTTTTACGCTGTTATTTTCACGGAAATGATCCTGTTAGGTCCATGCTGTTGTGGAGGGGAATGGCATCAGTAAACCTTGTGATTTGTTTTCAATACTCAAAAAAATACATTATTTATCCTAGCCCCAAACAATTCTAATATACTTACAAATTACAAATAAATTACAAATAAATCCTTCACAGACAAAAGTGCCTAGTGGTCAAGAGGATGAATATGGAGCCATGTTCATATGCTTTCTAATCCCAGCTCTACCCTATACCAGTTTTATAATCTTGGTCACTTTATTTGAGTTTCTTGGGTCTCAATGACCTCGTGTGCTGAAGAGAAGAGGAAAAGCAGCCACCTCACTAGGGCCCTAGGAGGATTACAGGGAACACATGTTTAAGATACACACACCAAATATTGTTGGCATTCTTGGCATAGTAAAGTACTAAGAAACATTAGCTACTGTTGACCACAGTTTTATATAGAACCTCTCTCTTCCTCTCCTAGAGTAACTGCTTTGGTTACATAGTCAAGTGCACACAATGAACCCCAAGGGAATGTGGAAGTGAGAGAGGAACTAGGGCCAAGAGAAGGGACAGCCACAGGAGATTCAGAGGTTGAGTTAGGGACCAGAGACAGGGAGCATACGAGGGGGGCTAGAATAGGAATCAAGCAGACCATGAGGAACTTGTGCCTGAGATCTTCTGGTCTTTCCATGGGGCAAATAATGAGAAGCAGGTAACAGATCGCTTCTTTGTGTACCTGTTTCTTTGGAGTCCCTACGATGAGTAAGGAAAGTTTTTGGTCTACTGTTCATGCCTACTGGGTGACTACTAGGTTGTCTACAAACCAAGCTGCTTGATTCCCAACCATCCTGTTGATTACTCTCTAAGCCATGATTAGCAACATTTTTCTCCCATTTTTGATGATTGGTTTACAATTTTGTGTCTGAGCTAATTCTAGCTGAGATCCCCTGAGACAAAGCCAGCTTGGGGAACAAAGGGTTTAATTGACATATTATTGGGTATTTGCTACCTCCCTTCTTTTTCCTCTGTACCATTCTGTGTTGAGCTTGGCTATGCAACTTTCTTTGGCTGGCAGAATATTAACAGATGGGGAACCACAGGGCTTAAATGCACTACATGGAAAGCCTGGCTCTTGCTTTCTATTGATGCACCATTAGAAGAGATACTCTCAGTGGTTGCTACTTCAACTCTGCCTCAGAATGAATACATAGAAGCAATTAGAACCCAACTCATAGCCTGAAGCCAGTGCCAGCAGACTGTTGACTGAGGGGAATGCTTTAGTCTTTGGTGGCCAGATGCAATCAACTCAATCTATGAGCCTGAGAGGCACCAAGTCTGTGATAATTTGTCGTTTCATTATTGTGGCAGTAGGTGACTATTTGGCGAGATGAAGAAGCTAGAAATAAATTTGCCATTTCCTAAAAAGAAATGTATCAATAGGGAAATCTGGGTGAGATACATGAACCTGCTGCAACCATCTTATAACCATGAAAAAGGTACACTAATACCGAGAAGACCCTGTCCCTGGTGGTATTGACAGTATTAAACCCACTGATCATGGAAGGCTGGTTCCCTCCCTCCACTACGTGAAGTCTTTCTGCATAGTACTGCTTACTCCTTGAAGCCAGTTTTCCATTTACTCCAGGAATATTGAAACACACAAAAACTACAAAAGCCAACACGATGGCTCAGTGGGTAAAGGTGCTTGCTGCCACGCCTGATGACCTGAGTTCAATCCCTGATGGAAGCAGAGAACTAACTCCCTCTGACCTCCACACATTCATTCTCTGGATGTGCACTCTCGAGAAGAGGCATACATTCACATATTCTCTCTCGCATTCTCTCTCTCTCTCTCTCTCTCTCTCTCTCTCTCTCTCTCTCTCTCTCTCTCTCTCTCTCTCTTTCACACATACACACACACTCACTCATTCATACACACAAATAAACAAATGAATAAATAACTAATTTTAAAAACAGTACTACTATGCCAAGGCTATATATAAATTGAAAGTGATAAGGAGACAGCCATTTTCTACTTCAGCATGACCCTGGGACTCCATGCGGATGGCTGCTATGTATCCTACTCATGTTGAACAGCTTTCCAGGCATGCTCTTCTCTTGAGACAGTTGTATTTTTAATACGCATAAGATTCTATGATATTTCAATTCTTAAAGAGTAGACTAGCAGTTGTGAAGGCTGGGATTGGAAAGGAAATGGAAAGTTGCTATTAAATATGGGTAAAGCCTGGGTTATGTGAGATAAGTCCTAGAGATTTGCTGCATAGCACTGTGAGGAAGACTGACCACCCTGTCGTGTACACTTCGGATTTTCTTAAGAGGGTAGACAAAAAGAAAAGCAAGATCCTAATGAAGCAGTTTTCTTACTGTCCACTGCTACCTACCACTTACAGGATGCTAAACATACCTTTCTAAAGACACAAAGGAGAGACAGAGCAGACAAAGGGATGTATTCATAAGCGGCTTAGACACTTACTTGGTACGATTTTCTTGGTCTCTCAGAGCAACACCTCTGATGAACTCCTGTCATCAAGGGTCTGGCCTTAAGGCTTACCCTGAAGCACATACCCTAATGCCTACTGGATTCCATGCCCACTCCAACTCTTTCCATTTTTCCTGGGTCTGTCTCCCTGCTAGTGCCACAAGGCCTCGGTGTCTAACACCGAGCTCTCTCAGAATCAGGCCCCTGGGATCCCCTGCAGTTCCAAGGCCTCGTCCAGTCCTGCCTGCTTCTAGCCAGTTCACTCTAACTTCCATGTCCTTCCTTGCAAGCTTCTGACTCCTTCATCTTCCTGTTCCTGTGTTTTTTGTGATCCTTCTTCACACTCAGCTCTGACTCCCTCTTAGAGTCTTCAGATCTCTCCCTGACCTTCGGGAACAGTGACCCTTTCCTAGAGCCTCCAGAACTGAATGAGCAAGCATAGCGTTCCTCCTACTCCACAAGTCCATCTGACCCCAGTGATACATGATCTATACAGTGTGTGATGACTAGAGATCACATGACAAATTTTAGAAATCTCTACAGATGTCTGAAACCAACAACCTTACACACCTTAGACAATACATCTATTCAACTAAGGAAGCATGGAACATTAAGTTATAAAAACATTGCCCCTGTCATATGGAGGAGAAATTGGTTTTACCACTAAGTTTGGCCTGAAGAAGAGAAAGATTCCCTGGACTTACTACTGACCAATCTCTTCTCCAGCTAGAACACCCCCAAATGTTATAGTCCCACAACTCAGATGCCCAGGCACTCATGATTCTCCATTTCACTTTCTCCAATACTGATTCCTCAGCAGCATCCTGGTACAGTGCAGAGGAACATGACTAAGTGGTCAAGATCCCATCATCACCTCATACTGCAAGCCTGCAGTGAGAGTAAAGACTCCCTGGTCCCTTTAGACAGGGGTTCTCAATCTGTGACCCCTTGGATTGCAGATATTTATGATTCACAACCATAGTAAAATTGAAGTTATGAAATAGCAACTAGATAATGTTATAGTTGAGGGTCACCACAACGTGAGGAACTGTATTAAAGGGTTGAAGTATTAAAAGGGTTGAGAGCCCCTGCCTTAGATAGACATTACTGCTGGAGGCTACCCAAATTTAGCTGTGTCCCAGGTACCTCTTTACTGAGCCATCCACAGACACATACATTTCCATGAATCAAAGGAGCTATAAATATCAGACCAAGACAGATCTCATTTAAAAAGTTTGTGGCTATTTACAAACCTTCTAGGCCTACTTCTTATCTTATTTTGTCTTCAGGAAGCCTCTGTCCTTTGTTAACGGTCCTGATTTTACCCATCCAGATGTGTACCAAATACCTACCATGCATGAGGCACCATGATGATTACTGAGTTCTTCACTGGGCCCTTCAAGCAGTTGCTGCCATGTGAGCCTAGTTGCCCCTCCACCCTAAGAATCTGAGGCAAATGATACAATGCACACACTTCTGACCCCCTGGAAGCCCAGTGTTACATCACTGCAAGCGCTGTAGAGAGCTTAATCTGTGAACTTGTACTTCTGGATCTGCCCCCCCCTTTGTCTAGAACCACCAGTTTCTCCCAAAGACATCCCTAACAATCATCTAAAAAATGAAAAACACTGTCTATATGGTAAATCAGGTTTCTTTCTTAAACTTCTAAGTAACTGAAAATCCACCTGCCATTCTGAAACAAAGACAATGTCCCACTTACCAGTACCCGGCTGTCCCTATGTTTTATCACATGCTGGTAGATCTCCCACCCAGCAGCCACTGTGATCTCTGAAAACCAAGTTGAGTGAGTTTGTCTTCTTACTCAGGAAATCCATATTTATTACTTAATTATTGGGCCTTCATCCCTTCTCAAACCACACTATCATAGAATCAGTCACCCTTTACCACCATCTGAAGCTCTTTAGCAAGTACTTTAACTGACTCTTTCAGAACATGTGAGCCTATGGGGGCCTGTGGGCAGCCTGCCTCGCTGTCATTTATTCAGGGCCTAGCAGAACACCTGGCTCCTGCTATGCATTCAGAATACCTAATGAGTTATCTCATTCATGACAGAAGGGCACCGGCGCTCCTTTGTACTTTATAAACACTACTGGGAAAGGGGGCAGCATGCCCTAGCACAGAAATTTTTATTCTTCCCATTGGAGACCTCCAACAACACTGTCAGTCACCTCCTGAGACTGACCCTGTGTACAATTACAACTTTCCTGCTTTAAGGAACTGATGAGAAACTTGAACTCACCTATCTCCAAGGAGCTTTGCAAACCATTACAACATTGTGGTTACACCTGACCCACACTGTGGTTGCTGAGATATTTTTGGCATATGAAGTGATTTTTTTTTTCCTTTCAAAGATAGTAAGAACCCTCACCTAACCACAAAGCCAAGCATTCACCTTCCTCCTATCAACCATAAATCCTGCTGCTGAACTGGTCAGATGTTTTTCTGTTTTAGTTTTATCTTTCATTTACGTGCATGTGTGTGCTTGGATGAGTTTTGTGTATCGTGGGCAATGGGGAACCACTTGAACTGCATGCTGGGAACTAATCCCAGGTCCAGCTCTCTAGCCCAGCTATTTCCAACTGTACCTGAGGTTTTGCCCATTGTCACAACACAGTATATGATTAATAATTTGAAACTCTTTAAAACATTGTTTTAAATATATGGCTATACTACTAAGTATAAAATTTAGCCATGGTTTAGTTAACTGAGTTAAAGAACTTATTATGAGCATGGGGATACAAGAATACAAGCCTATAATCAATCCTGGCACTTCATATGGGGTCAAGGTCAGCCTGAGCTACGTGAGACCCAACTTTTTAAGGAGGAGAGAGAGAGAGAGAGAGAGAGAGAGAGAGAGAGAGAGAGAGAGAGAGAGAACTTACTTTTCTAAAGTTGTTCATTATAGTACACTCTAGTGGTTTGAATGAGAACTCCCCCCCATTGGTTCATATGCTTGACTGCTTGATTCCCAGCTGGACTGTTTGGGAAAGACTAAGAGGTGTGGGCTTGTTTCCAAAGCCCACACTATCCCCAGTGCCTCTTCCCAGCCCCCAACTTGAGGATAAGATGTAAGCTTTCAGTTACTGTTCCAGCACCATTTATTCCTGCCTGCCTCCCCCCTCCCCCCACACCATGCTCCCTGCCATGATGGTCATAGACTCACCTCTGAAACTGTAAGCAGGCCTCCAATTAAATGCTCTGTTTTCTAAGTTGCTTTGGTCATGGTTGTCTCTTCACAGACATAGAACAGTAACTAAGGCAATGCCTAGCAGGTTTGCCTTTCGTACAGATGAAATCAGAAGTGGCATGGGTGAAGTGGATTAATGGATGCAGCAGATATCACTGCAGGTCCTGAGGCTGCCCCACTGCCAGTGGAGGCAGCTCAGTATCCCATTATTCCATGGACACAAATGGCAGTGTCAGCAAGTATAGAAGCTGGACAGACTTTCAGACATCACTTACTCACAATTCCACTGTACAGCTGACACAAGAAAAGCCCATTCCAAAGAAAGGCATTTTGTCCCTGCTCTCTATGATGGGACATGTTCATCTCTGTCACAGCATACAATCTGCAGAGTGTTCGCTGGCCCAGGAAGATGCAATTGATCATGTTTCTTTCCCTAATAGGCATGATGAGGTCAAAAGCCTATAATAGACATAGACATAGAAACTTAGCTTTTCCCCAGTGATGAGGTGGCAAGGGTGTGAAAACAAGCCTGGAATCCGCTGCTGAGGCGGGAGAAAGCTCATGTTCAGTCCACATCTGTTTCCTTCTTATTAACGCTCCAGATAGTCAGTTCATCCACACTGGGAGACAAAGGGCAGGGAGAGACAACGGGAAAGGCAAATATCATGTGCTCTGGACAAGGGGTGGGCAGTGATGTTTCCACTCCACTTCAGAAACTTGGGTGAAATATGTTCAGAAGGCTGTGTTGCCTTGTTCCTATGGAGGTGTACATCAGCAGAGGCGGCAGCAAAAGGCCCTGCTCCCATGGGATTCCTCCCTCCTTCTTGTGTGATGCCTAAAGCGGGCACATTTATTCCCATCTTACTCCTTTTCCTTAGCTGCTACCAAGAACCCCAAAATGCTCAGCTCTGAATCTAATGCACTTTTACAGCCTAGGAATATTTTTCTCTCACTGGGGAGAAAGCAGCAAGGAGGGGGAAGAGGAGAAGCCATTTAAGGTGCCCTATTGTTGGGAATGGAAAGAGTAATTCTTGCTTCTATCAGCAGTTTGTTGAACCCCAGCCTCATTCCTACCTCCTCTACTTTATTTATCTCTTTACAGCCTATCTGATAATGCTATAACCATTTCCTGTTGTATACTGGCTGAGGAAGCGTTCTCCAGGCCCAAGAGCAAATCAATAAAAGGAAGCAATGGTGATTCATAAAAATAAAATTGTCATCATTATTGTTCAATTATTGCTGTGTCTGTGGAAAGAATCTCAAGAAGTGAAGGCTTCTTGGCTAATATTTATAATCTGCATTGATGGTACTAATGAATGAGTGGGTGTACAGGAGGGTGAAATGTGCTGGTGTTTGATTTATACCAAGTCCAGGTCTGATTGCTAATGTTAAATCCATTAAAGTGTCTCTTAGAGCTGCCTTAATGTACTCCCCTGCATATAATAGAGCCTAAACAGGCCCGTTTACTTAGCTTTTCATTATTGGTTGAATATTTGTCTTTATTACATTATCCCCATGATAAATTTGACTTATGATAGTTTAAAAAACAGCACTTTGAGAAAGCTGAGCTTTTAAAAAGCTCCAGAAGTAACTCCATATTTCCCAGCCTCCCTACAGACCAGAGACACCATTCCCTGCATAATTATTATTTTTAAAAGTTCAAGCTGCCAAACCTAAGCACGTCTCAGATCACAGAGCCCAGCTGCTCAGAGGAAGAAGAGATTTCCTCCTGGAAGGAAAATGACAAACAGAGGCTGGAAAGCTGTCGCCTAAGATGCCATCTTTGGGTATCTCTGGGGTACAAAGCTTTTTTTAGCCCTTTAAAAATGCCTTTCCCAAAAGGAAGCCACAAAGTCAGGTGCAAATAGGAACAGCAAGTTGAAGAGACTCAGGCACATCATTGAGTCCCTCTAAGGTCAGCCGCTTCACGGCATTGTGAAGGACAGCGGCTAAGCAGCACAGCCCACTGTCTGCTGTCCCCTCCTTTAATCTACAAGAGTTTTCCATTCACAGCTCAGCATCCCAGGCGACAGCCCGAGCAGTATAAGGCACAATCCTGCCACTTCCCTTTCTTGAAAGTTTGGCTTCCCTCTAAGTCTACATTTACTGACAGACAACTGAATCCAGATAAAGAACATGTTTCTAACACTGCCGCTGCTAACTCTAGCCTCAGTGAGGACAGTCCTTCTCCTGAAAGCCAAGATGGAGACAAGAGAAACAGCACGGGAAACAAACCCAGAGGATCTAGACACAAGGAAAGAAGACAAACAAATGGGCCAACCCCTAATAAAGCAGCTAAACGTATGTGGTGTGTAACAGAGGTTGCCATGGTTTGGTCCCCCAAAAGGCTCATGTGTTAGAAGCTTGGTTTCATGTACACACATGTTTTAAGATGGGACCGAGTGCAAAGTAAATAGGTCATAGGGAGGTCATACTGACCTCAAAAGGGATTAGTGTGGTTCTAGTGAGCCTCTAGTTAGTTCTCAGGACAGCTGTTTTAAGCAAGCAAAATTAGGTCCTACATATCTCACATGCTATGGCCAGGATATCAAACCACGAGGCTACCTGACATCATGTGATATAGTGAGGAACACAGGGTATGATAGAGAAGAACCATGAGATTTAGATTTTCAGATTCCAAACACCAAAGCTAAATGAACCTTCTTTTCATTATAAAGTAGCTGATCTCAAAATACATTATAGTAATATAAAACTAGACTGACACAGAAGTGGCTTGCTAACGCTATGGTTATTTACTTGTTACCCAATATGTAGGCAAAATTACTCCAGCCAAAAGTTATTGCACACCCTCATGCTGTGTTGTGCTGGAATTATAACAGATAAGCCATATAACTCATTTTGCTCAGAAAATTTATAGGTCTCTTTTGTAAAGAAAATAAGAAAAATATTCAAAAATTTAATTATGATGCAACAGGTAAAGATGGAGCAGATACAAGCTAGTCCATAGAGACATTTTTAAAGAATAAAACTAATTCTTGTAAAGAATGTGAAGGGTGAGTTTGTGGGAAAGGTAAAGGGTGAATTACAGCAGAAGAGAGATGTGAATAAAACGTCAGACTACGGCATAGATTTTGAATGAACTTAGTATATTCCTATTTTAAGTTGAATGGAGGAGGCCTCAGGGGTGAGGAACACTTGCTGCTCTTGCAGAGTGTAGAGAGCCGCGAAGTGCCACGCCTTAAAGTGGCGCTGGCTTCCGCCTTAACACCTTCCTGTTGGTGAGGGCTCTCTGGCTTAAACAAGCACTTATTGGTTAAGTCTGTTCAGCCTGTCTGCTTCCGTGTTAGAGTAGCCTATCTGCAGGGTCCAAGTAGCTCACTGGGGTTGGTTAGCTCAAGGGTATTTAAGCCTGTGCAGGGGTCCCCTGGGCCCCTGCGGGTCAGAGGAAACATGTTTCAAGGATCCTGATTAAAACTGCATGAAGAAGATCTTCCCGGAGTCCCGTCTTCTTGCTGGCAGGGTCAGGCGCCAACAGATGGCGGCCCATACGGGGAATTTTTCAGATCAGAACTTCTTGCAGTCAGGGCAGTGCTGGCAAGTTCCCAAGGTAAGTTGTGACCAAATTTAAGGCCCTCGGTAAAGAGGCAATGAGGTCTCCGGTAAGGAGCGATGAAGTTCCGAGTTTGGACTAAATTAAGGCCCTCGGTAAAGAGGTGATAAGGTCTCCAGTAAGGAGCAATGAAGTCCCAGGTAAGTTGAAACCAAATTAAAGACCACAGGGGGGAAAAAGCGGCAATAAAGTCTCAGGCATTGAGGGAGTGGTTGTAACAAACCGAAAATAAAATTTTTAAGATGGGGACTTCTCGGTCTCATCCAATTTTTCTGGCTCTTCAGGAGCTACTTTTGTCAAAAAAAAAAAAAAAAAAACTTAAAATAAAGAGAAGCACACTAGAAAGATTCCTGAGCGAATGCGATGCAATTGCACCTTGGTTCACAGTTTCGGGAGACATCAAGGTAGCCTGCTGGGCTGAAGAAGAATTGCAAGCCCTTGTAAAAGGAGTTCAGAAACAATCCCCTAAGGGGCAGAGGGGGAAGGGAGAGGAAAAATGGAGATGTGGGAAGGGGAGGGACCCTCCTGGAACAACGCCTTCGGGGCCTTCTCCTGATCAGAGTGAGGAAGGACTGGGCCGAGGTACAGGGCATTCCTTTTGCCCTGAGGTCTGGAAAGCCTTACTAAATGACCTAAGTCTTGAACAAGTAAATCAGATTGCTATAAAAGCATGGAAGTCATTACCCAATAAGGGAGAGGTGAATGGTAACCTCACTAAGATACTGCAAGGTCCAATGGAACTATTTTCAGATTTTATGGCCTGTTTGGTAAAGGCTACAGGGAGAGATTTTGGCATTACAGCAGCCATAGTTGCAGCTATCTCTTTTGCAGTTGTGGGTTTAGTCACGGCTGCTGTGGCTATGAGCACATCGGTACAGATAGCCTATAAGCTAAATGAGCTGTCCAAGAATGTGGCTACCACCTTAGATGTCCAATCCACAATTGGTGCTCAACTAAAAGGAGGTTTAATGATTGTAAACAAAAGAATTGATCTGGTGCAGGAGCAAATAGATACCTTGTGGCAGCTGGCCCAATTGGGATATAAAATGAAATATCCAGGCTTGTGTGTTACCAGCATTCAATATGAGAGCTTTACACGTGCTGCTAATTTGTCACGACAGTTGTCTAGCTATCTTTTAGGAAATTGGTCTGCTGACTTTGATGACCTGAAGGCACAGCTGGAAGTGGCCATCGTTGCAGTAAATTCAACACGTGTGGATGCGGGACTGGCTGCTGGATTGTCATCGTGGTTCCCGTTGCCATGGATCATCTGAAAGAGTGGGCGGGAATGGGAGCCATGGCTGTCCTCTTGTTGCTTATCTCCTTTGTGGGCCTGTGGTGCCTTTGCAAGATGAGGTTTGCTCAGAAGCGGTATGCAGCTATGGTTGTCCAGGCATTTACAGCCATTGAGGCAGGACAGTCTCCCCAAGCATGGCTCGCAGTCATGAACAAGTACTGATCCTTCACGTTCAGGTTGTATAGCTTAGCACTGCACTTCGAGTTAGCTCTGGAAGTGAGCAACTCCAAGAAGGGCAAGTTTGGTTGCATGTGGGTTGGTGTCCGAGGCCCCACCTCCAGGAAAAAGATGCCGGACTGGTGTGGCACTGACTTGGCTGACTACCAGGATTCAGGGTCATTACAATGTCCACTGCTTTACTGGAGACAAGACCACTACCCTTGCCTGTTGCGTTATTAAAACAAAAAGGGGGAACTGTAGAGAGCCACGAAGTGCCACGCCTTAAAGTGGCGCTGGCTTCCGCCTTACACCTTCCCGTTGGTGAGGGCTCTCTGGGGTAAACAAGCCCTTATTTGGTTAAGTATGTTCAGCTTCTCTGCTTCCGCGTTAGAGTAGCCTATCTGCAGGGTCCATGTAGCTCACTGGGGTTGGTTAGAGCAAGGGTATTTAAGCCTGTGCAGGGGTCCCCCGGGCTCCCATGGGTCAGAGGAAACATGTTTCAAGGATCCTGATTAAAACTGCATGAAGAAGATCTTCCCGGAGTCGCGTCTTCCTTGCTGTCAGGGTCAGGTGCATACACAGAGGGTCCAGGTTCCATTTTGACATTCCTCTGGCAGCTCAAACACATCTGTAACTCCAAAACGATCTAATACACTCTTTTGGCCTCCAGTAGCACCAGGCACACGTGTGATACACAAGAATATGTACAAAATATTCAGGCACATGAAATAAAAAAATAAATTCTATAAAAAATTAGTTGTGGTGGTATGTAGCTATAGATCCAGCAATGAGGAGGCTAAGATATGAAGATGGCTGGGGCTTGCAGGCTGCTCAGTTTAGCCATATCAGTACATATGCCAACAAGGCAGGCCTTTGAGCCTAGAATTGTTGTATTCAGTGCCCCTTCATTCCCTTCAGCCTCTGAGATCTTAGGGTTCTGTGGTTCTTAGGATAAGAAAATACATAGATACTTGATAATACAAAGAAAACAGAGGGTATATAGATGAGGACTAGAAATACCATAAGTACCTACTATTTGCCACGAAAAATAGTAAATACTTTATGTAATATTTAATTCAATCTTTCTAATAATAAAAATTATCTCTTCTTTACCAGAAGCTCAGCTAGAAATCAAACTACTTAATAAACTTATAGTTCACCACTGGGGAGGTTATCCTACTTAAATGGTTAGTTTTCTGCTCCTGAATAACTAGATGTGATCACACAAGGGATCACTTCCTTAAAATGAGTGAAACCATTGATAACTCTTGAGCCTGTGATGGGCAGGCCCTCAAATTGCTGAGATATCAAGGAATCATTTTTACTGTCCTGATGCAAATTAGTTGGGTTTGTTTGTTTGTTTGTTTTTGCTCTTTGGTTTTTTTTGTTTGTTTCACTTTAGAACTAGTCTTGTCAGGCAGTAGAGTCATATAACAAGCTTTTTTTTGTCAGACTATCTTTGGAACCACCAGCCTGCAAATAATGACCCAGGGACTTATAATTAATTATGAAAGCTTAGCTTAGGCTTTTTTCCAAATTAGATCTTATAATTTAAGTAATCCCTTTAAAAAAAGAAAAAAAAAATCTATGTTCTGACACACAACTTGGTTACCTCCTCTTAGTATGGCAGACACATTGGACTTGCTATGAGTCTGGTGGTGAAACTGCACACCTAGATTCCTCCTTCCAGTTTCTCTCTCTCTCTCTCTCTCTCTCTCTCTCTCTCTCTCTCTCTCTCTCTCTCTCTCTCTCTCTCTCTCTCTCTCTCTCTCTCTCTCTCTCTCTCTCTCTCTCTCTCTCTCTCTCTCTCTCTCTCTCTCTCTCTTTCTCTGGAAGTCCAGCCTATTCTCTCCTGCCTGTGTGTTGGTCATTTAGCTCTTTATCAGAAGGCACCTTAAACAGAGATGCATCTTTATGTGTAAACAAATACTCCAACAGTGTTGCATGCCTTCAATCCCAACACTTAAAAGTCATCACTATGACAAAAGAGATGAGAAAGACTCAAGGGAAGGAAAGAAGGATTCATATTGGCTCATAATTCTGGAGGTTTCAGAAAATGGTCACTTAGCTCTGTTTCTATGGACTTCAAATGAGACAGGCAAAAAGGCAAAAGGTCATGATAGAACAGAGATATTCGTCTCATAGTAGAAGCAGAGAGAGAGGATATGTGTGCTAGTTTGCTTGTCCTTGCACTGGCTAATTTTGCATCACTGTGATAAAAATCCCTGGCCCAAACATCTTGAATGAGGAGATATTTAATTTGTTTGTGGTTTCAGAGAGTTCAACTCATTATTACTTGCCCCCATTGGGGTGAACAGAATATCAACCAACAAGAGCACGTGGTAGAAGAAAACCAGAAAACTGTCCAGCTGGTGGCAAAATAAAAAAATCAGAAGGGAGTCAGGCAGGAGCACCTCCTATTTCCTCAAGATAGGCTCCACTTCCTGAAGTTCCCAAAACCACTGGACATATTACCACCAGGACCTAGACTTTAACATACAAGCTTGTCAAACCTCACTTAAACAGCCCTCATTCCTTTATCCCCTCTGAGACACAGACTATGAGACAGTATCATACATACACATGCTTAGTTAATCCTTTCTAGGAATACTCTCCTTTCCATGATGGAATGAAACCTCTGAAACCATGAGCTAATATGAATCTCTCCTAGAGTTGTTTTGGTTGGGTATTTTGTCACAGCAACAATAGGCTAACACAGAGTATAACCAGAAATATCATCAACAAATATGGTATGAATACTGGTGGAGCAGACAGAGGCAGAAGCCAGTAACAACAGATAGCTCAGTGTCCACTAGCACAGTAATGCTTGCCAAATCAGCAGAGCTTTATTTTGGGGCCCAGGCTCATTCTTTTGAACATCAAAGACAGATTTGAATCTGGTATTCCAACCTTTGCTCTGTCTCTGAGCTAATGTTACATTGAAAGAGTGTTTTGATAATTAAAACATTTTATCCAGACATCCATAAGTGTGTTTAAAGATCCTATAGCATCTTACCTACACAACAGTCATCCTTCCCCAATGCCATGGCAAAATTAATGTGAAATGGTACCAACAGTACAGTTAAAGTGCAGGCTCTATAACTTGCAAAAGTAATATCCGATTTTCTTAACTATAAGCTAAAACCAAAATAAATACAGTAAGTTGCTTTAAGGGTGTTTCAGTTGAACATGGTTTGGTAAATATTCTTTATAGCATGAAAAAATAATCTGTAATAAAAAGATGGCCTTATCCAAGTCATCACTCACAGGCAATATCAACCAATAATAGCCTTTCCAAAAGTACTTGTATCTGTATCTTGTATTTGTATCTGTATTTCTTCATGAGTTTACATGTATTAACACACCATGTGTGTGCAATGCCAGTGGATACCAGATAATGTCAGATCCCCTGGAATTGAAATTATACCAGGTTATAAACCACATAACATTGGTGCTGGGAACCAAGCCTAGGTCTTCAACAAGAATGGTAAGTACACTTAACCATTTTTATTTAACAGTTGTCAGATATCTAAATATATCTTACCCTATACAGTACATTCTTCACATGTTTATAGAATGTGTGTTATTTGTTAAGCATCATGGCAGTATTAGGAATATAAAGGTGGATAAAATAAAATTTCTACCCTGAATGAATATATATTGTTTTAATATGTTAGCTATTGTTGAAAAACTAGTGTGTTAAACTTTATATTTTTAATTTGCCTTGGGTGCATGATTTGTAATTAAAATAGGTTTTTAGTTAGCTATAATATAAAACTGAAGAACAAGACATCTTGAAAATGAGTAGTAGATTTTGGCTGAAAACCATCATGTTGCTAATGCTGTGTAACCTAACTGAGCTTATGAAGGGTCTTAGGATAAACACAGATTATTAGCTCTCCATCATGTGCCTTTCCAGTGAGCCAGCCATTGAAATGTTGGCAGAACTCAACACCCTTGAACCAACATTCAGAGTGAACAGCATGATTGACTAATGTTTGATATCATTGACTGTTACAAGTAGGTCCCCCCCCCCGCCGGTCTGGTCCTGCCGTCACGCCAGCCCCCAATAACATGCTGAGACTCTGTATTTGATATAAATCTGTTGGCCAGTTCCTAATTCCTTACCGGCTAGCTCTGTCTTAATTATTAACCCATTTCTACTTATCTAAGTATTTCCAAGTGGTCATCTTATCAGAGAGCGGCAGCCGCATCTGCTATCTCCAGGCTCTACATTCTGACTCCTCCCAACTACTTCCTCTTTCCTCCTTGTCTTTTAGCCCCGCCTATCTTGCTTTCCCATTGGCCACAGTGCTTTATTCATTAACCAGTATGAGAAACATATTTACAGAATAACATCTCCCATCAATTGCCAATCAGTTCCTATAGGAACAAAGATTCTTGGTCCATCAGAGCTTCCTTCTTCCATCCCCTTTCATAAGCCTCAGCATCTCCTGGATGTCCACTATCACCTGACTTGACTCAACACATGATCTTCTGCATCACAGATCATGCCATCATCCTGTCATATCTCTTTTCTTCCATTATTTGTCTCTTCCCTCCTGGCCACTCTCCTGACATACTCTACTGTATGGCATCTGGATTATGTCCCATCTCAGCCTGTCTCTTGACATTCTCACATGTCAAGTTAACATAAGGTTCCAGATATCTCCACACTGTGTGCAAGTCACACATATTCTGGATCTACCTGCTTTCTTTACTTTCCCTGCCATGATCTCTAAGCTTGCCATTTTCCATGACTTCAGATATTAGTACTGATGCAGCCTTAGCCCTGTCTCTATTCCCTAACAGTTCCCAGAACCTTAGACTTCCACCTGCTTGATGGATACACAGGCAGACAATTTTCATGTCTAAATTCATTTCATCACCTTTACTCAGCAACCTCTCCAGCCACCAAGATCCACTCCCTTATCTGTCTCTTACAGCTTCAGCAACCTCTCTTCTCCAGGGCCTCAGATAACTGGTACTACTTCACAGCTTGTGGCATGTCACTTCCAGTGTTCCCAAGACCTGGAAATGTCCCCCACCAATTCTTCACCTTATTTCCTGCTGCCATGGGTGTTGCTGATACACTGTTGGCTTCTTAACATCTTTCCATTTGCCTCACTACTTAGACAATTATAGATGATTATTAAACTTCATTCTCTAAAAAGCTTTCTCAACAAGTTTAGATCTCAGTGTTTCCCAGTAAGTTGTGGTTTGCATTTTGTTTTGTCTGTTAATACACAATTTGGTAAGGTATTTGAGAGTATCTGCATAGTGTTCTAAAGTTCCATCAGTTTTGCAGGACAGATCATGTTGTATAGCAATCACTCTTTTCTTTCTCCACTGAGGATTGAGCCAGAGCCTTGTGTGTATTCAGCAAGCACTCTACCACTAAGCTACATAACCAGCCCTACAAATAGATCTTCTATTTCAAGTGCTTACTATATCTTTTAACATTAAGTTTTTCTATAGAAATGACACACTATCATCAGTGACATTTTAGAATCAAAAATTCTATTATCCCTTACAATAACCTTCTAAAGCTCCTTGCATATAACTGTGACTAACCTCCCAAGTCCACAGCTTCTATCCTCCCTTCAAAATCTCACTGTGACTTCCCTGCTACCTATGGGTCTGGGGACAGGCCTCATCTTCTGTTATTCAAAGTCTTTATTCAAAACTAGAAGGATGCTGATGTAAAATGGAAACTGTTTACTCACCTTCTATTATTAACTCTTCTCTCCATTCCTTCCTCCCTCTAGAAAGTCCAATCAATGGTTAGTTCTTTAGCAGAAGTGACAAATATATAAAAAGTACTTACCAATGTCTCCTGACCCACTGTCTAAATAAAAGAGCCCACAGACAGAAGAGAGAATATTTGGGAAAGACTCAAAAGACAAGAAAGAAATGAATTTGAAAATAGAATCCTTTCTCTAGCTTTGAGGGGGAAATGGAGATAAAGATTCAGGTCCTAAGAGAAGTTCTGGTTCATATTTTCCACATCATGGTAGACTGAGCTATGTTGTGGCAAGTTTGCTGAGAAGCCAATGCATCATTGAGATGGGAATGGACCTCATGCTCTAAAAGAGCAGCCTGTGTAGATAGGTAGTACATACTAAGACTGGACCCACAGTATCTACCAAGTCTGGTGACTTAATCACAGTTCTGGGTTTTAAAGGAGGGAAATGCTTGAAACTGAAACAGCATTTCATGCAAGAGTAATATAAATTAAGTTGGACTTCAGTAAAAACTGGAAATATGCACATTTATTCCTGTACTGAGATTCAAGACCATTTGAGAATGTACATTGCCCTAGGATCACACAGAGAAGCCAATCTAGTCTCAGCATCAATTTGAATCATTTCAGAGCTCCATGGGAGCTCCCCAGCCCACTGCATGCCTCATCATACAGGAGACTTTCTTTTTAAGCATCGATGTCTTGGTTGAACTTTCTTCTCAGAGTGGCTTAGCACCCTGCCATGGCAGGAGGAGGGGAGCTCGCCTTCCCAAAGTTTGGGGATTTTATGGGTCTCTCCCCCTTAACCCATAAATTAAAGACTAGGAAAAATTAATCAGCAAATAATTTTGCTAAGGAAATAGCAGCCCATCTAGGTCCAACACCAATGATAGATATGCTTACTTCTGCTGGATAACCACCAATAAATAATCCTTGTGGTAATGCATGAAAACGATTGCCTTGTATAAATGTCATCCTCTTAGACTGTGCAGGACAAAAGGGGAGATTCATTAATAATGGAAAATTGGACACAAAGGACAACCCTTAGAAAGAGACAAATGAGGCAAGAACACCAGCCAATCTACTGTACATAGGTTACAAAGAAGAACAAGGCTTGGCTTAAGATTACTGCCATTTCCTGGCATTTTTTTATATTTTGTAACATGCACCAAAGCACACTTCAGCTGTCACCCCGTGTCACTAATAGAACAGGAGCATAGGAAAGTGAGGATAATACTGATGGACTTCGCTTTTATCTTCATGCCTTTCATCCCGGGATCTTCCCATCCTTAGACAATAATGGATTAAATCTCACAACATCCCTAACTGAAGATGTCTTCTGAGGGCCAAGATAGAAGCAGAGAGAAAGGGAGAGGATCATACCACCCAGTTTTATACCTCAGGGCACTCATAGAGCCAGACAGAGACCAAGAAGCATCATTTCCCATTACCAACCTTTAGTCACCAAAAGTGGGTTGGCTGCAGGGAGTGATAGCTGGGCAAGCTTCATTCTTGAGTTAAGTATATTTTCCATTTAATTATTTTCGGAGTGACTGCCTTTGATAGCTGTTCTTCTTAAAGCAGGACTAGAGAATTGTCAAAATGCTTGCCTATGGCCTCAGAAAGGTCTCCCTTCCCCTGCCAGTTATCTCTGTAGAGAACCTGCAGGTAGCACAGATCAAGTGTAGTTCAGTAGTGGCGGGTTGGGGGGAGCAAGGGGATGCCACAGAAGTATATTCATACTGACTAATTAATCTCCAGTAATTAGCACTGAGATGTAACAAGTGTAGCATTTAAGGGCCATCGCAAGGGAAATAAAATCTGCTCTTCAGAAACTGGGTCTGAGTTTGCCTTTATTTATTTATTTATTTATTTATTTATTTATTTATTTATTTATTTTGATAAATAATGGTGCCCAGGCACAGAAGTTAAAGGGGGGAGTTCCCTTCATATGACTATTCTAAATACTGCCAAAAATGCTACTACTTAAGAATAATTGATCATTATAATGCCTTTAGGATGTTAACAAAATTCAAAGAGTTCTAAGATCCCTAGACCTAGAAAGCACTTCAGAAATCATGCAGCCCGTAGGGCTACAGACACAGTTATAAGGTAAGAGGACTTGAGTTCAAATCCACAGCACCCAGGCAAGTAGTCTGGCTGATGATGTTTAGTCCCAGCGCCAGGTGCCAGCAGAGACCTTCAGCCTAGTTCCAGGCTCCATGAAAATGAGGGTAAAATAAAGAAAAGTAGAACGAACACCAGATGTCCTCCACATGCACACACAGAACATATGCATCCATGCCCACACCTAGGTATACATGCACCACTCACAGACAGCCAGGGGAAAAGGGATGAATGAGAGGGTGGGAGGAAGGGAGCAGAGAGGGGGAGAGAGAAGGCAATCATCTACAGATGATTCCTACAGATAAAGAATGGGGAATGGGGATGCAGAGCCCAGGGCCCCACAGAGAGTTGGGGCAAAGCTATAACTAGAAAGTGGGTCAACTACCTTCATGTTTTTTCTGCTGTGGACAGGGTACAGACCATGCCTAGCACAGAGCATCCTCAGGAACTCCCTTGGGAAGCAGCATCAGCCAATAGACTGGGCTGAAGTCTCTGTGGCACCTTCCCTCACCTTAGGCCACCACCACTAGCCCTCTTCTGAATTGTGACCAGAATCTTATCTTGTGTCCCCTTTCTACAAGACCACTTCCCACACTGGTGTAGTATAACCTCTGCAGATAGTCAGAAGGCACAGCCAGCCAGGGGCAAGGAAAGTAGAAAATCCTGAGTCTAAGTAAATTTATCCATGAGAGGAAAAGAGCTATGCTTAGGGAAGTGAAAAGAGGGAAGGAAAGAAAGAGTGAGACCTCAAATGCCCCTGAGATGAGATAGAGACATATCTCTCTATTAACCTCAAGACAAGTGACAGCAACTGTGACCATGTCACTGTCATTTATAGGTTCAACTTCCTCTGTCTTTTCCTTTGTCCATGTCTCTGGCCTCAGTCCAATCCTCTGCCATGTCTGAGTCAGGTGCACAACCATAATTCAAGCATTCAGAAAGCTAAGGTTAAAAGATACAGAGTTCAAAGCCAGCCTTAGACAACAGGGCGAGAAGGAAAAGCATGACAAGAAAACAAAACAAAAAAAATGCATATGCACTTTTCCAAACAAAATGGAAATGCCAACACAAGGCTCTAAGCAATTGAATCTCTCAGGAAGTAGGAAAAGGTTAGGGGCCTGAGCATCAGCTTCTTAAGGAGACTTGCCTGGACCTGGCACTGAGTGAAGAGAGTTCAGTCCCAGCAGGGAGCATCACTGTACACATGTATAAAATGCAACCCCTCCCAAGGTGGGGTCAGGGCAGATAGTCCGCACTGTGCTGTGTTTTGCTGTGAGTATAAGGTAGAACAGGAAATGAACATTCCAGAACTGTCCCTGGTACTCTCTTGGTGGCCAGCTCTGCAGAGGGTGGTCCCAACCTTTGAGATATGTGATGCCCTGTCCAAAGTCCTGAAGAGGAACAAAGAGAGGTGTGTCATTTAAACCAGCTTGGATGAGATGTTTCCCAAGTTTCTTTCTGACCTAAAATTACAGTCCTACATTTTTGTGTTGGTTTGTTTTGTTCTGCTGTTTGTATGTGGTTAAGTGTGTGGTATACGTGGGGGGTGTGGGGGGCATATGTATACATGTGTGGGTGGGTATGTTGGCTCATGCACACACACCTGAAGGCTAGAGGAAGATGTCTGATGTCTCCCTCTATCATTGTCCCCTTTGTTCTCTTGAGACAGTGTCTCTCTGAGCCAGAATCTCATATTTTCAACCATTATGGGTGGGCAGACAACTCCTAAGATCTATATGTCTCTGCCAGTCCCCCAACTCTGGGGTTATAAGACACTTACAGCCATGCCTAACTCAGTTCCATGTTTTTAACAAACATTTGTTTGCTTCCTGCCTATGTAAATTGCCATCCCAAGTCTAAGAAATAGAGAGGTCAGTTCAGCCATAGTTCCCACCCTGCAGGAGCTCATGTAAATAAAATGGTCACGTGATTTAAGAAATACAATGAGTATCTGAAGAGCTGTGGGCAACTGCAGTGATGTCATAGGCAAGAATAAGGAGAAATCATGGAAACTTTCACAAAAACAATTATCACAGTGAGCATTAAAGATGTGATCCTGTAATGAGTATTTTTTCCCTGCCAGTGGGTCCCATAGCCATGCCAGCCCCCAATAACATGCAGAGACTCTGTATTTGATATAATGCTGTTACTAATTTCTTATCAGCTAGTTCCGTCTTAATGATTAACCCATTTTTATTAATCTAAGTATTTCCATGTGGTCTCATCTTACTGGAGAGAGGGCCTAGACCTCTGTTGTCTCCAGTCTCTACATGCTGACTCCTCCCAACTATTTCCTCTTTCCTCCTAGTCCCCTAGTCCCACCTATCTTGCTTTCCTATTGACCAACAGTGTTTTATGCATTAGCCAATACGAGAAACATATTTACAGAATGACATCTCCCATCATCTCCTCTTTTCTGTCTAAAATAAAAAGAAGGGTTTTAACCTTAACATAGCAAAGTTTCTAGATGGACAAAGCCTTTGGAAACAGGAGCTGGAGGGTTGGTTGTCTAAGTATGTTCTCTGCTGCCTTCCCAGAGTAGCAATATACATGGTACTTTGTTGCAGTAGAATCTTAATTGCTTTATAGTTCTAGAGACTAGGAAATCTAAGAGCATGATGCTTGCACCTGCTGAGGGCCTTCATCCTCTGTCACTGTGAGTGGATCATATTGCAAGATGTAGTATGCTCAGATTGCTCTCAAGAAGCCATCAATCCCACTGTGGGTACCCCATCCCATGCCCTCATCTAAATTGAATAACCTGCCTAAGGCTCCACCCCACATACCATCAACATATGACTAGAGCACTAAGGTCCAACAGAGGATCATAAGGAGACATAATCAAATTAGGCAAGTACAGTCCAAATAGAAAAGCCACCATGAAGAAAGGCCTGGCACAAAGATTCTAGACTTAGAGAATATGTGACAGTGTGGTGAGACTTCAGGTAAAGCAGACAGGCAGCATCAAACAGGCCTAGACTTCTACTGCACCGTGGTATTGAGGAATGTCCCTGTGTCTGCAGAAGCCTGCATGTGCTCTGTTGGCAATGTGATGTGTGGCACTGCTTCGGGAAGCCATCAAAACTCTTTAACACCTTCTGGCACTATTTTGAAATTATTTTTTTTCCCTTTTTCCATGGAAAACATAAGACTGACACTCAGCCTATTATCTCTAAGCAAGTTCTGGCAAGATCTCTGAGATAATTTCCCAGAAGATAAGCTGCATGTAAAAATAATAGGGGAACATGTAATGACTGCAACTTCTCTACTTAAAAATCCCTCTTCTGCTAAGGGTCATGCTTCTCTGCTGTCTCATTCTATTAGGGAAGAAACAGTGAAGCCTTGATAGCCCGGGAAGGGAGAGAGCAGCGGTCCTATAGATCACCTGCCCTTTGTCTCAGTCCAATTTTCTACTTCTCTAACAGAATATCCTAGATGGGTAACTTCTAAACAACACAAGTTCATTTGTCTCAGTCCACAGTCTGGAAGTGTAAAATCCAGGGACCTCCCCAACAACATGATAGAAAAACAAAGAAGAATGAAAGATCAAACCCACACCCTTAAGCCCCCTTTTCCTCTTTTAGTGAGCCTGGGATCAAATGGATGCTAAGCAAGCACACAACCCACTGAGCTACAGCCCCAGCATTCAAGCTCTTTTCTGATTGGCAGTGATCTACTCGTGAGGGTGGAGCCATCGCCTCCCAACATTATTGCACTGGTAAGCTGCCAGCATATTTATTCTAGCCAGCTTTTCTTATATTTTTGGTTGTGAGCCTAGCCTTTAATGGCTAAGCCATCTCTCCAGCACCTAGCCAGCTTTTTTTTTTAACTTATCCCATCTACTGTGTATCTTACTTTCTATGTCTCTTACTTTCACTCTTACTCTGTTGCTGACTGTGTGGCAAGGTAGCAGGGTGTCTGGGTGTCTGGGTGTCTGGGTGTCTGGCCCCTAGTGTCCTCTGCTCCTCCTTTTCTTGCTTCTTGATCTCTTCTCTTCCCAGATTTCTCCCTCTGTGTATCCTCTCTACATGCCAGTCCCGCCTATCCTTTCTCCTGCCTTGCTATTAGCCATTCAGCTCTTTATTAGACTAACCAGGTGTTTTAGGTAGGCAAAATAACATGACTTCACAGCATTAAACAAATGCAGCATAAAAGAATGCAACATATCTTTGCATTATTAAATGTTCCACATCATGAACAAATGTAACAAACACATCTTAAAATAAGATTCCACAATAGCCTACCTCTCTGGTTTTTAAACATGGCAGCCTGGGAGTCCTACATTGCTTAAGAAACTCTGCCTTTGGCTGAAGGCTGTAAATAAACTCACCTGAGTGATGAGTTTATTTTAAAAAAAAATAATAACGTTAAGTCATTTTCTTACACTCCTAGGATTGGATACCATCCTAGGAACTGTCTTCCTATTTCCACAGAAAGATATAAGTACAGCCCAGCCAGGAAGAGAAACAGCAGTCCCAAACACTGGGCAGATTCTTAAAAATGTCTACCATATTGTGTCATAAAAGCCAGAAGAATTTAAGAAAGGAAGGAAGGAAGGGAGGAAGGAAGGAAGAAATTGTTCAACTCTATGCACAGTCAATCCCCACTCAGAAGTTTTTAGCAGTCATTTTGGCTATTCCCAAAAGCACTTTGCACTTGTATGTGGAGTAAATGTCAGGTTGGACTAACTAACACCATTAATTTAAATTTACAATATGGTTCCAAGGCAGGGAGGAGGCTCATTTCTGGAAAGGGTACAATGATAAATATTTTGGGCTCTGTGGAACATATTACTCCACTGACGTGGCCAAAAAGCTGTCAGACACATGCACAAACCAACAAGCATGGTGGGGCAGTAAATATAGATGGCCCCTAGCAGGTACATCAGGAATAGGTCTGCAGGCAGTGGGTTTAATTAGATGATGGCACAGACCTGTCAGCATTTATATTCACTCTAAAACAGAAAAGAGTTTCCCATGCTTATGAGGATCCAGACCTGAGCAGAACTGAAATGCCTGGAACAGTTACAGAATGGCACAAGACAGCAGCCAGCATTTAGGATGCTGGGCACAGGAGCACAATATCCCAGGAAGTTCAGACAGCAGAACAGCACTGGAGCGGGGTTGGTGAAGACGGTGTACCTGCTTCCTTCCAGGACACAGGCTTCTAGCGCTCTTAATTAAGGCCATTTCACTAATGGCTTGGGAAACATTGGAGAGTGAACAGTTTGTCAAACCTGCCACACAGAAAGACTGTCAGCCCCACCCCCACCCCCACCCCCACCCCCAACTCTCACCAGCAGCTCTACCACCCCTCAGCAGTGAACACACTAGAAAAAGAAGCCTGCACAAGCGTGTTTTCAATGATTAATCTCCCTGTTTCACTTTGAAACCTAAAAGAAAAAAAAAAATGGAAGCATTCCTATTTCCCATTGAAAGTAATCCTGGCTTTATATCCTGGGTGTTTACATAAAGAGAGCTGTTTATTTAGAATCCTTGCTGATAAGGACACCACAGGCTCATAACTTATTATATATTCTCTTTCCATTTTGTCTTTTTTTTTTCTTGTTGGGGGAGGGAGAATTATGTATATTTTATGATAACCCAAAATGACTTATACATAAAAAATACAGACTTTAAAGATAAAAAGGATTAGTCGCAGGTAATGCATTTTCCATGAGTGGCTATAGGGCTCTCGGTTCCAAGAGGCACTGGCTGCATACAAATGAATTGATAAAAGTCTGACGCTGTGGCTGGGTAGCAGGGCTCATGCTTTGCTGGAGATGATTCTTAAAGTTACAATAAATCAGACAGACAGTGTCGGCCTTTGAGGATAAACCTGTGATGGCTTGTTGTGCCTCTCTGAATCGCCTCAGAGGCCCAGGGACTAAAAAGTGCCTAGATGTCACATTAAATCTACCGGGAGGGTGGAGTACTTCAAAGGGGAATGCAATCAGATCTGATGGAAAATACATTTTCTGAAAGCTACTGACAAAAAAGTAATCTTTGATGTGGATGTTGAATAACAATTGATATTGTCTTTCCTGACATTTTTCATTATTGCTGTCTTATACAGCCTACTTCATGTATTAAAGCAATATTAACTGTTTGACAGGGACAAATCCTCCAACTATCACATAAGCAATTGTTTCTGAATTGTCCTAGCCCAGTGCCTGTAAAACCCATCCCAATAACTGCTTTTAAATAGGATGGTAGACTGTCTTCCCTGACTAGCTAGACAGTGTCTGAGCTGGAGAGCAGTTCAGTGGAGTCTGGGGAATATTAAAAATGGTTAGGTGGTTACAAGGCATCATTTGATTATGAGAAAGAGCAGAAGTGGTTTCTGAAGGTGAGTTTTAATGAGAGAGGTCTATAAAAGTTAGTCCTTATTATTCTCCTTCTTTGGTACACATTTATGTCAGGTATATGTGCACAAACCTCAGATCTGCCACCATTCTTGCAGCTCAAAGGGAGGAAAGGGGGGAATGTACAAAAGACCTTGGTTATTTATGCAATGAAATAAAGTGATCTCTGGCTGTGCAAGCACCTATAAAATACACTAGAATTAAGTCCCCTGGGTATGCTGCTGTGGGAAAATTCATGCAGCTCTGGGAGACATGTGTCACTTTCGGAGCCCAGCATGCCTTCTGAGGTTTGATGTTTTAACCTTCCACTGTAAATACCTGTGCTTTCATTGTAGGTATTTGTGAAGCTTAAAATCTCTAATTTTCAGATGACCTTGAGCTTTCTGAGGAACCAGGAGGAAGTACTACAAAAGACGAGCTGAGATTTTCTTTTCCCATGAAATGGGGCTAATTGCACCCCAGAGTAAAAGACAGCAAACTAATAACCCACAATTCAAAATCACAAAACCATGACAACCCTGTGTTGTAGAAACTCAACAGTTATCATTTGCACGGAAGATGCCTGGGGGATGTGATGTATATTCTTCACTTACATTATTATTATTCCCCATATTCCCCAGAGCTTCTAGCTTTCTCTCGCCTTGACAATATTATACCTTGCCTTTATTTTTTATGGTGTAGAGATTGTACTCAATGCCTACGTCTCCACTGGGATCTAAAGTTGGTCATATATATAAATATAACTTGAAATGAGGCATATGAGGATAAGCAAAAAACGAAGAATTAGAACAAAGCATTAACTCTGGGATTGAGTTTAAACAACACACACACACACACACACACACACACACACACACACACACACACACACAACCACATTTTGACCTGTGCTGCATGGCTCCGTCTTTGTGGTGAGGCATAAAATCTATTTAGAGTAGAATAGAACAAAGCTGCTCACATCCAGGCAGCTGGAAGCAAAGAGAAAGCAAGAATGGAGTAGTTCCAGAAATGCTAAAAGGCATCACCCAACGGCTAGCTCCCTCTTACTAGGCCCTAACTTACCTCCCATCGCTGCCACAGGCTGGGGACCTAGCATTCAGGATATGAGTCCTTGGGGTGGGGGTGGGGAGACATTAAGGATCTAAACTATACCAGTGTGCTTGAATTGTTTTAAAAGGGAAGCTTCTCAATACACGCAAAAATCTGTCTGTCCTCAGCCTGGCCTTCCTTGAATTTAGAATATAATTTGTAATAAAAGTATAATGTCAATAAGTATATATGACTTGCAGGTTGCAACAAGAACTTGAGAGTCCTTAAAATGTCACAGAACAACGTTAGCCAGGGCTAACAAAGCTATGCTACAATAGCAGGTGAGCTAATTTTCTGATGGCTTTTTTAAAAAAAGAAAATGAAGGTTGTTTTTGTTCCATGCTACTATGGTGTCTTGAGCCATCAAAAAAAAACTGTTTATCCGATGTAATCGGGGACCTGGCCCATCAGAAATACAATTCTGGCATAGGATTTCCTAATCTTACATGTGAAAAAGAGTTATGGAAAAGGGAAAATTGCACCTAGCGTACCTCTTCACAGACACCCAGCCATCAAAGCAAACCTACCACAACACAGTAAGGAAGTGGGCCTTACTGCTAGTTACTGTATTCTCATCTGGGAAACAAGAATCTGGTTTCATACTGGAAAGAATTAAGGTTGTGGCTTTTGACACCTAACTTTATTGAAAACCAAACTGAGAAGGTATCCTTCAGGAAAGAGCATGAAAAGTCCTTGAAAAAAGGATCACAAATAAACATGTGTCTGCACTGGGATGGGTTCTCTATGCCAGGGCCTCAGGCCTCAGAGCACCATGGCTGTTCTAATGTGGTGCAGGGTGACATGCTTTGAGCTCAGCTCCCTTGTGCAAGCACCAGCTGAACAAAGCTGCAGGGCTGGTGGCACTGAGGCCTGGAAGGCTCGTGGATGAGGCAAAGCTGGCTAAGAATGTCCAATTTCCAGAAGATGCATGCCTCTATGGGACCAACACTCCAGATTCTCAGCAGCAATGCATTTATTTGCTGAGGATAAGGACACGGGACCGATGGAAGTGAGTCTCTAGCATTCTTACATGGGCTGGGGCAACTCTCAAATATCAAATATTAGATGAAAGCAGAGAACCAGGGGTCGGAAGGACAGGTGCAGGAAGATGAAACCATCTATTCTTGTCTGTAAGATTCTACAGTGTGAGCTGGCCTTAAGACATCCTGATTTCTGCTGAATTAGTGATCTCAGACTCTACCCAGCCCTAAGTGAGACATTTTTAAAGTGTCTAGACAAGGCAAAACTTTACTTTTGATCAAGAGGGTGTACTGCTCACAAAAGCAGAGGAGCAAGCATACCAGGGCAAGAAATGCACTCAGCTTTTATTCTAATGCAGTTGATTGGTTGGAGTCTGATCTCACAGTATTTAACTATTGGCTAGTTTTAAAGGGACTGATCCAAGGAAAACAAAAGGGAAAGGAGTCAGTCCCTTTAATACAAGTATGTAACAGGGCCTTGTGTATACAAAGGTTTAACAGGGGTGGGGTTGGATAAAACACAAGGATGAAGAGATAAAAAAGATTTGAATTCCTCATCCTAAATACAAGTTTTATACTATTTGATATAAAAGACATATTTAGTGTTTCTTACAAACCCCTCCTCTTGTTTATTGTTGTCTTCAAAAATTTTAAGATGTCAGCTCCCTCTTTCTGTCATATTTCAGAGTAAGAAACGGCTGTAAGTGTTGGAGAACCTGTTTAGTAATGGCTAAGCCTATGAATTTGGCCCCTAGTACAAGGAATGAATTATTCCATCTATTTCATTAGCATGGTTTAAGGTGCGTCTATTACCTTCCTAGAGGTGGTCCGTTAGCCTGAGATTGATCTACCCCATTAGAATGTGAGGTTACCTCTAGTTAGACTGGCTAGAGTCAGTGTGAGGTCCCTCCCAGATGGATTCACACAAATTATAATAATGGATGCCAACTGAGGTCACCCAGATCTGGTGTATATCTCCACTCAGCCACTAGGCACACACTGTTGCTAGCAAGAACTCCATGAGGGAAGCAGAAGGAATAGGGAGGTGTACCCACCCAATGCCCATCCATAGGCCTTGCTCTAGGAGCACATGGGGAAACTGGAAAGGGGATATGATATGACCTGGGTGCCATTTTATCACACTTAAACATGGCATGGGCTGAGATCAGATGGAATTTAAGACCCTTTGGTGAGTATAAAGAGTTTTCCTGCTCACCTTGCTCTTTCCCTTGGGCTGACCATCCCAGTGTTGTCAAGTAACTCCAACTCCCTGGTTCTTTTGTCAACCTGAAGAGTGTCAGAGACTCAGGGGCCACACAAAATAAATGAATAAATGAATAAAATACAACTAAAGAGATACGTCCCCCCATGAGAGACTCTGATGTGCCTCCTCAAATGGGCTATAGCTACATTCCCAAATAAACCCCTCAACTTTTAGAAATAAGTTTAGGGTCATAAAGAAACAGACCACCACCCCAGCTGAATAAAGGCTACGCTTTATTCTTGATCACGAGAGTGCCAGAGTTCACTGACAGGGAGGAGCAAGCACCGTAAGTCAGACCTAAAACAAATATGTTACCTGTTAAAAGAGGTAAACTTCACCCCAGAAGTCCTAGTGATGGATTTCCAGTGTTCCTAAACAATAAAAGCTGGTTTTCCAGTACATCACCTAGGACCTTTCCAGCCCCTCAAAGGCGCCCCTCACAGCCTGGGGCTCCACATGCCAGTCACCTGGCCCTGGTCTCAGCTCACTCCCCAAATTCCAATCACACTTGGCCAAAAGCCCAGCCCAAAGCCAGGGAATGACTCTTTCCTTACTGCAATCCTGCTTTCTTCCATTTCCAACACCACATATGCACTTCCTGGTTCCCTTTAGGTCCAGCCACACAGGACAAGCTACATCCCCTACAGCAGGTGGCAGACACTGAGAAGAGAGGTTGGAGAAGGAGGGGTGCACTGGTCACAGCCTCTGCACAAGCTGTGTTGCCTTGGGAAAAATAGTTATATCTTATGAGCCTCATTTTTCATATCTGTGAAAGGCTACAGTGAAATTAATATGAATCCATAATGTTGAGGAGTTTGCTGGCCATCACTGTCCTTTGCATCTAAGAATACTTCCATGTCAACAGTACTCATTGTAACCCATCATCTGGCTTTCATGAATCCAGATCAGTGAAATTATGGCGTATCAGCAACTGGCATGTATCAGTAAATTAACATAGTCTCCTGTTTATTAATTTCATCTCCCCAAAGAGACATACAAAGTAGATAAGTTTGTGTCTGTCTCGCAGATATTGAAACCAATGCTTAGAATCACAAGCTTTCTAGACTTGCAGCCAGAAAAAACTAAGGACTGAATAAGGCTCCTCTCGGAGACTGTTCCTCCCTTCCCTCCCCTCTTTGAGGCAAGCAGAGCAGGAGGTGGTGGTGTCAGGGTGGGAGAATTAGAGGAGGGTAGGGTAGGAGAAAGTGACCTCCTTCATTGATGAATTCTTCATTTAAACCAAAAGAAGGGGATTAAGAAGAGGGAATAGAGGCAGCAGGAAAATACAGAATGAAACAGAATGTTTTGAAAGTTGACCATTGCTTCTCTCAACCTGCCCACCCCCACCTAGAGGTTTAAATCACAGCTGGGGCACTGAGCCAAGGGGTCTTTTATGAGCAGATGCCTGAAGTTCAGCTTTTGATTCTTCAGCTCATGGTTGTGCAATCCCAAGGACCCTTAAAACCTCTGCTTCTTCCAACCTCCCTTCCCACTGGGCACAGGGCCCATCTGGTGTAACATACACCCTTGAGTTTCAGAATGGGGCAGGCAGACAAGCTGAGCCCTCTGGCAGTCCCTAAGGACGAGTGTGCTGTTGGCTCCATCAAACCTCCAGTAAAGAACCTGGGCCTAGAAATTAGAGGTCTGGATTCTATTCTTACCACCCAGTCACTGGGCCAGGCATCCCTGAGGAGCTCACTTTGCTGATCAGGCACTCTATGAAGAGAAGAAAGGGAACAGTGCTGTCTGCTTTTCTTCACATTTAACAGGCAAATTCACATCTAACTCCTCCCTTGTCTCATACCCACTTCTGAGTTCCAGAAAATTCCAAGGAAAGCATCATACAAGTGTTCTTGCTACCCTTTCTTCATTTCACTTAAATTGGCCAAGGAAAGAAATGTCTTATACATACATTGCAAATATCCCAATAATTAAAAATGAGTAAATGCCACTGAGATGGCAGAAATAGAGCAACCATCAAAAGGATCTGCTACTCCTAACAGCACTGAGCAGAAAACTCAGACACAATGGGACAGATTTGTGCTAAAACAGGAAGTAAAGAGTGATGTATGGATGATCATCTAATGGTGCAATAGCATCTGTCCTCAGGCCTTGACTAAGTTATGTAAGAGAATTTGTGAATGCTGCTGCAGGTACCAGGATGCCTGGGTGAATGTGTAAGGAACAAATAAAGCACAGAGTAGATTAATTATATGGTTTGACATGGGTAGAGCCATGTCAAGGACAAATGCCTCAGGCCCATAGAAATTTGGCAAGACCTTCCCCATAGGGGTCAGGTTCAGAACTGGCAAAGTCTTCCTCTGGCCTGAGAGTGAATGTTGAGAGTGTGTCCAACTGTTTACAAACAATTCCATCAGTATGTGAATAAAAAAAATAAAATAGCAACTGCAACTTCCTTCTCCCAATATTCACAGCCTAAGACTACTTGCCCACAGAAACCTCCTACCAAGACTAGCCAACTCTTCATCCTGTGGTATACATAATAAAAGCATTGAGGACTTAACCTTTTTTTTTTTAATTGTAGAACATATTACTCCATCAAAGTGTTCACAAATCCATCTGGTCCCAGCTTTTCTGTGCCAATATGCCCATCCTTTCTTTAGTGACTGTTCTTTCTTCATTCCCTTGCTACCTCCAGTCAAGTTTCCAGGACCAAGCCCTGCAGGATACGGCCCATTCCTGAAAGAAAAAGACCTCTCAGGCTGCCTACTACACAGGAGGAAGTCCTGTGCTAGATGCTTTTATCTCATGAATCTTTGCATCCACTCTATGGGGCAAAGTCAACCCTTTGTTGACTTTCAGACCTCAAAACTTAACTCTGACAAGGCCACAAAGACTTCAAAGTCATTCAACCAATCAGGGGAAAGGTATGAAATTCAAGTCTCAATTCTAATCAGAAGCATAGCTAACCTTTCTTCTGCACACACTGCATAGCTAATCTGTGAATACTGTCCTGGGGATGAACAAAGGCTCATATAAAATGAAAGAATTAACAATAATATAGGTGTACTGTTGGCAACACTGACTTTTGCTGTCTGATAACCATTCAACATTCTCTTGGCTAAATAGAAGCTGTGCCCAGCGGACACAATCTATAGGACCACATGAAAAATATCTGCTTTTCATGGCATTGGTGTCCATGTAGTAGGAAAAATGCCCACTAACAGTCATAGCACATATGTTCCCACTTCAGCAACCCCACCAATTGTTCTTGACTCTGTTTAAGCACATCTTTGTCTAAATCTACAGTGAAAGTCTTAGTCTGATTCTAATTTGATCAGTTTGGGCCAAATACCATTTCAGGAATCAATAGCATCACCACACAAAACATACAGTGTTTCATTACATTTAAATTCCAGACAGGCAACAGTTTTCTGTGTACGTTCCATGCAATATTTCAGGTACACTTATAATAAAAGACCATAACCTCACTTCTCTGAAAATCATAGTTAGCTGGGTCTCATTTCAGTTTTGTGGCTGTTATTTTTCTAATTCTGGAAAACCCTCAATCATGAGACCAGAATGGGTGAAATATAAGAATTTGTATCACATCTGGACAACATGCCCACCCCAGCACAGAAGACTGAAGTCCGCCTCATTAAAGAGACACATCCCCTAAAGAAAACCAGGTACATGCTAGAAAGATGGACATCGAGCAGCCAAACACAGCAGATGTGCCCAAAATTAAAGTGGGTGTGGTGGCTATGGAAAAGGAGCATATGGTTTTGAAGGGAGGGGAGCTGGGGGCCAGCTGAGTGGAAAAGAAGCTTGTGCCGGCTTCTTCTCAACCTTCCAAGTTTGTGTTTTTATCCGTACACACTTGCCAGATTGCTTGAAAAAGGCAACAGCTGTGAAAACTGACAGTTTACAGTTGTGATAAATCGCATTAGTGAAGTATTTCAATTAAAGTGATATCCAACTAAAAAACAAGAAGTCATCACTGAACAAATAAATTAGCACTTCAATTCATGGGGCCTTCAAGTGGAAGATTTCAACAGAGCCTACCTGGCCATTGTTTTGCTGTAGTTCCTGCTGCTGGTGGTGTGGGAATGGCTCAAATGTCCTGCTAGAGAAGAGCAATTAGTCAGGGCCACTCTAACTAGGCATTTATTTCATTCCTGACCCACGACCATACTTGTCTCAGATCAGCCTGTAATGTCCCTCTTGTGTGCCAGAGAGCCTTGCTGTGGGGTCCCAGCCCAGTCAACCAGCAGGGCGGCCAGGTCACACCCGGGCTGGGCTCTCTTTCCCAAGCCAATACATCTAATCTGTAACACTTTTTAAAGCAACTCAGAGGCCTGTCTTCCAGCAAATGCTTTTCCCCCTCCGTTTAGAGAATCACTCATCCACAGGAAATGAATTCGGGGAACCACAGCTCCCTTGTTCTCTCAGGGTCAGAGCCAGCTCAGCCCACACACTGCAGGCATCAGAGCCCTACAAAGGCCTTCTGTCAGCCTGGCCTCCTTTGCCTTCCCACCCATTCTCCTCCTCCAAAATCACACTCAGTTCTCTAAATTCCCCCACTCCAGCCTGATTCTAGGCAGAATCTTTCCTCTGCCAGCTAGTGACTCGGGCCTAATTAGGTGGCTGCTTTCATTTACTGTAGCAGTTGGAAGACGGGCTAAAATAGCATCGCCCCTATTCGTGTTGGAAAAATAAAGCATGCCCATTGTTATCAAGATCTTCCTCTCCCCACTTCCCCCTTCCCCCAATCAAGCAAATTAGCAGCTTGGTTCATTTTCCTAGCATTCCCTCCAGAGCAGTCAGCAGCTCCCTGGAATGTGGCTTGAAGCTGTGTGGTCAGTACAATTGTTTGGAGCTGTCTGTGCCAACAATGGGAGGCAATGCCTGTCTTCCAAAGGACACCGAGTGGCACTTGTCTTCCTTAGCCTAAGGAGGTCTTACCAGCTGCTGCCAAGCCTGGCTTCTCAGGAAGATGTACATCGCCATCTATTGGGCATGGAAGTTAACAGCAATGTTTTCCCACTCCACATTTGCTCCAGGCCACTAAAGGACAGACAACAAAGCTTCTAGTAAGTTCCTAAAAATAAGCTAGTTCTTTGTACCTCAGAGTGAGACAGTTTGCCTCTAAGGCTCCAATAAAAGTGCAGTGCAACGCATGAATGTCTGTGCTGTGGGGCGCTTTCCATGGTGCTGATTTTGAGACTTCAGACAGGACTGTTGGCTGGCATTGTCTGAATAAGCTTGAGGTCCACCACTTAATCTGATCTCAACTATCCTGGGCATCAGCACTTCTGAGCAATGGCTCTTATCTTGGAAAACTTCCCAAAACCCTTCTCTCACCCAAAGCAAGCCCAGTTTTGAAGACCACAAGGTAAATGCATTCAAAACTTTCCTTTAACTCAGGGATCAAATACTAAGGCTCTTTGCAACCTGAGTTCTGAGACAGGGGCATCCCTCCCCAGCTCTTGACAACACAAGCTTTTCTTTCTTTTTACTTTATGCTATCTACATCTTTAAAAGGACACACGTGTCTCCCTGGTTTACAGTTTTTTAAAATCCTGATTTTATCATATAGAAGAGGAAGACCATATACAGCAAATATATCCCAATATGGAAGATTTGATCTATAGTTCTTCACCAGGGTAACTGGCAATGCTACCATATCCAAGAGACTTTGGTACCCTATTGGAACATATTGAATTGACACAACTTGACAAAGTGTAGAACATTCTGCGGCATTCAAGAGAGACCCACCACATACACACACACAGCAAAGAGCTACCCAACCCAAACTGTCAATAGCACAGATGCTCAAGAAGCCTAGTGTAGGGTAAAAAAAGATCGCCCTCTGGTAATGGGGTTATGATAACATTGATTGTTCTCAAATGAGCCACACCGCAGAGACAGGGGATAATTCGCCCTCTCCCACGTCAGTATTTACCGCCTTTTTTCTTCTTTAGACTCTCCCATTTTAAACATAATTTAGCTGTCTTTTTTTTTCTCCCTTGTGCTGCTGGGAAGAGAAAGGACTGGAGGGGGAGGGGAAGGTGAAAAGAAAAGGAGGATTAGAGGCTTGACCTGCTTCTCGGGGAAGAGCCGCCACATTCCTCTCTCAGATGTGCTTTGTGACCAGGCAGGGTACAATTAAAAGCACAATAATTTGCTTGTTATTCAAGTCAGGCATTAGTCCGGGTAATGGTGTGCTTGGTGGAGAGATGGATTTCCTTGTTAGGCTCTAAGCACAGGATTAACTGAATTCTCCATGGAGAAATCTTGATTTGTTCAAGGTCTTTCATGTTTTCTACAGAGAAGGGATTATGTCTTCTTAAAGAGGGGCCTTGCTTAAAAAGCTACAAAGTATAAGAAAAGGATTTAGGGCAGAGGGGCCTGTGGTTAAGTAGCTGAGGGGTACAGGGAATTTTAGAGCAAGGGATTATTTAAAGCCATAAAGTTCAAAAAATAATTGGTTTAGCACTACTGGGTCAGTGCTGGCAAGCGCACAGTAAGACAGTTAAGCATGGGCTAATATTCATTTTACTTTGGCTAATTATTGCATGGATTCAGGAGAGAAGGAAAGAGAGTATGCTCCCTCCCTGACAATCAGGAAATGTGTTATCTTTGGTGTCCATGTCTGTCAGGCTTGCTTTTTATGCCCAGAATGTAAGAATCACAGTGTCACTTAAAACATAGGCACTCTTGTCTTAGAGTGAGCCTGTTATTCTAGAAGCAGAGTCCCAAACCACCATTAGCTTTTTTGGTTTATGTTTGATTTCAGAGTGTTGAGGGCAGAACCCAGGATCTGGCACATGCTCCTTCCCCAGCCCCCAACCACCCAGTTTTAAATTAATGGCACAATCAGCCAGCCAGAAAGGATATGAAATAAAACCCTGAATTCCCCAATTACCAGATTAAGCTGGTGAGTCTCAACCAGGAGCAACTTTGTCACACTCCCAGGGCTGTTTTGTTACATCTAGAAAGATGCCACTGATAGCATACTGCAGAAGTTGGAGATTCTCTTAAGTAGACATAGAATAGCAGCCAACACAAGAAATTCTACTCAAAGTGATGTTCATGGTGAGAGTGAGAAGCCCCAATCTACACAAGACATTTTCTCTGCTTGGGTAAATCAAGGTTCCACTTTCCCCCATATCCATAATTCACATGACCAACCATATTTCAACTTTTCTTCACTTTTCAATGCTGGGCATTTTTAGAAATCAAGAAAGAAGGGTATTGCCCTTGGTGTACTAATGTTAAACCTGAAAACCACAAGGAGAAAAGACCAAATCCACAATTGTCAAATTAAAGCAAGTTGTATTTTGGGGTACACCTAGGACCAGCCAGCTAGCTGTCTCATTCTAAATTGAGATTGGAGAGAGCATCTCCTGCCCAACTCCTGAGATCTTTTTTATAGAAGAGATAAGGTGTTTGAAGGGGCAAGAGAGTTGGCTAATATACACTGTTACAAAGATACAATGAAAGTGAAGAAACAAGGGTAAGGCTATACATCATGTGAATGGTGTCTTGGGTTTAGTAACCCATATTTTGCTGTTTATGAAACAGGAACTTAATTACAAATAGAAACTTCAACTTACAATGACTTAACACAGGACAAACAGGAACTTATTCTTTAACTATGAACAGAAACCTTAACCTGCACAGGACAAACAGGGACTTATTCTCAACTGCAAACAGAAACCTTAGCCTGCAAGAGATGTTATTCCTGTTTTGGTCTCACATTCAAGATTGCATGGGAGAGACAGCACATATCCTCCTTCTGTGACTGATGCCCACCCAAAGGAGGAGAAAGCTATCTTCCACGTCCTCCCCAGATGCAGACTTGTGAGGACTTGTTCTCTCTTCTCTGGGATTGCTCATTCCTCCCTGTGTGAAGTATGTTCAGTCATCATTTGTCCTGCAGCTTTAACCTAGTTAAGAGCCCACAGCCACAAGATATCCATTTTCTCCCTGGTGAATGATGATTCTCTTCCCAAGGGAAGTTATCACCTTTGAGGAGAGCTTCCAGGAAGCTCATTAAAGCCAAGAGGCTGTGAATCAGCATAGCCATCACCTCTCTGGGAGAGCCTAGAGGATACACTTAACCTCTACCTCCAAGGATGGGGAAAGGAATTTAGGAAGAAGTCAGAGAGGACCCAGAAATAAAAGATGAACATACCCAAACCAGACCCCTGCCATTCAGCAGGCAGACACAGGATAGCTGTGAAGAGAGAAAGCCACCTTCTTCCCCAGAGCCTCCCCTTCCCTGTATCCTCTAAGGCTGGTTCACAGCTTTGCAGTCACAGGCTTCTGTCCACTCTCAGCACAGTGGTTGTCCTCCACAATCGTGACAAATTCCATTTAGTCATATCCTCCTGACCTCAAGGAAGGACAAAGGCCTTTCCTATCTCCTTCTGGTTACTGTCCATCCTCCTCGGGTACATCTATTCTTTACCCTAAAACTCACAGTCCCACTGGTCCTGACCATCTCTCATTGCTCCTCCATCCTGTCATATTCATCTTCCCTCAAAGCCAAGCCAACCACAGCTGGCCTCCACTGCTCCACTGGTCCCCTCTTGCATGTCTCTCACAGCTACTTCTCTACAGTGGGTCTCACATCCTTCCATTCTCCTGGGATACCCCTCCTTTTCCTCTTAGGCTTTGCTTTTACCATCTCAAAATATAAGAAAGAATGTATTATTGAGCCTTCAGGAGGGTTCGAGGGTTTTTTGTTTTGTTTCTTTCACTGATACCTTGAAGACAAGTGCAGCTCCTGCCTGGGTCCAGTTGGTACTCAAACACATGCTGAATAACTGAGGAAGTGAACTAAGTTACTTGTGTTTACGTCACCCATTTCCTGATGATCCCTGGTACATAACTGAATAGCAGAACCCTGATAAAAGGCTCTAGACCATAAATGACAAAAATAACTAATATACCCCCAGAGGCATTTACATTGCTGGGGTTTTTTTTTGTTTTGTGTTTGTTTGTTTGTTTGTTTTTGTTGTTGTTGTTGTTGTTTTAGACAAGGTTTCTTAGTGTAGTCTTGGCTGTCCTGAAATTAGCCTTGTAGACCAGGCTGGCCTCCAACTCACAGAGATCCTCCTGCCCCTGCCTGCCAAGTGCTGGGATTAAAGGCATATACCACCATTGCCCAGCTGCTGCTTATTGTTTAGCTATGGTAAAATAAACAATATAAAATGTACTATTAAGGTTTACTACTGTTAATTGTATGTGTAATCTTCATAACCTTTTCCTCTTGCAAAACTGAAACTCTATACCCATCAAGCAACAGTTCCCCAAGCCCAAGCCCTTGATGCCTACTATCTACTTCCCCAAAGTCTCAAGATACACTGTTATGGGATATTTTTACACTGTGTAAAGATATATTTCTGTGATTGGTTTAATAAAGAGCTAAATAGCTAATAGCTAGGCAGGAGGTATAGGCAGGACTTCTGGGCAGAGAGAGGAAGTAGAGGGAGATAATCAAGTCACAGACGAGACACAGGAGTTGGACATACAGAATGAAAGGTAAAAAGTCACATGGTAAAATGTAAATTAATAAAAGCAAGCTGAAACTAAGGCTGAGCTTTTATAATTAGTAAATCTCTGGGTGGTTACTTGTGTGCTGGTGGCCCAAAGAAAAACCCAACTACAATACACAGCTGAGGTAACAGGACTTTCAAGAATGGCATGTTGGGGGTAAAGGAAAACACTAACAATGTCTCCAGCATCACAAGCTCCCACACCCTTGGAGAAGAACAATGTCAAATTCCTCACTGGGAAAATGACTCAGTGGCAGAGCATGCATGAAGATTTGGGTGACATTCCCCATTACAAGAAAGGAAAGAGGGAAAGAGAAAACAGAAGAGAAAGGAAAAAAATAAATCCTAGATGGAGAAATATCCCATTTCAGCCTTGCCTGATCAGGTTCAAACCCACATAAGCAAAAAGCCTATGTTCATGGGCCTGCATGCCCCTACAGTTCTTTGAAGATGTGCAAATGCTACAAATTAAATGCTACCTTTTGGGGGGAGGTGTAATATTGGTTCCTTTGAGCATCGGTATTATTATATTATTATTTATTTTTAAGGTGCAATGGCTAAGTGAAACATGCTTCCAACGTTAGCCCTAGAAATTATCAGTGCTCACTTCCATGAAAATGGAAGATTGAGACACAAAGCAACAGTGCTATGACTGAAATTAGAGCCCAGAGGCACCAGCCGTGTAACCTGGGGCCCCTTTCCCCCTTCATTTCTCTATTTCAGCTCTGCACAGAGCTAAAGGACATGAGCATCGTCTCCTTGGCAATTCTTTGTTTGGACAACCACATTTTCGATTCTAACTGCATAGACAATAGACATTCTAATTCCATTCTAACTTCTTGACAGTAGACATTTCAATGTGGGCCTACCATCCCAAGAAGTCACCAAATTTATGTCTACACTAAGAGATTAAATGGCATTGTATTCAGGGCCATATATCCCTGGATGGAAGGACCCCAGGATTCCGCCACTAAACTGAAAACTTTTAACAAGTTTGAGCCTTTCTAGACCTTTTTTTCTCACCCTCATTCAAAAATAGGGTCTTCAACTCTACAAAATTAAGCAATATATGGAATAAAGATGGCTTCATATCATGTACTGGTATTTTGAATCACACAAAGATATAGTTCCTGACAAGTAGGTCCAAACCTGATTTATCCTCCTTATAACTATACAAAGTGATACATTTAATAGACACTATTTAAATATTGAATTTTGGTCTTTTCCCAGGCTACTGACATGATAGCCTTGCCATGCAGAACAGTGGCAGCAAGCTTGGTCCCTGATCAGCTTCAAATTCACAAGAGAAAACTTGTAAGATCCACAGTTCAGTATCATGGAGCTAAAGCACACAATAAGCTGGGCATATAAATGTACTTTCAGCTCATGATGAGCTTATAGTGTCATAACCCAATCATCAGTCAGAGAGCAACTATGCACAAGTAACCCATCAGTCTTGTGACTTCTTGGGTACCACCATGATAACACACTTCACAAACAAGGTATGAGTCAATACTCATAGATGCTTCAGGAAACTGTCCCTTCCACCTAAATATCCCAGAAGTACCTATGATGTGGCTTATTGGTGCATGTCCCACACTCATTTCTAGAAGAACTTTTGAGTTCATCAAAATATCACTTCCAAAGAGGTATGAATAAGGAAAAGAACAGTTCCTGTGATAACAACTGATACTTGTGATAATGTAAGGTTTTCTCATCCCTAGTAGCCTATGAGATATGACTTAAATTTCAGCTAAGTTTATGTCAACTTGACACAAGATAGAGTCATTTGTGAAGAAGGAACTTCAATTTAGAACATCACACCACACACACACACACACACACACACACACACACACACACACACACCACACACACACACTGGGACTAGCCTATGAGCAAGCCAAGCCTGTAGTGCATTTTTCTTGACTGATGGTTGTTGTGGGAAGGCCCAGCTCACTGTGGGTGGTTCCAGTACTGAACCAGTGGTCCTGGCTGCTATGAGAAATCAGGCTGAATAAGCCATGATGAACAAACCAGTAAATGGCACCCTTCCATGGTCTTTGTATCAGTTCCTGCCTCCAGGTTTCTGCCTTGAGTGTTTGCCATGACTTCCCTGGAAGACGGAATGCAAAGAAAACAGCTCTCTCCAAGCTGTTTTTTGTTATAGTGTTTTATCACAGCAGTGTCATAGTGTTTTATCACCCTAACTTTGAGAAAAGCTGGTACCAGGAAAGGGGTGTTGCTGTGACACATCTGACCACGTATTTTTGGGAGAACTGTGTGGCATATGAACTTTGAGCTATAAAAGCCATTGGATGGTCAGAGCTTGTAGACTGCTCTGTGGGAGATTAGCAGAAAAGAATGCTGAGAAAAATACAAACAATGGAGGTCTGATTTGTGAAGCTTCAGAAAGAAGTAACTATCAGGGCAGTTTGTGTGATATTTTGAGTTAAGAATCTGTGGTTCTGGGTTAGTGGGAGCTGAGAAATTAGCTATAATTAGCAAAAGATCATCACCACTGAATTGAAACTTTTGTTTTACAGGGACAATTGATTCTGGCTACCTGAAGCTAAGAAATCAACACACAGAAGCTGTCATCCAGAGGGGGCTGAGGCTATCTCTCATGTTGGCTGCAAAACTTGGTAATGTATAAAGAGTCATTCAGGTAGTGCTGGTTTTGAAGGCATGAAGAGAATATGGAGAGCAGCTGAGGCTTAGTGCTACATGGCAAGAGTAGAGTCCCTGAAGAAGCAATTTGAAAATTTAGGACTGAAGGAACTACAGGGTCAAATTGAGGCTTGGCATCATGTGTCAGAATCAGAGTCCCTGAACAGAGCCCAGGAAATGCTATTGGTGAAAGTACAGCCTGGTTGCAGCAGGAAACCACAGCATTCTGGAGATGTCAATATCACAAGTATGAAGTGGACCTAGCCTGAACTTACAAACTGTGCTATGTGCTCTGTAGCAAACACTTTGGGGCCTAAAACATTGTGAGTTCCAGAAGTCTGACACTGAGCATTACGCTGAACTTGGGTTTTGATTTCATCTGATTGTGAATTGTGTCCTGATTCTTCCTTCTTGGAGCAAGAAAGTATAAAGTATTTTACTTACTTTTAATTTTACAAGAAGCCACAGTTACGAAAGTTTAAAAAGTTTAGAGAGGCTTTGGATTAAAAAAAACAACAACAACAACAACAATAAACATAATCTGGGCAGTAGTGGCACACATCTTTAGTCCTAGTACTCAGGAGGCAGAGGCAGGTGGATCTCTGTGAGTTCGAGACCAGCCTGGTCTAGCTCCAGGACAGCCTCCAAAGCCACAGAGAAACTCTGTCTCGAAAAAACAAAACAAAAAACAAAAAAACAAAAAACAAAAAAAAAAAAAAACAAATCAAAACAAAACCAAAAACTTAGTATTTTGGAGAGACTGAACTTTTAAGGTGGTTGGATTTTTAGACTATGGGACTTTTAGACGGTGAAGTAGTTTATATTGTAATATACTATCTTGGGGGGAAATGAGAAAGGAAAGGTTATAGTTGAGTAACAATGCATTTCTATATCAAGTTGGCAATGGAAAAGTTGATTAATGGAAAAGGATCAAGCCCACTGTGGATGGTACCACTTCTGAATCATGATGCTACAAGAAAGCAAGCTAAACAAGCCATGATGAGCAAGCCAGTAAGCAGTGATCCATCATGAACTCAAGCAAGGCAGGAATGTGGGGGCAGGAACTAAAGCGTAGGCCATAGAGGAGGACTTCAACAGAAGTTATCTCCTCCCAACTCCAGCTTGTGTTGACAAAAAAACTAGCCAGCACAGCCCCATCCTAGTTAGCTTGGTCAATTTGACACAGTCTGGAGCAGTGTTCTCAACCTTCATAGTGCTGCAATCCTTAACAGAGTTCCTAATATTGTGGTGACCCCCCCCCAACCATAAAATCATTTCATTGCTACCTCATGACTATAGTGTTGATACTGTTATGAAACATAATGTTGTTCAAGATAACTAATATTTGGTGCCCCAGCACCACCACCACCACCACCACCAGTTGAGGATCACTGATCTAGAGTAATCTGTGAGGAAGCCTTGGTTGAGCAATTGCCTAGCAATGGTCTGTGGGCATGTCTGAAGTACCGCTTGATTATTAATTGATATGGGAGGGCCCAGCAAGTGATCCCAAGCCTGTGAGCAGGCTAGAGGGGCAGCCATCAAGCAGCCATTTTCCATGGTTTCTGCTTCGAGTTCCTGCCCTGCCTGACTTACCTTAATGACAGATTGTAGCCTGAGAGTGTAAGTCAAATAAGCCTTTTCCTCACCGAGTTGCTTACACTCAGAGCATTTTATCACAGCAACAAAATGAAACTAGAACAGCCTGTGACTTGCTCGTCTGGTTTGTTAAACACATGTTCCTAAGGGCAATTTGGCAAGTGACTAAGGGAAGCGGCACAAGACGAGAAAGCCAAGTTAAGGGAGTCATGCCAGATGAACCACAGAGGGCAGCTTCACTCCAACCCCTCAGAGACATTCTGACAGGAAAGCTCTGCCCTCACCTCCATCTCCTTCCTCAACCTGCCATGTCTTAAGAGCAGTACCTCAGTGTTCAGTCACTGGAGTCTCAAGCCAGTGTCCCAGGAAAGTTTTTCTAAAAGGAGACCCAGGTACCTGCTGTTGTTAATAAGAGTACTTCAAGGCCAGTGGAAACAAAATATAGAAAGCAATTCAAGGAGATACAGGAAGCATTCTCTGCTCCAGGTGTCCTCACTTTGTAATTCTAACAACACACAGTTAGGTATACACAAAGAATTATGGGAGAGGCACATAGTTCACAGGACCAGCTACTCCTCGGGAGGACTCAGATTTCATTCCCAGCATTCTCCTGCTATCTCATAACCATCTGTAACTCCAGTCCTAGAGAATCTGACTGTGCCACCTGGCCTCCTCAGACATCAGGAATGCATGAGGTGCACTGACACACAAGTAGGCAATATACATTAAAACAAAAATGAAATGTTGATCCGTGCCAAAGAGGAGGTACAGATACCATAAGAACCAGAGGTGGTGGATGACTCCAAGGAAGCAGTGTTTCCCAGACACAATGTGGCTGATGGCCATGTGGACTCAGACTATGACAGCAGGCACAAGACCTGCACAAGTTCAAGCCCTGCAAAATCCTAGCACAGAGAATGGGAAATAAGCACAAAGTCCCACCCCTTGCCAAGAAGCTATTTGCTATTGGTAGTTGCTGAGAGAAGAAGAGACTCAGTTTTCTTCCATAGAGTGACTTTGGGTGTAACAACCATACTCCAGGGTAGGCCCATGCTCAGGAGTAGTTGGCCAGCAGACGCCACAGTCTTTTGGTTTTAGTTTTGGTTTTTGGTTTTTGGGTTTTGGGTTTTTTGTTTTGTTTCGTTTTGTTTCTGTTTTATCTTGGTTTTTCTAAGAGAGAAAAAAATATGAAGTTGGGTGGGTAGCGGAATTAGAGGATCAGGAAGGAGTTGAGGGAAGGTTAAGAACATAATCAAAAAGTGCAAAACAATATAAATACTAATGTGATGCTATACAATATTTTGGTAGATATATGCACCATTAAATGTTCAAAGAAAAAAAAACACCCATGAATATCTTGCTGCTGTGCCATCTTAAATTGATGCTACACTGCTACACTTAGGATGTGCTTGGTTTCCAAGGGGGAGAAGATGCAAACCAGTGGATTTCATTATAGAAGTTGAGTCACATACCAAAAGGCTCACGAGTAGTTCAACTTTTCCCCATCAATCTATCTAGGTTCAGCTAAGTTCACCAGCCATCCTACTCTATCCTGTTTGGGGCCTTAGCTGGGCCTCTATGTGACTGTGATATGTGTGAAAATGATATAATAATATCGACTCCTTTGTATGCTAACTTTATTTATGCCTATATATTATCTCTATCTTGTTAGCTAGATTATATACATGTACCTGTATCTGTATCTCTTATTAGAAAAGAAATTTTCTTTCCCCAACTGCAGAGTACAGAACTGAAATTCATTCCAACTGAATTTCTTTTTGCTAACTCCTGACCCAGAGGTACCATCAGTTGGATTAAACCCAGCAAAACTAAAGTGGAGAGGTGAAATGCCTCCAAAACCACATGCTTGACAATGAACACAAAGAATGTTAAATATCCACCAACATAAGGCAAAAACAGGCTCAACATTCATGATACAGCATTTAGTTCTTGTGTGTGTGTGTGTGTGTGTGTGTGTGTGTGTGTGTGTGTGTGTGTGTGTTTGTTGCCTATGAGTGTATATACACCATGTGTGTGAAGTACCTGCAGAGGCCAGAAGAGGGTGTCACATCTCCTGGAACTGGAGTTACTAGCAGTTGTGAGCTGCTCTGCGGGTGCTGGGAACTGCAGTCCAGCCCTCTGCGAGGACAGCAAGTACTCTTAATCAATGAACCATTTCTCTCCAGCCCAGAGTGTTTGTTTTATGTCACAGTATAATCACTCATTAGAACAGCATGTATCCTCTGAAACACATAAAATGAAGAATGTTCTTAATGTACTTATGTGCAAACAACAGATTGCAAAACTAAGGAAGCTGTGTATAGCAACTCATTAGCAGCTGAAATCCCTTCATGTGCATTGTTTGGCTTTTGTGGGGTTAATGTCTCCTAAAAGGTACATAATAAATGTATCACAGGTTAAGTATCTTATCCAAAATATTTCGGTCCAGATACTTTGCCTTTATTTGTTTGGGGATTTGAGAGTGTTTGCATACATACTGTGCTAGTCAGTTTCATCCTTGCTGTGACAGAAACCTTGCTGTGAACAATTTAAGGAAGGAAGGAAGGATTTATTCAGCTCACAGATTATTTTCAGCCCATCATGGGGGAAGAACAAGACAAGCAGCCCAAGTCATGCTAACTAGGAAACAAAGGAACAGATAGGAGAAAGGAACAAAAACCAGCCCTAAACAACTCCTTCCCAGCAGCCTATGTCTTCCAGCCAGGCTCTACCTCAAGTTTCCAGCACCTTCCAAAATAGTATTACCAGCAAGGAACCAAACCTCAGTACACTGACTCCCTTCAGTGGAGGTGGGGATACACTGTATAAACATACATGACTAACAAAACATCTCGTGGATAGGACTTCTGCCTGACCATGAAATTTTCCATATGTTTTATACATGCCTCATGCACATAACCCAAATATGATTTTGTGTGTTGTCTTTAGGATGCCTGCATTTAACCTGACACATGAGGTGAGCTATGGGGTTTTCTACTTGCAACACGTAAAGTTGGTTTTAAACTTTAGAGGTCTTAATATTTGTGGCTTTCATCTCAAGGATGCTCAGCCTGTACCTTGAGGTAAGAGAGGCAATGTGTATATGTGTGTGGTATGTAAGTGTATGTATTTTATTTTATGGGTATGAGTGTTTTGACTGCACATATATCTGTACACCACATGTGTGCAGTACCAGAAAAGGCATCAGATCTCCTAGACTTGGGGTTACAGATGTTGTAAGACACCAGGTGGGAGCTGAAATCTGGGTCCTCTGGTAGAGCATCCAGTGTTCTTAACGACTGAGCCACCTCTCTCTCTAGCTCCATATTTTTTTAAGTTTTTTAATTGCTTGCTTTTTTTCTCATCCACTTTGCAACATTCTTCTGCAACACTCTCCTCTTTCACTTTTCAATCAACTGCTTTGGTTTTTTTATTTGTTGTTCCTTTCTTGAGACAGAGACTCATATAACCCAAGCTGGCCTCAAGCTCCCTATGTTGCCAAGGCTGAGCTTGAAGCCCTGATTCCCCGCTTCTGCTTTTGAGTGGCGGGCTTATAAGTGTGTGCTTCCATGGGTGGCTTCTATTCTTTCAGCCTCCTTTCTTCTCTATCTTCCCCTTTGCCAGCTCTTGTCTGTTACTCTCCCAGTTACTATTTTTACATTTACCCCAGGTTAACTTCACAGCACACTCTGCTGTTGCCCTAACATGTTTTGCAGTAATCGGTGATTCATTGCTGGGTTCCATTTGGTTTCGCTGAACTTGAACTTTTGAATGGATTCCTGTTTTTGAATCTGCAGCAGGTCGTCTTCTCCACTCAGAGTGGGACTGGAAACCAAGCCCTTAGGAGAGGCTGCCGCTGCTGCTGAGATCCTCAAATAAAACAGAAGCATCCAATCACAACCCAGAAATCCCAGAAACATGCAAAGCAGGTCAACATGATGCCATCAAGATCTTTACTCTTTAAAAATTCAGTTCAAAAATGCTAAAATAGCCTGACGGTGGTCATGCACGCCTTTGATCCCAGCATTCTAGAGGCAGAGGCAGGCAGATCTCTGTGAGTTCGAGGCTAACCTGGTCTACAGAGCTAATTCCAGGACATCCTCCAAAGCCACAGAGAAACCCTGTCTTGAAAAACAAAGCAAAACAAAAATGCTAAAATAAGGGTAGCATTGGAAGATGACTTTAACCTTGACCAGTAAAAACAATGACTTACCACAAAGAAGATACAAACAACGAGCAGGTGAGTCCCATCCTGGACTGGCAAGAAAAATAGTGATGTTAATAAATGAAAAGCACAATGGGAAGCCAGCAGACTCACACAGAAGAAAGACCACCAGGGCACAGGAATGCTGCCGTCAAACAGCAAGAAGGACAATAAATTTCCACATTTCCAAAAATCCTGGGATATCACCAAAAGACCAAACCTAAGAATTCACAGGTTGAGGAGCTCAGGGTGAAATGCAGCAGAAATTCCCCCAGACTTATATAAACAATCCGGCCTCCAACACAGGAAGCGAATGAAACCCCATGTAAAAATAACCTGACAAGAACATCTCTGTGGCACGTTATAGTCAAAGCAAAGAGCCAGGCATACTGGAGCACACCTTTTAATCCTAGACTTTGAGGCAGACGCAGGTGGATTTCTGTTTGATGCCAGTCTGGTTTACATAGAGTGTTCCAGGGCAGCCAGAGCTGTATAAGAAGCCTAGTCTGAAAAGCAGCAGGGGTAGAGGGGAAGTGAGTGTAACTGAGTGGGTTTACTTCTGGGTCCTGCCTTATATCCCAGTGTTCTGCATGTCTCTGTTTGGGCTAGTGCCATGCTGTTTTCGTTACTATGCCTCTTTAATATGGTTTGAGGTCAGGTAGAATGATTTCTCCAGCCTCCCTTCTGCTTAGAATGGCTTTGGCTATCCAGATCTTTTGTGCTTCTATGTGACTTAACTTTTTCCCACTTTTGTGAAATATGTCATTGGGGCTTTCATGAGGGTTATGTTGACTCTCTAGCCATTTTCATATTAATTCTGCCACCTCATGATCACAGGAGGTGTTGTGACCCTTTAGGCTCTGTCACTTCCTTCAAGTTTTCTCTGAAGAAGCCATTCCACCTTCCTGACTTGGTTTACTCCTAGATTGTCTGTAGGTGTTTATTTTGTTGTTGGTGTTGTTTTGCTTTGTCTTGTCTTGAAATAAATGTGAAATAAGCAGAAAAATTCCATTCTTACTATATTTGTTATTGGTATGTAGAAAAGCTACTAATTTTGTTTGTTGAGTTTTGTACCCTGCTACTTAATAGTGTTAGGATGGAAAATTTAGCCCACTGACTCCAGGAAGCTGGGAGTCTTAAATCCCAAGCTGAGGGTCACCTTGAATGTTTACAACAGCCTGTGAGTGAATGAACACAGGAAATGAGCCTTGTCGGCCCACCCAGAAGCCTGTGCTTGTCGCCCTACCCAGAAGCCTGTGCGAAAGCAGACTTCCTGGGCTAAGTGTGGGCTTGGATAGTTTAAATTAATTGGTCTGCACTGGATGCTATGAGGTGATTGGTTCACAATGTGCGGGCTTTGTTGTAACCCCATTAAAGCTGTCTCAATTCTGTACTGGGGGGTCCCCAGCCCTCTACCCTGCATGGCATATGGCTGATGGGCCCCAGTGCACTAGACTATAAAGGACTTCATGCATTTTCATCAAGACTGTTTCTCGTGAGTGATTTGGAGGGGGCGCCTTTCCTGAGTGGGAGCGCGAGGGACCACGCTCTCATGGATCTTACAATAGAAGTGGTCACTAGGTCTAGAATTTTCTGGTGGCCTTAAGGGTCTTTTCAGTTTAGGAACATGATTCTATAATTAGGAATTATTGATATCTTTCTTTCCCGAATCTTTGTAACCCTTTTATTTCTCTATTATCTAGCTAAGATGTCAAACACCATAGTAAGTAAGGGTAGAGAAAGTTAGGTACCTTCATCTCATTCCGGATTTTAGAGTGAATGGTCTCGGGTTCCACCCACAGTATAGTGATGCCTAAGGTTTGCTGTGTATGGCTATGCTGAGGCTTGTTCTCTCCATTTCTAACCTCCTTAGGTATTTATCATGAAAGGATGTTGAACTTGGTCAAACGTCCTTTCTGAAGTCAAGATGAGCACATGGTTTCTGCCCCCAAGTGTGTTTATGTGCTGTATTCCACTTGCTGATAAGCACATGTTGAAACAAATTTGCATCCCTGGGATGAAATCAACGTGTCACACTGTGTAATTTCTTAATGTGTTCTTGAATTTGGTCTGTGAGTGTTGTAGTTTGCATTTGTGTCCCTCTGGGATGTTGTTCTATTAGCTGTGTCTGAGCATGTCCAGAACCAGCTGTGGTATCAGAAATACTGGCTTTCTAAACTGAGCTTGCTGGTTCTCCTGCCCTGTTTATTTTGTAGGATGCTTTGAAAAGTATTAGTGCTAGATCTTTTTTTTTTTTAATCTGTCTCTATAGATTTTATTTATTTTATAAATAATACTATAATAAAAATATAATAAGCTATATTTTATATAGTTTATTATAAAAACTTGCAAATAGAAAGCATCATAAAGGGGGCTGGAGAGATGGAGGCTGGAGAGATGGCCTAGTGTTAAGAACACTGGCTGCTCTTTCAGAGGCCTCTAGTTAGATTCCCAGCCCCCACATAGTGGCTCACACTTTTTTTAACTCCAATCCCTAGAAAATCCTTTTCTGGCCTCCCCAGGCAATTCATGCACTTGGTATAGACACACGCTGTCACAATACTCATCCACAGAAAATAAAAATAAAAACTTCCTAATGATGGCAAACAACTTGCATACATGTGCACTTTTATGTGTATGTTTTATTATGCTCTAACAAATTCAACTGGAAAAAATAAACATAGCACATCTTAGTATTTCCAAAGTTTGACTCCTCTGGAATGTTGCTCATGAAAACATTTATTATGGTTCAAAACTATGAGTTTGCTTTATAATTTAAGACACAGCTTTCTGTTTTTAATGTTCTTGTGTTTGGAGATTTTAATGCAGCAACTACTGGAGTATAGCCACTGTGAGCATGCTCTGAAATGCTTCCAAACTTCTTAGTAACCCACTGGCACATATGTTACCAAAAAAAAAAAAAAATTAAAACAAACAAAGGAGGCTGGTAAGATGTCTCAGCAAGTAAATAAAAGCACTAGCCACCAAATCTGACAATAGTGAGTTCCATCTGTGGAACCCTCATGGTGGAAGGAGATACCTGACTCCTCAGAGTTGACCTCTGACCTCCACATGCATGCTGGGACACACATACACTCACACTAAATAGGAAATAAACATTTTAAAGCACAAGTATAAAGTATGGATCCTATCAATAGGAACTCTTTCCTTCCCACCTTCCTTGCAGAGGTGTGCCTGTTATCCCCTGCATTTGCCAAGCACCCCAGTACACACCATAGCAGCACCTATCCCCACCCATTGCAAAGGCATTTCTGCTTTTCTCCTCTGATCTGCTTCCCATGCAGGCCCCTCCTACCCATTAGAGCCTGATTCAAATGATGCCTCGCTCACCAGCCCCACAGAAAACTCAGGCTGTTGCTCCCTTTCTTGTGTCTGTCCACTCTTCTTTCATCACATGCTCCACATGAAGTTATTTTAGCAAGCACTTGTAGGTGGCTAGTTCTTTACCTAAAGAATACAGACACAGCTTAGACAGTCTTTTTCTGCATATCCAGTGTGATATTCATCACATCCTGTGGAGCAAGAGTTTCACTGAAATGCAAGAATGGGATAAGTGTTGTAAATAAGAAAGGATTGGAAACAACAACAAAAGCAGTATCTTAAAGATTAGAGTCTAGCATCCTCAATACAAGTGGTAATCAATCTTAATTGTGGTAAACCCAGCCCCAATGACCTGATTAGTCATGTAGGAACCCATAAATAAATAATCCGAAGCTATCCGTCACTTCTACAAGGGGGTCAGAAGGTTAGAGCCTTGGGTTTTTAAAGTGATCTGCTAACTCATTCTCCAGATCGACATGTACTACAGAAAGCAGAGCAAAGGTCAAGCTGAGGCTGGATTTCCTTAGAGGGAGACTTGTGTGGAAACACGGGCTCCGATGCTGTAGTAATATTGATTTCTAGAACACTCAGTTTCAGTAGTACTAGCTTTTGTCCATTAAGCAGCATCCACTGCTGGGCATGTCAAACAAAAATTCTGAGAATCTGACATTAACACACTTTCATTGAAAAGTTTCAAATCCAATTTAGTTGTGATATTGGACAAGAACCAAACACTAAAATAGCTGGATAGCCAACCATAAAGGAAGATGTAATGCTCGAACAGCAGATTCTAACATTGCTTTTCTTCCCCTTCCTCTCTGCATAGCAGGCTTCCTAGATAAAAATCCATACCCTCAATACAAGCCAATCTGCATAATGTTATCTCCAGCCACAAACCTGAGGCAATCGTCCTATTCATTATGGGGGAGGGGAGGGTGAGTTTATGACATCCTCTACCTATAAGTATGGTTTTAAATTAGTCCTCTAAAGAAAGCAGAACATTTGCTTCATAACTAGGAAGACAGTCCCTGTCCCCAAAGTCAGAGCTATACTAAATTGTATGTACTCCACCCCCAACCCCCAGCCACAAGGTCACATGTGGAAGTCCTAACTCTGAATGCCATAGTGCTGTTTGGAACTAGAAACAGCTACTTTTGGATGAGGTCATCATAGTGGATCCTAAATGATAGCATTTGTATCTTTACATAAAAGGACATCAAGGTGCTTGGCCTCCCCCTTTTGTCTCTCCCCCACACATCTCCCTCCTACATACTACCCACAGACATAATGGAAGGGCCATGTGTAATGGAAGGACCCTATGAAGACACAGGGTTGCTGTTCTAACAAAGCTGGCACTGGCATCCTGACTGTGGACTTCCAGTCACAGGACTATCAGAAATCAATTGCTGCTCTTTTTTTAAGTTCCCCATCTTCGGTTGGTTGTTAGGTCAGCCTGAGACAACTGTGACAGCTGGGATGAGAGCAGGCATTGCATGCCCTGAACAAGGTCATCCTGAGCGTAGAACCCTCTGGACAAGGGCAGAGCACCCAAGGAAGTGAAAACAATGCTCTCATGATGTCACACCTGGTCCCTTTCACTTTGCAAATATAACCTCTTAACTTGTAGAAACCATATCTGCACAAGGATAAAGTCTAGTAATGAGAAAAAGGTGAGATTGTTTCCGTTAGGAATGGCCACAGAGGCATTATGTCCTATGTCATTTAATTTCCACTTACAAGAGGAAACTATGAGTGTAGTCTTAATGCTTGTTCAACTGGAAATAAATAAGTAAAACTGCATCAACAAATTTGAACTGTTTTTTAAAGGATACTTGATCTGATTCTAGAATCTTCTTCCTAGGGAATGGGCAAAGGTCACTGGTATAAAAGAGTCACTGCACATAACATATGAAGGGCAAATGGGCACTTTGTCCAAGTTTATAAACAAAAAGTATCCACAGCTGAACTCAGCATAAATATCAGCTACTATTACCTCTATTGCAACTCAGAGGTGACCACAGCACTGGGAACACAGGAAGAATTCAACAAATATTTGTTGATTTTAACAGAGAGCCATGATGTTAATCCTTTGAAATATATTTCATCTCTCCAATAATGTCTATCCAAATGCTTCCGTTGAAAGTTCAGTTTGAACATTCTGGCACAGGAATATACTTGACTGAACAATGTAGAACAGGCTAACATCTCATAACTGTTATCTGGAGGTTATTCATTGTTGGGGATAGTTTTTTGTGAGAGTGTTGGTGTGTGGGCACACATGTTGTTGGGTTTGTGGTTGTCTATAAAACACACACACCAAAAAAAAAAAAAATAGCCAGAAGCTTACTACATAGCTCAGGTAGACCCCAAATTTACAATCTTCCTCCCTCAGTTTTTCCCAATATTTGGATTCAGGTGTGTGCTCCACATGCCAAGCCTGTCATGGAGTGTTCAAAACATTGTTCTAGGTTGTTGCTGTTATACATCATATACACTCCCACTCTCTACCCTGCTATCAACATGTCTGCACTGACAGACTTCCATTTGGCCTTGGCCCATAGACAGGCCAGAGAGTAGACAAGAGAGAAGAGGATAAAATTGGGATACTTGTTGCCTGGGCTTCCTCAGTGGTCAGCCCTCATGAGCTGGCTGCCTCCTTTCATTCATTCTTTTCTCTACACAGCCTGCCCAACCTCTAGATTCCAGGAGCCCCTATCTCTACCAGCCATACCCCACACATATGACCTACTGTTTCTTGCCCTAGCATACCATAGAATCGCTTTTAATTCTTCTCCACATCTGTGTAAATTACCCCTTTTAGTTAATTTTTTAAAAAAATGTTCAATTACCATGTCACATTTGATTTTGCTTAACCTCAACTGCAGCAAATATGCCACCCAGTTGATTTTCTAAAACAACTTGCGATATAAAGGAAAAGATACATTAGCAAAAGAAGACCTGAAAGTCAGGCAGTGATGGGGAGATATGTCTTTTGGAGAAACTGCCAGCCTACCCAAGCCACAGTTGCCCTGCCCAGGTGCCCAGGCCAGCCTGCATGAGCATGCACGTGCAGCAGGCACTTCCTTCCTGAGCCAAGCCTGCCTCTACACCCAGAGACACCAATGAGGAAAGGACAACGCAGAAGAGCCAGCCGCCTGAGCCAATGGAACCTTGGGAGGAAGTATAAAGGCAGCCCTAACTTCCTTAATGAATGGGTCTGTAGCATGCTCTGCTACTCACTGACTCCCATTGCCTGAGTCATTGGTGCTGCATCTTCTCACCCCCTCCCCCAAGGGGTGTCCGAGCAGGGCCACCTGCAACAATGTCTCAGGAGAAAACTATTGAGTCTTTGAGACACCCATTTAAATTTTTAGACCTAAATCAAGACCAAAAGTAATTTTAAGATGGTAAAATTACTGCCCAGTGGAAAGGCCGTGGTGATGTTTTTCTATACTGTTCCCATGGCATGAGCCCAAGGAACTTCCAACCTGAGCTACTCTGCCAAAGCCACAGTCCCAGCCCTGCTTGCACACTCAGATCCTATAGCTCCAACCATACCTTAGAGTGGTAACCACACCAGATACACTCATTGATTTTCAACCTGAAGCTTCTGTAGTTTGTCATCCACTACAATGATTGTAAGGACAGACTGCCTCTTTGGGAGTTCTGTGTGTGAGCTCCCTTAGCTCACCATCAGCTCCTTCCAATGTAATAAGCATGGAAACCTGGCTACCTACAGCAGTGCATGGTAAGAGTGTGGCTACATGTATAATTTGAATTGTTTGACAACCTAAAGATCCTCATCTTCAACTTTTGTTGAGGTAAGTCTTAGCATTAGGCCTGCTATCTACCTCAGTGACATACACTGAACATTAGAAGAACTGCCAGGGCTGTGTTAACTGCTGATCCAACTCCCCAGCCCCAGTGCTGACTTTTAAAACATGTCCCTAGCAGGGTGGCACAGGATACATAATCAAAGAAATACATTAGGTTCACAGTACTGCATGACAAAGCTTTTGTCCTTTGACAATGAAACACCAAATGGTGTAAGTAGAAACATGATGACAGATGCTATGAACAAGGATTCAGGAAATAATGCAAAAACCAGATCTTCATTAGTATTGTAGATGGGGTATTATTATTTCTAATAATTAAGCCCAACCTGGCAGCATACTCCTGTAACCCCAGCCTTTAGTACAGCCAAGGCAGAAGAATTGCTGTTAGTTTCACACCAACCTGGGCTGCATAGAGGGACCCCTGTCTCAGACAATCAGATGTTAATAACCCAAAGCAAAATTACAAATAAATTGTATGTTAATAGCAACCATGCATAGTTCTTATTTCTTTATTTCTTCCCTTTTAGATACCTTTGTCTGGCATTCATCATGGTCTTTTAAAAACTGATACTCCCTGGAAGTAGAAAAAGAAGCTAAGCATGGAACATAACAAATCAGAGGACAATATGTTTACAAAGACACCACTCTGGGGGTTATCACCAAAACAAGTGTGCGTATGTTCACAAGGTGTTCTGAGGTCCCGAGAAGAAATGTGTACTCTGCACCCCACTGTGCTAACTTCCTGGCTTCTCACCCACGCTGTAATGAGAGCTGTGCAGTCTGGTTCACCCATTCATTTTGTAAACACTAGGCCCTTTCATTTTTTTCAATCTACACTCCCATGTTTAAGTACAATGAAAGAAAGCTCTATACCACCTCTTTCCATGCTTACTTAAACTCCAACTCCAGCATCTTCTAATTAGTGCATCACAAAGCTGAGCCTGCCAGCCAAGAGTGCTGTGTCCTGAGGTACCATGTAATGCCTCACATTCCAGACACCTGCACACTCCAGTGGCCTCTGCCACTCACAACTCTGTGAAGCTCAAACACAAGTTTTCAATTACTCAGCCCCCTCAACTCCTGATAGACACAAAGAAATAGCGAGGGAAGGGAGAGTCTACGGCAGTAGGAACAGTGCTAAAGCAGGAACACAAACCAATAAATGCAAGTGAGTTGCATGCCTGGGCCACTGTGGAGTCTTAAACCAGGCCTGTTGTGTTTTGATCTTACAGAAGCGCATATGGCCTTCCATTAGCAGGTCTCAGAGCAGTGGGCAACATTGCCATACCATATGTGCCGATCGCAGCAACAGGCCTGATTGATGGTGGTGAACGCAGACATTTCTTTTGTATTTCATCTCCTTGTTATTTCAAGAGAAACGTAAGGGTAGATTTATTCTGCTATTACAAGGAAGCATCCTAGAGATTGCTTGTTCAAAGTTGATAGCTTCCAGTGGGTGAGGCAGGTCCATTTCCAACAAAAATAAAAATTCAGTAGGACCTAGAAGCTTCTTCTCCCCTAAAATAAGAACACATTTACCCTCAACTCTCCCCCACTCGCAGAGCCATGGAAAAACAGCCAAGGCAAGAACACTGGGGAAGAGCACGTGCTTAGCTCAGGGCTGCCATGCGTCCTTCCTGCAGTCTCCACTCCTATTCTTCAGCAATCTGGTCTTATCGAGAAATTAGGAAAATATGAAAGATGGCAAACAGCCCTACGATTGTCATCTCACTAGAAGAACTCAGTGGGACCCTCCCCAAATCCAAAGCTAATTTGCCAGTAGCACAATCAAAGGGGAGTCATATGCAAGGAAAGGATTAGACAATCCTGGCATAAAGAGATAAAAGATATTAGAAGACGATGCCACCCCTCCCATTCTGAACTTGGAAGACTATTTATCTTGGGTGTCTCTGGGTCCTATTCTTATATTGCCAGGTCCTGGAGCAATCAGTATTTGCCTCATTATACAGATAAACTACCCTGCAGCTCTAAAAACAAAGCGAACATTAGCCAAGTGGTTTCACTTTGCTGAGTCTCTCTGCTAGCTTCAGAATGAAAGATTTCACCCAGCTTTTAATTTGAATCAATCTCTAGCCTAAAAAAGCAAGCATGCAAGCAAACAAAAAATCCAGTATTTTTCTCAATACCCACAAAGGTCTCTTCTAAAGAAACTTGATGGCTGTTAAATTGGGCTTGCCTATCGAGCAATAAAAGTTGTTGCTGGTTGTAACATAACACACACACACACACACACACACACACACACACACACACACACACAGGGAAAGACAGAGAGAGAGAGAGAGAGAGAGAGAGAGAGAGAGAGAGAGAGAGAGAGAGAGTCCAACTTCTCTGACAGATACCAACTATGTGGAAAGACAGGCTGGGTCTAAGTGTGAGTGACCAGAGGCCACAGTACTGAGCTTTCCAGTGACTGTGGACTCCCAGTATGGAGAATGAATTTCTTATCGGAATAGGAGGGACCCTTTCTAGGCATCATGGGAAAGAGATACATTTTTAGACTAGTTTCAAACCTTCATTAGCTTACCTCACCTCCTGTAAGTACCCCCAATTACCCCTCCCTTGAATGACGGCTGGTTTCTCAGAAGATCTACAGGAACTAGAGGAAGCTCTTTATTGACAATGAAATCCACAAAGCTTAGGAGTCATTACTGTGTAGCTAACAAGTCTCTTTCCCTGATCTACCTTTCTCTGAAACTGGGCAAGTAGCATCAAGAATGGAGTCATCTCCCCCCTCGAGCCACTGCAAAGAATGTTCACTAGATATATTGCAATCGTGCACGGCTTATATAGAATTTTAGTCTGTATCTGTCCAAGTCTCATTCACTGTTGCTGAGACAAAAATATCCTTGGCAAAGAGCTACTTAGAAAGGATAATAAAAAGAAGAACTACCACCACCACCACCACCACCACCACCCCCAAAAAAAACCTAGTAGCATGCAAACTAATAGAAAGCAGAGTTTCTGAACCTCAGCCCTTGGGTTATCTAGCCTCATGTGGGAGAGGACTGCCCTGTGCTCTTTAGGATGTACCATGCTTGGTAGAATCCTTAATCAGGAGCTTCCCAACCTGTAATAATCAAAACATCCTCCAGACATTGCCAAATGTCTCCCAGGAAGCTCTCTTTAACTTGAGCTGAGTTGACATGAATAAAAGAGCTGCCTAATGGAAGCAGAGAGAGAGATTAATCTCAGCAGATAAATCATGTGCAAAGACCCGAAGGTACAGAGCAGCAGAGGATGTAACAGAGAGGATGGAGGAGTGTGAAGCCAGGCAGCAGAAAGGCTTCCACATGCTGGACTGACTAAAGGTTTGCACATAAGTAGGCAGTGGAAGGCCACGGCGGGATGTTGAGTATGACAGTGGCTTATCTCTATTTACATTTTGGAAGCATTTCTGCGATGACTGAGTGGATAATGGGATAAAAGCAGAGGAGATTATTAGGGAAAACAGCTTCCTGCCCAGTTGCCACGTTCTGACCAGATAACAAACAAAGTAAAGGGTGGGGAGACATTCTGAAGGAGCAGGACTCAACAGAATGTTTGTGTGGCTATGGATGATGAAGAGGGATGAAGGAACCTGTAGGATGGAGGTTTGAAGCTAGGGATGGATTAAAAAGGTAGAAACTGGGTCTGTCTCAGACATGCAAAGGGTGAGTTGTACATTAGTCAAGGGTGTCAAGAAGTCTAGTGAGTACAGCCAGGATTTCTGCATCTTTTTAGGATTCCCCCATGACAGCGCCCCCTACCAACAGGAAGCAGTTTGGAAAGAATGACGCCCAAATTCCCAAATATTGCTTATAAATGTGTGTTCTCATTTTAAAAAAAAAAAGGCATGTATAATTATGTCAGCATAAAATAAATAAATGTTTAAAAAAAAAAAAGTGACCTGAAGTGCATGTGGGATGTGTGTGTGTGTGTGTGTGTGTGTGTGTGTGCGAGCGTGCGTGCATGCGTGCGTGCGTGCGTGCATGCGTGTGTATGTGTGTGTGTGTGATTCTGCATACATATGTACACTTGTTACTTACTCAAGATTCATTTGTACTGGGTGTCTGGGTTTCCACAACAGGCCACAGCCATCAGGGAAGGAGAATGGGAAAGACATCACGGCAGATTTCAGAGGACACTTAATTTGGGAGAAGGTCAAGGAAGAAGAAAATCTTAAAATGATTCTAGAAAGAGCCAGAAGAAATAAGCTGTCATGATCTGAGTGTTTGTGTCTTCCAATTTCTCAGGCTGAAAGGCATTTTTTGAAAGGCCTCATGAGAGCTTATTTGCCCCCCCATGGACAATATCAGCAAATCCAAGAATCTGATTACAATGGCAGGGAGCAGACAGACAGGGAAACCACAGATTCCTTCAGTGGTTTTAAAATCTGTACCATAGCTAGGTGTAGTGGTACATTGTGGGTGCCCATAAAGATGGCTGCACTCCATCTTGGCACAAGGGCAGAGAGTTCAAAGCTGTTCAGCAAGGCACAAGACCTAAAGGTCAAAGGTGTGGCTACAGAAGGATGTTTCAGCTGTCTTAGTGTAAATAACAACAGACCTGAATCTTGAGGTGTGGCTACTCCTGACCTCAAGGCTAGGGAACAAGAAGTTGAAGCTAAGATGTGGTTACTGAACCCTTAGAATAAGTGAGGAAGAAAAGTTTATTTGTTCCATATAGATGATACTGTGTTCCCCTTTTTGGTTATGGTATATAAGAGTGGTGAAAAATAAACCCGTGGAATTTCAGTATTCACTGATCCGCCCTCCTGACCTTTATTCTGTCTCTCTGTCCTTTCTTTATTATGTATAGCTAGCCTCCTCATCCACACTCCCCCCACTCAGGTACAGACTTGGGGCTCCGATTGCAGCCCCGCAAAGACCGTTCACGACAGTACATGCCTTTAATTCCAGGACTCAGAAGGCAGAGGCAGGTGAATCTCTTGTAGACCAGCCTGGTCTACATAGTGTGTTCCAGGCCAGCAATGAGACCCTGGACTCGGGGAGAAAAAAAAATCTGCACCACTTATGTTTGTGTTGAGACCAAGCAAGTTTATAGGCTGAGAGAATGGCTCCAGAAGGAGCAATCAGGAGTGACTCCTTCTTAAAGAAAAGAGGAGTGGAAAAGAAGGCTGCAATTGGAGGGAGACATGAAGGAGGGAAGAACCTCACAACAGACACTGAGGTTTGAACACGCTGTGTACAGGTGACAAGGAGCTTGCCTACCCCGAGGAGAAAGCTACCTGTAAAGAGATCAAATGAGCATGTCAGGAGGCACCCCCTTTTTTTTTTTTTTTTTTTAGCCACACTCAGCAGTTCAAATATATATGAGAACGGAGGCAGGGGTTGCTCTAGTTTGTGGGTTTATATAATTCTGGTGGAAGACCCGGATTATTGGTGAAATACCGACCAACTAGGTTAGGAGGGGCACAAGAAATCTGAAAGACTGTGACAGAGCCAAGATCTGGTGAGCGTTGGCAAATTCAAGATGATCATAAACTAAAGCCTCCATTAAAAATCTTTTTTTTTTTTAATTGCAAGTCTGTGTGTGCATGAACTCCAGTTCTCTGCGAGAACAGTACTCATGTCTTCACTGTCGAGCCATCTCTTCAGACCCACACTCCCACATACATCCCTCCACCCACAGGTCTGCACCCCCACCAGCATCACCTCTGAGTCTTTGTGACAGACAGCACTGTCTCAAACGTAATGAAAATGAGATGTCCCGAATGCTTCCACAGCCACTGGCAGTTTCTAGTTCTGGCCTTCAGAACTCCTGAAGCCCCCAGGTAAGCTCACTCATACCACTAGCAAGACCACACACACAGAGAGAAGGACCTAGAATTCCAGCCATCCCACCCGAGCACCAGGCATTTGAGCAGAACCACTTTGGACCTTCGAAATCAGCCAAGCTCCTGAGTCCATATCATCCTGGGCAACTGAGCTGCCTATAATCCAGAGCACAAGAGTTTGAGGGGGTTGATCTGAAATCGTCTCACACTAGCTGAGAATTTAGAAACAATGTTTTCTTAGTTTTGAGGTGGCCCGGGTCTGGCCCCTGGGAGTGGGCTGCCAAGACTGAGCAATAGAAAGGAAAGCCTTGCAGTGCTAAGAATGTGTGGGAGGAAAATGACTGCGGAGGGCTGGGGTGACCGACTACGCAGGGTGAAATGATCGCTAATCACTTGCTGTTTTTACTCTAGGGGGAAAAAAATAGAAAAAGAATGGGGGGGGGAGCTACACATTATTCACTAGTGAGTCACCTCAGCTGCCACTGTGATGCCTGGTGACACATAATTAGAAAACAAATGACAGATTAGTTTAATAATATTCATTAGCAACTAATGAAACTGACAGTGTTTCCTATTGAAAGCAGGTTGGGCTGTTAGTTGATTTTAAGCAAATTATGCTCCTCCCTGTCCATGGTCCCTCTCCACCTCCCTCCTCCCTCAACACCTCCCTCCTCCCCATCTGCCTTTCAGCTAAATGAGAGGCTGGAGGTAAAGAGCGGGAGAGAATTGTAAGTGGGTCATAAAATAGGGCATAAAGGGTGAGATTGTTGAGGGGAACAAAAGGAGACCAGATCAGACAGGGAAGAGGCTGAGCTGGGGCGGGGGTGTCCAGAGAGGAGTGGGGGGAGGATGTTGTTCAGAGAGGAAGGGAAGAGGAGTGAACCATGTCTTCCCAGGAATCTTCAGACAAGCAGCCTCTATGAAAAACAAACTTCCACCTGCCACAGTGAGGAAATGGTTAACAGAAAAATCAATGCTTCCTTTCAGGCATTGTTGTTCTTTTTCCCTTAAAAAAAATCTCTCCCCAGTAAGAATTTTAACGATATGCAGAAATCATAGCTGTCTTGCTGAATTGGTGTAGGACTGACCCCCCTTGACAGTTCTTAAATTATTCAGCTATCAAGGGCCTGCTAAACATTAAATTAAGCATCCTCTCTCCCCTGTCCTAAACCATTAAGTTATGCAAATGCACAGATAATGGGGCATATGACAGCTGGAGGCATTAATCACGCAGCTCTGTCTCTGGGCCGTTGTTATGTGGAAACTGCATCTGCCAACAGACGGAACAGCCACAATTAGATCTCTTAATGGAACGGGGAGCCACTACCTGGCCCTCCACGCAGCTCAGGTTGTAGACCTGGGAGTGAATGAGGCTCTTGGGAGAGCTTGTGCCCTCATCTTTTCTCAGCCCCTCCCCCTTCCTTAATACCTGCTCCTCCAATTGAAATGAAAAATTACCTGTAATTGTTATCATTTGCAAACAAAACCTGTCGGAGGATGAACCTGCTGTTTACAGCGGATGTTTTTGTTGCTCCCTGGGAAGGTTCTTTGGGGAATTTCCTTCATTTGTTTTTTTAACTAAGTCTCTGTCTTTGACGATGCAAAGATTCTGTGTTGCAGAGTGGGAAATAACCACTTTTCCAGGACAGCCTCCAGAGTGTCCCCATCAAAAAGGGGACAGCCTACCCCCCAATGACTGCCTGAAATCTTCCCCTGCTTATCTGCAGCTGCTTGTCAAAGAAAGCCCAACTGCTCTACTACGAGGCTCCCCACAGGAAGTCATGAATAAGGAGATAATGGAGACAACTCATTATCTGCCAAGGAACTTTCACCTCCTTTGAGATCTATGACTTAACACACTCAATTTACAGATGGTGGGGGTGCTAAGTCCAAGTAGTTAAGCATGTACAGGACGGCCAGTTGCTTTGTCTTCTTTTTTGCATTTTACTATGCTAAAGAACAGAAGTTTATGAGAGCTCCTCATCAGCCGACAGTTGTCATGCACACAGAACTTCAGCTGACCCTGCATCACTTTCCTAATGGCTCCATCAGAACAGGACTTGTAGTACTTACACCAGAAGCTAAAGTCGGAGGCTGGGCAGGACTATTACTCTCTCCCCACACCGGGAACAGCATCTCCACAGTTCATATCCTGACATTTTGTTGTTATAAAGTTACCATTTTTTTAAAAGCAACTGTGGAAACTTATGTTCTCAAATGAAGACAGAGACTATCCCCACTAAGCCCCTGGTAATAGATGTCTAATCTCACAACCCCCCTCCCTGTTTCTTAAAAGCAACCGAAGAGCAAACAATCACTCCAGAAAGTTGTAGGCCTGCCAAGGAGGCTGTGACAATAGCCAATAGCAAATAGCAGAAGCCAGCCGGTCCTCCTGCCGAGGAGCTTGCACTAATCACCCTTTCAGACCTGTTACCTCTAAACTGGATTAGCACTCCTGCATCATTGGCCTTGCCCCTGACCTTGGAAACGCCTAGCTCCTGCAAAGAGGGAGAATGCAGGCCAGCTCTCAGGAATTCCTGATCACTACTGAGGGGGAACTCACCCACAGATTCACCTGGAAAGACAGGTCAATTTCAGTATCTACAGGACATAGTGTGTGTTTGTCTGCTAAACCTTCCCTCCTGGCATGCTTGCTTTTCCCAAATTTCCAAGCAATTCTTCCTAAGAACCTTCTGTAAACCGGGGGGAGAGGGAATGTAATCACAAGCTGGCCTGATTCCCATCCCATGGAATGTGGTCCAAAGGGCTACCGGACTTATTCTTGTGCTCTGCTTCAGTTTTCTAAACAACACAGAAATGACCTAAATCAAGTCTGTATGGCATTTCTGCTCTTGACAGTTGGAGGAACAAAGAGTCCCGCCGGTATGGAGCTATAAACATACTACCGAAAGTTTAACCTGGCAACAAATAGTCCCTACTATCAAATTCTAGCAACAACACGAGGAGTCCACTAATATATATATATATATATATATATATATATATATATATATATATATATATATATATATGAGAGAGAGACACCCTGAGAATAAGTAGTACATAAAAAGGGAGCTTTGGTTGGTGGTGCCCACCTTTAATCCCAGCCCTGGGGAGGCAGGAAGAGACAGGTGGAACTCTGAATTCAAGGCCAACCTGATCTATACAGCAAGTTCCAGCAAAACCAGGGATACTAAGAGAAACCCTGTCTTTGGGGGAGGGAAAGAGACAAGATTCTTAAAAAAGACATCAAGTCTCATGGTCAGCAACTTGGAAAGATGCAGGTGGTATATAAAGACTAATAGTTAAGTTTACTAATACAAGTTCCTCTGGCATCTTCTCCATGCCAGCCAAGTTGTAAAGCGCTCTTCAGTGGTTAGTCTGTGTTAGAGATGGTGGAGTTCCACTGTACTGCTTAATTGCCTCTAGCTCCATAGTCTTCTTCTCTGAAGGAGGCATAGTCTATTATCCCACATCTCACCCAATAATTTACTACCTAACGCCTTAGGGTGGTGTGTTTGTTTGCTTGCTTGTTTTGACAGGCTCCTGTAGCTCAGGCTACCCTCTGTCTTGAACTCCTTATCCATCTACCTCCACTTCCTCAGTGCCAGGATTAAAAACATAACATAGGCCCCCATGTTTTATGTGGTGCTTGATATCAAGCCCAAGGATTCAGTTAAGTCAGCACTACTGCTAGCTGAACTACACCCCCAGCTCTGAGAGACTTTCTTTTTAAGACCTTGTTTTTAAAAGCAGAATGCTTCAACACTTGTGGTGTAGGGCCTGAGAGTCTGTATTTCCAATACTAGATTACCAGAGCTGGAGCTAATGACCACACTTAGCCAGGCCCTGAACAACGTTGTGATTGTTGTTTTGGCTTTTGGAAATAGGATCTTGCTGTGTAGCCCAGGCTGGCTCCCAATTCACAGTCTACTTGCCTCCATCTCCCAAGTGCTTGGACCACAAACATGCACCAATACAACCTGTTTCTGAACAACCTTCCAACAGAGCCTGTCCATTACATGCTCCGTGCTTAGTCCCCATTTCCTCTGCTCCCAACCCACCATTGACTGGCTGGCTGCTACATCTGTTGCAGTTCCTACAGCCAAGAACCCAACAAAGGGGACCTCCTGCATGAAAAGCATCAAGTGAATTTATGGAAAAGCTTCCCCCAACCATTGTGTTCGTCCCTCCATGCAGTATGTTCTGCACTCATTCTCCATCTGAAGTCACTTTGTTCACGCATGACATCCTCAATTGTTTGTTCCTTTTTCCACTGGAAACCAAAGTCCATGAATGTGCCTCTGTCTCAGGGCCCATCCCCTCATCAGCACAGAGCCAGAGAGCCTTACACAAAGATCATCGGGTCCCTGCAACTTCCAGTGGCCCTATATTATGCAAAGACCATCCAGCCACTCTTGTTCCTTTTCCTGTCAAAATATTGAATAATTCAAATAACCAAAATGGTGGAAAACTCCAAGTGTCTGCACCAAAGCAGCCAAGATTGATCAAGCAAGCATCCCTGCTGATGTTAACACCTCAGTGGCTTCCAAAATGGTGGAGTCTTCTGGAATTGATGATTTGAGTAAAAACAAACAAACACCCTTTTGCAATCATCTTTATTATTTTTTTTTTAATCTTAGTACCTTTGCTAATCCTACCAATCAAGGATGAGATGATGGGCTGGAGAGATGGCTTAGCCGTTAAAGGCTAGGCTCACAACCAAAAATATAAGAAGAGACCACTACCACAGTTTAAAGCCAAATTTGAAGCAATCTTTAAGTACTGGCCAGGTGGATGGACTCTGGCCAGGTCCATCTCAGGTTCCCAGAAAAAAAAATGGCCCTGAATCAAGTTTTGCCACTTCTCAGGTATTTTCCATCAGTTCTAATTAGGGGCAAGTATATATCCTGATGTACCTCTAGCCTACATCCAATCAGGGGCAAGCATAAATCCTGACATATTTGTGCCCTGTGAACCTCATGCCCACACATGATTGAGCACAGATGGATGCAGACAGGTCAAACAAACTTGTTTAGGGGAGTGAAAACATATAGCTTGTTATCTTCCATAAACAACATCCTCCAGCATTCAGGAACTAGTGGGCCTTGGGCAAGAGACTTGCAGAGCAGAGGCATTTTTGTTTCATGGATCTCTTAGGCACAGTAATTAAAACTTAAAATATAACTTTGGTTCTCATACGTGCTGGACTGGTAGCATATGTTTTGAGGCTAAGGCTCCCCACTTTGGACTCCAGAAGTTGGTATATGATTAAAATATATGAGAAAAATTTAAATACAAGGAAAAAATATGGCTTTTGCAAAACCGTGTGTCTTTTCCATGCCATAATATCCTTCACAGAGCTCCCTCAGGTTTTCTGATGCACAAACCTGAAGAAAGCTGGAGCAGCCTTCCACTGAAGCAGGGTGAACTGTACAACATTTATTAGCAGCCCATGTGGTTTGCATTTCCTGGCAGAAAAGGGGAAGGCTAGATTAACAGGCCAAAGGCAGTCACACTATTTTCCTTAAAACACATACTTAGGGTAAGAGGGTTAGGGGTAGATTGACTCTCCAGTCTACATTTCTGGCTCTTTTGTTCAGGAATAACTTAGGAGTAACCAGCCAGAATTTATAGCACCTTCAGTGAAAATGACAGGAACTGATTGACTCATAGCTGATAGTCCAGAAACAGCCACATCAAGCATGGGGTTGTTAGAAGTAAGTCCAGGGGACACAAAGAAATAGACCATCACTCCAATGAAAGTGTCTCCAGGTAAAACTTTACTCTTGATCAAGAGGGCCTAAAAGCATCTGGGTTTTTATTCTGATGCAGGTACTGTCTTTTCCCCGCTGGTTGGGTCGGACCTCACTGTCTTTTGAGATTGGTTAGTATTAAAAGAATCAACACAAAGGAAATGAAGGGGGGAGTTGGGGGAGGGTGTCACTGCTTCTGGACATCAATGGAGCCTTTGTGTGAACAAAGGTTTTAGTAGGGGGTGGGGGGGCGAACCTTAAAATATGTCATAAAAGTATTACAAGGTGGGAGATGAAACGACTTTAATCCCTTGTCATAAACACAAGTTTTATAGTATCTAATAGAAAAGAAGGATTTACATTTAATGTTTCCTAAAGTAAAATCTGGGTTCTCTAAAGAGGCTGCTAGACATTTCAAGATACCTAATTTTCAGATGTTTCACCGTAGACAGTGTTATGCAAAGTGTAGCAGGCTCACACTGACACGTGTCCTAATTCACCACTGTGTTCTTTCCACTGTTACCCCATGTTTCCCTGGACTCTGTATAAACCAAACAACTCAGCGCCTCAGAGGTCACACAGATCTCATCTTTAAGGCACTGCAGGGATTTAAGTATAGTTAAGAGTCTAGAAGCAGAGAGGAATAGTGGGTCTGGAGGATCAGCACTCAAGGAGGCTCTGAGCTTTTGAATGGAAAGAAGAAATAAAAGGAGGACATGACTAGGGGAGAGGAAAGCCCAACCTAGTCCTTGCACTGAAGAGTTCAGGGTAGGGGATGGGGTATACCAGGTACTGGATGCTGAGATTGGTGGACAGTATCCATTTTGATATGTTAATAGGTGAAGGGACCAGACTCTCACCCAGCCACCTGCTTTAGCAGCCATAACAGGCTGCAGAAAGAACCAGCAAGATGTAGACCTCTGACTCAGCACAGCACACATTGTTGAGTTTCAGACCTGACCTTGTCTGACCTGCCCCAGTCACTAGGAAGCCACTCTCCACGTGGTAAGGTACCAAAGCAGAAGTTAGCTGACAGGCTCTGGATGTGCTTAAGGTAACAGTGGCTTATAGAACATAGCAACTGCCTTGGGAGGGTCTTTAGGCCATAGCAACCAGTTAACCAATCAACTCAGGACAGTCTATTCAAGCTCAGAAGTGCACCAATCCTGAGACTGTTGCTGACCCCTAGACATTCCCGTTGCTCTGCCCCAATAAAATCCCTGCTCCTTGGTGCCTCTGGGTCCTTCTTGCTCCACTGACTGTGTCAGTGAGATGGAGGAATCAAGTCAACTCGTTAAAATTAAAGACTCCTTGCTTTTGCATTGGAATGGGTCTCTTGGTGATTTGGGGGTTCAGAATTTGGGCACAACAATAGGCACCTCAGTTAGCCATCTGTCCCAGGCGTGACCTAACAGCTTTTCCAGGTGAACAGGTTGATCCCACAAGGTGATCACAGGGTGAGAAGGGGCTGCTGGGAAGAACACTGTGTCCCAGCTTCATCCTTGTCTCTCTAAAGTCTATCCCACTTCCAGGGTCCTATCGCCTCACCAGCAGATAGTAAACATGCTGTAACAAAAAGTGCTACTAGTCTGGGTCTCCATGTGTGTCACTGGAGTTCGCCCACAGGAGGAGATCCTATGTTGGATTTTCAGCTGATTCAGTCCTGCACCTAGGACAGATGAGGCCCTCCCCCCACGCCCCAGGCCCCAGGAGCACACTCACTCTTACATCACTTGAACAGTACTGCTCTGGGACTTTAATCCCTGGGACAGCATGTTCTTTCCTAACAGCCCTGTATCCAGAACTGTAGGGGCTACCGACGGATGTCACTATGCTCTTTAGTTTTAAAAAGTTCAAAAACATCATGTCAGAATTCCTTAGCTGTCCTCTGGGAAACCAGTTGTTTGAGAATAGCCAGTGTGTAGCCTGCACGGATCTCTACACAGCTCTTTCCAAAGACCACCAGTGCTCCAACTGGCTGGAAGTACCAGTGAGAAATCAAGCAATGCGACAGGACTGGAGTGTCTTGGGCAGAACTGCAAAGACGGCTATGTTCCACTATGCAATGCCTGCTGGCAGGTAGGTTCTCTGAAAGCAGGCACCCAGCACCCCAGCACCCTAGCACCTCAACACCCCAGCACCCCAGCACCCAGCACCCAGCACCCCAGCTTCCCAGCACCCCAGCCAGGAAGTAGACCCAGCCGAAAAGTTTTGGTCACATGCCTGAACTAGAACCAACCTTCTGAAGGGCTGTACCAGGCCCACTAGCTCTACCTAAGATTCAAATCACACACACACACACACACACACACACACACACACACACACACACACGAGATCACCTGGCATCCAAGCAAGGAAAAGGGTGTGCAAAGACAACAGCTGTCTGCACATCTTCCCCAAACCCTGAATGTGATGTGATATCATACAATGGAACATTACTAAGCCACAAAAATTAAAATACTGATTGATGCATACACCAAAAAAAAAACCCTGCCACTTCATTACATTAAATGATGAATCCAAAGTGGACAAATCCAGAAACAAACAAACAAAAAAAGGGGTGGGGGGAGGCTAGTGGTTTTAAGCATGGCAAGACAGAGAATAGGAAGGAGTTTAAGAGTGAGGCTTCTCTGGGACTGATTTTTAAAAATGCTCTAGAATTGGTATGAATAATACTAGAGGCCACTAGTATTACTTTAAAGAGATGAATATTATAGTCAGTGAATGAGAAAATATAATAATTTTTTCAAGGCAGCAAATATGATCTTCTAGATCAGTAGTTCTCAAAGTAGGGGTTGTGTTTCCTTTGGGGGGGTCAAATGACCCTTTCACAGGGTTCTTATATCAGATATTCTATGTATCTGATATTTGCATTATGATGTATAACAATAGCAAAATTACATTCATGAAGTACAATGACAATAATTTTATAGTGCGTCTGTGGGGGGGGCACCACAACATAAGGAACTGTATTAAAGGGTTGCAGCATTAGGAAGTTTGAGAACCATTGTTGCAGATGGAATCAGTTCTCCAAGGAGTTTATCTGCCAGCTGGGCCCATAGAAGTTCAAACTCCGTGAATGGTAGTTAAGTGGCAGGTCACTCCACCTCCTCAAGCGTTGCTCCTTAGCCAGTATTCTGTTTTTCTCCAGTCTTCTGGGAATTTGGAAACTTCTAGCAGGATTCTAAAGAAGGGCAGAAAACTTTCTGTGGGATTCAGGGGTCTCAGGCCATAGAATTACGAATTGCTAAAATAAGAGGTTAACTTATCATGGGTATTCAACTACAGTTATATTAGTGTGTCTGAGGGCTGAACAAACTGCCGACTGAAATCACTACAACTGCACTACATGCATGCATTATGAAAACTACATGATCTTTGTGTTGTATTGTGTATTATAAGTAGGCTACCTGTTGAATTGAAATACACAGGAGGTCATATACACAGGTCACATACAAATACTATGTCATCTTATATAAGACATTTGATCACTTTGCATATCGGGAGGACTCCTATAGACATTGAGAGAACTATGCATCTAGACTCCCACCCCTTCAAGGAATGTCTTCTAGAACAGGGAACGTAGTTGGTAGTTGAAAACTCACATCTCTTCATTTCTGTGAACTCTGGGGGATCTATCATAATAAACAAGGCTCACCAAACCCGACTTTTCTCCCCTGTCATATACTCAGGGGTTGATGGCTAGCTCTGCCTTCTGTTGGCTACAGAGTCATCAGCAAGTTCCTCTGAAGTCCATACCTATCTGCCAAATAGAAGCAACTACACAGCTTCCCAAAAGAACCGGAAGACTCGAAGATCCCACGAAAAATGCCAAGCTCAGTGCTTGGTACACAGTGCTTCACAACAAAACATCCTTTATTTACCAAATACATCCTAAAACTATCACAAATATGTGGGCATACATCTTTCTGGCTGGCAAAAATGTTGGTGTGGTAGCAATCACAGACTTTCAATGTTTGAAAAATGTATGACTGAATCAATGTCCCCTTTAACTCACATCTCGGCCACACAAATCTAGGGTGGACAGTCCATGACAACACAGTGACAGATCTAAGTTGGACAGTCTGTGACAAAGTAATGGAGCAGGAAGACTTTCCACAAAACCCCCATGAACTACGAATCAGTGTGGCTATAATCTGCCTTACGTTTTGTCTTTTCATTTTGAGATCGGTCTCATACAGCCCAGGCTGACCTCAAACTCACTATGTAGCAAGGATGACCTTAAATTTATGATCCTCCTTCTCCCTCCCAAATTCTGGGAGTAGGGAATGAGCTACCACACCCAGCTTATTTGGTGCAGGAGATCAAATTTAGGTCTTGTCGGATGTGAGTCAAATACTTAGCAAGTGAGCTGCATCCCAGCCTATGCCTTGCTTTTAAAGAACTACACGTTCCAAATCTTTGCTTTGGGACACTGATGACAAGATGTTTTTTTAATGCAGGCAGATGGATGATCATAACATAGAAAGCATTAAAGCAGAGAGAACAATCAGGCTAGAGGCCAGAAAACAGCCTGGAGTAAAGAATGACAATTCTGATGAGGCATACTAGTTAGGAGCTGGAACTGTGGGAGAAGATGCCCTGGGATTGACTCAAACTCAGCCAAGTATGATCTTGAGCAGACACTTAACCTCCTCGGGCCTCACTTCCCACATATTCATAATGTAGCAATGATTAGAGTTAATAAATGAGAAATGTTCCAAGGTATAACCACAAACAATCTTTTTAAAGGTAAAAAGGGAATTATGGTATAGATATGAATACTTTGCTTTGAAATGGATTTTCTTTTATTGATACAATTTAAGGTCAATTTTGTGATATGTATATTTCTCCTCTTGTTTAGGTATTGTGTTTATATAGCTCATTGGAAAATGTAATGTATAATTTAGTACAGATTATAGAGAGTTAACTATGATAGTCAATACTTGTAGTTAAGTTAGTTTGGATTTCTAGATATGCAGAGATGTATTTGAGATGAATAGGCATTCTTCAAACCTTTCAAAGACCTACAGAATATGGCATTTAAAATAGTTTAGGGTTTTTCTTGACAGGGAGGCACAACTGCTCCTGGTAACACCACCTGCATCAAAAAGGAAGATGGACATTGAAGAAACTCGTTATGAAGTTTGCTTCTAATATGGCAAGACTAGCCATTTGGGCAAGGTACTACTCTTCTGGACTGTTTGACTTTATGTTGTAGAAACTGGACATGCAGGACCCTCAAAAAGGTGACTGCTGATTCAAGATGGGCATTGCTACAGAATTCCTGCTTCATGAAAGAGGCTGCCAGACAGCCAGACAGTCTACAGGACACAGAGAAAAGTTTCCTGCCTTGTTGAGGAGTCTGGACACACACTATGGCCTATGGGCTGAAGATGGAACATTACAGAAGAACTTTGGGTGACTGACCAGGCAATGAATTGTCTCTGTCATTTCTAGAGTTTATATATTATCCTTCTGTGGTCTTTGATGGAGTTGAAGACAGATAGTTTTGGTTATAGTTTTCCTTAGTTAGGATTAAAGATAAGTTACATATAGGACTTTAGACTCACAAAGATAGGATAAATGATATTTTCTTTAAGTCTTACAAAATGTTAATGGACTAAATATTGTTAACTGTGATTCTTATTTGATAACTGTTGAATGGTATATTTTGCTATGTTAAGGTTAAACCCCTTCTTTTACTTTAGACAGAAAAGAGGAGATGATGGGAGATGTTATTCTGTATATATGTTTCTCATACTGGTTAATAAAGCACTGTGGCCAATAGAAAACTAGATAGGCGGGGCTAGGAGACTAGGAGGAGGAAAGAGGAAGTAGAAGGTGGAGTCGAGATGTAGCCCAGGGAGGAAGCAGGACGCCTGCCGAGGCTCCCTGATAAGACGACCACGTGGAAATACTTAGAGAAGTAGAAATGGGTTAATAATTAAGGCAGAGCTAGCCCATAAACAATAATGATAACTGGCCAACAGGATTGTATCAAATACAGAGTCTCTGAGTGTTATTTGGGGCTGGCGCGGCTATGGGCCCAGACTGGCGACGGGACCGGGAGGCCGGCGGGGAGGAACCTGCCGCAACACCAAGGTCCGAAGTCCTAATAAATACTGACTGCTACAATATTTATAGAAGTTATTGTTAATAATCTTCATGATTCTTCAGCCCTATTTAACCCTTCTCTTATCTAATGGTCTTCTAGTTTATCATATAAAATAGGATGTGAGGGAGAAATTATCAAAGAAACTCCAGCAATCCAGGAAAGAATTACCGAAGATGCTTGATTCGCAGAACAAGTAGGAAACTCTCTTTTTGTTGATACAAAAAAAGGAATTTTAAGGCTCCGAAGCCAGCTCTTTATTCCTCACAGGAAGCAGTTACTGTAATGATGTACTCTGAGCCATGTGGCTAGTTAGCACCTTCCCTCGCCATTGGAGCCATGAAATCTATTATGTTCCCTTCGGAGGGCAGTTTAAGGAGAAATTGATACATTTGTACAGAGCATATTGGCCATGCTGGAAAGATTTTTCCCACATCTACACAATGATGACAAAATTGGACACGACTAAAAGGTTTGGGCAGCCCAGTTCTTGCAACAAAACCTGGCAACAGGTGTCACAGAACTCTTAAAATGCCTGGTGTGTGCCAAACACCACTGTTCATCCTTAAGTCACATCCTAGGTAGGGGGCCTTAAAGTGTTTCTGATCAGTAATTTAGGTGATTTAATAGAAGACTCCCTCTTTAAAATCTTACATGGAACCTAAATAGCTGGACCACACTGTGTAAAAAAAAAAAGGAAGAAAGAAAGGAAGGAAGGAAGGAAGGAAGGAAGGAAGGAAGGAAGGAAGGAAGGAAGGAAGGCTGGTGATTTCATCTACCTGCCGTGGCCTCTAAAGTATTTCAAAGAAATCTGCACACACCATGAGGTCATAGGTGGTATCCACATCCCCCCTCCCCCCACAAACTGGGGCATTAATTTAAAGATCAGGAAAACCAGGACACTATGATAGAACATCCATGAGATTGCTACTCTAAGACTGGCTACTCTCTAGGGCAGTGGTTCCTAACACTGTAACCCTTTAATACAGATCCTCATGTTGTTGTGACCCCCAAGCATAAAATTATTTTCATTGCTACTTCACAATTGTAATTTTTCTACTGTTCTGAATTGTTGTGTAAATATCTGATGTGCAGGATATCTGATATGTGACCCCTGTGAAAGGGTCATTTGATGCCCCCCACCACCATGGTTGCGACCCACAGGTTAAGAAACATTGAGCTAAAGGAACTTTGTATACCAGGCTGTTCATATCTTAGGGACAGTGCCTTGCTTATCCATTTCTCCAGCTCTACCTTAGGAGTGTTGTTACCATTCAGGCATTATGCTGACCTGCCCCCTGCACGTGGCAGGATATGCTTGCCTGTACTCTGGCAGTGCTCTGGCCTACTCAGGGTCTTGCCAACATCATCAGCTATGTGGCTACAGCACATGCTCTACATTCCCCACCCCCTCCCTCCCTACCCCTCCACTCCCTTCCCCACTTCCCTTCCCCTCTTTCCCCTCTCTCCTCTTTCTCTTTCCTTCTCTCTCCCTCCCTCTCCTTCACTGCTCCTGACTCTCCCCCTTCTCTCACCCCCCTTCCTCATTCCCTTCCCCCAATTTAAAAAAAAACTCCATGTGAGCCCTGTCACATGATGGCATCTCATCCAAGTCCTCTCTCACCCTCCTCTTCTGTCTGTCTCTCTGTCTCTCTCTCTCTCTGTGTGTCTCTCTCTGTCTCTCTGTGTGTGTGTGTGTGTGTGTGTGTGTGTGTGTGTGTGTGTGTGTGTGTGTGTGTGTGTGTGTGTGTGTATGAGTGTGTGATCATGTGTGCATGCACATGGGGAACATTTTATTAACAATTTACCAAAGCCCCATCATACTAGCTTGTGTTTACTTTCTGTGGCTGTGTTTTGAGCTCATGATAGTATAGAACATCATGGAATAAAGGGGACTGTTCTCTTCATAGTAGTTAGAGAGAAGACAGGCATCTCCAAAGGCACTGTTCCAGTAACCAAACTCCTTCCTAATAACTACACATCTTAAAGATTCTCTCACTCCCCAAAACCAAGTCCTTGGTGCTGTGGCCCCATGGGGACACTTCAGACAAAAAATACAGCACAATTAATAAGCCAAGAAGGCTCGCCTTGTCAAGTCAGCTGCTACTATGTGTGATCAGACACCCCTCTCGCCACATTTTTCACCCTGCTACAATTACAGATTTACTTATCTGCCTCTCCCAAAAGATTCCAATGCCTTCTGTGCCCATCACATCTGTTAAATAATGAATTTAGTAGGCTAATATTTTCCTATACTTATTGGAATTCAAAATTCTGAGGGCTATAATGATGCATTAAAAGCCACTAGGGAGATAATAGCAGAATCATAAGCCACAAAAAATTCAGCAGAGAAAACATTAAAATGTATATATTATACTTGGTAAAGGCAGCAAAATGACAGTTAAGTTTGGTTAGAGAAATGAGCAATCAACTAATTTCAGTTCTTCTGGCTTTAAGATTGCTGGGAAAATATAACTGGGGTTGAAGCTCATTTTGAGCCATCTTTTCAAAACTTAGGACCAGCCAAAAGCTACATATTAGGCTAAGTCTCTCCTGGCTTCACTAAATTTGTGTCCAGACAAATTGCAAGCATCACACTATCCAGTGGTCACTGTGAGCCCTCTTTGAACAGGCTGATTGATTTTTATAATGTTCCAGGCAATTTCGAGTTGTCAGTGGGAACTAATTCTGTCTCGTTAGTGCCTTCACTTCTGGCAGCTCCGTGACCACTTATTGGCTTTTGTCTTCATGTTCACTTTCTTCTGCTAATTCTAAAGCTTTTCCCCAGTGTCCAGCCACATTCAAAGGTCTGCAGCTATAATCACAGATGCCCCACCTCCAGCACAATTACAGGTAAAAATATCAGCTCTTTTCATGGGCTCCAAAGTTGAGTCCTAATGTCCCATGCCCTGTGAAACCTTCCTCGTGACCCAACCCCATTAGGGCCTGTAATGCCATATTACTTAATCAATTCCGCAACTCTGTATCTGAAGTCCTCACTGAAGTTGATATTAAACCAACTTGTCAATCTGTAATTGCTGAGTGCCACACTCCACTCCTCACGTCGTGCAGCTAGAAAGCCAAAGCTGGCACTGACTCAGCCTCTCCAGATGAATCTCCACGCCATCCAAAATAAGATCATGAACCTTTGCTCAAAAGCCCTGGGGCAGGTGAGCCTTGGTCATGTGAGATGCCAACCTTATACCTTATTTTGTGGCACATATTCCTAGAATGCCTTACACTCAGAATTAAATCCTTGTCATTAAGCAGACATAGACAATTACCCTATTTGTATATCACACATACTTCTCAGAAGTAGACACTCTGAGATATGTAGTCAGTAAGAAAATTAATATATATCTTGCTAAATTGTATAAATAAAATGCCCCCACACACACACACTGAGATCTGTGTTTCAAGAGGCTGGAACGTCAGGTCAGCTGAGTTACCAAGGTTATGTAGGGGACCCATACCCACATGATCACCAGAAGCCTAGCATTACTCTTCCAATGGACTCCTGAAATGAGTTAGATGCACTTCTGCCCATGAGGAACTGAGAGACCGACTGAGGTCATAAAATGTGAGACAGTGACATGAAAGAAATGTGATCTCAAAGAATTCACAGGCGAGGCATCCACTTGATTCTCCTGCAGGTCACTGTCAGGGTAAGTCCCACAGAGGAGACAGGAAAGAGATGAGGAGAAAGGTGTGCCCAGATGGAAGGGGATCCTAACAAGAAGGGAACCATGGGAATGCATGCCTGCAACATCCTCGAAAGCAGCATCACACAACCAAAGGAGGGGCTGGGGGTCTGGGTGGGGGGGCAGGCAGAGAAACGAGCCTAGTTGTTATGTAGGCAACCGTGTTGGTTTTCTCATCTCTGGCAGGAAACAACTTAAAAGATACTGATTCATTTGGGCTCACAGTGTGAGGGGATACAGTCCGTCACAGCAAAAAAAAAAAAAGACACAGATCCTGACAACTCCACAGTGAGAGTATATGCGACTTGCTTTCATCTAGCTAGGTAGAGAACCAAGACACAGAAAGGCTGGGCACATCCCTGATCCCCAGTACCTCACCTCCTGAAGGCAGGTCCCACCTACTAACTGTTACACAAACGGTGCCACCAGCTGGGGACCAAACGTTCAAATACATGAGCATATGGAGTGGCCTTCCATGTTCAAGCCATAGCGCTTGTGACAAGTTACTTTCAGAACTTAAGATGGCCAGAGTATTGCGTACAGCTTGACTCAACCCTGAACAAACTTCTTCCCACCCTGCTTCATACTTACAGACTTTTCTCAAGAAACCTTTGTTCTCTATCCCATTACATTGAGCCTACTACAGAGACACTTGTTCGAGCAAGTTCAGTTCTCCCATTATAAGGGGCAGCTCTCCCACTGAGGCAGCCTTTGAGGGGCAGGGCCTTGGGTGGCAGTATGACCCCAGCGGTAGTGCCACCCTCAGATATCAACATGGCCTCGGGTGGGGACACAGCCTTCAGTTCTCCCCCATCCTGGGAGAACTGGCCCCAGTGACATGGGCCTGGGAGAGCTGACTGCAACCCTCAACACCACCACCCCTCCTCCCCCCAGGACTGTCCCCACCTTGCTGGCAACTTCAAATGAACAGCTGGTCCCTCTTGTGAGAGTTACCTCCAGCCCTCGCTATACATACAGGAGAGGTGGCCCTGGCCCATTCCTGAGGCAGGCAGTCCTGATAGAGGCCTGGACTGACCAACTCAGCTATATCCAGGACTCTGAGTGGGCCCACCCCAAAATCTACCCCACCTACGCCCTGCTAGAGCCATGAAGGGACTAGTCCTTGGAATTCTATGTCTTGGGGCGACAGCAGGATATCTGAGAGAAGTTTCAATCAGGGTCCAGTGATGATGGTATACCAGAAGCCAGAGGCCCTGAAGCAGACCAACAACTCATTGCAATGGACATTTGCAAGTAAAGCTGTTTTAAGCAAAAGGATATATTGCATGACTCCCCCCAGCTCCTAGGGCCACTCACTAGGAGTAATTTTTTTTCCCAGGGGGAGGCTACAAGAGTGGAGGGTAGATATGGGAGAACTTGGAAATTTGGGGAATTGGGGTACATGATGTGAAATTCCTAAAGAATCAATAAAAACTATGAAGAAAAAAATAAAAACAAAAACAAACAACAACAAAAAAAAAAACCCCATGGGGTTCACAAGCAAATGGATAGAAAAAAAAATCCTGAGTGAATTAACTCAGACAAATATAGTGTATATTCACTTATATGTGGGTGTTAAGTTAATTCATTGGTAAGCAAGCTACAATCCATATTACCACAGAAGCTAAGTAGAGATAAGGAACTAAGGGAGGGAAGGATCTCCCTAGGAAGGGAAAATCAAATAGACAATTGTAGATGAAGGGGGGAAGTGGAGGGAGGGGGTATGGGAGGGACAGCTTAAATTAAGGGCCAATTGAAAGGTCATATGAAAACCTAATACAATAGAAGCTTTCTAAAATAAATACATATATGAAGACCATCTATATAAAAAAAAAAGCCAAATAACAGAGCAGAGTCCCAGCTGGATACCTCTCATCACCAAATGAAGCATCCAGTGCTGGGAATGGGTTCCATCTAACTGATTTCTTGGCCACAAAAGTCACGTGGGAACCCCAAAACAAACCGATATTGCCAAGGCTATCAGTTGCTCTCCACAAACTGACAGCAAGGCCTTATTTCTAAAGGCAACACCTACACATGACATTAAAAAATGAAAAAGTCAAGCTGGTATCTTCCTAAAGCCTTTACCCCTATGGACTGGTGCTCATGGTACTGAAGCTTCTCTAACAACACCAAAGGGGAAAGACAAACATCAACCTAGCTACAAACATTTTGATCTACAATGTGACCTGTCCCCAAGCTGTGCTGGTGCAATGGTGGCTTTGGTGAGTAACCCACCAATACCTGGTTTGAGTTAAGGCCCACTCCATAAGATGGAGCCTATATCTAACAGTGCTTTGGTGTCCGAAAATCTAGACTAGATCGGCCAGAGACATAAGGGAAAACCAAATACTACTGTTCTGCTATAGAAACATAGCAATAAAATGACTCCTAACAACATTCTGCTATACTCAAAGATCAGTGTTATATTCAGCCATCATCAGAGAAGCTTCCTCCTGTAGCAGATGGAAACTAATATAGAGACCCACAACCAGACAGGGGGTGAGAGACCCTGGAACACTCAGCTCTAAAAGGATGTCTCTATCAATCCCTCCCCTCAGGACTCACAGAACTGCTGAAGAGGACACAGAGAGAGCATAAGAGCCGGGCAGTGGTGCCACATGCCTTTTGTCCCAGCACTCAGGAGGCAGAGGCAAGTGGATCTCTGTAGACCAGCCTGGTCTACAGAGCTAGTTCCAGGATAGGCTCCAAAACAATACAGAGAAACCCTGTCCCCTGTCTGGAAGAGAGAGAGAGAGAGAGAGAGAGAGAGAGAGAGAGAGAGAGAGAGAGAGAGAGAGAGAGAGAGAGAGAGAGAGAACACATAAGAGCCAGTGGGGATGGAGGACACCAAGGGTTCATGGCCTTGTAGACACAGTCGGGCTGGTGCGCACGTGAACTCACTGGGACTGAGGCAGCATGCACAGGGCCTGCATGGGTCTGCACCACCAGATGGGGTCCTAGAGCTGAAAGAAGCAGCAGAACATGCATACCCACCCCTGACCCAGAAGCCGTCTCCAATCCATAGCAAATGAAAAGTTAGTTTTCTCCAAGGGAGTCTTAATGAGGAAACCAACCACTCTTTATTGTAGGCCCCATGCCCAACAGTAGATGGCCAACTTAATGGCATCTTTGGAGGTTCTTTGCCTCATAATGTTAAGTCAGGACATTTTTTTTTAACATTACAGATACTTTGCATATATATTATGGCTTCTGGTTTTATGTTTTCATGGAGTTCCTGTGTATGCGTGTGTGTATGTGTGTGTGCGTGTGTGAGTATGTGTGTGTATGCATGTGTGTGTGTGTCTGTGTGTGTGTGTGTGTCTGTGTGTGTGTGTCTGTATGTCTGTGTGTATTTGTTGTACTTTTTCTTTGGCTCTTCTTGTTTAGTTGTTTTGTCCTATTCTGATTTGTTTCTTTTTATCTTATCTTCTTTTATTATATTTTATTTTTATTTTTTAAATGCCTGTTTGTTTTCTATCAAAAGACAGAAAGGGAGTGGATCTGCATGGGAGTGGAGGTAGGACGGAGGGAACAGCATAATTAGAATATGTTGTATGAAAAACAAATTTATTTTTAATTTGTTGATTGGGGGCTCTGTTTGGTTGGGTTGGGTTGGGTTGGGTTTTGGCTTTTCAAGACAGGCTTTCTCTGAGTAGCCCCAGGATGTCCTGGAACTGGCTCTGAAACCAGACAGGCCTCGAACTCAGAGATCTGCTGCCTCTGCCTCCCAAATGCTGGGATTAAAGGCGTGCACCATCATCTTCTCCACTTAGAGAGGGAGGGGAGGAAGGTGGGGAGAAAGGAAGGAAACAAAAAAGAAAGGAAGAAGGAAGGAAGGAAGGAAGGAAGGAAGGAAGGAAGGAAGGAAGGGAAAGAAAGGAAAGAAGGAAAGAAGGAAAGAGGGAAAGAAAGGAAAGAAGGAAGAAAGGAAGGAAGGAAGGAAGGGAAGTGTGCCAAAATCTTTTTCAGAGCCCTGTATTTCTTGGGGACCAAGGACTATCTCTTGAAATGTCGTCAGTATAGACCACACTCCTAATTAGTCAGAAGCCAAACTTCAGGGACAAGGCTTCAGGTCATTAAATACCTCCCACTATAAAGACAGAAGTTCACTTATATCCTTTAAGTAAGCCAATTAAGAAACATAATGAACAGTCTGTGGTGTCTCTCACTTCATCCTTTAGAGGCCTGACTCCCCAGTTCAGCAGAGTCAAGTCTGACTTCATTATGACCTCTTCCATCTCACAGTGGTCTGAGTAAAACTTCATCGCCTGTTTAACTTGCCTGGTTGTATTGGATACTTTCTCTTTAGTGTGACAAAACACTTGTGCAGGGTTGGGGTGGGGCTCAAAGTTTGAGGGTTCAGTTCCTCAAGGTGGGGAGGTCACGGTATAGAAGTCTGAGATAACTAGTCACACTGGACCCATAGTGAGGAAGCAACAAGGTGAATGCTGGCGTTCTGTACATACTCTCCTTGTTGTATGCCCCATCCCATGGAATGCTACTACCTACATTTAGCATGGGTCCTTACTGCCTCAGTTAAACCCTCACAAAAACTCTCACAGACCAGCCCCAAAGTTTGTCTCCTGGATGACTCTAGATCCTGTCAGGTTGACAACATTAACCATCACAATGTACCATTTTTTCATTTGACAAAAATAGTCTTCCTGGTGAGGCTCTCCCCTCACAGCAAAACTTCCAAGGCTTGTTCATTGTAATTGTCTTTCTTCTTTGTTCCACTCCAACTACAATAACTGCTTCCAAACCTCATAGATGATCTCCCAATGGCAAACTCAGAGATTCTATTTTATCAGGACCCCAGAACTTAACTGACACCATGTTACAGGCAACATTCTGACCTAAAACCCAGCAAATAACCAACACCTACCAAAACAGGAACAAAGACTTAGTTCATAGTTCCAGGAAAGTCCCTCAGTGACTAGCCTTGGTTTTATGGCTTCTGTCATTCTGCTTCATATTAACTAAAGTGTGCCAACCAGGATGTGGGCTTTGTGCATAAAAGACAAAGCACTCTAAGGCACAGGGCTGCATGATTTGGGCAAGTTTCCCATACCACCTATGGCTTACAATAAAGCTTCCCCTCCCTCCACCCCCAGTCTTAAGACTATCAGTGTGGTGATCTCTGGTCTGCTTATCTCACAACACTATCTTTGTCCTTCTGTTCATGCAATCTAAAAGACATGGCATGGTGAGATATTCTATCTTCCTGGGGACCCTTCACTACCTACTGCTTCCTGTTCTTCCTCTAACCTTCAGCTACTCCCTTCCTCCCTCCCTCCCTCCCTGCCACCCAGGTTCTCCTCTTTCCTGACCTGTAGATCTGAGGGCATCTCAGAACTCAGTCCTTACCTTTCCCTCCTCCCCACCCAACTGCACCAAGCATGTTGTGTCTGTGACTATCATAACATCTGTGTCTTCAGCCTCACTATGCCCGAGGCTCGAGTTGTCATTGCCACCGAGCACGTAAGATTATTTCATAGACACTTCAGCTTTCACAGCTAACAGGCAGTGTGGTGAAGATATATACAGGAATTCTTGGACAGGTAGTTCTGTTTTGGTGACGACCTACTGATGGGGGATGTTATTCTGTAAATATGTTTCTCATACTGGTTAATGAATAAAGCACTGTGGCCAATGGGAAAGCAAGATAGGCAGGGCTAGGAGACAAGGAGGAAAGAGGAAGCAGTTGGGAGGAGTCAGCATGTAGAGCCTGGAGAGAGCAGGTGGGGCCGCTGCTCTCCGATAAGATGACCACGTGGAACTACTTAGATAAGTAGAAATGGATTAATAATTAAGACAGAGCTAGCCGGTAAGGAATTAGTAACTGGCCCACAGAATTGTATCAAATACAAAGTCTCTACGTGTTATTGGGGGCTGGTGTGGTGGCGGGCCCGACCAGCAGGGAAAACATGCTCGTAACAACCTACTTTTTTAACTCAAGGCTATACACTAGCTGCTCTTGTTGTAGACAGCCTATTGCCGCAACGCTGAAGGAAGGGTAGGTAGGAAATCTTTCTCATGTGATTCTGTCTTATCTGGGAAATTTCTTTTAAATCTTGCCTAGAAATTTCCAAACTGCCTAGAGCTGCAAGAGAGTTTGAAAGGAGTAGCATCGTTGTTAAAATTGGCACAATCCATTTCCTAGGACCAGCGCCTCTGATTCTCTGAGATTAAATGCTTTCTACGCCTACATGAACAAAATAAGGGTCTCAGTGGCAAGGAAGTGGGAATAATGGTAGGCAGCATTACCAACAATCATATGGCTACAGGTGCCTAGCATCTTTAAAGGCCATCAAAGTTCTGGATGGCCCATGAGGTACAGATCATCTGTCAGCTGTGACTCACTGGCTATGGTACCAACAAGTGCCCTGTTAGGGAATGTCTTCGAGTAAAGAGCTTGTTGGACCCAATGAAAGAAGAGCTATGCTTTCTCGCAATGGCTGCAACACATGACATGGGGAGGGAGCAGACAGGACCAGAGCCCTGACTCAGATTCTTTTCCTACTTTCACAGTCCTTGTGAGGGTAAATCTTGTTCATTTGGATTAGAATCTCCTAGGTGGGGGATCAGTAAAGCACAGCTCACATTGATAAAGGCATTTTCTGTAAAGAAAACCAATCCTGATTGCAGATGGCACCATTTAATAGTCTGGGGCCCTGGGAAACAGAATCAGAGGGTAATTCCGGGAGTGCAGACCTTCTGTCCTCCCTGGATGCCATTCTGTGATCCACTATGCCCTCCCCACCATGATTGTAAGAAACTAAAATCTAGCATCCATCCCCCACCCCCTTGTTTTGCTCAAATGTTGTGTCAGAGCAGTGGAAACCTAACCCCAACCTACGACTGGTGAGCTTCAGTGTATCTGAATCTAATGGTGCATCCCATTTTCTTCCCCGACAAGACTCATCTCCACACCACTATAGCCACCTTGTCGTATCTGTATGTCGCCTGCTCACACTGAACAGGAAAGAAACATCTGAGATTAGTGACGGCAGGTGGAACCCCACCTTCATCCAGACATCTGAGTTTAAGTTATGCACTATCCTCAGCAACTTCTAAACACATGCGCCAGCCAAATGCAAGAGCCTCAAATGAGAACTTCGGATAATTTTTCAGATACCAAGTTTCAGGATATATTTACTCTACCTGAGAGCACCAATATTTCCACACCATTTTTAGCAGCTATCTTCACAACCCATTTTTCAAAGGTAGTACCAGCAGTAAGTCTATAGAGCTTTATTTCCCAACCTGAGCACTTTTGGGAAAAACTTGGTATCATCCTGGGCTGTTCTGAGACCAATAAAAAAAAATCATTATTATAAGGTCTTCATGCAAAGGTTTGTGCTGCTACAGCGCAGGCTCTCTGACAGTGGGCTTCCTGGCTTGGCTGTCAGTTACCATCCCCAGCACCTCCTCATAGAAACAGCCAGTCTTTGATGAGTCAGTGTGACAGGCACCTGTCCCTCTGTGTTACAGAACATGCATTGTATTGATTTCCCCCTTGAACACCAAGGTCTCAACACATCTCCAGAGCAGTGGATGCACCAGGTGAGGAAGATCAGACAGCCCATGTTAAAGTCACCCATTTAGTCTTATGTGAGAAACTCCTAAGAGTCTGCAGCAGGGTGCTGGCTGCAGGACTAAGGAGAAATTTTCCTTTAGGGAGGAAGTCAGTTAACAGTAACAACAGCAGGAGTTATTTATGAAAGTGACAGCGCTGCTCAAGCTATTGATTCATCCTACCTCACACAGTCTTTACAAGGCTTTGACACAGAAGCCCTTACTGCCTGGTCCCCCACCTGGTCATGGACCAGGAAACTGAGGTCCTGAATTAAAACAGTCCCTCACACAGCCAGAAGCTCTAACACAGTGAGTCCGGCCACCTTGCTTAGGTGGTGTGACACATCTCCACTGCACTACTTTGCTTCCCAGCACCTGGGTCTCCTCCGAGTCATAGCAAGGATGGGGAGAGAAGATGATGGATGAGTGGCTTTCCAAGCTATCTTGGTAGTAAGCTTATTTTCCACCCCAAATAAATCTTTCTAAGTAGTCAAATTCAGAGAAACAGGAATTCTAGAGGTGGTTAGGGATGTGCAGAGGGTTGAGGGGAATGAGAAGTCAGTGTGCATAGGGCTTAGACTGGCTGTGCAAGAAGAAAAGTCTTTGGAGCTGTTTCCCACGTGCCGTGAGCCTGCTTCACTGAACCACACGATTAAAATGACTAAGATGGTAAACTTCACATGTCATCATTTTTACAAGGAGAAGGAAATCTTACCTAGAAGCTCTCTAAGTAACTACCCCAGCTGGGGCTACCTGGCTCAGCACAAGTAGGTCCAAAATTCCAGGCCCCTCCTTCCATGCCCACTCTCTCCCTAGCAGTTGCCAAGGGGTTTCTCTTAAACGCCTAACTTCCAGGTTCTAGGATAACTCTCAGAGAAGCCTCAGGACAAGCCATGCTCTTAAATCTCTCTCAGAAGTCTTCGGGCCTATCTACTGTCATCGAGTCCAATGCCTGGCCTGGTCCATGTGACCTTCCCTAGTGTGGCCCTAGCTTAAGTGTTCCCTGTGTCCTTCCACTTCAACCACAACTCAGCAGGGTACAGGTCAGACTCAGGTACACAGCACATTATGATGTCCTCTGTGGCTCCTACTGCATAGTGAATTCTGCTCTTCCTACTGTTCAGAGTAAATCACAGCTGCTCAGCCCAGTCCAAGCCCTTGTGTGAGATGAGGTTGGTAAGTGTCCGCACCCAAGGCCATTTGTACTTCCACCCTGAGAATGGATGCAACTCCATCCTCATTCTCATCACGCTCCTCCAAGTTGCCCATTTAGTTCCCTTAGCTTGTCTGTTCCAAGGGTGTCACAAGTATGAGGGCCCTCAGGAAAGTTGGTGGCATAGTTGGGAAAGACTGTGATGCTGAAGAACACTGATGGCTCCTGCCATGGTTCCATCCTGAGGAGGAGGGAAAGAACAGACAGTAAAGAGTGCAGCTTTACACAGCTTGCAGCCCAGGTACCAGAGAGCCACAGAACTACAGTAAATGGGTAAATGAGTAAATGAGTAAATCTTTAACTACTAATCCCACACTAGGACAGAACAATGAGTACCTTTGCCTGTGAGGCTGCTCGCATCTTCCTCAACCGGCAAGTGACCCATTTCCATCACACAGATGTCCCACCCACACCCTTACTGCCCATCACTCACTTCCGTTTCCCTGGCCCAGTGGCATTGATGGAAAGGATGCAGAACAGGGAATAAGGCATTTGAAAGGGAAAGTCATACTTCCTAGCTTAGATCTGCATCAACTCCTCTTCCAACAACAGGAAATTATTTGGCTACCCAAACAGAGAAGCCTGTTTCTCTTTCTTGGGAACACGGTGATTATACACATGAGAGGGAGTAAATAAGATAAAAGACATAATGCTCACTGGATTTTTCACTGGGTGAGCAGAATGAAAATCATTTGAACGTATCCCCATGGAAAAAATAATCAATTTTTCATAGACTTGTTATAGGTTTCATAAAATATATTGCACACATATTTTTAAAGTAAGGAAATGGCTTTTTAATGATACTTAAAATATATGGCATGGCAAAAATTATCTAAAATGTGTTTCTGAGGGCTGAAGTTTGGCACTGCCTGCTGAAATATAGATGATTTGGGTAAGCCTGTCTTCTTGGGATAAATGTAGAACCCAGCACATCTTATTATAAAGCTAATATGAAGAACTTGGTACTGAGGCAGTTAAGTAATTGGCATAAATCCTCCCAAGATATTAAATCCCCTAAACTTCTACTATTTACCAGTTACTCAGTGGCCTGTATACATTAAATAACTGCTTTTAACCCAGAGGCTAGAAAAAAAATGTTCACATAAAAAAAAATTAACCCAAGGCAGAACAAGTACAGCCATCATCAAGAGAAGTCAGCCAGCTGACATCCCAGGCCAAGCCCTGGAGCCAAGAACACAGAGCTACACCATCAGCAAGACCTGGGTCTCTACCCCTGCTGCAGACACACTAGCTCAGTTGTCTGAGCAATTGGCTTGATTTCCATATTAGTTAACACTATTCTCACAGGAATGCTATCCATTACTGGTGAAATACTGCCCCAAATCTTTCTCTATCTCCTGTAAACACTGAATGGTGGTCCACAGGGCATATACAGGAATAAAGAGGGCAAACTCTGGGGACAAGGGCACAGAGAACAAGCACAATCCAGCATCTTCAAAGCCATTGCCAGCAAGCATGAGGGTCCTTTCTCCAGAGAATGTGCCATTAATCGTTGCCAGAAAACTAAAGTTTTTCTCCACTTTGCCAAATAGCAATGTGCCTGGCGCATAGCCAGCACATCATACACAGCCATCCTTTGGTACCCAAAGGATTGAGTACAGAATCCACAAAGGAGAGCAAAATCTAAGGGGTGTCTACACCCTTATTTAAATGCTGTAGTGTCTACATGCAACTCCCACACACCCTCCCATCTACCTTAACCTTCTAGATGATTTGCAATACCCAACCCCATGCAAATGCTATGCAAACAGCCCCTGCATTGTCTTATTTAGTAATAAAGACAAGAAAAGACTCTACATATTTAATACAGGTATTTTTATATCATTTTAATTTATAGTTTGTGGAAAGAATTGAGAACCAAATATATAGGGCTGATTGAGTTGATAGATAAGAGAATCTTTGAAATCACTTTTAGAGTTTCCAGTATATGACATTTACTACCACCACTCCTGGACATGCATACATAATTAAGCTTCCCCCACCCTTTTCCTATTATGCAGCCAGTTACATGCTGTTACACTGCAGTTTGTCTGGCACCTTTCTCTAATGAGCTCTGAACATGCCCAAAGTCAGAAAATTTAGGTTTTACCTGAGAAGACAGTAACAAACCCAAAACAAGGAACAGGATGGCTGTGTGACCTCAAGAGGCAGATGTCAAAGCCTACAGAAGGAAAGATCATCTGTGAGTGTGTGTGTGTGTGTGTGTGCGTGTGTGTGCGCGCGTGTGTGTGTGTGTGTGTGTGTGTGTGTGTGTGTGTGTGTGTGTGTGTGTGTAGGTAGGGGCCGCGGGGGGGGGCGGTACAGGAGGGACCAGCAGCTGCTCTGGGAGCTTGAGGAAGGGACATTTAAATAGGGGCAGAGACTGAATTTCAGAGAGATGGAAACGCAGACAAAGATTTAGAGGCAGAAATAAGCATAGTGTTTGCTGATAGGGATGAGAGTGCCTGTAGGACACAGGGCTCATTACAGGGTGGGGCTTCCTGGGGGAAAGGAGTAATAAGCCGCCTGAGAAGTCGATCTGTTACATACAGGAGTCATTCTGGCTGGTGAGGAGGAATGGCAGAAGTGTCTTCAATGTGGCAAGAATTCACCCCAGGATTCCTTTAAAGAGTACGCTCCCCCTGACATTGAGTTAATGATTTCATTTGCACTCAGCTTTCCAATATCCCATCTCAGTGGTTCCCAACTTATGGACCACAGAGTTATGGCAGAGGTCCCCAAAGTCATATAAGCACAGCCTAGAGAACAGCGAATGACTTGCTTCCAGTATATTGCCACTATTTTGTCCTAATATGTGGAGGTGCTGTAAGACATAAAATGCAAATTCATTCAAAAGTTAACAGTAACCCGAGTTGCCCCAGGCATCAGCCTGTGGCAACACACAGAGTCACTTTAACAATAACCGAAATGTCACTGGCTTGGCTCTCCCCTGCTGTTCACACAGGGCTTCTGCCTACAGTAAACTGTCCCCTCCAGGAATCCTAGAGATTTTGCATACATTGCTGGTAACAAATCCATCCTCCCCAGAGATCCACTGGGTGGCGCTGCACCTGCACAGTCATGACATCGCCATGGCATTGTTGCCTAGGAGCAGAGCAAAGATGCTGGATGGTTGGTTATACGGCACAGTGAGGGCCACATACCTCATTATTCTGCTGAGCTAGTATTCCCCAAACAGTAATGCCTGTACCATTATGTTCTACTGTAGATTGTTTTCTAAGTAGCTTTTCCAGTTTTTACTTAACAGCTCTTAAACTTTAAAAAACAAAAAAGTAGTATTCATTCCTCGATCATTCAAGAATAGCAGAGACATTTTCCCCCCGACCCTGTAACCAAAATTTCCCTCTCATAATCATCTTTGACCAGCAATTAAGTTTTTAAGTATACGAGGAAATAATGCAAAGTGTAGAAAGACTGACACTGTAGATGATTTGCAAGAGTGAAAGAGAGAAACAGACATCAACTAGTGAAGAAAGAGCCCATCCTACCATTTATTGTAGATGAGAGGCAGACATTAAAAGCAGTGAAGTTAGCATCCAAATTTTGTTACTGGAGATCCCTGGGGTACACTGATAAGTCGAATTAGCCAGTTAACATACATCAGATAAATTGGGCTCGCATCTTAGAAGTAGGGAAGTATAAGCTAGCCTCATGGGTATGCATATATTCAAAGTGAAGCCCCCTGATGTATTGATACCCTCCCTCTCTCCCATGCCTAATGAGGCTGCCTTCTCACCAGTCAGATCTTTTTATGGAACTAACTAGAGGCAGGTGTTCATGCTTGGTGTGTCCCCACCTCTCCCCCAACCCCGTGCTGGAGATGGAACCCAGAGTACTGGGAGATTGTAAGAGAGAGGTTTAGTGTCCAAACTGCTTTACCAAATGAAACAAGAGATCATAGATAAAGACTGATGGGCAGATCAGAAATGGGGGGAAACAAAACTCCAGTTTTTAAAAGAGACAAATTTTGCAACCATTTCAAAAATACAGTTCACTGGGTGTTCATAACAGCCTCTGCGGAACATGAGCATTACACCCCCCATTCTGTAGAGAGTGGGGAATGTCACGAGTCCTGTCCAAGGTAGATCTTCAGGCCAGTGGCAGGCAAGTTCCACCCAGTTCAGCCACCCAGCAGCTGCTGTCAAAAGCATTAGTACTGCTCCTATTGTCCGTCCGTAGGCTCCGTGTCTCTTCTTTTGCCTCCCTCAAACCCACAGAGTGCAGACCAGCTAGAGTCTAGCCAAGGCCACCGGCTACTTAGAACAAATGCCCCAGAATTCTCCACCCCCTGCAGCCATCCACAAAGGCCACAAGCTTTAGTCCTTAGTCCTCTGCTTGCAACTGCAACCATGGGCAGTCAGGGAAGGTCTTAGAGTCAAGTCACAGCTAGGATCCATGCTGTGCCTAGCTTTCAGTGTCTCTGGCTTTTCCCTTACTGAAAAAGAAAATATACCATCAGTTGTGGGGCACCCTGCGTATCCAGGGTACCACCAAGACCCCAACACCGAATTTCATTAAAGTGAATATCCTTCCCCACATCCTCTACAAATTTCTTTTTCCCTGGTTCTCAACTGGAAGAAAAACGAACCCATTTTCAGATTGTGATTTTTGTGTTAAAGTGTGCATGTGCGTGTGTGTGCGCGCGTGAGCTTGTGCAGATCTATATCATACTTGTTAGAATTTATTCTGTTACTTGAGTCTCTTCCTTCAGCCTGGCTCTTAGGCACTATTAGATAAAGCTTTGCCTCCCTCTGCTGTTGAGAAGAAGAATCGTGTTTGGCCAAAACAAAATCTGAACCAGAGAAGCATTCCAAAGGAAACTCTACGGAAGGATGTTGGTATAAGTTGTATAAAGTGGTCTAGTATTGCAGTACTGTCCATATAACACTTGAATTAATAATTCTCAGAAAAATTCAACTTCAAACCCGATAGCATCAGATCGGGATAGATGGCATGCTCACCTGCATAGCGGAACAAAATCAATCAAGTGATTCTTTGGTCACTGGACTAAAAGATTCAAGATTGATTTTTCCCCTTTTAGCAAAATATGAAACTCCCTGGAAACTCTAAGCATTACTGGGGTCCTGTAGCTTATGAGGATTTATGTGGCAAAGGCATAGCAATTTGTCTAAAAACTTTCCTTCGACAGCTATACAGATGGCTGAATTTGCATGAGCTCATCAGGCAATGATTTTTAAAAAGCATTAACCTCAGAAATAAGGGAGGGTAGAGGTTTCCTGCTAAGTACTGGGGTTCTCAATCATAAAATTAAATATTCCCTTGCAAACTTGGCTGTATGATAATCAGCTATGACCTCTTGCAATAGTTGGTGATCTGCGGGGAATTCTGAATTTCTAAAGAGCTTGATTTTGTCCTCAATGTGCCACATAATGGAAAGCTGATTTACAGGAAGTCTCTCCTCCTGAGGAAGACGTCTGCATACTGCAGATAGCAGCAAAGCCCTGCCAGGCCCATCTCACTTATAGGCTGAGTCCCTAGCGTACATGAGGGACCCTGTCCAATGAGGGTCCCTACTCTTGAGCACAGTTGTCCTAAAGCAAGCTCTGTGTCTAGATAGCCTCGGCCAAGGTCAAAGAAACAAACGGGGCAGAGGTGCTGTAAGAATGAGGTTGGTGCTCTTGAAGGCTCCACCCTTGGCCTGTAGGCACACCTGAGAACATGCTTCATGTTCTGAGCTGAGAACTGCCTGGAAAGCTTCTCCACACAGCCCTAACACCCTTCCCAGAATTCAGACTTATGCCAAACCGGAAGCTTCTAAATTTTCATTATATTTGCTTGGGTAAGGGGGCACCGGCATGGGTGTGCCACAGTACACAAGCAGAGGTCAGAGGACAAAAATCAGCCCTCTCCTTCCACCCTGTGAGTAAAGGGATAGAAGTCAGGGTATTGGGCTTGGCTGTGGGCAGCTTTGCCTGCTGAGCCATCTTACTAGCCCCAGAAGTTCTTTTTAATACATGGTTAAAATAATGATTAAGATTATTTTTTTTTTCAGTTCCATGGATTGAGCCTGGGGCCATATGCATGTGAGGTAAGCTAGCGTTGCCAATGAGGTACAACCCCACCAAGTGATTTTTTTTTTTAATCACCCGAGAAGAGAATAGCATCAGCCCAGAGGCAGCAGGATGGAGTTGACCATAAGGTTTCCAATCCCAACAACTCAAATACAGCTAAGTCATCCTGTGGGTGAGTGGGTGTGCGGAAGAGGTGCCTGGGAGAGGCAGCCATCCAATGCTTTATTTATAAAGAGTGACGCCTGTCCATCATCTGTAGAACCTATCTGAAAACTCAGAATGCCATATGAAAAAGACATGACTGGGGCTGGAGAGATGGCTCAGAGGTGAAGAGCACTGGCTGCTCTTCAAAAGGTCCTGAGTTCAATTCCCAGCACCCACATGGTGGCTCACAACCATCTATAATACGATCTGGTGCCCTCTTCTGGTGTGCAGGAATACATACAGGCAGTATACTGTATACTTAATAAATAAACCAACCTTTAAAAAAGAAAAAGACATGACTGCTTGTTGTCACCCTGCAGAAGTGGTGTCTGTTCGGCTCTCCCAGACACCATGAAGCCTCACTCACTGCGAGAAGCAAAGTCGATGTTAGACTTCATCTCCCCTCCACAGATCCAGGTTTGTAGCATCCCCTGTCTACACCACCGAGTGATGGAGTGGGGGGTACCAGTGGGTAAAGCACACAAGTGAAGCTACAAGTCATCACATGGGCTGTGATAGCAGAATTCCAAGGTGGCTCTAAGATTGTCCTCTCCGGTGTCGCACGCCCTCTTCTTTAATACTGGTTCTAGCGGTCAGAGACAGGCCAGTTGGGGAGAATCCAAGGGTGAGAAAGACGGTGTGGATGGAAGTAACCAGGCTAGCAGGAATGAAGGTGTGCCTCTGTATTTGCCTATCCAACTATTCAAACAGAATATCTCACAGAATCTCATGTTGGGAGGAGGAAAAGGCTGAGTGAAGCTTAGTGCCAGCCAGAGGAGGGGTTTGCCTCCCAGGAAGTTTCTCCACAGTCCTGACAGTTCATCAGATCACCTCCGCCTCCACAGAGAGACTGGAGCTGAGAGTGACAGTTGGTGATGGGCAGGATCACACCTGGACCAGGACTGCTCCATCATACACTCCTCTCCTCTTCTACTTAAGCCTGCACTTCATGCCAGGGCCCTGAAGATGGGCTGGGGGAAGCACTGGGCTGCTTTGTTCCTCTTCTCACCGTGGCCATATTGAATAAATCCCCTTCCTCTGCTTTACGATATCATTTGCTTAACTGTCCATTGAGGACAGATGGCCAAGACTAGCTAATCAGAGCTTCCAGGGCTCAAGCTCTGACCCTAGCAACTCCAGTAACGAGGCGAGTCCATGGCTGGTTTTAAAGTGAGGGGGCCATGAAATACAGAAAGTGAGGGGACTCTGGGAGCTGAGCACTCTCAGCAGGCATCATGAAGGTAAGGGCCCCTTTCACTGCATCCACAAGGAATGGGTTCTGCCAGCACTGAGTGGCTGGCTGGCTGGGTGGGTGACTGAGTGAGCGGGTGAGCAAGTGAGCGAGTCAGCAAGAGTTCACAGAGCTTCCAATGAGAGCAGCATCCTTGGCCAACATCAATATGCACAGCATAACCAAACCTATAGTATGCCCACATTTTACCCAAAAACCACAGGGATAATAAATTAACATCAAATCAACTGCCAACTATATGATGACCCGGTGCATGAAAGTAGAAAATGATGCAGAAAAGTCTCAGACTTAGATATCTGGCTCACTACTGGGATGATGGAGTCCAACAAAATCATGTTTTAAATGGAAATGTGATAGAGCCATGGTCACTCACTCTACCTGGATTCTCTCAGGAAAGGTAAGTAAGGAGCACCCATCATGAGAGACCAACATCTGAAAATCACTCATGGAGCAAAACTCTAAGGACTTGGAAAGCAAAGCAACTGACCCAGCACGTGAAGGACAGAGTATAAGCCAGGAAACAGAAGCCCAGTGCTTAGAAGTCGAAAGAGGCTTCGAGTGGCCAGTGCTGCTGTGGGGGGTACACGGCTTTGGACTGTGGTCTCTATCCTTCCACACCCCAGGAGCCTGGAGTCTGGACTCTTCCTGAAACCTGGGAATTTACAGCTCACCACACCAAGCTCTCTGTTAGGGTGGCTGTGCCCATTCTTTGAGCCCTGTTTGAAGACAGTGCTACTCATTTGCACCCATAGCAGTGTGTGAGTTGCCTGCTGTCCCTAACAATGCCCCTGCCAACTGCATGCAGGCACCACCATCAAATGCTATTTGATCACAGATTGGAGAGCCACCTTTCAGCATATACGATATCCAGACTCCCTTAGAACCTTCCTCAGAGTGAGGTATGAGCAGGAGGCAGTAGAGGGAATGCCAGCACAAGGATAGAACATGCTGGAATCCCGATTGCCCCCCCCCTCCCAAACAGCCTTTTAACAGAGATGTCTAATTGATCTTTATTGAGCAGAACCTTCCCTTCTGCTTATAAACGAAATGATTGTTCTTCCCCTGGTTCTGTCTAGAGAAGTTAATAGCCTCAGTTTTCTCTTACAGCAGAGCAACTTAATGACCGGAGACTATCATAAATAGAGTTTATTGTCCAAAATACAAGCCACAGTCTCATTGGCCTGCCCCATTGAGAATACCTTGTTCACAGATGTTGATTTTTCATGTCTCTCTCAGCCAACATGTGCACTGTGCCAATGGATGAGGGTCTGCTGGCTGGTTAACAAACAAATGCCCTCGGGAATGATAGTTTTTGTTTTTCCTGTTCTGCCCCACCTCCACAGGATGCTGTACTCTGCACCAGTGCGAACCTCCCCCAGCAGCATCTCCCAGTGAGGCCAGAGAACGGTCTAAGATCACGCACTATATGGGTTGGACACACCCATTCTTCACGTGCGGTGCATCCATACACTAACTGTTTGGCCTGTTGCCTACCAGCCTCTTCTCAACTGCCACACCACCAGCCATGAGGACCACCCTGCACCAGGACCCTGACCCTGACTTGGATCTGTACTGCCAAAAGCATTTACTGAAATATATATATGTGTGTGTGTGTGTGTGTGGTGTCTGTCTGTGTGTACATATATATATATATATATAATTTGTTTAATATATATATAATTTGTTTATTATCTATACAGTGCTCTGTCTTCATGTAAGCCTGCAGGCTGGAAGAGGGCAACAGATCTCATTACAGATAGTTGTGAGCCACCATGTAGTTGGTTGCTTGGAATTGAACTCAGGACCTTTGGAAGAACAGGCAGTGTTCTTAACTGTTGAGCCATACACACACACACAAACAGAGAGAGAGAGAGAGAGAAAGAGAGAGAGAGAGAGTCTCTGAGCGTGTGAAGAGGACAGATCGTAAGTTTATAAGTCTGAGACTGCCCCAGCCTGCAGGGTGTCAGTTGACCGGGACCCTGAGGGAGGGAGGGAGAATGAGGGGCAAGGGATGCGAGAGATGGAGACAAGACAGTATTCTGACAAGTCTCGTTTAATGACTCGTTTAAACCACAGGGTTTAAGTAGTGGAGAAATAAGGGAATGGCCAAAGGGAGGATGTGAGGGAGGCAGAATGTCCTTCCAAGTAGAATGCAGGTGTTCTGCTATAAGATAAGTTGCTATATGATTGATAAGCCTGCAGCTGGGATTCTTTTAGGGTCAGGCTGCATCATATGTTTAACAGGAGAACAGTCATAGGGGAATGGAAAATTACCAGTATGTTAGTATCTAAGAGAGTTGTAGGAAAGATAGCTGTTAAGATGCTAACTTTGCCCCACATGAGACAACAGAAGTGGCAGGTGCATGGCAGGGACTTAGAGGCAGGTTCTCCTGCCTTGGGGTGGGAATCCACAGCTGTCTGACTCCCAGATAACAAATGTGGAACAAGTTCTTTAATACGCAGTACCGACAGGATGCTGCTTCCTGCCAAAAGCTACTCTGAACACATTGTGTGCTTTGGGAGAGCCTTGACCATCACCTTAGTGCAGTGGCACTAGAGATATCACACCATGTCACAAATGAAGCTCAGGGACTCCCAAGGCTGTCCCTCTGGCATATAGAACAAGTGACCACCTTATGTCCTGTGCTCCATCTCAGAACTGTTGCTCATATCTGCAGCTGATCACAAGACCTCCCAATGCTGCCATGTAGAGGCATTTAGACAGACCTAAGGAGACTGTCTCCTGCTCCACTCAAGAGAGGCAAGGACTAGGAATTTGGGGAAGCTGTGAGCCCGGGAAAAGCTGGTTTAGCATGGAAGCCCATAGAGACAGAGACACTTGGTCTACTGAGATGAAGGTCCAGAAGAAGCAGGCATAGCCCAGTATGATGTCACCTACTTCCCAGCCCAACTCAGGTGCCCTGAGTTGATCTGGGCAACCCAGTTCCATGGCACCTGCCGTGCAGCTAACAAAATCAGAAATCACTGTCAAGCAGTGATTTCTCAAGAACAGGCAGAAAAGATGGCAAGGGGGCTCAAGGAGAAGTCCTTCCTCCTCTAGGAGGGCTTTCCAGCTTTCACAACAGTTCCACTCTCAGCTGACTTCCCCACTGGGCTGGCTGCCAGGTATACACTAGGTATAAGCCACACATTGCCCACTTGTGACAGTAGAAATGTCTCCAGACCTTGCCATAAAAACAATTACCTCTGTGGAAAGGGACTTCTGTATCCTACCCATGTGAAAAACTACTAACACTGAAAACTTTTCCACATCTATGATATGCATTAGAAGAGCATCCTCAGGCTGGGTGGTGGTGACACACACCTTTAATCCCAGCACTTGGAAGGCAGAGACAGGCAGCTCTCTGTGAGTTTGAGGGCAGCCTTGTCTACAGAGAGAATTCTAGGACAGATTCCAAAGCTAAAGAGAACCCCTGTCTCAAAAAATCAAAACTAAAAATCCATATCCATGTTAAATTTTAGAAATAATAACTGGCATCCAAACCTCAGCCCTAGGGTCACAATCTTCTTGTAAACTATGAAAAGGAAGCAGGTTTCACAGGGCACAAGCCCTGCCTTACCCTCAATGACCGGATCCTCATTAGACCTACAAATACAGCACTTCAGCATGGCCAAGCACTGAGTTCCCATAGCACAGCATCGCAAGCTTCCATTCCAACTCAGAGCTTTTCCTAGAAAGGTCATGAGTGCACAGCTCTGCAGCCTAGACTGCAGGCCAGGAGTGTGGATCAGAGTCTTCAAATAACTCATACTCTCAAGGGCACACTCAGGAGCCACAGTGGCAAAACAGCATCTCAATGGAAAACTTGGCTCAAGACTGGAAGCAAGTACAGGTCACCTAGTCTCCCCACTGCTGTGAAAACAGCAGCATCCAGTTAACACAGCACTCACTCAGTTAACACAGTACCCAGGTAACACAGCACTCGGTTAATACAGTACCCAGTTAACACTGCACCCAATTAACACAGTACCCAGTTAACAGCATTCAGTTAACACAGGTTGCAGGATACAAAATCAACACACACAAACAGTAGCTGGGGGGGGGGCACCTGCATAGGACCAAACTAGGCACCCTGAATGTGGATGACAGTAGTATGGCTTGGGCCGTCTGTAGGGCCACTGGCAGTGGACCCAGAATTTATCCCTAGTGCTTGAACTGGCATTTTGGAGCCCATTCTTTTTGAAGTGATACCTTGCTCAGTCTAGATATAGGGGGGGAGGGGCCTTGGTCCTGCCTCAGAGAGATATACCAGACTTCACTGAGTCCCCATAGGAAGTCTTACTCTCTCTGAGGAGTGGATGGGGGGAAGGAGGGAATGGGGGGGAGGATAGAAGGGGGTAGTGGGAACTGGAATTGGCATATAAAATGAGAAAAGATCGTTTTTAAAATTTTAAAAAAACAAGAAAAAACAAAACAGTAGCAGCTGGTGCTGTGGCACACCTGTAACCCAGCATTGGGCAGGCAGAGGATGGAGGGAGGGTCCATGCTAGCTTATGCCACTGTCTCAGACAAAGTAGATCGTATATAAACATACTAACAATTAACATTCTGAATAGGAAAATAAAGAAAAGAATAATTACACAACATACTTAGGTATAGACAGAGACAGTTTTCTAAGATAGGAATCTGCTAGGTTAGCTTTGAAATTGCAATCCTCCTGCCTCCGTCTCCCAAGAACTAGAATTGCAGACATATACAGCCACACCCACCTCAAAATACCAGAACTAACTAAGCAAAGACTCAGAGGACCTGCACATTGAATGCCCCATGTTCAAGAAGTTAAGATTGTTAAACAAGTCATATAAAGCAATCTGTAGGTCCAACGTTACCCCCGCCAAAAACTCAATGGCATCTTTCACAAAAAAATAGGAAGAAAATTAAAAAACAAAACTGTTTTTGGTTTTTTTGGAGTCGGGATCTTTCCATTTAACTAAGGCTGAACTAGAGCTCTCTCTCTTGCCCAGGTTGGCCTCAAATTCACAATACACCTTCCTCTGCTACAACTGCAGACGTGCATCACAATGCCTAGACCTAATCTTGAGAGAGACCAAACTGGAGCCTCTCATTTTCCAATTTCAGATCATATGACAAAGCTAAAATAGTCATCGGAGTGTAGACAATAGGCCAAGCGGTCATACAAAACTACAAGGTTCAAAACAATTTGGCACTAGTGTGAAGACAGGCAGATCAATGAGGCAGAACAGAGATCCCAGACCCAAACCTGACACAAGTCACCAAGAGACAAGGAGCAGAACCTTACAAAGGAGAAGAGCACCCAGCATGCTCTGCAGTGAAAACCCACAGCAGAAGGAGACCTAACCTCCCCCTAGCCTAGATACAAAAGTTGAATCAATCACAGCTGGGTCTGGTGGCATAGCCCGCACTCATGAGAATTATGTGTTTGAAGCCAGGCTATGCAAGGAGAAATGGTCTCAAAAAAGGGGGGGAAATACAGCCATAAAGTCATGATACTCCTAAAAGAGAAAGCTTTTAGATGTTGTTGTTTACTGTGACAATAAAAATAAGCAACAAAAGCAAAGAGCAGGCCCATGAGATTATCACAACTCAGCTTCAGCCTGCTGAAGGAAAGGAACAGCAGAGAAAGCCTACAATTCAACAAAAGAATAAACAAGCCAACACAGCCCTACATAGAGCTGGGTCTGCAGGCACACCTGTAATCCCAGCATGCTAAGGAAGAAGATTGAAAATTGGAGGCCAGCCTAGGCTACACAGAGAGATCGTTCCCTCCCCCCCCCTCCGAAAACAACAACCAAAGCTGTACTGGATAGGACCAGTGCTACAGTTCCAGTTTCTTAGAAAATTGACCCAGGAGAGTCCCTTGACCCAAAGAGTTCAGCACTTACCCCTAACCTATGCAACATAACAAGGGCCCATCTAAAACACGTTGGCAAACAACTCAAATAGATATTTCAGAGAAGACACACAGATAACGTGTATGAAAACACATCCAGTACCATCCACAGCCAGAGAAATTCAAATCAATAACGCAATTTAGAAAGGGTAGGGAACAAAACTGAAATACTCATGTACAACCATACTGTCGGGTCTACTGTCCTAGCTCACTTTCTGTTACTTCAATAAACACAACCAAAAGCAATTTAGGGAGGAAATGTATGTTTGACTTATACTTCCATGTCACGCTCCATCAGGGAGGGAAGCTAATCCAAGAACCAAAGTGCAGACCACAGAGGAACACTGCCCACCAACTTTCTTCCAGTCTCACGCTGAGATACAGCCCCAGGCCCACCTGCACAGTGCTGGCACCGCCTACAGTGGGCCGGGCCTTCATTCATTAATTTCCAATCAAACCAATAACTCTCAGATGTGCCCACCGGCCGACCCAACTGAGGCAATCCCTCAGTTGGGGTTCCCTCTTCCCAGGTATGTCAAAGTTACAACCATGTGATTGTCCACCACCTACACATCTGGTCTATCAAAAGAATGAGAAGCAGTCTCAACAAGGCATGCTAATAGCACCTCTGTTCTCATGAGAAAAGAGGTAGATTTGACCAGACATCTATGGTGAGTGAAAGGATAGCAGAAGGAATGTGTGGCCTGCACATACAGTGTAATATTGCTCACCCTTTAAAAAGAAGAAGAAGAAAGAGGAGAAGAAGAAGAAGAAGAAGGAGGAGGAGGAGGAGGAGGAGGAGGAGGAGGAGGAGGAGGAGGAGGAGGAGGAGGAGGAGGAGGAGGAGAAGGAGGAGAAGGAGGAGAAGGAGAAGAAGGAGAAGAAGAAGAAGAAGAAGAAGAAGAAGAAGAAGAAGAAGAAGAAGAAGAAGAAGAAGAAGAAGAAGAAGAAGAAGAAGAAGAAGAAGGAAATATGTCATGCTACAGCATGGATGAGTCTGAAGGACTCCATGGTAAATGAAATGAGCCAGCCACACAATAATCGAGCCTATATAACTCCATACCTGAAGCGGCTAAGCTCAGAAACAGCAAACAGAGTCAATAGGTTGGGGTAGTTGGGAGGTGGGGGGGGGGTGACAGTTGACAAATGGGTGCAGAATGTCAGTTTAACAACATGGAAAAGTACTGAGATCTCTGCGCAGCAGTGTGCATCCAGCTGGCCCTCTATATGCCTTAAGACAGCTAAATTATTTAAAAAACAAAAAGCATAAAAGAAAAACACCAGGCAAATGGGAGAAGTTAACTCATGTTTTGAAGTCTCTGGTTTTAGTGATTTAAAGGGAAAATTCTGTTTTTCTGGGCTGGTTGGAGCGCAACACTCCCAGGAGCAGGAGGAGTGGAGAGAGGGCGTCTCAAGGTCCCTTCCGGACTCAGATTTAATGCCTGTTTATTGAGAACCTCTCAGTGCGTGTTCTCTGTACTACATCGGAATGGAGTTTCCTGTGCGCCCTAAGAGCCTATGAGCTAAGGAGGCCAGAGAACAGGGAAGACATAAAAGCCTGTCAGAACACTGCAACTGCCTTAATCAGACTGTCTTTGCTTTTCTCTGCTTATAAGTCACTGGCTTTAAATTTAATATAGTGTCATGTCTTTATTTTTCTTAAAGTTTTCTTAAAAGATCATATAAAGATTTTCTTCCATGGTAAGACTTTTATATTATATTTTTCTTAAAATGGAGTATGGTACATTTACCCTCCATCAGACAAGCGCGTATAACTCACCTTGCTTTATTAACAACACTGCTCGAGGCTTCTATGCCCCTAGCAATAAAAATGTGTTTTCAGACCCATCAAACCAATGAAATCTGAGTCTTCAGAGGACAAGATAATGAAAATCTCTAGGCCGGTGTCTTTTACTACTTTTAATCTGTTAACAGACCCTGAGTGTCTCGGATGAAAGGCATTCTGGTATGAATCGCTGTCCTTAATAGCATTTCATCCAGGTAAGTCTTGATTATTTCAATTTCTCACAAATTTGGACACTTTTACTGCCTGTAACATCTCTAGGGATAGAAGAGAAAGAGAAAGACCCACGCAATTGATTTCTCCAAACATATACAGAAATGTAGTGTGCTGGCTGGCAAGCCAACCTTACAAAATGTTGGACATGGAGCCAGCCACAGAGTCCCTGTACCTAGAAGACAAGCTGTCAACCAAAAAGCCCTCTCTAGATGGACTGAGTGTTACTAGGGGCCACCAGACCTAGACACTTTTTAAAGATGCAGTTGCAGAAAGAGCATTGTAGGGCTGGAGTTGCAACTGGCCCATAGAGCAGTTGCAGGCATCTGCCAGGCCTTGGGCCCATCCCTAGCACTGAAAAGCATCAAGCAAAACTAAACAAAAGCAAAATAAACAATGTTCCATCTCCCTTCTTCCTCCTCAAAGTAGAAGGCTGCAAGTCCCATGTGGAAAACGTCTGTGGGGTGAAGAAGCAGTCTTCTGTGGGCTCCATGGCTGGAAGGATTCTACACAAACAGATCCTGAACCCCCACCTTCCTTCAGCCCCCCATAAAATTCAGTTTGCCTTTCTGCCTCTCTGTGTTCAACCTAACATAAAGACCTTCGGGCTTCACCATTCCTTTGTTCTTCCTTTCCTTGTGAGCTGTCCCCATGCCACACACTGCTGATAGGTGCTTTTCTCTTGCTAACCTTACTTCTGTCCATTGAAATTTCAGGCCCAGTCAGAGTCCTCACCTCCCCAACAAGAGTGACATCTTTCTTAAGGACAAGTCAATCCCTTGTTGCTTCTCAAAGAAACAGCAAACACTCCCATGGTTGGAGGGAAGCTAGTCATCTTTTGTTATGATATATATGTGAAATGCCTCCCACAGGCTGGTGTGTTGAACCTTGTTCCCTAGCTGTTCAGGAAAATTGTGAGGATTTTATGACTTGGGTCCTGGCAAGAGTAAGTGAGCCACCGGGAATGCATAGCTGCTTTTGATTCCCAGTCTGATGAGACAGCCCATCGTCCTGGGGAAGTCACAGCAGAAGGAACATGGGATGGCTGGTCACACACTGCACCTACAGTCAGGAAGCTCACTTTCCTTTTTATCAGTTCAAGACTCCAGCCCATGGATACTGTCACCCATCTTCAGAGGCAAGTCTCCCCTCTTTTGTTGTGTAATATTTTGATTGTATTCTGACAATAAAGCTTGCTTCAAGCGAGAAGCAAAGAAGCCACCAGTCACCTCTTCTCTCTTCTGTTCATCAATCTAAAAGACCTCTCTCAGGTCTGTCTTACTACTTCTTGTCTCCTATCTGTCCTCAATCCAAGACCTCTATGGTTAATTTTGGTCAGCATGTAACTAGCTCTGCCCTCTGGAACCAAGCAAGCTTTATTGTTAGAAGACAATTAAAATACCGCTCAACACTCCTTAGCTAAAAAAAAAATTTTAAACATATTCATAGTCACCCAAGGTGTGTTTCCACAATGATTCTAAATACAGTCGAGTTTACTGTTAAGATTAATCATCATGGGGAGCATGTTCTCAGAAGTCCTACCTGGGCCTTGTCCTTGTCTCCTTTCACTGCTTCCTTTCTTCCGTGGCATGAACAAACTCCACTACCCCCTGTTCCTGACCTTGCTCAAGCACTCAGAGAAGGCCAGTTAAACATGAGCTAAAACATAGATTCCTCTATCATGGCACCCTCTCAGGTACTGCTAAAAGCGGCAAGAAGGCAACTAACATTTTTTGAGAAGCAAAAAAATTTTTGAGAAGCCATTTTTTGAGAAGCAGCATGTAGTTATCCAAAAGGGTACTGGACTAGGGAACTGTTTGAGAAAAGCCATCATCATGAATAGGTCTTTGACGCCTGATGTAACAAGAACCTGGCCTTCACAACTTATGGCTCAGGTACAAGTGAGGTGTGAGGGAAAACGGCAAATGAGCCAAGGAATCTTGTTCCCAAGAGTCAAAGGGTGTACAGGAGATCAGGGTGTACAGTTAGAGATGTGTATTGTAGAGCTGGAGAGATGCTAGGGGACATAGGGGCCCAGGATGCCTCCCCCACACACACTTCTTTTCCTGGGGCTACCTCTGTAAACTCCTCCATCGCTCATTGCCAGCTGGGGGTCAGTCAGCCTATCAGAAGCACCATTGAGAGGTTTGAAGTTGGGAAGAAGGAGGAGCCTTCTTCAGCTCCACCTATCTGAGGAGCAGGAGGTGGCGCCTGCCCTTGTGGGGCTATGTTACCTCCTTGCTTTCTCCTGCAGCCAGTGGGTGGCCTTTGTGACTTCCTGGTTGTCTCACCATCCTACACCTTCTAGCTTTTTCAACACCATATGAAACTGGCCTGAGGGGGACATTTCATATGCCCTTGGGGAGAAACTTTCATTATATAAATGTGGTGGGAAGAGCTTGTACAGGAGGGGATTGTGCAAACATAGAGGTGGGTAGGGACACATAGATTGGGGATCCAGTGGTGAAAACCAATCAGTTGCTTTTTCTTTGTCTTGATTATCCAATCCCCTGTGATTGCCCCAAAGAAGGGGAACTCATCCTACCTCCAAACATGTAAGTCTTGTCAGACAGACTTGAACACAGTCTTGGGTCCCCACTCTGAGGAGTCTATCTTTTTGTACTTTGCTTTTTGAACCTCTGCTTTCACAGAAACTTGGCTGAGTACGTAGATCTTGTTTTTGTCTTGCCTTTTTAGTCTTTAAATAAACACAGAGAAAGGATCCATTCTTTCAATGCTGGATGACTTCACCATGTCAGCATTAATATTGCACGTGCTAAACAAAAATAAAAGTAAAAAGAGAATGTGCCTAGTCTGCCAAATATTTTTAGTATTTTGTGAGCATATAATTGTAACACTGCACTATTTTATATGAAGGTATTATTGTGAAATACAGTGACTGTTTACAGGCAATTAATATGAATGTAAATCTGGATGGACATTAGATATTGTTGTAATATATGAAGATCTACAGTCCTAGATCACCAAACTCATGGTGAGAAACCAGAACACCAATCCATGGTGTTAATTATTAATTATTAGTATTACAACTACTAGTATTATTATTGTATATGTATAAGCAAGAGCCCATGCTGTGGTGTACATATAGAGGTCAGAGAATGACTTGTGGGTGTCAGTCCCCTCCTTCCACCAGGTCAAGGGATCAAGCTTGGGTTATTTATCATGCTTGACAGTAAGCACTCTTCACTCACTGAGCCATCTCTCTGGCCCTCAAGATACATTTGACTCGAAGCCTTAAAATACTCTTGTTCTAGTTTAGTTTCTACTGTGAGAAACACCATGACCAAAAGCAACTTGAAGAAGAAAGGGTTTCTTTCAGATTACAGGTTACAGCCCATCAAGGGAAACCAAGGCAGAAACTAAGCAGAAATCATGGCGCATGCTCTCCACTCAGTTGCTTACAGGCTCATGTTCAACTACTGTTCTTACACCTACCCTGGTCCACCTACCCAGGGACAGGACCACCCACAATAGGCTGGGTCCTCCTACATAGATTAGCAACAAGGAAATGTCCCACTGACATATGCACAGGCCAATCTGCTGGAGGGAATTCCACTATTGAGGTTCTTTCTTCCCAGGTGTGTCAAACTGACAACCAAAACTAGCCATCTGTGGGTGTGCTCACCTCATTCACACAGAGGGCTCTGGACACCAAACTTCCTTCAGGGACAAGGTCTGTCCTGGAGCAGGACATTTGCAATTGATATGGAGATAGCACAAGAGCTGTACCTGGCCCAGCAACTTTGCCACATCACCTGCGTCGGTGCAAGTTGGGTGGGTGCTCAACCACTGTATTATATTACCAGCCTTTGTGCCCATTTTTTTGTTGGTTTTTATTTTTAAGACAGGCTGCCGTATTTCCGAGGCTGGCCTGGAACTTGCTAGGTAGCTCAGGATGGCCTTAAACTTCTGATGTGTCTGTCTGCACATCCCAGTGCTGGGATTTCATGTGTAGTTGGCTGGACTGTACTAACAGCTACAGCCCCAGTCACCTTGGTTCAGTTTTGAAGTAGAATCTGGATTCTCAGGTGAGATCCCCCACAACCTCTTCTAAGGTGTATTTTAGCCTTGGCAAAACAGTTTAGACATTTTACAAAATGTCTTCTTTCTTGCACTGTTGTCTCTGGACAAGAAAGTTATATTAAAATTGTTTTAGTTTAAAGGGATTATTCAGTAGCTGAGTGTATAAAGCATTGGACTTAAAGTTGCTTTAGTTTAAATATAGAATAACATCTAAAGGTGTGGCTTATTTTGAAAATTTCTTAATTTTAATTCAAATGTATGGTTATACCTTCCAAAGTAAGGCAGTATCAAACACAACTGTTCAGATCAACTATTTTGAGGAAATTTCTAGATTATCTACATTTGAAAAGTCCTTAGTTTTCAAAGATTTATTTTTAATTATGTATATGCATATCTGTCTCTGCAGTTTTTGTTCTTGTTGTTATTTTGTTTTGTTTTTTACCTTTTGGGAGCCTGCCACGCAGCTCCCAAGGAAATACACTGAGATTTATTCTTACTCATGAATGCCCAACCATAGCCTGTCTTGCTTCTAGCCAGTTTTTCTAACAAATTATCTCATTTCTCTCTAACTACATTTTACCTCTAAGCTTTTTGCCTTTTTCCATTCTATATATCTTTATTCTTTCTTACTCCATGGCTGGCTATGTGGCAGGGTGACTGGCCCCTAGGATCCTCCCCTCCTTCTCCTTTTCTCACTCATCGCTCTTCCCTTGAGCCTAGATTTCTCCTATTATTCTCTCTGCCTGCTGGCTCCAACCATCCCTCTCTCCTGCCTCGCTATTGGCCATTCAGCTCATTTAATAACTGTTCAGATGTTTTAGACAGGCGAAGTAACACAGCTTTAGAGAGTTAAACAAATGCAACATAAAAGAAGGCAGCACATCTTTGTATCATTAAACAAATATCCCATAGCATAAATGAATGTGACTCATCTTAAACTAATATTCCACCACATGTCTCTGTGTGTGCACATAAGTGCAGTGCTCATGGAAGCCAGAAGTATCAGATCCCCTGGCAGGGGGTTTACAAGCAGTTGTGAGCCACTGATGTGGGTGCTAGGACTCAAAGTCAGGCCCTCTGAGGCGAAGGGAATCCTTATTTATGACTTAAGTCTGACCACAAGCTGAAACGGTGCTCTTTGGAAATGTCTTAATCACTGTCCTGTTGCTATGAAGAGACATCAGGACCAAGACAACTCTACAAAAGAAAGCTCTTATTGGGAGCTGGCTTACACTTGCAGAGGTTTAGCCCATTACCATCATGGGGTAGAGCATGCTGGCACACACTGTGCTGGAGTGGTGGCTGAGAGCTACATCCTATCCACAGGTGCTACTCCCTGGTGACGAAGAATTCACATGCATGAACCTATGGGGGCTACTTTTATCCAAACCACCACATACATTTTTATTTGTAGTGTTAATAAGCTCAGTGGCATATAAGATGTTTAAACTACTAAGGGCCGGGGAGAAATGTTTTATTAGACAGTTGTTCCCACTGTGGAGGCCCACATTTCTTCCTCCTTCAAGAAAAGACAGGCATCAAAGTGACAGTGCTTCCCACCATGTCTTCTTAATGAAACCATTTATTTAATAATAAGCATTAAATCATTCTACAGAGGAATGAACATGGCTCCAGGCTAAGATTTCTTCACCTGAACACCTCAGTCAGATGTACATTCAATTCCACAAATCCCTAGAGAAACAATACCCTAAAAATTCAAGGAGATCCAGGGAGGCACTGGCTAATTTGCTATACATCCTTTTGTTTCTTCACGGTGGTAGGGATTGAATCAAACGCCTTATATACGCTGTGCAAGTGCTCTACAACTGATGTGTACCCCCACAAGGGAAATGTGGGGGAGGAAATACCTATTAATTAAGCATAAATGTGTACTATTTTCCCATGGCTATCAATACTGAGATCTACATTCAGTCAACATTTACTGAATGCCATTTATAAAGGTTGGCAGTGGTAGACCCTGAGAAGATATAATGACATCCAGCAGGTTGTTTGCTGGTGCTAATGGTCTACAGATTTCTCCACTTCTTCCCCTGCCCCCATTGGGCAGCAGTCACTGTCCAAGCCTGGCCATGATGGCCTCAGACCCCACAGGAAAGAGCATCTGAGGCTCTCCATCAGTAAATGCTCAGGGCTCATCTGACTTCCACATGCTATGGACACCTGCTATGGGCTGCATCTTTCCTGGGTGCCCCCCTGTGGCCACTTGTAGAACCTGCAGTCCCTGCAGAGTACCAGAAGAGTTAGTTCAATACTAACTCTCCCAATAAAAAGTCAAATGATAACTGTCCCCCAAAAGACATCCGCCTTTCCCACTCTTGGTCTCCCCTTCTCTTCTGCCTCAGTCCTTCCTCTTCATTAATTCCTGACCTCCATTCAGTTCTCAGCTTCATGTCAACTCCAACTTCCTAGTCTGGACACCCTTTTACAGTTGAGTGTTTTCACATATCACAACCACTTATTTAGTCACTGTCTAACTCTCCAACTGGTCCAATGCTTCTCAACCTTCCTAACTCTGTTACCCTTTAATACAGTTCCTTCTATATATGAAATAAAAGAATTCCCTAAAGTCCTGCATCATAAGATTATCTGCCATGGGTACGGAACAATTGATCTCAGATATTATATCAGCTTAAATTGCGAAAGATGTTGTAATTACCTTATCAGGATCCTGTTGTCCTGAAACAGATGGAAGAATTCCAGTGGCAATGAGTAATGTAGGGTCCTGTTTGGTTGCAGAGCTCAACCTGTAGTAATTACACCTGGACAGTAGGTAGCACAGGTGTATCCCCAAATGGTGTCCGGTAGCTGGAGATACCTCCGACCTCGGTCCCTGTAAGGTTTTAGCCAGCTAAGAAATGTTAGATGGAAGAGGAAAATCAAGCTTTTTGTAGATTGTTTGGATGAGAAGCAGAGACTGCAGAGTGACTGACGCCAGACCACAGCCAAAACTCACAGCAGCTGAACAGCGGTAAGTTATCTGCGTTGCCAGAGCCACTTAGGGAAGGCTGAAGTCTCCCTGCAGGTGGCTGTAGTGCCCGCAATGGCTAGAGGTGTCGGCCCAGAGCACTACACAAGGCAGCTTGGCAGCAGCCTCAGAAGGTCAAGGGAGGAAACTCAGACTCACCGCAGCTGTAATCCTCAGGTTGGCACAGAGGCCTGCGAGCACATAAAAGTAACAAGGCAAGGTGTGCCACCACCTGGATGAAACCTGACCCCCCAGATCCGTGGAAGTCTATCGTGGAAGTCTGTATCCCACTTCTGACACCAGATAGCATGGTTTAATAAGGATCAGGAGAAACAGGCTGAATAGATGTTTATTCAGGGAGAAATGACTTACAACAGAGACAGATGAACACCAACAGGTTCCTGGGCCCAAGGATGCCTCCAGATGGTCCTCTGTCTCGGTGCTGCAAGCAAGAGAGTGTTCAAAGCCCCTTCCCCAGACCTCTTGTCTGCCCCTGTCCCCACCTCCAATGGGCGTGGTCAGTGCCACAGGTGCTAACAAAGTGAGTATCTCACTACAGTGGAGACCCTCCACCATAAAATTATTCCATTGCTGCTTCAGAACTGTAACTTTGCTACTATTGTTAATTGTAATGTAAATATCTGATGTGCAGGATAACTGATATGTGACCCCTGATAAAGGATCAAAGGGGTCATGACCCACAGGTTGAGAAGCACAGAGCTTGGCTGTAGATCGCAAGAGCAACAGAAAACAGAAAATTGGCACACACCTGTAATCCCAGGACTTGGGGTGACAAAGTTCTGGGCTAGCTTGGGACCTATAGCAAGGCAGTGTCACCAGAAAAATAAATTAAAAATACATTAGCAGAGACTTGGTGTTCATGGTCTGGGGTTCAGCACCTGAGCCAGCTCAGGGTGCTAGAGGCTCTGAGTCCCAACACAATCAATCAGCCAGGGGCAGGGGCCCTGCGGGTTCCTCCACATGATCTGGAACACAGCCCATCAACTGTGTATAGCACATCAACCCCCTCTATCAATAGAGGCTGAAAGAAAGACAGAATGCCCTCGGGAGTTTCACAAACATCAAAAGAAAAATGATCCCGAACCTAATGAATGCTGGGAGCAGGACCGGATTACTGACATCACCGGGATTGTCAACAGATTCAGTGTCAAGGCCTGGAAGGCTGTTTTAGTTGCTTTCAGCAAGTTCTACAAATTCCTTCAGGAGTTTAGTCAAGAACCTTCTGCTGAGGGTCTGGGGAGATGGTTTAATAGTCATTCATGCTGTCTGCTCTTCCAAAGGATCAGGGTTTGATTAGCAGTGCCCACATGGAAGATCACAACTCCAGTTTCAATGGATCCACTAGGACTACATGCACACACACACACACAGAGAGAGAGAGAGAGAGAGAGAGAGAGAGAGAGAGAGAGAGAGAGAGAGGCAAAACACACATAAAACAAGAATAAAAATACTATTTTAAAAAGTACCTTTGATTGAGATAGACTGTTAGTAAAATGGCAATTTGTCACTTAATTCATGTCAAAATTCATGACAAGAAGAAGCCACCAATGGTGTATAGAAAGCAGCAGTTTCTACAAATGCTAGATGCTATTAAAGCCCTTGAAGTCAGGAAGCAGCTGAGAGATGATCCCTTTGTGGGGACAAATGAACTCAGTGACCGACCTGCCCTACTCAGAATTCTGAACAGAGAGAACAAACAGACGACTCACCTCCATTGTAGGAAGGAAACACCACTGGAAAAAAAAAATGAGGTCAAGAAAAACAAAATGTCAGATTTCTCATTAAATGATTGCCGACTTCAGAATCATAACCTGTTGAAATGGAAGAGGAGATGGCTGACGGCACAGATAAAGATGAAGGCTCTGAAACAATGGCGGAAGGGGTTCTGTCTTTAATCCCAGCACTCAGAAGGCAGAAGCAGGCAAATCTCTGTGAGTTCCAGGCCAGCCTGGTCTACACAGAGACCCTACCTCAAAATACTAACAATAAAAAAGAATTAGAATACGTACCTCTGTACTGCAATGCATGTGTGAGATGTGTGTGTGTGTGTGTGTGTGTGTGTGTGTGTGTGTGTGTGTGTGTGTGTGTGTAGGAAACACAAGGCTGCATTAAGAAATGTGCAGTGCTAAGTTAACTTTTGGGGTCAGGCTGGCTTACCTGTGGACAACATTATCCTCTATCCAGTGATTACTGATGCCATCTCTGTAACAGAAGCAGTGGTGGTAGCAAAATTTCTAGAATGTTTACAAAATAAAAAACGAACAAAAAATCCTGCCCATGTACTTTTCCCAAACCAATTAAACCTTTGTAAAGCGTCTCTGCTTCTTCCAAAGGTTTTTTGTTTTTAGGAGCAATGTAAACTGCTTTGGTAATTGCTGTTTTTGCTTAAAACAACTACCAATTATTTTCCAACTAAGTTACATTAAAATTTTTTCACTGAACAGCAACTGAGGGGTAATTTTTAATTGGAAAATTGACATAGGTCATAAACTTTATTTTGAAGAGATGTTGCCCTAGTATTTTACCACAGATGGAAAAAAATAGACTTTTAAATTAAAATTAGCATAACTAAAGCACAGAGAAATAGAAATATATAAATATATCAGGCTTTGTTCTGAATGTTTGTTTATGTGCTGTGAGACAGGCTCTCACTATGTAGCATTGGCTGGTCTTATATAAACCAGGTTGCCACTGCCTCCTGGGTGTTGGGGTTAAAGGTGAGCACCATCATGCCTGGCTCCATTCCTTAATGTAGAAATGTTGTGCTATAACTTGTAAAACAATAAGAATGATAAACCATGAACTTAAAGTAGGCATGTAAGGTACTGGAGAGATGACTCAGAGGTTAAGAGCACTGGCTGCTTTTCCAGAGGAGCCTGGTTTGATTCCCAGCACCCACATGGCAGCTCACAACTGTCTGTAGCTCTGGTTCCAGGGGATCTGATGCCCAGTTCTGACCTCTGTTGGTACCAGACAAGTATACACACACACACACACACACACACACACACACACACACACATATATATGCCAACTTACATATGCATAAAAATAAGTCTTTTTAAGTAGGTGCATGAGTATATTTAATCAGTATTATTTATAAAATAAAATATAGTAACTACATTTTTAAAAGTCAGAATTTGTTGTTGCTTGAAACAGAGTCTCTATGTATTCCAGGCTGGCATCAAACTTGAGATCCTCCTGCCTCAGCCTCTGGAATGCTAGGATTAAAATTATGCACCACCACATCTGACTCAAAAGCTTGATATTTTGAAAAACTACCAGGTTTTCAAAAGGCTTAACTGGTGTCTTAGTTTTGGGTTTTATTGCTATGAAGAGACATCATGACCATGGCAATGCTTATAAAGAAAAACATTTAATTGGGGCTGGGTTATAGTTCAGAGGTTTAGTCCATTATTGTCATGGCAGGAAGCATGGCAGTGTGCAGACAGACATGGTGCTGGAGAAGGAGCTGAGAGTTCTGCATCTGGATCCATAGGCAGCAGAAGTATAAGTGATATACTGGCCAGGCTTGAGCTTCTGAGACCTCAAAGCCCACCTCCTAGTGACATACTTTCTCTAACAAAGCCACACCTACTCCAACAAGGCCACATCTCCAAATAGTGCCCTTCCCTATGGGGGCCATTTTTGTTCAAACCACCACAGCTGAGGTTGGCCTTGCTTTTCAGTACCAACAGAAGCTAGACTTGATTTAGCCAATTGGCCTGTCCTTTATTCCAGTTGGCTCAGGGGTGAGATCCTGAGCTAAGACAGCCCAGTCAGTATGTGTATGCTGGACCCACGAGCAGTCTTCATTCAACAACAACATCTAAACTGCTGCTGCCATGGGGGAATCATGAAGCAAATTATGCATGCAACCAGTGTGGGTCAGGGAGGCAAGCTCGCAGGAATGCTGGCTGGCCGTGCCTGCAGGCTTCCCAGTTTTATTCTCTAATACGTGTATTTCTTATTTGTTTTTATTTATTCATAGTTTAATATTTTATCCAGTTTGCATCAAACATCCTATGTATTGTAAGTAACAAGATCTTAACTGATTCAAAAACCTTGACTTTGTGCTCCCAACTGGCTGTACCCAGAAAAAGCTTGTTCATGGAAGGCACTGAATGCCTTGAATGGCTGCCATATAATTTGGCTGCTGGAGAAATGGAGAGGAGGTGGTGCTGAGTGGGTAAGAGCCGGAGCTCTCATTTGAATCCATTTGCTTCAAAATGTAAATTGTTCTAGATTGAAATGCAACCCAAATGCAAGTTTCTCTCCAACTTGGGGTGTTAGCAACTTTTCTTAGGTCAAATGTCACTTCCCAATAACTCCTGAAAATGTCTACTTCAGTCAAGGACGATCACCCTCAGAAGACTATGGTTTTCCCTCCAAGAAAAAGCATCAGAAAGGAGTGGCCTGCCTCTTTTATAATCCTGGACAAGATAATTCCCATTCTTGCTAAACTACAACTTCTTTTTGAGAGAGTCTCATGTAGCACAGGCTGGCCCATGCTCACTGCATAGCTGAGGATGACCTGGAACTTTGGATTCTCCTGTCTCTACCTCACTCACACAGGATCATTCGGTGCTCGGTGAGAATCGAACCCAGAGCCTCTTGCACAACAGCACTGTACCCACCGAGTTAACACCTCCAGCCTTACCTTTACATTTCTTACACTTCAACTGAGTCTTATTCTTCAGACATTTAAGATGCCTTCCACCTTTTACCTGGCTCAGTGGAAGCCATGGCTTTATCCTCCTCTTGGGTACAATTCAGCTGAGCAACAGTTATTGGCACTGACTTCAACTTTTGGTTATTACATGACATCTTTCAAAGCCTAACAAGGCTGTGTGGCTCATGATCTGGCTATTGGATTAAAGCCCCATATTGCTGGAGGGCTGCACTCCTAAAAATAGTGAGATATAATAAGCTTAACTAGATAGAAGGAAAATTGAATTCCCAATCTTGAGCAGAGAACTCTTTTCCTGGTTCTACAAAAGCACACTTGCCCCAAGTAGTTCATCACTGTGACAACATATCTTAGAGGAGTGCCTTCTGGCTTCAGTCTTCTGGAGTTTGGGGCCCTCAGTTTAAGAGTTTGTAGCTACTTAGTGGCATTGTTTCTATGCCTGTGGTGTGACATTGTTTCTATGCCTGTGGTGAAGCAGACCTGTGGAAAAGAGACCTATTCGCCTCCTGTGCAAACAATGTGAGAGGCAGAGGGACAGGCCCTGGAGACAGGGGCCCATGCAGTCAGTCAATCCAGATGTGGACCATCCATTGATGGGATCATGGTCCTCATGACACAGTTACTTTGCAGAGTCCCATCTCCCACCACTGCACTGGGAATGAGATGGGGATATATTCCCAATCTAAGCAAGAACACACAGGCTTTATCACCTTCTCAAGTTTATTTTCAGGGCCTATGCAATATAAACATCTTCTAACTGCTGGTACAGGGCTTTCCAAAATGTACTTTTCCACACTTCGACTTACATTTTTGAGTGTTGTAATGGGAAGGAGCTAAACATAAAGAGTATATCACTGCGCCTCCTTAAATTTCATATTCTTTCCACGGAAACTTGTCACTTATTCGGTGAAGAAAAGGGAATTTAGTCTTAAAATACTTCCCTATAAAAGAACTTCCTTGTCACAAAGGGCCAAGTAGTAAGCTGACATGAGGGAAGTCTGAGACACCAGCATTGTGAGTCTTGTGCCAGGATGCATGGAGGACACAGCATCACCTCTGTGACACAATTATTATTTTTAGATCTATTTGTTTTGTGTGTCTGTGTGGTATGGAGATCAGGACAAGCTGCCCGGAATGCAAAAACACATAATCTGAGAAAGCCACACGGAGGGGTTAGAGAGATGGCAGCCCAGTGATTAACAGCCCACTTGCTGTTTTTACAGATTTCCCAGCACCCTCAAGGTAGATCACAAGTCCAGTTCCAAGCAATCCAGCACTCTCTTCAGGCACACTTGTGTGGCGCACATATATTGATGCAAGTAAACACTCATACACATAAAAGTAATTTGGGGGAAGGGCTTCAAGACAGGGTTTCTCTGTATTGCTTTGGAGGCTGTCCTGGAACTCACTGTGTAGATCAGGCTAGCCCCAAACTCACAGAGATCCACCTGCCTCTGCCTCCTGAGTGCTGGGATTATGGGCATGAGCCATGGTCATCCAGCAAAAGTAAATATATTTTAAAGAAAGAAGCCATGAGGAGACATGTGGATAAGTCAAATTCTACTCCATAACAAGCCTTCAAAATTTCCTCAGCCTGTCAAGAACATAAAAAAGAGATTGAAGAAGTAGTTAATATTTAGATGACAATTAAGTGTGACAGTGGGATGTAAATATTGGACTGAAAAAAAAATACCCATTAAGGATGTTGCAGAATGAGTGATAAAACTTGAATATTAGCTGTAGATCATTTATATGTTAATGTCTGATTCCATTGTGCTGAAGTTTCCAAAGGACAGACACACACCCACAGGTTGTCCTACACACACACACACACACACACACACACACACACACACACACACACACACATCAAATAGATCTAAAAATAACAACTGTGATGTAAGATAATGAATGTCCTTGTTCTTACAAATAAGCATCATATAGGCATGAAAAGACACAATGCCTCCCACTCACTGGTTCTGGCAATTTTTTTTTAAGTTTTATTAATTTAATGTTTACATTCCAATCCCAGTCCCCCTCCCCTTCTCCCACTCCCTCCACTTCTGGCTAGTTTTTTTGTTTGTTTGTTTTGTTTTTATTTTACTCAACATCTTGTTACAAGCTAAGGTCATCTGGGAAGAAGGAACCTCAATTGAGAAAATGCCTCCCTCAGACTGGACTGTAGGCAAGCTTGTGGTGCATATTCTTGATTAATGATTGCTATGGGCCACCATAGGGGGTGCCACCCCTGAGCAGGTGGTCCTGCTCAGAAAGCAGGCTGAGCAAGTTAAGGAGAGCAAGCCAGTGAGCAGTACTCCCCTGCTCCCACTTCCAGGCTCCTGCCTTGAGTGCCTGTCTTAACTTTCCTTCATGGTAGACTTCAGTCAGGACCTGAAAGCTGAAATAAACCTTTTCCTCCCCAAACTGCTTATGTTTTATCACAGCAATAGAAAGCAGACTAGGATATCAGCTTACAGTTCAGAAAGCATCTGTCTGTGATGTACGAAAGCAGATTCCTAAATCCCTGAAGCGGTGGGCGATGTGATTCTGGGTGAAGCTATGCAGTTCTTGGTGAAGCATATTATCCCAGTTCTTCATCCAATCTAGTCAATTTCCCATAAATTGACATATAAATATATATGTCATTTCAGTACATACCTTGCAAAAGATATTACAGATGACTAATTAGCCTAAATTAACTACATATATTCCAAATAAATGTATAGCCCACTGTATCGTTCTAAACAGCCCATTCTTCAGGTGTTCTTAGGCAAGTTAGAAGCAAAGCCTAGAACAGTGACAGAGATGGTTCCAGTGGATTCAATAGCCCCCATTATTGTTTTTACTTCTATTTGGTGTGTGGGGTGTGTACACAACCTGAGGGAGTCGGTCTCTGTTTTGGACACTGTAGCACAGTGGAATCAGACATTAACACATAAAAGATCTACAGTTAACACTGAGTTTTACCACTTAATTCTGTCTTTATTTCTGGTAACTTAGTTTCTCTTTTATTTTCATAAAAAAAAAATTAGCTTTTAAACTTGTGTAGAGTACTTATGGAAAAACAACATAAGCCATACATTCCAAAACATATATTTACTGTTGTCTCAGGGAAAGGTAGCACATACATGGACAACTTTCTGGACTATTCTCTCCTTCCACCAGTCCAGGTATCAACCAGGTTGTCTGCCAGGCATCATAGCAAGCACCTTTACTTAGTGGTCCATTTTACCAGCCTATAAATTTCATATTCTTCCCCAAGTGAGGTCCAAGACTAGTTAATAAACAGGGCTAATTTCTGTTAGTCTAGAGAACTTTGTATGTAAACTTTTTCTAATATACTTAGTTCCCTATATTCTTAGGAAATCCTATTTATATCTCTGGGATCTTAAATACACAAGCTCCTGTTTCTGCCACATCAAATGAATTTGTCCTTTAAAATGTTTTCAGCAAATCTTTGCCCACTGTCAGCCCCCCTCTCTCCAACATCTCTTTGATCATGATTTTCTATCCACTCTGGAATAATCCAGGGGTAATTATAATTTCTTACCTCTTCTGCCCAAAAGAAGACAATTTATCACAAATGTCAAGAATCACATTTTTTTAATTACCAGGAGCCCAGTAAGAGAGTTAAGGAATCTTCTTTCCAATTAAAGTGATTGATTTCTTAGCAACTGAGTAGCATGGCACTTTTTAATTATGTTCATTCCCATCAAATGTGAGAAACTTCATTTCATTTTCTTTCTCAGGAACAGGATACAACATTAATCCCAGTGGTGTGAGGCCAGACCCTGCGGTGCCTGTGACAGAAGTGGCCATGTCATCTGTCAATGGTGTTTGTTTATATGGTCTTAGTGGCTGTTTCAGCACTGAAGAAGAAAAATCACTCCCCCCAAATAGCTCATGCCAAGCTTTCCAGCCCCAGGGGCACAGCCATGACAACATTCTGGTTATGTCTCCCAATGAACAGGAATCTTGCAGGGGGATGAGGAGTTGGAACAGATATCAATTCTCTCTTGAACAAAGAACAGAAGCATGGTATTGGAAATAAAGCAGTGAGTAGAGCATACAGGTGTAAGAAAGTTTGGGTCCCGACCACTTCAACTGAAGTAGCTGGATCAGGTGTAACATGACAGTTACCAAGAGGGTAGGTATACTCAAAGGGCAAGAACACAGAGGGTGTATATTTGGGGTTTTTTCCCTATAGATTTACTTATTTTTATGTTGCATTGGTGTTTTGCCTGCATGTATAGCTGTGTGAGGGTGTTGGATCCCCTGGAACTGGAATTACAGTTATGAGCTGCCGTGTGGGTGCTGGGAATTGAATCCAGGTCCTCTGGCAGAGCAGCCAGTGCTCTTAACTGGCTGAGCCATCTCTCCAGCCCTGGGTTTTATTTTAACTCAGGTGGTAACTGTTGTCTTTTCCTCATTGACTGGGGTTAAACCTTATTCAATCTGATTCAGTTGGCCAGTCTGTAAAGAATCAGTGTACACCAAACGAAGGGGGAGGGGCCAGCCACTTTAAGCTGAGAATGTAGCTGGGCTTTTGTGTAAACAAAGGTTTTACTGGGTGGCAGTGGGGGATTGAAACATTTGGAGGACATAAAAAGATTTGAATTCCTTGTCATCATCACAGGTTCTATAGATTTGATAGAAAAGACTCATTTAATGCTGATTAAACAGAATACACAAAGGTTTTTCCCCACTGGGATGCTATCAGGGCATGAGTCAGTCCTTCACCCAGGCTCGTGGAGCCCCAGTCTCCCCTGTTGCCTCGTTCCTAACCTTCAGTGGCAGGCCAGCAGCCTCTTATCCCAAAGTCTCCAGAACCATGCATCCCCAGCATCCCCTTCCTACCACCCTCCATGTCATCAGCAGACTGGCATCAGCTCATCTCTTGTGGCACACAAAGGTCACATTTTATGCTCTGGTTATTTTCTAAGATCTGTGCTCCAAAGTCTACCATGGCTCCCTCCAAAAGTTTCCAAATGGTAAAGATAATTCTAGAAACCTCTTGGAGTCCTAAGTTTCCCCACTCAACCATAGGATCCTAGTCAAACCGTTGGTAGAAAATGAATTGCACTGTACACTAAACTTTTGATAGTTTATAAAATCCATGTGCCTTTACTGCCCCAAGCTGTTTACAACACTAAGAAACCATGCACTATGCTCTTCATTAGGCAGTCTGAACATCTACGTGCAAGACAGATAGGCAGCCACCTCAGCATCAAAAAAGAGGAGAAATGAAATGGTCACCTCCATGACAACAAAGCAAATAATAGGGAGAGGAAGTAAAGAAGCAGCAGATGTCGTGAAGAAAGTCTGGTCTTACTGAGTTGGGCAGGAACTCTAAGCTTAGCATGGCATGGGCAAAGTCGTAACAGAAAGGCTCTGAGAGCCAATAGCACAGGGGACGGGAAGCCAGACAGATGCTAGGAAGCTCTGAGTGCCACACTACAAAGCCTTGATCATTCATGCACACACACACTGAGCAGAAAGTCAGTCCAAGTCGTGTGCTGGGAAGAGTGGATGGGGCAAAGACAGGTGCCAAAATAATCCAAGGGTCGTCACAGCAGCGCTGTACACAAAGGGTTGAAGTGGAGACGATGGGGATTCACAAACATGGAAAAGGGGGGGGTTAGCTCTGAACACTGTGTTGTTTCTGGACCCATAGCTAATACCACAGGCTGGCTCTTGGCATTTACAGACTAATATGATGGTTTGTCACAGCTCGAAACAAGACCTTTTTTTTTTTTAATATAAGCATCCAGCAATGCTGGGTATTATTTCCCTCCTTTCACAATTGAGAAGATGAAGCCTGTCCAGGAGAACCAATTAATCAGTGTCTTCTCTTTGGGCAAGCAAATGAAACAGGAAGAGCTCAAAACTGCTCTGCTGGCTTTTCTCTGGACTAACGGGCAGAGTTCACAGAAGTGCAGTGCTGGAAGGGAAGGAATCTGCTGACCGTGTCTGTTCCAAAAGGAAAGGTAAGCAGCCACACGGAGCTGATCAAGAACTAAGCCTGACACCGTTGTCTAGGCTAAACTCTATCACAGGCTACTCTTAGACCCCGGGCCTTCCTGTCAGAATGCCTAAAAGGGCAAGCAGAAGAACTCACAGGCAATGGTTTAGAGATGCTTTAGGACTTTAATGTTCTTCACATAGTCAACAGAAAACACTAACAACATATGAACAATGGAAAAAGATCTCAGCAAAGATCTGGAACGTACAGTATTGTCCTGGTCAGACTACAAAAATAGCCATGTGAACACAGTTTATGGAGGGTGGGGGCAGAGGTGGAAGGGAACTCAGTCTTGTTTAACAGCAAAAAGCAAAGAACCAACCATTTCTTGTACTTGTGGCAAGGATAGGAAAAGTGAATCATGGAACTTCTAGATCTTTCTGATGAAGCAGCTTTAGAAGCGAGTAGGTGGAAGGTGCAACTGTCCACAGCAGAGGACAGTCACACACAAACTCTAAAAGCGTCTACAGAACTGTTTCATTAGAAATATAAAGCCATAGATATAAACCGTATGATGTTAAAAACACAGCCACTGTGTTAGCACTTGTATACGTCTCTTTTATCTCTTTATGAGAATAGCAGTAGACATCCAAAATGCTTAAAGAGTCATTGTTGACTTTAACCAATAGCTGCAGAACCCAGGAATCTCGCCGCTGTCAGATCCAGCACATGGCACCCCAAGATCCTTGGGGTATGCTCCTGTGAACCCAAAAATAACCAACTGGAACCAGCAGAACAAAGTCCAAGTCTAGGACTGCAATCCACCTAGAGAAAGGAACAGAGAGATGCCAGGCTGGACTCGTTAGAAAGGCAACAGGAAAAACTTTGAAACTGCTTCCAGGTCAAGTCAAAATGAAGGTGGCCATTAACTGATAGTCTCATCAGCTCTGCAGAGGCCCGGGTGTTTAATCGTTATTCTTTAAAAAAGAATCTGTAATAAGCATGTAGTTGGGAAAAAAAAAAAAATAAATCCACGTCTGTTAAGTTTTTATAGCCAATCCAAAGTTACTCTGAACTCTGCGTGTTGCTCACAGGCAGAGAGTAGCTAGTCATGTTCACAGCTGATGCATCTCCAAAAAATTCTTCATGAAGGCAGCCAGCTTCTCAACATCTTCAGTTGTGACAGCATTATACAGAGAAGCACGGATGCCTCCCACTGACCTAGAACAACAGAGACCCAACCATGAAATCAGGAGGAGAAGGCATATTATCAGTGTTAAAGCCCTTGCCTCCCATTCATAAGGCTCAGGCCTGAACCTCAACAACACAGAAAAAAAATGCAATTTAAAAGGCATCTATTTCAGCACAATACAACTTTCACTAACTACCCCTCCTAAGAATTGCATCTGAGCCCAGAGCACTCAACTTCCCGCCTACAAACCATCCCCAGTCGGTAGCATGAAGCCTGAGTCATTACCGAAATCCCTAGTGCAGTGAAGGTCATCCACCATGCCTTGCACTAGTCACATTTTTAGAGTAATTATTAACATTATTTGTACGAATTAATGGGTTTCACTCTGATATTTCCATACGGGCCTACACCGGGCTTTGATCATATCCTAACTATTCACCTTTGATAAAGAAGAAACTAAATGAGGGGAGGGGGAAAAGTCAGAAGCGGATGACTGTGGCTTTGGGGCCATACCACTCGCTAGGCTTTGCAACAGTTCCAGCCAGAGAGACTGAGCGCTCTGCTGCTGCAGGTCTCCTGTGTGAGGACATTTACTGTTCAGCATATCTGATGTACAGCTGAGCCCAGTGATGGTCCAACCCAGAGTGGAGTGGGCAGGCCCTACCAGAGGCACTTTCAGAGCTAATGCAACCCCATGCAACACGTGCTGAAGTAAGTCTGTCACCACTACTCCAGGCTGTGCAAGGTCCTGGGTTTGTTTCATTCTGCCTCTGACATGCCTGGGGACGAGGGGTGCTTACCTGTGTCCCTTCAAGGAGATCATGTTAAGCTCCACCGCCTTATCCAGGAAGCGCTTTTCCAAAGCTTCGTCTCCTTTGGCATTGCCGATGCGAAATGGAATGTTCATCCTGCTTCTATTCTTGCGCTCCACTGGACACCTGAAAAGCACGTTTATTAGCCCAGCTATGTTTCTAGCAGGTGTAATGTCATAAACAACTCTACGGGTTTCTAAACGGTAGCAGAGCTGGGGCTAGCACTCAGCTGACACAGTGCTCAACATGTAGAACGTTGTAGGTTCTATGGCACAAGCCTATGTCACAGCAATCAGGATGTAGAGCCATGAGGATCAGTGGTCAGGGTCATCCACAGCCACATAGTGACTTTAAGGCCAGCTGTAGGTTAATAGACCCACAAAAAGGAATTGGGGAAAAAAAAAAAACTTTCCCAGAACGTTATGATATACCCAGAGGAAAAAAGCCTCACTCATGCAGGTTAGCATTCACTTGTATGACTTCTAATTTCTGTCAGACTCAGCCCTTCACTTGAATATTAGGAACAGCAATGTCTGTTTCACACAATCGGTGACAATTCAGTAGGTCATTTTCATGGCTTTCAACACGTGTCAGCCACACAGCACAAGTGTACAGCTCTTTCTGCAAGGATGCAGACAAGCTGGGCCTACAGGTGGCCGAAGACTTAAGAGACTCAAAGATCTGGACTTGCAGCTCATGCCCCCAAATTATCCACCCCTTCATAAAAGGGAAAAAATAACACAAAACAATCATGTCATAAAAGCTCAAAGCTGACGATGAAATCTCTAGGAAATGAATACATCACACATCACCCATAACAGTAGGTCCCTCATATACTAATGAGAAGAAGGGGATCGGTTGTTTTCAATGGAGGGAAAGATGGCAGATGGAAATTCTACTTCCAAGTGAGGAGGGCAGTTTAGCTGGAGAGGCTGTGGAGACAGAGCTCCAAACAGGTACTCTGTAGCATGTATGTTTCCACCAGCCCGCCAGCCCGCCAGTCTGGGCCCACAGCCGCGCCAGCCCCAAATAACACTCAGAGACTCTGTATTTGATACAATCCTGTTGGCCAGTTACCATTATTGTTAATGGGCTAGCTCTGTCTTAATTATTAACCCATTTCTACTTATCTAAGTATTTCCACGTGGTCGTCTTATCGGCGAGCCGCGCGGCAGGCTTCCTCTCTCCTTCCCGGGCTACATCTCGACCCCAACTACTTCCTCTCTCCTCCTCCTGGTCTCCTAGCCCCGCCTATCTTGTTTCCTATTGGCCAGAGAGCTTTATTAACCAGTATGAGAAACATATATACAGAATAACATCTCCCATCAGTACTCTTTCTGAGGTGTCAAAGAGGGGACATGTGCAAGGAGGGAATGGAGAATGAAGGGGGGGGGGAGTGGCTGCCACGCTCTGGCTCAGTCAGCATGTTGGGCTCCTAGCAGGGGAGGCTAAAGGCACACAGCCTGGCCCAAGGAGAGCCTACTGACACTCTTCTGGCATTGGACCCTGAATGATGAGGGCTAGTAAGTTTGCCCAGGAATAGATTTGTGTTTGAAAAAAGTAGCAGTGGGGGTGGGGAGATGGCTCAGTCAGCCAACTGCTTGTTATGCAAGCAGGAAGACTTGAATTCAGATCCCGAGAACCCATGGGAAGCCAGGCTTGATGGTACACCTCTATAATCCCAGCTTGTGGTGAGGCAGCTTCTGCAAGCCAAGAGCTCCCACACGCAGACACAAACATTATAGGGGGAAGGGGATGGCGGCATGTTTTATTACCCTAGTTATCCAAGAAGGCATCCATACCCTTCACCCACACACATTCAGCAAGTCTTGGCTAAAAGTCACATCTTTTCTATTCTGTGTGGTCCACAAACTACTCAAAGGGAGTGCAAGTTACTGTTAGGCAGATAAATCTCTTACAACACTCTAAGCCTCAAAGAACCATGACCATTAAAAATGGAGGTGCTGGCTTGCTCAGTGATTATAAATGTTTATGTACATATATGGAATTGGGTATATAAGCACATTCACATACCATAAGATATATGGCCAATATACATCTGTGCCCACCTTAAGAGCTAGGGAAGATCAAATGCCATTACTGTCCAAAAGGTTTCTAAGTCCCAGACACTACCTTAGGGGCATCCTGTCTGCCATTATGGAGAGAAGCCTGTGTGTCAGGTTCGGTAATGGACACATATCCATCTCTCATCATCCAGAATCCACAAAATCTGACCTATTTGTAAAACTTATCTTTTGCAGACAAAATGATGATAATGATCTTGACGTTAGGCTACCATGCACAGGTGGGGTGTGTCAGCCCCTGACTGCAATACCAGCCCTTGGGAAGGGAAGAAAACAGAATGAATCCAAAGCCAGTATGAGCTACATAGAATGTTCAAGGGCAGCCTGGGATACATAGTGCAAGCATGTCTCAAAATAACAACAGAATCATCCTGAAGTTCTGGGTATTCCTAAATCCACTTTTATGGCTCACTCCCATAAAAGAGAAAAACAAGAAAGGAATAAAAGAGACTTGTTATACTATATGCTGCCAAGATCATGGGTGCTTTATTACAGCAGCCCCAGGAAACACCTTGACGATGTGTACACCTCACAAACGTAGCCAGTGATCAACAGGAGATCCCTCATCCCTTTGTCATGAAAGTATATAACTAGATAAAAGTCAACCCTGCCATAGTCAAGCTCATTCAGATTGCAGATCTGTCCTAGAATAAAGGAGTGAACTTTGATAAAAGGAGAAGGAGGAATAGGAGATGGCTAGGTGGGCCAATTGTTTATAGTATATAAGGACCTGAGTTCAAATTCCCAGAGTCCTCATAAAGTCTTATGGGGTAGAATGAACCTGTAATCCCAGAATGCATCTGCAATCCCAGTGCTTCTGATGCAAGATGGTAGGAGAACCCCTGGGATTCAAGGGACTGTTAGCATGGCAAATGAAACTATGAAAAACAAAGAAACCCTGTTTCAAACAAGATGGAATCTGAGGACTGACAAGGAGGTTGTCCTCTGACCTATATAAGCAAAATGTCTATGGATGCCTGCACACAAGCCCATGGGGACAGGAGGCGGGGAGACCAGGAGTGGGGATTTACAGCATAAGGGACTGACAGAAAGCTCTAGGCAGAGCTGTTAGCTTCCTGCAACTGTTTTCCAGCGTCACAAGGGAGGAGGTGGAGGGGAGGGGGGCATACTTCCCCAGGTCAGAGTACTTGGTGACATGACCCAAGAGACTGGGATTTCCCAAGAGCAAAGAATTTCCCTGTCTTCAACCCCAGATCATGAGGTATGGGACCATCACTCACCAATATGCTAGTGTCCTTGGAAAAGGTTAAGTTTCAAGGAATAAAGTTCCCAGTTCACAAGAGATACAATGCATTGACTTACACATAAAATCCTTGAGAATTATCAATAATCTCATAAATCATTTGGGATTTGATGGCGCTGAGCTTCTCCATGGCTGTGGCTCCCCCATTGTTCTTGATCCACTCCAGGACCATGCCCATGACGTAGATGCTAAAGCAGGGAAGAAACACATCACCTTTAAGTTCACCTCTGCGGGAGTCAAAAGGACATGTAAGCCAAGTGGTAACGGGAGTCACACTGACACTGTCGGCATCATTACAAATGGATAAAAGCAGACCACTTGGAGAGCACGCCAAGGACAAGGCCAGCACAACTGTAGCTGCCTGCTCATGCGGCATTCTAAAGAGGCAACAGAGTGCACCTTAGTCATGCCACAGCAGTCTCCCTAGGCCCTGCTGCAAGTGCTCCATGGCACCCACACCAGCTCTTTAGACCCGCGGCTCTCAACCTGCGGGTTGTGACCTCTGGAGTGTTGAATGAACACTTCACAGGGGTGCTTAAGTCAGTAAACACAAATATTTACATTGTGATTTATAACAGTAGAAAAATTACAGTTAGGAAGTAGCGATGAAATAACGTTATGGCTGGGGGGCACCACAGCATGACCTGTATTAAAGGATCAGAGATTTGAGATGGGAAAGTTAAGAGCCACTGCTTTAGACTGTCTCCCCAACCCCACCCTAAGCTAACTCTTTACCTCCTGAATCCCCAGATTCCCTTGTTCATATGATCCATATAAGGTTATGGGGTTTCCTTTTGCTTTTGTCTTCCTACTCGCTCCTTCATTTTAAACCTCTGTGAGCATGTCTATGCCTTAGACCCCAATGCTAGAAGCCCACACTGTTCTTTTCTATCCCAGAGCCCAAAGCCAGCACCTCCTAACTGGCAGAGGCAGTGTGGCTGTGGCAGACACCACGGGTTCCACACAGGACTAGTCACCATGAAAATGTAAGCCTTGTCTTTACCACTGAGAATAAATAAGGAGTCATCACGACCTGAGGACACCTCTCTTGGTCCTCTCAGCTCTACCCCCACATCCACCATGCAGATCAGCAGCAAGATTTGCTTCACTGGTCTCAAGAAGTAGGCATGAGACTTAACTAGCCCATTCTAAGGCGAAGGTGAGTACTAATGGATCTCATTTCTAGCTAAACTGAGAAGCCAACATCCTGGCTAGACACGCAACGATCAGAAATGGAGAGCAGCCTTCCTGTAAACCTCAGCACATGGGAGACTGAGGCAGGAGGATGTTTTAGCCTGGACTACACAGAGAATTCCAGGCCAACCTGAACTACATAGCAAGTCCCTGTTCTCAAGACAAACGAAAAGCAGAAGTGGAGAACAGATGGTGTAGATTTGTGTTCCTGGTTCTAGGAGGCCCAGCCACAACACAGGATCATCCCTTTCTGCGCCAAGTGTTCAGACTTCGGATTCTCCAAGAAATCCAAAGCAGCAAGAGCCTCTGTCTCAGCCAGACCTCAGGACCAACACTGGAGCCTGTGTCAGGCTTGCTACCCATATTCTCTGACTGTCTTCTTAGGATCTAAGCAAGCCGAAGCAGCAGAAAGCCAACACACTTCTATGGACCACCAGCAGCAGTCCCTTTGGTCTGGGTCTCTAAGGCCTCAGAAAGCAGCAGGTGGATCTGAAGAAAGCAGGCTGCCTGGAAAGCAGGACAACCACGGGGAGAGGAAGCTCTGCCTGCTTTCCCACCCAGCTCCCGGGTACACACTGCAGGGCCCTGGGACTGCGTCTCACAGGTCTTCTAGGGTCCTACCTTCTTATTAACTCATACCTCTACCGTCTAAAGCCAAACGTTTTTTGTTGTTGTTTGTTTGTTTGTTTTGTTTTGTTTTTCGAGACAGAGTTTCTCTGCATTGCTTTAGAGCCTGTCCTGGAACTAACTCTGCAGACCATGCTGGCCTTGAACTCAGAGATCTTCCTGCCTCTGCCTCAGCAGCGCTGGGATTAAAGGCCTGTGCCACCAATGGCCGGCTAAGCCAAAACTCTTGAAACCATCAGAGCCTTACAATGCTATGTGGAGTCACAACTTGGGCTCAATTCTTCCCACTAGTAGTATACACTTTTAGTGACTGATGCCTTTAGTTCTAAACTGGCTACCTACAAACACACCAGACAGGGTTGCCATCTAAACCTGTCTGAACTGATTAAACCACAGCAAACCTGTTCTTGGAAGAGTGTGCAGCTATGAAAAGAAAGGTGAAAGGGGACAGGCATTTGACCTAACATGACAGAATGCCCACAGTACACTGCTGGGTTGAAAGGAGGATATACACAAGTCTGAACAGCACTGTTCACAGTTCACCGACACAAATAAAAAATGACAATGTACAGCTGGCCCTCCTCCCCCAAATTCATCAGACTGGCAACCACAGATTCAGCCAACTTTGTACAGACAACATTTCAACATTTCAAAATCAGTGTTTGGAATGAGTATAAACAAGTCATTACTTCTTACTCAATAGAGTGCATAAATTATTTAGAGTATTTACATTTTACTAGGTATTATAATCTAGAAATGACTTATAGCATGCAGGAGCATGTGTATAGCTATATACTATTTGACCCCTGAAGAAGTTGGGACTCCTTGTGGGTCCTGGAATGAGTCTTGAATGATTAATGAGGGGTGAGTGGATAAGCAGGCACAGTGTTTCCCTGGTAATAGTTCACTTGGGGAAACTTTCGCTAGGAGCAGGTGCTATTTTTATATATTTTTAAGACAACATAAATTATACCCTGTGTGTCAGAGTTTAAAAAGGTCACAAAAAAAAAAAAAAAAAAAAAAAAAAAGTCACCAAAAGTCTCTAGGTTGCAGATAAGGCCCTGGGCTGGGGGAGTCAGGTGTCATGACTGTTTCAGAAGCTTCTGAAAGCTTTCATGCAGCTAGCCTTCCCTGAGGTCAACTCCCCTATACCCTGAGGCTTCCAGCTTCTTCCCTCCTCTCCAGGCCCCTGCACAGGCCATATGCTAGCATTGGGACTACAGGCACAAGTCACCATGCCTTTATCTTATATTTTCACCCAGTGAAACAAGACAATTGGATAAAAGATATTTTCCTGACACTGGAGAGAAAAACAATCTATCTATACTTAGCAGCTCAATATGCATAAAAATAGGAAGTGTTTTATGAAGTTAGAAGGGTTGTTTAATATCTTCTCCTCTACCCGCCAACAGTGTTGACTGTTACTAATGGCTTAAAAAGAATGTCATCATAGCCATTTATTCCAGCCCAGTTCCTGCCCAAGGCTACTAAGCAACCATTCATGGCCCAGTTTATCCTAACAGTCAAACAAATCTAGGCCCACAATCTTTTGGCTCTAACCAAACACACAAAACAAGGAATATCATCAGGACATGCCTGCATCCTTACCTGTCTATAGGACAGAGTGGAGAGGGTTCTGGCTGCCTCCCCTGCCCTACACACATTGTCGTCTCTATGAAAAGATGGCTCTCAGTGGGCCATTTCTAACCTTAAATGTTAATGCACTACAGTGAACTTTGAGTACTTCAGGTCACACAGAAGCACAAAGTTTTCTCGTTTCATCTCATCAACAAAGTAGAGAAACGGAGGTTTGGGGGCAGGGACACAGTTGGGTTAGGAATCCCTTACCTTTCACCTTCTATGCATTTGCTCAGTTTCAATCTAAGTATTGGCCGCCCTGACTTGCTCTGAGAGGCTATTCCAATCTGCGGAAGAAACTGTTCCTTTTCTACTATTTCTGAAGTTCCAGAGAGGGGGTTTCCATGCCCAGGGAGCATTCAGAGGGGGTGGGAGTGGGGTGAAGGCCAACTGAGGCTTAGCAAGGAGGCTGGGATGTGGACTTTCTAGTGTCCAGTCTTTCCCACTTCCCACCAAACATCTGGCCTGTTCTCCCACCGTTCCCAAAGGGGTGTGCAGTGAATATGCTCATCACATTTCTTTAAAGCCTCCTGAAAAGATGGCCAAGGGTACACTGCTCACCCTGGCTCCTTGTTGGCTTCTGGACACATGTCCAGGACAGGCTTCATTCCATCTCCTCCTATCTTCTCACATCATTTAGCTTCTGAGACAGAGCCTCACTCTGTAGCCCAGTCTCAGTCTTGCTGACTCCACCTCCTAGTCCTGGGATTGTAGGTGACATCATCGCATTGGGCCTCAGCCTTCTCTCTTCTAAAGCCTCCCCTGGAAGACTGAGCTGAAAGGCAGGTATGTGGCCCTGCCTTCTAACCTCCTGCCCCAAACAGTCTGGCACTCAACTGCTCCTCTAGGAACCCTGCCCATGGGGTCCCCAGTGGTACCTTCACCACTCTTGTCTTCAGCTTTTCCTTCCTGACTAGTGTCCCCTGGTATTTCCCCACTGCCTGGAGCCCCAAGAGGTAAGCAGGATAGAACTGAGCCACAGGCTACCCCTGGGCCAACATGCATCTTAGAAACATCTTTAGTCCAGGTCCAGGAGTAAGGGTTAGGAGCAACCAGAAGAGTTAAACACAGAACACTCTTCTCCTAGGGAAAGTGTGGGATACTAGACACTGTTCTGTATCACGCGAGTAACAGAAACACAGGGGAACCCGGGCTGTGGTGGCGCAAGCCATCAATCCCAGCATTCAGGAGGCAGAGGCAAGCAGATCTCCATGAGTTTGAGGCCAGCCTGGTCTACAGAGCGAGTTCCAGAACAGGCTCCAAAGCAATAAAGAAACCCTATCTTGGGGAAAAAAAAAAAAAAAGAAACACAGGGAAACTTCCAAAACTCTTCCCTTTCTTGTGTGTGGGATGCATTTTCTGCAGAACAGAAGAGAACTCTGGCACCCTTGCCCTAGCCTGACCCTGTCCCTCTGGAAAGCTGCCCTGTTTGTCTGAGACACAGGCAATGGCACTTTATCGACAGAGAACTTGTGGGTTAATGGTCAACAATGGGCGCCTGGATTATCAAGATCAAGCAAAAAACAAGATTGTCATCCTCACAAAAAGGGCAGCACAAACACGGACCAAACAGTATCTAGAGGCGAGAAGGCGAGCTGGACAAAGAATGCTGAGTGTTTGGGACTCTTGGGTTCCCGGCTAATGAAATATGTTCTACTTTACCTCCACTCTGATGGAAGACTATAGCCCCTGAGTTACCTGAAACATGGAGGTGTGTTATACAAAGAGTTGTTCCCAGCCTGCACTTTGTAGTCAAGGACTGAAGGACACTCTCTGAGGGCGAAGCCCAGCAGGTCATCACGGACGATCACCACCGTCACTCCAGCAGAGCCAACATTCTTTTGAGCACCAGCAAAAATCACACCAAACTTAAAAAAGAAACATCAGATATTTTAGAGAGAATCTGCGGCCATCCCTAAGTGATGCAATGCTACTATCTAGCTCTTCTCTCAGCAATTTGTTAAAGCAAGGTACCCATTCCTGCCTAGGAGCACGCCATACTATAGTGCTTGAGTGCGGAGACCCAAGGCCTGGCCTTTGCCAGGAGGAGGCCTACATCTGTGAAGTCCTGGGATAGCCATGCTCTCACAACCCTTGTTCTACTCCCAAACCAGTCTTTAGGACAGGTCCTCTCAGGGCTGGAGAGATGGCTCAGCAGTTAGCTGCACATGTTGCTCTTACAGAGGACCTGGGTTTGTTTCCCAATATCCACATGATGACTCACAACCATCTGAAACTCCAGTTCCAGGGGATCTAACACCTGATTCTGACCTCTGAGAGCCAGTCGTATATACATAATGTATATGCCTACCATGTATACACGGTAGGCGTATATACATAAATTAAGACAAAATACTAATACATATAAAGAACTAAATACATCTTTTTAAACTGTTTTAACTAAATATCCAGGCTTCATGGTGCACATCTATAATCCCAGCAGTTGGGAGATGGAAACAGAAGGATCAGGAGTTCAAGGTCACCCTTGGCAGCATGGTGCAGACCTCAGAACTAGCCTGGTACGTAGGCCCTTTAGATTGAAGTATAGTTCACTAATATAGCATGTTATTCATGCATTAAGCATGGGCTTCATACCAAACACTGAAAAACAACAAAAAGAAACTAGGGCCTCCAAAGTTTTTGTAGTCAAAATGAAATACTATTATTTAATTTAGAAGATTTATTTGTACAACTACTAATACTTACATAACTTTAAATGACAAAATTTTAGTTACATATTTTTAATTAAATATTGAAATGGTTAAAATCTAAGTTTTAAATCAAGAGGCTGCAGAGATGGCTCAATGGTTTAAAGCTTTTGCAGAAGTCTTGTGTTCAATTCCCAGGACTCACATTGTATCTTACAACCATCTCTAAGTCTAGTTTCAGGAGATCCAATGTCCTCCTCTGACCTCTACCAGTACCAGACACACATCTGGTACATACACATACACATGCATGCACACAGGCCAAACATCCATACATGTAAAATAAAATTAATAAATCTAAAAAAAAATAGGTCAAAAGTAATTAATACAAACTTCACTTAGAGACGGTCTGAAGCAGCCATGAATGGGCCTGCTGCAACACAACCTGAGTGGGTGAGAGAGACCTAAGGGAGAATTTTAGAACATCACAATGGCTAACGGTTCTTGAGGACATTTTGTTGTGCAAGATACAGGTTCTATGTCACCCCAGGAAATCACGACTGACATGGTTTGGAATGGCCAAACATATAATTCTAACACAGAAGAGACAGGAGGATTTCAAGTTCAAGGCCAGACTGGACTGAACTATGCAGTGAGACCCTTCTTTTAAAAACATAAGATGTGGTCATAAACCAAATACAGAGATCTATATAATGAACACTAGTCTAAAGCTAAGTTCTGATATATGCCACAACGTGAATCTTGAAGGCATTAGTGAATTAAACCAAATATTGCAGAACAAATAGCATGATCACATTTATAGGAGGTCCATTGAGTATAAATTCATAAAGTTGGATAGTAGTGACTTGCAAAGACTGGGGATGTGGCAATTTAACCAGTATAAACTTTTAGTACAAAATCTGAAAGTTCTTTGACAGAGGTCAAGGCTGCACAGCAATATTAGCGTGCTAAAAATGCTACTGAGCTGTACACCTAAAAGTGATCAAAATTGGGCCAGCAAGGTGGTCCAGCAAGTAAAACCACACACATACCATGGCAAGTGTGCATCCACACATCCATACATAGACAATAATAGGTAAATTTTATGTGTGTGTGTATAATGTGCGTAATGTATGTAAGTATGTATACCACACATACACGCTTAAAAAAAATCTATCAAATATAACAACAACAAAAGCACAGGGTCTCACTGTATACCTTTTGCTAGCCTAGAACTCAAAATGTAAACCAGGTTACCATTAAACTCAGAAATCCACCTGCCTCAGCCTCTTAGGTGCTGGGATTAAAGGCACATGCCACCAAGTCCAGCTTGAGAGCCACAGTTAAAGGCAAGCAATTTACTGGCATGTAGACCATGAGCAATCATTACCACAGGCTTAGATGTTCAAACAGCTAGTGATGAAATAAACAGCTGCCAGTCTGCTCACTGATGTCAACCCTGGCTTCAGGGGCTCTGCTAACCCCAGACTCCCTGAGGGTTTTTCTATGGGCAAATACATCAAAACACTTCACACTCACTGGTTCCCTGACCCAACCTTTCATACTCTACCTTGGATACGTCCACTGGCCTGGATAAGAAGTTTGAGGACATGTCACAGACCAGCACTGCTCCCTTGACGTCAGGTATGAAGTCAAACTCCACCCCATGCACAGTCTCGTTTGCACAGAAGTACACATAGGAGGCTTCCGGGTTGAGGTTCCAGGTGCCTGGGTCTGGAATTTCTATCACAGAGGGCAAATTTGAGGTTCTACATACTTCCTTCCCTTTTCCATACATAGATGATGTCACCCAGGAGATTGGTTAGTTTCCTGAGGGGATAACTGACTCCAAAGCACTTGGCAAGTACAAGTACCTGTCCACCTACTCATGCATCATCACCACTAACAGCTGAAAATGATCCACCACACTCTTTGAATACAAATAACATTCAAATGCAGCACAGAGGGGCCAAGTGTAATCCTGCACTCGGGAGGCTTAGGCAGAAGGACTGCTGAGTTCAAAGGCAGCCTGTGCTACATCAAGACTACCAAGGTGGACTGGAGAGATGGGTCAGCCCTTAAAACGTTAGGCACACAACCAGAAATGATTACCAGGCCATCCAGGGGTACACAGAAAGACCCTGTCTCAAAAAACCCAAACAAATGAACCAACAGAGAAGATGGAGGTTAAGTGAAAGTTTTCTTGGCATCAAATACCCATCTACCCTACACTTGTTGGTCTACTAGATTCTGCTCAGGACCCCAGTGCTTATGCAATCTGGGCCCATGTAGCTCCAGCAAAGCCAATTAAATAAATCCACATCCCTAGGGGTAAAATGTGACTCAGGCAGAGTTAGTGACGAATTCACAGCAGGGCACATGATACTATTATTGGGATGCTTCAGCAAGGGCACTGAAACTTGGGAGAATACAACAAGCTGAAGAGCAACTGCAACCATCTTCCTAGAAAAGGGACTATTTTGGGTCTACTATGAAGATAAGGAGTGACTAGGACAAGGGCAGCATCACTGGGGTCCCTGGTCTTCCCATACCAAATAACAAACTGGCTCCTGGGCTCTTAGCCAGGCAAGACTCTCATCATTCTGCAGTAGTTAGCAGATCACCATAGCTACACAATCTAAATGAGAACAGTAACCACTGACAAGAGGACAGCAGCAAAAGAACAGAGCAAGGGTAATGGCCACTCACTACCTCACCATCCAGCCCACTTCCCAAAACTCACTTGTGTAACTTCCAAGTTTAGGGTGGACGATATTCACGGTCCCAAACTTCTTGGCTTCTTCTGCGGCCTTAGCTGACCAAGTTCCGGTCACCACATAGTCGGCACACCTTCCAGCTTTCAGGCCAATCAGATTTAAGGGGACAGCACTGAACTGGCCAGTCCCACCTCCTTGTACAAAGATCACCTTGTAGTTGTTGGGAACATCTCTGAACATAAAAAGTGACAGTAAATACATAAGCTTACATATCAAGGACAGAAAATGAGGGATGCTGTACCAAGTGCATACATACTTCTAGTGTGACTCTACAGAGGCTGGAAAGATGGCCCAGTGGTAAGTGCAAGTACTGCCCAGCACTCACATCAGGCAGCTCACCATGGCCTATATCTCTAGCTACAAAGTATCTGATTTACTCTTCTGGCCTCCATGAACGAAGGAACGAACGAACACACACACACACACACACACACACACACACACACACACACATGAAATATATCTTACATGAAAAATACAGTAAAATTTCATTATCACTCTCTCTTACCCAATTTAGTCATTTATTTACTGGTTTCTTTGACATTTATTGGTGATAACAGTAGAAACCTATGGTGACTTCCCCCTTTTCCTTAGAAATGCTATGTTTTCTTTCAGGGAAGCATATTTTTCTGCTTCTCAACCCTCAGATTTCAACTATGGCCACCCCCAACATGGGGGATGATCAGTGAACAAATCTCCCAATGAGATCTGGCTGAGATTTTTTTGCTCAAATCAACGCAAGGTGCTAATCTTGCAAATTCCAGTGGCCTCCTGGCAAAGCTGGCACACAAGTGAGCAGAACCTTCTTAGGACGATCCCCCTGGTATCAACAAGGCTCCTGTGTCCTCCTTTGGCTGCACAAGGCAAACATTCCCATTTTTTCGTAAGGTAGTGAAGTGGGTCCATCACCTATAACCACACTGAGCCAGGCATCATTGAGACATTTGACAACTCTGGGTCTAGCTGAGTAAGCAAAGCCCAAACACAAGTCAGGATTAAGTACAAAATGCTTTGCTTTCAGGATGGGAAAAGATGATCAGACCAGCTGCAGAGATCCCCAGCTTTATAATAGCCAGAGCTTAAGAATAAACAGGGAAAGGACAGAATTCCAGCATCAGTACCAAATAAAAGGAGCTAGCAAGGTGGCAGGGGCACAGACAACAGGGGTTGTATAAGTATCTTGTACCTGGCCTACAGTCAGCTCAATAAGATGGCAAGTAGTCTGGTTAGTTTTATGTCATTGACACAAGCGAGAGTCATGAGAAAGGAGGGAGCCTCAAACCCCAACAGGGGCTCTAACTCTTTGCCTGACATCTGCAAGTTCTCACGTGATGCACATACATATACTCAGGCATATACACACACATAAAATTAAATATTTTTTAAAAAATACTTGTAAAAACTTACAGCAATTCCCTCACAAGATTCTCTGTGTTGTTAATAATCTTGGCAAAATCTGATGACCTGTGACTCATTTCTGTGGAAGCAAAGAAACAACAGCAAGGTACAAACAGAAATGCTTGTGAAATTTACGGAGAAATAATTTAAGAAAGCTCTGCGTTCAGAAGGTAGGCACATGCACACTTAATGTAGAGGCCAATTCACAGCAATATTGAAACTGTGAACTTTCAGTCTTACAGTCACAGTGCAGTGATTTTTCAAGTGCCATATTAACTGATGATCATTTGGTCCTTATCAAACCCGACTCTTTCTCCCAAGCTAGAGACTCAGACAGCTGACCCTGAAGTCCTATCACACAGTGCAGCCTGGGGAACACGCAAGAAAAACAGACAAATGTGAAATTTAGAACTTGGAGGTTCTCTTTCTAAACAACACAGGAGCAAAAGTTTAATAAAGAATTACAGAGAGATGGCTCAGTGGTTAAGAGCACTGGCTACTCCTCCAGAGGTCGTGAGTTCAATTCCCAGCACCCATGGTGGCTCACAACCATCTTAATAGGACTTGACACCCGATTCTGGCATGCAGTTATACATGCAGTGCACTCTTGCATAAAATATAAGTAAATAAAAATGTTAAAAGTTTAATAAAGAAAGTATTAATGGGAAGGACCTTCATAGAGGCTTATGAACTTTTTAACTTCTACAAGTTCTTATTTAAGTATAATAAAAACTTCACATTAAATGGGAAGTAGTATTACAGAGCCTTGGTGGCACCCTTAGGCAAATGTATAATATCTGCTAATCTTACATCTTGGGACCAGTAAAAACAAATTAGGGCTGGGCAGTGGTGGCCCACACCTTTAATCCCATCACTTTCGAGGCTGGGACAGGCCAATCTCTGTGACTTCCAGGCCAGCTTGGCCTACAGAGGTAGTTCCAGGACAGCCAGGGCTACACAAAGAAACCCTGCCTTTAAAACCCCAAAGCAATTAGGAACCAGTGATTTATGTCAAAACTTTTCACCAGCACTTGGGCTGTGTTCAGTCTTGGCTCCAGCAAACATGCAAGCCAGGACATTAAAGTTAAATGTTCCTATCACCGCCTATAAGAAGACCATTCAGAGTCAAGCCTGGGCTTGAGGCATTTTTGTTCCCTTTTAAACTGGGGTAGTAGCAGAATCCAAAAGTAAATCTTACCAAGCACACTGATGCCAAGTCCTTTGTAGTCTAGTAGCTGTTTCTGTATCTCTAACAATACCTAGAAAAAGACAAGAAAGATTTCAAGATGTCCTGAACACTTCCCGTGTTCACGTACACCAGGGAGGTGGTGACCATCAGCTAAGCAGAGGCCCAGAAGGTGCCCAGACTTCCATTCCCACCCACAGCCAAGCCCCTTCCCTCACAGGTACAAATTACACAAGATGGGCCTGAAATTAGGCAACATGATTGGTTCAAGGGACTGTGTCCCCCTACAGATCTCATTCTTAAAATTCATTTACTAAACATACAAAGTTCTCAGTTCAGGACAAAAACTAGTTATGTCCAAATCATACGGGCAGGTCAATTTCCTCGGGTAGGGGGGCGGGGGAGGGGAGGTAGTTGGCAAAAGTGGGAGATTCTGACATGAGCGAGAACCTGCTATGATTTAAAATAAACTCTAGGGAGCTGGGACTATCCTACACGAATTTCATCAACAGGGCAGTTGCCCAGCACATAGGAAGCCCTGGGTTTAATTTGCAGCAAAGCTGCGGGGAGGTGGAGAAAAGCGGGAAGGGAGAAGGAGGGGGAAACAGAAAATGTATCCAACCCAGGCTGAAAGTTTCTCTTAGCTGTGGGCTACACCTTCACTTTCGGTAGTATTCCATTCTGTTAAGGCAGCCTTTGAAGAGCCATGGGGATTTGTTGATGTCACATTAATTGGGAATCCCGTCATTCCCAAAACCTCTTATCAGAAGGTGCAGAAGGATAGAGGGAGAAACAGAAAGTAGGATAAATGTTCTCCTCATCTAAACAGGAAATTTAAAAGATTAAACTATGGGAGAGAGATATCTGTTTGCTTAAATAAGATTGTTGATATGATAAATGTTGCTGAGACAAGAGACGGGCCCTTGCTGGTGAATAAAGGATGTCCCTAATTTAAAAAAAAAAAAAAAAAAAAAAGACTCTGGCCGGGCATGGTGGCACACACCTTTAATCCCAGTACTCAGAAAGCAAAGGCAAGCAGATCTCTGTGAATTCAAAGCAGCTTGGTCTATATGTTGAAATACTGTACTGTGCCCCATAAATATATAACTATCACACCAGTCAAAAACACAAGTAAAGTTTAGTGAATACGTTCACATAGTATAAGAAACACTGGTCTGCAACAGAATCTTGGTTTTTGTGCATGTCCTGGGGATGAAACAGGACCTGCCTTTGCAAATGATAAGCAAGAGCTCTACCAGATAGAGCCCTTTACCAACTTCCTGCAATCATCCTTGAACTGATTCTTATTACTGTTCGGTGTGTGTGTGTGTGTGTGTGTGTGTGTGTGTGTGTGTGTGTGCGCCCTCAGAAGCCAGAAGGCATCCACTACCCTGGAGATGGAGTTACAGGTGGTTGTACACCAACCCAAGTGGGTATTGGGAACACCACTCTTAACTGCTGAGCCATCCATCTCTCCAGCCCTGTATTTTCTTTTCCTGTATTTTTCTAGTGCTTTCTTGAAAAACACATCCATACATTTAAGAGCAGGACTGAAGAGGTGGCTCAGCGGTTAAGAACACAAACTGCTCTCCCAGAAGACTGGAGTTTGAACAAGTACCCATATCAGTTGGCTCACAACAGCCTTTAACACATCTGGCCTCCTCAGGCATCTGTTCATGTGAACATACCCACACAAACACACATGCATACACATAATTTTTAAGAATAAAATTGTTTATTTTATAACCACTATTTTTTTTTAAAAGACTTCCAGCCAAAAGCTAGACTGTCAAGCCTCACGAACATAATTTTGTAAATTTTATTTTTCTTTATGGGTGACAGTCAAAAATATTTTTGAAAGTTTCTCTAACTTTTATAATTCAGGTAAATCAAGAAGATTCCTAAATTGAAGTTAATAGCTCATACCTATAATTCCTATGTGCTGACTACTACTCAACCTGTCACAAGCCAGAGTTGTACGAAAAGTGGGAGCTTCAATTGAGAAATTTCCTCCTTAAGATAAGGCTGTAGGTAAGCCTGTAGGGCATTTTCTTTAATCAATGATTGAAGAGGGCTGGATGGGCCTATTTTGGGTGGGGCCACCCCTGGGCTGGTGGTTCTGAGTTCCAGAAACAAGGCTGAGAAAGTCCATGGCCTCTGCATCAGCTCCTACCCTCACTGCTTTTAATAATAAACAGTTATATGTAACTGAGTGAAATAAACCCTTTCCTCCACAAGTTGCTTTTGGTCATGGTGTTTCATCACAGCAATAGAAACCATAACTAAGACATCCTCTCTTGGGCTAGCTTGTACTCAGACCCTGCCTTACCATGGGGGGTGGGGAAGGGCGCCCACGGGGGACGGGACACAGCCAACTCTAAAAGAGGGGGAGGGGTTCCTGCAGAAGTTCCCACAGTTCAAGCAAAGAATGTCACGAAGATGAACCGAAATGACCGCAGAATAAGCCCTGTTCTCAGCTTGTGCGGTTGGCCCCACAAAAGCAAGGAGTCATCTCCCCACTCACACAGCAAGATGCTGTTTCTACCCCACAGAGGCCGCGGTGTCCCAGGGAGACTGCCAGGATTCAACAATAGATAATTGTACAATTCTTGGCCATGCCGGAGTGCTGTGGCAACCGGCTATCAGATACGGTTTCGGCAGCTGGTTCGTGGGCTCCAAGCCATGAGAGGCATCTCATTCCGCACAGCTGGGGTGCGAGAAGAACCCGCGAGGGACGGGATGACACCCAGAGCAAGCGAGTGGAACTTAGCCAAAGAGACTAAAGCCTTTCAGAATCAGAAAACCGGACGCACTGAGGGGACAAGCGAGTTTCCACGGGAAGAAAGGTTTGGGGGCTGAGTGGGTTCGCAGGGAGAAGCCGACCGCTTTCCATTTCCGAGTTCCGAGGTCTGTGCTCCCCGCGCCGAGTTTAGCCTACCACCCCGGAGACTGACATGCTCGCCCCTGACCCGCCCGCCACCGCCCATTCATTCCCGCTCCCACGCGCGCCCGTGCACGCAAAGCCACGCGGCCGGGAGGCCGAGCCGGAGTCACTCCGGCCCCTGCACAGAAGCGCACTTTGGCCTCAGCAGCTGCATCTCGATGGCGGCATCCCGACGTCCCGCACACCGACATCTGTATCTCGACAGCCACATCCCGACGCCCTGCATCCCGATGCCGGCTTTCCGGGCGAACCCCGGCCATCTTACCGAGTGTGGCAGCTTGGCAGGCCCGGCCCCAAAGTTAACCACTTGCTTGGTGGCGTCCATGGTGCTGAGGCGACAGCGGGGGAAGTGGCAGGAGCACAGACCACGCGAACTGCCCGCGTCTCCGGATGCAGGGGCGGGGCGGGCTCCAGCTCGCAGAGTCGGCGCCCCATTGGACTTCTGTCTCAGGCCGCGTACTGATTGGCTGTCACCCAGTGTCTCGCATCCTCATTGGCTATGCTCACCATCCGATCCTGAGATCAATTGCTCCTCCTGTTTAGAATTTCAACTCGCCTTGGCTGTCAACGCAAGGGAGCAAGGGATTGCACCAGCCACCCGCGTGGCGGGGCGCCTACTGCCTTTGAGCACCACTGGGCGTAGAGTCCCAGGCCCTGGCATCTAGCCAACTGCGAGATGGTGCACAAACCCATTTTTCCTGGGTTGGGCTCTGCTGCACTTGCTCCAAAGGCCAGTCCTCATTAGTTCACAAGACTGTCTAAGACCCACCAGGACACTCCAGCTCTCAAAGAAGAACGTGTAGGGTGAGGAAGGACCTGGAACAGTGAGGCCATGCAATTGCGACCCGATGCACCGGAAAATCACAGCACTTCGGAGGCTGAGGCAGGAGGATAGCTGCTTGGAGGCCAGCCAGGGGTTACACAGAGGGACCCTGTCTCAAAAAGAACATAAAATTAAAAAAAAAAAAAAAAAAAGAGCCTTTGTGCATGGGCTGTAACTCTACACCACGAAAGGACAGAGTGGCTAAAAAACTTGGGAAGAGCCTCTCCCTCCCGCAGCTACTCCCACTCTCATCCAGGATAACCTTTCACGTTGCTGACTCTCCATTCTCTGAGTAAGAACCCGAATTTTGGCTCTCTTTCGCTGGAGCTCCTGTAGTTGTGAGGAGGTATTATCAGGAGCATAATAATATGAATGCAGTCCGGACCAGAAGAATGTGGGCCTGAGCCGAGCCGGGCACATGGCCAAATCTGTTTATACTTTTCCACACAAGTTCTCTGTTCAAAAAAGAGTTGCTCTGGAGGCTCACATGAGATTCTGGGACAAGGAGGCCCTTTCTATGCAAGGGCAATTCCTTTGAAGTTCAGAACATTTTTTAAAGCGATGTCGTTTCTACTTTGCAGTTCAACCCAGATTTCTTTACTATAAAAACATTTTCCCAAGTTCTTGTGTGCAGTGAGTGCCAGGAGTAGGCACAATTGCCTGCTAAGCGTTAACACCAAACACAGCATCTGTGACCTCAGTCTGACAGGCTTGCAATCCATCCTTTGGGAATTGGGGCTCTTTTTTATTTTCTGTAGCCTGTAGAAAGGATGTGGCTGAGAACAGAAACACTACTTTGGGTAAAGTAAAGCAATAGTTATAGGAAAAGCTGAACAGAGGGATCTCACTGCCTTCTTCTGCACCTTAATTTAGAAAAAAAAAAAATTAGAAAAAATTGCATGGTGTCTCACACATTCCCAAAGTAGACCGATATTGAGTTCAAGGCCAACCTGGCCTACCTACTAAGTTCCAAGACAGCCAGGGCTACACAGAGAAACCCTACCTCAAAAAAACAAAAGCAAGCAAGCAAACAAACAAAGAAAGAAAAATCACATAACCAAATAGTTTCAATCCTAGCCCTTAAACTCAGATAAGTAAGATTTGCAACATACCTACTGCTTTATGTAATACAGTGGTTTTAGACAGCCCCACACACCCTCCTGCAGTTAATCTGCTAGAGCAGTGTTTGCCTTCAGTCTTCTTGGAGCTCTAAACACATGTCCCAGAGAGTGAATAGGTAGAAGGTCAGAAAAAATTAAGTCTCCAACACTTCAGTTTGTTGAATAAGGATCAAGAAACTCAATACAGAGCTGGAGAGATGGCTCAGTGGTTGAGACTGCTCGTCCAGTGGACCTCTGTTCACTTCCCAGCACCCACACAATGACTCAACCATCTCTAACTCCAGTCCCAGAAGACTGACACTCACCTCTGACCTTCAGGCAAACCAAACACCCATATGCATAATTTAAAAAGAATAACAACAAAACAAAGCCGGGCATCGATGGCACATGCCTATAATCCCAGCTCTGGGGAGGCAGAGGCAGACAGAAGCAGGCAGATCTCTGTGAGTTCGAGGCCAGCCTGGTCTACAGACTGAGTTCCAGGACAGCCTCCAAAGCTACACAAAGAAACCCTGTCTGGAAAAAACAAAAACAAAACAAAACAACAACAACAACAACAATGCCAACAGAGATAATGTGTGTTTTTCTAAAAACAACCCAAATTAAGATGTTAAAAAAAAAAAAAAAAAAAAAAAAAACTAGGGCTGGAGATAAAGCTCAGGGATAGGTCTAGAAGCCCTGGGTTCAATTCTCAACATCAGCTTGCTTAGAGGCAGTATGTCTGTCAGCAGGGCCATCGAGATGGCTCACTGGGTAAAGAGACTTGCCACCAAACCTGATGACCTGAGCCATGGCATGTGTGTGCCTCCCTACAAAATAAGTAACCAAATATGTAAAAACAGAATGTTTGTGACTTCCCATCCCTAAATCTCAACTACGCCTCTCATAAAACCACTTTATAGTTCCATTATCAAAAGAAAATTTTTTAAGAGAAATAAGTAAACTAGTTCATATACTTGCTTAATTTTTACTAAAAGCTTGAAGCTTTGCTTAATCTTTAAACTCTTGTAAATTAAAGCCTGTGGACATGTAATTTAAAGCACAGGATCATATATTTAGCCATCGCAAAGACACCTAAGTGTGACACCCATGTCTTCAGTATGCATTCTCCTCCTCAAATGTGTCTCTGTCTACATATTTAATAAACTCACTAACAGCTTCACTCGGACTTGTCCTGAAATTATTTTCTAGCTTTATCTGAGCAGAGGTCACTAAGAGAGAAGGGACTCTTCAGACTGCTGGTGCAATGCTGGGTTTGTCTCCCTGCCCACTGACAAGGGAAAGTGACCACAAATTAATTTTGCCCTCTGTCCCCAGGAAACATGGGTCTAATTGCTTCTGTCCAGTTTTATAGGTATATCTGTCTGTCTCTTAGTTTCCAACTACTCCTGGGACCCATAAGGAACACAGATGGTTATCATTTCATATGCTAAGACATGCCATGTAGCTATTCCTCCCTGGGGACCTATGGTTTCCAATACCATATGTCACACACACACACACACACACACACACACACACACACACACACACACACAGCCTTAGACCACCACTGATCTGTGCATCTTCCTTCCAACCCTGGAAAATCTCAATCAGTTCCCAATACATACATATTTTTAAAACTTAAATGTTTTCCTGTACAGCATGAATCTCTTTTTTGTTGCAAATATAATCTATCTCTTTCTATGCTTACTTAAGATCTATCCATTACCCTTAGGGCAGAGACTTAGCGCCTCAAAGCATGCCTCTAGGAACCACACAGAAGTAAGAAGGAGAAAACTTCTGTGGTAAACTGAGAATACATGCCTGTACCCAGCTCTTTCTTCTAGGTTATCCACCAGCTCCCAAATTGTGGTGACACAGAATTGTATTAATTTTGAGTGCTCAGCCTTAGCTTAGTTCTCAGGGCTTTTTCCCTTTTTTCTTTTTCTTTGTTTGTTTGTTTTGTGACAGGGTTTTTCTGTGTAGCTATGGAGCCTGTCCTGGAACTCACTGTGTAGACCAGGCTGGTTTCGAACTCACAGAGATTCACCTGCCTCTGCCTCCTAAGTTCTGGGATTAAAGGTGTGTGCCACCACCACCCTGCTCTCTTTTTCTTCTCATGCCTAGATTTCTCCTTCTATTTATTCTCTCTGTCCACCAGCCCTGCCTATCCTGCTCCACTATTCAGCTTTTTATTAAACCAATCAGGTGCCTTAAGTAGGCCAGTTTAAACAGCAACACATCTTTTCATGATTAAACAGGCATCCTTGCATCAATAAACAAATGCAGCATAAACAAATGTAAAACATGCTTGCCTAGTTAAAGATTCCACAACACATGCCCATCTGTGGCAGAATTCATAATGACCACCACACATCTATACTCTTCATGAATAGAATATTATCATCTGGAAGTAGTTGTCCAGAACTGTCTGGTATACTGCCACTCCCCTTGTATCCAAGCAGCCATGTTGTAGGAATCCACCAATGGGATTTGTGTAAAAGGTAAGTCTGTCATTTCCTAAGTGATGCAATTAAGAAACGGATGTCTCTTTGCTTTCACTTTGCTTTACAAAAACAGTAGACAAGTCAGGACTGACAGTGGGCCATAGGAGTAAGAGCACTTATGGGGTTCAAGAGACTGAGGCTCTGAGGGTCTGGTTATTATGGGGTATAGTGTGTGCGGTACTCTGCTTTGATTGACACATTTGGTCATATCTTTGCTTTTCCTAATTGCACATGTTCTTTCCCATGATACATCTGAGTTGTTTCAGTTCCTTTTTTTTTTTTCCTCTTGTCGGTTTTCACAGATCTGCCTGCCTCTGCCTCCCAAGTGCTGGGATTAAGCTCCTGTTTTTTTTTTATTTACTAAAATAGTACACAGGAGACAGAAGACACATGAGAGCCAGCTTCTTTTGAATAATGCCTCCATGTCTGAAGGATTCTCTGAGACAGTGGAACCAGCTCTTCCGTTGAACATGCTGCTACATCTAGAGAGTGACAGTTGTGATGCTGCTGGTTGTTTGTTACCAGGTAGGCAAAGGAGACTGCTCAAGCTACCTTCCGGAACAGAAGAAAACCAGAACTCCAGATTCGTATGTGAAGTCTCCTAATTTGCATTTTATTTTATTGTGGACAAGCACCACTCTAAGAATCCCCAGGGTCACTTCGAATTCATGATCCATGGTCTCCTGAGCTCTGGGAGTACAGGTGTGCACCATCACCACACCCAAGTTCTCAATTTTTTTCTGAGACAGGGTTTCTCTGTGGCTTTGAAGTCTGTCCTAGAACTCGCTCTGTAGACCAGACTGTTAGTACATATGAAAAATGATAGGGTCTACTGACTTTTCTAGCCAGGTCTTCCTGTCCTGTTGAGAGGGAACCAGGAGGAAGAAAAGACAGTGCAAGTAGGGAGGAAAAGTTTAAGGATGAGATGAGATTATGTCTGGTAGACTTTTTATAGTTGGAGCTAGAATTCTTTTCCCTTTTGGATATTTGGGGGAAATGAAGAAGGAAAAGGAAGTGTCATAGTTACTTTTCTATTGCTGCAGAATATCACCATGACAAAGGCAACTTATAAAAGAAAACATTCAATTTGGCTTACTGTTTCAGAGGGATAGTCGTAATGGTAAGTGGGGTGAGTGAACAGCTAGAAGACGCCATCTTGATGCACAAATAGAGAAGAGAGAAGGAAAGAAGAAGGAGAAAGAAGAAGAGAGAGAGAGAGAGAGAGAGAGAGAGAGAGAGAGACTCACAGAGACAGAGAGAGTAGTGCCAGTCTTTTGAAACCTCAAAGCTCACCCCAGTAAAAAACATCCTCCAACAAGACCCCACCTCATACCTCCTAATCCTTCCCAAACAGCTCCAAGTATTCAACTATATGAATCTGTGGGGGACCATCCTCATTCAAATAGGGAGTAACCACAATGAGTGTAACAAAGAAATAAAAAGTCAAATATGTTACCATCTTATACATCCTTTTGTTGTTGTTGTTGTTGTTTGTTTGTTTGTTTGGTTTGGTTTTCTGAGACAGGGTTTCTCTGTGACTTTGGACGGTGTCCTGGAACTCGATCTTGTAAACCAGACTGGTCTCGAACTCACAGAGATCCACCTGCCTCTGCCTCCTGAGTGCTGGGATTAAAGGTGTGTGCCACCACCGACCGGCCATCTTTTACATTCTTAATTCCAACCTCCACAGGAAGAGTTGCCTGTCCATCCTACATACTCACTTCACCACTTCTCTTTTCTTTATCCTTCTCTCTTCATTTTTTTTTTTTTAATCACCACAAAGTATCTACCACTTTGACTGTTTCCAAGTGCAGCCCAGTGGCAACAAGTGAATGCATGTGATTGTGCAACTGTCACCACTGTCCTTTATAACGTTTTCATTCTCCCACACTGAGCTCCATACCCATTAGACAATAGTGCCCCTACAATGCCAGTCTCCACGACCTCCATTGCCCTGCCCATTCCCCTCCCTAGTACTGACATTACAAGCTCGCAGGTGCCTACTGAGGCCAGAAAAGAGCATCATACACCCTGGAGCTCAAGTTAAAGGTGGTTGTGAGCAACCCAACCTTGGTGCTGGGAACCAAAGTAAGGGAAAGCAGCAAGTGCTTGGAACTGCTGAGCCATCTATCTCTCCAGCCCCAGAATCAGGATCTTTTCTTTTTCTTTTTTTTTTTCTTTTTTCTTTTTTTTTTTTTTTTATGTGTTCTTACTTTACTCTTTATTTTTAGGCATTCTCAATATGTAACATGAGTTCACTTCAAACGTGTGATCATCAGCTTTGCACAGAAAGTGCTTTATCCACTGAGCCAGCCTTGAAATCAATACTTGTGTGCTGTATGTAGCTGTGAGTGTAAAGCATTTGATGTTGAGTTGAACTATCTAATTCAAGTCACAAATCTTAGGGATTTAGACCAAGCCCCTTACTTTATAAAGTGGCCCAAAGGGATAATTTGGCACTGCAGGGTAGACAAGCCTTCTATCTATGGCCTCACCAGACTATCTCTTTTTGTTTCTTTGCTTGCTTATTTTTTGGTGTTGTTACTGTTTTCAAGACAGGGTTCCTCTGCCAATCCTGGAACTCACTCTGTAGACCAGGCTGGCCTTGAACTCACAGAGTTCCACCTGCCTCTGCCTCCCAAGAGCTGGGATTAAAGGCATGTGCCACCACTGCCCTGACTGGTCTATCTCTTGTTACTGGTGCCCATTTCACAGAGGGAAAAGGTGAACTCAGGTTGTATGGCTTTGTTCCGTTCTGTTCTGTTATGTTCTGTTTTTGTTTCCAGTGCTGAGGATTAAACCAGGAACTCGAGCTTGCTTGGCAAGCTCTCTACCACCCCTAACTCCCAAACTGAGGATATTTCCAGGGTCCACACGCCACTAGTCATTGGACCAAGGAACGGACAACAAATCGCTGTAATTCTGTTCTAGTAAAACAGCCCTTCGCTATGCACACTGCCTTGCTTTCAAACTGTCGGTAAAGCCATTTCATTTCTCCCTGGAAGGAAGCCAGCTCAGCAGAACTTAAGCTGCACCCCTATGATCAGATAAGATCTAGAAAACGAAGTGCATGCGCACTGGAAGCTGCTGAACCAGCATGTAATGGCAGTGCACTGTTACCTGGCCATGGCTAGTCCCTCACTGGACACCCAACAGTGTCCAGGCTGCAAAGGAGGGTTCCTGAGGCCTCCCTCTGTCCACTAAAAGTGCTGCTGTCTCAACAGCCATGAATTTGATCTGCTGGGCCTTCACAGACTTTGCTAAAGCTCCCCATTTCTCTCAGTAGGTCTGCAACATCTTTACATTCCAAGCTGATTCCCACTTCTGTTCATCTGGTTATCACCAAGTTGGATGTTGACTTTGTCCTGGCCCCCAGGCTTTCTTCAATTGCTGACAAAGGCTACCTTCCCTAAGGGTACGGTAGGCAACCCATTTTCTTGGGAAGCCTATTTTCAGAAACTCCTTCCTGCTGTAAATAAAATGTTTGCCCTTCAAAATACAGGGTGAGGAAGACTCTTTCTTTCTGAGGCATCTCTCCAGCCCCGTAGGAGGACACTTTCTTAATATTCTTTATTTTCTTTTATTGTTTTACATTTCTTTATCCACCGAGCGTGCCGGTAGCCTGTGCTCAGTGCCTTGAACCACACTCCTCGACTCTTTTAACGGAAAGTCATAGAAATACAGCTGCAACAAGCTTAGGTGAAAGACAAATGACAGTCACAGAACAGACCTCGGTCTAGCTGGACTAAGGTGAAGCTGCCCATTAGGGACTAGCTAAACAAAAATCACAAATGCTGTCTTTTTACTTCTGTCTTCATCCAGTCATTCTGGAGGTTGCCTCAAGGGCTAACCAGCACTAGCGATTGCACCATCTATGTCATTAAGAAGGGACTCTCTGTCCTTGTTTCTGGATTGAAAATCATCTTGGAAGGACTCCAGTGCCTGTGGGCCACACACCTACTCCACACCCAGAAGAGCAGTGCAGAGCGACAGGGTAAGCAATGCTCACTAAATCAGTGTTGGAATAGGTGGGAGTAGCCCAACCCCAGCAAAAGGCATGCTGCCTGCAGGAAGAGCCTGAAGGCTCCAAGGCAGACACTTCCTGTAGACTTTGCTTTTCCTCCTTTACACAGCTCTGACCAAGACCTCTTCTCCAAATCCCGAGGACTTTTAGTGATTTGTGCCACCTCCCACACATTTAAATTCATTATCCGTGTGAAAAGGTTACCTAAACTGAGTTACATGTCCCAACAGAAAATCAGCACTTCACGTATTTTACTGAGCCAAGGTGTAAGGGTGGCGATGTTATGAAAGCGAAAAGGCTTTGTTTTAAATATTTATGGCTCTAAATTACATATAACCTTACACGGCTGAATTCGGAGTACAGTACATTACTGGAAGACATAAATCATGCAAGGACATTCTCATCTATTCTAGTGCTTTAAACAACGACGAGCCTTTGCCAAGAGTGCCGGTGCACACCTGTGATCCCAGCACTCAGAAGATGGAGGGAGGAAGATTGGAAATTCAAGGCCAGGCCTGCTGGAAGTACAGGAGACCCTGTCCCAAGTATAAAAAAAGTCATTAGTGGGGTGGTAGGGTGCCCCAGAGGGTAAAATCATCTCCCTCAGAGCCTGGCAACCTAATCACCATCTCCAGAACCCACAATGTGCAATGGGAAGAACCAGCTCTCGAAAGCTCCTCTCTGATAGCCACAGGAGCACCGTGACACCCAGCGGTCCCCATCTACACATGCTAAACAAATAAATGTTTTAAAAGCGTTTCTCAAGAGCGTCTCCGCACTTTCCATTTCTGTCACCTCAGACTGAACATCTGAGATCTATTAGTTTCATTTCTCTGGCTCGAAAAACTCAAAGAGAATAAGCATCTCACCTCTCCTTTTGTAAGAAAACTACAGAAATGGTTCTGCGTGCCATGGCCAACACCTGTCTGCCAGTCCAGTTCCAAGGGATCCTATGCTATCTCCTGACCTCCATGGGCACTGAATGAGTGTGGCACACAGACTTGCATGTGGGAGTAGCAACCATACTCATAAAATAAAAAGAAATAAATGTGTAAGAAATGTATATTTTCAAAATACAACACCACAGAGTAACCTTGTTCCAAAGTGGAAGAATGGGAATCCAGCAAGGAAAGACATGACCAAAGCAACGCTGCTTGGCAGATCAAACACCAGACCATACTGAGTCCGGCATCCAAGGCCCTTGGTCCTGAGTTCAGCATCCGAGGCTCTCAGCATCATCCGTCCTCCAGCAGATCTGGCATTCCTACCCCTGCGGTTTTGATGTCGCAGCCTACGAAGTTCTCTCGCCGGCCAGCACCACTCTTTCCTTGGAAGAGTGCCTGTATCTTTCCTTGGAAGAGGCTACATGTTCCACGCTCTCTGGATCTCCACAGCAATTCAGGCTTGCTTCACTGGCACAGCCTCATGCAAATGGCCTCTCAGGGACTCCTTGAAAGCAATCCATGTCTGTGTTACATTTCCTGGCCACTGTGGCTTTCTGGAATCTTGGAGCAAGTCTCTACTATTGCATCTAGCACACCTGAAACACTGGCATCTTGAGGATGATATGTTTTGTTTTTTAAATAAGCTCTCGTGAGATCCAATTAGCCAAGGATGACCTGAAACCTCTGAACCTCTCATACTTGGATTACAGACATGTATACATCACAGTGCTGGTGACACTGCCAGCTTGAGACGTAGACTGGCACCTTCTTCAAAGCTCCAGTGGCCTCTGTGTTCCCTCCCGGGTAGCTGCCTGGTTTGGAGGTGCAGTCTATCCCGTTAAAGAAGGCCATGGCAGCAGGAATGTGAGGGAGCATGCCTGCACATCTACAAGTCAGGACACAGAGAGAAGAGTGCCAACTCCAAGGCCTCGATTTCAACTCTTTTGGATCATATGATGGTTCTGTTTTTAATTTATTGAAACAAGTGCCTTACTGCTAAACTATATCCCCAGCCCTCTTTTTAATTTCTGTACATTGAGACAAGGTCTCACCGAGTTACCAAGGCTGGCTTTGAATTCACTCCATACATAGCCTGGGTAAATTTCAAATGTGCTGTCCTCGTGCCTGAGCCTCCTGGGATTACAGGCCTGTGCTACTGCTTTCACAGCAGCTGTCTTGGTAGATGTGAGACCATTTCCTTAAGATTTTGAACTGGAACTATGTAAGTCCATCTCCTTATGGATGTGGAGTCCTGAAGGTTGCTGTGTTCCTCAGTTTTTTGTTTGTTTGGGTTTTTGGTTTTGTTCTGTGAGACAGGGTTTCTCTGTGTAGTTTTGGCTGTCCTAGAACTCACCCAGGGATAGACCAGGCTGGCCTCGAACTCACAGAGTTCCACCTGCCTCTGCCTCCCAAGTACTGGGGTTAAAGGCCTGCACCACCAATGCCCGGCTGCTCCTCAGGGTTTTAAGGAACACCTTCTGCGTTGGTTTTTACAATACTAATTAAGCCTACTCTGTTCTCTCCAAGGTTTTGAACACAAGTGAAATTCATTGTCAGAAGTACAATAAAAGCCTGTAGAAATGGAATATTAGTCTCTGCTCTTTCTATCCTGATTTATTTTTTATATTTGAATTAATTTTGACTGGGTTACACAGTACATTGTTAGCTGGGGTGGCCCCAGCAGGATTCCGGACCGCACCTAACCTTCAGCACTTTGGAGGTAGATTGTCAATTAAACTGGAAACTACATTCACAATCGTCTTCTGTTTCCTTCCCCAACAACTGGAGTTTACATGGGTGGCAATGGCAGACCTGCCACACCCTGCCTTGCAACAGAGGCAGAAGAAGCACTAGTGAATCTGCTGGAGAAAAAAGGCAAACGGAGGAAGACTGTAGGCTGACTGCAGACAGGCAAGATCCAGAAGTGGAGAGGCCCTGGGCGGAAGACCTTTGCCCTCCCCCTCCCCCTCCCCCGCACCATCAGCACTCCGTGGGGGGAGGGGTACATTGTGGGGTGGAGAGGGGGACGCGAGCCCGCAAAGAAGAGGGGGAAACTTAGCTCCCCAAACCTCCCAGGAAGCAGATGCTCGCCCACATAAGCCCCTTGTGCCCTCAGTGAAGGTTTTATGCATCTGCTTCTCTGCTTGTTCCACAAGGTTCCAGTTTAACAGGCTCTCCTGCTCTGCTCAGCCCCGAGCTTCGAGCTTTGGATGATCCGCTTCTGTGAACCTGACCTTTGTGTGTCCTGAGCCTTCTCGCTTCCTGGGTACAGCTGCAGCTTTCTTGTCTCCTTTGTGCCTCGGATGCTGACCTCACAGATGGTCCTCCTAAAGACCTCTCCTCCCTTGGGACCCCTCTCCTAGGATCCCAGTGCAGCATACCCCTCAGGTAGCTCTGATTGGAGCTGCCTGTGGAGCAGGTATGGATGGGACTCCATGCCCTGTGGATCTCTAAGCTACCAACACTGGCTAGAAGTTGACCTGGTGCTGGGCAGAGGACTCTGTGCTCAGTGTCTTGAGGGTTCAATGGGATGTGTGCAAGGAGCATCTGGTCACTTCTCCCACATGTTCAGTTCTTGGTTCCTAGAAGTGATGCTGATGGTAATCCACACCCCAAACTTGTTTTTAACTCATCAAACTTTACTGCTTTTACAAGAAGGAGGAGGAGGAGACTGAGCAGGAGGAGGAGGCCTGGCTGCTCTTGCAGAGGACCCAGGTTTGATTTCCAGCACCCACACTGCACCTCACAACTGCCTAAAACACCATTTCCAAGAGATCCAAGGCTCTCTTTAGGCTCCTGTTGGTAATGAGGGACACATGTTGTGCACAGACTTATATACAGGCAAAACACCCATACAAATAAAAAAAAAAAAAAGTAATATAGGAAATTAAAGTCTAAAGCAATTTCTTCCCCAGGCTCTTTGAGTGCAGGGTCCATCGAAAGGCGTCACATGGCAATGGTGGTAGAGTGAGACACCTGTCCGAAGTTCGAACCTGTAGAAGTAGCCGGAAGCAACCCAAAGCTGTGAAGCAGGCAGCAGTCTGTTGTCTGATCTTGGCTACAGGCTATCTTGCTGTTGTCTGGTGGGGAGGCAGGAACTTAGAGAAGAGTATTTTTATTGTATAGAAACATCATGGCTCTCAAGCTGACCAAACACGGGCATAAAAAGGCAGTACATAATCATGATCCATCTCAGGTTTTTGGAAAGAACTAACTGGGCCATTAAAGAAAAAAGGGGGAGGCATCACTTAGGAGGCGTAGAAGAATCATGGGCAGATGAGGGTCTTAGACCTGAAGTTCTAGTTGAACATGAAACAAAAGGTCTAAATGTTAGCCCCCAGTAAAGGATTCACAGTAAACCACTACTGCTACAGAGAGGAGAGTCAGTGTCTGTCTGCTAAACAACGGATTCTCCGGGCCAGCTGTTCGAGCCCCTTGATGGGAAACAGCAGCTGAGGCCAGGGTGTCACTCACAGCTTGCTTGTGCGGAATGAGGACTGTGAATGGGAGAGTGCCAAAGGCCACACTGAGAGGATCCAGGGGGCAAGAAAATCCTGCTTCTGCCCTGTTACTTCCCTGAAGCCTCCTAAAAGCCCCATTCTCCTTCACTTTTTCTTCAAGAGCCAGAGGACACTTTCATCTCAAAGGTTAATGAGACATAACATAAAGTGAGAAGGTGTCCCCTGTCTACTGTCCAATGACATGGTCCATCTTTGGTAGAGTTAGGAACATATAACTTTGGCAAAAGATTCAGAGCCGACTGGTAGGCAAACTGATTTTAATATTTGCAGGCCCCACTCAAACTTTTACCATTTAGGATCCTCAGCTAGAGCTGGACGTTGGCGGTGCACGCCTTTAATCCCAGCACTCCGGAGGCAGAGGCAGGCGGATCTCTGTGGTCTACAGATGGAGTTCTAGGTCAGGCTCCAAAGTAATACAGAGAAACCCTGGTTCAAAAAACAAAATAATACAAAACAAAAAAGATCCTCAGCTGGGATGATCTAGCTTCGATAGATAAGCTGTTATGGAGGCTGTCTGTTTTTTGAGGTGATAACCCCCGCCCCCAGATGCCTAGGAATTTGAAGACAATCTTTCTAAAATACTTAGCAAATAATCCATCTCCGCAGACCTCCCTGAACAAAGTTAATGATTATGTCATGGGGGCGGGGGTGTTCTTACCCATTTCTAAAGTGCCTCTGTTTCTTTCTTTGTAAATTCACACTGGTTTAAAATTTACATTCTGTACTGAGGAACAGGCCCTCATCGGACTTACTGAGGCTTTTCCTCCTGGGGACGTTCAATGCCAGTTGGGGAGTGAGGCTTGCCCAGTGAGTGCCTTCTACCAATCTTCTTGTTCTTAATTTTGTCCAAACAGGATTTTAAAGGTCTCAGAAATATGTGTCACTTTGAAAGTTTTTAGTCCACAAAAGAATTTTTCAAGAGAATTTAACGGAAAGGACCTGTTGAGAGTTAAAGAGCTCAAGAGAGCTGGGTTCTGGAGGTGAGACAGCAAGGCCGTGATGCCTTTTGCCCATGGGGAACAGCTTTGTCAGGGTCCATAGGGTAGATGTGGGAAGCAAACAGCAGGATGTGACCTGTGGTGGACTGTAAAACAGTAAGCTGTGGACAGATTTCCTCTAAGGACATGAACTAGAACAGCCCCTATCTGTCTGAGTCACTTGACACACAGCCTTGCTTGATGGAATTTTCCATTTGTGTGCACACAGGCAGGTGGGGCAGGATAAAATGCTGGGTTTATGCGTAGGCAAGCACTATGCTAAGCCCCAGCCCCAGCCCCAGCCTTCACTCTGTATTTGATTCGCTCTGCATTACTTTTTACCGTGGGCTACAGTGAAAAACAATACATGGACACTGTGGACCCACAGTTCTTAAAAGGGTGTTGTTTTTGTTTTTTTTATGACCAGTTTCTCCATAGCCCTGGTTGTTCTGGAACTCACTCTGTAGACCAGATGGCCTTGAACTCATCGATCCCCCTGCTTCTGCCTCTTGAGTGCTGGGATTAAAAGTGTGTACCATCACTACCTAGATGTTCTTAAAAGTTTTAAGATCATTTCCATTTGAGCAGAGAAGGAACTAGGAGAAACATAAAAAGGATGATCACGGGGAACAATGAATAATATACATTTGCACTGTGCAAATTTTCTATGAGGGGAAATTACAAATTTACTTGTCAGACATAAAAAGGTGCTTATTTTTAAAAAAAATCACATAACCCTTAAGAGAGTCTAAATCACCTTTCATTCCCACCCTCTCAACACAGCTGCCTTTGGTCAGAGAAACCCCTGTATATTATGTTGCTATTTTCTGGGCACACAGACATAAGTATACATTAGATAGGTGTTAACAGGCTTGAACCACATGAATGCAAGCTGAAGGATATGATTGATTAGGGTGCTGTCAATTCAGTATGTTTAGGAACATTTTCATGCTAGTGCTGTATTTGCTGCGAATATTACACAGCAGAGGTTGGTATACACAGTTTCAACAATTCCTGCATTTATGTGCAATTATGTTTCTTTAATTTTTAGGAAAATGCTTCTGCATACATTCTCAAACCTGGCTCTTTGGACATTTGCATGAGTATTTGTAGCAAGTATGTTTTCCAACAGCCCGCCTGGTCCCACCGCCACACCAGCCCCAAATAACACCCTGAGACTCTGTATTAGATATAAATCTGTTGGCCAGGTACTAGTTTCTTACCGGCTAGCTCTGTCTTAATGATTAACCCATTTCTATTAATCTAAGTATTTCTACTTGGCTCATCTTACCAGGGAGCAATGGGCCGGCATGTTGCTCTCTCCCAAGCCTATGTATATTTTAAAACACACTGTAAACCTTCATTGCCAGCTCTCGTATGCACCAATGAATTGTTAGCAGAGCTCTTTAAAAGCAATGTGGTTTTTTTGCCACTTATGCTAATTTTGGAAACCTCCGTTAAAGGAGCTGCACAAATCTCTGTCTCTAGCAAAACAAAGTTCAACCGAGAAAAATGCTGCTACCAAGAAGTCTTGCTTGTCTTTGTTCCTTTGTTTCTAAAATATTTCTTAAGCTTTTCTTAGTTTTAGGTGAAAGTTGTTATTAGCCACATTGGGTGCCATAACATTAAACTTTCTTAATGTTGATGAAAAAGGAAAAACAGCTTCAGAAAGACACTGGACAATAGAAAAAACTTCTGAACTAAGTCAGACGATGTACTTCAAGGATGTATTGACCTCAGAATGGGAACCAGGATATGTGTTACGTTGGGGTAGGGGTTTCACATTTGTATCTACAGGAGAAGAAAAGCTATGGATACCATCTAAGTTAATCAAGATCTGAGTTGAACAAGAGAAACATCTTAATGAAGAGAAATGACAAGTCATCCAACAAATTAGGTCCCATGAGATGTGTTGGGACCTCTCAAAGGTAGGGGAAGTGTTCTGTTCTTGTCCTTACAGGAAAACAGAGAACACCTATCTTCAAACAGCCAAGAGACAATGAACATGTAGGTACCTACAGAAGAGAAGACAGCTCTCCAGAAAGAATCACTTAATGAAGAGGAATCTGATTTATATAAAAATATTTAAGTCTAGTAAACTGTTTCTATACTGAAATCTATTTCTCTTTACTATCTAGTATTCCTGAAGTCCTGATTCATGCAAACCAATGCTGGCTTTGGAGTTGGATTTGGCTTTCCTTCTCTAAATTCAAGCATGTTGTTAAGATTAAATTCACAGTTTCTGCCTTATATCAAGAAGCCAATTGGTGTAAGGCAGAAGAAAACAAAATCTAGGGACTCATTCGCTTATACGCAATTTTCTCTCTAAAATCCTAATTTTCTCATGTACATGTTAATGCTTATTGTTGTCTTTCCCCTAATGCATACCATAAAACTTGAAAATTTTACTTTGATATTGATATTTAAGTTTTCCACAAGGAATAGTAACAGTTCCCAACAGCAATCTTTGAACACTCTGGAAAGAAGATGGGGCCCCAATTGGACATTTCCACTTGACTCAACCTGATGCATCTGAACTACAAACTTCACCCTAAAACTGGTTTGAGACTGCTTTGCTTGAGACAACTCATGACTGTAATGGTGCACCTTCTTATTACAACCTGGCCAGAGTTTCAAATAGAACTCCAGTCAAGTATTTTCTGCCACACAATGACTACCTACATATGTCACAGCCAGTTCTGTTGAGAAATTTGGTTGCTTAAATTTTTCTTCCTACAGGATCCCATGGAGCAATCATTATCCCATTTCAGCAGGAAGTAATCTTAAGATAACGATGCTCCCTTTCCCCACTCTTGGAATTTAGGGATAATATTCATCTTCATAGGGTTGGTTTTAGTTACTTGGTATGGAAGGTGATACTTAGACTCGGTTATCTCTTTTAGACAGGAATAGGGTATGATTGGGAAAGGTATGATTCAGAATGGATATAGATAGATTAGCCTATCTTCTTGTGAATTATTTAGTAAGAGTGAGATATTAGTATTACAGCTTACATTGTTATATATTCTTATCTGTGGTAACCTATGTAAAATTAAGTTTATATTCCCTTCCTGGAAGAATTGTATACTATATTTTGTCATATTGTGTGAAATCTTTCCATTTATGATGTTTTATGTACATTATTCTTGCCATATTCTATGAATGTATACTTTTGCTTGTGTTCAAGACATTTTGTATATTGATACAATTTGGGATATTTATCTTGCTGCCCTTTAGAGTTCTACCTCTTGTCTAGACATTTCTACTCTACCTCTACTTTAGGAATTTACATATATATGTGTGTGTGTGTGTGTGTGTGTGTGTGTGTGTGTGTGTGTGTGTGTACATAGTTATATTGTTTAGGTAGTTCTCCTTGCTTTACTCAAGGAAGTTTTAATCAGGTTTTTTTTAGCTAAATTCCTGAGTATTACAGATTATCCTCACCCATGTTTCCTTTGCCTATAGATTAGTCAGACATTGATGCTTAATGCTCAATCACTTCATAGACCTGCAGAACATGGCATTTTAATGTTTTTATATTAGTACTCTGTTGACATGAGACACTGTTGCTCCTGACAGCACCGTGCACTTTCCTGAAAATATGTTGGACACTGTTGTTGCTCCTTCTGGAGTTCATCCTCGCTTTGGCTAATGGCCTCTTGGGCAAGGAACTGCCCCCACCTTGACCACTGATTTGGACATGTGGTCCTATGTGCTTGCAGGAGACAAACATAGAAGACTGCTGAACCTTGCTAAGTCAGGGTAAGGCAGCCTTTCTACTTCCCTGCTTTTGTTGTGGTCTGTCAAATACTCTTGGCCGTAGCCAAAACTGGCTGTACCAACGTTGCTGTGAGACCTTGGGTGTCTGTCCAGGTAGCTTGCTGTTTCTGTCCTTGCTGCACCTTTTGGAAGTTGCCCATCCGCACTTCCTGTCTGCCCTAATATCGTTATTTTCCTTCTCAGGTCTTGATGAGGTTGTAGATTAAACTATCACGACTATTATTCTCTCTTCCTAGTTAGATATATTAGGTACTAGACTTAAGCTTTCCATCTTAGGACAACTCTATTATAAACTCCCTTATGCCTTCACCCTAGGACTAGATATGTAGGTCGTTTTGTTCTTGATTTTCCTTTTCTTAGAGCACACTTGTTATTCACTGTTTTGTATATAGTTTTGTATCAAGCCTAAATCTTTTCTTTAGACTAAAAGGGGAATTGTAGTGGGATATTCACTTTGTCTGCTTCTGTGGCACTGATCACGCTCATTTGGGGTGGAGCCAGTGGCGGAAGTGACCCATGGAACTACGTCTGAGGGGGAGCTGGGAACGCTCTCCTGCTGGCGAGACACAGAGAGGAGAGCATCCAGTGCAACCTGCTGGTGTTCATCTGTCTAGGTTGTAAGTTATTTCTCCCTAATAAACATCTATTCGGCCTATTTGTTTATCCTGATCCTTATTAAACCGCAATAAGTATTTCTTTATGCTGCATGGCTACAGTTAGAACAAGGAAGACACATGTTAAATATTACATAACTGCTAAATTGACCATATTTTTAAAAAATGATCAACAGTGCTTGAAAGTGATCATTTTCTCATATTATTCCAGAACTATTACCAATTCTTTAGTATCTGTCATTCAAACATTTTGCATATTAGCCTTTCCCCTAGGTATTTCTTACAGTTATTACAAATGGGGATCTATTATGTCTATACATTCTAATTGGTTTAGTTTCTACATTCAAAACCATTGGCTTGCACAGTTTCCCTTCTGGGCTTTCCTAGTGTTTTAACCACATGCCAGGAGAACAGGTAGGCTTTCTGTCTGTTCCAAAAACGTCCTTAGTTTTTACAAACTGAGTCTGTCCCTTTTCTCCCCACTCCCCCCCCTTTTTTTTTTTAAGCAGGGTCTCACTACATCAATCTGGCTGGCCTGGAACTCACTATGTAGACCAGGCTAACTTCAGACTCACAGAGCTCCACCCACCTCTGCCTCCTGGGATTAAAAGTGTGTACCACCACCGCTTTTTTTCCTTTTAATATATATATTTAATATGTATTAAATCAATTTTCTCTATTTCATTCATCAAGTTTTACCACTTGTATCCCTTAAGTCATATTTCTGTGAGTCCTTCAAATTGACTGCAACAAAGTTAGACAATTATATTTAAAATAAATTGTAAGTAGCACTCTCCTATAATTCAAAACACGTGTATTTTATTCTTTATGTTTTTAATTTTTACTTCCATTGTCAGTTGCATTGTTGTTAATTGCTTCTTGCTACTTTCCTTTATATTCTCCAAGGACTTGTTCTTGAAAAAAAAAATGACCTGTGTGTGTGTGTGTGTGTGTGTGTGTGTGTGTGTGTGTGTGTGTGCACAGTTCACACATATGCACTCATGGCAGGGTAGAGGACAACTTACAGGAGTTAGTAGTCTCCTGTAATGTGAATTCCAGGTCCTTAGGCTTAGTGGCAAGAGCATTTCTTTACCTTTTGGAGACATTTCATAGGGCTTCAAGGCTTTGTCTTTTAATATTTAAAAATCTTTTCAGTTTGATATAATTTGCCCTTTTATTAACTTCTCTATTCTACGTCCTCTTTTAAATAATTTTTAAGATTATATTTTTTATTTTGTGTGTGTGTGTGTGTGTGTGTGTGTGTGTGTGTGTGTGTGTGTGTGTGTGTACATCAGGGACCACTTGCAGGAGTCAATTCCCTTTATCCCCATTGAAAATCAGATTATCAGTTTTGGCAAAAAGTGCTTTATCCACTAAAGCATCTTTCCAGCCATTTCTATATTCTTTTGGTATATTAGATTTTGAGTTTTGGCTCCTAGATAGTTTACATCACGTACTTTGCTTTCCTATGTCAAGAACTTTACTTCCTGAAAAGAAAGGCAAAATCTCTAAAATTTTCTATAGTCCACATCTAACAGAATTCTTTAATTTTGGAGAACTTTATTTTATTAATTCTAAATAGCTTACCATTTGATTTTCCTTTTAATTAAATTTGTTTAAATTATAATCTTATTTTCCTTCCTCCTTCCCTCTAACCCTTCCCATGCTCCATTACACTCTCAAACTGATGGCCCCTTTTACTTTGATTATTGCTGTGTGTGTGGGGGGGGAGGGTATACTTTTCTGTCCCACGAGCTAGTTCCTAAATAACCACACAGAGACTTATTACTAATTTATAAATACTTGACTGATAGCTCAGTTTGTCACTAACTAGCTCTTCAATTAACTCATATTTCCTATCTATGCTCTGCTATGTGGCTTGGTACCTTTTCTCAGAGCAGAAAGTTTATCTCCTGCTTCCTCTGCATCTCATGACTCCCGAGAATCCTCCTCTTCATCTTTATGGGTTTTAGACAATTACAGAACACCCCAAGAGAAACTAATTCTCCCTCTCTCAGGAGTTATTAGTTGCCTGTAGTTCTTTGTCTAGGGAATTCTAGGAATGGAACACTATGAGATTTCCTCATGTCTTGTTCAGGTCTTGTTTGGGAACCAACATTGTTGAAGTATCATGGGTGTAGCTCTCCTGTCGTTTCTAGGAGTCACAGTAAATCATAGCAGACTTCCCTGGTCCTCCGGCTTTTACACTCTTTTGGAGCCCTCTTCAGAGTCCCCCTAGCTTTAGGTGTAGGTGTTGTGTTGTAGATGTGGCCTTTGGAGCTTGGCTTCCCCTATGATCATGATCCATTGATCTCTGCTTTATGACCAGTTGTTATTTCCTGTAACTGTTTCCGTTTGGTACAAAGGGATGCTTCTTTGATGAGGAGTGACAGTGAACTTTGGGCATAAGAACAAGTTTTAGAATATAGTTAGGAACTATATCGGTCTAGTAAAGTTGTAGTTGGTTCTCTTCTAAGATCTAGGACTTAACTAACCCCAGGTAGTTGGCTAGGTTTCTAGTGCCAGGCATGATTTCTCTCTTGTTGAGTGAGTCTTAAATTCAACAGCTGCAGGTTACCACCAAGATATGAGTACCACTATTGCAAATTTAGGGATATTTTGTCGTGTTGATCATTGTTGTAGTTCATAAGCATCACAGCTGGATAGAACAATAGATTACTTCAATCACTTGGCAGTTTATATAGTACTTTCTGGTACTGTGAAAATGAGAATGCAGAAGGGAGGCTTTCAGGTCAGATCCAGCTCAGATCTTCTGAGTTCTATGTTTGAAGTGTGTTGTGTGGTCTTCAGCAATAGGGATTACCTTCAACCCTTCAGAGGCAACAAAGAGCAGCAGTAGTAGCCTATATTGTTTTGGAGTCATTTGAACTACTCTGACCAACAACTCAAATGGAGGTTTCTTAAGTCTGGTACTAGGAGTTTTCTTAGTCTAAGATACATGATACCATACTTAGCAAAACTATCTGTCATAGTAGAAGAAGAAATAAACATTTCCCATGACACAAAAGCCTAAAAATTTCACGCAAACCGAAACAACCCGAAAAAGAATTTTGGATGCAATACTTTGAACTGAAGAGAGGGATAAGCATAAACAAGACACTCTAAAAAGAAACCAAGTTATAAAACACAAACAGGAACAGGGATGGAAAAAAATTGATGGCGATCAACTCATATCATTCAACAATAACTTTCAATGTTAACAACCTCAACTCTCTAGTAAAAAGACAGACTAGTAGAATGAATCAAGGAAAACAATCCATCTTTCTTTTGTCTACAAGAGATTCAGCTTTAAAGATCAGTACCACCTTAAAGTGAAAGGATGGAAAAAAGTATCCTAAGCAAATAAAACCAGGAAACAAGCTGGTGTTGCTATCCTACTATCCAACAAAACAGACTTTAAAAATAAGAGAAAGAGGGCATTTTGTTTTAATCAAGGAAACAATCAAGAAAACATTGTTATCCTAAACATATATGCACAAAACTCTGGTGTACCCACTTTCTTAAAACTAAAGGCACAGATTAACACCAACCCAATAATAGCAAGTGGTTTAAATAATCCACTTTCTCCATCCACACAGAAAGTAAACAGAAACATCAAAATTAATTGACATCAGACATCTAATAGATGTAATAAACATCTACAGAATATTCCATGAAAACACACACAAAAAAAAAAAAAAACCCACATTCTATCACGAAACCCATGGAAGCCTCTCTAAAATAGAGCATGTGTTGGAACACAAAACAAGCCATAACAAATTCAGAAAAAGTGAAATAATTCCATGAATACTACCTGAACATTATGTGATAAAACAAAACTGGCAATAAACAAATCTCTAGTAAGTGCATAAACTCACTACTGAATGATGAATACATCAAAGAAGAAACCAAGAAAGAAGTTAAACTATCACTGGAATTAATTGAAAATGAAAACAATAACTCAACAAAACCTCTGATACAGAGGTTAGAGAGATGGCTAAGGAGTTGAAAGTACTATATACTTTTCTAGAGAACCCAGGCTCAGTTCCCATCACCCATATAGAGGTTTACAAACATCTGTATCTCTAGTTCTTGGGTATCTGGTGTCCAGTTCTAGCCTCTGTGGGCATTGCATGAAAGCTGTGCAGACATATGCAGGTGAAACTCTCATACACATTACATAAATCTAAAAATTAAAATAACTCCCTGGAACTTCCTGAAAGCAATTCTAAGAGGGAAATTTATATCCATAAGTGCCTACATTAAAAAAAAAAAATCAGAGCATAAATGACTTAGATACAACTCAAAAATTTGGAAAAAGAACAAACAAGTCAGTAGAAGGCAAGAAATAATAAAAGTCAAATCAAAATTAATGAAATAGAAACAAAGAAAACAAAATAAACAATAAATGAATCTAAGAGCTGGTTCTTTGAGAAGATAAACAAATTGACAGACTCTTGGCTCAAGTAACCAAAAGAAAGAGAGAACCAAACTTAACAGGAATGAGCAAGGAAACATTACAACTGCTACTAAACAAATTCAGAATACAGTAATGTTTTTAAAGGCTGTATTCAATTAAGTTAGAAAACTTAAAAGAAACAGATGAATTTCTACAGTATCCAAATCACCAAAGCTAAACCAAGAGATTGACAACCTAAATAGACCCACAACATATGAGGAGACTGAAACAGTAATGAAAAGCATTCTGACAAAAAAAAAAAAAGCAAAAGCAAAGTCCAGACCCAAATGGATTCACAGCAAAATCCCAAACTTTGAAAGATTTACAGCCGAATCTTAAATAATTAAACAAACAACAAAATCAGAAGCTGCACCCCAAACTCATTATAAGAAGCCAGTATACTCCAATACCAAAACAAAAAACCTACAAATGTGCCAGTCGGTGGTAGCACTTGCCTTTAATCCAGCACTCAGAAGGCAGAGGCAGGTGGATCTCTGTGAATTTGGGGCCAGCCTGGTCTACAAAGTGAGTTTCAGGTTAGGCTCCAAAGTTAAACAGAGAAACCCTGTCTCGAGAAACTGAGAAACCAACCAACCCACCCATCAACCAAACAAACAAAATCCCTACAGAAGTAATAAAACACTACCAAACCACAGGGCGTTGCTGGCACACGCCTTTAATCCCAGCACTTGGGAGGCAGAGGCAGAGGCAGGCCGATCTCTGTTGAGTTTGAGGCCAGTCTGGTCTACAGAGTGAGTTCCAGGACAGGATCCAAAGTTACACAAAGAAAACCTGTCTCAAAGACCAAAATAAAATAAAATAAAAAACTAGCAAACCAAATACTGACACATATCAAGACCATTCACCATGGTCATGATGACCTTTATCCCAGAAATGCAGGATGGGTCAACATACAGAAGTCAGTAAATATAATAAATCATATAAATGGACTTGAAAATCATACGACCATCTCAACAGATGCAAGAAAACAAAACAAAACAACAACAAAAAACCTGACAAAACCCGATGTTCTTTCATTGTGAAAGTCCTAGAGAGGCTAGGCCTGGAGGGAGCAGACCCCGATGTCAGGAGATGACAAACCGACAGCCAGCATCTTTCTAAATGAAGAACAACTCAAAGCAATCCCATTAAAATCAGGAAGGAGGCAGGGTTGTGCACTGTCCCTACTCTTTCAGTACAAAGCTGAAAGCACTAACTGGAGCAATGAGGCAGGAGAAGGAAATGAAAGGGAAACAAACAGGGTTGGAAGTCAAGTTTCTCATAATGGCAGACATGATTTCCATGTAAAAGTTTCCAGATGGACTGTAGTGAGATATCCAACCCGGCCGCACTGTTGCACTGACCAAGCTCATTGGGGCATGGGGACAGGTGCGGTCATGACCTGGAGGGACTAGGTCTGGGGTCCCAGACCCCAGCTCGTTCTCTTACTTCCTGGTCAGAGAAAGAGAGCATCTGGAGGCATCCTTGGGACAGGAACCTGCGGTGGTCATGTTTCTGGTGTAAGTGATTTCTCCCGGAATAAGCATCCATCAGCCTATCCTTTCTCAGATTCTTATTTCCCAAGCTTTAATGGGCATGACTTTTGTTGTGTGTTTTCACTATATGGCACAGAAAGAAGTTACTTATAGGACTTTTGAATTCATTTTAATCTTTTTATTAGTAGATTAGATATTTATTTGTTTTTTTTTTTTAACAAAATTTGTCTTGTAGGACTTTTCCATCTTACAAATACTTTTTCTTTTCTTTTTTTTTCAAGACAGGGTTTCTCTGTGTAGCTTTGGGGCCTGTTCTGTAACTTGCTTTGTAGACCAGGCTGGCCTCAAACTCAGAGATCCGCCTGTCTCTGCCTCCAGAGTGCTGGGATTAAAGGCATGAGCCACCAACACCAGCTTGCTTTCCTAGATTTTGTAAGTTCTTTTTGCCCCTCCCAGCTCACCTCCAAACACTGAAACTGCAGTCATGCATGGCCAACCCAACATGTATCTTCCTTTCTTGATCAGGCCAGAGGGACTGACTGCAAGTTTAAAATTGTTACACAGGAAAACTCTTTTCTGTGGTATAGAGTTCTCTACATTTTAATACACAGATCCATGTGGATCCATGGTACCAGCAACCTCAGGATATAGAACAATTAATTGCCAGCCCTCCTCCCCAACAAAAACCAGGGCCTCTACTTTGAGAAACCCACACCCATGTTCTTAGACGTCTTACTTTCTTCCTGGATGCCTTTCTCATAGCCCTAGTGCTTAAAATCTGTGTTAAATCTCTCACAGACACATACCCATGTATACCCACAGCATATAAGGAAATACGTCAGAAGTATTTTTTAAAGTAAGAGGGCAAGATGGCTAAGTAGGTTAAGACACTTGCTGCCAAGCCTGATTCCCTGGAACTCCCATGTTGGGGGAGAGAACCAATGTCTCCAAGTTGTCCTCTGACCTCTCCACATGTGCCATGACACACAAACAGACATACATGAACTAAATGTAGTAATTAAAAAGTAACAAAGTTCAACTTGCTTCAAAAACAAACAAGCCATTAAGATGGCTGCACTACATCTTGGTACAAGGACAGAGAGTTCAAAACTGTCCTCAGCAAGTCATAAGACCTAAAAGTCAAAGGTGTAGGTAGCTACAGTAGGATATTTGGCTGTCTTATTCTAAATAACAGGACTGAATCTGAGGTGTGGCTACTCCTGATCCTCAAGGCTAGGGAACAAGAGTCTAAAGTGTGGTTAACGAACCCTTAGAGTGACAAAGAAAAGTCTGTTCCATATACATGATACTCTTTTTGGATAAGGTATACAAGAGTGGTGAAAAATAAACTTGTGGCATTTCAGTATTGACTGATCTGCCCTCCTGACTTTTATCTTGTCTCTCTGTCTTTATCGTCTATAGCTAGTCTTTCCCTCATCCACACACCTCCCACTCAGGTACGAGCTTGGGGCCACTTGGCTGGTTCCGATTGCAGCCCCACAAAGACAGCTTCCGACTGTCCCCTCTCCCCCCAACCAACAAAGCCTTCCTTTGCATTCATAGCAAGGACACTTTAAGGAACTAAGCTTAAGTTTGCTGAGCTGGGACTCTACTCCGTTTGGGCTGTGCCCATGGTACTCTATTTATAATGCCTGACCTGAATGCACCATCCTGAGTGTTTCTGCAATGAGCACACCCACCACTCCAAACAACGGAGTTCCTCCTCACAACAAACCTGGCATACTTTCAAGAGTGAGTTTACTTATTTTAAGGTCTCTTTTTATGAGTGTTTTGCCTGCCTGTATATATGTGCACCACGTACCTGAAGTGTCCCCAGAGACTGGAAGAGGGACAGAAGCCCTGGAACAGGAGTTGCAGAAGGTTGAGCTGTTCCATGGATGCTGGGAACTAAAACCCAGGTCCCTCTGTAAGAGCAGCACTTACTTCAAAACTGCTGAGGGGTCAAGTCACATCACACTTGCAGGGGTTCCTTCCTCCCAGCAAGTCAGGTCACCAAAGTTGGTAGCGAGTGCCTTTACTCATTGAGCCATCTCACCAGCCCAGTCTTGGACAGTTCCAGTTCAAACTTGTTCCCAATACATCCTGGCTATAAGAGGCACCAGCCAGAAGTGGGTATATTCAAAGCTGTCTCCAGATGAACTTTTAGGGAGAATCCCTACTTGTCATCATATGCCTCTGAATAATTGGTGTGTGTATATGATTAAAAGCAGATGCATTATGGGAAAGGACATGTGAGTTAACAAATGATGTCAGTAAGAGAATCATCCAAACTATGCTCCTAATAACCAAACTCCTCCCTTTTTAAACCCCACAAGACAAAGCTCCAAACAGTAATTGGAGCACGTAAGTATCTTCACTCCCATGACTTTCTTGTAATGTCTTTGGGCCTGTTCTGTGGCTTTGCAGACTATGTAGGCCTTTTTTTATTTGCTTTATTACTTTTTTTGAAGACTTATTTATTTACTATGTACATAGTATTCTGCCTGTATGTATGTCTGCAGGCCAGAAGTGGGCACCAGATCCCAGTATAGATGGTTGTGAGCCACCATGTGGTTGCTAGAAAATTGAACTTGGGACTTTTAGACGAGCAGTCAGTGCTCTTAACCTCTGAGTCATCTCTCCAGCCCCTTGTTTAATAAGAGGCCAAGAACCTGCAAACATCCAGCCCAGAGTCTGCCCACTGGCAACACATTTTGGCAGACCTAGCCAAGAAGTAAGAAAATGACATTCTTAAGGCTAAAAAAAAATTCCCTCTCTCCTGTCCTTTTCACTCTGAAGTCTGGCTCACAGCAGGCTGAACTAGCAAGTTTGGTTGTTCACCTTGGCAATGGCTTTTAGCTATCTAACCCAAGCTCTGATCACAGCGGACAACAGAAAAAGACAGGAGCAGCCAAGCAGGGGTAGTGGAGAGGGGTTCTCATCTAGGAAAGGAGCTTATTTCCTGTCAGAATAAAAGTCTGGTGTTCCCACCTTTATTCTGTGTCTTCTTCCCTTTAAATCACCTGTATGCCTCCACACACAAGCTTGTGAACACAGCACAGGAATATATTATGTGCTTAATATCTGAATTTCAACAACACTGTAATTTAGACATAAGAACTAAAGAAAAGGCAGGAGATATGAAAACAGGAAAAACTTAAAATCTAAGCTACACATTAGGTTCTGCATCTCAAAGAAGGTGGGGGACCTCAGGTTTTAGATTCAGGTATAGTAAAACCCAGTGGAATAATTGCAGATCCAGGTAAGACCAAAGGGAAAAGCAGAAGGAAAGGTAAGGGAAATAAATGGCAAGTGGCTATACTTGGTTTTTGCAGCAGCCTTTCTTTCTCACTCATCTGCTGGCCTGTGTGTAGCAGAGTACACAGGAATCCAACAGAATGCCGGAATGTTCCTGGGGAGAAGGGAGCGAATGCCCACCAACAGCTGCTTCCCCAAGGCAGAGATGGCCAAGGGGAAGATGAGCCAGTGCCTCCTGTTTTTGCTCTTTAAAAATGGAACATGAGCTGAGAGGTGAAGGGAGGATGGCCATGAGCTCAATTTCAGCCTGGACAAAGCAAGTTCAAGTCATCTTGGGCTACATTTCATGAGAACAAAACAAGACTGAGCAGATCACACGATTAGATTCCTAAGGAGATGGCTCACCTACATACATCATTGGAAGTTCTTGGATTGGTAATAAATGTGAGAAACAGAGGCAGGCAGATCTCTGAGTTTGAAGTCTACTGAGCAAGTTCTGGGACAGCTTCCAAAGTTACAGAGAAACCCTGTCTTGAAAAACAAACAAAAAGCCCATATGTGTAATTTTGATTTTTGCTCCTTTTTCCTACCTACCTCAATGCAGCACCGACTACAACCTTCTGTGTTCTCTGGCCCCCACCTGTATGGCTCCAGTGGGCTAATACTCGGGTCCATAGTCGGTTCTGTATCGTGCGTATGCTGCTCCCCATCTTAGGGATCTCCTGTCTTCATTTCCTTGGTCACCAGAATCTAACCAGTCGGCTAAGACTACTGAGGATGGGAGGCGATGATCACTTTTTGGATAAAGACACAAGCTTTGTTCTCTTTAGATGGCCTCCCTCCTCCACAAACTAAATTCTTGGCATTGCCACTACGGAATATAATACTGTATTAAGACATCTGCTTGTGTCTTCCCTTCTGTTGCAGGGCTGAGACTGCATCTTGTGCAGTTTTTTCCCTGTCCCTGTGATACTCAATCCATGATTAATGAACTCACAGCCTCCTTAACAGTCAGGCAGGGCTGTGTATGAGAGAACTTAACAGCCCTAGCTTTTCTCACACCTCACCTCTGACTCAGTCTGGTTGTAGCAAAGGACTCGGGTATGTCTTGCCAGGCAGGGATAATTAGCCTAGAAGCAAGTTCATGCTCTTGCATGCTCTGCCCAGGTGGGCGGGGACAGATGTGCCTCTGACAGCCAGGCTCTTGCACTCCCTTTAAGTGTCCAGTGGCTTTTCTTTGGCATCTTCCTTGAGCTACCGTGTTAACTGCGAAACAGGATAATTACATGATTCAGAGCACTGGATCCAGTACAAACTTCAACTGCACCAACAATTTCTAAGCTGTTACAACCTCGGGCCGTTCATATACTGCTTCCTCAAATTCATTTATAAAATGGCCTAGTAAAACCTTACTAAAGCTGTTGCAAACTTAACCACAGTTAAGGACCTAGAAGATGCCTGATGCTCTAGCTAGGAATTAGGATCTGCCAAGCGGGTTCTGGACATGGAACTCCTCCCCCTACACTTAAGCAAATGCGGCAGCCATTCAGTTAACTCACTCTCCTCCCTTTCTAGCCCGTCCCCCTGCTTTCCTGTTTTTTCCTCCTCCATTCAGTAGCAGTTCCATGAGGAAAATCTTCTTTGCTGGAAGCCACCACACCCACAAAGTGTCTTATAAATTAGACCTTCCATAAATATGTGCCACATGAATTATGCTAGTGAAAAGAAAAATACAGCTTTTAAATAGTAGTATAAATTGCCTTATAGTGTTTCCAGCTCTGTATTTTATCACACACTATAATAAAAACATAAGAAAATTTATTAAAAATTGAAGGCAAAAATCATAATTTCAAAGGTTAGACCTACGTCAGGTGTGCTGATGAATGGACGCTTTCCTGTAATTCAAAATCAGACCCATGAGTGTCACTTTCAGAATGTTCTAGAGGATTGGGTTTACTTTTGATTGTCTTGGATGAGACAGTCACTATTCTGTTTTCTTTCTTGACAGAAATGTGCTTTTTCAAAGACTCACTTTTAATTGGCTCATTAAGCAAGGACCTTTTGTCCCCCGTCTGCTTTTTGAGTTCACAGGAGAGCCAGGGTCGGAAAGCAGGTCCTTCCCGGAGTGCTTCTCAGTGGAGTTCTTTCTGGAGTGTTCGCTCATCGCGCTCACTTTCTCTGAAGATCTGCTGTGTCTGGACGATACTCCTTCTTCCTTTTGACTCCCGTTTCCAGAAAGGCCATCTGCTAAAGGAGAGCCTGTTCTAGCTGTGAGTCCTACTGCGGATCCCTCCTGCTGCTCAGGGGCTGTGACTCCTAGGTGGTCTCTGCGATACTTCTTGTGTAGAAACAGGAACTTGGAAGGTGTCGAGAGGCAAAGGGATCCTCGCATCACCTTTAATCTTCTGAAACTACAAGGAAAACAAAGCTTCAGTGAACAAAGCAAGCCACTGGAGGCTGAAACTTCACTGTAACCAAGCTTTTCAATTTTACTTTTATTATTTTCAGTTAGCAGTGTGCATGTGTGTAATGTGTACATAGCTGCAGAGATTAGAAGAGGGAACAGGAGTTCACAGAGATACAGTTACAGGTGGTTGTGAGCCCCCAACAAGGGTGCTAGAGACTCTACTCAAGTCATGGAAGAGCAGTAGCTCTCTGAAGCCACACCTTCTCTCCCTCCCTGTAATTGTGATCTTAGTAAGCAGGCAGCTCACCACTCAGATTTTATGGTCATTCATTTTCTTAACTATACAATGCCATGTGACTGGCAGCTCAAAATCCAGGGTTAGCTGTACAGTATTTTTAGAATTTTGTGTATTATATGATTATCTTCAATTTCCCATTAGAAAGAAGTAAATAAAACCATTTCATTTCTAAGAAACCTAGTTCCTAGCCTCTATGCATGCGTGAGAAGTATCCAATGTGTGACATGATCAAGTTCTCAAGCCAGTAGCTCCTCAGACGAGTCTTAGACAGGCTGCTGGGAGACGGGCTCTTGGTGAGGCAGAAGAAAGCACATTGAGGGTCCTGTGCCAGGCAGCCCACCCCTTCTAGTGATTGGGTGACTACAAGGCACTACTTGCTGGGTCTGTCTAGATTACTTGTGTTAAAAGCTCTCTGCACCAGGACTTGTACCTTCATCAGTGTCCCTTCATTGTAAGCTGACTGCATACAGATAGAGACCTAGACGAGACATGAATACAATAGACATTTACAACACTTCAAATTTAAAGAGTAAAATTACTCTTTAAATTCTTTCCTTATTAAAGATAACGTATTCTAAGTATAAATTATCAAAAACTTTCCGGTTTTGGCCTTTTTTTTCCCCTTGACATAAGGTATGTAACCTTGGCTGGTCTGAAATGCACTATGTAGATCAGGCTGGCCTCAAACTCACAGACACCTGTCTGTCTGTCCCTGCCTCCCAAGGGCTGGATGAAAAACGTGTGCCACTATGCCCAGACCCATTTCCTTATTGACAGTGATGCAGTTTCAGGAAATGGGCACAAACTTAACTCTGCCAGACATAGACCAACATTATTTTTTCTGAACTGGGATCTCTTGCTAATGGCTTGAATCAAGGTCTGTGGGGTCCACTTACTTGGATATTCTGCATCTGTCCCACAGTGGTCTGTTTCAGATCTGGTTTGTCTTCCTTGAGAGCTTTCTGTTCTTCCACGGGTGCACCAACAGTAGAATTCATCTGGGGACGACCTAGTAAGTGGAAATCTGACTGATCTATACCAGCCATAGTGGCAAGCTGTCCAAGTCTGCAGAGAGGAAGGGGGAGGAACAGGCAATGACTTAGGAGCAACTTAAATTCACCCACACCTACAAGCATGAAATACATGTATACATGAACACCAAGATTTAAAATCTTAGAGCCTACTTCAGAAAACAGACCCATGCCAACTGCCTCCTTTCACTCATGCCCTGAGACACTGGATCCCATCATCCAATCCACTCAGCACCCTATACACCTCAATAACACATTAAATATCACTTGATTTTCTATAGCAACAATCACTTTCGTTTTAAATACTGTTTCAACAACTTCAACCTCTACTATCTCCATGGATTTGACCCTCTTCTTGGCTCCATTCTTTTCCAGCCCTGGGCTATTCCCTTAAACACTACCCCATCTCCTTCCTACCTTCAGCTCTGTCTTTTGTCATCTTTTCCATTTGTTTTTAAGACTCATGAAGCACAAACTGGACTCCAAATTTGTATGCAGTCAAGGGTTATCTGGAATTCCTGATTGGAGCTCCTTCCTCCACCATGCAAGTGCTCAACTACAAGTGTGTGCCTTGCCTGACTTTTATCTTCTTTGACCCTGCTATTCTCAGGGTCTATATATTCTAAATATTTTCAATAAAAATTATCTTTAACTTAGTCTTTTTTTTTTTTTAATATGTCAAGGGTTATATTTATATCAGACAAAGCTGTCTATGTTCAATAACATGAATCTAGTCTTCACCAACACCAATTACTCTTTATTACCTTTTTATGATGGGTTTTCTAATGAGGAGGATTTACCACTTGGTATTTCTTTTAAAAGGAATTCTCCATTAAAAAACAAATCAAACATATTGATAACCACATATTAGCATGTCTCAAGGAGGCTAAGAAGTGTTGAGTTCCTCAGCAGCAAGCTACCATTAAAGCCACTGAAGAGAGAAAGCCCATCCTACAGATATACCCAGCATCTTTAAGGAGGTCCAGGAAAGCATGAAACTTCTGAAAAGAATTCTCAATGCTGCCCAAGACGCCTTCGTCGTCCAGGATCATACTTGTCACTGATTGTGCGTGAAGGGCTTCAGATAAGGAGAAATTTATATTTCTCAGTTGGGCATTTTCATGTTCCAGCTACAAAACAAGGTTGAAAACACACACAGTGTCATTCATTTTCCTCACAGCCATCTACAGAAAACTTCTAAGACCTAAACTAAAACATTTAAAAATGTAACTAATGTATAATTAATCTAGCCCTTAACCATGACATAATAACCTTCACCTGGAGACACTTGTTGAAATTTCCTATATAACAAGGAGATAAAAATAAAGTTGTTGTCTTACTAATGATTTTTTAACATCATATCCCTAACTGCTTAACTTCATACTGGACCATATCAGAGGCGTATCAGAGAATCAGCCCCCTAAGGTTCACATTTACTAGAAAATACAACAGTCTGATCAAGCAAAAGTATGACCCTGCTATTAATCCATTAAGGATTATTTTTAACAAGCTGTGGTGGCTTGAAAGAAAATGGCCTCCATAGGGAGTGGTACTACTAGGAGGTGTGGCCTTGTTGAAATAGGTGTGGCCTCGTTACAGGAAGTGTGTCACTGTGGGGGTGGGCTTTGAGGTCTCCTGTGTTCAAGCTACACCCAGTGACACAGTTGCTTCCTGTTCCCTGCAGATCAAGATGTAGACATATGAGAAGAACAAGTACTTACCTCACTGACTCGCTTGTCAGCCTTAAGCCGGATCACTCTTTCCTCTTTCAACTGCTGTAGGCATTCCTCCAGTTTCTCCTAGTAGGAAGGAATGGGACAAATATGGTTAACTAAGGTACACTCTGATCCCTCTACTCTCCCACTACACAGTCCACAAAGAACGTAAGGGCAGAGCCAGAAGTAACCTCAGACAGTATGATGACATATGTCATTACATGTAAACATATCAGCTAGTGCAGTTAATTACTAAAATGTATCAAATTAACGCATTGCAGACTCACTTAAATCCCACTCTAACTTGAGTTGCAGGGCTCACCATAAAAAGCATATGCATGTATCAGAGCTAGTGAATCACCAAGAAGAAATTAAAGCCATGAAAGGAAAAAATGTTTCTGGGTTCCTCATGATAGAAAACCCTGTAGTATTCTTTTTTGTTTTGTTGTTTGTTTTTCAAGATCGGGCTTCTCTGTACAGCTCTGACTGTCCTGGAACTCACTCTGTAGAGCAGGCTGGCTTTGAATGCTCTACAGACCAGGCTGGCCTTAAACTCAGAGATCTTCCTGCCTCTGCCTCTCCAATGCAGGATTAAAGGCATGTGCCACCACCTGGGCTCTATAACATTCTTAACACACCTGAATCTTGTAACTGCAACAAAAATACCCTGCATACTTAAAAATGTAAACACTTTTAAAGCACTATATTGTAGGTCAAGCATTAGTCTCAGTTTTCTAGGTACTCCCTAACTTAGCCATCAATATCCTACAGAAACAGCTAAGGCAGAGGAAGCAGACCAACCCACCCTCCTGAGCTGTGCAGCTGGCTTTCAATTCAGGAGCAGGAGCAGGGAGCAGCACAAAGGCTGACCTTGCTCTTCATCAAGAGCAGGAAAAAAACCTGTCCATCATTTCAGAAACTGAGACTCTACTGTTCTTGACAATGGGGCTATGACTGCAGCAGACAAAATCCTGAAACAGTCCCTAAGATTCCCCACTGCTGGAGTAGCTCCTAACACCAGCACTAATGCGGGTGCTGCTTTGAGGGGACAAGAGATTATGGCCTTCACAGCAAGTGACCTTAGGATGAGGTAGGCATGACATCATTACGAAACCTATTAAAAGGTATCAGGTGCTTCATGAAAAAGATTTTTAGTACAAAAGGAGTTAAGACATCAGAGAAGTTTTCCATTACAACCTCTGAAGAGGAGATGGCACGTAGAATGAGAGAGGGACCCTGCCTGACAAGTAGCAAGGAAATGGGCTCTCAAGAGTTAATTATGTCAATACCACAGCATGCCTGAAAGAGGATTCCTTGCCAGCACTGCCAGATGGTAACAGTCTGGCCCACACTGTGGTTTCAGTTTTGTGACCTGTCTGGACTTTTACTTTAGAACTGTGAACTCATAAAATGATGATGTATTGAGCCATCAATTTTGTAGCAACAATTATTCAACTTCTTAGAAATAAAAAAGGTTTATTTACTATTGTCATAATGCACTATATTTCAGTGGTTGGTTTATAACATAAACATAATTAGTATGTATTAAAACATCACAATATACTTACATTTAGTCCATTCTTTTGAGACATGGTTTCACTATATAGGTCAGGTAGCCCTGGATCTCTGGGTCATAGCCTCAGAAGCACTGTGATTACAGGTATGTCAGCCCCACTTGGCTTTATATTTGTGTATGTGTGAGCATGTATGTGTGTGTATATTCACGTGGAGGCCAGAGGCTGATGTTGGGAAATACCCTTCATTGCTCTTCTGTCGGGAGCCGCATTCGCCATTGCAGGATGGCGCTGGCTTCCTGTTTCCTGGTTCTTGTTTACAGCATTAGCTATGCTGACTGCACATGCGCCACTGTATGGTAATTTCTATATGGTAGCTCTCCCTATCAGAGAAGCTATATCATTCGGGCGTTTTGCGGAGCACCAATTACAGACGAATACGTCGCCCTGCAGGCTATTTAAGCCGTGCGTATTCGGGGCTTGGGGTCCTTCTCCATCACCATGTAAAGAGCGCTACAATAAAGATTCTGCTGGACACATCTTCGGTTGCTGCATCTTCCTTATCGGCAAAGGTTGCACGAGACAAGTGGTGCCGAAACCCGGGAGCCTGCCGACCCTGGGCGGAGGAACGACTCGAAGGACCCTCGACTGCTCGTCGAAGGAAGATTCAAGCCAGCGGAGCGAGAAGCTGCAGCACTTTTCAGCAAGGTATGACCCCTGTGGTCTGGGTGATCCCGTTTCTTGTTGTTTGTTTCATTTTTCGTTTTATTGTGCTGTCTGTGTTTTAATTGTCATAAACGGGAGAATACTCGCTGCTCACTCTTTTGTGACCTAGCATAAGTGGCCTTAAGTCTCAGGTAAATAACTGAGCCGTCACACCCTCTCCTGTAGATAAAGGAGTTATGGGGAACCAGCCGACCAAGCCTATTGCAGATGCAGCGCAGGCGCTGCTGAAGCAAAAGGAGCTAAAGATTCCAGATAGAGTTTTGCGGAACTTCCTTAAGGAAGTTGACCGTGTTGCTCCCTGGTTTGTGGTCTCTGGGACCCTCTCCAAAGGAACATGGGATAAATTAGGAGGAGATCTTATGCGGGAGAAGGAACAAGGAACTTTAAGGACTGGTGTATGGACCATCAGGATAGTCTATCAGAAGCTGAAAAGGGAAAGGGAGAACAAAAGAAAAGGTTCTCCAAAAAGAAGTCAAATAAGAATGAAAATGTGCACAGTAAACTAGCAGAGCTAGAAAAGAAAGCAAACAGCTCACCGGAAAGGAAAAGGAACTTAACCGACAAGCTAAAGATTTAAAGCTTGTGCCTGCTCCAAAAGGAGGAGCATGTAAGGACTGTGAATGTGAGGATCCAAAATTGTACCCTCTCCTCACTGAGTTTAAACATTATACTATAGATTCTTCCTCTGAGGAGGAGACGTCCCCCGGAGAGGAGGATGAGTCTGACCTATCTGGGTCAGAAGGGGATCCAGAGCTGAACCCTGCCGAGCAGGCAGAATTAGATGAGGAAGCTGAAAATTATGAGGCTGGGAGATAATGGGCGTGCCCCACCTTATGCTCCAGGCTATGAGCCAACGGCACCGCCCTATGATGTTGTACAGCAGCAAAAAATGGCCAAAAAAGGAAGAAATTCTATGATATCAGATAAGGAGACAAGGAGAATACGGGCAGCGTTCCCCGTATGGGAGGATGCCCAGAATCAGAGACAACATACGCCATTGGATCTGAAACAATTGAAGGCCTTAGTGGAAGCAGTGCAAACATACGGAGTTAGCGCTTCCTTTACCACAGCCCTTATTGAAAGGCTGGCCTTGAATGCAATGACCCCAGATGATTGGAACAATACAGTTAAAGCGTGCTTATCTATGGGTCATTATTTAGATTGGAAGTCCATTTATCAGGAATTGTGTGCGGCCCAGGCAAAGATAAATATAGCCAATCAACGACCTCAATGGAGCTTTGATATGCTCACGGGTCAAGGTCTCCTCAAATGATGGGTACTCAGGTGAGGAGCTTTCAGAACTAAGAGGAGGAGTAATTAAAACAAGCTGCAGCTGAATATCAAGGAGAAAGGTACGGATGGCGACGGCCTCCTACCTATGTTTCCATGGGAAAAACCGATGTTTCCATTGCACCCCGGGAATCTTGGCCCCCCTCTGCGCCTCCTTCCTATGCTCAAACGGGAGGAAGCTGCCATTTTATAAAAAGGGATACAAGGAGGCACCTGGTCTCCGCATTCCCTGGTTTTTGTTTTGAGAACTCTCAATGATTTTCAACAGCTGTTGGGAGATATTAACTGGATCGAAGGATATTTAAACGTTCCTCGGTCAGAGCTAATGCCCTTACACCCTTTGTCAGTTAGCTCAATTAGGTTGTGAATGGAAATACCCCAGGTTATGTATTACTAGTGTGCCTTTTCGTAATGCTTCCCGTGCTGTTATCAAGAGTTTGTGCAGCTCAAGCTAAACAAAATATAGCCAACCAGCGCCCTCAATGGAGTTTTGATATGCTCATAGGTCAAGGTCAATGGGCAGTTAATCAAACTGCATATCATTGGAAGTATATGAGCAGATTAATAGGGCTGCTACTCGAGCCTGGAGGAGTCTGCCAAATAAGGGGCAAGTTAACATCAACCGATTGTAGGAGCTACTGATGTTTTCACTGATGGGTCCAAGACAGGTGTTGGCAGTTATGTTGTTAATAATCAGGTGTTTCAAAAATGTTTTAATTTTTCATCCCCACAATTGGTTGAATGTGCTATTGTAGCTGAGGTTTTACGAGTTTTCCCTCAACCTCTGAATATTATTTCTGACTCACATTATGTGGTAGGAGCAGTACAGATTTTGGAAACAGTGGGATTAATTTCCTCAAAAAAGTACTGTTGCACAAGTCTTTGCTGATATTCAGCAATCAATCAGGACAAGATTGCATCCTTTTTTTATACAACATATGAGAGCACATACGCTATTACCAGGACCCATGGCAAGAGCTAATGATCTGGCCGATAAAGCCACTAAAGCAATTTATCTTATACTTAATTTTTCACTATACGTTTACAAGTAAAAGATTAAAATGTCCCTTCACAGTACCTAGTTGCAATAATTCTCAGCATACCTGCACAAATAAAAACTGACAACGCTCCAGCATATATCTCCAGCAAATTGAAACCGTTTTTTGAGTATTATAACTACCTAAGTTCATCAAGATCCGAGTTGAACAAGAGAAACATCTTAATGAAGAGAAATGACAAGTCATCCACCAATGTAGTTCCCATGAGTTGTGCGGAGACTTCTCAAAGGTAGGGGAGGTGTTCTGTTCTTGTCTTTACAGGAAAACAGAAAGCACCCATCTTCAAACTGCCAAAAGACACTGAACGTGTAGGTACCTACAGAAGAGAATACAGCTCTCCAGAAAGAACCATTTAATGAAGAGGAATCTGATATATGGTATAAAAAAAAAAAAAAAAAAAAAAAAAATATTTAATTCTAGTGAGCTATTTCTACATAGAAATCTATTTCTCTTTACTATCTAGAATTCCTCTAGTCCCAATTTATCTAAACCAATGCTGGCTTTGGAGTTGGATTTGGCTTTCCTTCTCTAAATTCAAGCATGTTGTTAAGATTAAATTCACAGTTTCTGCCTTATATCAAGAAGCCAATTGGTGTAAGGCAGAAGAAAACAAAATGTGGGCACTGTCATTTACCTACAGTCAGTTTTTCTTTCTGAAATCTTAATTTTCCTCATATACCTTTTAATGCTTATTGTTGCCGTTCCCTAATGCATACCGTAAAAATTAAAAATTTTACCTTGATTTTGATATTTAAGTTTTCCACAAGGAATATAACAGTTCTCAACAACAATCTTTGAACACTCTGGAAAGAAGATGGGGCCCCAATTGGACACTTCCACTTGACTCAGCCCGATGCATCTGGACTACAAACTTTACCCTAAACCGGTCTGAGACTGCTTTGCTCGAGACAACTCATGACTAGCTAGCTGTATTGGTGCACCTTCTTGTTGCAACCTGGCCAGAGTTTCAAGTAGAATTCCAGTCAAGCATTTTCTGCCACACAATGACTACCTACATATGTTACAGCCAGTTCTGTTGACAAATTTGGTTGCTTAAAATTTTCTTCCAACAGGATCCCATGGAGAAATCATCGTCCCATTTCAGCAGGAAGTAATCTTAAGACAACGACGCCCCCTTTCCCCACTCTTGGAATTTAGGGATAATATTCATCTTCATAGGGTTGGTCATAGTTACTTGGGGTTGGTTTGGAAGGTGATACTTAGACTTGGTTATATCTTTTAGACAGGAATAGGGTATGGTTGGGAAAGGTATGGTTCAGAATGGATATAGGTGGATTGGCCTGTTTTGTGAATTGTTTGGTAGGAGTGAGACATTAGTATTACAGCTTACATTGCTATATATTATTTGTGGTAACCTATGTAAAATTAACCTCTGTTCAATGTAATTTTACCAAAGCAGCAAATCTTTCTAAAGAATTGTCCAAAATGTTGCAGTTCAATTGGAATGCAAATTTTGATGCAACCCTGAGCAAATTACGTCTTGCAATAGTTCAAATTAATTCCACTCGTTTGGATGTCTCTGTTACACAAGGGTTGTTTTCCTGGATGTCTTCTGCCTTTTCCTACTTTAAGGAATGGGTCGGTGTAGGAATGTTTGGAATGACCTTACTTTTGGGACTGTTCCTCTGTTTTTGGTTGCTTTGCAGATTCAAAAGACAACAACATGCTAAAAATGTGGCCATTGTGCAAGCTATGCTGGCTGTTGAGCAGGGAGCATCCCCCCAAGTATGGTTAAGTATGCTAAGCCGTTGAGACGCTGTCAGAACTCCAAGCACTCCTGACGGGCACAGGTTCCCATTGCACCAGGGTGTTGTTCTGGACAGACCTTTGCATCTCCCAGGGCTCAGGTTCCCATTGCACGGGATCTCAGATGCAGGGGGTCTCCTTCACTGTGTAATCTCCTTGATCGCTCAAACTGTTGATTCAGCGGGCTGATCGGAAACTTCACAGTGTTAATTGTGGCCTTGCATATAATTTTGAAGAAAGGGGGAGATGTCGGGAGCCGCATTCGCCATTGCAGGATGGCGCTGGCTTCCTGTTTCCTGGTTCTTGTTTACAGCATTAGCTATGCTGACTGCACATGCGCCACTGTATGGTAATTTCTATATGGTAGCTCTCCCTATCAGAGAAGCTATATCATTCGGGCGTTTTGCGGAGCACCAATTACAGACGAATACGTCGCCCTGCAGGCTATTTAAGCCGTGCGTATTCGGGGCTTGGGGTCCTTCTCCATCACCATGTAAAGAGCGCTACAATAAAGATTCTGCTGGACACATCTTCGGTTGCTGCGTCTTCCTTATCGGCAAAGGTTGCGCGCGACACTCTTCCTTACTCCTTGCGGCAAGGCCTCTTAATCAAATGTAGAGCTCACGAACACAGGTAGTCTTGCTAGTCAGCTTGCTCTGAGGACTCCACATTCTGAGGCTAGAGTTACAGGTGGGCCATCACGCACACCCGACATTTACGTGGTTTCTGGGATTCAAACTCCAGTCCTTAAGCTTTCACGGCAAGTGCTTTAAACGCCAAGACCTCTCTCTCCAGCCCCTGGTTTTATATTTTAGAGGCTTCTAAACATTTACTTAAAACACAGGATTTTAATTTAAAAGTTTAGTTTGGGGCCACTGAGATGGCTTAGTAGCTAAATTTCTAGCACCGACATGGCAGCTCACAACTGTAACTCTAGTTCCAAGGGGTTAAGAGGCCCTTTTTTCTGGTCTTGTTGCACACTAGACACATCTGTGGTACACATATATACATGCAAAACACCCATACACATATAACAACAACAAAAATCTTCTAAAAAGTTATATATATATATATATATATATATATATATATATATATATATATGTACGTACACACACACACACACACACACACACACTCCCTTTTTTGGGGTTTTTCGAGACAGGATTTCTTTGTATTGCTTTGGAGGTTGTCCTGGAACTTGCTCTGTAGACCAAGCTGGCCTCGAACTCAGAGATCCACCTGTCTCTGCCTCCTGAGTGCTGGGATTAAAGCCATGAGTGACCAACACCCAGCTCTGTAAAGCTGTATTTTTAAGGAAAACAGAGATATAAAATATCTAAGAGTATGTGCACTGGTGTTTCCTTTTGAACAAATTGCTTTAAAATAGTTCCTCAATGGAAATTTGAATACTTTTACACTCCTTAAAGATTGACCTTCAAAAACCTTTACTATGTATGTGCGTGGGGGTGGATTTCTGCACATGTGTACAGTGGCTGCAGAGGGCAGAAGCGTACACTGGATCCCCTGGAACTGGAGTTACAGGTGGTTGGGAGCCACCCGACAAGACAAAGGTGATAGGAACTGAACTCACTCAGTAAGAGCAATACACGCTCTTAACTTCTGAGGCCTCTTCCCACAGACAAGACTAACCTTTTCTAAAACTAAAATGTATGGTACATTTCATGACATGCTGTGTGTGTGTGTGTGTGTGTGTGACACGTGCTACAGTGCATACATGGAGGTCAGAAACCACAGGGATTCTGGGGACTGAACTCAGGTCACGAGACCTGGCAGTAGGCACCTTCACCTACTGAACCATGTCACTAGCACAATCTTGTTCTTTTAATGTTAAAACTAACCAAGCTTTAATGGAAAAGGAGGAAAAGACTTTGCAAACGTCTGTATTTGTGAGTAACATAATGGTTTTAATACAACCCAGCTGGAGAAGGAGACTACACTTTGCCTGTGCTTTGCAAGCCAGGACTTTTACTGGGCTCAGTTACAGGGCACTAATGAGGGGCTAAAGGGGCATGGGCGGCTGCATAACACTGCAACGTACCAGCCAGTCTGGTCTCTCCACATTTCCACTTCTGATTGGTTCTCCACAGCACAGCCAAGGGTAATGACATGAGACAGCTTCTCCCCCTAGTGGGGAGATCAGGCACAATGTCACAGCGGTATAAAGGGTTCCATGAGGCCACATTTGGCCTCAAACTCTCCATCCTCCTGCCACAGCCTCCTGAGATTTAGAGGTGTGCATCAAATGAACACTTTTTCAGGACTTGAAATATCTGTATCCTAACAGTTTTCTGACATTGTCCTAGGATCTGACACTGCTACCAGCAACACAGCCTATCACCATGGTATGTCTCAGCTACTATGACTACTGGGTCACTTTCCCATGTAAGCTGCAAGACGTGTGAAGAAGAGAAACACGTTTTGTTGAGCGTTTATCCTATCACTTCCTGCGTCTAGCACAAAGTAAGCAGGCAAAAACTAAGGAATGAAGTCGCCTTGGCCACAGAAGAGGAGTTTAAGAACGCAGTTCACTTCAAATGAACAGGTGGAAGCATGAGCTCCTTCTTCAATCTCCATTTCTTTGCTTACTAGTTAGTAGTTAAAGTTTGGTTCTTGAATATTTTTTCCTAAAAACTGAAGATTCTCTGGTGCAAAGTCCTGGCCCATTAGCTGGAAAATTCTATAAGTCTGGGCCCTAATTTCCTCATCTACAGACTGGAGATAAATACACGATGATTAAGTGAAGTAACACAGATACGAACTCTAAAGAGTGCTTGGGACGTATAGTTGGTCAACGCAAAATGAATGAACATGTGAATTCAATTAAAACAGACAGGCTTGTGATCAAACTGTCTCTACTCACACATTTGTAGTGAGATAGTCACCTTGTCCGCACCTGTGGCTTAGACCACGCCCATTGGGGGGTGGAGACAGGGCCGGACGTGGCCTGGGGGAAAAGGCCGAGGAAGGGTTGGAGCTGCTCTCTTGCTGGTGGACGCTGGAAGGCTTAGGGTCCTGTGGAACCCACCGCGTTCATCTGCCTATGTTGTGAGTTATTTCTCCCTGAATAAACATCTATTCGGCCTAATTGTTTATCCTGATCGTTATTTAAGCGCAATACACCTGCAGTACTCCAGGGCAGCCACACCTAAGGCAGGCTTTTAACCACAAAATACCGATATGCTGCCAAAACGTGCATAGGACAAAAGTCACCAGAGAATACACAAAGGCCATCTGAGACTACAACTGCCCGGTACCACCCTCCGACCAGCAGGGAGCACCCCTGTTTTATCACATTTCTGATTGCACAGAGGAGAACAGTTAGGTTCCCTCCGGGCTGCAGGCTGCCCCAGCCCTTATTCCAAGTGACAGCTTGCCGTGTTGTACAGGCTCAGTTGTATTTCCTTCTCCCCACCTTCCCCGGTTAGTTAAGCAAGAATCCTTTCTACTGCCTTTACTGTGGGCTGACACATTTCAGCTGATTCTCAGATTGAAGACATGCTGAGAGGGTCCTCAGCACACCTTGAGTAAGAAGCTGTCTGGCTGCCATTCCTAACCTTGGTCTTCTTCAGTGACTGGAGACACTTTTGACGAATTATCTCCTGGGCTGGGTCACAGCAGTAGAAAGCTAGTCTACAGCAGGCATAAGGTGTAGTCTCCAGCACTTCAGACAAACAGGAGGAAAAAGTACAGAACATGTCCACAAGCCCACAACCCTCTCTTAGACCCCTGGTGAAGGAAACCAACACAACACATTTTCATTGTGTCTTAGCAATGAAGTGCTCAGGTGCAAACTATAGGAGCTGACTCACAAGATGAAAGGTGTTCCCAAATGGTCCACACAGGTTCTCTCCCAAGAATCTATAGTTTTCTAAGTGATTAAGAATTCTCTTTAAAGTATTATGAATTTTAATTAAAAAAAAAAAAGTTGCGGCATTTATATCTTTGGGGGTGGGTAATGCTTTGGACTGAACCTAGGGTATTATGTGCTTGCCAGTGAAGGGAAGCTGCATCCCCTAGTTGGCTTTAGCCAGGCAGTGGTGGCACACACCTTTGGTTCCAGCACTCAGGAGGCAGAGGCAGGTGGGTCTCTGTGAGTTTGAGACCAGCCTGATCTAAAAGAGCTAGTTCCAGGACAGCCTCCAAAGCCACAGAGAAAACCTGTCTCAAAAAACCAAATAATAATAATAAAATAAAATGTTATACCAAATACTGATGGCAGCAATCATATTTAAAAAACAGGTAACTGCCCTTTCAACCATGTAATGGCATTTTGAAAAGGTGTCCTCTGTGAACTTGCTGGACCTTGATTTTGGATGTCTTGGCTCTCAGAAATGTGAAAATCAAACCTCTGCTGTTCTAAGACAGTGAATAAATAGGTAACAAATGGCGATCCACTTCTAGATTTTTAAGTTCTATGCGGAGACAGTACCAGTTTGTTTATTTATTTATTTGTAATGTACATTGGGTTTTGCCGGCATGTGTGTGTATATGAGGGTGTCAGATCCCTTGGAACTGGAGTTACACACAGTTGTGAACTATCATCTGGACGCTGGGGATTGAACCTGGGTCCTTTGGAAGAGCAGCCAGCACTCTACCTCTGAGCCAGTCATCTCTCCAGCCCGACAGTGCCAGTTTTAAGCAGTCACGGTTGGGTTGGTGGTGTGGCTCAGTGGTAGTGTATGCTGAACAGCATGAGGCTGAGTTCAAACCCAAGTCCCCAGCAGCTTCTCCTAACTACATGTAAATCATGTAACACAAAAAGAGCCAAGACCGGCCCAAAGACAAAGTCTCCCACAACTGCAAATCAGCTGACTTAGAGCCCAAAGAAATAGCATGCATTAGTACAAAAATTTGCTGTGTAAGTTTGTTTTCCTTTTTGCCTACCAAAACAGAAAAAAGGAATGACATTAGACACTGAATTTTAGAGTAAAGTGTAGTTTCTTAATGTTTTTTAATATTGTGAAAGGGGACTATCACTAGTAAGAGTTTTTCCAAGGCCACGTGCAGTGGCCTACATGGGAGGCTCAGAGAAAACCAGGAATCCAAGGCCAGACTGAGGTACAGTGACGTCAAGGACTGTTTGAGCTACGTAAGACTCCATCTCAAAACAAAAGAACCTCTTTTCAATTTTACTTCTACTAAAAACAAAGTTATATTTCCCTTATGATAAGGGAATTCTGCTAGCACTATCAAATTCCCAGTCTTTAAACTAACAGCACTGGGCTGAGGAGACAGCCCAGCCAAAGCGAGGCCACACTTGCATAAGGATCCAAGTGTGAGCCTCAGAAAATGAAAAAATGCTGGGTGTGTGAGCACGCTCGCAATCCTAGCACCCAGGAGGCAAGTGGGCGATCTCCGGGGCTCACTGACCAGACAGTCAAGCCTAGGTGGCAAATTCTGGGTCAATGAAAGACTTTGTCTCAAAACCAAACAACAACCTCTGCAAATAACAAAACCAGTATGGATGACAAGTGAGGACTAACACTAAGGCTGTCTGTCCTCTGGCCTCCACATGCATGCATGTATGTATGCACATATGTACTTATGTACACACACACACTCACTCACCACTGAATCAGCTGACTATATGACAATACTCAATCTCCTTAAGTTTATTTTATGATCACTTAAGTTCTCACAGCTAATATTCTGATTTTAAGGAGGAAAAACTGGTACCACGTTTTTATTTTGTGTATATATATATACACTGGCTTCACACCTTGTTCCTCTTCACCACTGAGTAGAGTACAGTTAGAACAGAGGGACAAACAAAATTCCAATGAGCTGCCTGAGCCTGTTTCACAATCATGCTTTCGCCAAAAAGCAAATTATGCTCTGAAACGGTCTTCTGTACCTTGAAAGGGAGAGCTGTGTACCTGTAATGTTTCTTGTTTTACGCTGGTTTTCTGAGGTGCTTCATGGACACTTTCTGAAGAATCCTCAAAATCGTCAGTTTCTGAGGATGAAGGACTCTCTACTGTCACAGTCACAGGAAAATCTGATTGCTTAAATAAAGAGAACACGACATAATGTCATAAGCCAAATACTAAACACCAGAGGCCATCTATTTAAATCGGACCTGTCTGAAATACCAAGTTATTACTTATAAACGGAACTCATTGTTCCTTAGTCTAACACAGTTAAGAACAGAAAATTACCACTAACTTTTTTTTCTTTTTGGTTTTTCAAGACAGGGTTTCTCTGTGTAGCTGACTGCCCCGGAACTTGTTCTGTAGACCAGGCCAGCCTCAAACTCACTGAGATCCACCTACCTCTGCCTCCCCAATGCTGGGATTAAAGGTGCGTGACCCCACCACCCAGATGCTAACTCATTCTTGTTGTTATAACACTACAGAACCCTGCACTGCATAAGGCTGATTATTGGTTGGCATTGCCCATATTACTTTGCTAATTTCCTCCTATATAAATCAAGTGAAGCATCAGGAAAACACTTCTTTTCAGGTTAATTCTTGTACTGTGGGATGACAATTTACTCTCTGACATGAGACATGAAGATTGTGGAAGTATAATTTTTAGGAGAAAAAGAAGGAACAGAATATAAGATCAATGAACTTTTCTGTAATTGATAAACACTAGAATGGTTTTAAAAATTAAGTCACATACATACAGAAAAACCAGAAAAACCTCATCTTCACTTCTCTGCACCCCAAACTAGTGTTGTAACAATATCATTCTCCTGTCAAGCTTCGATGAGGTGTCCCTCTAGCTAACAACTAATGTGGTAATAACCCTACTGAAAATGTACACAGCGAAACAGTCCAAGGACAACTCTGCTGGATATGCAAACCTTCGGTGACAGAACGAGATGACTTCCTAACGTGTCAGTGTATACAGCACAGTGCCAACACACAGGGTGGTACATCAGAATTTCTCCTTCCCCTCTCTGAGATTTTTATGACCTCCATGAACAACTACAGGATGATGGAAGTAGCCTGATCCAGAACTGAGGCAATGGGATAAGGGCTGTTTGTGACCCTCACTTGAACTCGTGGAATGGTTCTTGTGTGTGTGTGTGTGTGAGTGTGTGTGTGTGTGTGTGTGTGTGTGTGTGTGTGTGTGTGTGTAAAATGCATTTACATACTCCAAAGCAACATCTCTTGAAAGTTGGAACATTTTAGAGTGGTCATCCCCATGACATTAAGAAACAGTGGTCAAACCTATTGTGAGCATCAGCTTATTTATTGCCTGGAGAAACAGTATCTACAGATGGAACCACAGGGCCTCCCCCAGTGTGTCACATACAACTGTACCATGATATTGGGAAAGGAGTCCGGAGAGCTTTAAATACATTTATTTCAGGGAGAGAAATCCATGTTATGGAGCTCTATTCAATTGGCCCTGCACTTATACTCTAATCCCTTATATGTTAGAAATATGGCAAATACTTACCTTCAGATGATTAGATATATCACGAGTTTTGATTAATGGGAAACCCCTAAAAGGACATCAACAAATTAAGTTGTATTTTGATATATACACACTACATGATAAAACTTACTTGTATTACATACACTATCCATACAGAACCACAGTACTAAATACCTCTAAATAACCTATGAATAAAACCTGAACAGACCAAGCAGAATGCCTTTGTGACAGGTTATGTAGACATAGTTGGTTCCCGAGGATTGGTAGATACAGTCTGTTTTGTTGTCTTTCCTTAGGGCACTCGTTGGCAGAGGCTATGCGTGAGTCACCCCTTTCCACTTAAGAAATCAACAGGAGAGCTCCTATATAACAGAAGCTCCCAAATGACAGCTGTCAGGACTGAGGCACAGGACAGAGAGCACCTTACCTGTTTCTTTTTGCACGCTCTGCAGTGCGCCACGGCAGGAAACCCGACACGCCTGGCGGCAGAGGATCCGGAGCATAGCAATCTTTACTGAGCCCGTGTTTTCTCCCATTACTTCCAGGTTTCTTTGTAGCTAACCCTATGTTCAAGGAAGTCATAAAAGAAAATCAGGACGCACTAAAGGTCTACACATTACCATTCACACACTCCTAACAGAACACAAATGAACAACCGACTATGATCCCAAGGCCATTACAGTACGAGTGAGTGATTTATAAACTTTGTTTTTTGAAACACAGTTTCTCTGTCTAGTTCAAGCTACACTTGAACTTATGACCCTCCTGCCTGTGACTTAAAAGTGCGTGGATTACAGGAATCTCTGCCCAGAAAGGGTGAAGGTTATTGAGTGGATGATGTCTTCATTTTGATGACTTTTAGTCCTCACGTGAGTATAGAGAACACACACACACACACACACACACACACACACACACACACACACACACACACACAAGAGAGAGAGAGAGAGAGAGAGAGAGAGATATGAAATGAGGAACTTACCTTAAAGCCAATACTAAGAGTTAAACATGAAATACTTGTAGCAGCTAAATCTATATATTAACATTTTATTAGAACAAATCATATATTAAAGTTCCCATTTTGTTTTTGCCTCTAATACCATTGAGAACAAATAATAAAGGTTTACTAAAACAGTTGTATTTAATGTTGTCCCTATAGACCAAAGATTTTAGACCAGTCGCTGTAAGATCCTGCTTGAAAAAGGACAAAAAGTAGTTCATGTACATCCCTTTGACTTGTTATACTATGTAAGTACTAGTATGTCATCTAAAATGAAGCATATGCAGTTATATAGGAAATATATTTCTTTTAAAGTTGATTTGTGTGTGTGCATGCGTGCTATGGCATGCAGGTGGCAATTAGAGGACAACTTACAGGAGGCGGGTATTTCATACAGTGTAACTCACTGATTATCACCACAATCCTGTGCTGTTTTCTGCATATATCAATGTAACTATTAAATTACAGGGACTCAGTTCGTCCTGTGCTATTGTAATTTTCATCTTATTACTATTATTTTTTAAGTCAGAGTCTCATGTAGCCCCTGCTAACCTCAAACTTGCTATGTAGCTGAAAATCCCCTTGAACTGATTGATTCTCCTTCCTCTATCTCCCAAGTGCTTTTATGTTTGTTTTTATATTAATCACCTTTATAGAACAAACATTCTAGTCAATGGCAGTATATATATATATATATATACATTATTTCTTTGATTTTTCACAAAAATGTTAACATTTTTAATTAAAACTAAAAAAAAATTGTATGTATTTTGTTAGCTGAGAAAAAAAACTTATAGTAAAAGTTCTTATCAACTTCTTGAACATAAACTGGAACATAACTGTGACACAATTAACACACAAGCTCTGGCCTCATTGAACTCTACACAGCAAGACTACTGGTCGGCTGACCTCCATGTCGCCAAGTAACTGAGGCAAATAGCAACGAAGCCAAGAAATAGAATTCCTCTTACTCAGTGGCCCATAAACTGCAACCCACAGCTCCACTCTCTCCCCCAATACTAACAAGCAAATCCTTGTTCTTCTAATTGTCTAATGCCTGACTGCAAGTCATTCCTAAAGCCACATCAATGCACGCATTGCATACCCTTTTTTTACTTCACTTTATGTTGTATCAAGGCACTTACACAGTCTGTTTGACTGCTAAGTATCGCTATTCTGACCACACAGTGGGAGACAGCCTGCACTCCCTCTTGACACAGCAAGCACTCAGCTACTGTTCAGGACACTCATTACTACTAACGACAAATAAACTGACTTCTTTTTTAACACAGGGTCTCACTATGTAGCTCTGACTGGCCTGGAACTCACTATGTAGATCAGGCTGGCCACAAACTCAAGAGAGTCACCTGCCTCTGCCTCCTGAACAATAAGATTAAAGGTGTGCGCCACCACACTTAACCCACATATATCTTTTAATAAAACAAACTGCATTCTCCCTTTTTTTTTTTTCTTTTCCTATTTTAGTTTTCCGAGATAGGGTTTCTCTGTGCAGCCCTGGAACTCACTTTGTAGTCCAGGCTGGCCTTGAACTCACAAAGATCCACTTGCTGCTGCCTCCCGAGTGCTGGGATTAAAGGCATGAGATACCACCACCCAGCAAGAAACTGCATTTCTATGGGTATTACAAACAAGTTTGTTTGTGTTCCATTGGAGGCACAGGGAGGGGAATCCCATTCTTAGGAAAAGGGAAAATCATTTAAGACAAACAGTCTGTTTACAAGCCAGACAGGGGCTTGGAGTCTTACACAGCACGGGACATTACAGAAGCTTGAGAGCCATAAACTCCCAAGTGGGAGGTACAGTCACATTTTAAAGCTATTTACTACTTAATTTTTCTCAATATTTCATCAACTTAAAATACTGATCATCACCTCAGTGAAGCCCTGTGAGTATGTTAGAAAGCACAGTCCTGCAGAAGACAAGATGCCAGTCACATCTGGATCATGGGGAACTTTGCAGAAAACAGGATAAAGGACCTGGAGGTGCTCTTTAACTATTCTACTGCTATATCAATGTCATTATGTGAAACTTGAACAAAAATCTTCAAACACATCTTTCTATAACTATACTAAATACACATGAAATAAAAAAAATCTCTACATTAACCACTTTTTTTTTTTTTTTATTCAATGGTTTTTAAGACAGGATTTTTTTTTGTTTGTTTGTTTTTGTGCATGTGTAGCCTTGGCTGTCCGGAAACTAGCTCTGTAGGCCAGGCTGGCCTCTGCCTCCTGAGTGTTGGAATTATGGAATTAAAGGAGTGAGGTGCCATTAACATTCAATGCTACTAAACTGGGTATTGGTGGTGCACGCCTTTAGTCCCAGCACTCCGGAGGCAGATGTGGGCAGATCTCTGGGATTTAAGGCCAGCCTGGTCTACAGAGCTAGTTCCAGGACAGGCTCCGAAGCTATACAGAGAAACCCTGCCTTGAAAAACAACAACAACAAACAAACAAAAAAACATTCAATGTTACTATGTCAAGCATCCAGTTTTTAAAGTTCAGGTAAAAGAATAAACAAAACGTTGTTATTATTGTTCAATTATCTTGATATATGTGGCTTAGAAAGTCACCTCAAACAAGTAGGTAATAGGAAACATAAAACTTATTTTGTAGCCAGGAATGTCACTGCAAATTCTAAGCCAGCAAGAGGAAGATTCTTCCTCAAAAGAAGGTAAAGACTTCCTAGAAATACAAAAATACCAGAGCCCAATTGCATAAAACATATACATTTAGAAGAATCTTATGTTTGTGTTACAGATGTTAGTTTCATCACTTTTCTCACTTATTGCATGAGTTTATGTGCCTGTGTGTGTGTGTGTGTGTGTGTGTGTGGTTTAAGGGGGAACTCAGGTTGTTCTGTGTGTGTGTGTGTGTGTGTGTGTGTGTTTGCGTGTGTGTGGTTTAAGGGGGAAACTGAGGTTGTTCTGCCTGAAGGGTGATGCCTTTATCTACCTGTCTGCCCTGAATGTTACCTGCATAATAAGAACCTTTCAGTTTGTACTCAATTATAAAACTAATACACGGCTTGACTTTTAGATTCACTTATAACAGACACTAGACAATTGTGCTGGCTAGTTTTATGTCAACTCAACACAAGCTAGAGTCATTTGGGAACAAGAAACATCAACTGAGAAAATGGCCCCAAAACAATGGCCTGTGGGTCATTTCCTTAATTAATGATTGATGGGGCTCACCTCACTGTGGGTTGTGCCACCCCTGGGCAGGAAGAGCAAGCCATGAGGAACAAGCCAGCACGTAGCATTCCCCCATGACTCCTGCCATGGTCTTCCCTCCACATTGCTGTCTTCAATTCCTGCCCTTTCCCTGGATGATGGACTGTAATGTTGTAGAGTAAATTGACAAAACCCTTTGCTCCCCAAGCTGCTTTTGGTCATGGAATTTTGTCACACAACAGAAACCCTAACTAAGACTTTTTTTTAAAGATAGGCATGGTGTTGTTTCCCTTCAATGCCAACTACTCAGGAGTTTGAGACAAGAAGATCACAAGGCTTGGGGCAATCTAGGCAACACAGCAAGAACAAATCTCAAAAAAAAAAAAAAAAAAAGGCAAGCCTTTCTAAACTGCTGCAGCTCCAGGTCGGAAAACTTGTCTTCTGCAATGCTTTATGCCAAGGCTTTTATATCACTGAAATGTGTTAACTGATTCAGTCACTTAAAAAAAAAAATTCAGCTGTGGGTGTGGCTTGATGGTAGAGCAGGTGCCTCCCATGAATAGGGTCCTGGGTTCTATCCCCATCACTGTTTATTAAATCTGCATCATCAAAGGGCGTTCTAAATCTTAACTGTATGTTATAGAAAATCATCACCATTCAGGAAACAGTCAAGACGGTGAATACTTATTTTATATATAAAAGTTCAAACAGTAATAGTAGTTAAAGTAAACAAAAAACAGAAATCCTTCCAACTGATTCAGTAACTATTTCTACATGCCATGAATTTTTAGATACAGTCTGAGCCTCAGAATATGCTGTAATCAACATTGGTTATTACCTAAGAGATGAGACTCTAAAAACATGCTAGCTGTAAGTTTGAAGGCCACTAAAGAGCCAAGACAGTCAGTCCGTTACCTATTCTAATGGTGGCTTTTCCTTTCCGACTGCTTCCTAGGACGATCGTTTTCTTTTTCTGCTTAGCGGCTTTGGACGGTTCCTTCACTGATGGGGACGTTATCCACTGGTACTGGAATAGAGAGCCAGGTGACATCAGCTACAGGTCACAAGAGGACTCCACTTTAACTTCACATGACGACAATATTCTACACTAATACAGCTTTGCAATTTTCAGTTCCCAGATTCCAAATTAAATAATGATACAATATTTAAAGAAAAACAAAAAAGCCTGAAAAGCCACCTGATTTGGAGGCAGCTGTGCTCACACTATGCCACCAATGTACCAAAGCCATTGATTTTACTTCAGACAGCAGAAAAGGATCTTGACAATTTTACTAAAAGCAGAAGAAAATTGTAATTGCAGAGAAGTTCTTTTCATAGGACTGAAACAAGTTGTACCTCTGACTTCGCACTCCTCCCATTCTGGAGAACCTTTCTGATAACAGCTTTCATCATAGAGTGATCTAAAGTTAAAAAAAAAAAAAAGAAAGAAAGAAAAAGGGAGACTCTTAGGTGTCTTCCGGTGACCGACCAGACCTATTAAAAATAGAAGCCACTGTAAAACTAAAGCATTGACTCACCTCTGCTTCTGAGTACCCCTCTCCCTCACAAGCTTAGTTTATTGTAACACTCTGCCTACATCCTACATCCACCAGCCCTTTAGGTCTGGAGTGACTTTGGAAACCTCTGCATAGAAAACCAAAGGTTGCACTAAATGACAACTCACAGTCAAACCAAAGTCCTGACATGACTTCAGTGACGCACCTCTACAGCTCCCCATTCTCAGTAATGGCAGGGCCACCTTTTCCAGGACATCCAAAAACAACTACTTCCTTCATAGCCAACATTAACCCATCTGCAAATCTTCTTACCCTCTGCCTTCCACCATGAGCTATGCCACAATTCCTTCTGGCTTGGACTTCTGTGCTAGCCCTGTGCCCTCTCTTTTCCCTGGTTCTACGACCATCCTCCACACCAAGGTCATCTGACTGAATACCACTCAGATTACGCCTTTTCCCATCTCCACTCCTGGCAGGGCTGTCGGCTCACTTACAGGAGCCATGCATGGAAGACTACACTGTGAAGTCCCTGGCCCCTTTAGACCACACGGCACACCAGGTTCTCACTCACGTTTTCTTCATCTTTGTTTTCCTTAAAGGTTCTTTTAGTAATTGATCTGTATGTTTGTCTGTCTGCTTGTCTGTTTTGGCACCAAGTTTACGCAGGTGGCCATTCAGGCCAGAAGAGGGCAATGAGTCCCTTGGCACTGGAGTTACGGGTGGCGTGGGAGCTGGGAACCAAACCTGGGTCATCTGCACCTGCAGTAAGTGCTCTAACTACTGAGCCATCTCTCCATCAACCCTGCCATCTTGTACTATACACGGAATGCTTTATCCCGCAATGCACCTCCCTCAGAACGTCCACGTCACACGCCAGGTCTCCAGTTGAGTTCCCCATCTGTCTTCTTAAATTATCCTTGCACTTCATACTATCTGAAATCCCTTATGGTATACATTTACATTTGAACTTCCTTACTGTTAGAGAGCAAGCCTTTGTCTAGCTGGCACACTGTGAGAGGCTCAGTATCTGAACCACTGTTTGGACACACACAAAATCTAAAATTTCTCCACACGTGAGCAAACAAAGGAAATGTTCTTCCCAAGAATTCAGAGACTCAGGAGAACCTGAGGGAAGTGTTCTTCTCTAGACTCACTTAGAGTAAGTGGCCACCAGAACAATTTCAAAGTATAACTCATCTAAAACAAGGCATTGTTTGCTAAGAGGAGATAATACAAACTAGAATATAAATACATTAATTTAAAAAATTTTCAAATATGCAAATTCGTTTGAAAGAGATGACATACCAATGAGCGGATTTTTTCTTATGTCCAGGATAACCAGGGTCCTGTTGGTCTCTAGGGCCTCCAGTAAAGCCTTGGCTCCGTCACTGGTGAGACCACACTGCTGCAGGTCAAGCGCTTTTGATGAAAGACAGCAGGTCACTTGCTGATTCCACACTCACACGCACGCACTCACTCACGCACTCAAAGCAGAAAGCTTGCTATAACTACTGCCATAATCTCTAAGTGTACAGACATAGCTATTTTTTTTAAAGGCTGAAAATATTCCTAAATGAACAGTAGTTACTTCTTGATGTTTTGATTACAGGTTACACTGTTTTCTGTGGAGAACATATGTGACTTTAGATTAAAAATACAATAAAAGTTATTAGAGGATTTTCAACTTCCGAAGTGCATTTAACTCACCTCTAAGCCACAAATCCTCACTGAGAGAGTCTGCAAAAGCACTTGCACCCTGGTCACCAATTAGCGTGTTACAGTTCAGAGTGATGCGCCTTAAACCAGCCATGCCGTCAAAATCGGGCCTCCTGTATCGAAGACTCTCAGCCCAGGTTTCTTCATGCCTTCTCAAGGTCTGGTACTTCAAAGATAACAGCATGGAGTCAGGCATTGGAGAAGGAAATAGGAAACCTAAAGGGAACTAGGCATGGCTGATTAGACACACCACACCTAAATACAAATATGCTTGCAGTCTGCCCTCAGAAGGTCCCAGCATAGGGCTCAGGTTGTGAGGACAGCTATGGGGAAATGCTGCTCAAAAGTATGGGAACTAATAATTCACCAAACCTTCAAAAAATTTACTTTCCTTTTCTGATGCATTAAAGAGCTGGTTTAACATTGCTACACTTCTAAACTCTATTCTGTCCTCTAGGGGTTTCCAATACAATTTAAACATTTAATATGTATCATGGTTATTAATAAGCTACATAAAGCTGGATGGTGGTGGCACATGCCTTTAATCCCCGAGCTCAGAAGGCGGAGGCAGGCAGATCTCTGTGAGTTCCAGGCCAGCCTGGCCTACAGAGCTAGTTCCAGGACAGCTAAGGCTACTACATACAAAACAACTGAATCTCTGTGTATGTGCATGTGTGATATTGAGGATTAAATCCAGAGCCTTGGACAAACCAAGTGAAGTGCTCTGTTATTGAACAGCCAGGCCAACAGGCACAACTTTTAGATGATATAAAAATACACTCAGAGGCTGCAATATCATCTTTTAACCCAATGTCTCTCAGGTACCTCTTAGGGCACACATACCATCTTATGCATTAGGAAAAAATGGCTTGATTTTTAGTCACAGTTGTAGCCTTTATGACTATAACCAATTCTCTATATTCACCAGGGAAATTTTGCCAACATGGGATACTGATGTTAAAAGGAACGACCCCTCCCCACTTGAGCATCAAAAAAGCAAAGCATCTGTGACATGACACTAACAGTAGTAATGCTAATGCCATTTTCCTATTTAGAATAACCACCCGAAAGCACTGAATCACACCAGGACAGCACGATGCTGTCTTGGGAGGACCGCACACGAGACGTGCAGCTTGCACATGCTCACATATGCTAACTGGTTAGGGCTTTCATTTGAGCCAGCTGGCTTCAGCATTCATACGCTTTGCTAGGTTAGTGGGTAGGTAGGGCTGCAATCCCAGCTGCTAGTAAACTGAGGCAGGCACATCACGGGCTCAGTGTCTGTCAGGGATACAGAATGAGTTCAAAGCCAGCCTAGGCAACTTAATGAGAATCAGTCTCAAAATAAAGTCAAAAAAATGATGGGATATCTTTCTGTAGTAGAGCACTTGCCTAAAGTGTGAGGTCATAGTTCAATCCCCAGCATAAAAAACAAACACCACTCCCCAAAACTAAAACAAAACAAAAAAAACCTCACAAAAATCAAATGGCCACATCAGAAAACAGAATCCATGCCCTTGACGACTATGTTCCACAAAGGTCAAAGTATTTACTTTATAAAGGTCCAAAAGTAAACATTCTTAGCCCTGCTGATCTGAAACCAACTACTTTTGCCAACTACTCAACTATCCTGATGTAAGGCAAAAGCCAACACCCTTAGTTGCAAAAAAAAAAAAAAAAAAGTGATTTGCTAGATTTGGTCTATGGTTCTTGTTCTATCCTTTTAGTTAGTTATTAGTTTGTTTTTTTTCCGAGACAGGGTTTCTCTGTAGCTTTGAAGCGTGTCCTGGAACTCGATCTGTAGACCAGGCTGGTCTCGAACTAATGGAGATCCTTCTGTCTCTGCCTTCTGAATGCTGGGATTAAAGAGTTGTATTACCATCGCCTGGCCTTAGTTCTATCCTTGACCCATGCTAGCAAACTACAAAAATGAGCTAGCTGAGGTGACATACACCTCTAATCCAGCACTTGGGATGCTGAAGGAATGGTATTAAAGCAAGTTCCAGACCAGCATGGGTGACATAGCAAGTCCAAACAGCCTGAACCACACAGGAATATCCTGTCTTAATCCCAACTAGCCCCAAACAAGCAAGCAAGCAAGCAAGCAAGCAACAACAAAATTCTACAAAAAAGGCTTCATGTCAAATCGTTAAGAAACTTTAGTCCTAATGTAGTAGTTATAAGAACTATGAAGAATATACTGTTTTTATTGGTTTATAAATTATAGTAGTTAAGAGTGACCTTAAAGTTTCTTTCAGTGCTACAACATTTTCAACAACTAAAATAACAAAGAAGTATTATAATTTAAAGTCTTCTTTCTTTTTTTTTTTTTTTTTGTAGTGTTGTGAGTGTGTGTGTGTAGATTTTTTTTGAAACAGAGTTTCTCTGTATTGCTTTGGAGCCTGAACTGAAACTCACTCTACAGACCAAGTTAGCCTTGAACTCAGAGATCCATTTGCCTCTGCCTCCCAAGTGCTGGGATTAAAGGCATGTGCTACTGGCTTAAAGTCTTATTTCTAAGATTAAGTGAGTATCTTTGAGGGTCAGAATGCTAAGCTAAACAATGGTTACAGCATGCAATGAAACTAAAACTGTAATCTCCTTATGGATAAGAAAAAAAATCACCTTCACCCCATACCAAAGTACTAATGTGCTTCAATCATTCATTCAAGGCTGAATGCACAGTCACCTTTAAGATCTTGGCCATATGATCAGCTCCTTGCCATGTCAGATTACATCCTGTGAAGTTGACAGTCTTGAGAGTGACAGAGTTCTTTATGCCTTGACAAATAACTAAAAGGAGAAATGACACACAGTAAGACCAAGAGCCCATCAACTCAGTCAGTTTTGGTTTACTCACCATCTTCAGCCTATGCTACTTTAGAGACGCATTCTTAAAATCACTTTATAACTAACAGAATGGTCATAAGTTGTCAGTAACAAAGCATTGTTCTAGATTACAGCCAAGGCTTAATTCTACTAACTTTCCAAAAAAAAAAAAAAAATCAAATACTTTCAATATTGCTTATTGATATATGGACATTACACTTGTGTTATAAAGCTGGGCATAGTGGTGCACGCCTTTAATCACAGCACTGGGGAGGCAGAGGCAGGCAGACCTTTCAGAGTTCGAGGTCAGTCTGGTCTGCATAGTAAGATCCAGGCCAGCTAGAGCTACATAACGAGATCTTGTCTCAAAAAAAAAAAAAAAACCCCAAAAAGTTGCATTACAGCTGTTTTACTTGGAAATGGTCATGACTTTTTATTCTCTTTACCCTACCACTTCCCTCCTCACAAATATTTTTTGATCTTTTTTTTTTTTTGAGACAGGGTTTCTCTGAGTAGCCTTGGCTGTCCTGGAACTTGCTCTATAGACCAGGCTGACAGGGATCTGCCTGCCTCTGCCTCCCAAGTGCTAGGATTAAAGGTGTGTGCTATCACACCCGTCTCCCACAAATTTTTTAAAAAGGAAAACCATAAATTGTAAGCAAACACAAATAAGAATACTAAACACTACAAATTGTTTTATCTGACCAGGTGCAGAAAGCAGCTCAGGCTGAGGAAGCAGCATGTGGGCAAACCTGAGACCAACCTCCCAGGATAACAGTTAAATGAAGTGACTCACTTTCTAAACCTCCATCTCCAATTGGACAATTGGCAAGAGACAGGTGTACCAAGGAGGCCGATTTACTCAATCCCTTAAGAGAGGAAAAACAAAACAAAATATGAATTGAGTATTTCCCCACCAAAACCAGCTATCAAATGTCTATGAATAAGGCTTACCTTTGTTAAACTAGCCAAATCTCTCTCTCTCAGAATCAGCCCATTTAGCTCCAGATTTCTTAGCACACTTGATGTACTTAAGCAGCCTTTAAGAGATTTACATAACTGGAAGCTCACATCCTTGGATCTTATCGAAGGAACCCGATTTCTGCAAACTCTGTGTGTATCGGAACCTAAAACAAATTCATTGTAAAAATCAATGGTATCAACCATACAACTTCAGTATTAAACTCCTCAGTGCTAAGGAACAGAAATGAGCCATGTCCGTAAAGAGAAAATTCAAAGCCAAATGAGATAAACATAAACCATGCATGGTATGGTTTCTTATGAAGGCATAAGAACTTGCACCTAAGGGGTATCTTCAAGGCATGTCTCAGTTTGTGTATAGAACAGGGAGTAGGAGTGGACTGAGAGAAGGGATCCAAGCCTGACACCTGCTGGACAGTATAAATACTGCAGGTGTGAGGGCTAGAGCCTTCAGGATAGAAAAGCAAGAGAAATTCAGACAGCAAGAGCTGGCTTTTATAACACAAGCGATGAGGACAGAGGCCGCCATTGGTACAATGAGGACAGTGAGAAAAATGTGCCCCACTGTTGGACTAATTACACAGAGGGAGTGACCGGGAGAGGCACCTGAACCCCACAGATTGGGAAAAGCACTCTCCTAGCAGCTTTGGCTACAGCACTGCTCATATCGCAGTGCCTTTGTGAAGTGTGTGCTGCATCGCTTGCACAGAGGGACACACTTCAGGGACAGCAAAGCCAGAAAGGCACTTCTTCAACAGTACAAACGATGACACAGCTAAGAGATAAAAAGTGGCATCTAAGAGGTCAAAACCTGCAGCCTAGACCCATTGGATACAAGACAACGGAACACTACAAAGGGTGTCTGCAGGGAAATGGTCCACAGGCAGCAGTCTCCTTATAGTCAACATAAATGCCTGCCTCAACTCAGGCACCCCTCATCTTCCCTTTATCTTGGGTCATTACAACGGCAATTGTTGTATGACGGATCATAATGCTGTCCTTGAAGTAGGATCACAAATGGTGCTCATCTCAGTCCCAGCAAAGGGCCAGGCTTTCAAATAATCACTTCTCCTAGCTTATCACACATACCTGCACACACCTAACACATGCAGTGTGCTTTAATCCTAAGAATCCACAAAGGGCTTGTTTCAGTGGCTTTTCAAATGTGTGAGAATTAAGAGTTCAAAATATGAAATTCAAACCCTAGGTTGCCCCCAACACCTGTTTCCCTTACATGATATTACTCTTAAAAAAAAAAAAGGCTGACATGGCCAAATGGATAAGCGTGAAACCCAGGAAAATTGTGAAGACCCAAATTTGGATCACCTGCAAGGTAAAAACAGTAATCTCTAGGAAGCAACAAGAGATGATCCCTGGGGCAAACTAGCTAGCCAGACAATGGAATCAGCAAGTCCCCTGAGTTCAGAAAACAGAAATGAAAACAACCCTGTCTCAGTAAATAAATTGGAAAGCCACAGAGGAAGAGATCCAGTGTCCATTTCTAGCCTCTAAGCGCATGAGAACATGTGTCTACACCCAAAAACATACACATGCATGCACACCATATACATATACACACAAAAAAAAAATGTTTGCAAATATAAAAAGATGTGAAAAGTCGGTTAGCTGCTGGGAAGACGGCTCAGCAGTGAAGGGCATTGGCTGTACAATCTGGAGGCCTGGAGTTCCACATCCCAACACCCACATACACTAGGCCTTAGGGGCAAGGCTTAACTCCAGTTTGGAAGAGGGCGGAGATAAGCGGACAGTTAGGGCTTGCTGGCTTCCAGCCAAGCTGAGAAGACAGAGCCCTAGGTTTAAGAAAAACACTCTCAAGATAATGGGTGGAGAGTGGCCACAGGACACCCAACACCTCTCCTGGTTTCTCTGTGTGTGCACAGGATACACAAACACTTGAAGAAAAAAAAAATCATTAAAGAATCATACATAATAGATGATAAAATTTTTGGCTTCTGGGCACGGTGTTCATGAATGATCACAGAAGCATCACAAACACATGGCCTGGAGGTTATAAACACAATTTAAATACCAGGAATTTGCAAACTAGTTATCTGCAAATAACCAGAATAAACTCTTTACAATGAGATGTTAAAAAAACAAAACAAAACAGTCCCAGTCCCTTGGGCTGGAGAGATGGCTCAGTGGTTAGGCGTACTTGCTGTTCTTGCAAAGGATACAAGTTCGGTTCGGTTCCCAGTGTAATTCTAGTTCCAGGGGTACCAGCCCCTTTTCTGGACTCCGTAGGCACTGCACTCACATACATACAAGAAGGCAGCAAGCTCACACCAATTTTCCAAAAAAAAAAAAAAAAAAAAAAAAAATGTAAAAGACGTCCCTGAAGGGTTGTTTTGCTTTACATTTTTCTTTCCATCTTTAACTCCCTTCTTTTTCTGTTTTAGGTTTGCAAAGAAGAGTGAGGGGAGATTGTAAAATTAAAACCCTAAAGGAAAGAGGGCGGGGCAAAAGCATTAATTGTTAAATCATTAGCTAAATTATCCTGCATATTCCCCTCCGGGAGCATAGCCCATCATTCTGGCGGCGATGAGGACCAATCTCGAGCCCTACTCCCTATCCTGATTAGCCAACCGCCAGAGGCGGCAACCAGCAAGGGAGACGGCGGCAAAGGCTCCTTTGTGGACTGTGAGGCCGGCTTCGCAGGCTTCCGGTGCACCGGGCTCCCTCCTCTCAGCCCAAACCCTCGCACCTCCCGGCTGTGCAGACCTGTCTCCCCGAGCCACGGCTGGAAGGAGCTCTTGATGGCCACCAGCGGCAGGTCGCGGTTCACCCTGAGCGTGCTGAGCAGCGGCGCCCAGTCCACCACGCGCAGCCGATCGGCATTGAAGTCCAGCACGCCGTCCCGCAGGCAGGAGCGCACGGCGGGCAGCGGCACCGAGTCCTGCAGAGCGCACAGGTACTCGTAGTGCGAGAAGAAGTCAGCCGCGCTATCGCGCCGCAGCTTCACCGAGTCGATCATGACACCGCCGCAGCCCGGGAGACACCACCAGCCGCCCCGCGCCACCTCCCACCGCGCCCCGGGCGGTTGGCGCCTGCTCTGCCCGCTCTGCCCGCTCTGCGCGCCGTCGCTGCCGTTCCAGCCACCCGCGAGCTCCCGCGGGCGGCGCGCGCACACCGCGCTGTGCGTCGGCGCGTCCACTGTGCGTCAGAGCGCAGGCCACGCCCACCAGGGTGCGCTGGTTCCCGTATGCCCTCCGCCGGGGATGCAGCGAAGGCGGTACTGTGGGTACCTGAATTGAGGTGCGGATGGAGGGATGCTTCTGAGAACGGGGTCTTGGCCTCGAGAAGATTCTTAGAAGCACTCGACTGCCTATGCTTCCTCACCGAGAGAATTCACAAGAGGGATTTCCCAACTCCGTATTCAAACCAGCGGGCTCCGTCGCTTCCGCTCTACTTCGGATGAGACAAAGCTAACAGTTTAGCTTTGTAGTTTGCTACAAACTACTGGCTTTCAGTGTTCTGTGAAGGTACCTGAGGGCGATTCCTGTATCACAGAGAGACTATTTAATAATTTTTTTAAAAAAAGTATTTTATGTGCATTGGTGTGAGGGTGTCAGATTCCCCTGAATCTGGACCATTTGGGTGCTGAGAATTGAACCCAGGTCCTCTGGAAGAACAAGTGCTCTTAACTGCCGAGCCATCTCTCCAACACCCCATTTCATGATTTTAGGAGAGTCGGTAATTTTCAGCGTTGTAACTATTGAAAGTGAGCTTAGGGTTCATTCAGCAGTGGTTAAGTTCAGAGTTAGATGCCTAGGCAATGTCATGTTATTTAATTGTACATTAAAATGAATTACTTTGGGCAGAAACAACGTGAACTCTGGGTAATAAATACAACACTCTGTTTCAGTCCTTTTATTTTTATTTATATATATTTTAATACTTTTACATATCGATCCCAGTTCTCCCTCCCATGCACCCCAACTCCCCTCTCATCCCTCCCCCACCCATTTCACAGGGAGGGTGATGCCTTCCAGGAGGGATCAACAAAGTCTGTCAAGTAATTTGGAGTAAAGACTAGGCCCTCCTTCCTGCCTAAACTAAGGGAGTATCCATCCATGGGGGATGTGCTCCCAAAGTCCTTTTGTGCACCAGGCATACATCCTGGTTCCACTGTCAGAGATCATTTAGACTGCCCAGGCCTTCTAACTGAGACCCATGTTCACGGTGTCTGAGTCGGTCCAATGCTGGCTTCCCAGCTATCAGTCTGGGGGTCCATGAGCTCCCCCTTGTTCAGGTCAGCTGTCTCTGTGGGTTTCTGTAGCCTGGTCTTGACCCTTTTCTTATCACTTCTCCCTCTCTGCAACTGGATTCCAGGAGTTCAGCTCAGTGTTTAGCTGTGGGTGTCTGCTTCTGTTTCCAATATCTACTATATAAAGGTTCTAGGATGGCATATAAGCTAGTTATCAATCTCATTATCAGGGAAGGGCATTTAAGGCAGCCTCTACTATACTTTCAGGGATCATTTCTGTAGTTTGTTACATTCAGTCCTTTTATTAATGGGTCTGTTCCTGTATGCTGTCTGTGTGCAGGTGCCTAGAGAGGTCAGGAGAAGGCATCAGATCCTCCAGAGCTGGTGTTTCAGGTAGGTGCCAGGAACCAGACCCAGAGACTCTGGGAAAAACACAAGTGAACTTAAGGACTGAGCTGTCTTTTGTGTCCACAATCATTTCTTTTAAAACTCAGTGTTGTAGCCAGGCAGTGATGCATACCTTTAATCTCAGCACTCAGAGACAGAGGCAAGTGGATCTCTATGATTCAATGCCAGCCTGGTCTTCAGAGCAAGTTCCAGGACAGGTTCCAAAGCTACACAGAGAAACCCTGTCTTGGAAAACAAACAACAAAAAAACCCTCAATTTTGTAGTTTTTGCTGTTTGTCACTGGCAAATTGTGAAGTGTTCCATAAATTCAGGACTGTATTTTCTCTTTTGTTCCTTTTGCATGAATGAGAAGATGATGGCTAACACTGGTAACTAGTACTTTTTACATCTGTAACATTATTTTATGCATTGTTTATTTTATTTTACTTTTTTTTAAAAGGCATACGCCACCACCACTTGGCTAAGCCATGGCAGCCTCTGGGCCTGAGCTGCTGCTGAGGGCCACGTCTGCAGCTGGGGTTCATGATGATGCCTGTAGCTATGTTAGCACAGGGGTCATTGGAACCATGCTGTGATGAGCCACCCTGCCCATCACTGGCCCTGGGATAGCTGGTCCTCACTGGATACTACAGCAGGAGAGCTGTCCAAGGGGAGAGCTTCCCCCCTCCACTCTGGAAAGATGGCCCCACCCTTCACCTCAGGTGTGCAATTCACCTGGGCAGCACACTAGAGCGGACCCTGTTTGGGGGGATGCAGGTGAGTAGACCGTGAGGGCATGAGGGCAGGAGAGCTGACCTGACTCCCCATCTTCTGCCATGTGGTGGCATGGGTGAGAGCTAGGTGTCCCCCCCCCCTCGACCATCACCACCTTCGGCAGGTGAGAGGGCTGGCCCTGGGGTCATGAGAGTGAGGAGCTAGCCCTGACGATCACCAGCTGCTCTACACAAGAAAACAGGCTCAGCATCCCATCTGAGCAGCACACTAGAACCAACCAGGACTCTGCCGGCCCTGAGAGCAGCAGAGCTGACCCAGTCTCTCCATTGTCTGCCATGTGGTGGCATGGGTGAGGGAAAGATGCCCCACCCCCCACCCGCTGCCTCTTGCTACCTGCGGGAGAGCGGGTGCCAGGGTCAGGAGAGTGAGAAAACTAGCCCTTCCCCTCACCAGCTGCAGCATATAGGAGAGCTGGTCCTTCACCCCACCTGGGCAGCACACCAGAGCTGACCCTGGAGTGCAGGCGAGCCAACCCTGAGGGCAGGAGAGTAGGAAGGCTGACACCTCCTCCATACCCCTACAGCAACTGGGAGAGAGGGCCCTGCACCTCACCGGAGCAGAACAGTAGAGCTGGCCCTGGTGATGTGAGTGTGGGCGCTCCAGACTTCAGAGCAGGTCTGGCCCTGCAGGCTGCATTGGATGAGCTAACTGAAGCAGTGCAGGAGAGCTCGCCCAGGTAGTGATGATGAGGAAAAGCTGGCAGCTGACCAACCCAGCTAGCACCCAGGCCCAGAACTAGGGCTACGAGTTGGCCCACCCTAACATCCACCTCATTTATGACCTGTTGGAACAAGTGAAGGGGATGAACCTACAGGTCCAAAACAGCAGAATCTCCACAACACAGGACAATAGGATGTCCAAGAGGAGTTCCCGTGAGGGCCCATTATCAGTGGTCTAGCAGAAATCAGAGGCCTTGAGCCAGACCAGTGACTCCAATGACTCATAGCAATGGACACTTGCAACTAAATATGAATGGACTAAAGGGTAAACTGTGTGACTCAAAGGGCCACAGTGGAGCTTTCATGAAGAGATTCTCCCCCCCCCCCCTCGTCTCTGTCTCTGATTTTTTGGTTTTTCTTTTAAATTTTGTTTTGGGGGAAGTTGCAAGGATAATTCAAGGGATGGGAAGATAAGTGGGATTGAAATACATGATGTGAAATCCACAAAGAACCAATAAAAGTTAAAGATGGGGGAGGGAGAGAGAGAGAGACAGAGACAGAGACAGAAAGAGAGACAGAGAGAGAGAACTGCAAGCTATGAGGACAAGCCAGTAAGTAGCACTCCTCCATGGCCTCTGCTTCAGCTCAACTTCCCTGAATGATGACCACAAGCTGTAGGATGAAATAATACCTTTCCTCCCTTACTTTTGGTCATGATGTTTTATCATAGCAATAGAAACACCAACTAATATAGCTAGGAAATCAGGAACAATTGGTGTCATGGTCAACTGGGCATGAGTACAGTGAATAAGAGACAGGGTAATGTTACTGCACTGTATTTTTCAACTGTCACTCATTGGACTTCCAGGAGAACTTATCTCTGGTACTGTCCAGTAGCATACCACTCTCAAGTCACACACCTTCAGGAACTAAGGCATTTTCTCTTGGGCCAGGCTGGAGCCTGACTTGTCAGAGGACCCAAGAGATGCTATGGTGTCCTAGTTTGCTGTCTACTGCTGTGATGAAACACTAACCAAAGTCAGCTTAGGGGAAGACAGAATTTATTTCACCCTACTGCCCTCTGCTGAGGGAAGTGAGGGCGGGAACTGAAGCAGAGGCCCTGGAGAGCGCGGTATACTGGCTTGTTCTCCAGGCTTGCTTGCTTTGAGACAGTCTCATCATCAATCAAGAAAATCCACCTCAGGTTTACCACATGCCAATTTCATCTCGGTTGAGATTTTCTCTTTCCAATAGATTATGTCGAGTTGACATAAATTTAGCCTTCAAGCAAGCTAACCTACTTTCCCATTGAAACACATTGTGAATGTTGTTGCTTACCTGTGATATCCACTTTCTTGATGCCTTCACTGAGTTCTGTAAGTTTTGTCAGAATACCACATGTCATTAGATCAGTTACAGAGGGGTCGCCCTGTACAGTACTGTAGGCTCTCTTATTTAACTGACACGTGGTCACATTACTACCCTCTTCCTTATGTCTATTCACATGGTCATCCCAAACCGCCACTCTTTGCATTACACTCCATTCTCCATCTAAGCTCTCTCACCTCAAGGGGACAGTTTTTGGTCTGAAAGGACACAGTTGCTTGACTTTCTTCCTCTAACTGCAGCTACTGTCCAAGACATTGGTCCTTGATGCCCCTGCCACCTTCCTCTAATCCGCTGTGGCTTCCCACTGCTCTTAGGAAACTTACAAGTCTTCACTGTGAGGTCCACAGACAGGCTGCTGGTTGAGAACTATCTGTTCTCATTGGATAAGGAACTACTTCAGAGGGCAGATCATGTCCTCAGCACACACACAGTTCGGTCCTACAAACACTGTTGTGTACATGAAAAATAAAAGACCCAGAGACAGATACTGCGGTTCAAGCTTCAAGCTGAAGATGAGAAAAGCAAAGCAGCTGGTCACTAGCTCTTACTCTACCTCAGACTGACAGATGATCCTGGCTCCACCAAACCTCAGACTGCTGTCTCTCCTCAGTGTGGCTGGAGAATCCTGGGACTTCAATGTCTTCCTATCCTCAATGTGGCTGGATAATGAATGTCAGCTGTGAGACCCTGTTCCTGTCTTAGATACCTCTCATGAGTCCTAGGATTAAAGGTGTGTGATCCCAAGTGCTGAGATCACCTTGCTTTGTGTGAGCTATTTCTCTTTAGGACCAGATCAATTTTGTGTAGTCAGTGTGGCCTTGAACTAACAGACATCCATCTACCTCTTAATTCTGAGGGCTGGGATTAAAGGCGTGTGCCTGGCTTCTATGACTTGTGGCTGACTTTGATTTCGGAATCCCCAGACATGCATTAATAAATCATAAATGACATATCACCACCCTGCTCTCCAGACAAAACTTCCTTGATAGGAGAAGCAATGGTTACACCCTGGAAAAGCTCTTGTCTCCATTGTGCACAGGCCCTCCTAGGTGTCCTGTGTACCAGGTGCCACAGCCTTTGGACAGCTCACAGGGACATCCAGGGAGATTATGACAATAGTACCTCATTGTCCCCCTCCTGAATGTGATTGAGCTCAATGTGCATCTAATGAACACCTCTTCTTTCTCAGCTCATGTCATTTTAACATGCAAACATGTCCTTCATCCCAGACTCATCAAATTGCTCATCATGGGCTTTCCTTTCATAGCAGCCAGTAACCCATTTATGGTTGTCATCTCATTTCACACATATTTAATATGAATATTTTCCATTATGGTCTGTGAAGGAAGGGATCACATCTATTTCGCTCACTCTTAAATCCCCAGCAATGAGTACAGTTTCTGACAATGTCTGTTTAATGAACCCGTATGCCAGTTAGTATCCCAAGCCTGGCAATTCTTCCAATTAAAAGCATCTCTCCTGCTCTTCCCATCTCCTTGCATCACCATCACTTCAGTTGAACCATTCATTATTTCTTTTTGTTTGTTTGTTTTTCAAGACAGGGTTTCTCTGTGTAGCTTTGGAGCCTGTCTTAGAACTGGCTCTTGTAGAATGGCTTGTCTTAAATTCACAGAGATCCGCCTGTCTCTGCCTCCCAAGTGCTGGGATTAAAGGCATGGCCCACCACCAACCATCCAGTTTTCCCTTTTTAAAAAAGATTTTTTATTTATTATATATACAGTGTTCTGTCTTCATGTATGCCTGCACAACAGAAGAGGGCATAAGATTTCATTATACATAGTTGTGAGCTGCCATGTAGTTGCTGAAAATTGAACTCAGAACCTCTGAAAGGGCAGCCAGTGCTCTTAACTGCTGAGCCATCTCTCCAGTCCCAAACCATTCATTATTTTGCACTGGATTGCAAGGGCTGGTTCAAATGGAGGCATGTCTTCCTATACCCAAGCTCTCCTTATCCTTGACTTCCCAGAGTTCTTTCTTTCCTTCCAAAAATTGCCATGACACTCATTCCCAACACAATGTAATCTAGTTGGACTTTTTGTTTGTTTTATTTGTTTGTTTTGATGTAGAGTCTTTATTGCATCAGGCATATATCCCAAATTGGTTTTATAATTTGGGATCTCATATCTGCAGCTGAATAACTTAGATCATTTTTTAAGGGGTGGAGGGGACAGAGTCTTATATAGCCCTAGCTGTCCTGGAAATCACCATGTAGACAAGGCCAGCCTTGAAATCACAGAGGTCTGTCTGTCTCTGCATCCAGAGTACTAGGATTAAAAGTATTTGCCACCACACCCAATGATTTAGGTCTTGTTCTACCGTCTACTATGCTCTCTTCCTTCCTACCTTCCTCCTTCCCTTTTTCCCTCCCTCCCTCCTTCCTTCCCTTCCTTCCTTCCTTTTTTTCTTTTTGTTATTTGAGACATGATTTCTCTGTGTAGTTTTGGAACCTGTCCTGGAACTTGCTCTGTAGACCAGGCTGGCCTCAAAACTCACAGAGATCTGCCTGCCTCTGCCTCTCGAGAGCTGGGATTAAAGGCATGAGCCACCACCACCACCACCACCACCAGACATTCTTCCTTTAAAAAACAAAAAACAAAAAACAAAATAAAAACAAACAAACAAACAAAAAAACAGATAATTGGTGGTTTGAAAGAAAATGGCCCCCAAAGAGTGTCACTCTTTCACTCTTGGGAGGTGTGGCTTGTTGGAGTAGGTGTGGCCTTGTTGGAGGAAGTATGTCACTGTGGAGGCGCAATTTGAGGTCTTTCCTTAAGCTTTGCTCAGTGTCACAGTCTCCCTACTGTTGCATGAAGATGGAGGACTCAGTACCACTCCAGCACCACATCTGTTTGCATGCCACCATGCTTCCAGCATGATGATAATGGACCAAACCATTGAAACTATGAACAAGTCACTGCAATTAAATGTTTTCCTTATAGGAGTTGCTGTGGTATGGTATCTCTTCACAGCAATAGAAACCGTAGCTAAGACAGATACTATCCAAGAACTGCCTGTATTCTTATTTTATTCTTTTTTTTTTCTGTGTGGCTTGCTAAGTCAAAAAAGTTGTATTTGAGACCAATTCAATATCATTTCCTTAAAGGACTAACTGGTCTTTCTGGGTTTAAGATACTGACCAAGAAACACCTGTCATCAGAACCATGAGGATGTATTTTTTTCCCCCAAGTCACTTCAGATTTCAACAAGAGTCCATTCTCTTAGTCAGCTTGATGGGGCAGTGAGCACATATAGGCTGCGTTTTATAACAGAGCCCAGTGTGACACCTTTGAGTATGTACTGTACCTATGACAATGCTACAAAGAGTGGCCAGTTCCTTCCCTGTTCTCCACCACACCAGAGGCTCTTTTCCTTTCTGAGGGGACTGAGCTCTATGTTGATGTAAGTGAGGCCCCCAGAGGAGCCAGAGGTGCTGGTGGTAACATTGAATCTGAAGTCAGGAAGTTCTGGGGCCTTCACAACAACCTTGCTTCCCTTCAGAGAGATGTCACCATTTCTAGAAAGTTGATAGTCTTATGGCCAAAAATGTTTTCTTTTCTTATAGTAGATATGGTGGGAGATGTTGTAGGGGGAAATCTGCTAATACTCTTAAGGTTGACATTTAAGACTTTTCCAGGACTGACTTTGGTGTGTTGATGTTGTTATTGTTGTTGATGCTGTTTTAACCCCATGACCTTAGTGTCTATATCTTTGTTCTTGTCCAAGTCTGCCTATCATGATACACATCATTCCAACTACCATCCTTATTGCCTTTTTCTCTGGGGGTAAAAAAAAAAAAAAACTTTTCTATGAATCCAAAAAAATATGTTCTCTCATCACTGAATTTGCAAAGAGTTAAATTAGGGCACATAAGAAACTTCCGTGAGGTGTCTGTCTTGCCTCTCTCTCTCTGGAATCTGAACTCTCCAAGGCTGGAACCTCAGTTCTGTGCAGTTCTCAGCACAGTGTCATATATGATCAACATGACTGATGAGTGTGTGGTAGTAAGTGGATGAATGAATCCCCATGAGAATATGTTCTGTCTCTTTTTTTCATTCTCGAGTTTCTGTAGTTAGGCCTACGTATGCACTGTATGCAGTGCTTCATAGCAATACAATATCTAAGGTCACTACAGCAAATAGCTGCTAAGAGCATCTTTCTACCCACATTAGATCTGTTTGTTCTCTCTCAAGTACAGGAAGCACGATGCTCTGTCTATTAAATGTCTTTGTTCCTTTGACTTTTTGAAGCATTGGGTGTGTAGGTGCTGTGCACATGGGAAAATGTCCAAACTGATTGCAATTTCCCCTGGGAATCACTGCCATTCACAATCACTGCTATTTCACAAAAACATACCTTAAATATATACAAGGAGGAAATGAGTGGAGATAACTTTTAATCATATTGAAAGTTTTGGAAGATATTTTATGGCACACATAAAAACATCACTCAAGTGAAATGTGTTGGGGGGAAATACCATAAGTTTTGGAAGTCTCAAAATTTCTAAGTTGCTTCAAAACAGGCATCTTTGCAGGCACCTGATTTGGAAGATGTGGATTAATAGCTTTTGTTGCAACAATGATACAGACCACTTCAAAATTTCAGTGATATAAACAACAAAATGGTGATTATAGAAAAAAAAAAGCTTTCTCAGAAAAATGATACATGTATCTTTACTAGATTGTGTCTTCAAAGACCTGATTTCTAAATAAAATTAATTAACAAGTGCCAGCAGCTGGACTTGGACATATATTTTTTTATAGACATGGTGCAACCCACAGCAATTTTCCAGAATCCTGCTTTTCTTGGTCATCTGGTTGAGATGAACACAGGTTTTTTTTTTTATTCTAATCTTTAATTATTAACTCATATCACATACCACACCTCTCTCTGTCTCTCTCTCTGTCTCTGTCTCTGTCTCTCTCTCTCTCTGTCTCTCTCTCGTGTGTGTGTGTGTGTGTGTGTGTGTGTGTGTGTGTGTGTGTGTGCTACAGAATGGACACAAAAGGTTAAGGAGGCCACAGTTGAGTTTCAAGAGGTTCCAGAGACAGACCGGTAAAGATGTAAACAGAGTCCTTATATCCTTATTGTCAGAGTAAGAAACCCAAGCTAGCTACCTGAAAGAAGCTGCTGCTCTCAGAATTCTATGGATCACAGCTTTGAGAGTTGAGTCCAGCTGCAGAGGCAACAGGACAGGACCAGGTCCAGAAAAATAAATGGGAGGACAGATGGGGTGAGATGCACATGTGTGAGCACAGGGATAGTCCACATCAGCAGCTACATCAAATTGAACTGAGCCTCAGGGACAGTTGGGAGTTGGTCATTTATACAGACACTGGTGTCAGAAGACAAATCATGGGGGGCATTGCCATCACAGTGTTAGGTGTCCACCTCTTTATGGGGTCCAGGTGAGGAAGTTGTACACTTCCTCGGACTAATGCATCTGGTAAGTTTTAAGGTCTGGTTTCCCTGTTATGTATGCCAAATATGCCCATGCTGGTTATTCCTCATTAACTTGACATAAACTGGAGTCGCCTGGGAAGAGGGAACCTCTTCTGAGAAAATGCCTCCAGCAGATGAGCCTGTAGCAAGCCTATGGGGCATTGTATTGACAAATGATTGGTGGGGGCGGGCAGCCCACTGCTGATGTTGTCATGCCCAGGCAGCAGGGTCTGAGTTGTATAAAAAAACCAACTGAGCAAGCTGTGAAAAGCGAGACAATAATCTGTGTTCCTCCATAGTCTCTTCTGCTTCGGTTTGCCTTGCATGAGCTCCCACCCCAACTTCCTTCAGTGAGGGACTGTGATTGGGGCATGGAAGCCAAATAAATGCTTCCCCCCACCCCAAGTTGCTTTTAGCATGATCTTTATCACAGCAATAGAAAGCAAACCAGGCCAGTTCCCATGTACCCCTGCAGTCTTGATTCAACTAAGTGAATTTTAAGGGTGGCACCCTTTGTACTCCCAGGAATACATAATTTATCAGTCTTCTGCATGGATGGTATGTTTGAGAGATGGTCCTTTATCCTCAAAGTGATATCAAAAGCTGTGTGTGAAATGGAGTTTCTCCAAAGGGGTCAAGACCATGCTGGGGAAACCCACAGAAACAGCTGACCTGAGTAACTGGGAGCAACTGACAGCTGGGGAGCTGGGGAAGGAGCGTAGGACCAAACCAGGCCCCCTGAGCATGGTGTCAGTTAGGGGGCCTGGGCAGTCTATGGGGAACCAGTGTTTATCCCTAGTGCACAACTGGGATTTGGGAGCCCATTCCTTATGGAGGGATACTCTCTCAGGCTAGATACATGAAGAGGGTCCTGCCCTGAATGATGTGACAGACTTTGATGATCCCACATGGGAGGCCTCACCCTCCTTGAGGAATGGGTGGGGGGTGGGATGGGAAGTTGTTGGGGGAATGGGAGGATGGGAGAGAGAGGGAACTAGAATTGGTATGCAAAATAAGATTGTTTTTAATTTAAATAAAAAAAAGAGAAAGAAATGGAGTTTCTCAAGACCAGGTACAGCCTAAAAAAGAACTGCTTTATACAATATGGGGTAACTCAGGGCATGGACCAGCCAGACCTCAGCTACCCTGTGTCTATATTCGAGACAGAAATTCTTGGAGAGTTTGAAGAACTTAACTCAATTCACACAGCCAGTATTACCACTAGCTACATTTCTGGCTGGCTTGCTGGACTTGCAGAGGGTACAGAAATGGCTCCCTAGCAAAGGACGTCACTAAGAATTTTTAGTACTCTGCTACATCTTTACTTAAGCTGGGTTGAAGCAGATAACACACAGTCATCTAGCTAATCTGCTTCCTACAATGTTGAGAGAGAAGACAGGGAAAGCCAAAGATACCACTGAGAGATCCCAGGCTCTCTTATTATGAAACATAATACTACTACAAAGGGTTTCAGATGTCTCCAGTAAGACAGTGTGGGCTGAGGAGTGTTATAATGGCGAAATGCTGTTGATACAACCACCCTAAAGATTGGGGGCTTAAAAAAATGTAATTACATTATTTTGCTCCTAAGTCTGTATCTGCAGAGAGACCAGCAGAGTCAGTTGTCAGCTGTGGGATACCCTTTCACCCCACCCCAGCAGCAGAGACCTCCACGGGGGCAAAACTGGGGTTCATGGTCTCAACAAAGGGATGAATTTCTGAGCTAATAAAATATGAAACAAAGCTGGGAGAGACAGAGAGTGAGACACATGAGACAGACAGACAGACACACACACACACACACACACACACACACACACACACACACACGGCTCACCAATAGGACAAGTGATAGCACACTCCATATGAGAGAGTTGTGCCTGTGTCTTTACAAGGGGTGTATATATTTTTGTGGTTTTCTACCTTAACATCTCTAAAGGTTGCTAAGAAACACATTGTCCAAAGTGTGTAATTCATAACAGGGTTAAAGGTTCAGCAAACAAGGTTGGAGTAGATTTATGAAACCCACTCTTTGGGTTTGGGGAAGAGAGGAGAATGCCAGAAACTCAAGTTTTGTTGAGATCAGGCTGTGTTTACTCTAAATTGTATAAAGCAGCTGTTTTTCAGATCATACTCACCCTGGGAGGTTCCATTTTACAAGCAGCTTTGACTCCATTTTGAGGATGGAGGTTGACTGTGTGCCAGGGTAGACAGGCACACAATGCCATCTGTCGGGGACCTTCCAAGCACCACAGACTGACAGACCACTTATTTATGTCCGTAGACAGAGTGCCACCCTTAACAGGGCAAACAGACTATAGGGCTGCACGGATGGATTATATCATGCCCGTAACGACAATTTACCTAAGTGTGTAAAGCTCAGTGTCTGGGGGCTGGAGAAGCTCAGTAGGTACCTGGTGACTCTTTAGATTGATAGAAAGTTCAAACACTGGTTTTTTTTTTTCCTATGGAAAATCATTTTACTTCTCATTGGTGGAAGTGGGATTTACAAAACATATTCCTGCTCAGCAACCAACTGTACAACCGTGCTGCTCTGCAGTCTCCATTCCTTTGCATCTAGTAAGAGACAGTAAATATTTATAAAGGCAACAGAACCCTTGTTGCCACAGCTCAGAAGGACATATGTATTGAAACAGGTGGCACGCAGCCAAGAGTGATTGGGAAGTTGACAAGTTGACATGAGTTTCCTTTTATTAACTAGCCCCAGACCCCTTAGAAAATAAACAAAAGGCAAAAAAGTCAGCACCAAATGTTTACATTTGTAACTAAATATTTTTTCTCTGATGCAAAAATATATCCCCAGTACTGAAGTGCACATGTGACCAAGCAGCTGAGTCTTTTTGTGGGTCTGTTTGAAAGTCTCCAGGATTTTCTGCATTAGGGGGCACTTAGTTGAGCCCTTGGAGCTAAGCTTCTGAGTCCTCTTTGCTGGTACCTTTTACTGAGACTTGTGTATGCATCAGAAATTCAGGTGCCTTATGGATTTCAACATAAATGTGAATTTTTTCCACATGGGTTCTAGTTGAAAGAATTTTCCTTCAAATCCTGCTAGGTTTCTTTCCTTTTAGTTGCAGTGCCTGCTGAACGAAAGGACTTTTTTATATTGCTGGACTTTATTACTATCACTATCCTTGTGTGTGTGCCTGTGTGGGCCTAAGTGTGTGCCTGTGTGTGTGTGCATGCATTTGTGTTTGTGTGTGTGTGTGCATGCATGCATGTGTGTTTGCATACATGTGTATGTGTGTGTGCATGTGTGATTGCATGCATGCATGTGTGTGAGCATGTGTGTTTGTGTATGCTTGCATGTGTGCATGTGTGTGTGCATGTGAGTTTACATGTACATGCATGTGTGTGTATGTGTGTGCATGTGTGTTTACGTGTGCATGCATGTGTTGTGCGCGTGTGCATGTGTGTTTGTGTGTGCTTGCATGTGTGCATGTGTGTGAGCGCATGTGTGTGTGTGAGTGTGTGTGTGTGTGTGTGTGTGTGTGTGTGTGTGTGTGTGTGTGTGTGTGTAGTTCTAGGATGGAACTCACATTATCAGGCTTCTGTGACATGTGCTTTTACCTGTGGAGCCATCTTTCTGTCCCCCTACTCACCGTTCTTTTAAAAAGGAATGTTCCAGCTTTACTAGTAAACAACTGTCCCTCCCTGTATCTTGCTAAAGCTAACAGACTGAATGCTAAGTGGAAGCAACCAAAACCCAGGCTTTCAGATCTTCCACTTGATTTAACTCTGTCTTGTCTTTGCCTCCAGCCTGGGAGAATGCTTGATTCCGCCACTGGGTGTCAGTGTTCCTTTACCAAGGACAGTTAATAAAAACAAAGGAAACCACGGCCTCGGGCTGGCCTTGCTTGGCAGCTTTTAAACCGGGAAGCCTGGTTTGAGCTCCTCAGGAGACAGCAGCAATTACATTGCAAGGCTACAGTGAGGGCTCAGCATAGAAAGATGTTTTTGCTGGTCACTGTATGTTACAAAACAGGTAGATTTGTACTGTAAAGCGAGCTTGTTCCAGGAACTGAAACAAACAAAAAGCCCCGTCCCTTGAAAAGTAAGTGGTGTGGCATAGTGTTAACTTCATTTACAACAAAATGTCCTTAGCATTGTGTTACCAAACATCTGTGTACGATGTGTCAAAGACGTACAGAAAAAAATCTAAAACTGGAGTGTCTCCTACCTGCAATTCCCCATAGAATGAACACATATTGTAAATAAAAACACTAGGCATTCAGTTCATGTGAATTCCTAACACACCATGAATAAATTATCTTCATGCAGTTATGACCTAGGCAATACTTACAATTTACACAGTACGTCTACTGTAGGTCTATACATTGCATGGTATCTGCAGTTTCAAACAACTGCAGAGAAAAAGCCTTCCAGGGCTGAATTGTGTCTGCACTGCATTAGTTCTTCCTGGTTATTGTTCTTTCTGAAATACTGCACAATGACTGTGCACAGAGTCTCACAGCACTGCACGGTGACTGTGCACAGAGTCTCACAGCACTGCACGGTGACTGTGTGCAGACTCTCACAGCACTGCACGATGACTGCACAACGTCCACAGTAGTAGGTATTGCAAATTTGAAGTCTGTGAGAGAACATGGCCAGGTTATCATTTTACATGAGCTATCATTTTACAGAAGGTAATTTTTATGTTTGGCTCCCAAGGATTTGGGTTTGGGGGGAAGAAATGGGTAAGGGTTAGTCTTCGAACCAATCCCATGGATAGAAAGGGGATGACTAGACTAAAACAGATTATTCATTCAGAAATTTCTATGTCATAGCTTTAGTCCCTGGATTTCATTTTATTTTTGATACAAGGTCTCATAGCTCAGGCTGACATCAAACTTGGTGATCTTTCTGCTTCACTGCCAAGGGCCAGAATGACAGGTGTGACCACCGCTGGCTGGTCCCCTGCTTAAAGACTTGGCATTTCTAGTGGGATCTTCAGGTGACCTCAGAGCATACTTTCAAACAGGAAGTCCAGGTTATTGAACACTTTTTTAAATGTTAATTTTCATTGTTTGTTTGTTTTTCAAGACTTTCTCTATGTATCCCTGGCTGTTCTGGATTTTGCTTTGTAGACCAGGCTGGCCTCAACTCAGAGCTCTGCTTGCCTCTGCCTCCCATGCTGGGATTAAAGGTGTGCACCACCACTGCCCAGCCTCCACTGTATTCTGATTTTGAGAATTTTCTGTTCCATTCCATAGTTCACTTCTTAATGGGTGGTTTATTTTCCTTACCTTTATTTTTTTGAGTTCGCTGTGTATACTAAACACTAAAATATGTACAGTCAGCAAAGATTTTTTTCTGCATTCTGTAGCTGCCTTGACACTTGAATTTCCTTTCCTGCTTGAAGGTTATTATTATTGCTGCTGTTGTTATTGCTTTATTTTTATGTATATGGCTGTTTTGTTTGAATGTACATCTGCACAACTTGCATATCTGGTGCCCACAGAGGCAAAAGAAATATCAGATCCCCAGGAACTAGAACAACAGATCGCTATAAGTTGCCATGTAGGAGCTGGGAACCAAACCTATGTCCTCTGGAGGAGCATCCAGTGCTCTCAACCACGGATCCATCCTACCAGCCCCATAAAATCTTTCACTTCTTGAGATCTTACTTGTCAGTTGTTGGTATTAACTTCCTGTGCTATGGGAATTTTATTAAGAAAAGACCTATCTGTGCCTATAAGCCAAAGCATACACCCTATTTATTCTCTAGCAACGTCAGACCTTCAGGTCTTATTTGAGGGTTTTATCCATTTGCAGTAGAGTCTTGTGTGGGGCACATGTTGAAATCCAGGCTTCCAGGTTTCTTGAAGATGCTATCTTTTCTTCAATGTGTATTTTTGGCATCTTTGTCAAAAATCAGGTAGTTGTATTTATATGGACTAATCTCGGTCCTTTATTCCAGTCCACTTACGTATCTGTTTTTGTGTTGGTACCATGTATTTTTAATAGCCCAAGTCTTAATTTGAAATAAAGTAGGGTGATACTTGCCACGATGTTATTTTTGTTCAAGATTGCACTGACAAGCCTTAGCTTTTGATCCTGCCACATAAATTTTTATATTTTTTTGGTCTGTGAATAGTGGCCCTGGGTTTTGATTGAGATAGCATCAAATCTACCAATTGCTTTGTGTGAGATGGCCATTTTCACAAGATTAATTCTTCCAATCTATGAGCACAGGAGATAAATTTGTAACTCTTCCCTTTTGGTGGTGTCTTTATCTGGTTTGGATGTCAATAATACTGGCTTCAGAGGAAGAATTTGGAACTGTTCTTCTTTATTTCATTGAATCACTTGAGTGGTATAAGAGTAGGGACAGCTCCCAGCTGCCTATAACTCAAGTTCCAGGATGATTCAATACACACTCTTCTGGCCTCTGGAGCACCCGCATGCATGGACATACACAAGTACACACCCCTAAATACAAAATAAAATAAATCTTTTTAAAAAAGCAATAAAGAAAAATACTGTCAAAATTACAATAAAAAGGAAAAATCCATAAAGACAAAGGGTGGGAAAATGATGATGCTTTGGAGCACGGTCTTTCTGAAGTCTCTAAAATTGATCTGTCAGGAAAATGGGGTCAGTTGAACCTGTGGCTTCTTGTCTTTCCCAGCATGATATGCTGGTGCTGATGCTGTTCTTGGCAAGTGTCAGGTATTTGCCAGAGCGTCTTAACGTTAGTCACATCCCTTCTTTGTGTGCCAGCTTCTGCTGGCCACACTTAGCTTTGTAGTCAGTCAGTGGCCTGGGCATGTTCACACCCCCTGGGTGGCTAATGTTCTAGCCAGGTGGTGTTCCTGAGTATGATGGGAGTGTGGGAAGTAACCACAGCACTGAGCTCTGTGAACTTGTCACCCTACTCCCAACCCACTAAGTATTAATTACTCTGCAAGAGGAGTGTGCTAGAGGATGTCACGTATTCTGTTGGAGCTCTGGGATTCCTGCACTGGTGGATCCATTCAGCCCTCAGGTCCAGGTTAGTCTCAGTTCATGAAGCCACTAAAGCCTTCTGTTGCTTGGGTTTCTGGGCTTGTCAGTTTCCAGCCACCCTGGTATCCCTGGGCTGTCTTTCACCCTGTGACTATGGCAGGCCTAGTCCAAGACCCCTAAGTTGTAATTGTTTTCTATTCTCAGGTACCACCACTACCCACTGTAAGTCAATTTAAAATAAATGAATTTCCTTCTCTTAAGATCATACCTGGCCACATCCTTTTGTTCCCTCTGGAGCGGGAAAACAAATGTAATTCCTGGGCTTACGAGATGACTCAGGTGGCAAAAGAACTTACTGCCAAGTCTGGTGATCTGAGTTTGATCCTGGGAATCCACACAATAGAAGATAACCAACTCCTGCAAATGGTCCTCTGACCTCCACAATCACACTGTGAAACATAAGTGATCACACACACACACACACACACACACACACACACACACACACACACACACACACAAACACACACACACAAATATAAAAAAGATGTAACAATCCCTTTCCACTGTTGAGTATTTCTGTTAGAAGAACCACTGTCTCAGGTCCCTGGTGAGGTATGTGTCCTTTCCACTGCCCAGCTGGGAAGCCAGCAGCCGGATGGTCAGCTGCTGATTCTTCTCATCCTGCTGCCCTTTTCCTATTCTATTTTTCATCTGTCTGTTCTTTTTGTTCTTCTTTTTAAGCTCTTTCTTTCTCTCTTTGGAGCTAGATCTATTTTTTCTTATCCCAACTCTCCCTTCACCACATTACAGAGACAACTTCTAAGATCTGTCATCTTACTCAGAAGTTCTGGAGTTTCCAGAGAGCTCATCTTAAATTCCCACCTACTCAGAAAAGGCTAGAGAACAATTGCACATAGTACATATACAATAGGAGAAATATTATTGAAAATTAAATGTATAGAAAATAAAAAGAAGAGTCAAATGTTGATAGACAGTTATTATGTGTGTCTTTCTTTGTTCCTTCCTTCCCTCTCTCCTCCTTCCTCCCTCCCTCCCTTCTTTCTTTCTTTCTTCTTTCTTTCTTTCTTTCTTTCTTTCTTTCTTTCTTTCTTACTTTTTTTTTTGTCAATTTGACACATACAAGCCAGGGCCATCTGGGAAGAGGTAACCTCTGTCAAAGAACTGTCTCCATCAGACTGACTGGTCGCCAAGTCGGTGGGGGTGTTTCTCGATTAATGATTGATGTGGGAGGAACAGAGTGGAGCCACAGGAGATGCAATGTAGCTTCTGGAGGAGTAACTTGCCAGATTATGCGTAAACCACAGCCTCCTGGCAATATGTAGTTTAATAGAAATGGGCTAATAGTTAAAAAAGAGCTAGCCAGTAAGAAGCCTGAGCCATTGACCAAACAGTTTGTAAATAATATAAGTCACCGTGTGTTTATTTGGGGCAAAGCAGCTGTGGGAACAGGCTGGACGGAAACTCCATCCATAGCCCAGCCCACTGTGGGTGGTGCCAGACCTGAGCAGATGGCCCTGAGTTATTTAAGAAAGCAGGCTGAGCAAGCCGTGAGAACACCAGTGAGCAGCACTCCTACAAGCCTGTGCTTTAGTTTTGCCTCAGGTTTCTGTCTGTAGTTCCTGCCCTGGCCTCTCGTCATTGACTGTAAGCTATGAGATGAAATAAATCTTCGCCTCTCCAACTTTCTATTGGTCCTGATGTTTATCACAGAAAACAAACACACAAAAACAAAAACAAAACAAAACCTAACTAGGACAGTTATTAAGTTAGAGCATCTCCACTTATATCCACGATTCTCAGCTGGGGGGACAGTTTTCCCAGGCATTGGTTGTCTTGGGACATTTTTATTTTGAGTTACTGTGGCTTGAATCTAGGGCTTTACACACAGTAGTTAGGCAAGAACATCCCCAGCCCATGGAAACATTTTCGGTTGCCGTGATTCTGTGTGTGTCGATGCTACTGGAAGCTGGCAGGTATAATCAGTAAGTGTTACAAGAACCCTGCAGTGTGCACAGGCCAGTGGGCCTCTCTTCTTCCACAGTAATGAACGCAGATGTGCAAACCACCCAGAGCACCAGCAGTGCAGGCATCGCGAGACTGTCCAGGGAGTCAGAGCACAGAAGGAGCAGCATTGCTCAGTCCTCTAGGTGCTCTCAGGGAGCACGTGCCCTAGTTTTCTTCGTGTAAATCACCAGAGCCCCCAAAGACCAGTGTGCCGTAGCCATATTCAAATACCTAAGCCCCTTTCTCACTCATGCAGTCACAAGAAAACTTGCAGTTGCCCGGAGAGGCACAAGGCCCGTTGAGTGTCTAAAACAAAATGCTATGGCTGAAGCTGAGTATTTCCACTTGACAGGCTGGGCCTCAGAAACAGAAAGGCTGTTACACAAGTAAGGTATAGTTGAAGTTGCTGGAAGTCCCTGATGGATGGAGCAGAACCTCCAGCCTCGTGGAGGCTGAACCACGACCGTCCCAGGTTTACAAAGGAAGGTGATCCCAGTAGACTGTACTTTCTGGGTAGAAATGGGTCTTCACTGGGACATCAGCCTGTGGTGACCAGCACTTTGTGTTTAGAGCCATAACCACTTTAGAGCATGCACCACGGTGGTTTATTTGATAACGCAATCAGCAGTCCTGCTACTGGCCCCCGGGGACCCTCCACAGACTTCTTAGTTAACAAAAGTAGGTTGGCATGAGAGATCACGGGACCATTTGTCCTCTACAGATAAAAAGTTTTTGGGTTTAGACCAGGCATACATCCTTAATCCTAGCACTTGGGAAGCAGAGGCAGGTGGATCTCTGAGTTTGAGGCTAGCCTGGTCTACATAGTGAGTTCCAGGATGGCCAAAGCTACACAGAGAAACCCTATCTCAAAAGCAAAACGAAACAAAAACAAAATCACAAGCAGAAAAAATTTAGTTGTAGAACAGTTGAGGCGTCATTCTTCCTTAGATTTGCCTGAGAAAGCCCTAGAGTGTCATAGCCAGAGAGAAACTAAAAACAGCACTGGACTCCAGCCATACAGCAGGGTGTCTTCTCTATGATCAAATGATTGAGTACAGACATGAAAACTTTTCTGTGTAACCTATGTGCTTAGTAAACAAGACATGATCTAACTGTGAAAACTGTGTCCTCCTGTCTCCCCTAATCTCTCATTCTTCCTCTGCCCTAATGGGAGGTTCTTTTAATCCCCTGTATCATGTCAAGACATTGTCACCTCTTTTGTGTCACATGGATATCTTCTTCCATATTTCTGCTGAGGTTGCTTTCATGCCCTCCAGGCTGAAACTGGCCAGGTGGGAGAGGAAATAGGGAAGGCATGGTATCATCAGTGAGTGGCTTCCTTGAGTTACCCTTTTCTTAATGGGTTCTCAAGAAAATTCCCGTTACCTGTGGGTCCTTCTCTTTTCATTTTTTCCACCTAGGCAACCAAACGTCTTTTCTAACCAGCTGTTTACAGCTCCTTCTGCAATGCCTAAACACCTAGCAATTCATCACAAGCCTCCTTCTGCCCAAGTTCTGTACCTCTTCCAAACGGCTCTTGGAAACATTCCTGTTGCTTCCAGGCTAGCTGTCTCTCATGAGTGGCACCAATCTGGTCCTCAGGAAATATGCTTCATTTGCCCACAGCCTCCCCATCCCTCAGTGTCTAAACATATCTGTCCCTCTGCATATGAATCTTCTTGTAGGAATCAGATACTAATTTAGTTCCCGAAGCTGAGAATGACACATCTTAGACTTTCCGTGTGAGTTCCTTCAGATCATTCCTTAATTCCAGAATCACATTCTACTCCCTGCCCGAATGCCAGCGCCTATCTCCAAAATCCACTTTCTCCTTCAATTACTCTGTGTACTCCGTCTCCTTCATATCTTCTGTTTGATGGATGGAGTCTGTCATTCTCTTTAGATATTTCTTTTGAAATTTGTGTTGCATCTTTATTTCTCAGTCCAAACGCTCTCAAGGAACTTCCCATTACATAAGCAGTATTTGTGCCAGTCACATAGCTATGATTCTACGCCAGGCATAAGGCGTATGTGACACCATTGCAACTGTCATTCACCAGCTACCCAACTATTCTTCCCTTGAAAACTATATCCTAATTTTACCACTGTAGTATGCTACTCATTAGCACATTCAAGGTAGGGGCCAGTCCTCCCTCTTCCCAGGGTTCCTGGCCTCAGCCGTAGAGTCATAGAAGCACTGAGCAAACTCATTATTTCTTTATCAAGGTATAAAGATACTTCACAAACTGCAAAAATCCATACATAATTATAGCAAAAAGAAAACATTACAAAGAAACTTAGTAGTGGAAAACAGTTTCTGTCACCAAAGAGATAGGGTATCTGTTTTATTTAATGTTTTCTTTTTGATAGCAGTGATAAAAATAAAATAGTTCTTGGTTCACACTACAAATAGTTTGATTTGGGGGGTGTGGTATGAGCTGTATTCTGAATTTGCATTTTAAAAACGCTCCTTAGAGAGCTAGAGAGGTGGTTCATCGTTCAAGAGCACTGAGTCCTTTTTCAGAGGACCTGGGTCTGAGTCTCGGCACCCACATGGTGGCTCACAGCTGCCCATAACACCAGTCTTAGAGAATCTTATGCCTTCTCTGGTCTCCAAGGATACCAGGTATGTGTGTGGTATAAAGACATACATACAGGTGAAACAGCCATATACAATGGAAAAAAAAAAAAGCTAGCATGATGTGGTGGTGCATGCCTGTCTCAAGCAAAACAAACCTCCAGAGGTTATTGTCAAATACAACTTGAGAGTCAGGCTCCTGCTGGGGTCAGCTTGGTTTTTTGGGTTTTTGTTTGTTTGTTTGTTTGTTTGTTTTTTGGCTTGGTTTAGTTGTGAAGCATGGATTTTAGAACCCACTGGGAATCATTTGTTAACATGAGAGAAGATCTATGTACTGGTCTGTCCTAGAGAGATTTCTACAGACAGCATTCATGATGGATAGTCATTGATGGAGATAAATTGGATCCTTCTCCCCAGGAGAAGGACCTCACCACTTCCCCAGTTCCCAACTCTCCAAAGAATGCTTTCTGTGTGTTAAGATTTAACTCTTGTGAGACTAATGCAAGCACTAACACTCTTAACAGTCATAGGTCATACATGCAAAGATTTTCTAGTTCAGAAGCAACTTGTGGGTGGCAGGGGACTTTGAGCAAGAGATTAGAAGAGTGTGGATTTATTTCATGAGAAGTCACAAGGCACTTCTTATGAATAGTTACACCCACAAAGAATTCTATACTCATAGTCCCATCAGATGTTTAGTCATTCTAGGAGGACAAAAACAGTCACTGTCTTGCTATTGCTGTGATAAAACACAAAAGATATTTCATCTTCCACTTACAGGTGACACTCCATCAGAGCAAGAACTCAAGGAAGGAACCTGGAGGCAGGAACTAAAGCAGAGGCCATGGAGAAATGCTGCGTATTGCCTTGCTCCTCATGGTTTACTCAGCCTACTCAGAGGACGTCTCAGAGGACGGTACCATACATAGTGACTGGCCCCTCCCACATCACTCATCCATCAAGAAAATGCCCCACAGCCTTGCCTACTGTCCCATCTGGAGGGGCTTTTCTCTCAGTTGAGTTTCCCTGCCCTCAAATAACTCTAGCTCATGTCGAGTTGACAAAACAGCACACTCAGGAAATTTCACAATGTTCCCCCTTTTCAGGGAGCCTGACACAAGACTTCATAGCAATGGAGGGAGAATTGTGCCCAGGATATGGGTAGGAGAGTCACATGTTGACAACATATAAAATGCTGAAGATAGCTGGGATATAATTTACTATAGAGCTATGGCTTAGTAGATCTTTATTACTAGAGCAGAACACACTATAAGCATATTCCTCTGGTAGTTTTATAGATGAATTTCAAGATTATTGGTATTTTTATCACCCTAGGTGTTTTATTTATTAACAAACACAAATAGGGTTTCCTTTCATATTATTTTGATTTTTGAGGCTTATGAGTTGAGAAGTAATTATGGGTATGTGAAATAGAAAACAAGCAAAGGAAAATGGGAAAATTTATATTACTATAGCTTGGATTTTTTTTTATTCTATACTTTATCCCCTATGTTCTCAGGGTATTTTTCAATCTAAAATTATGGGTTGCATATGCTAATGCACTTTCTATAGGAGCCACATTTGAGCTCCCTTTCCCAGGGAGTAATTATTTGCTTTCAGAATGATTCCTGCTGCTTCTATTTTAAAATCAATGACAAGGTACATTAGTGAATCTCAGAATTGCTCCCACAAGACTGTTTTCCCCTCTGTGCTCTGTCACCCTGATGTGGCCTCTCCTCAGCATCATGTCTGGAATGGTGATGCAAGCATAGTACTTCCTACCTTATGCTCTGTGCTTCTAGTCCACAAGTGTGGATGTCCTTTTATTCTGTTGACACTGCTAGAGTTTGAACCCACAGCCTTGCACATGCTAAGCAAGCATGGTGACACTGAGCTATATCCCCAGGTCTTGGAATGTGACTTTTAAAAGCATCTGCTGTTCAAAGGTCCAAAATCAATGGTGAGAACAGCCCCCAAGATGGCTGATGGACTACCACCTCCAGATTGATATCTTAGGAATAAATGTCAAGGATAAAAATGGAAGTCATCTTTTCCAGGAGGCCTAATCATAAACATTCTCAGGCTATTTTTACTGGGGAATGTGCTGCGACACTGCTCCTGGACTCTTTTCTCAGAAGAACACAAGCCAGAAAGGCATCACAGAGCCTTCTACCAGACACAGCAGGAAAGGAAACGTCTGTCAGCACTGAAGAGGGTTAATATAAAACCAATAATGCGGGAACTATGCTTTCCTCATATACTTTAACAAATCCTTGTAACCTGCACTTCACTGTCTGATGTGGAATCAGCTCATTTCATAGTCAATAAAGTATCAAGAGACAACAGAAAGAATGCAAAAACAGACTTGTATGTCATTCTATGTAGCTAAATAGTTCTTTACATTTGCATTTCCATCATGTTTTCTTGGATCTAGGATCTTCTAGGCATGTAATAATAATCCTGTATGGTTGGCATTAGCCCTAGGAAGCAAAATACCAACATAGCCAAAATATTAGTATTGCTTTGTAGAGAAGTCTTCTCTTCCTGTTTATTTATATTTTTACTTATTATTTGAAATAAGTATCTTGTTTTATATATTATATATATCTATATAGTTATATAAGATATATATATATATAGCACCCTCCTTTATAGATATTATAATGTATTTATTTTTGTAACAACATTTTAGGTATATTTAAATTTAAACAACTACAACTAAAAAATGTGTATGGGGTGTGTGTTTGTGTGTGATACATGTTCAGTATGTGTACATGTTTTATACACAACTCTGCAGGTGTATGTACACAGGTACACGTGTGCATATGGAGGACAGAAGTTGACAGTGGGTCTTTCTCTTTCACTCTCCACTTGTTATTTTGAGTCGGGTTCTCTCCCTGAACCCAGAGTTCCCCAGCTGGCTAGAGTAGCTGGTCATCAAGCTCTGGGATCTTCCTGTCTCTACTCCTACTTCTACCCCCGGTACTAGGGTTACAGGTGAGCAACATCACACCTGACTTTTTGTGGGTGATAAATTCAGGTCCTCATGCTTGCATGGCAGGCACTTTCACAAATAAGCTATCTCTGAAACCTCAATAATTCCAGTGTTAACCAAGTATCACGGCAAACGGGTGTTTCCATAATTGGTTTTTGTTTTAAGACAAGAAATTAAAAAATCTTTTTTCTTTTCTAACAGTGATTAAAATAATTCTTATCAAATCAGGGGAGATGGCTCAGTTGTTAAGAGCACTTGTTCTTGCAGAGGACCAGGATTTGACTGCCAGCATACACATGGTAGCTCATATTTGTGGACAGACGTTTCTGTCCCACCCAGTCCTGTGGCCATTTAGTCTCAAATAAACTCAGAGTGGCTTATATTAATTAAAAACTGTTTGGCCTATGGTTCAGGCTTCTTTTTGGCTAGCTCTCTCTTAACTATTAACCAATTTCTATTAATCTGTGTATTTCCACCTTGTCTTGGCTTACCAGAGAATGCCCAGACATCCCACCTTCCCAGTAGCTACATGGCATCTCCTGGCGACTCACTCTCTGCATTCCTCTTCCCAGAGTTCTCCTAATCTGGTAGCCCCACCTATACTTCCTGCCTGGATACATCCTGCCTGTCTATTGACCAAAACAACTTTATTCATCAACCAATAAGAGAAACCTATATTCACAGCATACAGAAGGACATCCCCCATCAGCTCATGACCATTTGTAATTCCAGTTCCAGTGGAGCCAATGTTGTCTTCTGACCTTTGATGGGAGGCAGGAATGTATGTGGTATGCAAACATATATGCAGGCAAAACACTCACAAACATTAAATAAACAAATTTTTAAAAAGTATGACTAGGAGTCTTATGAACAAATTAGTTCCCTTCAGATTGTATCAGATTATAATGCAAGGAAGCATAAGAATAGTTGCATGTATGAGTGTACATCTCTACAAAAATCAATGTGTCAAAACAACACAGACTATTGAAGGAGACTCAGTCTTCACCACCTTCAACCCCTACAACAGAGAGGAGATATGTTCTATGATGGTTATTCTTAATTATAAACTTGACTAGATTTGGAATCACCGTGGAAACACACCTGTGGGTTTCCAGAATTAGTGTTTCCAGAAAGGGAAGACACATACTGAGTATCCATAGCACTGTCCAGTGGATTGGGACTGGGCTGAGGGGAAATCGAGCTGAAGAGTAGCATTCACTTCTCTCTGCTTCCTGATTGTGGGCATAATGTGACCAGATACCTCATGTCCCTGCAGCCATGACTTCACTGCTGTGAACCTCTATACCCTCAATCTGTGAGCCAAAGCCTTCCTTCTTTAGTTGCTGCTGCCACATACTTTAACACAGGAACAAGGAAAGTAATGACATAGAAAAGTGGTCCTGAAAATGGAACCATTGGTGTAATAAACATGACCACATGGTCTTTAAGCCTTTGGGGCTGATTTGAAGGGAAATTAAGGAAGATTTTTGCAAACTTAGGCTACAGAAGCCATAGACAGCTGCAAGCAGAATTGGATAGAAGGGGTTTGGAAGAATAGAATGGCCTGACTCATGAGACTTCAAAGGAAATCAAGAACTCTGTGATGAACTGAACTACAGTCTGTCAGCACTACAACCTGGCAAAGAATCTGGATTCATTCTGCTTATTTCTTGAGAACTTGAGTGGGGCTAAATTAGAACTTATTGGACTAACTTGTCTGGCAAATGAATTTCAAGGTAGCAAGCCATTCGGTCCTAGGTGTAGCTGCTGCTTACTGCTCCATGAGGAGGCAGGAAGGGAGGGGGTAAGGAGGGAGGGGGAGAGAGAGAGAGAGAGAGAGAGAGAGAGAGAGAGAGAGAGAGAGAGAGAGAGAGAGAGAGAGAGAGGAAGAGAGAGAGCGTAATGACATGAAAACTGTAAAGTTTCATAAGAGAAGAAATATGGACAAGTTGTGTACAGGAGGTCACAGACAAAGAATCTGTAAATTTTAAAGCTATTGGTACAATAAAAAAGAAACTTCGCACTGTCACTGGAACAATGAGAAAGATGTTCCAATGGCAAAACCCTACCCATAGAAAGCTCCAGCCTGTGAAAACGGAAATTCATTTGAAGGAGAACCTGACCAGAAGAGATTTCCTGCCCAGAAACAACGTTTCTTCTGAGACAGTACACAGAGGCCCTTGTAATTTTTATTCAAAGGCTGGTAGGCTACAAGTAAAGCTGTTTTTAAATTTGGCAAGTTCATACAGATAGATGGTATGGGTTTTGTAGACGAGAAATAGGAAAACTATGGAGGTCATATATAGGTCCTTTTAAGGTTCCAGAAAGCCACTGAGACAAAGCAATGGGTGGCAGGATCAGAGTTCCCACAAGTAGGACCTGAAAGCCACTGTATGAAGCTAGGAAGGTGAAGCATGATGTAATGTGGAACTGAGGATCATGGGAGATGTTAGGACCTTTGAAGCAGAGTTGAACCAGCCCAAGACAGAGAATGTGTAGGCTGTAAGTAACAGAGAAGAGGGAAGAATTTCCCAAAGCCTTGCAAGCACAGATGATTCTGTCATGCCCCCAGATGCCAGACATGGAGCAGAGTGGTTTGGGAATCACCCTGAGGTCCTTCTATCTTCCTTTGTTGTCTGGTTGTTCCTCACTTTTGGAGTGATAATGTTTATCTTTGTCAATGTACATAGGAAGCACATGCGTACTTAAAGCACAAGACTGAGAGTGGGGCATGATGTAAGAGAGATATACCCAAAGAACCTGTGGTGGTCCTCAGGTCATACTTCGAGAAGTTGTGATCTAGTAGTCTTTCCCAGAAGATAGCATTATAGGGAGTGTGTATGCATGTGTGTGTGTGTGTGTGTGTGTGTGTGTGTGTGTGTGTGTGTGTGTGTGTGTTTGTAAGGAGAGAATAAATATTATTCAGTTTAAGAGTTTAATTTTACATAAAGATTTTAATATTTTCTGTAACACAGCACTTACATACTATGATAGAAAATTTTCTTGCTTTAACTACAAAAATTATTTCTCAGAACAAGAGCCCCCATCAAAATCTTTTAGGCCAGATGTATTTGAGGATCCAAACTTTTTGTAGTAAGGCACTAAACAATCTATCTCTAATAAAGTGATCAAAATGGTTCAGAATCCATAACTTCTCTGCAAAGACCAAGATGTCCCAGAACTTCCCTCAAAACCTTCCATGTTTGCATGGAAAAAATACCCAATTTTAGGTCAGTGGTAGCAAATTGTACTTATATGATGTTTCTCTTTTTTATATATATATACATTTTATAACCTATTCATCCATTATCATCAGTTGACACATCTGCCATAAAAATGGGGAGTGTACCTGCAGTGTCACAAGTTTCAGGGGAACTGAGGTCTCCTTTCAGGGTTCTTCTTCTTCTTCTTTTTAATGTTGTTATATTATTAGGCAGGAAAGGTCATTTTGTTTCTGAGGACTAGAGCATACCCATTGATGTCCAAAATTTAAATCCTTAATACTTGAGCTAGGTGTTCTGGCACATTCCTATAATCCTAGCACTTGGGAGGCAGAGGCAGGCAATCTCTGGGAGTTCAAGGCCACCTTGATCTACATATAGAGTTTTAGGACAACCAAGTTTACAGAGTGGGACCCTGTCTCAAAAATAAATAAATACATTCTTAGCACTTGGTGGCTCCAAATATTTCTTCTTATAATTTTGGAGTGGATGCAAAAGGATGACTAAGGAACTCAGCCTTGGATCCATGTGGCTTATGCCTAGGTCCTCTAATTCATTGGCACCAACCCTCACCAGCTTCATCCCCACCACCAGGGGTCTCATGATTCCACAGGAACTCAGGTCGTAGAAGTGAGCCCAGTTCATGACCTCATTTGAAGGGTTCAAGGTTTGGCATGGGGAGAGATCTGGCCTTAACAATGGCCACTGAACAGACATGGAAACCCTCGGCTGTTAGACTGCTATAAAGAAAAATAACGCAACTCAAGATCAAGAGCTGAAAGGAAACTTAGAAGGTTGTGCCACACTGTGTGTCCAGGACGTGGATTTACTTGAAGCCCTAGAAGGTATTTTTTACTATCTCCTAGTCTCCTAGAATGGGTACATTTCTTTCACCTTTTTTTTTTTTTTAACTTTTGTTTTTCAAGACATAGTTTGTCTTGCAACTTACTGTGTAGACCAGGCTGGCCTCAGAATCAGAGATCTGTCTGCCTCTCTGCCTCCTGAGTTCTTAAATTGATGGTGTACCCCATCACAGGTGTGTTTTCTTATTGTCGGTACACCTAGAATTGGTTGATTTTTTTTTTTTTTTTTTTTTTTTTTTTTTGTCAACTTGACACACAAGCAAGAGTCATCCAGGAGGAGGAGACCTCAGTTGAGAAAGCACCTTCTTCAGATTGGCCTTCAGGCAACCCTTGTATCATTTTCTTGTTGGGTGATTGATGTCGGAGGGCCCAGCCCTCTGGGAGTGATGTCATCCCTAGGCAAGTGGTCCTTGGCAATGTAAGAGAGCAAGCCGAGCAAACCAGTAAGCAGAGCTCCTCTGTGAACTCTGCTTCAGTTCCTGCCCTGACTTCCCTTGATGATGGTCTGTGACACAAAAGTGTAAGGTGAAATAAACCCTGTCCTCCGGAGTTGCTTTATCACAGCAATGGAAAGCAAACTAGAACACAAGGCATACCTCTGTCCCATTTGCCGTTTCTACCCACCTTTCGCAAGAAAATTGTTTCTGGTGGGCCCTTTGACCGGCAGCAGAGAAGCAGTTTGGATTGTACCATCTGCTGGGATCCAGAGAAACCAGACGCAAACTGGTGTTGCCGCAGGCATCCATTGTCACGTGTGTGTCCGCTGAAGCTCTGCCACGTTCTGCTGACCCTTAGCAGCTTCAAAACATCAGAGTGGTCAGACGAGTGGGTTTGGATTAGTTCAATTTTAGAAGTGTTTGTGGCCACTCCACCCATCCTAGTGGAAGATGTTCCAGACCACAGCTGCAGAAAAAGGGAACTGAGCCTCCTTGAGAGTGAAGCAAGGGTGGCTGAAAGTGAACAAAATAGGAAATGGGGATAGCAAGGACAGCGGATTATAATCTATTCAGACTTTAATTTCACCGAAGGAGAGGCATTTTGTTTAGGGACATTAATTTCTCCTTAGCGAACTAGAGGAAAATTTACGTTTGTCAAGTTTGGGGAGGGAATCTTTTCTTTCCTCTTTAGGTTTATGGTACAAACTCCAGAGAGATGGTCTGAATATAATTACTTTATGCAAGGGTATCTACATAATAAAACATCACACAGTGCTCCATAAATTCATAGAATTTATATGTCAATAAAAAAATAAAACTATAGAAAAGAAAATAGAAGACATATTTCCTGCTGGAAGTAACCCATAACCTTGAACTAATTTAATGCCTGTTGTGACTCACTTCAGAGCCTTTTGGGGACAATAGTAACTAAATGAAACAGATTCTAGGAGGGTTCTGAGGGATAAGCGATGAAGTGATTAATACTGGGGGAATTTCTGCAAGTCTGGGAGAAGCCCGACTGCATTAGAATGTTGTTGGGCTCTGATGGGGTCATCAGCTTGTCCTAACTTGCCTGGAACAGCCTTCATTTTGCTGTCCCAAGAGCCCCTTAAGAGTTGGAAAGAAGTCTGTCATTGGTCTTCTCTCCTCCCTTGACATCTCAGGCATCAAATGGAAGAAACAGTGTGGTCTCTACTTACCTGAGAGGATAAGGTTGCTAAGCATAGTGGTAAGAGTCCCTGACACACTCTGGGTGGTTTTGTTGGGTTTCACATGTGGATGGGATATTGCATTTGAAAGTCTGCCTCTACATAAGGAGTGGTCCCTTGCTCCCTGCCTCAGAACAAAGCCAAGCCTCCTTCCAGAAACAGGCCAGCTGTTCTGTTTCTAGTAGTTCTTACCCAGGGGGATTTTGTCCCCTAGGAAACACTTATCAATGCCTAGAGAGAGGTTTTGTTGCCCCAGATAGGAGAGATTGGTACCCTGTTGCCATCAAGCAGGTACAGACTAAGGATGGATGCCTATAAGCATCTTATAGAGCACAGTTCAACTTGCCCACCTTTCACAGGAAAGAATTATCTCCCTCAAAATTTCAATAGTCCAAAGATGGTGAAAAACCACATCTCTTTCTTCTCTTTGGTGAAGGTCTGTATGAAAGTTGACCAGGGCATAAGCTGTTCTATTTTACCAGCGTGCTGGGTGTGTTGCTTACATGGAGAGGTACAAATAGCTATAGTTAGGACTATCAGATTTTTCTGGAAGCAGCTTGCTGTAATAGCACAATGATAAAACTTTACCCCCTTCCAACTGCTAACCCTGTCAATGTACACCATTTCCTCTATACACACTCTTCCTGTAAGTGTGAAGCATGCTCACACTTCCTGTGTTTAACAAATAAGAAATGAATACAAAGTTAAAAGCCCTGTCTATACAAAGTAAAATGTTGTATAACTGAAATATAAGTACTTGAGAGCAAGAGGCAGGAAAATAATACATTCAAGGATTGTCTGAAAAAGAAGAAAAAGAAGAAGGAGAAGGAGGAGAAAAGAAGAAGAAGAAGAAAAAGAAGGAGGAGGAGGAGGAGGAGGAGGAGGAGGAGGAGGAGGAGGAGAAGAAGGAGGAGAAGAAGAAGAGAAAAGTTAATTTTTTTCAGCATCTTCCAGGTGGGACAATCACTTCTAACACAACAACCAACTCTCCTTTTCCTCCTAGCAAGGACATAGACGCATGGCTGGTAGCACAGCAAGCAGGTACTCCTGTGATAGACTTTGACTTAGTAACTAATGACATCATGAATTAGAGGTCAGGGAGACAACATTAATTGGGTGAAGGCATTTGCCACCAGGTATAACGATCTAAGTTTGATCCTTGGTACTCACAAGATGGAAGGAGAGAACTCCCACAAGTTGTGCTCTGAACTCCGTATGAGTTTCTATAGCATAATCATGCATGAACACACACACACACACCACACACAATATATTAATAGTTGTTTAAAAAAATGAGGAACCAAGATGTGGTGGCTTGAAAGAAAATGAGCCCCAAAGGGAGTGGCACTGTTAGGATGACTGGCCTTGTTAGAGTAGATGTGGTCTTGATGAAGGAAGTGTGTGGAGGTGGGCTCTGAGGTCTCATGTATGCTCAAGATTCCACCCAGTATCTCAGACCATTTCCTGCTGCCTGCAAGATGTAGCGCTCTCTGCTACTTTGCCAGTGCCATGTCTACCTGCCCACTGCCATGCTCCCCACCATGAAAGTGAACGGAACCTCATAACTTTAAGCAAGCCACCCCAATAGAATGTTTTCCTTTATAAGAGTTGCCATGGTCATGGTGCCTTTTGACATCAATGGAAACCTAACTAAGACACAAGTATGATAGATCATGAGGATAGTGACATCCTGGCTAAGGTCCCTCCAGTCCAGAGACAGAGTGATGATGTTTTCTTCAGCTTGGTCCAAGCTCAAAGGGCCATTATGGATAGTACAGGGGTTTTCTGTGCAGTAGTTGAGGCCTTGGGAACTTTAGAAGATCAGTAGGTGTTGGCTTTTGTTCCTTGTTATGTGCTCTTTACATGTGGCTCTGAAGCTTTCCTGGACATGCACTGAGCTACCTAACACAATGCAACATGATGTTTGGTGTTGATTTTCTGTTACTTGTTTCTGTCAGTTGTCATAAGAACCTTGATTGTGCTGGGCGGTGGTGGCACACGCCTTTGGTTCCAGCACTTGGGAGGCAGAGGCTGGCGGATCTCTGTGAGTCTGAGACCAGCCTGGTCTACAAGAGCTAGTTCCAGGATAGCTTCCAAAGTCACAGAGAAAACCTGTCTCAAACACACACACACACACACACACACACACACACACACACACACACAAAAGAATCTTGATTGTCATCTAAAGCACCTCAGAAGCGTTGTAGCTAAGTGATGTGGCACTGTCAGGCTCTGTCACAAAAAGAACAGTAAGTGTGATTGTCAATTATCAATGCCATATTGGATTCATCTGGTTCCTTTCCTCTTCCCTCCCTTCCTGTGTATTCTTTGAGCATTAGTGATGCTCTGCCCATTAAAAATCACATTTGTTTCAGGGTCTTAGACTCAAATTCCCTTTCTCCCCTGAAGCTATAGCTAAGCCTCACGTGCACAGCAATAGATAAATAAAAATACACAATATGTAAAACAACCAGAACACAAGGGAGAAGTGTGTTCTCTGGATTCTGGTAGTTTAGGTATCAACATATCCTGTCCAAGTGGGAATATTTTCTCTCAGGGGCTACACAGACAATATTTTTGGCTCTTGTTTCTCCACCCCATTCCCCCATGGGCACACTGGGGGTGATGATACACACACCACTGTGTCTGTCTTTTTCACTTGGGTTCTGAGGATTTTAACTCAGTTCCTTATGTTTGCTCAACAAGTACTTTGTCCACCAAGTCTACTTTTGCCCCTAGATGCGTCTCACTGTAGAGCCTGGGCTGGTCTCACACTTGCAATCATCCATATTGCTGATATTACAGGCAAGAGCTATTTGGCTTAGATTTACTTCAAAGCTAGCCTTTGCATTCACCTTGAACAGATTATCCAAGGAGAGATGGTGATGTTAATTTAATCGTGTTTATCTGCACCTGGCATGTGTAGAGATTTATGGTTCTCCATGAGGCTGGGTCTCGGAGATCAACCACTGTGATCACCAGGCTCCTGTTGGTGAGGAGAGAGACTAAGAAACTCTTGTCCTTGGAAACCCCATCAACTTCTGAGAGTTGCGTATTAATATCAGTGTTGGTTACAAATTCACAAGTGGAGCTTTTTTTGTGTAGCGTTCAAGTTCTTCATGACTGGAAAACTTTACTTTTAAAACACTTATAAAAATTAATGTAAAGCAAATTTTAACCTTTGTTTTAATCTTGAGTTATATTGGTATTTTGCCTGCACCCATGCCTGTGCACAACATGCATGCAGTGCCTGCAGAGACCAGAACAGGGCATCAGACCCTCTGGGACTGGAGTTATGGACAGTTGGTCTCTGTCATGTGGGTGCTGGGACTTGAACCCTGGGCCCTCTGGAAAAGCAGCAAGTGCTCTTAATTGCTGGGCCATCTCTCCAGCCCTTTTAATTTTAAAGCTACCATTCAAATTCCATTACGTCTTTTTCATCCACACCATCCTAATCCATTCCCCTCTCTCAGCGCTGCCCCTCCCTGCCCTGTACTTCCAGTCATTTGCTGAATGGAACATTATGTTTTAAGGGCACGCTTATTTTAATCATTGTGCAGGTGGGAGCACTGAGGCAATACTCAGAAATGGCAGCCACACCAGAGCCATTGGTCTTTTCAGCATACTAGGAAATACAAAGTTTCAAAGAAGGAAGGAGAAAATAGCTCAATACTCTAAAAATTCTATGTAATCATCCTTTATCTGATTCCTCCATGCCTCAATTCTTTAAAAAAAACATTATTTTGCATTTGCTTGTTTTCTTCTGTGTGCATGTACACGCATGAACGAAAGCAAGTGTACACGTGTGTGAACATGTCTTGATACACATGAAGAGTTTCTGGGGATGTACTCAGGTTGACTCAGGTTGTCAGGCTTGGTGGCCCCTGTGACTCAAGTTAAACTCACTCCTGGTTTAAGGTCTGTGCCCATTTCTGCAGCAGTTAACTTTTCTGAATTGGGCTTTTCTTTTTTTTTTTTTTTTTTTGACCTGGATTTCATTTCCCTGTGGTCCCTATGACAGAATATGCAGCTATGCCCGTTCCTGTCTTTACTTATCTCCCTTAAAATATTGCATCCCTTCTGTGAAGGAAGAGGGGGAGACAGCAGGACGATCTCCTTCCTTCTGCTACTTCCTAGTAGAAATGAATACAGATAGGCCTCCCACAACAGTCAGGCCCCAGGCACTCATGAACACAGAAAAGCACTCAACCATACAGAAGCATCTGAGTCTCTATGCAGCAGCTGGACTGTTTGATGTCAGTGAATAAACAAAACAGAAAGGCAAATTCCATCCAGTCTTTACGAGTTAATATACTCCGTGCCTTTTGTTCATCTGAAACTGAAGATGTGAGGACATCTGTTGATATATGTGAGGGTAAGTAAGGGACATTCGGCGACTGTGCCACAGCAGCGTTTTCTATAACAAACCGTGTTCCTGCACTGTTTACTATGGAGGCTTCTGGAACAGCTGTGGGAACTTGGCAGGGCCTAATACACTGGTTTTATGGTAGTTGTTTTGCTCTGCTGTCCAAAACTCGTCTTGCCTTGCCCTTCCACTGGCTTCAGGCTCTCCCCACGTTCCACAGATGGGGTTTTTGAGCCTGTGAGCTCTCACTGCTGACCTCAGAAGTAGACGGAGACTGCTCAGTCAGCAACATTTGTTGTGAGTGCTATCTATGTTCAGAATGCTCACCTGACTGCACAGGGCAAGCAAGCTTCTCCTGCAGAATGCGCCTTGAAGCTTGCCTCCTCAGGGATGTCTGCCCCAGCGCGGTAATACTATCCCAAACCAGTCAGCAGCACTCTTGAAATTCAAGATCTGAGAAGGGTGATTCTTTCTCTCAGGAAGAGCAAATGTTGGTAATAAAGGGCATCATCTGTTTTTTGGGTTTTTTTTACATTGGTATGTGCCCACATGTGTCTTCTCATGTCTCATGAATGTGTATGTGTGTGTGTGTGTGTGTGTGTGAGGTGAGCTACTGTGTGGAAAAAGGAGGTTAATGTCTAGTTGTCTAGTATCTTCCTTGATAGCTCTCCAACTTACACATTTAGGCAGTTTCTGACTTAAAGTTGAGCTCGCCATTTCCCTAGTCCATATAGGGATCCAGTCTTTCCTCCTATGTGCTGGGGTTTCAAGTGTAATTTCTTAGAGATGCTTATTTTATATGAGTGCTGGGCATCGAAACTCTGGTCCTGATGCTGGCATGGCAAGTCCTATACTCACTGAGTTGTTTCCCCAGTGCAACCCTACCTTTGGAAAAGTATTTATAGTATATTATTAAAAACAAATTGTAGGCTTGGATGTTGTAAAGTCAGTCTCATGCTTGCCTTGCACGCGTGAGGTGCTGGGTTCAATCACTAACACCACACAGAGCAGGCATGGTGGTGCATGGTTATCCATAATCGCAGTATTACCTGAAATCCCAGCCCTGTAGAGGCAGAGGAGGCCCCATCTGGAGTTTAAATTCATCCTCAGCTATGTATTGAATTTGAAGCCAGATACAGGAGATCGTTATGTCTCTTAAAAAAAAAAGCATCCAGAATGTGTGGTACATTCTTGTTTGTTGTCAACTAAGACAAGCAGCCTGGAGTACCCTGTTTCAAAAATAGATAGTTATTATGTATTCATTTAAGGGATACAGTATGATTTGATACATGAATGAACCTTTAAAATCTATCCCAGTGGATGGGAATGTGGCTCAGTGGGAGAGCATTTGCTTGGATATTGTGGTCATGGAACTAGTTCCCAGCACTACAAAACTTAAAAGAAAAAAAAAAAAAAGATGTGTCCTTTTAGCAACTGAAAAATATATACTACATCTTTTGCATGTGTATAGATGTGTGGTCATGTGTGTGAATGTATGTGGAGGCCAGAAGTTGACTTTGGCTCTCTTCCTCGATGAATTTCTATTTATTGCAAGACATACTGTTGCTGATCCTGGAGCTCACCAGTTCCAATTGGTCTCACTAGCCAGCCCACCAAAGGAAAGCCTTGTATCTGCCTCCTGGGTGCTGGGATTGCAGGTAAGCCCTACTGCCTGGCTTTTCTGTGAATTCTGAAGGTCTGAACAGACATCTTTACGCATATGGAACAAGCACTCTTTCTAATGAGATTACTTCCCCAACCCCCTAACCCTCTTTTTTTGTTTCCTTGTTTTCTGAGACAGGGTTTCCCTGACTAACTAACTGGCCTGGCACTCACTATGTAGACTAGGCTGACCTCAACCTTAACAAAGAGCTCACACTTGTGCCTCCTGAATGCTGAGTGCTTCCTTGTGGACCATCATGCTCAGCTACAGTTCTTCTTCTTCTTTTTTAAATTTTATTTATTTATATGAGTGTTCTGCATGTATACCTGCACGCCAGAAGAAGCCATCAGATCCTATTATATAGATGGTTGCAAACCACAATGTGGCTGTTGGGAATTGAACTCAAGACCTCTGGAAGAGTAGCCAGTGCTCTTAACTACGTAGCCATCTCTCTAGCCCCCCCTGCAATACATTCTTATTAACTGTGGCTGCCATTCTTAACCTTAGGTCACCAAAACATATCTTCTATTATTCTACCCTCTGTTTCTTTGAGATCATCTGCTTAAAAGTCTATGTAAGGGACCGTGAGATGGCTCAATGGTAAAGGCGCTTGCTGCCAAGCCTAATAACCCGAGTTCAATCCACAGAACCTGAATGATTGAAGGAGAGAACCAACTCATGGAGATTGCACACACATACACCACACTACAAACAAACAAATAAATCAATGTTAAAAAAAAAATTCTACGTAAAAATGAGACCATACATTCTCTCTCCATGCTTGGCTTATTTTGCTTAATATAATATCCTCTATCCCATCCATATTATCACAAATGACAGCACTGCTTTCTTTTTAAGGGTTTCATGGTATTATAGATAGATATAATATTTTCTTTTTCATTTCTTTGTTAATGAAGACTTAGAGTGCTCCCATGTCTTGGTGATTGTAACTAATGCTGCAGTGAGCACTGAGTCTGGATATCTCCTCAACACACCAATTCCAGTTTCCCAAAATTGGAATTGCTGGATCTTCCTATATAGCACAGGCTGGCCTCAAATTCACAATCTTCCTGCCACCATCTTCTGAGTGCTGGTAACACAAATTGACCCACCCTCTTGATTTGAGCATCCCTGTCAGAAATTTTACTCATCAGCTGTATATAGTCACATAATCACATCCAACAGAAAGGAAGTTTCTGTTTTAGTTGAAGCTATTGCCCTCCTAAATAACATTTTGCTTCTATTACTAAGGAAGAATGAGAGATGAATAATGGAAACTCTCTGCTATTCACTCAAATCCAGACTCATTTTCTTCCTTGGCAGGTGGCTTTTAAACTAACGTTTATCAGATAGGTAAGTAGGTAGGTAGGTAGGTAGATAGATAAAATGGTCAGACAGATGATAGATAGATAGATAGATAGATAGATAGATAGATAGATAGATCCTGACTAGATGATTCCGGTCATTAGATTGTGGATAGAAGTAACATGGATGTGATAATTTGAATACTATCGGCCCCCACAGGCTTGTGCATTTGAATGCTTAGTCAGCAGGGAGTGGCATTATTTGAAAGGATTAAAAGGATAAGTAGGTGTGGCTTCTTGGAGAAAGTTTGTCCCTGGGGCTGGCCTCACATTAAGTCAATACCAAGCCCCAAATCCCTGACTGTGGATCCTGATATAGTTTTCAGGTACTGCTCCAGCATCATGCTCCCCAAAGTGATGAAACTGGATTAATCTGTAAACTGTAAGAAAGCCCCCAATGAAGAAATGCTTTCTTTTATAAATGTTGCCTTGGTTATGGTGTCTATTCACAGCACAGAGCAGTAACTTAGACAATGGACATCATGGCTTCCTGGAGCTAACAGAAAACTTCCTGGGTTGATGATCACCATTTCCTCTTGTGAGCAGATCTTTCTAAAATTCAGCTAAGAAAATGTATTCAAGGAAAATTCCCTAGCAATTAAAGAGGCTCGGGATCAAACAAAAACCAATTCTCCACATGAAAATAATTAGCCCAGATCCATATAGCACCTTGTCCAAAAATGCCAGACAGATCAAAGATGTGAATGTCATAAAAGACAGTTTCAAAATGTAACAAAAAAACCTTTGTGTATGAGTTAGGTAAATAGCTCAGCGGATAAAGCACTTTGAATGGGAGCATGACCATAGTTAGGATTTCCAGAGCCTACATGAGAAAAACAGATGCAATGCTGTGCATCTGTAATCCAGCATTCTTTCAGACAGATGGACAGCTATGGAAGGCAGAGACAGGATAATCCTTAAAAGTTTATGGGCCGAATTGTCAGCAGACTTGGCAATGTCATTAGTATGTGGCTTTGAAGGCATGAAAGATACAAGATTGAGGAGTCATGGAGATAGCTAAAGCCAAAGAATGTGTAGCAGGGACAGAGACCCTGTGGAGAGGACTTGTAAAGCCACTATGTAAAAATGGAAGTAGGGCCACCCAAGTAGTCCTTTATGTTACAAGCTCTAGGTGCTGGACATGGAACACCATGGTTTTGCTTTGCTGGAGTGTTTTGTGTTTTGTTTTTATTATCATTCTTTTTATTTAAATTAAAACCAATCTTATTTTATATACCAATCTCAGTTCCCTCTCCCTCCTGTCCTCTCATGCCCCCTACCATCCCCCATCCCATCCCCCATCCCACCTCCCATCTACTCCCCAGGGAAAGTGAGGCCTCCCATGGAGGAACATCAAAGTCTGTCACATCATTCGGGGCAGGGCCTAGGTGCTCCCCCATGTATCTAGGGTGGGAGAGTATCCATCCCTCCACAGGGAGTGGGCTAGCGATAGATAATGGTTCCACGACCAGAGGCCCCATAGACTGCCCTGACCTCCCAACTGACACATTCAGGGGGCCTGGTTTGGTCCTATGCAGGTTCCCCAGCTGTCAGACTGCAGTCTGTGAGTTCCCACTTGCTCAGGTCAGCTGTTTCTGTGGGTTTCCCAGCATGGTCTTGACCCCTTTGCTCATCATAACTGGATTCCAGGAATTTGGCTCAGTGTTTAGCTGTGGGTGTCTGCTTCTGTTTCCATCAGCCACTAGATGAGGGCTCTAGGATGGCATTTAAGGTAGTCATCAATCTCATTATCAGGGAAGGGCATTTAAGGCAGACTCTCCACTATCGCTTAGTTTTTTGTTTTGTTTTGTTTTGTTTTTTTAAAATTGGGTAAATGAGTGGGAAGAATGACCCTGAATGTGAGCATCATTATCTCAAGGGCTGGGCTCTAGGCTGAATGGAAAGGAGAGAACAAGATGAGTGCTAGAATGCACACATTAATGCACTGCTCTCTGCTGTTGACTGCAAATGTCATGTGACTGACTAGCTGCTCAAGTCCCTGCCACCTGACCCCTTCACACTGATGGCCTATAACCCGGAATGTGAGCCAAATACGGCTTTCTCCCTTAATATCCTTATCACAGGAATGGGGAACAAAACGAAGACAACACAACAGTCTCTCTTGAATGCTGCTTCCACATTCACCGAAAGAGTGAAGATACAAGCAGGCAGAGCACAAGCAAATTTACTGGTCAAACACCTGACAAAATCGACTTCTAAACAATATTAGTCAGAGAACATAAAGGATACCATATGCCAATTAAGAGAGCAGTCCATGAAGAAGATATTACAATTTGAAATGCATGCACATCAGGCATAGGTGTGTCCGATTTTTATAAAATACTAGATCTAAAGACACTGATTAACACCAGCACATTAACAGTGGGTGACATCAATGTCACACTCTCACCAACAGACAGATCACCCTGACCTCCCTCCCCCCTAAAAATAACCACAGAATCATCAGAGTTAAATGATATCATAAGTCAAATAAACCTAACAGAGATCTATAGAACGTGCCATTCAAATACTTTAGAATACATCTTTTCCTCAGCAGCCCATGGATCTTTCTCAAAAACAGATTATATAATAGGACACAAAGCAAATACAGAAAATTAATGTGATACCTTGTATCACATGTAACCACAATGTCAGGGCTGGAGAGATGGCTCGGCTTTTTAAGGGCACTGGTTGATCTTCCAGAAGATCTGGGTTCAATTTCCAGCACCCACATGGTGGTTCACAATTGTCTGTAACTCCAGTTCCGGGGGACTTGACACCTATGGCAAAACACCAATGCACATAAAACAAAAATAAAAATAACCACAACTTCATGAGTCACCAGAGAAATACAAATTGCAACAGCCTTGAGGCCCCATTTCTTCCCACCTAGAAAGACAGTCAATATGAAAACAAATAACAGCAAATGCTGGTGAGTATGAACTTAAAGGGGAACTTAGGCATTGGTGGGAACATCAATAGTTCAGGATCTATGGAACTCAGTATGCAGGCATCTGAAGAGGTAACACTAGGTCTACCATATGGTCAGCTATGCCATTCTTGGGCATTTCTTGAAGGACTCCAAGACAACATGTCACAGATACTTGCCCATCAAGGCTCACTGTAGCACTGTTCACAATTGTTACATCATAGACCCCACTTAGATCACAGCAGAGGAATCGATAGAGAAATACAATGTGCGTATACACAAGTGAGTTGATTTCAGCCATGAAGAACAAAATTACGCTTAAATAAAGCCAGTCTCAGAAAGACAATTATCATGTATTTTCTCTCATGTATGGATCCTAGGTTTTATATAGACATACATGAATTTATATAGACAATCATATAAGTCTATATAAAATGAAAGTAGAAGCTAAATTCATAGGGGGAAAGAGGGATAGAGACTATGTGAGAGACAAGAGGGAAATCATGGGGGAAAGTGCTCAACATAAAATTCACACTTGCATAAAGATATGTGTAACATGGTACCAGCTACAAAAAACACACACATTGAAATTTTGTTTCAAAAAATTTATTTTGTTTTTCAAGACAGGTTTTCACTGTGTAGCTCCAGCTGGCTTACAACACACTCTATAGTCCAGGGTGGCCTTGAATTCAGAGATCTGCCTGCCTCTGCCTCCCTAGTGCTGGGATTAAAGGTGTGCACCAAGACTACCTGGCTGACATTAAAAATTTTTTAAAGCAAGTGAAAAAAAAAAAAAAAACCAAAGTTAACTACTAAAAAGCCAAAATTCATTTTTAAAAGATTGAATATTTGTCATAATATTCAATATTAAACTTTAAAACAATTTGACTATTTGATGAAACACCTTAAAATCAATTTAAAAGACAAGAGAGAGATGCCTAATCTCAAACAGAGAAATTATTCCCACTCATCAGGAAGACTGGTTAACACAGTAGAAGCATGAAAAAGCACAATCAGTGTGAATGTCCAGGAAACAAATAACCCAGCCCAGCCTTGCTGTCAATCAGAGAACTCTCACTTACACCAACAAAGTGCTTTTACTCACAAGACAAGGTTAGCAAGGCTAGGAAAATACCTTCTTCTCACAGAACAGCAAAATCCTCACTATCAAAAGGAAGATTTGAACAAAGTGGGGAAGGTTCATACTTTTAAAAATCTTATGCAATAAATAAGTAAATAAATAAATGTTACACAATTGTTGAAAAGATGATGCCATTTTCTGTATAGTTGGAAATGTGTCTGTTTTCAAATGAAAAACAAAAAGCCTGCTTCTGAATAGTAATATATCATGGTCTCATTGAAAAAAAAAATTTGAGATGATAATATAATTACATCATTTCCCCCTTCTCATTCATCCCTCTAAAATCTTCCCATATGCCCCTCCTTGCTCTCTTTCAAATTTATGGTCTCTTTTTTCATTAATTTTAATTAACTAATACATTCCTTAATACATAATTACAGCCTGCACAATTTGTATAATGTTAATTGTATGTATGTTTTCGGGGCTGACCATTGGGCATTGGATAAGCCATTGGTGTTCTTTTCCCTGGGGAAGACTATTTCTCCACCTCTCAGAATTTCCTAGTTGCCTATAATTCTTGTGTAGAGTTGAGGCCTTGTGAGTCCTTCCTATATCCCATCTGTGTTAGCATGTTTATTGATGTCATTTTTGTTTGGCTCATGTTTAAGCAGTCATATTGGTGAGATTTTTATGGGTGTAGCTTCTAACATTCCTAGGAGACGCAGTCTTCTTATAAAAGGGAAGCATCTTCGACAAATGGTTCTGGCATAACTGGATGTCAACATGTAGAGGAATGCAAATAGATCCTTATCTATCACCATGCACAAAACTAAAGTCTAAATGGATAAAACCTCATATAAAAGAAAGTGAAAAGTAGCCTTGAATGAATTAGCAAAGGAGACCATTCCCTAAATATAGCACCAGTAGCACAGACAAATATAATATGTACTCACTCATAAGCGGATATTAGACATAAAGCAAAGGACAACCAGACTACAGGCCACAACCCAGAGAACCTGGGTAACAAGGAGGACCCTAAGAGAGACATACATGGATCCACCTAGAAAAGGGAAAAAGACAAGATCTCCTGAGTTCATTTGGAGCATGGTGGGGGAGGGATGACAGGGGAAGGGTAGAAGGGGAGAGGGAGGAGAGAAGAAGAGTGGGGAAAATGTATAGCTCAATAAAAAACAAAAAAGAATAGTAAGAATAGTAAGAGACAGCAGGCTCTCATTATAAAAAAAAAATCAAGCAGTTCCTCTTCCTTGTAAACAAGCAAACACATCCTTATTAATGATAGTAAAGAGGACACATTGGTTCATACTAAGTGTGTCCATTTATTAAGGTGTGCCTGCATTGCAATACAACCATTGTAGAGGTGGTGAGCAATACACTTTCTGCCCCAGCCCTGCTCTCTCATTTTCTTATTTTTTTTTATTACCCATAAAACCTAATATGCAGTAATTGGCTTTCATTAATGCCATTCCAAGGACACAGTGATAAAGGAGATGATATTTTCTTCACAATCTCTTATAGAAGTTGCTGAAATCTTCCAGCTTTAGGAGGCAAACAGATGTGAGATAACCAAAAGTTTAAACTGCTGGGAATGTTGTTGAGCCAACAGGGATTGTGAAAAGACACCATCATCACCATGGTCGGCAGCAGCTGACCATTATTCCAGAAGATGTTTAAAAGGCCTCTCGTGCTTGAGGCAGAATCTGACATTGGCCACTTCATTTTTATTAATGGTTGATGCTTGCATAGACATGCTAATTTGTTATGCTGTTCACACATGTGACATTTGAATGTACCTGCAGTAGGCTGATTCCAACCACCACAGACCAGAAGCCTCAAATGACTCAGCTCTGGCTGGCAGCTTGACTGCAGCCTGTGCTACTGCTGTTGTTTTGATATAGGGTCTCATGCAGTCCAGGCTGGCTTTGAACTACATACCTCAGAATGAGGTTCAGATCTTCTGTCTCTACCTCCCATGCCCCGACCAGCGGGGCCTAGTTATTCGTGGGTCGAGGTGGGCTAGAACCTGAAAATAATGGGAGAGAAAGAAGGAAGGAGACCAAGCAGTGCATTTGTCAAGGTCTAACTTTATTGATGTAAAATGGGTTTTTAAGGCAAAGCTGGGAGGAAATGGGGAGGGGTAGCAGGCTGGGAGGAAATGGGGAGGGGTAGCAGGCAGGGAGGAAATGGGGAGGGGTAGCTTCTGCTAACTCCGGGGTCCTGGTAATTATCCCAGACAGTAAACATCAGACAGTATACGTCTGCTTATCTTAGTTCCTGGGCCAGGCCCATCTCAGTTCCGGGCACTCAGTACCTGGAATGAGTGGAAGAGACCACCTGTTAAGCAGGTTCCTGTATACCAAGATAAGGCTCAATTAGAGTTCTAAGGTGTAAGCAATTCTGCAAGAGAATGTCACTCAAGGTTGGCTCCCAACATCTCCCCCTAATTTATTATATTTTATGGAGGGTCTGTCTTAGGCTACGCGGTGGGCTCCCACAATCGGGACCCTGAGGATGGGCTTGTCACTCTGTGACAAATGGGTGGGTAGGACCTCTGTCTTAGGCTACATAGGGTGCATCCGCCCTCAGCACTCAAGGACACAGTCAAAAATCGGGCAAGAAACTGTTGCAAGAAGAGTGGGCTCCTGAGAGACGGACCTATGCTATTCCCGTCATTGAGGGACCTACAGCCATATAGGAGGGTCTGCATCCGATCTGTGGCACTGCGATATTCCCGTCATTGACGTCTCCATATCCGTGAGAACCAGGTCCTCTGTTTTTCGAGTCCTGTGAAATCAAGTCCTTGCCTGGGGGGGTTAGAATCGGCATTGTCACCATTCTCAAAGCAGCCCTGTTCCTTTTCTAAAAGCTGATGATAGTGTACAGAAACAGGTTTTTCGAGTATGGAATCAATTTGGGTTTTGATCAATCGAGTTAATTTCTGGAATGCCCAAGATCCAAAAGTTAGCAGCAGTAATAACCCCACCATTGGTCCCAGGAGGGAAGGAAGGAGGGTATAAATAGTTGAATTGGCTAATGCAAGGATCAATTCTGCAAAGGAAGGATGTCCAGGGGTAAGGTGGGTTGAAAAGCTCCTGTGACCTCCACAGGGGAGAAGAAGTTCTAGCAGAGGGTCTAGCAGGAGACCTACGAGGGACGTTTTCCTTCTGGTGTCGCTGGACGTCTTCGTCAATAGTTGAGCGTAGTTCAGAATACCTGTTGCTGGATAGAACAAGGGAGAAAATGCCTGTCCCCATTCCAGCGGCACTAAGACCAAGGAGAGAGATGGTGAGAACAGAAATATGTTCTCTGTGCTGCCTAGAGAAGGGAGAGGCGTCCCTTTCCTCCCATAAGGGAAGGAAGTCATTAGGGTGATAGTAAAGCAGAAGAGGCAAAAGCTTGATTAAAATACAAAAGGCAGCTGTGGCCAGGCAGGGGGATGAGTACCTGCCTGCCAAGCATGGTTGGGAGGGACAATGTGTGAAGTAAGTCAGGAGAACAGGTTCTGTTACAAAGATGGCTATATTGAGGAGCTTCAGAAGTAAAAATGCATAGCCCTAGGCCAGAGACCTGAGTAACAGAGATTCCATAAGTGGAATCTGTGTGCCATCTGCAATGACCGGAATTTTGTCTCCCAAAATGGCTATCCCTTCATAAGAAAGGCCAAGAATAATAGCATAGGCAAAAATCCTCCATGAGTTCTGGGGAGGTCATTGTCTGGCCTCTGGACCTTCTGGTGTTCTACATTATAGGTCACTGAAGGTGAGCAGGATGTCTGCTAAGGGGAAATGCAGGCAGAGATAAGCAGGTTGTTAGCAGGGGAAGAGGTCTCAGGAGTTGCTAATTATCTGTATAAGGAGTGTCAGCCCTAAATTCTACTTCTCAGGAAGTTGGGGAGAAGGTAGATCAGGACTGAAAGTCTCTATCTTTTAACTCTATGAGCTATTCTAAGACTTATGCCATAATCATTTCTGGCAATTCCTCCTTTTTTTTTTTTTTTTTTTTTTTTTAAGTAAGAAGGTGGGCTATTGACACTATGTCACCATGAGTGGGAGCAGGGATCCTGTTCTCCCTAGATAGTTATGTGACATATATCCTGAAGCAAGCAGACAAACCCAGCCTTCGCAGGCAAGATTGCTCAGCCTGCCATGCCTTAGCCTTTTTGAAAAGGGAAGGTTTTTTTTTTTTTTTTTTTTTCTGACATAGACCTTCATGCAACCAGGTATACTCCCATGAAGTTTAGGCATGGTAGGTGCCTTTGGTGGCTTCTTTATTGCACTTATAGGTGCACCTCGGTAGGAGATGTTTTATTTTGTCAATAGCAGAAGGAGGCTTCCCTGGGAAGTGGCCCCCTAGGTCATGGTGGGTTGTCACCTGTTACGGTAGGTTCCTCCCCGCCGGCCTCTGGGACCTGCCGCCATGGTCCTGCAACCACGTGTGCCCCAAATAACACTCAGAGACTCTGTATTTGATACAATCCTGTTGGCCAGTTACCATTATTGTTAATGGGCTAGCTCTGCCTTAATCATTAACCCATTTCTACTTATCTAAGTATTTCCACGTGGTCGTCTTATCGGGGAGCCGTGCCGCAGGCGTCCTGCTTCTTCCCTGGGCTACATCTTGACTCCACCCTACTACTTCCTCTTTCCTCCTTCTGGGCGCCTAGCCCCGCCTATCTTGTTTCCTATTGGCCACAGGGCTTTATTAACCAGTATGAGAAACATATATACAGAATAACATCTCCCATCAGTCACCTTCTAAAGGCTCACCATAACCACAAACACTGAGGTCAAGCCTGTGACTTGGATAGGCTTTGCCATCAAGGAGTCTGTTGGCAGATAAAGCCAGTTAACCTCTTAATGGCCTAAGGGCCTAAGGCAAGTAGAATTAAGAAGCCAGCAACAGATAAGGGAGTAGGGTGGTACCCAGCCTGATTCCTATTTTCGCTGCTTCTGTATAGAAGCAACATTCCTTTCTTTAGTGTTGCACAAATCTCTCCTTGTTCTAAAGAATGACCCCTGAGAGAGACTGAGAGAGAGGAGGTAATTATACTCCCTAGATCTCAGGTCCGGTTTTTTCTGTTTCACGCATCTCACCAACTGGTCTGGAAGCCACAGGACCTCATTTTCTTCCTGTAAGAAAACACAAACATGCCCTCGACCTCCCTCAATCCCCTAATAGGACAGGGTTGGGCCCTTTCCATAGTCTAGTGCATGGATCATTCCATTTGACTTGAGTAAAAGTCTCTTTGAGTTCCATCATATCAGAATTTGTCTGCCACAGATTGCTCATGGCATCCACATTTAAACATTTTTTAAAATGAAGATGCTTGATTTAATGCATCATGTGGAGACTGGAAACATAACTCCCTTCTCCTTAAGTTGTATTTTTAAGGAGCTATGAGCATGCTCCACAATTCCTTATCCTTGAGGATTACAAGGAATGCCTGTTTTTATTGTGCCCAAAATGTTGAAATGTTTTACTAGTATATCCAGATCCATTGTCTGTCTTTTTGGAACTCCCATGTAAGCAAAACATTTTAAACAGTGACTTATCACAGGCTTAGTGGCTTCTCCAGTTTGTGCAGTGACCATTAAGAAGCCTGAATACATATCGACTGTCATATGCACATACTTTAATCTGTCAAATTTTGCAATATGAGTAACATCCATTTCCTAACATAAATTAGGAAGCAGGCCTGAGTTACCTGTAATTCCAATAGTAGTTACAGGTAAATATTGTGGGCACATATTCCATTGTTTGACAATTTGTTGAGCAATCTCTGTAGCTAAACCAAACTGCTTTCTTAGACTATTACTATCTTGATGATGAAAGCTGTATGACTGTTGAGCTAATTTTTCTATCAGCTGACTCATTACCTTTAGCCAGTGGGTTGGGAAAGTTTGAATGAGCTCTTGTATGACCCACAAAGCACAGTGGCACTCTTTAAAATGAATGGAACTTTGAATTTGCTCAAACAGCATTTTAACCTGATTGTTACTAGTTCCAATGTATGGAACTATCTCTAAAACTTGAAGAATTCTAAAAACAGTATGACTATAAGTATAAGTTAAATGAATCATTTATTGGAAGCTGAAAAACTATTACAACAGCTTATAACTCAACTATCTGAGCTGAAGGTGAATCTGTCTGTACTACATATTCTTTTCTATCAATAACATAAGCTGCTTCTCTGTGAGAAAAACCATCAGGAGAAACTAACAACATTTTTTACAGAATTACTCCTTACAATTTTAGGGAATACAAAAGGTTATATTAGTACAAATTGTAACAGTCTATGAACTGGAAACTGATTATCAATTTTTTCCAAAAACTTAGCAAAAGCTAATGAACCAAAATTTATAATTAATAAAAGCTTGGAAACTTAGGCCCTAAATCTATACAGAAAAAGGAAACTTCTAATGATAAAAGAAAGTTAGCTCCTTAAGTCAGGAGTGCCTCACCATCTGAGTAAACATTCCTTTCCATGTTAATTCCCGGTTGTAAAGGTTTAAAATAACCATTAACTTACTATTTGGTATAGGAAACGTGTATTACGCTTGGTTCTCTGGCAAAATATCTCTTAGACTCCACACAGCATTCTGTACCATACAAGCTACTGTTTTAAAATAATGATTTAACATTTTGGTTGAGGAAACCAAAGTAATGTAAATGTAACCATAACAATAGTCCCCTGGCCATAAGAAAGAAGTCAGATTATGTTATGTAAAAAGCACTTAAGTCTCCTATGGTTTAGCATACTCAATATAGCATATCTGTTGATGTTGGATTGCATTCTCCAATTGTAGAAGAATTTGTCTCCCTTCTTTAGTTAGCTGTCTGGGAGACTGGGGAATCACTATTTCCTTTAAGGATATCATTTAAAGGCTTTAAATTGCCAGTAGATGCTTTTAAAAAGGACATAACCATTGAATATTTCCAATAATTTCTGAAAAGCATTTAGTGATCACAAGCTATCTTTAATTTTTACTGTTTGAAGCCTAATTTCTTTAGGATGTAACATTAGTCCCAAATACTTTTGAAAACTTTTTCTACTCTGACCTGTAAAGCTCTCTTTAGCTGACAAGATCTCATTTGCATTTTCACTGACACCTTTCTAGGCTGGGAGCCTGACAGGGCTGCAGTTCCCTGAGGCTTTTTCACAATAGCTTTGCGCCAATCTTACATTAACCTCCATTCTTTCAATTTCTCTTTTAACCATCAAAATTCAGGAAGATTTCTGTATTCTCTACTTGGCTAAACTTTTTTGAACCATCAATAGAGATTTCTCTGGCTCTCAGGCCATTTTGGCTTTGGCCATTAGCTGCAGACTGCTGTGAATCTGATGTCTCTTTTTGCCATATCTCAAGCAATTCAAATGGTATTTTTGGTTAGGATTTACACATTTATAATCACACTCCATACATGCATTTGTGTGACCACACCATACATACAGAACATACATACATACATACATTCATACATCTTTTAGCCCTCTTTTTTCTAGAAGATTAGTTTGTTGAAATAAAACATCCTTAACTGAAATCTCTTGTAATGCGGCTATTATCTATATTCTTTACATGAAACTCAACTTCCTCTTTCTCGAAAGGAGTACTTTAAGTCCCTAATGAGCTTTTTCCTCCGTGACAAGGATTAACCCATCATTATTGAACGGAAAGTGGGGGGAAAACTCACCAGGAATCGCGTGCTCATGAGCGGTGAGGACGGATTCCTACTCAGCCTTGCCGCAGCTCTCATGTCTAGCCTACAGGTCCGGCTCTCTTCTCGGTGCGCGCTACCGATGTTTCTTCTTCAGGGATGGGGTGTCCGTTCCGGCAAAAGCCCTCCCTCGGGGGCCACGTTGGGCGCCACTTGCCCCGACCCGCGGGGCCTAGTTATTCGTGGGTCGAGGTGAGCTAGAACCTGAAAATAATGGGAGAGAAAGAAGGAAGGAGACCAAGCAGTGCATTTGTCAAGGTCTAACTTTATTGATGTAAAATGGGTTTTTAAAGCAAAGCTGGGAGGAAATGGGGAGGGATAGCAGGCTGGGAGGAAATGGGGAGGGGTAGCAGGCAGGGAGGAAATGGGGAGGGGTAGCTTCTGCTAACTCCGGGGTCCTGGTAATTATCCCAGACAGTAAACATCAGACAGTATACGTCTGCTTATCTTAGTTCCTGGGCCAGGCCCATCTCAGTTCCGGGCACTCAGTACCTGGAATGAGTGGAAGAGACCACCTGTTAAGCAGGTTCCTGTATACCAAGATAAGGCTCAATTAGAGTTCTAAAGTGTAAGCAATTCTGCAAGAGAATGTCACTCAAGGTCGGCTCCCAACACTCCCAAGTGTTGGGTTTACAGATGTGCTGGGATTACCAGTGTGCTTGGCCACACCCAGATTTCTCATAATCTTTTCTGAAGTTGAGACTGCTGTCTCCCTGCTTCTTTGCTTCTCTGCTACTTAAAATTTCTTTTAGACTCATTTATGTTATGTTTACCAGCATTTTGTCTGCATGTCTGTATGTATACAACTTGGGTGCCTGTTGCATTTGGAGGTCAGAAGAATGTGGCAGGATCCCTGGAACTGGAGTTATGGATGGTTGTGAGCCACCATGTGGGTGCTGGCAACAGGACCTAGGTCCTCTGTGAGAGCAACACATGCTCTTAATTGATAACCACCTCACCAGTCCCATTCGTACTTTCTAGATTTCAAGAACTGTGGTATTCCAGGTGCCCAGGAAACTTAATTCTTTGCAATCAAATATCAATTGTTTTCATTTCTGTAGGATGGAAGGATGGTGTTGAGCAACACATCACAGTGTTATTCCATTTAAGTTACTTTTCTATTTCTGTGAAGGAACAACATGGCCAAGATAATGTACAAAAGAAGTCATTTAATTGGGGGCTTGTTTACAGTTTCAGAGTGTTAGTCCATGACCATCCTTGCAAGGAATATGGCAGCAGGCAGGAAGGCAGAGTGCAGTAGCTGAAAGCTTATATCTTACCCACAAGTTGGAGAGAGAGAGAGACAGACAGACAGACAGACACAGAGACAAGAGAGACAGAGACAGAGACGAGAGAGACAGAGAGAGGCAGAAGAGACTGGGCCTGGCATGGGACTTTGAAGACTCAAACCCTACCCCAATGACGCACCTCCTGCAACAAGGCCATACCTCGCAAACAGTTCCACCAAATGGGAACCAAAGATTCAAATATATGAGTTTATAGGGGCCATGTCCATTCAAACTACCACACACCATATATCTATACCACTCTCACCCACTTAAGGTAGTCATACTTATGAATCTGCTTATTCTAAAAACTAGAAACAAAGCTTCAAAATCTGTCTGCTTTTTAGAGGGTAGAGAACTAAAACGAGATGGCCCTCAGCTTAACAGAGAATTCAAAACATATGTTTATATTTTTAAAATAGGACTATTTAAAATAAGAACTAGAGCTCTTTAGGGACAAGGGCTGGAAATATGGGGGTTTGAAAGTGGACTTTAGAAATGAGTGCAATGACCGGAGACATTTTCTCAACAGACATAAGCAGAGAAAGTTTCAAATGTTCGCCATACTGTGCCAAGCCCTCAGTAAAAGCCCACTGCTTTTACTGCATTAAGATAATGGTGCTGTACAGAAATCAAAACGGACACAGGCTCCAAGGGCAAGCTGACTGTAGCACGAGGGGGCATGGGAGGAGAGGTGGGAAAACATCCGGGGGGGGGGTGGACCACAGCTGAAGCTGAGGGGTAAAGGAGCATTCCAGCTTCGCGTGGCAGACAGAATGGGACTGTCCAATTTTTATTAAAGTGTTAAAGGACAAGTGCCCTTGGACGAATGGAAGTCTTAGAGGACACTGATGTGTATATAGGCTATGTATACTCTATCTTTATGAACTGTATCCATCCATGAGGGTTAGACAACGCTGCCCCATGTCTTTTTCTAAGATCACCGAATCTGAAGAGGTGCATATTTTTAACTGTCTTTTGCGGACAAGAAAGTGCAGTAGAAGCAAATGCAGAGAGGACAAGCAACCTGTACAAGGGCAGAGGTGGTAAACACTGCCCCATCCTGCTCTACCACCAGCTTCCACCATGACCCTCTCATCACCAGCTTCTACCATGCTGCTTCCCAGAAACCACTCCATCTGTGGGTCTCTCGTGTCTTGTTCTCCCACGACCTCCTTGCCTCGCTCTCCCAAATCCCTTTTCTGTTTTATCCTCACCTCTATCTCCAGTATATTGTCTACCTCTTGAAGCTTTCAGCTTTTTCCTGGAAAATGACACAGCAGAATGCCAACTATAGTTTTCTCTAACGGAGTAAAAAGATGGGCTTTTACTTATTTTTAAACATCTTTACAAGCCTTTTTTTTCTTTCAAAAATATTTATTCTTATTTTATTTATCTGTAATGTATAGTATATGTATAGTCTGTAATACAATATCTATAATGTATAGTCTGTGGGCATTTGTGAGTACAGGTACCCGTGGAGATCAGAGACCGGTGGCGTCAGATTCCCTGGACTTGGAATTACAGGCAGTTGTGAATACAGTGACATGGTTGGTGTTGGGAGCCAAACCCAGTTCCTCTGCAAGAGCATGCCCTTAACCACTGAGCCATTTGTGTCAGACTGATAAATCTGTCCGATCTGGAAACAGCCACTACAACCCAGTTCTCTGCAAAGAAGCGGCAGTATGCTGATTTAACCTAGCTGGGGGAAAAAAAAAAAAAAATCTTTATGTTAGGGGGTGGTGGCGCACGCCTTTAATCCCAACACGCCACAGGCAGAGGCAGCTGGGAACTCTGTAAATTCTAGGTTAGCCTGGTCTACAGAGCGATTCACAGGAGAGGCTCCAAAGTTACACAGAGAAACCCTGTCTCAAAAAAACAAAAACAAACAAACGAGAAGAAATCTTCTTTATTAGCTAAAGAATAAAAACAAAACAGATAGCATTGGTCATTAGAATTCTGTGTTCGTTACGAGGCTATAGATAGCAGCGTGACCTGGATGTACTGGAAGGATGTATGGCTACATGGAACAGACACGATTAAAAGTGACCTTTAGGACAAGTTTACTCTCATAACCCAAGCATGCAGGTGGACAGCCTCGGCTCAAGTGTCTCTGGTTGCCTGTGTTTTTCCCCATGACCACTAGATGGCAGTTGTGTTTCCAAGTTGCAGTTCCTTAGAGAGGAAGTAGCCCCTTCCAGAGTCTTTAGCTGTGGCTTGCGTAAGTGTACCTTCCTAAAAGGCCGTGTTTTGAAATCTTAGCTCTGTTCTGATGGTATTACTGAAAGGTAACTTCATCAGTGAGTAAGTCTGTTGATGTGCTCACCGCAGTTGGGGCTTCCCAGCGTGGCCACATTTCACAGTTGCATAAACCACAGCGAGATCTCTTCAGCACCCTGGTTTCTCTGTCCCAAATGGCTCAGTAGAGCCCCCCAACCTTTCCTGTCACATGCCAGATTGGATTCCTCAAATAATTCAAGGGAATTCTATATTTAAGGAGATCTCCGCCATGATTTACGTTATCTATGAAAATACTATCTTTATACTACCTTGGTAGCTTGTAGGGAGAGTCATGGTTCCTCAGACAGCAGAGGAGCCCCCAGAGCTCAAAATAACCTTGTAGGGAACTCATGGCTACTTTTTTTGTTTGTTTAGTTGGTTGGTTTGTGGAGACAGGGTTTCTCTGTGTAACCCTGACTGCCCTGGAACTCACTCTGTAGACCAGGCTGGCCTTGAACTCAGAGAACCCCCTGAATGTTGTGATTAAAGGCATGTACCACCGCCTTGTCCCCTCCTCTTCCACCTCCTTCTCCTCTTCTTCTTTAAAAACTCTTTGTGCACTAAAAATTATGATCGGGGGACTTTTTCAAAATATGTGTGGCTATTCTGGACTGTTAAGAGCAATTGGTTCTGTGCTTGTTTGAAGTGAGCTAAATGCAAGGATTTAGATACAGTTTGAATTTAAAGCTGAAAGCAACAGCCCTTTCGGACCCACATTACTAATAAATATACAGAAAAATATACAGAAGTACATCTGGGTCAAATTCCTAAAACCAAGGAGAAGTCTAGGACTGGGGAGATAATTCAGGCACTAAAATGCTTGTCTGGCAAACACCACACCTAGAACTCATGTTTTTTTTTTGTTTTTTTGTTTTTTTGTTTTTTTTTTTTTTTAAAGCCAGTCATGGTTGTGCATGCTGGTAACCCTAGGCTACACAGAGAAACTGTATCTGGAAAAACCAGAAACTAAAATCAATCAATCAATCAATCAATCAATCAATCAATCAATCAATCAATCAAACCAACATACATCAAAACACTACAAGAAATTTAGAATAACTGCATTAATATCCAAGTACATTTCATGCCAAGAAATAACCCTGGAGAGATGAAGAGGACAATTCATAATGAAAATGGGTCCAAATCATATAGACTTGATACTACTGTGGCTAAGTGATCTAAAATGGGTTACTTAAGATGCATGAACCAGAAACCAGAGAACTAAATGAGAACTAAATCCACACTCCCTTGAACACTTTAGTAGTTAGTGAATGAAATAAGTATGCAATGTATCAAAAAGGCTGTAGAATTCTCTTTAGTGCTTAATTGTCTTTTCTGGAACACTTTGTCCAGCTACAGAACATACATTGTTTAAATGCACATGGACAAACAGCCAAGAGATAACCCTATCAAGGTCAAGACACAGGCTTAAGGCTTGGCTTTCTGCTTTGTTGGCTTCTTTTAGAATTGAAATCATAAAGCTCATAGTCTGTGATTATAAAGTAGAAGACGGCAACAGAATGATGGTTGACAAATGATCTAGAATTAAGACAACGCCCTCTAAATAACCCACAAGGCATAGAAGAAATGACAGGGGGAAATAAAAAAGTATTTTTAATTGAATAAATCTAAAACCAAAATCTCAAAGTACATCTGACACTGAGCATTGTTGAAATTATTTCTATAATACACAGGACCCTCCACAGCCCTTCCTTCCTTCCCTCCTTCCTTCCTTCCTTCCTTCCCTCCTTCCTTCCTTTCTTTCTCCTTCCTTCCTTTCTTTTTTCCTTCCTTCCTTCCCTCCTTCCTTTCTTTCTTTCTCCCTTCCTTCCTTTCTTTCTCCTTCCTTCCTTTCTTTTTCCTTCCTTCCTTTCTTTTTTCCTTCCTTCCTTCCTTCCTTCCTTCCTTCCTTCCTTCCTTCCTTTCTTTCTTGCTAAGTCCAAACCCATCAAAATTTGAGGTCAGAAGCTCTCATCAACCAGAGTCCAAAACAATTCCTTTTTGTTAAAGCCATCAAGATTTTAGGTTTTTTTTTTTTAATTTCTTTTTTTTTATTTTTAGTAACGATGTATAATTCTACTTTTCTAAACTGATAAAGTAATTTCAGAGATCAGGGAACGTCTTTCCTTCTCTGTGACTGTGATTGAAACACCCCAACATAAGAAAGCAGATTTGGGGGGAGGGTGCAAATTGAAGGGGACAGTCCATTATAGAGGGCAAGTCAGGACAGCGGTGAGAACCCAAAGCAGCGGATTACAGTCAGGCTGGAAAGAGGTTGAATGTTCCTGCCCAGCTAGCTCCCTCCTTCCTATGCACATCAGGGTCCAATGGCGCTCACTGCCAACCAAGCCTCATGACCTGAGTTCACAGACCTGAGTTCACCAGAACTCACAAGATGCAGACAGTACAGGGAGGGAGCAAACTAATTCTTTCAAGTTGTCTTCTGGTCTCCACATGCATGCTCTCTCTCTCTCTCTCTCTCTCTCTCTCTCTCTCTCTCTCTCTCTCTCTCACACACACACACACACACACACACACACACACACACCAAACAAACAAATGCAATTCAAAAAAAGAAAAGAGAAAGAATGGCAGTTTGGGTCTCACAGCAGTGGGACATCCACAGGATGGGGACCCAGGCAGAAGAATGTAAAAGGACCTCTTGCTCCAGGTCCCATGAAATAAACAAACAACAACAAAAGCTGGAGAGTCCCTTGGTGAGGTCAGAGGAGAGTTTTACATAGCCAGTGTGCCAAATGAGTCAGAGAAACTTGCCCAGTTACTATACCATGACTTCACCTATCCTCACTGCCTTGAGGTGGGGGAGTTTTAGTTACAGAACAACTGTACCAGGCAGCCAAAACCCAGGTTGATTTTTTTTTTAATGTACAATATATAAATAAATGTCACTTTAGAAAGACAAGTGAGATAAACAGAATTTTCTGGCAGTCTACTATGAAATTACTAGCCAGGATGAAAAACCAATCAATCAAAAATATAATTAACCAAGAAGCTTCATGGGCTGAGAAGAGAGCTCAGGGTGGGTAGCTGAGCAGCTTCTAATCCAGGGAAAAAAGTCGACTCCTGTGTGGTCTCAGGCTATCAAGGCTGAATTGAGTCTAGAGTCAACCCGGCCTATGAAAGAATAAGAAGAAAGAAAACATTAGTTAGGACGGTGACCAGGATGGGGTGAATTAACCAACTTAGCCCCTCCATTCAACAATGCATACTTCCTAGTAGAGAGACAGACATGTTTCAGTAACTGCACGTATACTGGTTTGAAAGAAAATAGCCTCAAAGGGAGTTGTACTATTAGGTGTGGTCTTGTGATGGAAGTATGTCACTGTGGAGGTGGGCTTTGAGGTCTCATCTATACTCAAGCCACACCCAGTGTCTGAGAACACTTCTGTTGCCTGTACAAGATATAGAACTCTCAGCTCCTGGTCCAGCATCATGTCTGCCAAATAACATCACATCACATCGTGATGATAATTCTGAAACTGTAAGCCAGCCACCCCAATTAAATGTTTTCCTTTTTAAGAGTTCCCGTGGTCATGGTGTCTTCACAACAATAGAAAACCTAACTAAGACAACTGGCAAAGAACTCCGAATGCTCTGTTGCCTACCACACATATAAACATCTGCTCCTGAATACCAGCATCCATTGTGGGATCTAAGGATTAGATTTAAGTCCTTCGGCTTGTGGCAAGCATGTCTACCCACTGAGCAATCTGGCTGGCCATCTTTTGAATAAGACATGTTTATAAATGAAAAGGAATGTTACTATGTGGTTTTCTTCATTTGAACATTGTGAGTAAAGTGTCTGTGAATCTACAAATAGAGTAGCCTCTAACAATCTGAAAGCTTGTCAAGTAAGCCATCAGATGTTAGGGCGACACTCCTGAAGTGGGGTGATGGGAACACTTAACTCCTCACCAACTCAATGCCATATGAAGTTTACACAGCATAAAAAAAGACCATGTAAATGGCATGTTCTTCACTGTGCCAAATAGCCCAGGCAAAGGAAAGATAAAAATGGTGATTTTGCCAAAATCTGAATACACCTGGGTTGTTACAATGTATAAATAACTATTAAAAATATTTTTCTGATAAAATTGAGATTCCGTACATTCCTGCTAAAGCATCTCTATGGAATGACACTTGAGTGATGTCTCATGAAAATATGTACAGGGGCTGAAAGAGGGCTCAGTGGGCAAAGCACCTGCCTCCAGCAGAACACCCGAGTTTGGTCTCTGGGGCATACATACATGGTAGAGAGCCAACTCCCACATGTTACCATCTGATCTCCACAGGGATCCCATTACACTTGTGTGAGGACACACATACACACACACACACACACACACACACACACACACACACACACACACACACTTGAAATAAATGTTTAAAAAATGAAAAGCTTATGTACTGGAGCTAGATGAGTATGAATTTTCAGGCACCTAGAACACTTTGAATTAGTAGGGATTTGGTGCAACACATAAATACATGTGAGCTGTTAAAATTCGCGGTACCAAGAGGGTTGGTGATCCATTGCTCACTTAGTCCTGACAATTTCTTTCACTATTTGGTATTAAATGTTTGCAGTGAAGTTTCCTGGAGGACAACCCAAACGTGTGACTCAACCAGGAGCTTATGTATACAGCCTTCTGACATTTTATTGCCTGTCACTGTTTTCAAACCCGGTCTTTCAGGGCTGGGACTCTGAGAGCAATCCTGGTTACTCCCCCAGGGCTGTTTCCTTCCCTTGTCATCTGGCCTTGCATTGTCACACACTCATCCTCGTGACAGACATCCTCCCTTACCTACTACGCTTCCTCTCCCTTCCACCTTGTTACATCATGGTGGCAAGAACTATGTGGCTCCTTAAATACAATTCCTCTTGTTTTAAAATTGAGACCATCCATCCAAGCAAATACACTGGGAGACTTGCCCAGGTAAAGTAAGTCATTGTGCACACAACATTCACTTTCCCCAATTCACGTCTTCCAATATGTTTATTGTCAGCGTTTGGACGTTAGCTTCTCTAGCTGGTAGTTCGTTCCAGCTCATCTTGACTGTAATTTGCGTTTTCCTAATGAGAAATAGTAAGTGGTTTTGTTTTGTTTTAAATCCCCTTAAGTTCTCATTTGTTAGTTGTATGTCTTTTGGTTCAGTGTCTTTTCAAATATGTTGCCCATTACTGAGAAGTTTGTCTTCTTGATAGGGAGGGTTTTTCATGTGAATTGGATACAAGTCCTTTATCAGGTAAATGTCTTACATATTTTCTCCCAGTCTATAGCTTGGCAGTTCATCTTTTTAATGTTGTCCTTTGAAGACCAAAAAAAGTTTCAGTTTGATGAATGCAGTCTGTCAACTTTTTATTTACACAGGATGCTTTTGATATCACATCTAAGAAATGTTTGCCTAGCCCAAGGTCACCGAGATTTTCATCTCTTTTTATTTCTGAAAAGTTTATACTTTCAACCCTTGTATTGAGGTCCATAATTTGTCTTGAGTGAATTTTTGCTATGTTATGAGAAAGGGTGGGGGGGGGGAAGAGGGTGCTGGGTTGCCTTCTTTCCACATTAGCTGTGCAGTTTTGCCAGCCCTATTTGCTAAAAAGGAAAGTCTTACCTTATTGTTTACCTTGGAACCCACTTTCCAAACACATTGGCCAAAAGTATGTAAGATTGCTTCTGGATTCTGACCCATTGATCTCTTCCAGCCTGTGCTAACACCACTGCCTTCATTACCAGGACTCTAGAGTGAGGCTTAAGCCAAGCCAGGCAGGTCCTCTGACCTTGCTCTTTTCCACAGTGGTTTTGGCTGTTTGGGGTTCTTTGTGTTCTTTACAGCTTTTAGGATCTGCTTGACATTTCTAAAAAAAAAAAAAAAAAAAAAAAAAACCTGTGTTGGATTTTTATGAAGCTTGTGCTGAATTAATAAGTTAATGTGGAGGGAACTGGCAACTTGCTATGAAGTCTTCCCAGAAAATAAGCATGAACATCTGCATTTATGTATTTATGTCTTGGTTAATTTTTTTTCAATGGTCCTTCGTAGGTTCCAGTGTACAGTCCTTCAGTTATTTGGTAAATAAAATGAGCCGTTTTGATAGTATTTGGAAAGGAATTGTTTCCTTAATTTTATTTATTTAGTTTTTTAGAGACAGGATTTTTCTGTTTCTTTGGAGCCTGTCCTGGAACTTACTCTGTCGACTAGGTTGGCCTCGAAGTCACAGAGATTGGCCTATCTCTGTCTCCTGAGGACTGGGATTCTATTTTTTTTTTTAATTGCTTGTTTCTAGCTTATAAAACTAAATTTGTCACAGTATGATTTCACTTCATTCTAATAGGAAGGAGTATCATGATAGTGAGTGCTGGTAAGCACGCCCACAGAAGGGAACCCTTGTGCGTTGTTGCTAGGAATATGTATTGGCAAAGTCATATGAAAAACAGTACAGAGATTTAAACAAACAAACAAACAAAAAACAAAAAAACCTTACAAATTAGAACTACCATAGATTCCAGCAACCTCAGTTTTGGATGTATATCCAAGGAAAGTGAAACCATTGTGTCACCCCTCACTGCAGCACTGCACACATTAGCTAAGAGATGCAAACAACCTAATTTTGCTGATGATGAAAGAATAAAGAGAATGTGGCATGGGTGTTAACATAATGGAATGCTATTTGGCCACAAGAAAAAAATTTAAGTCTTCCATTTGTGACAATGTGTATAGACTCAAAGATCATCATGTTAAATGAAATAACCAAAGGACAGAAAAACAAGCACTACATGCCTCCCCCCATATATGGAATATGAAATGTTGACTTTATAGAAGTTGAAAGGAGAATGGTGCTTTCTGGAGGGCAAAAGGAGTGGGCGAAGGGAGGGACAGAGATAGATAGGCTGGCCAGTGAATACTGAGCTACAGTTAGGAGCAAAATGTGCTGCTGTGCTGTTACTTTTGTATGTGTGTCAGATTCTGAGTTGGTGACAGTATTTTTGGCCCTTTTGAGGTCTGAAACATAACAATAGACAATATAGAGATGCTTCCTGGGCTGGAGAGATGGCTCAACTGTTAAAGGCTAGGCTCACAGCTAAACATATAAGAGATGCTTTCTACTTCAAGAACTTGACAATCTTGTTGGGAAAGTCTGGAATAGTAAAAGAAAACAAATGTATTTTTACATGTATGATTCCTATGTTGACAAACACTATAAAAGGTGTAAATGACCACATGGGACATTGAACAGTGATGGGACCAAGCAGAGAAGTGCAGGGAGACATACTTAACTGGAGAAACCCTCGAAATGTGTGTCATTTCAATCCAAACCTAAAGAATGAAATGGAATACAGAAGAAGGTGTCGCCAGACAGCCAACAACAGGAACAGAGGTCCAAACAGCGAAAAATAAAATGTATTGTGTATGCGCCTACCCCTGCCAGCAAGGAAGACGCGACTCCGGGAAGATCTTCTTCATACACTTTTAATCAGGATCCTTGAATATGCTTCTTCTGACCCGCGAGACCCTGGGGGACCCCTGCACAGGCTTAAATGCCCTCGCACTAACCAACCCCAGTGAGCTACGTGGACCCTGCAGATAGGCTACTCTAATGCAGAAGCAGACTGGCTGAACAGACTTAACCAATAAGGGCTTGTTTACGCCAGAGAGCACTCACCCTTGGGGAGGTGGAAGGCAGAAGCCAGTGCCATCTTTAAGGCGGGGCACTTCGCAGCTCTCTGCAGTATTGGACTACAGGTCAAGCAAGAGATGTGTTTGAAGCACTAAGTGAGCCTAAGAAGGAGAGAGAGGAAAGAGCCAGCCTGAGAGAGCTTAAGGCTGTTTCCCAGAACACTTTACCCTGAGTGCTGTGAGAAGTCATCAGTGGTTCAGCCACACACGGCATAGTGGGCAGATGACGGGGATCGTGTTCATCTTACAGAGACGCTGTGAGGCTCGTGGTGATTCTCTCTGCATCACTCAACCAGTGGCAGCAGACAGAGAGACTTCAACTCTTAATAGAACACACTCCAGACTTTAGGTTCTGATTGCTCACCTCTGCAATGACCTCTACTAGACACTGGAACTCTATCTCAGTTTGCTATGTTTGTTGCTTGGGTTGCATTTTGCATACAAGGCACATGGAAGGGGGCGAGGCATTACCTCTACCTTCAGCTGTTCATTCTGCCCCAATAATAGAGAACATAGAATTTAACTCTAAAGTTCAGTTTTTTCTTTAGTGGCAAACTCAATCTGGGGATAGCTATTTTAGGTTTTCTCCAAAATGGCAATTCAGTGTCAACATATGAAGAGCTTTGAGCAGCCCAGGCATAACTGATCACATCGAGGGTTTGTTACTTTATCAGCAGAATGAGGCAGATGAGGGCAAGATTTTGGAAGCTGAGCGGTTTTTCAGAATTAAACGTTAAAAACACGGAACACACAGAAAGAAAACCAGGTTTTACACCAAGGAAATTTTAACTGCCAAATGCTACAATTGAGAAACCTGGAGGGGAGGCACCATGAGACATTCTGAGAACGTGGTGACTAACTTTGAAGGCGGCTGCCAAGGAGGAATGAAAAGCCTCTAGATCAAAGGTAGGAAAACTTGGGGTCCAAGGCCCTTCCACCAACTGATCATGTGAATGCGGGCATATTTGCTTTCTCATTTATAAACCAGAGTCTCCCAAAGTTGCTCCCTCAGGTCCCCTTCTAGGCCCAGCACACTGACTGTGGAACACCATGTTCTGATTTGAGTGCTCAAATTACTCAGTCAGGTCTAATTCACCAAGCAATAAAGAGATTTAATATTTAGCTAGTGAGTTTGAGTATGGCTTGATAATTCACCTAAAGTGGTAGCCTCATAATTTATCGAATGCATCAGCTTGCAGCTAAAGTGTCCAGGGTTCTGCCTTTACGTGGTTAAATATTGTTTCCTTGAAATGTGACCTCACACTCTTAATGCGATGTTTTCCTCTTGCAGAATTATTCCAACTTCTGTGACTCATTTTGTGTGTGGAGAATGAGAACAGCTTTTGAACGGGGGGGGGGGGTTTGCAAGCTTGAGAGTAGACACAGCACCTCAGCTTCCTTTGTTTCCATATTATAGAAAATACCTAACATGATTGCAACCTCTTTACATATACACAAACACACTCATTCCATCGCCTACATCTCTGCTAGGTTAGTAAAACAGCGTAGACGGGGTCATCACTGAGCGTCATCCACGTCACTTAGAGAGGCTTTCAAGCCCAAACCATGAATAGCTAATGGCTAGGGGTGTGAAGTGGGGTTTCACTGAAAGATAAAATGTCTACTGCATATTCTACATTGCACTGGATTTGGCCCCGAGTACAGCAAAAATGCTAAATGAAGAAGTCAAAGGGTTGCTTGGATGTAAACATATTGTTTTGGAGACTAAATTGCTCAGGCTAACTCAGATCCACAATCTTCCTGTCTCACTTCCTGAATATTTACAAGCATGTGTCACCACAATCAACAGGAGAATTTTTAACGTGACTCTGGAGGCTGAACTTGATAGTACTTTGACATGATGGTACGATGACAAGACTTCAGCTCGACCCGATTAACATTTGCTATACCTAATCCCAGATAAAAGAAGACTGCCCACTGCCATATGCTAGAATCTCGATATACAAATGTTTGCTGTGGCTTTTATCCATAAGTCTTTCTGGCAAGTTAGGCATTGCATACCCATTCACCTGTCAAAGTCCCAAGAGAGAGGTCACAGGCACACATCTAAGTCAAGGCAGTCAAATGAGGCAACTGAAAAATGGTTCAGTTGTAAGTATACTAAGTGTTCTGGGAAGTGCATATGCATTTTGAAACTAATTGCTTCTTTAAATTCTTTGGGTATCATATTCATGGATTTTTTTTAAAAATTACTGATTTACTTGATGAAGAGTTTAGCAAATGAAGAAATTGAAACTTAATTTCCAGAAGCTTTGATTGCTCCTAAATGCTTTTAGGTTTTTTTCCCCCTTGTGTTTTAGTGTAATACATCTAATACATCAAATGCTTTAGAATCATTTCTATGGAAATATAAACTCGTTACTTAATCACACAATAAGCAAATCCCTGGCATCCAAGCTGGCCAAGTGACCTGACCTGGAAGTATCTCTTCTAGACTCCATCCGGAGAGTCATCTTTCTACTGCTCTTCAAATCTCTCCCCATCTTCATGGAAAATTTTAGACTGTTCTCACAGCTATAAATCTCTAGCCTAATATGACATGTGTTAGCCTACTAGACTGCACATTCCAGGGAGTGGAAGCTTTTGGTTTGGTTCAGGGCTTGCCTGCCTCCTCTCTCTACCCCCACCCCCCAACCCATCAGTAATAATTGTACTATGAAAAGGTATCCTGAAGATGACTCAGATCAAAGGTTATTGCCGCTTCTTGGATTTAAAGGGCAAAGTTCAGAATTAGAGCCAGACTCCATGCAGTTGTGTGTCCCAGGGAAAAGCTATTTTCTCTGTCCCTGAGTCTCAGTCTTTCCATCTGTATAATGGAGAGAATCATCTATATTATAAGCAATCATTATAACACTCAAACAAGATAATATAGTAACACACATGAACACACACATACATGCACACACAAGAACACACTAGCACACACACACACACACACACACACACACACACACACACACAGCCTAGTTCTGGGCACACAGTCAGAACTTACAGAATGTTGCATAGTCATGTTAATGGTGTCACTGCTATTTCTAATTTCTGTCTGAAAATTGTCCCCACTTCAGAAAATAAGCACAAGACTCTTATAGTGGAAGGGAAATGAAAACTCATGTCACACAGTTTCCTTAGTTTTCAGATGACAAAACTCATGTCTTCCTGATCTAAGAGGCCAGAGTCCACCACCAGAGCTGAGATTATAGGTCATTCTGTTGCAGGCTTAATCCTGCTCATTCTTCAGTGTATATGCAGAATTCTTTCTTTTTGCTCTCTCTCTCTCTCTCTCTCTCTCTCTCTCTCTCTCTCTCTCTCTCTCTCTCTCTCTCTTTTTTTCTTCTCTCTCTCTCTCTCTCTCTCTCTCTCTCTCTCTCTCTCTCTCTCTCTCTCTCTCTCTCCCCCTCTTTCCCTCTTTTTAGGTCACTTTCACTTTTAATTCTAACTAATTATCCTGTGAGCCTTAGGCAAATCAAAATAGCCATGAGGGAGAAAAATCTAAAAATAGTACAAAATAATTGGGAAGCACAAGCCTATCTAGAAGGGAGGAGTGTAAGGCTCAAAATAAGCTGACTTGGAATATTATAGAATAATGTTGTTATAAGTGCTGATACTGTCTTTAATTTTCTAAAGATTTGGGTCCCCCCTACCACCGGCAGGAAAAAAAAATGCTGCTGAGTTTGGCATCTATGTGCACACGTGCGTGTTAAATGTCCCTTCCATGTCAGCAATGTTTGGGGTCAGGAGTGCTTCAGGTTGCCAAAGTTTTCAGTTTAGAATATTTGCATATGTATAATAAGCTGTCTTCTGGATGAGACCCAAATCCAAATACAAAATCCATTCATGTTTCATAGGTAGTTTATATACATAGGTCAAAGAGAATTTTAAAACTGTTTTAAATAACACTGTGGATGAAATCAAATTTCATCGTGCAAAAATTCCCACTTAAAGAGTCTTGTCTGTGCTCAAGAAGTTCAAGATTTTGGAGCATTAGGGCTAGAATTTTTTTAAATTAGAAATTCCAAACCTATTTTACAAATATATCTTAAGAAGTCCCCACCTGTCCTTCTCCTTGCTATGTTTCAGCTAAAGAAGAATTAAGGTTTTGAAGGAAAGGAAGAATAGACACAGCGTTCTTCCTCTGTGATAGAAGGGAGTTTACTAAGAAATAGAAAATGGACCCCTCGTGGTTGGGTAACACCCTTCCTGCTTCAGGAAGCTGGTCCACTGAAGCCCAAGCAGAAGAGGAAATGAAGGACAGAGTCTTGCTTAAACTGGACCAAGCATCTCATAGATAGCTAGAACTTGGAGCAAGAACAGGAAAATACTATTGCCCCACCTACTCCTCTTTGGTGTAGGTCAGCATTGGCTTCTTTTCATTCTCTTGGACCTCCACCCTCTCCCTTCAGAGGAGGTGGCATGGTCTCTTTGGCATCTGTGTCCTGGGGGCATTTACTGGGACATGTAACAACCATAATAACACTGCTGGGGTCACTCGAACCAGGTTAAATAAGGGCTCTTTGTGTTTTCATAATCAAAATATGCCTACAATAAATGCCACAAGCAATATGACAGATTGTGAAGAATAAAAGTTATCCTGAGGTGTTTGCAAGAGTGCCTGCAAGGCTCTGGGTCCTAAAGACAGCATCACAGAAGCCTAAACCAAGCCTCACAAGAAAAACCAGAGCCTGACTGCCTAGAGTTCTTGATTTCTTGCCTTTTCCCCTTGGAGCCTCTTTATGTGGTTATTGGAATCTAGCCCATCTTCTTTGAGTCACCACATTACCCCAGTAAATGTGGGCATTACTCATTTAACCATTCCTTAACCCAAGGAGCTTCCTTCCCTTTTCCAGTTTTCTTAATTAGAAATAAAGCTTCAATGACCATTTATGTTCACCAGCTTTGTGAATATATTGTCAGGTGTCTAGAGATGGCATTAAGAACTCTAATAGTGATGACTGAGATGTAGCTCAATGTAGAGTTGTCTAGCAGGCACGAGACCCTTGATCTGAACCTGAGTATTACAAAAATGTTCCGGATAGAAGTTACACATGAAAATTGTACTAATTCATACTCTTAACCCACTGTGCACAGAACTTCTCATTTTCATCTGATAATACTGGTGCTAATATGGAGACTGTTTGTCAGTTTGGGAAATAGAATCCAGAGCCTAGTTCATATGAGGCAAGTGTCCTACCACTAAATTATCCACACAGCCTTCACCAAAGCGTTTTTTAAAACCCAGTTGGTTTATAAAGTATGTCTTGTTATTTATTTTCAAACTCTTTTTCCATTTAAGCAGTTTTTCATCTTCCCTGAGGGGAGTGTGTGTGTGTGTGTGTGTGTGTGTGTGTGGTTTTTGTTTTTGGGTTTTCAAGACAGGGTTCTCTGTAGCTCTAGCTGCCTGGAACTCGATGTGTATGTAGACCAGGCTGGCCTCAAACTCATGGAGATCTGCCTGCCTCTGCTTCATGAGTGCTGGGAAATGTTTTTGTTTTTGAGACAGGGTCTCAAACCATAGCCAGGCTAGCCTGGAACACGTATAGTTCAGGCTGTTCTCAAATTCATGGTAATCCTGCTGTCCCAGTCTCTTGAGCACTGAGATTACAGACATGAGCCACCACACACACTTGTATGTGCATACGTGCGTGTGTGTGTGTGTGTGTGTGTGTGTGTGTGTGTGTGTGTGTGTGTATGCATTTTGTGAAGTTTCCCTTCATTTTCTTTTACCGAGATTTTTATATTTTGTCTTTCTGTGATGATTTAGGAGCTGTTCATACATTTGTATAGCATATTTGGTTTTGTATATATTGTGATTTTATTATCACCTTTCAATTTGGTGTCTTTTGAAATATAACTATATATATATATATATATATATAATATAGATGTATTATATATATGACCCAAAAGCTTCCTTCCAACTTACTCTACTTCTTACTGCCCCCAGCATCTCAGCACAGGAATATTTGGTGGGGGCCCCCAGTCATATCTGTAGCCAGATCTCTTGAGTTTTTGAAGTGGAAACTGTTGGTCTTTTGTCAATGGCTCCTGGAATACATGTCTTTCTTGGGCCAGCTGTCATTAGCTCTCTCCATTACATTAACAAAAAACGAAGGTGCTATCTTTTACTACAGTTTCTTTCTGAGTTGTTTTTAAATTTGGTGGTTAGAATTTAGCACACTGGATGTTATATATTATGACATACATAATATGTAAACCTCATGTTTTCTAGGACTTCACCTCTCTCAAAATCATTTGTTTGTCTCATTAAGATCTAATGAGACAAACCATCTAATAAGATCTAACCATCCTGTCATTTACAGCGTTGATTTTGAATTAACCTTTAGGTCCTGTTTGAGTTTGCCTTTCTGTAACTATACAATATGGGTTATTTAAGGTTTAGTTAGAATATTTAGAAATCTGAAGTCAGGTCCTTTCCTTTGTTGTGTTTGGCTCATTCTAGTATTCTAGATTCTAAAACCAGTTTTCAAGCACTGTAATGTCTTGTTACACTGTTAGAATTACCTACTTGTGGGTTAATTTAGAAAGTGGACATCTTAGCTGAGTGGTGATGACCCACACCTTCAATATCAGCACTCAGGAGGCAGAGGCAGGTGACTCTCTGAGTTCCAGGTCAGCCTGGTCTACACAGGGAATTCCAGGATAGCCAGACCTACACAGAGAAACCCTGTTTGGAAAAACAAAAACAAACAAAAAGAAATGAAGTTGACATCCTTAGATTTCTTTCATTTAGAGACAAGTACAGCTTCCTATCTGCTCAAGGCCTTTGGGGAAAAAAAAAAAGTTTTACTTCCTCGGGGATCTCACACTCTCACACTGTTCTTTCTTGTTGGTTTATTGCAGCCCCGGGGGACTTTTTTTTTTTTTTTTTTTTTTTTTTGCTGTTACAATTAGAAATGAGAATCTGTTGATTGTGTTTTTCGACAGAGAAAAGCAAAGGAGGAAGGAAAAAAGAAGTAAGACTAGAATAAGAAAAAGAAAAAGAGGAGGAAGGGATGGGAAGGGAAGAGAGAACTTCGAAGTGCACATCAAACCAGGCAGGCGTTGAAGGCTGAAGGTCAGGATGAGCAAGGGATGCAGGAGGAGTGGGGAGCCTGTTTGAACTCAGCCTGGGAATCATGTGCATTCCCTCTCAGCAGAGGTGTGATCTTGCTCCACTTACCCAGTTACAATTCTCACTTGTAAAATGTGGAAAATAACTGCGCTGGTGACCATAGGACCAACCGAAATATCCCAAGGTGGCCGCTTGCAGGGCTCTCTTCACAAAAGGGGGTCCGACGCATTGTGTCTCCCCGCCCCTACAGCTTCCTCCTTTCTCCTTGGCTCCTGTAGAAATCTCGGAGTCTGCCCAGAACAACACAGAGCCTTAATCTTAGCGTGGTATGAGATGCATCTTCCAAGACTGCAGAATATACCGGCAAGCATGCCAAAGGTTCTTTTAAGATTCTGTAGGAAAGATACTTAGGAGTTTACTATGAATCTGGAAGACAAGTCTTGTAATCCTGGGGGGGGGGGATCACCCACTGCACAAGGGAGCATTGTTGAAATGTGGGTCCTTATTTAGGACTAAATCCCCACTGAGAAGCACCCTCTATTTCTACTGAACAAACGGTGCCTTGTTCAGGGGACAATGCTGGCCACATAGCCCTGGAAAGCATCGCATCCCCATGGCGATGGCAACCCCTCACCCCCAGCACTGCGGCATCTAGAGCAGCTGTGACATCTGACCAGAGCTTCTCCACTGACTGACGTCCCTGAGGCTCCAGGAATGGGAAACAGAACCCGGCCAGAAGTCCTGGCCACAGCCTGTGCACTCCAGGGTTCAAATCCTCCTGCGACATCAGGTTCATGGTATATGAGAATGAAAGGAAGGAAGGGAGACCTAAGAATTGACTGAAATGCCCCAAAGGAGCTCTCTCCCAGAGGCATGCATGTTTGTTCCTGTCTATAGCTCTTCTGCACATAAAGAATACTTGCGAAACAGCCCAGAGTTAACATCCCTTCCTCCTTCCGGTGCTGGGAGCGCTGGAGGAAGCGTGTTCACCTGCCTGAGCCTCATTTCCATCAATGGAAAAATGGGGTTAATAACCGGGACCTCGGAGAACTGCCGCAAGGATTAAATCACTCAGATATAAAAACGTGCTCTGTCAAATTCTGAATTATTCTTTTGTCACATGGGGAATGGCACTGGGAGCCCATGAAGTCTTTCGGTGGTTTAGGATTCTACTTTTCAAAGGGAAATTTGATTTCTGCAATAGTGGAACATGGATACCATGTGATTCTGGGGGTACTGAATGATGTGTCTTATAAGGTGACTTTTCACACTTTTTTTTTCGGAGACAGGACATCTCTGTGATTTTTGCATGTTAAAATGGGGTGATCACCACACCAATGGATGGCCTAGATCCCTGCATATGTGGGCAGCACAAATTGCCTTGGGCTAATAATATTTTAAAAATGAGAAACCAAAGTTGGGAGGGGATGAAGAGTTGGGTGTGGGATCAGGAAGAAATTCAGGGGAAGAGTAGGGCATTGATGTGATCAAAATCATTGTATGTGTGAATTCTCAAAGAATTAATAAAAGTCTCAAAGATTTAATAAAAATGCTATATTAAAAAAGGGGTTATTTCATATATGAGGCCACTGGCAGGGGTCCAAGATCTAACTCTAATGCACATACTGACTTAGTGGAGCCCATTCTAAACAGAGAGATACCTTGCTCAGCCTAGTATGTGGGGGGAGGAGGGGGAGAAGAGCCTTGGTCCTGCCTCAACAAAATGATGAGACAGACTGAGTAGACTTCCTAAAGAGAGGCCTTATCCTCCCCAAGAAACAGATGGGGAGGTAGGTGGGATGATGGGCGAGGGTCGTGAGAGGAGTGAGAGGAGAGGAGGAATGGGGAACTGGGATTGGAATTTAAAAAATAAATTAATAAAAAAAGTTTTTAAAAAGGGGGGTTGTTTCTCTTAACCGCTGGGCCTCTTTTCCATGGCTCAAACACTGACATTTACCCATCGAACCTATATGTAAGCAGTATTCAGAGTCCAGTCACATTTACCATATGGTCAGCCACTGCTGGTCAAGGCCTGAATCCAATCCCTGAACTCATGTGCTGGGTATGGGGACTCAGATCTGTAACTCTGTACTGGAGAGGCAGAAGCAGGCGGATCAGAAATTCAAGGTCATCCTGGGCTACTTAGTGAGTTCAAGGCCAGCCTGGACTATGAGATCCTGTTTTATACAAACACATAGAAAAAGAAAGAAAGGAAAATTGCACACAACATAGTTGTTTCTTTTCATAGCCCTGACTGCCCTGGAACTCACTCTGTAGACCAGGTAGCCTCAAACTCAGAGATGTGCCTGACTCTGCCTCCCCAGTTCTAGGATTTAAGGCATGGACCACCATACCAGACCTGTTTTCAAGAGATATATCAAGCAAGAGTATTAGAAACAATAATAAATGAACTACACTTTTTAAGGGAAGAATGTTTGTACCACTTGAGTTTAACACTATCAGCACTCTTCTCAAATCCCTAAACTGAACAAAGTAACTCATGAAACTACTTTGCAACATCCTTTAGAAAATGGAAATGTGAACATTCTTTGTGAAGGGATGCTGGATTTTCTCACAGCTTTTCTTGTGTCGGTAGAGATAATACTGTGTTTTCTGTCCTCGGGTCCATTTATGTGATGTGTAACATTTATTGATATGTGTGTTTAACCCTGTATCTCTGGAATTATGCCAACTTGATCATGGTGAATGATCCTTTTATTGATTGATTGATTGATGATTGATTGTAGAGAACCGCGAAGTGCCACGCCTTAAAGTGGCGCTGGCTTCCGTCTTACACCTTCCCGTTGGTGAGGGCTCTCTGGTGTAAACAAGCCCTTATTTGGTTAAGTCTGTTCAGCCTGTCTGCTTCTGTGTTAGAGTAGCCTATCTGCAGGGTCCACGTAGCTCACTGGGGTTGGTTAGCTCAAGGGTATTTAAGCCTGTGCAGGGGTCCCCCGGGTCCCCCGCGGGTCAGAAGAACATGTTTCAAGGATCCTGATTAAAACTGCATGAAGAAGATCTTCCCGGAGTCGCGTCTTCCTTGCTGGCGAGGGTAGGCACTGTACAATTTTATAAGTTTGTTTACGTGTGTGGGGAGGGACTGTGCATGTCTGTATAGGTGCCCACAAAGAGCAGAGGTGGTGGATTCCCCTGGAGGTAGAGATACTGTTGGTTACCAGCTGCCAAACATGAGTGCTGGGAATTGAACTTGGGTCCTCTCAGAGCAGAATTTGCTCTTAACCACGGAGCCATCTCTTTGGCCCCTAAGGTTTATATTATTTATATTGTGAATAACCTTTTTGACATATTCTTGAATTTGTTGAAAAATTTCTTGAGAATATTTGTATCTCTGTCCATCAGGGAGACTATGTCCATACAGGGTCTATAATCTATCTGAGCCTGGACTTCTTTTAATTGAAACTATAAATATGTTTTATTAGCATATATATTAACTATGCATAGTAACGATCTACATTATGATGTTTTCATACATGTACAGGATGTAATTTGATTTATTCATTTTTTATTACCTTTAGTCCCCTCCCACTTCTAGTAATCCTCCTCCTCTACCTTCACACCCGCTGCCTTGTTCATAGGAGCACTGGGCACATTACAAGTAGCTACATCAGTCAGGAAGATCTCAGTCTCCCCACCAATCACTAAATGCATGTAAGTCCTCAGTAGAGGTAGTATTCCATGAACTCCTCCCCCTTTCCATATTGACAGTTCAAAGTTTGTCTAAAGCTTGTGTCTGTAACCATGGTTGTTGTAAGCTCAAGAGTGTAACTGTCTGGTCTACCTAGAAGTCAGCATCCCACACCTAGTCTCCCAGAGTTAGGAAGGCTTTATTTTATTACTGCTTCAATTTTGTGGCTTGCTATACATCTGTTTATATTACTTATCTCACTTTGGTTTAATTTTGATAGGTCATATGCATCTAGACACCATCCATTCCGTTTAGATGTTCCAATTTAGTGAAATATAAATGTCTTTAAAGTATGTCCTTTTTTATTTTCATCACTTTATTTTTCTTATACTTATTTGTTTCAAATCAATAAATTTCTAAGCCAGGTTCAGGTAACTGAAGGGCCTTTATGAGTATTTTGTATTGTCTATACCCATGGTATGATGTGAACACATTCTGAGGTAAAACAGGAAATAGCATCTTTCTAAAGGCAGGGTTAGAAACACTAACCTGGGAATTTAGGATGCTTACTTCCTGTCACAAGGGCCTTGAGCCACACCTCCAGCTAAGTATAGCCAAAAGCCTAGGGTACAGACCATTCAGAACAAAACCAGCTGGCTATTATGATTTCCTTTCCTGAATTTCACTGGTATCTGTTGTAATGCTTCCTTTATAATATCTAATTTCATCGATTTAAGACTCCTACCCTCTCACCCCTGTTGATTTGTTGATCTTGTTTATCTTTTCAAAGAAACAACTCTGCTTCCTGAAATCTTTGTGTGGATTTTTAAAATTCCATTTCATTAATTCTGCCATTATCTTAATTATTTTTCACTGACTTACCTTTTTTTTTTTTTTTTTTTTTTGAGGTCCTAAGGTGCATCATTAAGTTATTGGAGATTCCTCCACTTTTTAATGCAGATACTTATAGCTCTGAATGTCTTTCCTTGGGATTACTTTTATTATATCTTTTTGATAAGTTGTATATTCATTTTATTTAGAGAGTTGTTTTGGTTTTTTATAATTTTCTCTCTTGATTTCTTCAGTGACTCATTCATCATTCAACATTCAACAGTGCGTTGTTCAGTCCATGAGTTTTTAAATATCATGTACTTTCTCTTTCTGTGGATTTTTGGGTTTAGTCCACTGTGGTCAGATAGGATATAAGGAATGATTTCAATTTGCCTGCATTTGTTCAGATCTTCTTTGTGCCCTAGCATATGATGTGTTTTTGAGAATGTTCTGTAGCTGCTGAGCAGAATTGTGTATTGCATTCAGCTCAGATGGAATGTGTTGCAGATGTCTGTTAAGTGTATGGTCTGTTAGGTACTTGACCTCTGATGTCACTTAACTCTGATGTTCTGTTTATTTTTGCCTAGATGACATCTCTATTTGTGTCTGTGGGATATTGAAATCATCCGTTATTATTGTATTGTGATTAATTTGTGTTTCGACATCCAGTAGTATTTGTTTCATGAAACTGGGTGTACCCTATGCACGTACATATTCAGTGCTTAAAATTGTAATGACTTTTTGTTTTTTGGTTTGTTTTGTTTTGTTTGTCAAATATTAGGAATTGCTTATTTCCTTGTTCCATTTTTTCCATCCTTTTACCTGAAGTTGTATCTGTTTATTATAATAACATACAATTTTTTAGGGCAATAAATACATGGATTCTATTTTGACTCCAAATTGGTAGTGTGTGTCTTTGATTGAGGAATTTAGTTCATTAATATTCAGGGTTATTATTTGAAAATGTGTATTAATTTCTATCATTCATTTGATTTTATACCAATCGGTGTGTTCTTATTATTCTTTTACTTAAGTATTAGCATAGCATAAGTACTAGTGGTTCTTTCATGTTGCCTCATAGATGAGTTTATCTTTGCCTTTGGTCCAAAGGTTTCCTCAAGAATCTTCAGTAGAGTTAACTTTGTGGTTATGAATTCCTTTTGCCTGTTTTCATTGTGCAAGCATTTTATTTCTCCTTCAATTAAAGTAGGTAGTTTTTTGTGTTTAAGAGTTTGGACTGGCAGTTGTCTTTCAGAGCTAGAAATACATTTATTCATTTGTTTGTGGTGTGTGTGTGTGTGTGTGTGTGTGTGTGTGTATGTGTGTGTGTGTGTGTGTGTGTGTACACATGAATGTGTGACAGTGTGAATGTGGCTGTCAGGACAACTTTACAAAACTTGGTTCTCTTCTTCTACCATGGTGGAGAACAGGTCTAACTCAGGGCCTGAGGCTTGGCATCAAGCATTCTTACTTGCCAACACCTCACCAGCCCAGAATACACCTTTGTAAATGCCCTTGACTTTCAAAGTTTATGTTGACAAATCTATTGCTGTTTGATGGGCTTTTGTACATGACTTTGTATTCTCCGTCTTTGCTCTGTAAAACGTTTTAACTATAACGTGACATGGGGATGTTATTTTCTGATCTTGTTTGGTATCACAAATGCCTCTGGCATCTAGATGGCCATTTCTTTCCTTAGATCTGGGGAGTTTTTTGCCTATGATTTTATGGATAATATTTTTCTATGACTTAACACTATTCTTCTCTTTCTTCTATACCTATGACTCATAGATTTGGTCTTTTCATTGTGTCCCATAGATCTTGCATGTTCTTTCATGTTTTTTCACCATCTGCATATTCTAAGTCCTCTAACTTTGATAATCAGTCATAACCCATGATCTGTTGATGGGGCTTTTCGCATAGCCTTTTCTTTAGTTTATTGAGCCTTTTCTTTCTCCTATTTCAAGTTCTTAAAATTTTCTTTTTATTGAATTCTACTTTCATATTCTGTATTGACTTTCTTATTTCACTTAGTTCTTTATATTCTTTTGAGTTTGAGTATTTTTTGATTGAACATACTAATAACCAGTTTTTTGGGGTTTTTTTTCTTGTTGTTTTGTTTTTGTTTTTGTCAAAGGTTTCACTGAATTTTTACTCTCATTGGAGGACCTATAAAAATAGTAATTTTGTATTTTCGGTTGTGAGCCTAGCCTTTAACGGTTGAGCCATCTCTCCAGTCCAGAATTTTACAGGAATGCTGTTGCTTTGCTCTTTTTTGTAATTTCTTGTGCTTTTGTATTGGGACTTTCACATCAGGATTAGGATTTTTGTTTTGTTTTTATCACTCTTGTTCCCTCAGCTGATGTGTTTTCGGTGTCCAAAAGAGACTAGGTAGTAGTGAGTTTGCAGCGCTGTACTTCTCTGCTAGGCTGGTGATTGGAACCTCATGCTTAGGTATAGTACACCGCTGAAGATAGATTAATGCCTACCAAATCAATCACTTTCAAAGCTTGGCCCACTGTGAACAAACCTAATGATGCTCCTATGACCCACAAGCCTTTAAACTCTAATCATGCTAGGAAGCAAGGGAACACAGATAAAATGGTGTCCTCTAAGGTGTTAACTTAGAGGTTGTGGTTGTGGTTGTGAATGGCAGAGAGAGAGAAGAGAGAGAGAGAGAGAGAGAGAGAGAGAGAGAGAGAGAGAGAGAGAGAGAGAGAGAGAGAGAAATATGGAGGTTGGTTTGGGCTGATAGAGAAGAGTAGAGGAAGGAAAAGAAGATCAAAGGGAAGCAATTGGTATGAGAAAGTGGGAGGTGGTTTGGGATAAAGGTAGGGGAAAATATGGAACAGGTAAAGACGTGCATGCAGTAAGATAACCAGTTCCAGGTCTTGGGAAGCTGATCTGAAGAGACCTGCAAAGCACATTAGCCTATATTAGTTTGGAAAGTCCATTGAAGGGGAAAAGGGAAAAAAAAAATAGAAGCGGGGAGGATAAAAGGAAAAGCAAGAAAGTGAGAACAGAGTATGACAGAGCTGTCTTCAACGGTGGCACGAGATATAAGTAAAAGAATTTGAGGGAGGGAGAACACTGGATGAGGGATGAGAGAATGAGTGTTACCTCACCTGATTGATGGTTGAGGCCTCCCCTATTCTCTTCGTGTCCCTTCAGTGACTCCCTGATGACTGTCACACCCTTGGGTGGCCCATTGCAGATCAAGTCACAGGTGTTGGTCACAGCTCTGAACAGCCCTTTGGGAAGTCCTTTGTGGTTCAAGTTGAAAATACTATTCTTGACTCTGAGCAGCCTTTACTGAGGTGTAGGTCTGATCACAGGGCTAACCCTGATAGTGGCTGTCCTTTATAGGTCAGGTCAGAGATGCTGGTCCTTCAAAAGTTCCACCACAAATGCTGGCCCCTCTCCTGAACATTCCTTCCCAACATCGGGCATGCCTCTTCAAATCTAAGTTGTCCTGAACATAAGCAAGGCAGGGCTCTAGTGCAGGCATTCATTCTTCCCTGTAGTCTAAAGACATTCTTCAGGCCATGTTTTGGTGAACAATCCTGGAACACTTGTTCTGGAGTCCTGAGAGAGACATTCATGGAAGGCTCAGCAGGAGTCTTTTTAGATGCCACATTGCAGCTGCTCAGGCTGAGCATTAAGAGGAGATGCTTTTCTTGGCTTCTTCTCACTCTGCTGCTGCCATATGCATCTTCTTTCCTTCGAGTACAGTGCCCCAAACTTACTGCTGCATGTTCCCTATTAGACACCGGAAACGCTGCTGTGAGAAAATGAGAGCGATAAAAACGAAAGAAAAATAATTTTATTATTGTCCCTCTTTAAATATATATCGGTAAGAGTACATTGTTTACTTCCTGTGGCTCTTTGTCTTAAGTGTGGCCCCCATGACTTAGTTTCATGGGAGGCACCAGTGCCCCCAGAGTGAGCCAATCTCTCCAGGACAGATATTTTTTTCCCTTGTTTTGATCCTTACAGTTTCCTACTTTACTTCGTTATTAGACTAGAGATTTTTGGCTCTCCCCACACCTTCTGCTAGCTATTATCCAGCTTTTTCCAGTTTATTCCCTGCAGGTTCTAACAGACCATAGCAGCATGTGTCTGATATCCTGGGTCTCTCTTCTATCCTTTAAAAAAAAATCCTGGCTGTCTTAGATACTTTTCAATTCCTGTGATTAAAAAAAAAAAAGAAGCCATGACCAAGGCAACTGGTAAAATAAAGCACTTAATCTGGGACTCCTTGTTGTAGGGGGTTAGAGTCCATAACCATCATGATGGGGAGCATGACAACAGGAAGGTAGGAATGGTGCGGGAGCAGTAGCTGACAGCCTATGTCTTGATCCACAAGCAGGAGGCAGAGAGAGCTAACTGGGAATAGCTGGCCTCTTGAAACCTCAAAGTTAGCTCTCAGAGACACACCTCCTCCAACAAGACCACACCTCTTCATCCTTCAGAAACAGTTCTACCAACTGGGGACCAAGCATTCAAACATATGAGCCTATGGGGGATACTCTCTTCAAACCACCCCACTGGCTTAACTTTTCAAAGGATCCCTCTGGGGCTCTGGAGGTCAATGGTTCTCATACTTGACCTTGGAGGGCTTTTACTGTACATCACCCAACCTTGTCCTCAGGGTTCTGATGAAGGAAGTCATGTTCGGAAGACTTTCCCCTCTTGTGAATTGTCATGTGCTGTGGATACTGCTGATGTGGGACCACTTGTCAGACCACCTGGGTCAGGACTGGTGTGCAGCGGTGTGATGTGACAGGCAGGGGATCCCCTTAGAGGACCATTTACAGACAACAGTTGTGACTCAACCAGGTGATAGCAAGACTCGTGAGAAAGGATTGGATTCTGGACAGGACTTGAACACCTATTACAGGAGATATGCAGAATATATACCACGCGAGACATTATGAGAGGCAGAAGTGGGCACAGAATTTTAGACAAAGCATCAAGATCAAAGGAGTTGATAATGAATGAGAAAGACTCTCTGGTGGGGAAGAGGTTTAGTGCAGAATCTATTGAATTGTGATTTCTTTAACTATATAGAAACACACCAAGTAAGTCTTTGTTTTTGAGCAGCCTGGCTCTCAAGGGAGAGTTCAGATCTAAAGGAAAAGCAGAGCTCATTAGTGCATACCTGGTGCACTGAAGAGTGGTCAAGATGATCCCTGGCCAGGGTGAGATAAAAAGATGCTCCAGGTAGCCATCTCCTAGCTGGAGGTCAGGAGCCTGTGAGGAGACTGAGAAGTGGTGGCCAGGGAGGTGAGAACACAGCTTGGAGAGTGCAGAGTCCTGGATGTCAAGGGAAGCAAGTGTGTCCTCAGTTCAGGTTCATGTGCCACCAGGCCACCTTGTGTTAGCAATTACAAGTACCCATGGCGGAGGAGGCGCTAGCTAGCCATGCTGTCCATAGCAAATGCTGAAATGGCTCCCATAGATAGGGAATTCTGTCTAGACACAATGGCAACTACAATAGAGATATCTTACACTGTTGAGCTGTTTTAAGTTTTGCAATTTAAACTCACTCTCAACGTGAGTCAATCACTGATAGACAGAAGCCCTTCTTTTACGCTTGAGCAATCTGTCTAGTTGACTGTTTTTCTTGAAGCAATTGGTCCCATTTTGCAAGATGAAGCTGTAAATCTGAGGGACTGTGTGTGTGGTCGACTGCTGGGAACTTGTGTGGGTGCACTTGATAAATTTTTCAGAGGGCAGGGCTTTTCCTGTTCTGTCCTTTCATTTTCTGGCAGTGACTCTTTATAGTCTGTCTTTTTATTTTTATTTTTCCAATGTAAAAACAAATTATGGAAAAGAAATGCTTCAGATGGCTCATTCATTACGTTCTGAGCAATCCCTTGGGTTTGTTTTCATTTGTAGAGCAGCCACGGTCACAGTACTGGAGGACCTGGGTCAAACTGGCATTGGGCTAGAACAGAGTTTGGGGTTAGTAAGGAAGCAGTAGGTGGGACCCTGAGGCTCTGATGTTGAGAGACAGAGTCTGCAATAGCAAGTCAGGTTGATGCAACCAAGAAGACATAAGAAACACAAGGCCCAGGACCTGCCCCGTGCATCCAGATGCCAGCCAACAGTAGGCACGTCAGCCTTGTTCTCTAAATTCAGTCTCCAGTGTTCTCAGAGCGTTGAGTTGGCAGGCTCACTTTCCTGTGACAAATACAACTGTTGGCAATTCAGGACTCTCATAGCATAGTCATGTGTTGCATCTTTTATCAAGATATATCTAAAGATGAGTCAGTCTTACTCAGGAAAACCTTATAGCAAATCCCCACCACACAGCTTAACAGCTTCTTTTTGTGAATTACATTTGGGATTCATATTTAAATAGGAGTCATATATGAAAATGCCACATGTGCCTTTTGCTTGGAGGGACAATTCTATGAGTAACTCAGCATTATTTCTATAGTTAAGTCAGGAAACAAACAAACAAACCCAGCCATGAACCAAATCACTATGGAAGACACGAGGGTTGGGGGCTGAGCTTTGCTCCAGGAGAGGTCTATGAGGACAGCCCTGACGGAAATCATTTTTCTCGGGAACTACAGGAGCTATACTGCTGTGTACAGAAGCTATCAAGCCAGGCTTCATAGGATTGCAAGGCTTTTCTATAAGAGAAGGCATGCTCATTATTCTGATTGACTTTTTAAATAAAGTACTTGGCCCTGAAGCAACCAGGGACAAGTATGTGGTCAGTCTGTGTCTTATTCAACAAACATTTAAAAACTATTTCAGGCACAGATCTATGTATGGGGCACGTTAGTAAACAAAAGTGACAGAAATATCTACTTCTTTGGGTTAAAATTCTAGTGGATGGAAAATTAATACCAAAAAAAAAAAAAACAAAAAAAACAAAACATAGCTGTTAGGTTAGATAATATGTTGGAAAGTCATAAAAATGCTATGGACAGGGTCCAGTGCGGTAAGAGGTTTGTGTGTATGTGTTGTGGGGACAAGTTGCAACTTTAAATAGAAATGACTCTGTGGACCAGGAGATTCTGGAATGAGTGTTTGCAGGAGGCCAAGTGTCAGATGAATGGATGGTGGTGGGTGCTTCCACCAGGCACGTGTCAGAAGCGGCATGCAGAAGACCAGGGAGTCTGAAGGTGTGAATAAAGGGGAATGCAGTGGAAGGCAGAGTCAGAGGAGCAAGAGGGACCTTCCCTGTGCAAGGCCTTGCTAGCCATATGACAACAGAGGGGAGTGGGAGGCTTGGTGGGTGGGGCATTACGTGAAGATATTCTGGTAAGATCCGAGAAGCATTCTAGGAAAGTCATTCTGGTTTTTGAGAATCATCTCTTGGAAGGAAAGTTTGATAAGAAGACCAAGAAGGAGGCTGTAGCAACAGTCCAGGCTAGGAGGGGGTGGAACCTTACTTAAAAAAAAAAAAAAAAAAAAAGCAAGCTATGGGATGGAGGAGGTCTATGAGTGAAATGGACAAATGAACGAAGGCACCAGGCATTTGTTTGGGTTGGAGTAACTGCACTGAAAACATTTTCATCAACTGAGATGAGAGAAATCTCATATGGAAGAGGTTTAAGGAAAAAATGAAAACTTTGGTGTGTGTGTGTGTGTGTGTGTGTGTGTGTGTGTGTGTGTGTGTGTGTGCAATGAGGCATGCTGGTCACAAGTTAGAAATATGGGGTTTGTTGACATATGGATAAAAGACTTCATTAAGAAGTTTAGCCAGGCTGGACGTTGGTGGCACACACCTTTAATCCCAGCACTCGAGAGGCAGAGGCAGGAGGATCTCTGTGAGTTCAAGACCAGCCTGGTCTACAAGAGCTAGTTCCAGGACAGACTCCAAAGCCACAGAGAAACCTTGATCCCTGGGAGCAAATGAGCAGAGCTGGGAGATGGTTGGTGAAACAAAGACAGAAAAAGGAAGAGGCCAAGGGACTCGAGGCAAATGAGAGTGTGGGTGTCCTGGCCACCAAGAGAAAGCATGTTGACAGAGAGGTGATCAAATGGCCTTGCAGGGAAACATCTTCTATGAATTGCAGAATAGTAACACCTGCATAATAGATAGTCTGAATGCGATAATTTGTGTGACTTTCTAATCACAATGTTTGATGTTAGTAAGGGCTCCAAATCACACTTAGTGTTTTTATTCTCAACATTTCTGAAAAGGAAAAAAAAAAAAAAAAAACAAAAACCTCACTGTAAAACTGCTCAGTTCCTAAAATGGCCTCCAGGGGGCGCTCAGGCCATTCTTCCTTATCTATTTTAAGGCAAAATGGATTCGCTGTGCAAACAGTTCTTCATCGGAAAGGCTACACAGTCAAGCGCGATGGGTGTCAAATGTCTGTGTGGACAAGAATTTTTTGATCTTGTTAAAAATGCTGACCCGGATCAGTGAGATGGCTCCGCGGGTAAGAGCACTGACTTGGCACTCCTGACGACCTGTAATCGCAGTACTCCTGTGTTGAAATGGGAGAGAGAGTGAGGAAAATGGCTGGAAGCTTAGTGCTAGCTCCTGGAGCAGGCAGCGAGGCAGAAACAAGACAGACCTTGCTTCACGGTGTTGTTAGGTCTCAGTACCTGTAGCTCTGGCACTTCTCACCCCGCCCGGCACCTACCCCAAACCTCTGGCTCCTCCGGGTTGGGGGTGGGGGTGGGGCGTGGACTTCCACTTCCCTTCCCCCAGCCTGATCCCTGTATAACTCAACCGCTTGTCTACTCTGGTCTCTTGGCCTCTTGGCCCAGGCCACCTCCCATGCTCAGTGGTTCTTCTTTTGCTCCCCTCCGGCCCTCTTCTCTCACGGTCAGTTTTAGTCTGTTAAGCCGGGATTCTTCCCCCTGCCTGCCTTATCCCTTGTATCTACAAGAAAATCTCCTCCATACTTTAGGAGTGGTCATGTCCTCCTTTTATTTCTTTTCTTTTTTTTTTTTTCTTTTTTAAATTCAGAAGGAAGGCGAGAATCACCACCTGAAAGGTGCTCTCACATACAAACATACTCCCCCCCCACAGATCAGATAAAGGAAAATATATTTTAAAAAATTAAACATCGACTCACAGAAGGCCCAATTGTTACTGTCTAGGGGATCTTGATTGGGTTCACTTCCTCCATCCGTTAAAGAACTATAAGGCGCGAAAAACGTCTAGCATGACAGGTAGTAGTGCAGAAATCTCGAACAAAATCTGTGCTGGCTAATTTTAGGTCAACTTGACACAAGCTGGAGTCGTCTAAAAGGAGGAAACAGCAATTGTGAAAATGTCTCCATAAGATCCAGCTGCAGAGCGTTTTTTAAATCAGTGGTTGATGGAGAAGGGCCCAGCCCATGGGGGGTGGTCCCTTGGGCTGGTGGTCCTGGGTTCTATAAGAAAGCAGGCTGAGTAAGCCATGATGAGCTGGCCAGAAAGCAGCACCTCTCCATGGTGTCTGTATTGTTCCTGCCTCCAGATTCCTATCCTGTTTGAGCTCCTGTCCTGACTTCCTTCAGTGATGGTCTACAATGTGGAAGTGTAAGCCAAAAGCTCACACTCCACCTTGCTTTTGGTTATGGTGTTTCATTGCAGCAACAGGGATTATAACTAGGTGACTGTTTTGTAAGTTTCTGAAGGGTCATCCTCCCCTAGTGTAGGATTGGTGAGTTTGAAGAAAGACAAGATGATTGACTGGCCTACAGTTGTCGTGTAAACATGTCCTGATCTGGCCTTAAACTTGGTGAGCAGGTCCATCAGTGTAGGGGTGGGGGTGAGGGATGGGGGGCTCCTATTGGCAGGAGGGAAAAAAGTCCCGAAGGTCTTTGTTTTAAACTGCCAGGATTTGGTCTCTAGTTGTGAGTGTATGGAAGGAGCCCACCATCAGAGAAGCTCGCCATCTTTATTTACTACCTACTTATGGCCCTCTGTTTATTTGTCTGCCTATTATGGAGTCTGTCTAACTTCTAGACCCTCAACACCACTAAATAAAGAAATAAGTCAGAGGGGGACTTGCTTATTTTCCTCCTGGAAACCCATAAGCTGCTACATTGCCGGAGTGTGAGAGAAATAACTTTTTCAAAGGAACAGTTAACCTATACCAGATATTGTATTCCTGTTTTCTTCAGGGATGCCAGAATAATTTGTACTTCTCCTTTCCTCTCTCCCATGTGGCCAAGGAGGTAAGTCTCCCTTGGGCTTACTAGGAACTGGGAGGTCTCAGTAGGGCACACGGTGCAATGGTTGGCTGGCTTGGGCTACATTAGAGGGTGCAGAGTGGTGGCTGCCATTTCTCCATTTGGCCTCCAAAGCTGTTGTGTTTGGCCTGAAGAGAATTGGCCTGCACAATGTTTTAATAACATCTGAGTTTTGTTCAATATTTAAAATTCAGATTTCATATCCAGACCCAGGTTTTCTTCTTTTGTGGAACAATAAGGAATGGGGCATGGCCCCTCATCCCACATTGCAAACCCACTTCTATAGATGGCCACGGCTTGTAACTTTCCACTACTCCTTTCTTTCTTGTCACCAAATCAAAACTGAGTGCTACTTGCCATATCTCATCATTAAAATTGTGTTTCCTTAGTGGCAAAGAAAATGAAATACTTATCTGGAAAATAAAATCAGAACAAGAGGTTCTACTGTTTCTTTTTTTTTTCTTTTTTCTTCTATCAGACCCCTTCTGTTGTAATTTAAGAAAAGCAGTGCTTGAGAGAAAGACGACACTCGACAGGGTTCGAGCAGAGGGTTTTTTTTTTTTTTTAAATTAGGGAAAGGGATCATAAAAAGGGGAAAGGAGAGGGGGGAGTCCAGCCTCTGGGGACAGGAGCAGCAGGAGAGAGGGCCAGAGGAGGGGGGAGGGGGAGAGGGGGAGAGACAGAGACAGAGAAACAGAGGGAGAGAAAGAGAGAAGGGCAGGGCCCGTTTGAAAGGGAACATAGTGAATGTGCACAGGTGGTGCTCTTGGTGGCTGCAGCTGAGGGGGTGTCCTGTCGGAAACCCAAGGACAGGCCAGTACAGATGCCTGAATATCAACACCTTCTGTTCGTGGTGTTACTGCCTACACTCTCTAGTTTACTGTTTCTGACCTAGTTCTTAATTCAGAGCAGGGAAGGTTGTCTCCCAGAGACAAATAACACGGGCTAGAAGGTGCAGATCCAATGGGTCGGGTGTGTTTGTAAAGGAGATGCAGGGAGAATCTTGGGAATTCGGGTTAACCAGCTCGAAGTGCTGTCCCTTGTAGCGACAGCATCCTGCCTCCCTGAGAGAAGACCTCAAAGCTTGATGAACCAGGGGCATACAGACACGACTCAGCTTTCTCATCTTCTTCCACTTCTGTTCTTTCTCCTGTTTCCTTAGGCTCACATAGGAACCTCAGTGGGCATTCCTGGTGGGCACCATCCCTTGAGCAGGGTGTGGAATCTGCCACTGGACCCTGGGCATTTTGCAGAGCCCAGGCATGTGCTGCTGTAGACACTTGGGGTATCTGACATCAGTAGCCAGGTAGCCAAGCCCCCTCATCCCCTCCCCATTCCCCTGTACCCCCCTTTTCATGTTTCTTAGTCAAGATTAAGGGGGAAAGCAGATTGTGAATGCAAAGCAATGCCATTTGCTATTAGACTGGCCTATTTATGAGAGGACAGCAGAACCCTTAGTGAATTCAAAACTGAAATGGTTCCATGGGAAGAGGAAGAGGTGGTGTGCCCTAGCTCCCACCACTTCCACATTAGCTGCCTGGGCTCACCTGCAGACCATTGTGTCTCAGCTGCAGGGCTCTCCAAAGTGACTCTGTCTTTGTGAGCCTGTACCCCTCACCCCTCCCAGCCGTGTCTGAATGTTCTAGTACCCCTCACCTTTCCTAGCACTGGATGTCATCAACGTCTTCATTATGATCTCTTTAAGTTGTAATTTATGCTTCCCAGACCAGTAAGGACCTCAAACACCTTTCATGTGTTTATTGACTTAGGTCATCCAAAACAGACAAAAATAAATAAATTAAGATGGTAATTTTCTGACTCAGTTGTGATAGTTGTTCATGTATCTGGTTGTAAGTTCAATAATTTATAAATGCATTATCCTAGTTCATAGCCTCATCTTTCATGCTTGTAGTGGTATATTTCAGAGAGAATGTTCTCCATTTTGAAGCCATTCAACATATCATTTTTTTTTAAAGAAAAAATCTTTAAGTGACTTCTCTTGTTTTGTATCCAAGAACTATTTGCGTAATTTGTGACCACAAGCTAAAATCAACACTTTAATGTTTATTTATGATTCATTTGGGTTGAGTTTTGTATATGGTATGATAACTGAGCCTTCTGGTTAGTGGGTTTTGTGTGTTTGGAGTGGTTTGTTTGGAGTAAAGGTCTCATCGTGTATCCCAGACTGGCCTAGTGTTTGCCGTTTGGAGGCTAGTCTTGAACTTGGGGGATGATTCATTGCCTTTGCTTCCTTATTGTAGGAATGTGGAACCACCCTGGCCTCTGTTTAGGCGTTGATACATTATTAGTTTTCCTTTTCATTCTTTGCTCCCTAGATGTAGCCAATACCAAGATGTTTTATGCATATTCTCTTGTGACCTAGTTTCCATGTTTTTGCAAATAAATGTGTTCATAAACACACACACACACACACACACACACACACAGTTTATTTTCACATGTTCTCAGTTCTGATAGCTAACTATCTTGGTATATGAAGATCTAGTGTTCATCTTTTAAAAGCCATACTCTTTCTGTATTATATGAATTCGCCACCTTTATTCATCTATCATTTATTAATGGACATGATGATAGAATCTATTTTTATGAGTCAAACATTATCACAGTAACTGCCATTGTACATGCTCCCCATATCATTTAAGATGTGTCTAGGATACATAACTGATGTTCAGTTCCTGGGTACTAGGATGGGCCACCTCACTAAAATTACTGACTCAATTGAGAATTCAGTAGTACCAAGTGATTTATACCCTACATCTTCACCCAAACATAGACTCCAAAATTACTGTCAATTTACTAGGATGATGTAACTGGCTGTCCTTCATCTTCCTAATGATGAGCTCTTAAAGACATTTCCCCACATTTTCGTATGGATTTTCTACACGTAAATTTTCAGTTGAGTGTTTTCTCCAAAGTAAGTCTGTGATAAATATTGCATACACTGAAACTCACAAATCGCAAGTATACAGTTTCCCCAGTGCTGACAAATGTGCTCATGCCATCCCTGCTACGATCAAAACACGTAACACTTCGTCACCCTCTCCCACTTCTTATACCTCTTCTTGTGGCTCCTAACAGTCAACCTGAGTCCCAGGAACCACTACGGCTCTGATTTACTATTTTTCTATTGTAGTTTGTTTAGATTTGCCCATTCTAGATTTCATATGCACAGAATCATACAATATGTGCACTTTTGGGTTCAATTTGGCTTGTTTCTTTCGACCTGACAGTATTGAGACTTACTTACGTTATTGTGTGTATGGCTCTTTTATCCCCTTTGTTGTCAGTAGCTCCAATGGCTTCATAGTGGGCATGCTCCCAGCCTGGGGCTGATATGAATCAGTTTACTAAGGATGTTCCTGTTTTAAATTTTTATGCATATGGGTGTTTTGCTGTATGTATATCTATGCACCACATGCATTCCTGGTACCCCCAGAGGCCAGAACATGTCAGATCCCCTGAGACTGGAGTTACAGATAGTTGTGAGTCACCATGGGGGTCCTGGGAATTAAATTCAGGTCCTCTAGAATGGCAGCTAGTGATCATACACTTGAGCCATCTCATCAATCTGTTTTGTTTTTTTGAGACAGAGGAGACACACTTTCCCTATGTAGCCCAGGCCAGTCACCCTTCTGTTTTGCATGCTATGGTCACGGGTATGTGCCATCACAACCAGCCTTTACAAGCATTCTGTGGGTTTAGTTTCTCTCTTCCCTCAGATTAAATTCTAATAGTTGGATTTCTGAGTACCTTCCAAGTATGCTGGTCATTGGGCAACGGCATGGATGGGCTGTGTTTGCTGAAGATGGGCCACGGCGGAGCTTTGCTTTCTTATTTCTGCTTTCTTCACCTATTCCTCCCAGCCTCCAGCCACTCCAGCTCTACCAAGGTCAAGAGCTGTGACAGCAGTATGATTTCATTGCACACATTTCCTGGGATCTGGAGATGTTGTTCCAGCGTGGGAGCTACTTTTATAAAGCAGTGATTTTCAAACATTAAAGAGGGAGCAGAGCCTCATTTTTCAAATAAAATCTCCTGAGGATACTCCATATTTTTTAAAAATGCTTTTTACAAGTAGAGACTCTGAAGTAGCCTCTACTTTTCACATGTGTTGAACACTTTGGCCTACGGTAATAAGTACCGCGGCAGGGGCTGGTGGTGTTGTGGCATCTAAGTGCTAAGGGCATGTGCACTCGTTGCTGTGGTATTTTATGTGTTTGGTTAATGCCATAAACATTTGGGAAATGGTATACATGAGAGACTAAATTGTAATTCTCCAACGGTGGAGATTTCAAAACAGTGGATTGATTTGGGCAAAACATCCTAGTTGGAGTTACTAAAATGAAGAAAATTTATTGGAGTTTAGCTAAGAGCTCCTTGGAGCTTTCAGGGCTCTGGTCTTCTTATGACGGAAAGAGAATGAAGTCATAGAGACCTGGGATGGTGCACCCAGAGCTATCACACAAGCAGCTGTACTTCCATGTTCTGCCAAGCTTCCCCTGGTTCAGCTCAGCTTTGGCTTCTTAACTTTTCCCCTCCTCCATTCCCCCCTCTCCTCTCCTCCTCCTCCTTCTCCTCCTCCTCCTCCTCCTCCTCCTCCTCCTCCTCCTCCTCCTCCTCCTCTTCCTCCTCCTCCTCCTCCTCTTTTTCTATTCCTTGGACCTCTTTCCCTTTTCTTTTCTTGCTCTGATTCCTTGAGTTTGCATCCTTACTTCCCTGTCTATGTTCTCTGATGGCTTGTTGAGACAGACACAACTGGTCCTCTCCTTCCCTTGTCAACTCAGAAGCATCCTCAGATCTAGTTGGTTCCCTCTCCTGGATGCCAGGCTTGTACCTGGATTGATGCCTCAGCTTGACTGACTTTTTTGATGTGGGCACCATGGGGGAGGCTGCAAACTTCAGAGAGCACTTGAAGAATGCTGTACAGAATCACTACCCTTTTTCTTAAAGGAGTGTACCAAGACGAGGACAGATAGATTTCAGTGGCATCATTGCGTTTATCTCAAGTTCTCCCTACACAGTAGAAGTCGGACTTGGTTGATTAATCCTGGGTTATCTGTCATTTATTGCCTTGGCCTGTAATGATACCTAAAACTATTTAAATAGTTAAATAATGCTTTAAGTGGATTTGGCATTGGTTAGTATTTCTTCACAAAATATTTGGTTTATAATTCAAGCACACTATAGTGGTTAAATTAAGGGTTATAGCTACACAGCAGAGAGGGCTGGGAATACCTTTTAGGAAGAGAAATTCTCAGGTCTAGATTTAAACCAGGGAAGAGTGTGTAACACTGCTCGGTCCCTAAATTAATGAAGATATGCAGATGATGCTGTGGTTAGCATTACAAGGCCTTAGACTGTATCATCTTTGTCCAGCCCCTAGAAAAATCCTGTAATCTTCACAAAAGAAATAGATGAATTACATGACAGCCCATCAAAGCCACCCTTCTCTCCACAAGAAAATTAAAGTTATTGATGTGGTCTGTAATTCTTATTTACTTAATTAGCTGCTATCAGATGGCGGGAAACTGTTCAGGCCTGAGGGTGGGACTTAGTATTGGGCTCCTTGTATCACTTGCACAAAGGCTCTGAACTCATCCTGGCACTTAAAAATGAACCCAGAATATTACAGGGAAATTCACTAAATTTTACTGTTGCTGTTGTCACAATACCAGGAAATGAATTTAGGGCTTTGCATATACTAGGTAAGTATGCTACCACTGAGCTATACTTCCAGCTCACATTTATTTTGTTTTGGGACAGGCTGGCCCTGATCTTTCCAATCACCTCAGCCTCCCAAGTAGCTGGTATGGGCCAGAACCATTACACTCAGCTCCTAATTACTTTTAAGATGTCCAAAAGTACTAAGACATCCAGATTCTTGCATTTTATCTAAATGTACAAGCTTTCTGAAGGATTTGTTGTTGTTCGGGCAAACTCAGGCTAGCCTTGATCTCTCTATGTAGCTGAGGATACCTTTCTGATCTTCCTGTCTCCTCCTCCTGAGTGCTGAGATTACAAACTAGTGTCATGACGATTGGATTATGTCTTGCTGGAGGTCATGCTTCATGCATGTAGGGCAAACACTACCAACTGAACTGCAATCTTGGCCCTCATTCTAACGTTTTGATAAAGTATCTCCTAATGTGGTGTGCATGTGCAAGTAGTGGTAATTATCTCAAGGTATGTTAAATAAGATACTCCTCAGAGCATCTAAGTGGAACTGGTTTCTGAAGATGCTCAGGTCAGAAAAACTAGCAACCGTATCAGTAATGTTCCAATTTTGAAAAATGATTTCTGTATTTCTAAATGATGGTGTTGGCACAGTTTGAGATGGGGTACAATGGCCATCTGGGTTGGTTTTAAAAATTATTTAGCAACATGAATTCTTGTTTAAAGATTTTATTTATTATTTATTATGTATACAGTGTTCTGCATGTATGTTTGCACACCAGAAGGGGGCATGAGATCTCATTACAGATGGTTGTGAGCAAATCTCATTATAGATGGTTGTGAACCACCATGTGGTTGCTAGGAATTGAACTCAGGACCTCTGGAAGAGCAGCCAGTGCTCTTAACCTCTGAGGTATCTCTCCAGCCCCTGAATTCTTGTTTAATTTGATCTTCTCCCTCAGTTCTGCCAGGATCTTTATTAAATCACTAAGTAAGTTTTAATCAAATAAAATTTAAGGTGTGAGCAAATGTGGGGCTTCAAGAGTCACAAAAGAGAAACTGGGAAGCCAGAGCGAGCACTATAGAGCCAAGGCCCTGCTTGCTTCTCCCATGCACTAGCCCTCCAGGAGGCTTATTGCTCCATCTCCCTATTTATATGAATTTACTTATCAACTTTTATTCTAACAATACATCTAATCTTTTAAAATGTGCAGTGTCCTATTGTTCTGACAGCTCAAACAGAACACAGAGAAAGATATGAGCATGTGACAGCTGATCTCCTGAGCCCTCACCCTTGCATCCTGTAATAACTGCCCATTCACAGTCAGCATAAAACATGATGATGCCTTTAGTACATCCATGTACTAAATTTAGTACAGCCATAGGGGGTGGGGCTGGAGAGATGACTCAGAGGTTAAGAGCACTGGTTGTTCTGAGTTCAATTCCCAGCAACCACATGGTGGCTCACAACCATCTATAAGGAGATTAGGTACCCTCTTCTGACATGCAGGCAGAACAATGTATAGTAAATAGGTAAATAAATAACATATTTAAAAAAATCAGCCATGGGAATTTAGATCCTATGGATAAAAGGTATTCTGACAAACAGATGGAGTTCAAGGTAGGCAATTTACAGTCAGAAACAAAGATGGGCAAAATGTACAGCTGGCCAGTGCTAGGTCCTTCGTGCTCTCCAAATGGCTTTAATCATGTCCCCCAAAATGATAAGCTTCTAAAGCTTATCTAAAGACCGAACGATCATTGAGACTTACTGGCTCCCAGCCTAGTCAATGAGAACTCAAACCCCAAGTTCAAGGAGAGAGCCCACCTCAAAGAAATAGGTAAAAGAGAGAGAAAGGGGCTAACATGACACTTTCTTCTGGCTCAGCCCCACGTGAGTGCGAGTGTACACGTGTACTCACACACATATGCAAAGATGTAAACGCATAAATAAAATCCTTCATAAAAGACTTCTTTCATTGAAAATAATAGAGATGAAGTCTGAAGTATGGGCTGCCCTCGGGGGTAGAGTACTTCACCTCACAAGTGCAAAGTTCTGAGTGTGATTCCTAACTACTGTACTGGAAAACAAAAACAAACTAAAGTCTGCGATATTGTTGGCAAATGCAATTCTATTTTAAATTTATCCCCAAATGACACAGGGCATTCTCATTCATTCCTACATAGTCAGAAGAAAGAAAACACAGCCTATAAGTTCTTATACTTAAAGTGAATTAAAGTTGATGATCTTTCACAACAGGTTAGTATCGCATGGGAATCAAGATTCACTGGATTCTGTATAAGTGAAGCGAGTTTTATTTGGGGAGAATTCACTTACGGATGAATGAAACAGGTGACCACTGCAGGTTCCTGTTCCACGGATGCCACCCTGCCACCCGGATGCTCTCCCAATGGGCATGACCAGTGCTACAGGTACGGGCACGGTGGATATCTCACTACAGGTTAGTTTACAAACTAAAACATAGAAAAGAGAAGATTCTTATTTCTCCAATTAGGTCATTCCAAAAAAGTCTTTTGGGTGATTTTTTTTGGATTGGCTTTACAAGGAGATCATTTAATACATTGGATACGTATCAAATCAAGGTAATTACTATAAATTAATTACTTTAGTTTATATTTGACATTTCAGGAACATGTCTGAAATTAGGTATAACTAAGTTTTAATGGTTGATTTGTAAAGACAGTCTTTATTTTTTAAAAAGATTTATTTTTATTTTATGAGTGCTCTGCCTGCCTGTATGTGTACCACATGTGTGCAGTACCTGTAGAGGCCAGAAGAGGGCATAAAAGCATGGGAACTAGAGGAGTTACCAATAGTTGTGGGTGCTCAAAGTAAAACCCAGGTCTTCTGGAAGAGCAACCAGTGGTCTTAACTGCAGAGCCATCTCTCCAGCCACAAGTTTTATTATTTATTCACAATGAGTAAATTTAAGATCCTGTCATTCCTCTGTGTGAGTGTGTTAAGTAATCTAATTCAAATGAACAACTAATATAAAAAATACAAACTGTTAAGAAATACATGTGTGCCTCTGTATGTGTATGAAGTTCCCATGCTTTTTTTTAGTTTCTCATTTTTGTTTGTTTGCTTGTATATGCCTTTTGTTTTATTCTTGTCTTCTCTTTTTTATTTTTCTGTTATTTTCTCAAGAGAAAAAAAGGCATGGAGTTGGAATGATGGGGAGGTTGTGAGATGGGAGAGATGATCAGAGTATATTGTATGAAATTAGATTTAGTTTCAATAAAAATAAACAAAATAAATAAATGTGTAGAAAAATGTTTAGCATATTTACCCATCAGGGAAATGATAACCATAGATACACTGGATTCAATTTTGCCCCAACTAAAAGATCTATTATCAAAGCACAAAACATAGCAATGGTAGTGTGGATGTGTGTATAGGGAAAGAGGCTCTTACTCACTGTTGGTTGGAATGCAGATTAGTACAACCACAATGAAAACCAGTGCAGAGGTTTCCAAGCTAAACATAGAGCTGCTGTGTGCTCCCACAACGCCGCTTCTGGGTATACATCTGCAGGTGTGGAAGGTGGTATACAATAGCGAGAACTACACACACATTTGTCCTGGGACAACTCACAGAGCCTGGGTGTCCAATCTGGGTGTCATAGACATCTGAATGGATAGAAAGATGGCATCAATACACAATGAAGTGTTATCTGAAGAGAGAATGAAATCCTGTCATTTACAGGACAATAAATGGAAGTGGAGGCCATCTTATTAAGAAAAATAAGCCAGATAATTGGTACAAAGCATTATTTCAAGGATAAAAACTTCAAAAAACCAAAGCAAATAAACAGCAACTTGAAAGTAGTAGAGGGCCTAGTAAGGACTAGAAATAGGGTCAGGGTTGGGAGGAGGTAAGGGTAGAACAAAGGGTATACTTGATGAAAGCATGCATGTGAATGACACAGTACAATGTCACTGCACAGCAAATGTGTCTTAATAGTCAAAATCAAATGAAAAATACTGCCTTAATTATTTAAAGTGCACTGTGTATTTTAACCAGTTCTTGGAATTTTGTAGACTGTTTTGATCATATTCACCCCTTCCCTTAAATCTTGCCAGCTCTACCTCACCTTCCCTTCCCATCCAACTCTGTGTCTTATTCTTTTTTAAGCCTATCAATTCCAATTAATATTTCCCATGTCCTCTCACTGTCTCTTACTGTTAACCATGGCCACTCTACCGTGCTGTAAAGCATCCCAGTCCATACTAACATTCTATCTACAAACCAACTTCCCCTACCTCCTCCCCCACACTCCTCTGGACTCCTCTGAAATTAGCTTTCCTTTTCTGTTTGTTTCTTATTTTTAATCTGAGATCAGGTAATTTTTAAATCAGAGAGCACACTATTTTCCCATCTAATGAATATGCACTATATTTGACACTGCAGGAAATGAGATCAAATTAGAAGAGATTATAAGCAAATAGGAAGGGAAAAAACCCGTACGGATGTGCAAAGTTCAGCAAGTTTTGCTGGCACAGGGCTAAGGCACACATAGTGAAGCCAACTTTGAAGACTAATCATAAAGTTGTCATGTTGAGTTCTAGAAGGTTCTGAATAAAGAGGATTCAGTGTGAGAAATGGCATGTGTCTCCACACCAGGAAGGTAACACATGGGTAAAAGAGAGTGGACGGAATAGCAGTGGTTCATAAGTGTCATGGTGTATTCCTATGGCAAGTGTCTCACAGTGCAGCCAAGTTACAGCTTTTATTGCTTTATTCTTAACACCCTTGTGTGTGTGTGTGTGTGTGTGTGTGTGTGTGTGTGTGTGTGTGTGTATTCACAGTATTACTGCAGTTCAATGTCAGGTCTCCTTCCTTTGGTAGCACCACTATCTCCTGATTCTTTCCCTATTTCTTCCAAGAAACAAAGTACGGGCCATTGAGAACATTTTTACAAGCAGCCATATTTATGATTTTTGCCCATAGCACACCACAGCAAGATCAAAGTGGTTCGTTCATTCACATTGATCTTAATAGGCACGAAATATGCTGTTTTTTTCAAGTTGCATTTTAGACTCTAGCTGATTCACTTGATATCGTTTATATGAGTCATCTTTAAATTTGAGATGTAGTTAATTGCAAATAATCCTGAAATTTGTACAGTATATCAGTCTTCAACTTTCTTAAGTTTATATCACAGTTAAAGGATCCAGTGGGCTGGGCATGCATAGTGGCACCCACCTGTCATTGTTACCACCCACTCCTACCAAATTATTTCCCTTAAATGAACTATTAGTAGCAATTAGAAGGATTCTTCCAGAGGTTTTTTTCTGTGTGGCTAAATAAAAAGATAAGTAAATAATATATGCGTATATATAGCATACATGCATATATATATATATATAATTTTGTTTCTGATGTTTTTTATGGTGAAAAATGTACAACTGGCCAGCTGAACTCAGTCTAAATGACTGAAATTGTGTTGCATGCATCCAAAGCACTGTTTTCAGGAGCCCACAGAACACCTGCCTTCATTTCTTCTCTATCGGGTCTGAGCAGAGCATTGACCTTGGCATGTTGATGGCTCAGCACTTCTTCCAATGTAGCCCAGGGCTCTCCTGTCTTCTTCATGCAGTTCAGTGGTCAGGGAAGCTCATTGCTGGAATCCACATCAGTCCTGCTTGTTCAGCTCAGACTGCTCTTCTCAGGATACCTGGGCTTTCTCCAGATTGTACCTTAGGTCACCAGAAACGGAGTGGCACACAGATAATTAGGTATATCTCAGTGCTGCCTTCTTGCCTCAAAGCTTTGGCCTTGGCTTTGCCCATGGCTCTGGGCTCTGGGATCAGTTGGAATGTCTTTGATTTTGAGTGCCACCTAGTTGAAAGGGTTTTCTGCTTGCTTTTTTCCTGTGTGATCATACTATACTGGGTGTTCCACGACTTCCATTTACTAACCAACAATGGCCTTGTCATGTACAGAGAAGTGCACAGCTGGTCCCTAAGTAACACCTCTCTCTCTCTCTCTCTCTCTCTCTCTCTCTCTCTCTCTCTCTCTCTCTCTCTCTCTCTCTCTGATGCACTTGATACCTGGTGATATGTGCACTTAAGCATCACTTGATTCAGAGGACTACTGATTTACACAAGTACTTTTTTTTATGAAGCTTCTCCTCCGTTATCTCTAAAAACATAGTAATTCCATAGCAACCCTGCCTTTGTCTTAGCACATCACTACAGGGGAAAGGACCTGCAGAGCACTAAGAACCAGAAAGCACTTCATTAGCGTAGCCGTGTCCGCCTTAATGCGACTGCTTACACATCTGCTGAAGGAACTGCCTAGGAAAAAGAAATGACTTTAGGGAAGCCCAAAATCTCGAAGGTGTCAGCAGATCATCCTGCATCACTTCCCCAACCAGAAGCGCAGCAGAGTCATTAGTGGGAATAGTCAGGCTATTCCCTCTGTCTTTGCCTGCTCACTCGCAGAACCATTCATCTTGTGCAAGCTCAGAGAGGAACTGAGAAGCAGAAATGAAAGGGACAGCCTTCAAAAAGTAGAACCCCGCAGTTAATGCTGGAGTTGATGCTTATTACTAAAGTGTATTAATCTACTCCAAAGTGACGATGTCAGACCTTCATGCTCTGTAATGATTCTGTCTCTACTACAGCAGGCATGGGTGCATCACCCTGACAGGCTCTGTGTTTCTTAATCTCTAAGTCACTATTTTTCTGCATATTTAAGTTCACATAGAATTCCGTATCTTGCCCAAACCCATGCCAACTCATTAAGACCTTTCTCTGAGCCAGGCACTGGTGGTGCACACCTTTAATCCCAGCACTCAGGAAGCAGAGACAGGCAGATCTCTGAATTCGAGGCCAGCCTGTTCTACAGAATGAGTTCCAGGAAAGCCAGGGATACACAGAGGAAACCCTGTCTTGAAAAAACCAACAAATAAAAACTCTCTCTGCTAACTTTGTAACTTACCTATAATGAGCACTAGCCACATATTTAAGCAGTTTTAAGTTAATTCTGTTCCAGAGCAAGGTTAAACTTTCATCTTTTAAATTTAAATGTCCCTTTAACTTTTGTGGTAGTGTGGATTGATCCTAGGACCTCCTGTACACTAAGCAAACCATTGAGCTGCCTTACCCCCCCCCCCCACTTTGCAAAATATTTTACTTAAGGCAGGTTCTTGCTATGCAATCCAAACTGACCTTGACCCTTCACCCTGACCATAGCCATCTTAGCCTCCCAGGTGCAAAGAATTCAGGTATATGCCAACTCACCTACCCATTTAATCCTTAATATCAAACTAGCATATAAACTTCCCAAGGCTTTGCACTGTGTGGGGGAGATTTCAGGCAGTTTTCAGTGGGCTTTCTTAAACCAACTCAAAAAATATGTTTCCTATGTAATTTTGCCCACACACTATTATGAGCACCGCTGCCTCTCAGTGCCTTCAATAGGAACTTGGATAGTCCCTCTGAGGTGTGAAATCGGTGCATTTTGTAGACACTTAATGAAATGCAAATTTGAGGTTGGCAAGTAGAATGATTCCCAGGCACAGTCTGAAGCTAACATCTAACAAAAGCAACTTGTGAATGACATTCTAACTTAATGGGGAAGCCAGCTAATGAAACACACAGACCCACTGTGTTAGACCTAGGGGATAGAGATAGAATTAATCCATCCCATCAGCATATAGACAGACTCTATTAACAGAAGAGCCTCATGTTGATGTCAGAGCCATGTTTCCATGAGCAGCAAGACATTGACAATCAAAAACCATGATTTGGTTCAACTACATCTTAGCTAATGCAGGGCAATTCCCCACAGCTTGATCCCCTTTTCTATTTCTTCACGGGACATAAAATATATGAACAAACACGCATGCACACACACGTCCTAAATGAGTAGCCTGTGCCATGATCAGTTTGGGATGGAGTTTTTGTGATCATCTCATTGAGATGGGGTTTCCATGATCATCTCATTTTCCTCCTTCAAAGCATTCTTGCTCAACTGCTACCCTCATGTTCAGTGAGCCTGTTTCTCTCATTGTCCCATGGTATACATTGCTTAATCACAACATTTCAATATTTAGTTCACCACCCAATATAAGAGCAGTTTTACAGCTCTGCACATGCATTTTTCCACATAGAATAATCCTGAGCATTTGTGGGCATGCTCAAGAAAGCTAAGTATATTCTATCTCCTTCGAGTGGTTTTTTGTTTATTTTTGAGAAAGGATCTCATTGATAGCCCAGAATGGTCTGGAATGTGCTGAGTCTTCCTGCCTCTACCTCCCAAGTAGAGGTAAATTGCACAGAAATCGCAAGAACTATATAAGTTCTTTTTAATAATTGAACCTTGTGCTTAAAATAACTCCCAAAGGACAACTGTTGTTTTATGAAAACACATCACTGCTTTTTCTTTTTCTTTTTTCTTTTTCTTTTTCTTTTCTTTCTTTCTTTCTTTCTTTCTTTTTTTTTTTTTTTTTTTTTTTTTTTTTGAGAGCATTCACCATTCACTATGAACCTCACCTGACCTCACACTCACACGATTTCTCCTAGGTGCTGAGATTATGGGGCTCACCCCCAGGCCTTGCTTGTTTATATCTATATTGGATTGTAACCATAAAATTTAGTAGATGATCCATACATATTCAAGGATCCATGTTTACCTATAAGTGCCCCCGAAGGTGTGTGACCTGTAAATATTTGTCATTTGACATATTTGGGACTGTTTACACAATCATACCAATTAGCCAGATAGTGAGATGAAGCAAGGCTCACTCAAGTTTCACTGTGATCTCGTGGTTCTGCTTCCTACAGTTGTCCCATGTGATGAGTCCTATCACTGGACTACAATGACAGAAATTTAGGAGACTGGGGCCTGCAAGACAGCTAGCTCAACAGGTAAAGGTGCTTACCTCCAAGCCTGATCCCAGCATCCACATGGTGGGAGGAGAGAAGTAACTCCTGCAAGCTGTCTTTTGACCTCTGCATGCTTACTCATGCACACACACATGTGAGCACACACACATATATTAACGGATATACCAAAGAAGAAACATAGTATACTGGATAGCTTATACACAACAGAAAGTTATGTCGAAGGTTTTGGAGGCCTGGAAGTCCAAGATCAAGACACCTTATATGTTTATGGGGGTTGTCTAGGGAAGGTTCATTTCCTGGCAAGTAAATGACTGCATTCTCAACATCTCCTCACATGGCACAAGATGAGACTTCAGCAGTATCATGATTTCTGGTGCCCTGCACATTTTAGAAAACTAAGCTGAGTCCAGATTATTTGTACAAATACATATTTATGCTTGTAAAATCTCAAGGCGCCTTTGGGGTGGGTCACTGAGAATAGATTTGACCATTCCCAAGTGCAGGGATTTTGCACTGCTCACACGGGGTAGTCATCTCAAATATGACTGTGTCTTAGAAACCACCTCGGACATTTTGTAGAAATTCCAGTACTTAGCTGGAACTCCAGACAGCATAGCATCTCTGTGGACGGGACCCACACATGGGTATTTTCAATGTTCCCAAGTAGTCCTGGTACACTGGCAACACGATGTCCTGCTGTTATAGCCTTCTATGATGAGTGGAAAGAAAAATAAGCACCCCAGATAGAAAGGCAGCATATGTCATGGTGGAAAGAATGCTGAAGTCAGACTCAAGCCATGTGACACGGGGCAGAGTGTTAGCTTCCTGATGACTTGTAGAAATCACCAAAAATCTGTAAAGTTAAACAATGACCTTTTTATGGTGCCTAGAAATTGCATGATTAGGAATTCAAGCAGCGAAGGAAGGGGTATGGCTTTTCCTGCTCTGTAGGATCAGGTTTGGAAGACTTGAGTGGCTGGGCCTGGGCTCATCTGCAGGCTGCAGGTCTGTCTGGGGTCTGGACTAGGTGAGTAGGTTCAGTGGGGGCTGTAGGCTGAGGCTCTTCCAAGTTGTGCGGACTTTCTTACCACATGGTAATTGGGCTTTTTTTCATACCATTTCAAAGCTTTATAAGCAGACAGATGCTGCATGGCCTAATACAGCTGTGATGGCTGTTTTTGGTTGATAACTTGACTACATCTGAAATAAAAAACAGAGGGCACACCTGTGAATGATTTTTTTGCTTAATTGAATTAGGTAGATTCACTTTTAATCTGTATTTTGAGACAGGGAGACACACCTTTAATCAGGGCCACACCTTCTTCTGGAAGCCTATATAACATTGGTTCTCAACCTTCCTAATGCTGCACCCTTTTAATAAAGTTCTTCATGTTGCAGTGACCGCCAACCATAAATTTTATTTTGCTACTTCAGAACTGTAATTTTGCTAAGGTTATGAATCATAATGTGAATATCTGTGTTTTCCAATGACCTTCAGTGACAGCTGTGAAAGGCTCATTTGACCCCTACAGAAGTTGGAGCCACAGGTTGAGAACCACTGCTATGTAAGGACATGGAAGAAGGAAGCTTTTGCTCTTTGCCTGCTTGCCCTCGCCTTGTCAGCAAGTCCATTCCCTCGCTGGCATTAGATTCTATTTCTTTGGGATTCCAGTGTATACTAAAGACTAGCTGAGACATCCAGCCTCATGGACTTAACAACTATTAGCTTCTTGGACTTTCCACTGACAGGCAGCCATTGTTGGATTAGCTGGACTGAAGCCTGTAAGTCGTCCTAATAAATTATATACATATATATAATTTATTATATATATATATATGGAGAGAGAGAAAGAGGAAGAGAGTGAGTCATTCTATAAATTCTGTTACTGACTGATACAATTACAAAGCTTTAGACATCATATAGTATCACTTTCTGAGTATGATATTGACAGAATCACTAAAATACCTGCAGTTAGGGGAAATGCAGAGATTTATTTCCACAGACTGATTACAGTCAGCCTCCATTTATGCTGGCAATTGGTTATCTATTGCTAAATACCAAATTTCCACAAAACATAATGGCTAAGTCAAGACCCATCTATCATCTCATAGTTTCTGTAGTCAGAAACCTGAGCTTGGCCTGAATGATTTCTGTTCTTCAGGGTCTCCCTGAAGATGTAGAGTTTTTCTGGGCTGCAGTCATCTCTGGGCCTCACTAAACAAGGCCTCAAAGCTCATTTGGTTGTTGGTAAGATTCAGTTCTTTGTCTTGTGGGCATTGTCGATGTGGTGGCCTGCTTCCTCCAAGCATGCAAGCTAAGGAACATTTGCACAAATATTCTTGAAAGATACAAACCACAACCTTCTCATTTGTTTTGAGGTAGAGACAGCTGACTTCAAATGTAAGATTCTCCTGCTTCACCTTTCTGAGAACTGGAATTACAGGAGAGTACCACCACGTTGGGCTAAATTAATGCTCTTAAAACTCAATCACAAGGTGAGTCTCATCAGTTCAGCTGTAATCTATTGATGATGAACAAGTCACTGGGTCTGGTCTACAGCGGAGAGGATCCTGAGAGGTGGGGGTCAGAATCAATGTTAGAAGTTGGCTTGTCAAACCACCTGATAGAGTATTGACCCAGTGCTGCCAAACTCACAGGGTTTTTATGAGAAGCTACTAATCTAGCATATTCATTTTGCATTTCAACATGCATGTCACTGTACATACAAAAGTGAGTGACTCAGGCCAGCAAGATGGTTCTCTGGGCAAAGGCACTTGCAGCCTAACTTGTGTCCCCAGAGCCACATAAAGGTGGGAAGAAAGAACCAACTCCACAAAGCAGTCCTCTAACCTTCACGTGTGTGCCCCAACATGTTGCATGCACATGCCCACAGCAGTAATTAAACAAGTAAATACATAGGTTTAAAAAGTAAGTAACTTTATGATCTGAGATGTTGCTCAGTGGTAGTGTTTAAGTAGCATGCAGCAACATGAAAACAAAAGGAGTGGGGGGGGTAAGAGGAGAGAGAGAGAGACAGAGACAGAGACAGAGAGAAGAGACAGAGACAGAGACAGAGAGAATGATAGTGTGGTTTACCTAGAGCCCTGGGAAGGGAGAAAGATGAGTAAGAAAAAATTGAAGTTAACAGTTGTAAAGGGACAATAATTTTGGGCCAGTGATTCCTCTGTGTGTGTTTTTTTTTTTTTTTTTTTTTTTTGCTTACAGCTCTCTACACTATTAAATAAAAAACATGAACTTCGATTCCTGGGAGAAATGGAATTTATTTTATGAAAATCATTTGCTAATGCTTAGACCTATCACATCGTGGACATTTCTAAAGCAAACGGAGTTAAAGGTCAATGTGAATCCTCTCAGGTATCAAATTCCAAGATGTTTACATCCTACAAAGGCCAGTCTACAGCTACACTGCTGAGGAGCTCACAGCAACTTTTATAAAGGAAAACATTTAATTGAGGCTGGCTTATCATTTCAGAGGTTTAGTCCATTACTGTCATGGTGAGTAGCAGGGAGGCATGCAGCCAAGGTGCTGGAGAAGATGCTGAGAGTTCTACAATTTGATCTTTGGTCAACAGGAAGTGAACTGTGTGTAGCTACACTGAGTGTAGCTTGAGCATATATGACAACTCAAAGCCCACCTTCACAGAGACACACTTTCTCCAACAAGGCCACACCTCTTAATAGTGCCACTCCCTATAGGCCAGGCATCCAAACACATGAATCCATGAGTTCAAACCACCACAGAATGCTTCATTTTTTTTAAAAAAACCAGGTAGCTCTATTTGCACCTGTCAAAATTAAAATAAACACTATGTTATACAGAATATTCAAATAAATCTTTATAAGCTTATGCTTAAGTGGAATTTTATACCTAACAAGATTTCAAAACTAAATTATGACATCTTTCATTCCTCTGCACATTATTATGGCTTCCCTTGGCAGCTAGCTCCCTGAACCCAAGTGGTGTAAGGTGCTTTCTGTGGTTAAGGACTTGTCTTGGACAATTTACAAATCAAGTGATGGAGAGGTGAGGAGAGCAACCACTGAGTTTGTGGGCTCCTTCATATTATAAGTGTGGGTTTGAGTTCAGCTTCAAGCTACCTAAGTTAAAAAACAAAAACAAAAAAAACCAAACAAACAAACAAACAAAAAAAAAAAAAACGAGCTCAGAGACAATAGTCACTTTGAAGATCTGACCATGCTAGCAGAAAAACTTTCAAAACTAGGCATCTGGACTGATATGAAAACTGATAGGAAAAAACGTCAGTACCATAGGACATTTGAAAGAGCTGAGCTGTATGTAGAGCCTGGATGTCTTTTACAATGAGGCTGCTAACCACACAGAGAGCATCTCCAGGCTCCTGCTCCACCTGAGTGGCTGTAACCTGCAGAACAGTACCACTGACTCAGAAGCAGAGGTTTATGCTGTGGGTGAAGGAGACCAGGGACAGAAGATGGAAAGGGATGGTGAGGAGGAGGATGTTTGGAAGTTATATTAATGTTATATGGGGGGAAAAGCTCAATAGTAAATTATACAGCCCTGTTTTGACTTTTTGATTGATTATTTAGTTTTAGGGTGTTTTGTTGTTTTTTTGAAGTAGAGTTTCCTGTGTAGCCTAGGTTGGTTTCAAATTAGTGGTCCTCCTGCCTCAGTTTCTTAAATGTTGGGATTACAGGTGTGCATTACTATGCCACTCTTTTAAAATTATGTTTTTAAAAGTGTTATCTAAAAACACAAAATTGGAAGCTGAACTAAGACAAAACCAAATTAAAAATGTACAAGCTAGGCATGGAGGTGCCTGCCTATGGATGGTAGAGGTAGAAGAATCAGATGTTCAAGGTCTTCCTCGGCTACATTGTGAGTTCAAAGCCAGATGAGACACTGTCTCAGAAAAAAAATCCCAGAAAAAAAATAACTGTTGCACACATTACTGATGTTTCCATATATTTATGGACAAGAAATACAAACAAGAGAATGAAGGTAATGGTGAAGATGAAGATGTAGATGTAGGAAGGGAAGCAGCCAGATCATGGGGACGAAGAATGTTCTGGGCAAGATGGAGAAACTGGTAGACACAAGAAGGAAGGATGATTGAAGGCCACAATGATGCCAAGGTTGTGGGCTGCCACCCGGGGTCATGTTAGTGCCTGAAAGACATGCTGCCATGGGGGCATTGCAGACCTGAGTAACCTCCACTGCCACCTGGGGCCATGGTGACATCTACGCTCAGACTGCTGATGAAGACCATATCTGGGTCTGCCACAGCCAGGATCTGTGTTGATGTCTTTGGCCTGTGGTACCACCAAAGGCTATAACCTGTGGCTATGTTGGTGCCCCAGAGCCATGCTTCCACCGAGGCTATGCCAATCTGAGTGATATGTGCTGTCATCCAGGGCCAGAGCTGCTGCCAAGGACATGTCCGGATCCATGGCCCTATTGCAGTCAAGGACTGTGTTGATGACCATGGTTCCTATTATCATTGAAGGTCTGGGTCACCACCTGGGGCCATGTTGGTGTCTTCAACCATGGTGCCTGAAGGGCTGTGATGATCTGAGGGGCCTTCACTGCCACCTGGGGCCATTGTGACATTCAAGCTCGGGCTGCTGATAGGGACCATGTCTGGATCCATGGTCCTGCCATAGCCAGAGCCTGTGTTGATGTCTGTGGCCAATGGTAACACCAAAGGGCACATGGATGCCCATGGTCTAGGCTACAACATGTCTGAGGGTCATGCCACCACCAAGGCCATGCTGCTACCATGGCCATGCCAGTCTGGGTGACCTGTCCTGTCACATGAGGCCATAGTATTGTCTGAATCTGGGCTGCTGCTAAGGTCTATGTCTGAGTCTGTGCTCCTACTGCAGCTGGGGTCTGTGATGATGGCCATGGCCTGTGTTGCCACAAGTGGTCATAGGAAGCATGTGTGTTGAAATCTTAGGGCTGTACTGAGATAGCCCTGCTCCTCACTGGCCCTAGGATGGTTAGCCCTGCTCCTCACTGATCACTGCAGGGGAAGACCTGACCCAGCCCTCCATGGGAGAGCTGGCTCCCACACTCAGGAAAGATGTCCCCACTCCTCATCATGGGTGTGAGAGAGCTGGCCCCAATGGCTTAGGCCTAGGAGAGTTGGTTCTGCCCTTTGCCTCAGGGGGCAGTCCCAGTGGCCTGGACTGACCAGCTCAGCTACTACCCAGACCCATATCTTGGGCCTTGGGTTGATCCACCCTAACATCTACCATCTATGATATGTTGGAGTTTGTGAAGAGACTGGTTCTGCAGAACAAACCACAGGATGTCCATGACTTGGGGCAACAGCAGGATATCCAAGAGGAGTTTTGGTGAGGGACTAGTGATGAAGGTGTACCTTGATACTGACCTATTACTCATTGCAATGAACATTTTGTGGGGATAATTGGACAAAAAGGTATGCTGTGGGATAATCATTCTGTACACTGTGAATATATATTACTCTCATTGGTTAGTATAGAACTGACTGGTCAGTAGCCAGGCAGGAAGTAGAGGCAGAATAACAAAACGGAGAATGCTGGGAGGAAGAAGGGAGGAGTTGCCAGGAGACACAGAGGAACAAGACATGCTAGAGGACAGGTAAAGTCACAAGGTATGTGCCAATACATAGATTAATAGAGATAGGTTAATTTAAGTCATGAGAATTAGTTAGTAATAAGCCTGAGCTATCAGCCAAGCATTTGCAATTAATATAAGCTCCAGAGTTTTTATTTGAAGCTGCTGGTGGGACAGAAACTTCTTCGTACAAGGGTGTACTGAGTGACACACTGCAGCACCCAGTGCCACTAGGACAAATGAAGTGTTGGAAAAACAGAGGAATGAAGTGGTTTTGTTGGTTTTGTTTTTAATAGATTTTGAGGGGTCTTCTGTGGGAAATGCTACAGGGGTGAGGGGAGGTTATGGAGAGGCTGGGAGTGAAGGAGATCGGAATGCATTATGTGGAATTCCCAAAGAATCAATAAAAAATTATGTTATATTAAAAAAGAAAAAAGAAAAGGATGAGGATGTGCATACAGATGAGGAAGAAACCAGGCCAAATGAAAGAGGAAGAAAGACACATGGCAAACAAGACAGTGGTGGCCCTATATAACTTGCAGAAAACCATGACCTGGCTGTACTTGTTGAACTGCTCGTAGATTCAGTGGCTAGTTTTTGTTGTTCTTTACTTTTAAATTGTAATTATGATACAAACTATAAGCTACCCATCCACCCATCTGCGATGGCTATTCTTGGTTATCAACTTGACAATATCTGGAATGAACTATAATTCAGAAACAGAGGACACACTTGTGATCCAGATCTTGAGGCAGGAAGCCTATATAAAGGCAATGAAAGAAGGAAGGGTGTTTTGTTTTGTTTTTTGTTTTCCCTTTTTGGTTTTTTTGAGACAGGGTTTCTTTGTGTAACAGCTCTAGTTGTCCTGGAACTAGCTCTGTAGACCAGGCTGGCATCGACCTCATGGAGATCTACCTGCCTGTGCCTCTCCAGCACTGGGATTAAAGGCATGCACCACCACTGCCTGGAAGGAAGGGTTTTTCTTCGTCTGCTTGCCCTTGCCTTGCCAGCACATCCATTGCTTCACTGGCATTGGAGCCTACTTCTTTAGGATTCCAGCACATACAGAAGACCAGCTGGGACACCTAGCCTGGTGGGACTGAGCAACTACTAGATTATTGGATTTTTTTTCCATTCACAACTAGCCATTGTTGGACTGCAGCCTGTAAGTCATTCCAATACATACACATATAGAATGATGCATAGATAGATAGATAGATAGATAGATAGATAGATAGATAGATAGATAGGAGAGAGATTCATTCCATAACCCTGACTAAAATACCATCTAAAGACCAAGGAATATTTCCTCTGACAGTCCACCTTTCTTTAATCTAATGCCTAGGCAGACACAGAACATTTCTGACAGGTTTTTAATTCCTTCACATCTACTGGCAATCTGCTAGGATATTGAATACTGTACTAGCTAATTTTATGTCAGCTCAATACAAGCTAGAGTCATTTGGGAAGAGGGACTTTCAGTGGAGAAGAAGAATGTCCTGTGGACAAGTCTGTAGGGCATTTTCTTAATTAATGGTTGATGTGGAAGGGTCCAGCCCACTGTGGGTGATGTCGTTCCTGGGTGGTGGTCCTGGTTTCTATAGAAAAGCAAGCTGAGAAAGCCATGGAGAACAATCCAGTGAACAGCACCCTTCCATGGCTTCCCCCATCAGCTCCTGCCTCCAGATTACTGCCCTGCTTGAGTCCCTGTTTAGATGTCCCTCACTGATGGTCTGTGATGTGGAACTGTAGCTGAAATAAACCCTTTCCTCCAAAAGTTGCTTTTGGTCATGGTATTTCTCACAGCAATAGAACACTAATAAACATAGTGCCTTGTTGGTAAAAACCAATCTTTGTTCAAATCTAAATTCTACTTGTGCTTACTATTTGCAAAATAGATTTATTCTGTTTCCCAAGATGATTATTATAGAGACTTCTTTTAAATATGCCATAAGGAAAAAGTTCTTCCAGCTACAAATGCAGTTCAATTATACTGAGAGATCCCTTCCTTGGACCAGATGATATTGCTGATATTCCACCATTTTTACTTATAAAGATAACAATATCATGTGGTTCAACAAAAAAATGAAGTCATAGTATCAACAATCATATCCTACCTCCATAACCTTACTGTTAAGATTCTCAGTCACAGCCTAACATCGTGGCACACACCTTTAATCCCAGCACTCAGAAGGCAAAGGCAGACAGATATCTGAGTCTGAGGCCTGCCTGTTGTACAGAATGAGTTCCAGGATAGCCAGAACTACAGAGAAAAACCCTATCTAAAAAACAAACAAAAACAAAACAAAAGAAAAAAGAAACAGATTCTCAGTCACAACAATAGACCAACATGACAAGAGTATACAAGAAACAGCAGACTCTACAGGGTTTCTCTGGTCCAAGGTATTTTGTATGTTAATTGTTCTCAATTTGAGAGGAGAGGCACCCAACCTCTCATAGCAGAAAGACAGCTGGAGGTCATACCTGGTTTCTGAAGATCCCCATTGCAAGGTAGCCATGAATTGTAATGGATATATTTACTTTACTACTGTTGCTCTCTGTTCCCATTAAAATCTGCTACAGTTGTGTAAGCATGGTCATTGGCGTGCTGTGAGCCTGCATCAGCAACTGAACACATCTAATTGCAGTCATTAGTATGTAGGCACTTGGCATACTAATCTAATCTCTTAGTTCTAATGTCTGAGACAGGTACTCTCACTGCATCTTCTCTATAGAGGGGAAACTGAGGCACACAATGGTCAAATGACTTTTTCAACCTCATATTGCAAATAAGACATGGAGCCAGAACCCGAGCCCAGGTGGGCTGCTCTTTTTCTAAGGAAGATGAAGTCAGGAGAAAAACAACAAGCATTGCTCTAAGTGGGTTTGCAAAAGGAGTCGCAGCAGACTAAGGTAGAGCGCAGTAGAGGAAACAAGATAAGAGGCAGTGGGTTGTGCCAGAGGAAGAGGGTGAAAGGAAGAAAAAAAAAAATTGAAAAGCAGATTCAAACAATGACTCCTATCTGCCCTCCTGCCTGGCTAGACTCCCTTCCATTTAGTACAGCGCAGTCCATGCTGTCTGAGTGAGCAAAGGAATGGTGGGACACATACAACCCCAACTCAGTGAATCGCTCTGCCCAAGAACCCGCTAGCTGCCTATTCCTGGAGAGGAAGAGAGCACAGTGGCCTGCACAAAAGAAGTTTAGGGTGCCTCATGATGTAATCCAGGCCTGGTTGGAGCCGAGGCTCTCATCATGATATGGCCAGAGTGGAGATTCACATGAACCAACCAGGGTTCTCATGAGAAAGGCATCTTTGTGACCTGGGAAGTAGTCAGAAGAAAACCTTGACGTCAGTTTTTGTGGCCCTGAGCTGTGTGCAAGTTCGGATGTGTTAGTGTGACCTGTGAGGGACTGCAGCTTTAAAGCAATCGGCTTGATCCGCTGAGTCAATCGATTTCACAGGAATCTGAAGATTGCATTTAACACAGCCTTTTATTCCTCAACACAGACCACCTCCCCGGTCCCCACCATCCTGCGCCTCCTCTTCCAACTTTTCTCTTTCTGCCTTCTTGCAGCTTCCATTCCTCTTCCTTCCCCTCTGCTTTCTTCCTTTAAACTAATTAAATTATAGTGAATAAAAGTGACCAAACCTCAAATGAGAAATTAAAAGAAGCTGCTTTAGGAAGAGACAGTAAATGAGGGAAGCATAATTTTTAAGAAAAGGCTTGTGAGTGGATTATCAAAGGAAACTTCTGGAAACCACGGATGAGGAAAGGAATGCAGATAGGAGTTGCCAAACACATGAAAATAAAATGGAGCTTTTATCCAAGGCTTCGAGTGATTGAATGGCATGTCTGGATAGGGCCGAAAATGACACTGGAAAGTTGACATGGTGGTTTGAAAGAAAATGCCCCCACAGGCTCACAGGGGGTGGCATTATTAAGAAGAGTGCCCTTGCTGAAGTAGGTATGACTTTGTTGGAGGAAGTGTGATACTGGAGGTGGGCTTTGAGGTCTCAAGACAGGCAAGTGGCTCACAGTCTCTTCCTGCTGTCTTCACATCCAGATGTAGGACTCTCAGCTCCTTCTCCAGCCCTGTGTCTGCCTGCATGCCACCATGCTTCCCACCATGATGATAATGGACTAAACCTCTGTAAATGTTTTCCTTTATAGGGGCTGCCATGCTCATGGTGTCTCTTCACAGCAATAAAAACCCTAAGATACTAGCAAATGGTAGGTAGGAATGCCCTCATTTCTCCTTTAAGTGTGCCAGTATTTGGTTAGGCACACTCTTGTTCCAATGTGATTCAAATTTGTTTACTTTTGTCATGTCTGAGTGGCTGTAATCCACACACAACCACAGAGATGAGGCTGCACTGTCCAGTGTGGCTCAACTAAACAGAAGTAATGGTGGTCCAACACAGTTTAATAAAACACTGGTGGGTCCCCTTTGGGGGTGAGATATAGTCAGATTTTAGTCTAGAAAGAAAACTTAAGACAATCAAAGAACAAGTAGCTCTAGCTGAATTTATGCTCGATTGACCCCTTTGTGAGGTTGACACTGTAAATCATTACAACAAGAAGGGAAAATACCTTTATTATGCCTTATTGCTTAACATTAATGAAGAAATGAACACCCGGGGTTTCCCCACGCCTTCACCATCAGCACAAAGGAATTTATTTTAAAGTCATCTTAAAGCATGTGACTCCTCAGACCCTTCCTTTCACTTTTCCATGTTTGCACATATTTGTTAGACTGTGCACACAAAGCCATGGGTTGTGCTTTCTGGGAGGTTTCAGAGAGTTATTTTGCTCTGAGCTCTCTCTCTCTCTCTCTCTCTCTCTCTCTCTCTCTCTCTCTCTCTCTCTCTCTCTCTCTTGTGTGTGTGTGTGTGTGTGTGTGTGTGTGTATGAACCACTAACCCAGTTTAAGGTCATGGGCTCCAGGTTTCTACATCAATCCTTCGGGGAGATAAGGAGCAGGGAACCAATGGCTATGATTGTGGAGATGCAGAAAGGGAGATGCTGAATGCCTGTCTGGGTTGCTGAAGCTTCACTTCCTAGCTCTGTCTCTTGTCTCCTACTTATTGTTCTCAATCTTCCCACCTCTTGAGTTTTCATCTTCAGTTTCTGGGCATTCATGTTGCCCAATATTTACTAGCCATTGAATTAGGCAATAGGCCTAACCTGTACAGTTCCAGGATAGATTCACATTCTCCTTTCTCTCCCTTCCTTTCTATAGAGTTAAGGCCCTCATAGCAAGTTGAGATGAATCAGTTGGCTCATCTCCACACACATTAAACTGAACCAAGATCTGGATACTGGGTCTTTTTCTTTTTAAAACTCTATTTCAAAAATCCGGAAAGATATTCAGTTGGCAAAGTGCTTGCCTTGTAACCATGAAGATCTGGGTTTGATCCCCAGAACCCATGTTGAAAACATCAGGCACGGTGTCTGGGCATGGTGTAATGAGTTTGTAATCCCAGTGCTGGGAAGTAGAAACAGACAGATTGCTGGGACTCATGAGCCAACCACCCTAGTTTGAGGGAGGTACCCTATGTGGGAGGATAGTGTTTACCACAAGACACAGGTTCCTACATGAGAATCTCGGCACTAGATGTAGAATACCACTCTATGAGTTACTGGTCAGAGAGGCCCCAGGGTCTCACAAAATAACACAAGCTACTGCCATTGCTCTATGTTGTTTTCAGTAGCTAACTGAATAGACCATATTGGTAAAGATACATCACATTTTGGTTGCAACACATAAAGAAATCAAGCTGGAACTGATCTGGAAATGTCCTCCCTGCTGGCTTGATTTCAAAGTACTGCAATGTACTCTGCAGGCTGCAGGGGCAGAAAAGTCATTGATAGACTTATCCAGCAGTGGATCCTACAGGCTATAATACTGACCTGTAGATGTATCCACAAGTGCCATAATGGTACGAGTGTTGTAGGGGTAACCATTTTTTTTTACTTGCATTAGAGACCTGCTCCATAGGAGGGAATTCTCATCTAGTACTGTAAACCTGGTCAAAAGCCCAGAGCTAGAAACGTCATAGCCTCTGGAAGGGGAATATACTACTGATGTTTTGTTAAACATTGATTACCAAACTACCTTTTAAATATGTGTTTGTACCCATAGGTCAGTACTAATCCCAACCAAGGTCAGAGAAACTTCTTTATGTTTTGGCCAGCAGTCAATACAGAGACTCACAACTGGTCCCATTACTAGGAATAAATGGCTATGGGGTGCTCATCCCTAAAGGCCATAGCTAGAATAGCCCTCACAAAGCCCAGTGCACAAAGCAGAAGAGGGCAATAGAAAGGACCTAGGAGCCAGAGGATGGGGAAAGTGCTACAAAATGCTGCCTTTGGTTCAAGACATGATTATTGACGTTATTACATACTCATGGGAGCTATGGTTACCTTAACAAGAGCCAGTCAGTTAATAACCCCAGCATGGATGAAACACCTACCCTAGCTGAGTAGATACTAGCAGTTGATGGCTGCTGTAGGATGAATCATTTTTCTTCAGGGGTGTGGCTGCTGGTAGGTTGTCCATGCTTATTCAGGCTGCATTAATTGGACTCAGTGAAATATTATTTTTAAAAAAGAGCATTAAAGGTGGGAAGGGCACATGTTGTGGGGTTTCAAGAGAGTAGTAGGAGGAGTTGGGGGCTAAAATACATTATCTATTTATATAAAATATAAATTAGAAAGTAACACCAATGTTTCAACAAGCTGGTTTTAAAAGAGAAAAATGAAAGAAGCCACCAAACTTTTTATGAAGCCATTGATCTGAAACACAACAACAAAAGAAAACTGAAGACTCATCACCCTAATGCATCAAAATATCGTTCACCTTGTTGGCTTCATTATAGGATTTAGGGACGATTCAACATGAAGAAATCAGTAAGTGTAATAATTACATAAATGGACTGAAGGACAGAAAACAAAAGATTAATCAAAGTCACAGACTTCAAAATAAAACCCAACATCAACCACTCCATGATTAAATACAAAAAAAGCTTAAAGAAACTAAGACTAGAGTATATCTCAACATAATAAAGATGTTATATGATAAATCTATAGCTAACATTTTACAAATAAGAAAAAACTCAAAGCATTTTACTCTAATTGAGATCTATCAAAGATATCCTTTTATTTGGCTTAAAGTCTTAGCCAAAACATTAAGGGAAGAGAAGAAAATAGAAGGGATATAAATAGAAAGGGAAGAAATTAAAATGTCTTTATTTGCTGTTTGTATGATTCTATAAATAAGGGTTACCAAAGATTCAGCCAGAAAACTCATAGATCTGTTGAACATTTCCAACAACATTCTGGGTAATTTCTAGCCAAATCAGTAGCTTTCATATACAACAATGGTAAACACTTGCAAAGAGAAATCAGGGCCATAACTACATTCACGATTGTTTTTTAAGAGTATCTTGGTGAGATGTTACCATGGCTCAGTGGATAAAAGCAGGCCTGCAGAAGCTTGACACCCAGAGTTTGATCCCAGAACCCACATGGTAGAAGGAGAAAATGGACTCCATAAAGTCCTCTTATCTTCACACATGCTACATGGTATCCCCCACTACATCACACACACACACACACACACACACACACACACACACACACACACACACGTGCACGCATGCACGCACCCCCAAAACTTTTAATACCTTGGAATAAACCTAACTATAAAAGCTAAATGCCTTTACAATGAAAATGTTAAAATACTAAAGAAAGAAAGAAAGAAAAGAACACAGTAGAATATGGAAAGACATTCTAAATTCATGGATTAGAAGAATTAATTCATGCGGCTGCAGCCATGTGACTTTTTACAAAGATGCTAAAAATATACAGTGGAGAAAAGACAGTGCCTTCAGCAAATGGAGTTGAGAAAATGATGCCCATATGTAGAAGAATGAAATAGGTCCCTGCCTCATCAATTCCAAATGGACCAAATGCTGAGTGAAAAACTCCAAACTCTGAACATGTGAAAGGGGAGGCAGGGAAGATACTTCATACAGAGGAGTAAGTAAGGATGGGGACTGCAGCTATTGAGAAAATGAGACCAACAGCTGATAATGGAACCTCATGAAATTAAAAAAATATCACTGAACATCAAAGAGAGAGAGAGTCAAGTAAAGAGACATCCTGTATGATGGGAGGAAACCTGTGCCAGAGAGATATATATCTGATGATGGCTAACATCCACAATATAGGAAGGACTCAAAAACCAAAAGGAATTTTAAAAAAAATTACAGTCAGTAAATGGGCTAACAAAATGAACAGATGGCTCTCAAAAAGATGAAAATCAAATATGCAATATATATTTAAAAATGTTCAACCTCACAAAGTACCAGAGAAATGTACATCAAAACTGCACTGAAGTTCTGTGCAAGGACAGTCGTTAGGAAAAATGTGGTGGTGAAGATGGAGACAGATAGGAGCCTTCGCACACTTCTGGTGGGAAAATAAACTGACCACCAACTAGGGATACAGGTTTGGAGAGTCCCCCAAAATGTAAGACCACATCTCCCACTTGGCCCAGATGATCCACTCCTGGGTGTTTCCTAAAAGATTCCAAGTCTGTGTGTTGCACAGACACTTGCACATCGTGTTTATTGCAGCTGCTTTTACAATAGTCATGCTATGGAACCAACCTAGGTTGTCCAGCAACAGAAGGACAATGGAAAGTTGTTAGAATTTTTTAGAATAATCAAGTTTTGTCCCTTTGGTGCAAGTGTAGATCATCATGTTAAGAACATGGAACATCTCAGAAAAACTACTGTCAGTGTCTGGGGACGTGACTCCGGATAAAACACTTGCTGGACAAGTGTGAGGACCGGAGTTTGAATCCCCGGAACTCACATAGCAGCCGTGATTCCCTGTAATTCCAGCTCTTGGAAGGGAGCTACAAGGGATCCCTAGCTTAACTGCACATATTGGTGAACTCTGGGCTCTGCAAAAGCCCACCTCGGTAAATAAAGTAGAGAGCCATCAAATGAGATACCTCTCAATATGTACCCACGTGTGCAGCCATACCTTTGCACTTGGGTACCCACACGCAGTGAACACGCATACATCTCCACATACACAAAGACAAATATCACATGTTCTTTCTCATACGTAGATCTTAGACTTTCTACAGATACATAAATGTATGAGGGTATGTATGCCATGAATGTAGATGTGGAATGACCGACCTAAAGGGATGATGTGGGCTGCTGGGAAGAAGAGGAAAGTGGGAAGTGTGGTTAGAGTATGCTTATACTATTTATCCTTGTCTGGAAGTAATACAGTAGCTGATAACATGAATATACATCATGAACATTTTAAAATTTGAAAACAAAAAAACCTTAATCATATGCTCTTTGGGTATCTGATTTCTCAGGATTCCAATAAACGTTTTAACAGAAGCCCGAAGCAGTACAGTGGCATATGTATGAACCTTAGAATTCTGTCACTTCTGATAATTCAGCATTAGGGTACTGGAGAACCAACTGTCAGCATCTTTGTTTTATATAAAGTAGTTTTTAGAGATTTAGTAAAAATGTACTTTTCCCAGTATTTCGTTGGTTGACTTGTTGATGCATCTTTACCAGCTGCTCAAGCAGCTCCCGGTAAATTCTTTAAACTCTGTTTTGATACAGGTCTGCCAAGCCCTTAGATGAGAAGCTCCCATGGAGCCTCTGGCCTCCAAATCCCATGCTGCCCATCTCTCAGAAGCTATCCCAGGAGTTCTAAGCTTACAATTGGGAATTTCCTTCCAGGACTTCCATAAGCAGCTGTGTTAAGTAAGTCGTGGTTACTGGGGTTGGTCCAAACTATGGCTTCATTTTGATGGGATAACCTTTTAATACACTGTGTGAAGATGTCCTATACCCTTCCTCACTTGCCTAAGGCACCTTCTAAACAATCAATAGCTAGGCAGGAGAGGCTAGGCAGGACTTTGTGATGGGGGATATACTTCACACAGATGAAAACATTTATGGGCAGTGTTCTACTAGCTGCTTGATGGTGGCATAGATCAGTGTCAAGGCAGTGAGCCAGCTCCCAGAACTGGCAGTAAATGTATCCCTGCCATGTTTGAAAGCCTAACTGGTTGGAGCCAGCTGCCACTTTAATCTCAGCCATGCTGGTTAGCACATTAAAGACTGTGGTCAGAAAAAAATAGATATACAGATGAAGAACAATTTACAGTGTGTTTAAAAAATATATGTAGGCTTGGGAGAGAAAAAAGGATAGAGAAATTCCTTAAAAATTAAAAAAAGTAGTTGGGCATGGTGGCACACACCTTTAATCGCAGCACTTGGGGGGAAGAAACAGGCAGATCTCTGTGGTTTCAAGGCCAGCCTGGTTACAAAGTGAATTCCAGGACAGTCAAAAATACACAGAGAAACCCTGTCTCAAAAAAAAAAAAAAAAAAAAAAAACCAAACTGAAAATAAAAGTAATTTTAAAAAAAAAAAGCCATTTAAAGATGGAAAATATACAGAGTCTGAATACTGTATGTTACTGTGTTGTCTTTAAGATGTTTGCTGAGGAAGGAGCAACAGTTACAACAGACATTTGATTATAAATGTTGCTAGATTAGTCCACCCTATATGTTTTGAAAATGGCTTGATTTCAAAATTTAAGTCTAACGACAGGTTACTTTGAAAAAGAGGTTCTGTTTTTGTTTCCACAGAAGATGAAAAGCTGAGGATTCCATCTATACTAACATGGTTTGATCAAGCAAGATCCACTGAAGTAGTGGCCCAGGTGATCCAACATCCAAAACAGCTGAGACAATGCAGTCTCAGACTACTACAGCCAAGATTTGACCAGGTTTCTGGATTTTTTCAGGATCCTCTTGGTATTGACAGTGCCCCCAAACAGCAGGAAGCAGCTTGAAGAAAACCATACCTACATTCCCACCAAAATATTGTTTATAAATGTTTGTTTTCATTTAAATGGGGTTGGTTACAAATGGTTAATGATCACAGTCAATCTCTTTTAAAAAAGAAAGAAAATATAATATAGAATATTTTACATTGGTGTGGATTTAAGTTTATTGATACAAATTTAAGGTCAATTTTGTTACATGTATATTGATACTCTTGTTTAGATATTGTATTTATAGAGTTCATTTAAAATGTAAGATACAATTAAAATACAGATTACAGATAGTAATCTATAATAGTCAAAACTTATGTGAGTTAGACTTTCTAGATATACAGAGACATATTTCAGATGGATAGGTATTCTTCAAAACCTTTCAAAGACCTACAGAATATGGCATTTAAAATGGTTTATAAGATATATATATATATATATATATATATATATATATATATATATATCTCCTGGCAGCACCAATCACATCAGAAAGGATTTATTAAAATGCTCCTGGCAACACCAATTACATTACAGAGGAAGATGGGCATTGTAGAAACTCATTATGGAATTTTCCTTCAATGTGGCAAAACTGTCCTATTTATTGGACAAGAAACTGCTCTTGTCTGGCCTTCTTGACAGCGTGCTGTCCTAACTTGACAGGCAGGACCTACAGGAAAGTGACTGCTGAACTTGCTCAAACAAGATAAGACAGTCCTTCAGGGTTCCTGCTTCTTGGAAGAGTCTGCCAGATATTCTGCAGGAGAAAAATGACTGACAAACTGCCAATAGAGGTGGTACAGTTTCAAACTTCATGTTTTGATGTAAGTCTGCTAGACACTCTAGGTCTATAGGCTGAAAATGGATGCCCCAACATTACAGAGACACCTTCAGTAGTCCAGGCAGCTATATGTCTGTCAATTCTAGAGTTTATATATTATCCTTCTGAGTTCTTTGATGGAGTTGAAGGCAGTTACGGTTATGTTTTTTTCCTTAGTTATGATAAAAGATAAATTACACATAAAACTTAAGACTCATAATGATAGTATAGATGATAGAACATTTTCTTTAAATTTTGCCAAATGTTAGTGGAATATAAATATTGTTATCTATAGTTTTTGGCTTTATAACTGTTTTGATATACATAATTTTACTATGTTAAAATTAAAACCTTCCTTTTTATTTAGACAGAAAGAGATGATGGGGGATGTCCTTCAGTATGCTGTGAATATATGTTTCTCTTATTGGTTGGTGAATAAATTCTGATTGGCCAGTAGCCAGGCAGGAAATAATATGTGGGGCTACCTGACTAGAAGTCTGGGAAGAGGAGCAGAGTGGCCAAAGAGACTCAATATAGCTGCTGAAGGAATAACATTCTGAAGCATTATGGGTAAGCCACAGCCTTGTGGCAGTACATAGTTTAGGAGAAATGCATTAATAATTAAGAGAGAGTTAGCCTACAAGAAACCTGAGCCATTGGCCAAACACTTCATAATTAATATTAGCCTCTGTGTGTTTATTTGGGGCTAAATAGCTGCAGGACCTGGCACAACAGAAACTCCATCTACAACTTCAGGGCAGAGATAGGAACTCAGAAAGGAGTCTGAGGCAGGAGATTCACCAGCAAGATCTAAGTCTGACATACAGTACTGAGACGTTATGAGCCATATGGAGAACACAGATTCATATAAATCAGTTCATTTAAGATTTAAGAGCTAGCTAAGGTCAACCCTTCATACTTAATTAGAAGTCTCCACATTATTACTGGTGGTCCAAAGAAAGTCCGATATGACTATATCTTTTCAGTCTTGTTCACAGAGATTTATTCACTGGGTCTTTTTTTTCTTTTTCTTTTTCTTTTTTTTTTTTTTTAACTTTTGGGTGCCTTTCTTCTCCTTGTCATTCTTAGGTGACATGAGGGAACTCAGAGAGTAGTGGCTACCACTACAGCCCTGCTAAGATGTTAGACAAAAAGCAATCTTTGCCACAAGTAGTCAAAGAGATGGTTTTTATTATTCTTTGTGGGCACACACATGTATTACTTTCTCAACATTGGTAGGAAACCTTGGATGTGTGTTGGGACTTGGTACTGATTCTGGTCTGTAAAGGACTCTTGTAATTCAATAAATAACAAAGGTGAATCATACAAACCATTAGTGCCAAGCTAATTCAGTCTGGATTCAAGCCAAGAATGTGGCTAAGGGGTTTCCTGATGGCTTCGGAGGTCTCTGGCCAGTACTCATGAGTTCCCAGTGTGAAAGCTGAAGTCAGTTCTGAGGAGAGGGAGCTGGGCACTTCAGGAGAAGCCAGGCAGATGGTATGGAACTCAGCCTGAGACTCTAGCACATGCCAGAACTCTGAGTGGAATCAGACAATCCAAGCACAAAGCCAATCCCTCTGGTGGGGAAAACAGTAGCTTGTAAGCCCACTGACAACAGATGTGAGTTCTTATGAATTCCTGCTGACTTAGGCACTTCACAGGGCTTGCCTGGTTTGGCCTTGGCAACACCTAGATTAAAGCTGGGAACCACACTACGGTCTCCTTTACGTTCACACATCTCTGTTTGTCTGATGTTAAAATACTAATTTAGATCCTAAAATAAAATGGTGACTCTCATGGCAGCAGTAATTATCACTGGCTCTCCATCCTCTGTACTCAGTCTTGCCAGGAGCTCTACATTGTGAAACATCAGGTTTTTACTTATTTAAGCTCACAGGACTTCAGCTTGCTACATGATAATGCAAAGGGGTGGCTGATGTTTTTACATTAGCAAATACTCAAATCTCCATCTTCCAGGGAGTTTGCAATATCTGGTGCTCTGTCTCACAGTCAGCCTGCTGAACAAGCATTGCTCAAGGGGAAGGCAGATCCTATCTTAAAATTACAAAGCAGTGGAGATGGAAGACATAGTAAATATCTCAATATTTTTGTGTTTTCCATCAAGATCAAACTTCTAAAGGACAGAGACAAACGTCTTATTTATTTCCACATAACCTAAGATGACTAGCTCTGTGATACTTGGCATGCAAAATATCTTAGGTTGTTTACATTATCACCCTTCTGAGAAGGGAATTTCCCCAAGTATTGCATGTTCCCTCAAGTCCTTCAGGTTAAGGTCAAGGATCCAAGTGGCCTGGTGCTTTCTGTGGCTAAGGGGTCAACCTTGCTTATTATGGTCTAAAGTAGAAAGAGAAAGTCATTTAGAATCCTCATACTTTACAGTGTTACTGTGAAAACACTATGTTCAAACCCCCTATCACTAGCCTTGCTCTATGCTGGGATGCAGTATAGTCCTATGATCCTAATATTATAACTATTTTATGCAAAGAATTGACCATGGGCCCCCATGATATTTGGGAAGTGTTGTGTTAGAAGCTAAGTGTGTGTGTAGAATTAGCTCCCTAATCACATTTATTTTTGTCCTTGAGTTGATTTCCCTTCTATTTTTTATGCAGGGATTTATTTTTCCTTGCTTGAATGTTCATCCTAATAAAACTTTACTAATTTTCAATTCTTTGAGAGAACAAGCCAGATTCCCATTCTTGAGGTGCTCCTTGGCTTTAAAAGCAACTACTCATCCCGCAGGAGGATGAGTAGGAGACAGAACTTTTTGCTCATGGGCCTTTGTTCTGTCTTTGCAGTGCATAGTCTGTACCTCCCATGCTCCAAGAATATTGAACTTGGCTGTAGAACTTGTTTTGGCCAATGGAATAAAAGCAGTAGTAACAAGCTGAGTGTCTAGCTGGGATCTTGCAACTCGTATTAGCCTTCTAGAACTTCTACCATTCACTCACTTGAAGGAAGGGCACATCCTAAGTAGCTGTTGCTCTTTTAGTCATTGTAGGATGAGAGTCTTGGGGCTTGAAACAGAGTTTTGACATCAATATAAATTGGCTAAGTTATTAGCCGAGGCTAACTGACCTCCATATAGATGAGCAAGAAATGCTTATCCGTGTGTGGTGAGCACACCTGTAATGTCAGCATAGGGGAGACTTGGGCAGGGGGATCATGGATTTAAAGTCAGCCTGGACTATACTGTAAGATTCTGTTTCCAAAAGAATGAAAGGCAGGGAGGTTTGGAGAAAGGAAGGTTGGAACTGAACATGGCTCTGAGATTTTTGAAGTTGTTACTCAGTAGTAGAGCAGTGACAGCTGTCTTAGAAAAGGTGTGACATTATGGTGAAGTGGCTCTTTCAAGTGTATACCATCCATGGAGCAAATGGCAGCATAGCCATATCTAACAGCTAGACCACAAGCCTTTTCTTTATGAAACACTAGAGGGTTGCTCCTGGGAGTCACTACAGCCCCCTACACCTGTCACATGACCAACTGGGAACCTTGAAGGAGCACAGAACAGCTCAGAACAGCTCAGCAAAGCAAGGGCCACATGGACATTGTCGTGACAAAGAAGCTCATTCTGATGCATTTCCTTACTCAAAAGAATGTTGTTAGATGTTTTATAATTTTACGATGTAGACCAAAATCCTTTGAGGAGTGGAACAAGCATAGTGAAAGTTCCATGGTACAGACATTTCTGGAAACAGGGGCCATGGTAACACAGGAAATGGCACATTCACAGACATGAAGCAGAAACACTTGCTTTCAGCTCTTGAGGAAATCTCTATTCTGTTGCAGCTTCTCTGAAAAATTTAAAATGTTCTAAACAAAACATTGACTTATAAAGATGCTTGGAAAGACAAGAAATTAACTTTATTTTCCTTTTCTTTTACACTGTTCTGCTTTGTACTGGTAGAAACTTTTCACCTACTTGTCACCTATTGCTAGTTAGTAAGATTGGTCTCCACAGTATAATTGCATCATTATACAACCATGTGGAGGTACTTCCTGCTTCCTGGATACAGACTCTCCCTTCTATAGCCCTTTCTCAGTAGCATCAGGTGCTAACGAACTGGCTGCCTTCCTGCAGGTGGCAGATTGCAAACTCCACCAGGCCAAGTCACACATGAAGTTACATGAAGAAGTGTTGATGGTATCCTTGCCAGCTTGTCAAGTTGCATTGGTAGTTCCAAAATATTAAAGGGATGGGGCCTCAGGACTGTTCATTTATTGTAAGATTCTTTTGGGTAATCTCCCCTCTCACAAGGAGCTCTGTTTCCCTGAGTATTTCTCTCTCTCTCTCTTTTTTTTTTTTACATTCACTGAACATAGATGTATACATATATGATTTTCATCATCTGTAACCCTGTTTCTTCAGGACACTGTTGGTTGTGTGTTTCCCTGGCTTTCCTTGAAGAAACTGTTCTTTCTGACTTTCAACCACATGAGCCAATTAATAATATTGTTTTGTTCTTTATCTGAAGCCAGTGGCTTCTGGGTACAATAGTCAGTCACATCTCTATTAAGAAGTTAGAATTGGGGCTGGGCGGTGGTGGTGCATACCTTTAATCCCAGCACTTGTGAGACAGAGGCAGGTAGATTTCTGTGAGTTGAAGGCCAGCCTGGTCTACAGAGTGAGTTCCAGGACAGACTCCAAAGCTACAGAGAGAAATCCTGTCTCCTTCCCCCCCAAATTAGAAGCTGGGAACTGCATATGAGAAAGAACTCATGTATTTGTCTTTTTAAGCATAAGTTACTATACTCTGTGACATTTTCCACTTCCATTCCTTTTCCTAATTCAATTTTTCTTTATGACTGGATAAAATTGCACTGTGTGTATTACTGTGTTTGCTTTATCCTGTCATCAGCTGACAAATATTTAGGCTGATTCCATTTCCTTGCCATTGTGAATAGAACAGCAATAAACATGGATGTGCAATTATCCCTGGGATAGGATTACAGGGTTGTCCTGGCTAGTTCTGTGTCAGCTTGACACAAGCTAGAACCATGGCAGCAGTGGGGATGGTGGTGGTGGTGGTGGTGCTAGTGCTGGTGGTGGTGGCAGTGGCAAAGGTTAGAGAGACATCAATTGAGAAATAGGGCGTTTTCTTAATGATGATCGTAGCCCAGCCCATTGTTGGTGATTCCATCCTTGGGTTGATGATCCAAGGTGCTATAAGAAAGCATATTGAAAAAGTCATGGAGAACAAGCCAGTAAGCAGCTCCCCTCTATGGCCTCTGCATCAGTTCCTGCCCAGACTCCCTTTCTCTAATGAACTATGATGTGGAAGTATAAATGAAATAAACCCTTCTTCTTCAACTTGCCTTGGGCCATGGTGATTCTGTACAGAAAGAGAAATGTTAAGACAGTGTAAAATAAAGAACATGATAAACAGGACAAATGGCTCCCTATAGAATGGGAAAGATCTTCTCCAACCCCACATCTGACAGAGAGAGATGATCTCCAATACAAAGAACTCAAGAAACTAGAAATCAAACTACCAAATAATCCAATTAAAAATGGGGTACAGATCTAAATAGAGAATTCTCAACAGAACAATCTCAAATGGCAGAAAGACACTTAAGGAAATACTCAACATCTTTAGTCATCAGGGAAATGCAAATCAAAACCACTCTGAGATTCCATCTTGTACCTGCCAGAATGGCTAAAATAAAAACACCCATGACAGCTTATGCTGGAAAGGATGTAGAGAAAGGGGAACACTCCTCCATTGCTGGTGGGGGTGCAAACTTGTACAACCACTGTGGAAATCAGTATGGAGATTTCTCAAAAAAATAGGGATCAACTTACCTCAAGACCCTGCAATACCACTGTTGGGTATATACCCAAAGGAGGTACATTCACACCACAAGGACATTTGCTCAACTATGTTCATAGCAACACTATTTGTAATAGCCATATCTTAGAAACAGCCTAGATGACCCTCTACTGAAGAATGGATAAAGAAAATGTGGTATATTTACACAATGGAATACTACTTAGTGGTTAAGAAATAATGACATCCTAAACTTCACAGGCAAATGCACAGAACTAGAAAAAAACATCCTAAATGAGGAACCTAAAACCAGAAAGACAAATATAGTATGTATTCACTCATAAGTGGATAACAGACATAAAACAAAACATACCTAGCCTACAAATAACAACCCCAGAGAAGTTTGATCCCTCTTCCTGAAACAGATCAATCAGATGCAGAAATTCACAACTAACCAATGGGTCAAGCTCCTAGAGTACAATTGAACTGAGGGAGGATTGAAAGTATGAACAAAGGAATCAAGACCATGATAGGGAAACCCACAGAATCAGCTGACCAGAGCTAGTGAGAAATCACTGACTCAGGTCTGACAAATGGGAAACCTGCATAAGACGGAACTAGACTCTCTTAATATAGGTGCCAATGCTGTGACTGGGACAATATATGAGGCCCCTGGCAGTGGGCCTGAGATCTAACACTAATGCACAAACTGACTTTAGTGGAGCCCATTCTATATGAAGAGATGCCTTGCTCAGCCTAGACACAGGGGTGTGGTGGTTGAGAGGCACCTTGGTCCTGCCTCAACTAGATGATGGGACGGACTTAGTAGATTTCCTAGGGTAAGCCTTACCCTCTCCTTGGAGCAGATGAAGGAAGTGGGAGGAAAGAAGAGACTGGGAACTGGGATCAGAATGTAAAAAATAATAAAAAAATTTACAAGACACAGTCTTGCTTCCTTGAAACAAGGGTCACCAGCTTACCATGAAAGCAATTAGAACATCATCTTTGCTTCTAAATACAACATCTTAGTAGAACATTTTACATTTAATCTACTTTGAACCTACGTTTTATCAACATTTTAATATATTGTTTATCTCTTTTTTAAAAATTCCAAGGCAGAATCTTTTGTGTTTATGTCCAGGTGTAGTATAGCTGGGTAATATGAAAGTTCCATTTTTTTAAAATCTCCACACAATTTGCATAATAGCTATGTCAATTTACCCTCCAATCAAGAGTAATAAGAATTTTCCTTTCTACAAATCCATGGCAGCATTGTTGTTCATTTTTTCCTTCATGATAGCCGTTTTGACTGGAATGAAATGGAAGTTGAAGGCAGTTTTAATTTGGATTTCCTTGATGGCTAAGGTTATTGAGTACTTTTTTTTTTAAACCATATTTATCGGGCATTTATATTTCTTCTTCTGAAACTGTTCAATTCCTTATCTCATCTACTGATTACTGTTTGTTTCCTTGTTATTTAAATGTCTTAGGTTTATATATTTGGATGTTATTCTTCTGTCAGAAAAATAGCTAGCAAAGCTTTTATCCCATTTGTAGCATAACTCTACTTGATGGTTTCCTTTGTGGTATTGAAGGTTTGTTTACTTTTTGTTTTTACTTCTTGAGGTTCAATTTGTCAATTGGTGGGATTATTTCCTAAATCCTATTTAGAAATGCCGTATTTATGCCTGAATATTGAAATGTTTTCTCAGTTTTTCTTATAGCAGTATCAGACTCCAGTTCTTACAATTGGGGTCTTTGATTCATTTGGACATGATTTTTGTACAGGGTAAGAGATGTGAATCTAATTTTGTTCTTCTATATATGGCTATTCAGTTTCCCAAGCAACATTTGTTGAGGATATTATCTTTTCTGCAATGTATATTTTTGATATCTTTGTTAAAAATCCAACAGCTGTAGCTGTGTGAGCTCATGTCTGATCTGAGCCCCACATTCTTTTTAATAATCTACACCTGATTTTGTGCCAGCCCCATGCTCTTTTTATTACTATTGTTCTGCACTGTGATTTGAAGCTAAGCGTGGTAATATCTTTAGAATTACTCTTTTTGCCTAGTATTGCTTTGGTCTTTTGTACTGCAGTATGAATTTAAGGGTGTGTGTGTGTGTGTGTTGGTGAAGAACGATGATGACAATTACAGTGAGTTAGTACATTGCTTTTGGCAGGAGAGTAATTTTCACAAAGTTAATCTTCCAACCCATAAGTGCAGTAGGTCTTTCAACTTACCTCAATTTCTTTCTTTGGTGTTTTGATTTTTTTATAGATTTTTTTTATACTTTTTTAGTTAGGATTATTCCATGGCGCTTTTTAAGATTGAGATTGTTTTCCTGGTTTCTTTCTCACTGTGCTTATCATTGGCATAAAGGATAACCACTAACTTTTGTATGCTAATTTTATGTCCTTCCATGCAATTTTTTTTTGGGGTGTGTGTGTATGGAAAATGTTTATCAGTCCTAAGACTTTGTGTGTATGTGTGTAATGGTTTTTAGGATCTCTTATGTATAAGATCACACCATCTGAAAATAAAGATCTATTCCTTTTTTTTTTCTTGTTATCCCTTCCATTTCCCCTCTCATCTTACTACTATAGCTAATACTCTAAGCACAACATTGAATAGGAATGAAGAGAATGGACCACCTTGTCTTAGCACCAATTTTTCTGGAAATGCTTTAAGTTTTCTTCCATTTTGTATGATGTTGGGTTGTATGTTTGTGGTCTTTATTACCCTGAGTCAAGTAAACTCCATTCTTAGTCTCTTCCTGATTTTTATCATAAAGAAATGTTGTACTTTGTGTAATTGCTGTCCTTGAGTCCATTTATGTGGTGTCACATTTGCTTGACGTGACACCATACCTAAACCTCTAGAATGGCATCAACTTGATTACAATGAGTGGTCTTTTCGGTATGTTCTTCAATCAGGATCTTCTGACTTTTAAAGTTTCCATTGAGAAACTAGTTCTTATTCTGAAGGTTTTTCTTTTATGTGTGACTTCATGTAAGTTTTTTCTCTTAGTTTTCACTAACTTTGTTTTAAATATTTAGTGCTTCGAGTATGGTATGCTATGGGGAGTTTCTTTTCTGGTCCTGTTTATTTGGTGTTCTGTGTGCTTCTTGTATCTGTATGGATGAGTATTTTCTTGAGGAAGTTTTCATCTACTGTCTTGTTGAAGATCTGGCTTATGCCATTGACCTTGGATTCATCTTCAACTGTGTTTACTATAATTAGATGATTTGGTCTTTTCATGGTGTGACACAGTTCCTGTTTGTTGTTTTATGTGTATGTGTCTTTGCGTGTTTTAATTTTCATCATCTTGGCCTGTGTGATCAAATTCACCTACTCTTTCTTTAAGTCCTAAAACTCTGTCTTCTACGTGAGCCATCATGAGGTTTTCTTCTGAGTTTTCTAATTGGGTTATACGGCATTTCAGCTCCATCTCCATTTTAGATTGAGTTCTCTGCAATATTTCTCTCTTCATTAAATATTCATCTCATCCAGTAAGATCTGGAGGTTGCATGTGGTGAGGATGGGCTAAAGTCAGGTGAGTTGACCAGACTGTTCCAGAACATAGGTAGTTGTCTCATATTCTTTGTGTTTCATTGTTGTGATTTGCACATCTGCTGTCTGGATGCATCTCCCAGTTTTAACTGTTCTCCATTTTCCCACCATTTTGCTTTATTTGTTTTGTATATGAGTTCTCTTAGAGTGCTGTCTTTACTGGGAATTAGATTTTCCTGCATGGATGGTGGTGGGTGGTGATGGCAGCATTAGTGTAGCTCATTAATTTACCAGCAGTCTCAGCCATGCCTTGCTTCAGAAGACACTTGTGCACTTCCTTTGTGTCTCTGTTAAAGCTCGGGGATAGCAGCGATGGGGTAACAGGGGTAGAAGGTGCAGTCTATGGATTATTTAAAGTTATTGGTATCAATGTTTAATTGGTAAAGTGACGACAGAATAAAAAGAAGGGGAAATAATGTGTAAAATGGACTGAGAAAGAAAGTATATAGATTTAAGATGTAAGAGGTGATTGAGAGAAAATTGTATGTAGAAATAGATAAGAGAAGATTTTGTAGGTAGAAAATACACAAGGGACATCCATGAATGTCTTTTACAGTTTGGTAGAATTAAAATCCAGTCACTAAAACACTAACCCACAAAGCTGTAAATGTAATTTGCTAAAGGTAGCAATTTTAGTGGGAAGAAAGTAAATACCTAAAACACTAGAAAGAAAACTTAAAATTAGAAAAAGCCATGCCATGAAACAGAACGTATGCTCTGTAAGTAGGAAGTCACTGAGGAAATGGGGTAGCTCCCTCCCCTGGGACCATCATGTGTGACAGTCTCCATGGGTGGCAGTGATCCCTGGGCTCCAAGTCACAGTGCTCCTTTCATGCTTCAACTCTGTTAGGGGTGGAGGGCTGGGAGCTGTTCCCTCTGGCTGGGAGCCTAGCCTGGGCTCCTTGGGCACAGTTTATGCTCTCACATTTTTGTGCTACTCTGCCCTGGTCTATAGTGTTTGTTTTACCAGCCTGTTCTCTCTGACATTCACAATCCTGCTTCTTCCTGGGTCATTTGTGGAGACCATACTGACCTAGCCTAGAGATGGACGGCTGGAGTGGATGGATGGCCACAGGCCCAACACTAACAGAAGTGGCAGTGGTGGGACTTGTGTGGTAGCAGTGGCAGTAGTTTTGGCAGGAAGGAAGCTGTGATGGGGATGGGTGGGTGAATTGGGGCACATGGGTGGCATCGAGGGTCTCTGGTTCCCTTCACAGTAGAAATTTTCTGGTGGTGCCTCTCCCATGGGGAATGCCTTGGCAGCAATGATTACAAATACTTGGGAGGATGGCTATGCCTGCCTTGACAATGGCAATGGGAACAATGAGAGCAGAAACAGGGGGTATGTACCTGGGGAAAGTTCTTTAGCGTTCAGGGCAAAAGATATTCAGGGAGTCAGGCAGGAGCCAAGGGTGGTTTGGCCTGGGCCACAGCAGCCCTGGTCCTCCTTCCCTTAACTATCCTCAACCCATATCTAAGATGCAGCTTCTTACCTCCCATGTAAAATGACATGTGCATATGTGTGTGTGTGTGTGTGTGTGTGTGTGTGTGTGTGTGTGTGTGTACACGTGAGAGGATGTATGTTTTTTTTTCTTTTTTTTTTGCAACAGGGTTTCTCACTAATTCTAGAGATCACTGATTTGCCTAGGCTGGCTAGCTGGTGAGCTCCAAGGATCCAGATGGCTCTGTTCCTCCAGATCTGAGCTTATAGACATGTACCACTCAGCCCAACTCTTAAATGCTGGAAATTTGAACTGAAGTCCTGACCCTTGCATAGCAGGCACTTCTGACTGACACTGACCTGAGTTTGATTCCTGGTCCCCTCGTGATGAAAAGAGATCTAGAACTGCAAGCATTCCTCTAGCCTCCACACATGTGCCATGCGTGCAGGTGTCCCCAACTCCACACACACAAAATAATGAAAAAAAGTAAATGTTTTAATTATTGGGATTTTCTCAAACTTCACAAATAGTTTGATTTTGAACTAGAATGCAGAATGGCATCCAGGCACAGTGACATGCACTTGTAGTTTCAGTGCCATGGGCCTCAGGGGTAGAGTTCAAGACTAGCCTGAACATCATGGTGAGAGCCCATCTCAAAAGCACAGAAATAACAATACCAGCAGGAAGCACAAACAACCTCCAAGTTCCCAGAGCCATTAATGGTTTAGAGCACAACTGTGCAACTTCTCTCCCCTCCTCCGCCAAAGAGATGGCTGAATATTTCATAATGGTGCATATTCTTCATATCTAGATAAGAAGGTTCTCAAGTTCAAGGCCAACCTGGCTGCATAGTGAGATTATATCCTAGAAAATAAAAGCGAAAAGGAAGAAAGAAAACTAAAAAACATTATGAGGATCATTTTGCTCACGCTGGTTAATACTTGCCTTTCCACTTAACAAATAATTTAATTTGGTGGTACAATTTTCATCATTATTAGGCATTTATATGCAACATGATTACTTCATATTTTTCATGTGGATATAATATAGTTAGCTGATTCTCAGCTGGGACTACAACATCCGGTATTTAGCCAGTCCTTGAATATTTGACCCTTGGCTTGTTTGCATATTTTTGTGTAAACTGTTTTATCTGTTATAAGTAACCATACAAATAAATACTTTTCACAACCTGATAACATCATTCAGATAAATTTCTAAAAATGACCTTACTAGATTAAATAACATTTTTGAGTCTTACCTTTTTCTTTTTTCATTTACTGTTGTCAATTTTCTTTCTCAATGAGGGCATTCAAGTTGGCTGAATGAGTAAGGGTAGCTGGAGTCAAACCTGTGGGCTGGAGTTTGATCCCCAAATCTGCAAGGTGGAAGGGAAGTCCAACTCCTCAATATTGTCCTCTGACTGCCACAAAAGGGCCATAGCATACAGGTGCACACCCACGCACACTCACATGAATAAATAATATTTTATGATGATGAACTGCACTATGATAAGAAACATGGTCTCTGCTTTGGATGTAGCCTCAAGTTAATTTTACTTTGGGGCTCGGAGCTCACTGCCGTGTCTCCTCTGCAGAGCGTGTTATCTGTCTCACAGCAGGTTTTCTTCTTCTTTTTTGGTCTTGATTCATTTTTCAGAGGAAAACATTTTTTTTTTTTAATTTACGTGTATTAGTGTTTTGCCTACATGTGTGTATGTGCACTATGCATGTGCCTGGTGCCCTTGGAGGGCAGAAGAGGAAGTCAGATCCCCTGGGATTGGAGTTACACACGGTTGTGGGCTTCCCGCACAAACCCAGGCTTTCCGCAAGGGTAGCAAGTGTCCTCAACTCCTGAGCCATCTCTGCAGTCCTTTAGAGGAAAATTTAAGAAAACCGGTACCTACTAATTACTACACAAAACAGAATATTCAGAGTCCCAGAAGTGTTTTCCTGAGAAAAAGAGTAATACAAATTTGGGAGAATTATTAATGTTTTTGAGATTTCATTTTTAAGTGTTTTTGTTATGTTTGTGCACGGCTATGTGTGCCCGAGGGAAGAACAGAAAAAGGTGTCAGAACCCAAGGGGCTGGAGGTAGAAGTGTTTGCAACATGTCTGATGTGGGAGCTAGCAATCAGACTCTACACCTCTGCAAGAGCAGTGTGAGTGCTTAACCCTGAGCCATCCCCTAGCCCCAGAGATTTCATTAAACACTTTGAAATAATTGAATGTTTTTATTTAGTTAGTGAGTACATTGTGAGGGCACACTGTGCTACTGTGTGTATTGGGGGCAGGTCAGAGGACAACCTGTGGAAGTTGGTTCTCCCCTTCCACTATATGGGTTTCAGGAATTGAACTCAGGACATCAGACTTGGCAGCAAATGCCTTCACCCGCTTAACCTTTTCACCAACCCCGAAATTTCACTTTTAAAATGCTAAGCTGTGAAAAGAGCTTTAGTACTTACATACACTGAACCTGTTCCTTCTTTCCCTTCCTCATTCCTTTGCTTTTCATTCATCCTTTCCTTTCCTTTCCTTTCCTTTCCTTTCCTTTCCTTTCCTTTTCTTTTCTATTCTGTTCTTTTCTTTCCTGAGATAGGTCTCATATAGCTCTGGTTGGCCTGGCACTCAGAGAGATCTACCTACCTCTGCTTCCTAAGAACTGTAACTAAAAGTCAACACTCCCAGACTGTATCTTACAACTGAAAGAGAGAAAAAATAATAGCACTGTAATATCCCTCATCAAGAAAAGAGAACCATTATGGAATCCTCAAATAACCTTTCTTTTCCTTCTCCTATCTTGGAAGCTCAGAGCCTGTAGTTTTGGGACTGCCCATCCTTAAGGAAAGATGTACCCCAAAGCAAATACCTTTGGTGCAGTGACGTGGCTAAGATGGGATTGCAGAGCTAACAGGCATCTGAGCAATTGTCCCTGTCATTCCTGTTCTACCACATACACCAGACTTCTCTGGGCAGGTCCTACTAAAAACCCTTGCAAGCTAATTGTAAGTTAATTCCCCTTAATTCTAAGTGTGACTGAGGTGCAGTTGAGTGATTCCAGACTTTTCGATGCTAATCACTTGGCAGAATATAGAGTTCAGGAGAAGTGGGGTGTGATGACTTCAGAAAGACTTCAACAGGGAATGGTTTGAAAGGGTCTTGGGAAATTGCTTTCCCTTTGCTGAATCTGGACTTTGATTCAAAAGTCAATTCCAAGGTTCTGTAGTTTTCGATTTTCCCTATGAGCACAAGTGAGTAGGTAGCTTATGGCACAGCAAGAGGAATAATAAACAGGACTTCATATCTTCCCGGGATGCACTTTTTTTTCTAATTGGTGACATTCTTCCCTAGATCTCTGCAAAATATCAATGCTGAGGTCTAATCCTTTACTTTCGAAGCCAAATAAACTGATCCTTCCTTTGGGTTTCTTAAGACTGAAAGAGAAGGCTTAACTGAGAGACTTTTTATTTGCTTTGGGAAAGTCTTATTTCTAGATACATAGAGTTAAAAGGGTGTTTGGCATTGGCAGAATAAAGTTTTGGAAATCCATACAGAAGAAACCAAGGATATACTTCAACTATGATGTCTGTTGGATTTGTATTAGAAGGAAGCCTGCACTGTTTTAGAAGATCTATCAGGAAGACTTTTCACTGAATGGTAGGTTTTATGAGAACCTCTTAAAATAGAAAGACTTGTGATTTCTTATTTTCAACATTGGACATACTATTGCTTATTCAGTAAAAGTAGTGGTCACTGTGATTTATGGCTAGATGTACAAGTTTATAAAAATGTCTCAAATTACTGAATTCTTCAAGTAGTTTACAATGATGAAGGAAAACCTCAATATTATAATTAGAAAAAAAAAGTCAATGATTTTGTTCCTCGGTTAACTCATTGTCTTAATTGCTTTTCTAATGCTGTAAAGAAGCTCCAAGATGAAGGCAACTTATAAATGAAAGCATTCAATTGGGGGATTTCTTAGAGTTTCAGAGGGTGAGTCTATGATCATCATGGAGGGGAGCATGGGGCATGGCGGCAGGCAGTCAGGGCACTGGAACAGTAGCCAAGAGTGTGAATGTTAACTGCAAGGTGGGGCCAAAGAGAGATAGAGAGAGAGACATGGAGATGGAGGTGAAGGTGGAGAGAGAAAGAGAGACAGAGCGACAGAGAGACAGAGACAGAGAGACAGACAGAGAGACAGAGAGAGACAGAGACAGAGAGAGAGAGACAGAGAGACAGAGAGAGAGAGACAAAGAGACAGACAGAGAGACAGAGAGAGACAGAGAGAGACAGAGAGAGAGACAGAGAGAGACAGAGACAGAGAGAGAGACAGAGAGAGACAGAGAGACAGAGAGACAGACAGAGAGACAGACAGAGAGGGAATTAGTGCTAACTGGGAATGCCAGGGGCTTTTGAAATCATAAAGCCCACCCCCAGTGAAACTCTTTCTTCAACAAGGCCACACCTCCTAATCCTTCCCAAATGGTTTCACCAACTAGGTTCCAAGCATTCGAATATACGAGACTATGGGAGCCATTCTCAATCAAACCACCACACACACTACCTTAAAACCAACAGTTTCTATTTAACAAAGATGATTTCCACCTCCCTGGAGTTTATTTTAGAGCATGGAGTTATATATGTAGAGTTACATATGAGGAAGTTTTGTTTTGTTTTTATTTTGCAGTATTATTCACCATGAAAACAAATTGGGAAGGACATAAATTTTGAATACAGTACTGTTTAAACTGATTATAAATTTAATCAGTGGAACACCAAGTAGACACTGACATTGTTTTTAAAGCACCATTAATAAATTAAAATCTTACAAAAAGCAACAAACTAGGTACATAAATATTTATAACAAAAGCAGTGCAGTTCTAGGAACAAATAACCATCCACAAAGTGCCAGCCAGGAGAGAGACAATCTCCAACAAAACACTATGTAATAACCAGAAAACCAGTGCTTGACAGACCCATCCCTGATATGCTGTGAGGGAGAACAAATAACAGATTAAGCTGCATGGAATACAACATGTAGGTAATTTTGTTGTTGTTGTTTTTATTATTATTGTTCTGAGGATGAACCCAGGACTTTGAACATACTAGGCAACAAGCCTACCACTGAACTAAAAGGAGAGCTTGTGTCTATAGATGGACATGTTTCTGGAAATCTTCCAAAGAAACTAGTGACACTAGTTCACTTTCATAGCCAGGAACTGCAAGAAGACTTCTTGCGCAAAACTGAGAAAGAAGAAAAGAAAACAATGGAGGAAAAAGGGAAGTACGGGTGCCAAAGGTCTGGAAGGAGGTGGGTGGGGTCAGAGAGTACCTCTGTTCAGGTGAGCGAGGTACAACCCAGTTCTCAACAGGACTGGCCTTACTTCCCAGCTGGGTTAGTAATTCTGGCTTCATTACCAACCCACTGAAGCCTACAGACAGTGCTCTGACAGAAACTATGTTGTTGCTCTCAATCTTACCTGTGTTTTGGAATACCTGGTGGTAGAAACATCACTAAATATACCCTAAAGTTCACCCAGAGATTTTGAAGATAGCCTGAGGGTAGAGTGAAGACTACTTGTTGCCTTCTTCCAATCAGTAGGACTTTTACTTAGCCCTAAGAAACTGGCTAGTTTCTATGAAGCTTCATTCTTAAGAAAAATTTCCAGGGTTAAGATTCTTCTGGATCTCATTACTTCATATCTCTCTAGTGTACAGCCTGTCCTCATCTTGGACACCTCCCCTACACACATATACCCCTGCCTCCCATTCTTCTCGTTTGTTTTCCTATGGTGGAGACCAAACATCCAGTATCTATATCCACATGAGACCTGAGAAAGCTTTAAAAAGTTTCTAAACACGTAAAAATGGAGGCAAATGTGGCTTCCTACTCTGGTATTTCTCATGATGGCTGCAGTACAGACAGAGATGTGTCCCCTGCAGCTGCCAACACATCATGCGCTAAGATGCAAAGATGGGTTCCACAGTGTCTCCAAGCCCCTGCCTACCCCAGCAAGCTACCCCAGCATGCACTCTGCACTATGCTGCATGTCGGGTTAAGGGTTTTGCTCATGAAAACAGAAAAGGTTACAGATACTCAGTAAACACATATCCAGATGGAAAAACCTCTGAATGGGTTATAGTGTATTTTAAAATGTACAAAGGCTTGGGAGAGGGTTAAAAAAAAAAGGTATAGACAGTCATAAGAAAAATATATATAGTTTTAAAATAAAGTCCTTAGAAAGGGAGTATAGTAGTAATATTTAAGAAAAAGGCCATGTAAAGATGGAAAATACACAGGGAGTCTGGATCCTGTTTGTTATTGTGTGGTCTTCAAACCTTCTGGTTGCTAGGAGACATTGGATTATGAAAGCTGCTAGATAAAACTAACCTATATATTTTAAAAATATCTTGACTTCAAAATGGAAGCCAAAAGGTATGTTGCTTTGTGGGAGAGGTTATGCTTTTATTTCCACAGGAAATGAGAGACTGTGGATTCATTCCTGATTGATGTGGAACAGTTTGATCGAGAAAGTCCACGCTGAAAATCTTGACTACAGACATAAAGAAATAAACCAAAAAAACTACAAAACACGTAACATACATTTTACCTGCTCAAACATAAAACAAACAAATAAAAAAAATCTTTGACTAACTTATGTACAACACACAGTTCATGCTTGTACTAATACGGATGTCTATGTTACCTTTAAAAGTTTATGTATTTTCAGAACAAGGGGTCCAGACACCAAGGAAAGCAAATAACTCAGATGATCCAGCATCTTAAAATGCTTCTGTTGCAGTTTCCTCCATTTGTTTATTCCAGCTGACTAGTCTGGCCCATACCTGAGAAGGGGAATGTGTATTGAGGAAAGAAAGACAAAAGACAGCCCCAGAGCTGTCTCCCTACATGGCAGAGCGGATCCCAGTATTCTGGATGCCCTCCTCCCAACTTTATCGTCTGTCTCTATCCTATTTCTTTATCTTCTGTCTCTAGTCCGTTTCTTTCACACACACCCTCTTGGACACATTTGAAAAGGTTGTCAGATCCAAACAGATGAAGTGTTCTGCATCTAGAACAGCTTCAAGGCTGCTGGTTAAGATGGTCCAGCCTCATAAACTACTCCAGCCAAAACCTAACAATTATCCTGATTTTCTCAAGGTTTTGTCAAAGATACCAACACCCACAGACAACAGGAAGCAGTCTAGAGAAAACAATACCCACATTCCCAAAAGATGATTTGTGGATGTTTGTCTTTTTGTTTAGGGGTGTTGGTTGCAACTTATTATTGGACATGATAGAAACAAAACAAAACAAAATTAAGCAATGGAGTTAGATTCAAAGATTTTTTTCTGAAAAAAAAATGAGGGGGAATATAATATAGAAATGATGAGATAAAAAGATAGGTTGTTGAATCTACTTTAATCCAAAATACAACTATTAATCTTAAACATTTTACGTTGGTATGGATTTTGGTTTATTGATACAAATTTAAAGTTATTTTCTTGACAATGAGACATGTCTGCTCCTGACAGCACCAGTTCACTGAAAGAAGATGATAGGCATCAAAGAAATTCCATATGGAGTTTACTTTCTTTATGGAAAAAGCTAGCCATTTGGGCAAAGAAACTATCCTTGCCTCTATCGCTGACAGTGTGATTGATATCCAAACCAGACCAGATCAGCAGGATGAAGAAAAGGTGACTGCCAATTTTTGCCAAGACAGGGAGGAAAGTCCTTCAAAATTCCCTGCTTTTCAGAAAAGTCTGTCAGACATACTAGGACTGTGGGCCTAAGTTGGATACCATAACATTACAGAAGAACTTTGGATGACTGTCCAGATGTTCCTGTCATTAGGTAACATTTCACCCTTCTGGGGTCTTTGATGAAGTTAAAGACTAAAGAATTAGACTTAAAGTTTTCCTTAGTTATGATAAAAAGATAAATTAGGTATAAAACTTTAGACACACAATGGTAATATAGATAGAATTTTCTCTAAATTTGCCAAATGCAAATGGACTGGATATTGTAACTGTAATTCTTCCTTGATAACTGTTTTTGTTGCATACAATTTTATTATGTTAAAGCTAAAATTTGACTTTTTTATTTACACAAAAAGAGGCAATGTGGAACATTTCTTTACACTGTGATTGGTTTAATAAAGAAGCTGACTGGCCAATAGCTTCACAGAATAAGGTTAGGCAGGAGCATCAGACTCGGGACACTGGGAAGAAGGGCGGAGTCAGAGGGGTCACAAGCCAGATGTGGAAGAAGCAACATTGGAATTTAACAGATGAGGTAAACAAGACTCAGAGCAGCACATAGATTAATAGAAATAGGTTAATTTTAAATGTAGAGTTAGCTAATAACAAGCCTGAGCAATCAGTTGAGCATTTATAATTAATCATAAGTCTGAGTAGTTGGGAAGGGGCTAGCAGAACAGAGCAGATTTCGGCTCTTTACACACAGAGAATGTACTCTACCACTGAGCTTCCTCCTTCCCATCCTACAGTCCTTGATTTTGGCTGTGAATGTTGACTTCAGGGTTTTGTTGGTTTTTTTTGGTTGTTGATGTTGTTGATGGTTTCTATTTATTTGTTTGTTTGTTTGTTTGTTTGTTTATTTTGTTGCTGGTTTTTATTTATTTATTCATTCATTCATTCATTCATTCATTCATTCATTCATTCATTTTGACAGTATCTTAACACAGGCTGGCCTTGAACTTACTATGTAGCTGAAGATGACTTTGAATTTCTGATTCTCCAGCCTTCCCAGAGCTGGAATACGGTCTGTTCCATTACTTACTTTTCCCCAGCCAGTCTTAATGGAAGCCAAGTGAGCCTAAAAGCAAGTATTTTCTACATACTCTCGTCATTTGCTTTTGCTTATACCGTGTGGATTTTGGAGAGATTCTAGAAAGATTTACTCTTTGTGTCTGCACAGCCTCCTCCCTGTTCTTTTCTTTCAGCTCCATAAGCAGCCATAGCATGCATGATGACTTTAAGGTTTTATTTTAAATTGTTCTGTATCTGTGTGTGCCTGTGTGAGTTTATGTGCTATTGAGTGTGAGTGGCCTTGGAGGCCAGAGTGAATTGGATTCCCTGATGCTGGAATACAGGTAGTCATTAGCTGCTTGTTGTGGGTGCTGGGAATGAGACACCAGTCCTCTGCAAGCACAGACAATGCTCTTAACTACTCAGCCATCCCTCTAGCCCCTGACCAATAGCTTTAAATCAAGATCAGGACAAGATCAAGGATTTGTTCTGGATGCATAATTTCAAGTACCAAAAACCTCAATGATCAAGATAAATAATATTCAAATGCATGAGTTTAAAATAAAATTAATGCAAAAATCCACCTAAATACTTAAAGAACAAACCATGAAAATATGTAAAAGAAGCAGGATCATGTTAGTGTTGAGCCATACTAGAGGCTGCTTCCTGAGCTCATGCTGTACCTCCCAAAGGGTTCATCACAAGTTCATCACAAATTTCATTGTTAGAAATCGGCATGAGGATGAAAAGATGGAAATAATTTGGAAATCAACTATTATGAAAGGGATCTTATGGAAATTTTGTGCCTTGAAAAGATTTTGGTCATTGTGACAAATGGGAAAAAATAAAACATAAAATAAAAAAATAGACTATTTTCTTTCTAATTCTGTGGTTAGATGGGGCATTTTATATTTATCTAAAATTGAATGGCTGCTGGGCAGTAGTGGCACACACCTTTAATCCCAGCAGTTGGGAGGCAGAGGCAGGTGGATCTTTGAGTTAGAAGCCAGTCTAGTCTACAGAGTGAGGTCTGGGAAACGCCTTTCTTGAAAAAACAAAAACACACTCACAAACTAAAATTGACTAGCTATCACATCTTGGCACACTTACCCTGGTAGGTTGAAACACTTAAAAAATAATAGCTATTGATAGTCTAATATTAAGACCAATCAATCACAAAGGCAGAATAGCAGTCACTTAATTACTTAAGTGTTTTTCATCAACATATTCTGTGTCTCATTAATTTATCACACACTGAGTAATTAGAAACTTCGATCATATATTGTGTCTTGATATCCAAGGTATAACTGCATTTCTAACAGAAATGGCAACTTTCTATAAAGTTGGCTTGGAGTTAATGTTTCCATCTGGGTTTGAGCAACGAAGGTTTCCCAGCTTTTTGATTCCCTAATGATGGTAGATTTCCCTTAGTGAGCTCATTTGAGGCTAGGTTTTGACAAACTGGATTGAGGAATATTTTGCAGACACAGTCAATCTCTGATGGGTACCCAATGGCTAAGTGTTGTGGGCAGTTAGTTTGGGGCCACAACTCCCATGTGGCCAATGTATGATTTCTTTGATTAAAACATCTACATTTAGTTCTTCTAAAAAATAAATGCTTTTAAAGCTTTGGTTAAACTCAGCTGCTAGTCTAGATATTGGATTCAGGAGGGAACAGAACAGACAAAAAACGCTTAACCTTTTGAAGCTGTACATGAAAATCATTAAAGAATATGTGTAAAGGGAGTTGGTGCTTTCATTTCCTGGCTACCCAGTCCCAAATAATCACACAGAAGCTTAATATTAATTACAAACTATTTGGCCTATTGCTCAGGCTTATTGCCAACTAGCTCCTACATTTAAATTAATCCATTTCTATTAACCTACATATTGCTATGTGGCTTATGGCTTTACCTGTAGTCTGCTACATCTTGCTGCTCTGTTTGGCATCTGCCCCTGACTCCTCCCTTCTTTTCCCTGTAGCTCAGCTTGGATTTCTCACCTAGCTCTATTCTGCCTTGCTACAGGTCAAATCAGCTTTTATTATCAACCAACGAGAGCAACATATATTCACAGTGTACAGAAGGATTACCTCACAGCAGAGATGCGATAAATGATTATTTGACATAAAAATATGGGAATAAGGAAGGAGAAATAAATCACTCTGGCACATTAATTTAGACTTTCTGCTTTCCACTCATCATCTCATGTGCAATGCTCACAGGTAGGCAGGTAAGTTACTAAAGAGACTGTGAATTTGTTCAGAGGATGCACAGTGGGGCATGGACTATCCTGCTCAGAACTGTTTCTATGGACCTGGGGTTTTAAGTTCTTGGCTAGGAACTGAAATCTATATGTCTTTGCCTCCTAAGTGTTGGGATTACAGACACGTGACATTATGTCTGCTTTATGGGTTGCTGAAGCTAGAACTCAGGACTTTATGAGTGTTAGCGAGCACTCCATCAATTTATCTGCTTCCTTAGTCCTATGTTGCTTCCTGGTGTTCAAGTTATGGAAGCTAGTTAAGATTATGAATTAATTAATTAATTAATTTTTAGTAAGCACCTGAGTAAAAAATTACTTCCCGGACCAGTGGTGAGCACCTTGAGTCCTAGTTTCTCAAGATGATGAGGCAGGAGGATTGCTCAAGTTCAGGAGTTCTGGAACTGCATGAGCAACGTAGTGAGGCCCTTTCTACAGAGAAAAGTACGTTTCTGCAGGCACAAAATATATTTGGATGAAGACAGATGGTTGTCTACATGCATTTTTCAGGATGTCAGAGGTACTCTTACATCTTGGATATTTTTTGGGGAGGATTTGCAGCATATGTATTTTCTCTTGCAGGAGTCTGTGCTTTGTGCCAGGTTTTCCATCTTTAAGTTGACCCTGAAAGGCTTGACAGCTAGACAGCTCATCATACTCTTTCTGGGGTTATAGGAATGTTCCTGTAGGTGGCGCCATTTACAGCTTTCTCATTTGACCTGGGTCACCTTCTTAAGGAGTAAGTCTTCTTTATTTCTTGCCCAGATAGGGGTGCTGGCAATTCTGCACAGAGCAGCTCTTTCCCAGCTGATCCAGTATCAGCAATGTCTCAGATTCTTTTTCAGTTGGCTTTTAGGTTCCCCATCTGTTGCTAACCCATGCTCCTTGGTTGATTCTAATGGTCCCTGAGACTACCCCTCCAAATGAATCGTGTGAGCAAGTCATTCTTGACATATTTAGTTAGTATTAAGTACTTCTCTTTTGCAGCTGTTAATTTTGTATTGTTTATTCTTTTATCTATGTGAACTGTCTACCCAAGCAGATTATAAAGTCTTTAAGAGCTCTGTATGCCTCAGGCACCTGGCATAATACACTGCCTGAAAGGCTATCTCAAATGTGTTTGCCAGTGATGTAGGTGGTGGTGTCCTTGAGATTATTCAACATCTAAAGAATATGTGTCCTAGGGCTGGAGAGATGGCTCAGAGACTAAAAGCACTGGCTGCTTTTGCAGAGGACCTGGGTTCAATTCCCAGCACCCTACATAGAACTCAGTTCTTGGGGATCTGATACCCATTTCTTACCTCTGAAGGTACCAGGCACACACATGGCACACAGACATACATACATGCAGGCAAACAGCCATACACAAAAATAAAATAAAATTAGAATTAATTAAAAATAATATCTGTTTTAGGCTGGGTATGGTGGTGAATGCTTTTAATCTCAGCACTCTACAGTGCTTTGAACTCTGTGAGTTCAAAGTTAGCCTGTTCTACATACCAAGTTCCAGGCCAACCAGGGCCCAGTTCTAGTCTCAGCTCTTTTGGATCCATGAGGGTCGGAAAGCCCCCGGTTCATGTTGCTTCAGGCCTTTCTTCCTCAGATTATTTTAGAAGAGTCTTTTCATTTTACTTCTGGGCTCTGCCCCCATGAGACTTCAATATGCCTTTGTTTTTCCCTTCTCATCCCGAAAGGCTGAGCAATACATTGGGGTGCATGGGGTGGGTAGGTTTCTAACATGGGATACCACAGGAGAGATAACAGGCTGTGTTCTCGGAAGTTCAGAGTTTCTAGGACTTTGTGGTTTGCCATTCAGCCATAATCACCTTCCAGTTCTCAGAATGGCTTATCACCCCACAGTCTGTCTCTGGTGATTTTGATTTGGAATTGTTATTTAAAGTGGTGTAATACACATTTATGGAAAAATTTTTCTTCGTTCCATTCTTCTTCTTTTCTTCCCCCATATCTTTTCCCTTCTTCCCAGAGGATCTCTCCTTCAGTGAGCCAGACTGGTATTCCAGCCAGGCCTAAGTACTTTCACACCAAGCTAAGCCTATACATTCTTTAGGGTACATGGAAATGCTTCTTTCCTGTGACATCGTCCAAATCTTCCAAACGGGATTATTTCCTCTACCCCAACATTCAGACACATCAATTTTGTCTTGTCTTCTCCTGCATTGGCTCAGAGCCAATTTTGCCTTCATGCCTGTGAAGTGCAAGGACCGTGCCGTACGTAGGCTCCCAAGATCCCTTTTCTGCATCTCAATTGTATTTACTCATAGCAGGCAGTTAATCCTTGTTTGTTGATTTAATGAACTGGAATTTTGTAACATGAGCCCTGTTTAGTTGCATAATTTAGAGTCTATTCACCTAGAACACACTCAACACCATAATGAGTTTCTGTATGGACTTCACTTGTTTGATTTAGGTTATGGGGATATTTGCTTGGCAAGAGCTTTCCAGATACCATCAAAGGGTTTGGGATAGATTTAGGTTCATGCTTGGAATTTTCTCTTCCTGTTTCCTGCTAGATATCCTTATATAGCTCTATCCTGTGCTCTTTACTTCCTGATTTCTTCCCAATGAGTGATACTTCTCCTGATTGCTTTGCCAATTTAAATATCTCATAAGTGCTAGGGGGCGTCCCTGAGGTGAAGGCAGAAGTGACAAAACAAAGAGGTCAATTAAGCCAAAATATATTACTGACACCATAATGGCATCATTTGCCTCAGGCTTCTTAGGAAACCAGACATGAGATATTATTTTGTTTTCCAGCGTTTTGTGTCCTTCCAACACACACACACACACACACACACACACACACACACACACACACACACACACAGGGGGGGGTGTTGAGAGAGAGGGAGAGAGAGAGATTATTTGGTATTCTCCCCTGAAACCATTTTATATTTCTGCCTATGGACTGAATCTTTACTTTTCATAGCAAATCTACCAGCTCTTTGAAGGTATTCATATAAAAGGGGTGAGAAGGTTTGTCTTCCTGGCTTCTTTTTAAAAAGCAGAACTTATAACAACAGATTTTATGTCCACAACTCTGAGTCCTGGCTTAGCGATCGAATATGTGCATGCACCAAGGGAAAGGAGAATAAGGCAAACCGGAGGAAAGACCTTGAAGTCCAAGACTGTTCTGAATTTGTAGCACGGTTATGGCCTTACAATGCAGCCTGATTCAACAGAAGCAGTTCATGGAAAGCACAAAATGTGAAGGCCTCAGCTTCTATAAAGGCAGGAAAACCATACGAATCTCACCTCTTGTTGTTGAGACACACTGAATTTGAATGAACATTTTTTTTCCCAAATAGAACCTTGAATGGACAAGATTTTTTTTAAATTTATTTATCAGCAAACGGTCTCAAATTAGAAGTGTAAAAACCAAGTAGAATTTTGCCTCAATGATAGTAGTTTCTCCACTTTTTTCCTATTTTATTCTCTCCCCTTGCCTTTTCTTTGATACAAAGTGTCATACTGCTCGGGAAGCAATCCTTCTGCCTCAGCCTGTTGACTGTGGAGCTTATGGGCGTCAACCATCATACCCGTCTCTTTATTTCCCTTAATTTTGTACCACTTGGCATTCTCCCAGAAGTCATCCTTAACTGTCAAGGGTCAATCCCTTATCACTAGGCTATTTAACACTTTGTGCTGGTAGGAAAACAGAAAGCACCTCAGTGACCCGAAAAGTTGGAACCTATCATGAGGCTCTCGGAAACTCAGGCAGCTTCATTTTTCTCTTCTGGATTCAGATTCCTATCTGGAGATACCGAGGACAGTTGCGTCCACAAATCTCTCGGTAACACCCCCGCGAGCCAGTGAGAACTGCTTTCCTTCCCCGGTACAGAGTATCCCGTTTTCCGAGACGGCTCTAGAGTGAGAGGCCACTCGAGGCAGCTTCTAACCCAATGGCGATTTTAGAAATAGGAAAGGGCGGCAGGGCTCCAGGGCAGCCCCGAGGAGCAGCGCGTGAGCACCGCGCAGGGTTCCTGCGGCGCCGGCGGCCGGAGGGCAGGCCGAGGCCGCCATATTCTCGCCGACCACGCCCCGAAGGCCCGCGGCAGCCGAAGGTCGGTGTCCGCCTGCCGGCCCCGCTCCAGCGGAGGTGACCGTCGCGTCCGGGTCGGGCCCCGGGGAGGGAGGCGGCGGCGGCGGAGCGCGGCCGGCAGCCGGGGGCGGGGCGAGCACCAGGGGCGGGGCGAGCTGTCCAGGAGGGGCCGCGGCCCCGCCCCTCGCGCTGCGCCCGCCCCCTGCTCCCGCCCTCCTCGCGCCGCCGCCTCCCTCCTCCCTCCCTCCCGGATCTGTGCTCCAGTTCAGAGAAAGGAGAAAATGGTGTGTGTGTGGCGAGGGGGAGGGCGAGCACTGAGCAGCCGCGGCGCGCCTGGCAATCGGGCCGGGTGGGCGTCCGGCGGAGGCGGGGGCGGAGGCGGGGAGCGCGCGGCGGCCGGCTGCCCGGTTTGCGCGCGAGCCGAGTGGGCGCGGGCAGGCCGAGGGCGCCCGGAGCCGAGTCGGGTGGCGGCGAAGAGCGGACGCGCTGGGCGCGCGGAGCCGTCGGCGGTCGCTCGCTGCGGGGCCGCCTCGGTGGATGAGCTCGGGCCGCTGGGCGCACAGCCTAGGGCAGCGTCGGCGGCGGCGCGGGGCGCCAGGAGGGCCGCGCGCTCCCAGGGAAGGCGGCGTGTGAGCGCGGCCGGGCACGGCGGCCTTTCCTCGCGCGCCCCAGGCCCCCGGCCCCGCTCGTCCCCGGCCCGCCAGGGCTGCGGGCCCGGCTGTCGTCCTCCCCGCGGCTCCCTTGAGCTCGTCCCGGACGCGCGCCCGGGCGGCGGGGCTCCGCGGCCGCCGCTGCCTCGGGGGAGCGAGGGCGGAGGGTGTGTGTGCGCGCGTGTGAGCAGGGCGCCGGCGGGGCTGCAGCGAGGCACTTCGGAAGAATGACTCTGGAGTCCATCATGGCGTGCTGCCTGAGCGAGGAGGCCAAGGAAGCCCGGAGGATCAACGACGAGATCGAGCGGCAGCTGCGCAGGGACAAGCGCGACGCCCGTCGGGAACTCAAGCTGCTGCTGCTGGGTGAGTGCGGCCCGGCCCTCGGGCCCGGGTGCCCCCCGCCCCGGCTCGCCGCTGCCCTCCCCGCGCGCGCCCCCGGCCGTCACCCGCACCCGCACCCGCGCGCGCGCACACACAGGGGCCGAGGGCCGGGGCTGCCCTGCGCGGAGCCGCGCCGTGCGCCTCCGGTGTCAGTCCGGGCCGAGCTCTGTGCGCCGCGGCTGCGGGACGGCTGAGCGTCCGCGCGAGCGGCGCGGGTGGGCGATGGCGTGCGGTGCGGTGGCCCGCCAGCGTCCATTGTGGCGCGTTGTGGGGTGGAGAGGGAAGGGTGGAAACGGGGAGCAGACTGGGGAACTGGGTTCTGCTGGGAAAGGTGCTTGTGGAAGCCGTGGCAGGCGCTCCAAAGAAACCCGGCTAATGTACTGGGCAGGGGCGGGGCGGGGCGGGAAGGCTAGCCCGAATGTGCTCTACTGTAGTCACTAGGCCACCCCTAGGAGAGGAGCGATCCCGCAAGAGTTGCTTGGCCAGTGGATGGTGACAGGCGTCTCTCCTGCACCATTCCTTCCGGATAAAGATGAGGGATCAGGGAGGGTTGCACTCTGTGGTTGTTGACAGCGGATGGGTATCTTTTGTTTAATGAGGCGACCCAGATGTATGCCTGAATTCACTGCAGTTTCTGCTGGAAACCAGCACAGCTTCTAGTTACTCTCCTGGAAACAAACAGAAACCTTTTGTTTCAAACGGACATTTTAGTATCTTGCCATCTGGGTTCCAAGAAAAACGGGAAGAATGCGAGAAAATTTCCCTTTAATCTCGTTTAGAACAAAAACCAAAAAAAAAAAAAAAAAAAAAAAACAAACGACAACCCAGCATTCTGCGTTAACACCAAGTTAGCAAGAAAATTCTGTTTTCAAATAGGAATTATATTGATTATTATCTCTTCGAGAATGTTCAGAATCAAGCGATCAGGGTTCACGTACAAGCTAGCATGACATAAGTCTAAGCCATTGTGGTAGGAAGCATGAACAGCTTTGCAGGAACAGGCCTGAAAAATGTCTGCACTTGTGTTTATTTGTATGAGTAAAAATAACGCTTCTCAAACATTTCTCTAAGAAAAGGATAGTGCCTTGTTAGTTCCGATTTGAGAAGCACCTCCTCCACACCCTTTATCTGCAGCATTCAATCTGCTGGCTCCAGGAACCCATTGCCTTTCGGACTGAACTGCTCATATGTATTGGATCCCTTACAATCAGTAGCAAAATATAATCACAAGTGGTTACCAGTGCTGTCTCCTTGCCTTGCCTCAAGTCTTCATATTGAAATCCAATGGGGTAAACGTGCAAATATGAAGCAATCATAAAGAACAAAATGCAAGGAGCAGAATAGAAAGGCAGGTTTCAGGGGAATGAAACCAGGGGAATGGGAAAATTGGACAAGTTAAGCCTGTCCATCCATCCTTGTCATTTCTGTTACTTCTTACGGCTGAAAATGGGATTTTTTTTTTTTTTTTTTTTTTTTTATGAGAAGGGAAAAGCAAGGGCAAGTGGAATAATATTCAGTGTTCCAGTATACAATTAAGAGGAAAGACATGTATTTTAGAGATTTTTCTCTGAGACCTGGGTTTTAATTTTCCTTTGTTTACAGTCTTCATATGTTTCATAAGTTTGTGTTTAGCTAGGAACAGGGCATTTGAGGTCTCGTTAACCAAACTTATTTGCCTGAAATTTGACAGCTCGAGGTTTCCCAGCAGCTATGAGTTTGGTTTGTCAGAGGGCCTAGGTTTAAATGCCTGAGAGGGGAATACACTTACAGAGATACTTAATTATATGCTGTGTATTTTAATAATACACCATGCTTTAAAAAATGAACGTGGAAATGATTGTTGAGAAAAAAAACCCCTAGTTGTACTACTAAAAAAGTGGTAGGTTTAAGTGTGTGGCTGCCCTTCCCCTCCTGCCCCCCCTTATTATATATTTGGGCAGGGTTTCACACAGCCCCACCTTACCTATCAAAGACAGACTGTAAGAGGTGGCAGAAAAATTTGCTGTTTATTCAAAAGTCACAGTTACCTGTCAGAAACAGGAGCTCTGGACATCATTAACAGTCATTAACATAGGCTTCTCCCCCATATGCAGTACCCACACTATTTGTGTAGTCGTGACAGATACTAAGTGTAAATCTCTGTGTGTGCATGTGGGGACGTGACTTTACTGGCTTCTGAGTTTAGCAAGGAACTGAGTGTTGATTTGAACAAGGGAGAATTTTGGGGGAGGGGCTCCTTTGGGGAATCCCTGGTCTTGCTGATTCCTGAGTCTTCATTTCCTAGTTCTTTTGTTCATTTTACCAACACCCAGCCAGAGGAGCTTACAGAATATATTCCTTCGAAGTTTAAAGTTATATTTTTCATCTTTGCTCACTTGTTTACTTGGAGGGATCGCCCGTGTGATGAAGTTCTGTGTAAAATTGTTGTCAAAGTAAGTTTTTGTTCAAGGCTGACATTCATGGAAAGGTATGCTCCACAGAGATGTAATTCATTGTTCACATAATTATTTATTTCTTAATAATGTAGCAGTATCACAAAACAGTGGTTATCCGACTAGGTAATCAAGTGTAGCACTAAAATCTGGGCTGTTTTAAGTCATAATCCAGCACTTAATGCCAGTGTGCTCTGTTTATTCTACGGTTGCTTACCCATTTTTATTTCATCCTTCTTGAACCTCTGACATTTCATCACAGTAAGAGTTTATCATTTTTGTCTTGTTCTCTTTAATTCATTCACATTAGTGTTGGTTTTCTTTGACACCTCAAAGAAAACTTTGTATTCTACATAGACTATAGAATATACTAGAAGGTATTTGATACTACTATTTTGCCTTTAGAGTTGAAACATCACAAATATTCATTAGATATTTCTGCTGTGGATACATAGGTTACAGCATTTAATTGTTGATTTGTCTTCAAGTTTCTGAGAAACAAATGGTCCTGAATGCTTTAGGTCATACATATTCCCTGGGAAGTTTTATTCAGTTCCTTGCAGATGCTACCTCTCTCTCCCCACTGACCTGTTGTTTTACGTGTGTTTAAAATCTCTATTCTGTCGACCTTAGTCATCAATTAGCAAACCCTTTTTATTTATGGATTCCTCTTATTGAAAACAGGCAGCGTTTATGTCAGTCTTAGATGGAAAGAATACATGTATTTGGCCTTTGAAAGTGAATTGCATACACATTTAAAATTTCTTTATCTGTTCCGTTCTGCAAGCTTTGTTTTGTTTACTGCTAAATGCTGTCTTCTAGGACTGTATCTGTAAGAGTGGTCTTAATCAATACTTGCTGAATAAACCATTTTGTGATCTTGAAAATAATTAGATGCAATTCTTTGAACAAATGTTACACATGCACCCCAGGGTCCTAGATGTCTGCACAGTGTTTGTGCTGGGTATGTTAGAATGGGAACAACTTTTGATATTGGGAATCAAACCTAGCATTTCACACTTGCTAAGTGCTCCAACTTTATACTTTTTATTTTGAGACAAGGTCTCACTAAATTGTTTAAGGAAGCTTCAAGTTTGGACCCTCCTACATTATCCTCTTGACAGCTAAGATAACAGGTCTGCACCACTAGGCCCAGGTCAATCATGCTTATGGTATGTAAATTTCAAGAAAACCAGTCGGCTCTACACTTTGCTTACTGTTTATCATATAAAGGCTAGTTTACACACATTATATTTTTATTGGATGTTTTTCTCTCATGATACATTGATGATAGTGAATTTTTAATATTCCTTACATGATCAAACAGATTTTTGTGATTAATATATGCACTAACATGACATAAACTTCAATATGTAAGTGCAGACTGTTAGGAATTGGAATTTGTATTGAAAATTACAGGTGTAAAGCAAGAAGGGACCTGGAAGGCTAGGAGTGGGTGCTCGGTCTAACTTAAGTTAGAGAGTATTGCTTCGTGCACGTTTAAATACTCTTCCAGTCCCCCCTTAGTAGCTGTCAGGGTTGGCTGCCCTGAACCTCCTGCCCTGGAGATATCAAAATATGGCTGTTACTGTAAAGACTGACCCGTTCTTGTTTTTTTTTTTTTTTTTTTTTTTTGTGCTTTTTAAACTTTATATTTTTAAAGTGTTGAATATGTTTCTAAAAATCAAGATTTATTTGCATGTATTTCTTCCTTTGGAAAAAAATCAAAAAACAAAAAAAGCATTTTTATCTGAATACTGAAATGGGAACATGTCTTAGAAATCCAAGCCATAGCTCTGACTGACAGCCTTCAGAGTAATATTTTTCATGGAGATATGTGTATTCCCTATTCTTATCTGTCATGTACCAGTCTTGTGCCTGTGGATCATCATCATCAGAGCGTTTTGAACTACATTAAAATACTGGTGAAGGTTTTTCTGTATGAAGTTACTCTGTGTGAATCTGTACAAATATTTGTATGAAGGGGTTGAAAGGGGAACCAGAAGAACAATGTAGTAGCCATTTTGTTTGCCACAAACAAAATAGGTAGCTTCTTTTTTTATTTAGAAATACTAACTCAGTTCCCGTTTACAAGATGGTTTATGTTCAATTTTTATAAGTACTCAATAAATATAGTTAGGTTTTTTTGTTTTTTGTTTTTTTTAAATTACAGATGAATTTTTAAGGACCTGAAACAGCTTTTGTAACTATGAGGCTTATGTGTGCTATGCTAAACTTAGCAGAAAAGGGAAAAGATTATTTTCTTCATGATCCAGCCAATCTTTATATTGAGAAAAATGAAAAGGATTTTCCGGAATGATTTTGCTTCCAGCATCCATATTAATTTTTCTTTGATGGAGCTGTTATTGTGTTGATGTTAGTGAAACGAGATTGGGATTGGAGAGGGAAAATAGGGAGTGAAGGGGATGTCTTGGGAGAAAGAAGCCATTTTCAGGTTGGGAATGTTATCTCAAGAAGGTTGAGGGGCTGTCTCCTGCAGACCTGACATGTTGGGTTGAGAGGGATGCGTATATTTGTAGCAGCAGATTTAAACCTTGCTTCCTGGCTTAAGAGGCAAGCAGTGACAATTTTCAAAGGGAAATTTCTGCAGTGGTTGTTAGCTAATCATTAAGATTTGTGCAGAATTAATCTTAGGGAAGTGTGAAATAGCAATAGAAGGTAAGATGTTGGTGTGATTGTTGGTAATTAAGTCTGTGGCAGTCACTATACAGTAAACAGAGCATCTTCTCTTGTTTTGCTGAATGGAGTAACATGAAGGATAGCTGTTCTGAGGCTCAGACCCTGTTTTGAATAAGTGGCTGTTACTAATGATGTTCCATGGTCATTTTGGACTTGCTGTGTCACTGATATGTAGAAGTCTGACTGATTTCTTATCTGATGAGTGGTAACATGGCAGAAAGACCGATACATATTGACAAGATGAATTAGAGTCCAAAGTGGTTGTGAATCTGTATTACACAGAAAAACAAACAGCTGCTGTGGCACAGAGCCCCAGACTGAATTTGCCATGTTAGTTAGGCCTCTGATTGGCTTTTATACCTAGCTGTCATTTCTAAAGTCAGCATGGACTATTTGCTAAAAGCTTTTATTCTTTATTTTTTGGTGCAGGGGATTGAATCTAGGCACCCATATGTGCTAACCATGGGCTCACTGCTGAGCTATACCCCTCTCCTCCATCCTCTGTAGTTCAGTATTGAAGGACAAAATCAGTATGTTCATTACTAAAATTATGAAGATCTTGCAACATCCACTTACTAAACAAATACTTGCCAATTATTGGAAAATAAACTTTTTTCATCCAGATTTTTCTTCCCAGTCATATATTAAGAAATAATTGCCACCTCTCAGATGCTCTCTACGTGAAGAAATGTTAAGTATTTCAGTGTGCAGAGCTAAATGCTGCCTGAAATGTTGCTTAGTTTTGTGCCAACAGGAAGGACTGAGTCTCCAGACAGGTTTCTTGGTTGTTGCCTATGTCACCTTGCTGGCTTTTGTGTCACTTCTTCAAGCAAAAGGAAAGGGGAAATGTATTGTAGGCCATTGTAGGAGCCTTTCTGGAATTCACACAAGCAGGGAAAGTGGATCATCTGGAAAAAGTGAATTCCTAAGTTTATGTTCATTCTTTCCTTGAGTCAGGTACCTGAAAAACTACTGAAGTGGAAGCTTCTGGATGGCAAAGATGGTGGCCCAGCATCACAGCAAGCATAGCTGATCTTACCTTGGCTTTATTTTCATTAACTAGGGGTATGGCGGCAGATGAATTCCCATAAGAAAGCAGAATAGTTGGAGGGAATGGATGCAGATTTTTTGCTTTTTTCCCAGTGGGTATGGTCCGAATGTTCTCCATTTTCCCTTCCTCTTTGTTGAGTGGTGGCCCACCTAGGACACACAGGAAAAGGCCTTCAAGGTGGAAAGCAGTAGATAGATGCAGCTGTACCGGTGGAGTGCTGTTAGCCCACACAAGACCTTTGAAATTTCAGAATTCCAAGCAGTTATTACGGAGTTAATCTTGGACTGGGACCAGTTGGATTGCCGTAGAAACAAAGTAGTTGCAAGTAAATGTTTAATGGATTGTGGTGTGGTTGGGTTCTGAAGTGTTATTGATGTCATTATATTCCCGAAACTTCACAGAAGGGAACAATAATTGATCCACAAATTAAGGAGAAAGAGGCAGAGTGAAGTTTTTTGGCTCTGCTACAGGAAGTGAAGAGTCATGTTTAGAACCCAGTATGTATATCCCTTGGAGATAGCCTTGTGATTGCGCCGCCCTCCCCACCCCCGCCCCACCCCCGGTCTTGCAGAACTGAAAACATGAATGAATTGCCTCTTTCAAAAATATTTGACTTTGTTTTGGTTATGACTTGTTAAAAGCTGGAAATAGATTTTCTTTTGTTCCTTTTTGTGTTTCAAAACACGTTTCATTGTTTTCAGTATTTTTCATACACATCTTTGCTGTAGGGGCAGCAGTGCCATCATTGGCCCCTTTGCCACCATTTATTACCTGGTAGCTGCAGCTGTCTGTCTGTAGAGGTGCTTGTGCTCTGCCCAGCTCTCTATCAGGCTTATGGCCTTGGATACCACACCCATTGTGAATACCCCCACCTGTTTGTTCTCTCTTGATGTTAGCAATGGTCCTTAAATGTTGCTGTGTGCATATTTTCCAGACTCCAGGAACTTCCCATTTCTGTCAGACATCATGTGGCAGTGAGCCGTGTGTGAAGTTAGCTGCCTCAACACATTAAAAGAAAGGGGTCTGAAGTAAAGATGACTGACTGGCTTTCCTATTCAGCTCTTTACTGTAGTACCGAACAGAGTGACAAATCCTTTCCCCTTCCTTTTCCAGAGGCAAAGACTTGAGATTGGTTCATGATTACCAGCAGAGAGCTAGTGAGCCAGTGCAGGGTAATCTAATGGGCTGCTGGGTTTGCAAATAGGATGCCCTGTATTTGCTGGAATGGGAAGGTCCTGTGGGCTTGTGGGCATGCGTGGAGTAACAGCATGTCTTTGTTAGGCAGTGCTTTGAACACTATGGTCTCAGTTATTTGAGAGCCTCATAGTATCTCTTTCTGATTGCACTTGCATACAGATTGTTAGGGAGGATGTGTTTGGTTAGTTAGACCCAGTCAGTCTGGGGTATACTCTTTTAGTCTTTTAGGGGTGCTTGTGCGTTTGTGTGTGTGTTTCAAGGTAGATACACAATTTGTTGTTGTTGTTGTTTTTTTTTTTTTTTTTTTTTTTTTACAACATGAATTGATATTTTAAGGTCTGTACTTCACAGAATGCTTGCCTTATAATCAGTGTATGTTCTTTCTGCACATGGCGGATGCAATTTTCCTCTTGTCCTAGAGAGATGACCCATTTCCTGTGACTGGTTCTAATAATACAGGATGACTTTAATTCTTGTTCATAGTTTGCCCTTAAAAAAATTGCAGGATACTTAAGTGCTTAACTCTCTTCACTCTGTAGCTCTTGTGGCATATTTTTGAGAATTGACAAAGTCATACATAGATTTGAAAGAATGGCAGATTGGGTTTGTGAAATAATTAAATACCATTATAGTGCATTTTTAAATAGTGTATATCTTCTTCCAACCTGTAAAAAGATAGTATTCCTGCCCTACTTGTCTTGATAGTTTTTTTTTCCTCCCCTATAGAGTGATTTTAATGGGTAATTCTGTTCATTTCATTAGTTAGTTTGTTTGTTTTTTATATAACGTAGAATGAAGAAATTAAATGAGGTCTCCAAGGACCATATGAACTTAGAAACTCCCTTCTCTTTTGTAACCTTGGACCTCTGTGACTTTCTGTCCTAGTTCATCTGTGGATGAGGGGTCTGAGTGTGTGGGAGTGGGCAGGGTATTCCCCCGCCTTCACAAGCTTTACAAGGAAGCATTGCCAAGTGTGGTGGGCCTCTGTTGACTTTCTTGGATCCTCTCTCTCCTTGCTGCAGTAACTCAGTGTGATATAGGCAGCCCTGCTAGTGGTGGGGGTGGGGGTGGACAAGGTGCTCATGCTCAGTAAGCAAGGCCTGAGAGTCAGGCCATAGCTGTCCAGCCTGCCTGGTATGCTGCTGATAGGAGCTGTGTCTTCACAGAGAGTGGTATCAAAATCCTTCTGTCATATCAGCATGGCTCTCTTGCTTCCTACAGGAAGGGTGATATCCTGGGAGGCACAGGGGTGGAGCTGGAGAGGCAGTGCCTGTGCCCTGCTCTGCTTAGGCAGGGGTCTTTTTTTAACTACCCTTGCCAGCTTCCTCTGACTTGCTACTTTTGTTTTTGTTTCATTGGGTATTAAGTATTGCTTCTACTAGTTTACAAATAATCTCTGTTTCCCAAGGGCGACTCTGCCATTTTCTGTGAGTGATTACTGGCGGGCTGCTGAGGTGGGGCATTGAGGCCTCACATTCCAAAGAGGAATACATCAGGAGGTCTTTTGTATTTGGAGCTAGTAGGAAAGATGTAGCAGTAAGCAGAGCATTTATGTTCATTACATCACGGTGCCCTTCTTTTTTGGGGGCTTATAGTATATCCAGGAAAATATCCATAGCAGAGATACATAGAGAAAGAATTTCATACTTTTTTGTTTTAGACGTATTTGATGCTGTGACCTCTACCATTCTAGTTGGCATGTACACAGTTAAGAGGAACCTTAAAGCAACTTCCTTTGTCCTTTGTCTGCATCTCTAGAAGAGCTGTGGTCAAAGAAACATCAGCAAGACTCTCACTGAGGTCTTGGGAAAACTGAGAAGAGCCAGATACTGCCAGAGATGCCAGGCTGGTGACCGATGTCGACAAGCCCTGCTTTCCTTGACCTGCTGCTGTCTTCTCGGCATCTTTTGGCTTTGCTCTTGGATTTGTGGTTGAATAGTAGTATTAGGGCAAGAACAGTCACAGGACAGAGAATAGAGATGGGATCCAAGCTGTGGAAAGGCAGAGGGTGCTGCTGCTGTGTTCACCAGGCTCTGGAAGGGAGGCAGGGGAGGAAGGGAGAAATGTCTGAGCTATTGCTCAGTGGCCTCCATCAGGAAGAACAGGCCAGTGCAGCTTCCTCTTCCAGCTCTGGTCTTCATTCTCACTCCTCAGTGGGGAGTTGGGAAGTGGGCAGTGAAGGAAGCTTGGGTTGGATGGGAGGATTGTGTTTTCAGTCACTCTCCTGCAGAGTAGGTGTGCTCAGTTCAGAGCTACGCACTGCATAGTCTTGCAAAGAACTGTCCACGTTTAAAATGAGAGTTTGCAGTCTAGTTCCACCATGGCTTTTCTTTTCGCTTTCTGTCTAATCTGTGAGGTGTTTAAAAATACGTTCTGAGAACTCTGCTCTCCTGTGATAGGGTGTGTCTTGAGCCATCCTCATCCAGGAAATGCTTTTATTTGGCGTGCTTCTCCTAGAGCAGAGCACATTTCAGTTGCCCAACGCAACAAGAAGATAAGCTGTATTGTGAACTACTGGACAGATAGATATTCAGATAGAGGCATGCTTTGCAGAAAGAACTTAAAAATTTTAGGAGAGAAGAGTCTATAAGGGGGAGGGGGATCTTCAAATCTGTTGTAGGCTTTTTTTTTTTTTTTGTAATCTACAGTCTCATGTAGTTCAGGCTGGTGTTGAATTCACTTTATAGCCGAACTCAGTGTGTAGCTGAACTTCACTATGTAGCTGAACCTTCTGCCTCTACCTCTTAAGTTACTTGCTGCATTTACAGTTGTAGGCCACCATGCTCAAGTCAGTGTGGTACTGGGTATGAAACCCAAGGCTTCTTTGTGCTAGGCAAGACTTCTTTAATTGAACCATATCCCTAGTACTCTAATGTGGACTTTTAAAAAGACTTTTGAGGATGGGCCTGTACGCTGGCCATTGAATCCACAAGCAGGTACTTGGTGAGCTCGTGTTATCAGTGAATTACACCTGAATACCCTTCCCTAACATTTTTGTTTTTTGATTTTTTGAGACAGAGTTTCTCTGTATAACAGCTCTGGCTGTCCTGGAAGTCACTCTGTAGACCAGGCTGATCTCAAACTCAGAGATCCTCCTGCCTCTGCCTCCCGAGTGCTGGAATTAAAAGTGTGCACCACCACTTCCAGGCTATTCCCTAACATTTTGAAAAAGTGTTCAATGTATGTTTTTAATTGAGACCAGCATTGAAATGGAGCTGTACTTAACCACAATCCCAATTGAATGGGATTTCTTGATTCAAAATATGGGAAAATGTATTTTGAAAACAATAATTTGAAAGAAGTCAGTCTTTAGACTCATTTTTTGATGGAACAAATGATTTGCTTTAGCTGACTCCTTGTAGCAAACTCTTGGTTTACAGTAGTGAGTTTGGAGGGGAAGTACTTGCTGTGTCCAGTGACTAATGCTCTATGGACATACCTTTTTTGTAGCCCTGGCTGTCCCGGAACTCACTTTGTAGACCAGGCTGGCCTCAAATCCACAGAGATTCACCTGCCTCTGCCTCCCTAGTGCTCATTCTTAGGTTTCTTATGTTGGACTATTTAGGCTGTTGCCTGAGAAATGATTAGAATGTCAGATACCATTTCTTATGGTGACAAGTCCCATAACTTCTCATATTCTGATTGGCATGTAGCATTTTCTTGGTAAAGTGTAGCATGAGACAGATATTGGGGTTCAAGCTGAAGATCAGAGAAGCAAAGCATCCCGGCCACTAGAGAGTTCTCACCTGTACCAGTGTTGGGACTGAAGACGGGGAGATCCACTGAACCTCACACTGCTCCCGACTCCACTGCTGCTCAGACTCACTGAGACTGCACTGAGCTCCTTATATTCTCTCTAGTGCTGGGATTAAAGGCATGGACTCTGTTTCTCTTTTAGACTGATTCATTCTCATGTAGCCCAGGGTGGCCTTGAACTCACAGAGACCCTTCTGCCTCTGTCTGCTGGGTGCTGGGATTAAAGGTGTGTATCACACTGCCTGGCCTTTATGGCTAATGAATGGCTTAGCTCTAAATTAGGTGTGTGGCTAACTAGTGGCTTAGCTCTGCACTCTAATCTTCAGCCAAGCTTTATTAGATCATAAACAAAATTTCACCACAGTAACGAGTTGTTTCATTGGAGGATATGATAAAACTTTATGTACATTTCCTTGGGGAAGCATTCCAACTCTAAATGCCTTTTCACCAAAGACCTCTGAGACTTTTCTGTAGGACTGTCTCCTGCTCCAGATCATGCATACTCTGGGAACTGAGTCTTCTCTGGGGCTTTTCTAAATCCCCAGAGTCTGTGAATTGCTCCTCAGATTACTGTGTATCCTCCAAGGACTAGTTAATTAATGCCTTCTGCATCAATCAGACCCAAGTCATGTGGTCACACACTTATTTTTTTTTTATATTTATATATTATATATATTTAATACAACTTTTTTCCTTTGGAGTATTGAATTTATAGTGGTTTTTTTTTTTTAACTTGAGGTGAGCACTTAGTATTTTCTCAGGTACTTTTAGTTTCTAAAACAGCAAAGAAGTTTAGTGAAGAAACCATTTTATTTAATACAAAGTTCAAGTTTGAGACAAAAACTTGGTTTTCTCGCTTAAGAGTTTTCTTATGTCCTCAAATACATTATATTTTTTATGTTACCTTTGAGTAATGGCAGTCCATTCTGTTAATTATAGTTTTGTGTGTTTTCAGTGATCACTAAATTATAGAAATTCAGTGATGATGAAATTATAGAAATAAGTAGTTTTTTTTCATGTACAATCGAAAAGATGAAACAAATTAATTGATAGATATATCCAAAATGTTCCAGTATAATCTAAGAGCTATGACCCTTTTTTTTCCCCCTGGATGTTGTTCTTTTCTATTCTGTTTTATTTTCCAGTGTTCTTTGCATAGGTGTGATCACACTTTGATACTGTCCTAAGCGTGTTCTGTGTGGTGCTACACAGGTCACATTTGCATCTGAGATGGGTATATGATGTTCTGTGTAGAGGAATTATACTAATTTGTTCATCTTTTCTCTTTAAAAATTATTTTATGTGTGTTAGCGCTTTGCCTTCATGTAGGTATGTTCACTCTATGTGTGCTTGGTGCCCATGAAAATCAGGAGAGGACATCAGATGTCCTGGAACTGGAGTTACAGGTGGTGCAAACCACCCTGTGTTCTGAGCAACAGAACCTGGATCCTCTGCAAGGGCAACAAGCAATTTTAATCACTGAGCAGTCTCCAGCCCCCCAGTCTCTCTCTCTCTCTCTCTCTCTCTCTCTCTCTCTCTCTCTCTCTCTCTCTCTCTCTCTCTCTCCCTCCCTCCCTCCCTCCCTCCTTCCCTCCCTCCCTCCCTCCCTCCCTCCCTCCCTCTCTCTCTCTCTCTCTCTCTCTCTCTCTCTCTCTCTCTCTCTCTCTCTCTCTCTCTCCCTCTCCCTCTTCCTCTCCCTCTTTCTCTCCCTCTCTCCCTCTCTCCCCCTCTGTGTAGCTTTGGAGGCTGTCCTGGCACTCACTCTGTAGCCCAGGCTGGCTTTGAACTCACAAAGATCTGCCTGCCTCTGTCTCCTGAGCACTAGGATTAAAGGTGTGCGCTCCCAGCATCTCTTTTCTGTTTTGACATGTAGGTTTCTCTCTGTTTTTCTTTTCTTATTTTTTTTTTTTTTGCTTATTTATTTTTTCTTCTTTTTCTTCTCCTTCCTCCTCCTCCTTCTTCGTCTTCGTCTTTTTTGAGACAGGGTCTTACTATGCAGCTCTGGCTGGCCTGAATTCTGTGTGCACCGTGCTGACCTCGCACTCACAAGAGTGACTTCAAAGAACGCTGCCTCTCTGCCTTCTGAGTGCTGGGGTTAAAGACATTCACAATTCAGTGTTTCCTTTAAAAAAAAATACTGCCTCAGTGAAGTTCTGGTTGGGTAGCTTTTAAAAACAAAAACAATTGATGCATGTAAACTCTAATTCTGAGTCAGAAGATATGAAAAAAATACGATTATTAGATGATTGTATTTAATTCCCAGTGCCAGAAGTGTTATGGGGAAATCATTGCATTTGTAATCTGAAGATCTGTATTCGGTCACTAGTGACAATCATAATGGCCATGTTTGTGTTTGTTTTTGATTGAATTTATTCCTTCCTTCCTTCCTTCCCTCCTTACTTCCTTCCTTTCTTACTTATTTCGTTTTTTTTGTTTCTTTTGCCTGTTTATGAGCTCCAAGCATGCAAATGAATGAACTTTGATTTTTGACATATTTACTGAAATTCACTTGGTCCCTCCCTGTTTGTTTTGTATTATTCAGTAGGTTTTTAAAATTATTATTATCAAGCCAAATTTATTGATTTTTTTTGGTATATTCTATTTTAAAGTGAAAATCTTCATGTGCTCTAGATACTCAATGAAAATCCAATTTATTGCAATTGTCTCATATATATATGTGTGTATATATATATATACACACACACATACATATACACACACACACACACACACTAAATTGAGTGTGGTGTTATTATCACTGTTGTTACATGGTTCTTTTTGAACGTGGAAAGGAAGTATGCATGTAATTCACACTGTGAGCTGTTCAATATGTAATTTTTTATTCAATGATACATACTGGGTATTGTTAGGTTAATATAAAAATTTTGGATCATAATTGTAGCTTTTTAGCATTGTAGTGGGATGGCGTGTGTGTGAGTGCGTGCATGTGTGAGTGTGTGCACGTGTGTATGATGTAGTGGGATGGCGTGTGTGTGAGTGCGTGCACGTGTGTATGATAACTGGGTTGAACCTAGGGCCTGGCACACACTGAGCGAGTGCTCTACCCAGAGGGCTCCCTGTCCCCAGTGCGTTTGAGTCATATGGAAGTGGCTAGTTTGCATCGGCTCATAAAATCTAGTTCTACAGATTTCATCTCAGCTTCACAAAACCCAGTCAGTGCCTTCTCTTTGGCAGGTTGAGATTAGCTGTGGGAGGAGTGTTTACCACAGAAATTGGCAAAAACTATACAAATCAGGGTTCTTCAGGCCCCTGGAGAGCTAGTTATTTACCAGCGTATCACTCACTGTACTTGATGAATTTTTACTTTGAACCCATCAAGACAATTTATAAGCAGTGCTGTAGTGACCATTGTAAGGAATGCATCTGGATGTACACCACCTTCGGGCTGAGTTCCTGGCATAGGATTGTCTGCCAGTGGGAGGCTTATTTCACTTTTGACTCTGCTTTAGAAGAGTATACACGGGGTTGCTTTCATACTTGTTCACAATGTTACTGCTTTGGGCCATTTATGTCAGTCTGGTTGACAGGCATTAAAATGACCTTGTATTTATTTGTACTTTATTGAACAGGTTTCTGTTGTAGTCCGTGTATTCTTTTCTAACTAGCCTACAAAATATACTAAAAACAAAACAAAACAAAAAACACTAATAAATGCACTATCACTTTATTTTTTATTTAAAATATTTCTTATATATTTCAATCATATTTCTTCCCTCTTCCAACTCCTCTCAGATCCTTCCCACCTCCCTACCCACCCAACTTTGTGTTCTCTCTCTCTCTCACACACACACAAAAGCAAACCACAAAACACAAGATTGAGAATCAGACAAACCAGTAAGACAGAAAATAAGAAAGCAAAATGAAAGAAAAGTCTATACAGAAAAAACATGGAGTTCATTTTGTTTGCCAACTACTCCTGAGCATGGGATCTGCCCTGGAGTATGGTTGATACAATCAGTGACACTCCATTGTAGAAAACCGAGTTTCCCTTTGCCAGCAGGTATTAATTACAAATAGCGTTTTGGTTTACCCATCTAGCTAAAATTATGCAGGTTTCGTCTTTGCTGCCACAGTCTGTGTGAGTTCTTATGTGCATAATTTCCAAGACACTATTTACTTTGAGTCACATGAATCACTTCTGGTTCTTAGAATCTTTCCACCACCACCCCTTTCTGCATAGATCTTTGAGGGGAGGGGTTTGATGAAGGCATCCCATTTAGCACTGAGTGTCCCAAAGTCTCTCATTCTCTATACATTGTTTAGCTGTAGATCTCTGTATTAATTCCCATTTAATGCAAGGAACAGCTTCTTTGATGATGGTTGACTAAAGTACTGATCTGTGTGTACAGTAATAGGAGTCATTTTTACTGCTATGTTCCTTTGGCAGAATAATAGTAATAAACTTTCCCCAAGGCCCATGACCTATCTAGTCTCAGGGTTTTGACCACTTTAGCAGTTCCAGATATGGGTTCCATCCCACGGAGTGGATCTTAGATTCAGTTTTTAAAACGTGGTTGGTTATTTCCGTAACGTTTGCGCCACTATTATACCAGTGTCTTCTGCATCCAGGTCATTGTTGTAAGTCTCATGGCCTGTCCTGTGGTAGTGCGTATAGATCTGCCAGCACTATGAGCACTAGTCAGCAGGGTGAAGTTTCTAGTTAGGCACCAGGCCAGCTTTTCTGTATTTGATGACATAAGTGAGTGTTGTCTTCATCAGTAGGGCCTTCCCATCAGGTTGTGAAGAACAACTAATTGCCTTGGCAATAGCCTGTTATGTTTGCGGGGTGGGCAGTTTTCTATGCAACTCCTTTAGTCATGATGTGACCCATTCCTGGCACTGGAGGCTTTACTTGCAGGCATTTGGGGTCTTGTTTACCCCATTATATGGTGACTCCATTTAGATGCCTTTGATATATGTATGTATTTTAGGAAGCTTTTGTGGTAGTAGATATGTGTATTGCTTTTCAAATGGCCTTTAGTGGTAGTTGCCACCTCTTCAGCATACCCTACTGCTGTGTGCCAGCTTAAAAATCACTTTAAACTTGACCATTGTTAGTGCATTTCTGGAACTTTGAAAGGATGCCCTAGGACATAAATCCTGTGTGTGTGTGTGTGTGTGTGTGTGTGTGTGTGTGTGTGTGTGTGTGTGGTGGGGGGCACAGTGACTACAATGACAGACAACTGATCAGACTTCCAACAGGCTTTTCTATTGAATTAAGAAGCCCAGTTTGTCAGCTTTCTCTTTGTTGCTCCTACTTTCAGTGTCAGTTGTTGAGAAACTATGGCTAAATTCCATGGTCATGAATGTTTCCCTTGCTGTTGTAGTGAGAATTTTATAGCTTTGCTTAGGCATTGCATGTAAGCTTTTAGTCCAGTTTGGTCTAGTTTGACTTGATCTTTGTGTATGATATCAGGGCTCTGGCTTTTTTGCTCAAATCTGCTGTGTAGCTCAGGCTGGCCTCCAAATTAGCCTCTCCTGTATTTATGCTTTTATCACGTGCTCTTGGTTCCCGTTTAACGATCTTCACTCTGCATATTCATTTGTATTTCTCTTCTCCTTTTCCCTCTGTCCCTCCCTTCTCTCCTCTTTCCTTTCCTTTTCCAGTTTTCTTGAGACAGGGTCTCCTATAGCCAAGGCTGCCCTTGAACAGCCTGATCTTCTGCCTCGGCCTTCCAAGTGTTGGAATTGAAGGTGGAACCTTTACATACATAGCTTGAATTCTAGTTTTATTGTTTTGAGTATGTCACAGCACAGAGGGATGCTCTTGGCACCTGTCCTTATTAATTTTCTTTTTCTCTGTTTGCATTAGGTTTATTGTATGGTACTTTTTCTCTGACTGATTAAAATCCTTCAGTTCTTTAATATTTTTCTTGACGTAAGTTAGAGCTGTTGAAGGCTTTGCATTTCTCTCTTGTTACCTTTTTGCAGATATTCTAAAATTACGACATTCCTTGTCACTTTCCCTTTACTTTTTGGTTTTCTGGGATGGTTTCATGGTAGATGTCTAGTCCAGGCTGTCCTTGAACTTGTGTCAATCGCTCTACCTCAGCTTTTTTGGTGTTGGGATTTTGGGAATGTGCCACCGTACACTAAGCTCTTTTTTGTTATTGAGTTATGGTTAAGATAGTTTAAATTGTTCTAAATGATGGTGATCTCTTTTAGGTTTTGTTAATTATTCCTCATTTTATGTCATTTAGACAGAATATGGTCTTATTGCAGCCTAATTGATTTTGTTCTATGGATACAACATATGTACATATGTATAATAAATGTATATGTATTTAACGTTTGTATTACTTACACTCGTCACTGATTACCTTATTTAAATTATGAACTTGCCAATACTAAAAATTTGCTGCAATCTTTTAGCTCAGTGTTTATGTCAGTTTCTCCTCTTTCTAGGAATTGTTGCTTTTAATGTATGTAAGTATCCTGTTTTGAGATAAAAATGCCTATGATAATTAATATTTCATTAACTTCATGGATGGTGTTAGATTGTTAATTCACCATTGTCGAATTTTGTTTTGTTTCCATTTGCATGGTATTTTCCTCTCTTATTTTTAACTATTTTTTTTTTTTTTTTTTTTTTTTTTTGGAGATAGGGTCTCACTGTGTAGTTCTGCCTGCTGTGGAACTCACTGTATAGACCAGGCCTCAAACTCAGGTCATCAGGCTTGGCCTTAACCCACTGAGATAGCCTCTACAAGATTTTTGTTGTATTTTCTATGTTGATAATTTGGAAGTGATGCAATCTGGATTCCTTTTTTCCTTCCTTCCCTCTTCTTTTGTCTGTGAGACAAAATTTTATTTTGTAGCCAGGAGTGGCTAGGATCTCAGAGATCTGTCTGTTCTGCCTTAGAGTACCAGGATTAAAGATGTGGTTTCATTCTCAGTTATGCAGTCTAATTTTAATCTTAATATTTTGGTACCCTATAAAGTTTTTAGTAGCATATGCACATTACTTCTCAGTTTACCAGCTTCAGAGAAGAAATAGTGTTTATTATGTTTCCCCATGTACAGTAAAGGAGACTATCACCAATACCAGTAGTGGTATACTGTTTACTTATTCCAGTGTCCTGTTGAGGATAGAGTATGTGGTCTCTGTTGAACTACCCAGCTCAGACATAAGTACTTCAGTAATGAATTGCTGTGGCTGTAGTCAGATAAACTTCTATTTGTGAAAATAGACATTCTGTCTATAACTTACTGGCCTCTGATCTGTATTACCTTTGTTCTCTGTATTTCCTGGTGTTTTGTGTTATGCATTTTATTCCTCTTGTTTATTGTAAACATACAGGCAGTACAAGGCTTAAAACCATTCTTCACATCTTACTGGTGAATGGTAACAGTTACACATTTTAATTTACACATATTTTATTTCTGTAACAGTCTTTCCAGAGATAGCACTGAATGTATGGAATGATGAATGTCCAAAAACAGTGTAAAATTGTGAATTGCTAAGGGCAGTCTTCTTAGGTCTGTGTTTTAGTGGCTAAATGTAGGAAAAACTGAATTACCTTAGTTTGAATTTAACAGATGTTTGTCAGTGGACTCCTCAGGACTTTCTGTGTTCATAGAGTTAACCCATGTTTCCTCTGTTCTCTTCCTGCTGTGGGGACAACTGCCTGACCAGTCGCATCTGTCTTACCCTCCTGGCTTGCCCTTCTGCTATAGGCTCTCCTGTTCTTCAGTGACTTCTCTCTGGACTCTCTGCAGGCTCCACTCTAGTGTCTGAGTCTACCTGCAGTCTCAGTCACCCATGTTTGGAAGGTGTTGTACAAAATTTCTTAAAATTACTTAGGGTAGGGTTCATACATTACACTGATTTGCTTGGGTGTAAGAGGCATACATGACATCTCTTTTTATATTCACAGTATTGTCACATCGTAGATGTTTCTGTAGTGTTTGCATACATCTGAATTTGTAAGAAGTCAGTCTGAGGATTTCTTTGTGACTTGCCTTTTTATATTTGTTTTTATAACACGAGAGTTTAGCAGGGCCAGCGGGTTGTGCTTCTCTGTTTTATCCTTATTATTTTTCTGCACGTATTCTGACCCTATTCCATGTGTATACTTACCCTGTACTTCAAGGATTTACCCCAGTGCACGATTTTCTTCTTACATTGTCATAGTACCTTTTTTCTTTCGACACACCAGTCATTCATAACTGGGTTCTCTGGCTTCTCTGCCCAAACTGTCAACTTCTAATTGCTGTTTTCTGTTCCTTCCTGTGAGATTTGCTCAGATTATCTGTATCACCCACTTGGCAGTGCTTGGCATAAAAAGAAGTGCCAGCAATTTGGGGTTGAATGAATGAAGTGCCTATGTTTGTTTCTTATTCCCTTTTGTGACTCTGAGTTATTGTCTCTTTTAGTATCCTATTCCAGCAGTGCACGTTTTCTTAAATTTTCTTGATATGAGACAAAGCAGAACCAATAGCTTGTCTTCAGTTTCTAGAGTAGATAGGTGTTCCAGAAGGTTCTTTTCTGTATTCTATGCCATGCCTTCATTTTCATTAGGAATGTTCTAGATTTTGTTCAGCTTACTTGTCCAAGAAAAGGTGGGTGGATTCTTACTGACTTGATTCTTTATTTGTCCTGAGTTCGTGTCTTTCTTTTATTACTGGTGGGAGATCGTGGCGTGTATTTAATTTTAGTTCTTTTCTCAATAGAGTGGCATGAAGACTGGCATCAGCCCTGGGTACGTCTTTGAAGTTCACTTCTTTATGTTGTTGACTCTTGCCCTAATTACTTCTGTTTCCCTGACTTGGGTGAGCCAAGATTGATGAGAAATGGTTTCAGACAGCCTTGTTCTCTGATGGTGAGTCTAAGCCACTTTGCCACAGCAGAATTGCTTTTAGCTCTCAGCTCTTGAGTTATGTGTAGTCTGAGGGAAGGCTGAAGTGGGTTAACTTTGTGGTTTCCCTGACCTACTCCCAACTAGGTTAGGTAGGAATTTGAGTTCTGGCTTCTCCAGAGTAGAGGATACCAGGGGTTTGAGATTCTTTTTTTCCCAGGATTCCCTTAGTACTATATTCATGAGCAGAGAGGTAGTGTGTGGACACTGCCAGGTTCACTTTTACTGTCTGCTTGTAAGTCCTAAGCTATTGTTGCCTTAAGTGAGGATTTCTTTCTTAACTTTAGCCTTTTATTTGTTTTAAAGAATAGAAAGAATTTTTTTTGTTCCCTCCCCCCCCCCCCTTAAAAAAGTCGTATTAGCCATGTAGCCCTGGCTGTCCTAGAACTCAACTATATAGAGCAGGCTGACCTGGAACCCACAGAGACTCACTTGCCTTTGCCTTCAGAATGCTGGAATTAAAGGTGTGCACTACCATGCTCTGCCCTTTTTTTTTTTTTTTTTTGCCTGCCAAAATTTTAGTTAAGATAATGTTTGTATATATTTGTAAGGTTCAGCACGGCAGTTGGATACATGTGTACAACATGTAAAGATCAAGTCACTGTGCCATTTTTCCAGGAAGTCTGCTCTGAGTCTTGATGACTGTAATTAGCACATGTGAAGTCCTTCCCAGAGAGTTATAATTACAGAATTTCCACTAAGAATGTGTTTTGAAGTCCGAGTTTACACCCCATACTTGAGTTGCCTATGTAATATCTTCAATTTGTGCCCCCTTGAAATAGTCAGTGGGATTAATTCTGTCTAGTTATCTGTTTGCTAGAAAGCTTTCATAACATGGATCTGAAGTTTGTTTCTGTTTCCAGGCTTCATGCCTTAGAAATGTGGGGAGACTGGAACTCACTGGGACATGCCCAGTTTTCCTAATGATGCTCCCTGGAGTGTCTTTATTTAGTATCTGAGTTCTGTCCATCATTTCTCAGGAAATAGGAACCAAGGCTTGTCTTTTATTACCTTAGTTTTAATGTAAATAGAAAAAAAACCTGTATATGAAAATAACACAATGCATGGTGTGTGTTGGAGCACATAACACTTATGTATCATCTTCTGAACTAAGATGCCTGTGACCCCAGACCAAATAAATCATGTCAGGAAGTTTATAGCAATTATGAATGCAAAGGGTTCTCTTTTTGTCTTTCCCTGCTGGTCCCCAGTTGCTGGTGTATATTTCGCTTTTCTGAATGTGTTGCTAGTTTAGTTTGTGACCTGTAAATGGTAAAACAGTTTTCTGCATTTCCTCACATCACTTCAAATGATTTTTCCCCCCTTCTCAATTACTGAGAGTACTTATTTTGTAATGAATTTTATTCTTATTCTATAAAAAATATCCTTCCAGGATCAAGCTTTATTTCTAGATTTCTAGAGTTTGTGATCCTATTCAGTTCATTACCAGAAGAAAGGAGATATATCTGTTAATAGATGTCATAGGAAATTACATGTGGGGAAAAATAAAAACAAAGTAAAAAAAAAAAAAAAAGCCACAAAACCCTATATTGTTCATATCCCAGTGAGAACTAGGAAAAGTAAAACATTTCAGGACAGCCAGTATGGTAGACCCTGTAATCCCAGCACCCAGTATGCTGGCAAGAGGATAATTAATTCAAGGTCAGCCTTGACTGGATATTAAAGCCTAAAAATCACAGTAAGTAAACATAGGGGAGGGGATTGCTTCATTGGTATGGAGTATGCTAACCACAAGGACCCTGGGAATCCATGTGAAAAGCTGGGCGTGTGCTTCTAATTCCTATGTTGGAGAGCAGGAGGCAAGAAGATTCCTGGAGCCTGAGGAATGATGCCCAAATCTGACTTCTGACCTCCACATAGATGCATCCACACTCATGTTCACTGTTGCATATGTACACACATGCAGATTTCAGGATTGCTGTAACCCCATCATTTAGTATGTATTTAATAGATTTCACACTTTGGATATAACTTCTTTGTTTACTTTCCTAGTGTGCATAGAGCCAGAACTATATTTGCAATTTGACTTAAGAGCTTGAGCTACATTGGTATAAAAGGCAATAGAGGGATCAAGAGAAGGGATACCTGCCCATGCTTGGCTGTGGACTAGTCTCTGTCATAGGAGCAATTGTCTGTTCCTATCCAATTTGGCCTCTTGTACATTGTAGCTGTGGTGGTGGCAGTGACTGTGGCAGTAACCCTCCTTGCTATCTAGTGCTCTTGCTGGACACGGTCTCTTATATCCTGAAGTTTACAGTGCCAGATAGTTCATGATGACCGTTATTGCTAAGGTGGAAAGGAATTTTTTTGCTCTGCCCCTTCCTCTGAATTCTAGTTTCCATGTAGAATTCCATGCAGAAGATTAGGAAAAGAAAATTTTATCCATTTGTTTTCCAGCCAAATTGTTTTAATAGCTTTCCCGCATGAGTCTTTTCATTCATTCATTCATTCATTCATTCATTCATTCATTTATTTATTTTAGTTAGTTATTTATTTATTTTTGGTGGACAGCCTTCTGTATCTCAGGCTGCTAACCATAACCATAACCAAGGACAACTTTGAACTTCTGAGCCTCCCACCTCCGTCTTTTAGTGCTGGGATTATGGGGCATATTGGGGTTACAGGTCTATGATGCTGCACCTTGTTCATGCAGTTTTAGGGACCAAACCCAGAACCTCCTGTATGCTATGCAAACACTTTACTAGCTGGTCTGTACACCCAACCCCAGGCAAGTGTCTTCTTAAAAGTAAGCCAATTTATAAATGCATACTTTACACGTTTTCACAGCACACTACATTTTGAGCACTCGTATTAGTTGGTGGCAGTGTTAAAACTTTGCATTTAGGAATTGAATAGTTGAGTGAAACTTATATTATTCATTGTGTGTGTGAATATTTGATTATTTAGTACAAAATAAACTCTGTTTTTCTTAGATGGTAAGAGTAGTAGGGAAGGAAAAGATAGTAAACAACTTTACCCTCCCTTCACCCCTCCCCCTCCCCCTCTCCCCTCTCCCTCTCTCTCCCTTCCTCTCTTCCTCTCTCCCCTCTCCCTTCCTCTCCCCCCTCTCCCTCCCTCCCTCCCTCCCTACTCCCTCTCTCTCCCTCTCTCCCTCCCTCCCTCCCTCCCTCCCTCCCTCCCTCCCTCCCTCTCTCTCTCTCCCTTCTCCCTCCCTTCTCCCTCCCTTCTCCCTCCTTCCCTCTCTCCCTCCTTCCCCTCTCCCTTCCTTCTCCCTCTCTCCCTTCTCCCTCCCTCCCTCCCTCCCTCCCTCCCTCCCTCCCTCCCTCTCTCCTTCCCTCCATCCATTCCTCCATCCCTCTATCCATCCCTTCCTTCCTTCTCTGAGATAGGGTTTCACTGTGTAGCTTTGGCTGTGTCCTAACTTTCTTTGTAGACCCGGCTGGTCTTGAACTCACAGAGGTACTCCTCTCTGCCTTGAAAGTGTTGGGATTAAAAGTGTGCCCCACTTCTGCCCTGCTGACCCCTACTTCTTAATACTGGCTGCCTTAATTAAGTGCTGATTTGGCCCATATGACTGGCCCACAACAGAAGGCCCTTTCCACATCAGATGCTTACTGACTCCTGGAGAGTGATCAGCCCAGGATATTGCTTTTTTTTTTTTTTCTAAAATGTAACAGAGAAGATGAGTGTGTGAGGATTTGAGTGTGTTATCTCTGGGGCGTGGCACCCCCCAATTTGCCATTATGTATCATATGGGTCTGCTTATATCCAGATACTAACCACATCTGTCTCTGCTCAACTTCTGAGCTTAGATGAACTTGGGCATGCTCAGGTGAATGTCCACAGACAAATGTTTTTCCTAACCTGTTTTTAAATAGCTGGTTGAATGCTGAAACTCACTTTTGTTTTCTTTCACATTCATGAGAATTATTATAAATCATTTTAGCTATCACGCCAGTGTTTAAAAATTGATCTGAACTCATCTTTACAGGGGTCACTATTATAATTTGGGTATGAGTAATACACATTTTTATGCTTTTCTGAAGGTCTCCTTGTAATCCAAACCCTAGTTTAAAATGTGCTGTCTCTATGCAAATAAATCACTGTCCCCTCTGGGATAGCATGGGGAGGGGAGAGTCTGCAGTGTAATCCAGTAATCAAGAAAGTAACAAGCTTGCTGACATTTTCTTTCACTTCTGTCTGCTGAAATTAAAGATGTGTGGCTGTTCAAGTTTCTCTAGCCTCTTTGTATGTTCTTGCATATAAATTCTTAGAACCCATGGCAAAATCAGATGGTGCAGAGGCTGTTAGATTTTTTTTTTTCTTCCCAGTTTTCCAGTGGGTGGCTTGCTTGAGTAGGCGAATGCAGTGAATAAATTTATCAGCATCAGAATTTGTATTTATAAAACTATATTTCTTTTATTAAAATATTTTAGTTTAAAGATTTTTATTTTCCAAAGTGTCCTTTGTTTGCAAAACAAACAAAAGTACTTTTGAATTGCTCTTTATCATGTTTCAAGTGTTCTTTTACTACTGAAAATTAGTCTTGTATTAGCATGTTTGTTTCTTAGGGCCTGTGTGATGAGTAGGTTGGAGATCAACTTCCTTTATTTTGAAACCATAAAGACTCTTAGACTTCAGGGATTAAGGAATATACACTAGACACAGAGACAGAAAAAGCAGAAGCAAGTATGCCTAACTGCGTTTTTGTTTTGCTTTTTGTATGCATTCCTAAGGGAAGATTTTTGGTTCTATATCTTAGTGGAAGACAGTTCTCCTAAAATGGAATCTTCTGAGGTAAAAGGCAGTATGTTTTTATTGACCTATTTGCATCCAGATAGTAGTATGCAATTATTTAAATGCCTATAGTAATATAATTAAATAGTATAATATGTAATGCATGTTTTATAGACATAGTGGATTTGTGTTGTTTTATTACACTATGAAATTAGCTGACACATTACAATAAATTTATGTGACAAAAGCATTCCCGCAACACTTATTTGGTAACTACTTTGGGAGGGCCCAGGGCATCTTAATCTGGAGCATGATTGGAACTCAAATTCAAAGGTTCCATTTGGACTCTGTGCCCAAGAGAGCTTATGAAGCCAGCCTGCTCTGTAAGGTGGTCCGTCCCGTGCCACACTCTGGGAACTTGTGGGTCTGGAGGTTTCCATGAGTGGCTCTTAACCTGGACTGTCCATACAAATAATGTGCTTTGCACTGAACACCTGCTTCCCTCTTGGGAGTGTGGGGTACTGCTAGGTGCCGAGTGACAGTGGGTTTGTGCCCAATCCCCAGTAGGAACCCTGGGCTCATAGTAGGCTGAGGAGAACATGAGTGGTTATAGGTGGTTGTGGGGAACATTTTGTACATCTCATATGGGTGTGTTTTATGAGGATCTTTGGAAGCATGTGTCTGGTTTTAGCTAGACTTTGCTTAGGCTCCTTTTTCTTTGGCTGATTTTGTATTATGGCGGTGAACTGTAACTGAATACCACTATAAGTTGAGTTCCTGTGAATCCACCGGTGCTTCTACTTTCTCAAGGTCTGCACCTGGGTTATCTGGCATGCTCTGGGTCAGTGAGCTGGCCACAGTTGTATGGGGAGGAGTGTGTGGGGTGTTGAAACACCAAGTAATAGGCTCTGTCAGTGCTACCTAGACACAGAGAGAACTCAGCTATTTACCTTCCGGAGTGTTAAATCCCACCCTCACATTAGAGTAGGGGAATACTGACTTCCCTCCTGGGCTGAGCTTACAAGCCTGACAGACAAAGGGGAGAGACAGAAATGCCTTCATTTTCCACATTACTCTGGGGTTACTTTTCTTGCCCTGTATTGATTATGGATGTCATTAATTGAAATTTTTCATTACTTCCTATTACTTGCAAAATAAAGGCTAGTTTATCATGTAATAATCAGGTCTGGCCTTCCCTTTCCAACTGTATTTCCTGCTGTTTGCTTTTGCTAATCTCAGGTTTCCTTCTAAGCCCATCCTCATAATTGGCCGGCCACTTTACTCTGTTTCCTGGAAAAGCTCCACTTCTGCCCATGCCCCACCCATTCTTCAAAGCCCATTGCAAATGCTGCTTTTTCCTCAGCTTCTCTTTTCCTAGTTGTAGTCCTTCGACCTCCTGCTCATCTGCCATTGCTTTTGTTCCCTTTTGAAGCTAGTATTTTGTTAATACACAACAGGATGCATGTGAGCCATTATACATACATACCCCACTTCTCCACTCACCATTCTCCCCGCCTCCCACTCAACTATTCTTAATCTCACTGTTTAAGACTAGTTGGGCTTGGTGTTACATGCTTTGTAATCCCATCTCTTGGAAGGCTGAGTCAGAAGGATCTAGAGTCAAGGTCATAGGTACATTATGAGTTGGTACCCACCCTGGGCAACGTGAGACCCTCTGTATTATCTTCCCCCATAGCAGCTACTTTTATTGTTGTATTAATGAGGCTTGGGAGTCAGATACTAGGGTATAAACCTGACAGATCCCCCAGTGTGCACGAGTGTGTGTGTGTGTGTGTGTGTGTGTGTGTGTGTGTGTGTGTATGTATGTATGTATGTATGTATGTATGTATGTATGTATGTATGTACAGAGTGCTTATGTGTGGAGCTGTCTTGGATGTTCCTCAGGCGTTATCTGCATTGGTTTTTTTGAAATAGGGTCTTTCAGGTTGGTTCACCCTCAAGTCTCAGAGATTGAACTATCTTCTGCCTCTGCCAACCTTTGAATTAGAAACATATGTACACCACTGTGCCTTGATTTTTAATGTGGCTTTTAGGGTTGGAACTCAGGTCTTCATTGCCTGCATGGGCAAGTACCTGCTGGCAGAATTCTCCCCAGCCCCAACATCCTATTAATTTTGGATATTCTTTCTAAACTTTCACTTTTTTTCTGATTCATTAAGTCCAGCGCTTTAAGAATCACTCAGAATTTGGAACTTTTCCCCAAATGGAAGTAACTATGAATACTTATGCAGGATGTCCAGTGTATCTAGTTCTGTAATAAGTGCTATGGTTATTTGAAAGGAAATAGATTCTCTTGGTCCTTTTGGCCTTCAATGAGTATTAAAAGGAAGATAGTCAGTATGGGAAAGATTAGAAAAAAGAAAGTGTTTGTTGACCATCAGTGTCTAACTTTTCCCTGTCAGCCATAATGCTGTATATTCTGTCTTTCTATTTGTGTATCTAAGTTGTGGGTTCGGAGTCCCAGTTACAGCACCTTTATGGCCAGGAACAGGAAATTTTTTATGTTCAGAACTGTGGTCCTGATGTGCTAGGGAATATCACAAAGAATATGCAGCCTTCATATAATCCTAAAAACAGGTTAGTGGAGAAAAAGCTGCAAGGAGATCAAGGGCCTGTCTCTTTTTCTCAGTGTCCAGGGTCTGGTTTGGGGTTTAGACAGAGCCTTCAACTAACAGGTGATACCTCTGTCTGCTGTAAAGTCAGTGATCAAATGAGTACCCTTGCTTTATATTTAGCATGGGACTGGAGACTGGAATTAAGCCTATGGCTTCTTGGAGCATGTCAGGCAAACATTCCGTCACCAATATAACAACCCCAGTCTGTTTTAAAAATTTTTTAAACTGAGATTGGGTTTTCAGAAGTCACCCATGCTATAAACTCACTCTTCGCCCTGGCTAATTTTGAACTCAAGATCATTCCAGAACAGCTGGCACCAAAGGAAGCTTGAGCAATAAAGAGAAGGGGCTGCAAAGAAAGTGCCAGTTAGAAGAATGGCAGGGCTTTTTAGTAATGCCATGTGCAATTTCATTGGAAGCATAGGGAATTGCTGTGAAGTAAGCATCCATGGTGGAATTGTCTTCAGGAGCTCCTTTGTTCTCCAGTCTTAAAAGGGTTAAAGTCATGGTCTCACTTCAACTTCTTTGTTTGTAAACCAAGGAAAATAACTTGCTTTTGTGGGTTGTGGTGAAGAATAAATTCATGATAAGGACTCAAGGGGTCTTAGTAAATGTCTCTAAGATTCCAGTTAGTAGAAGTTGGGGCCAACGGGAAACTTCCATCTTTAAACTTAAGAAAAGTGTAAGGAGGTTTGGGAACTCAAGGCTGTATTGATTTTTATAATATAATTGACTGAGTGGCTTGTGGTTATAGGAAGCAGCTCTCTATAGAGTGGTTACATTTTACTGTTTGGGGATATTTTTTGGTATAGTCAACACTGCTTTCTGCTTCTCACCCAAACCCCAAGACCCACTATCCTGTTTAAAAGAAACAGTTGTCAGTGCACAGATGGCTTTATATAATTTCTTTTCTGCATTCTGAAAGAATTAGACACTAGTCCCATGTCCCTGGTAGTTAAGTACATAGTTACACTTTATTTTGGGTTCTAGGGATGGAATCCAGGACCTTTCACATGAAGCTTTTGTTTTGGAGACAAGGGTCTCTGTGTAGGCTGGCCTAAGAGTCATTTTGTAGGCCAGTTGGCCTTGAACTCATAGATCTCCTTCCTCTTATGTGTTGAGACTAAAGGCATGTGATAGCACTTCTGACTTCTCTGTGTCTTTAATCCTATATTGTGATTGGAAGGTGTGCTTGATTGATATTAAATTTAACTATTGCTGACTACATATTCTCAGCCCCCACCCCCCAGTGTTTTAGGATGTGCCTTTTAAGAGAAAAAGGTTATTTTGGTTAGTTCTAACAAATTGAAAGTTAATAATAAACAATTTGATTGCTTCCTGTTTACTGTGCTCTGAGCAAGCATTTACAGTTACCTTCTAGACTAATACTAAATTAGTGCTAATGGAACTGTGCATTGCCAGCCCTACACTGGAGGCTTAATTATTGATGCGTGATCTTAAAAGAATTGTTACGGAGTGCTGTAATCTGTGTCAGCAAGGTGGTCTGTCTTAATTATGCACTCCGGTGCTTCCCTCTTTTAGTCTTCTACATGTATCACCAGACGAGCTTTCTTGATCACAGCTGTGGTTATGTTAATGGTAACCCCCTTCACTTGAATTGACAGAGAAAGCATTCCCTTATGTCCGGATTACACAGCCTTCCCTTAGACATAAGTGATCTAGCACCTGCTGAAGAATCTGTCCTAATGATGCAGGACAGATGTGCAAAGCTTCTTTTGTTACTGTCTGAACTTGAAGCCCAATTTCCCAGCACATGAAGGTGTTTCTCTAACTCTACTGTCATTTGTTTTTGTTTTTTTTTTTTTTTTTTTTAAGTACATTTGATTTCCCTTAAAATCATCTGGTAGTTTTCAGTCCACAGGGGAAAAATGAATTATGTATGCTAATTAACTTTTTCTATCACTTCTAATTTAAGGTGTTATCTTAGATTTTTTTAAACTCTGTAATATTTAAGCTATATTACATGATTTCTTTTAAGAAAAATATTTTGCTCTACAAGTAAGCTTCTCTGCTAATGCTTGCTTGAATCCCCCTCCCTCTTTTCCATCTTCTTTCAGTTTTTGAGACTAGAGTCACTGTGTAACCCTGGCTAACTGGGAACTCTCTATGTAGACAGGCTGACCTCAAACTCAGAGATTCAATGCCCCTGCTTCCAGCTGTTGGGATTAAAGGCAGCATCTTGCCTGGGCAGCTTTCAGTATTTTCTAAGTGGACTGTTTCCTTCAGCTGTAATCTAATTCTGTTCTGGTGCAAGGAAGCCAGCCGATGGACTACTCATTGCTAAATGGCACTTCATACAGGAGCTTTAGTCATGTGTCTAACCCCACGGGGGAACTAATTGATTCTCTCTTACAGGAAACTTCTTTCTCATTTATATTGGCTTTCAGTTTCCCATATTTTGTTGACTTCTGTATGATACTAATGAAATTTGAATTTTGAGTTGGCTTAGCCTTTAGATAAAAACAAGTCGTTTCTTCATTTTTACTTTTCATCTGTGTACATTAGGTTCCTAGCACAGTGCCAGGCCATAGTGTAGATGGTCAGTAAATATTTGCTGAAGAAACAGCTCCCCAAAGACTTGGTGAACCTTTGTTTTGACTAGTCACCTGGCAGAAGAGTGAGATGTTTATGCTGATTTCACCATGGGAGGCCTAATTCCTTAGATCTCATGAAGATTGGCATGATGTAATCTTTCCACCATTGGAGAACACTTTTCTGTGACAGCTGAATGAATTTCTCTGTCAGCTGTTGGAGAACTGAGTCAGTGCTTAGAAAAATGCAGAAAACATTTGTTCATCAGACCTAACAAGATTGTTTAGCAGAAGAGAGAGGAAGTATTTATAGAAAAATGATGTTCTATTTCAGATCCTTCATAGCTGTCCAGGCTGGTCCTCATTTCCGGGATGGAGTAGATTGTTTTGTTAAATGACTAGAAGCAAATATTGTAAGCTGAAATTGTTTTACTTGCTGGTTCTCTTTGCACATTAGAAGAAGGAATAATGTGAAACATTTCCAGGTAGTCTGCACTTATATCTGTTAGATTGCCCTCCGTCACAGTCTTACTTCAGTAGTTCATAAATACAGTTGATAAGCTTCTTGTCTTTGGCATCACACAATACAAAAGTGCCATTATCAGCAGTGGTCTTGTAAATTTCAGTAGTATTAATTTGTTCTATCTCATGCTTGTTATTTTGTTCATGTGTTGATGCAGGAGGAAGTAACTTCTCAATAACTAAATTTATCAGATGATTTGAAGACATTTCCATAAAGTAAATTGTATGTGTATTTTCTGTGAAGTTGTATTTAGAAATGACAGCTATTTGTACTAAGCCAAAATATAAAAAGTAAAAGGTAAAGTAAAAACAGGGATAGTTTAGAACTACTGTGTAGCCTTAGGAAGAATCAAGGAACGCTTTTACTGTTTGACAACTGTTTTTGCATCTGTTTGGTATATTATGAACGTGGGTACCAAGGTACTAGGGTGCTGAGCAAATTAAAAAATGCTGTAGATACAAAAGGCAGAATGAGAAATGTTACTGTATTTCTTTTCATTTGGTAGCTGCTCTTGTGGACTGCATGTCATTATAAATTTATGGGAACGCCTGAAGCATCTCATTGCAGGAAGCCAGACTGCTTGACCCTGCCCTTCCTGCTTTGTAAATGGCCAGTAGCTGCTAGATGTGCATTGGAAGCCTGGGCTTGGGCCTGGGCCTCAGCCTTTGTACTAAGACAATGGGAGAAGGGGAACAGAGACCCAAACAGCTGGGAGTGGAGAGATTTCTGCTGCCTATTGTTGAATGTGTGTTCAGCCAGGAGACCGAAGTTTGTTCTCTCCCCCCCCTCTCTCTCTCCTCCCTCCCCTCCTCTTTTCCTTTCTGCCCTTTTTTTGCACAAGTTGCCTGATGGTCCACCCTCTTTCTAAGCAAGTCAAACCATATTTGTTTATAATATAGTTATCATTCATATGAGACTCTGCAAACTGCCCTCTTGAGATGGCCTTTGGGATGAGACACTGTGGTGCCCAGGGACTGCTCTTGCTCACATGGTGCCTGTGATTAATGATTTGTCATGATCACACTGAGAATCTGGGTCTCAAAGGAGGATGTAGGCCAGTTCCAGCCTTCACAACAGACTCCTTATTCAGGACCCTGGTGAGCTATCAGGCTGGTACAGCTCTTGACCATACAAAAGAAAGGTAATGTGCTGAGTGTTTACCTTGCCTTTGAGAAGCACAGGTGACAAGCGCTGATGCTGAAAGGGCACATCAGGTGGAAGGCACGATGCAGTCTGGAAACAGAATTCTGTGGCTCAGGAAGTTGCAGCTGGCGGTCACATAGCATCTATACCCACGAGAATCCCTGGAGATACAAGGAGTGGGCAGGCATTCGAGCTGCGTGTGGGAGGGGCTCAGACTCTTCCAGTTTACATTTTTATAAATGATTATATAACCTAAAGGCTGTAATTAATATTCAGAGGCTAGCTGTCTCTGTGTTACTGTTACATTGAGACATTCACAAAGCCGGTTTGGGTAGCTGAAGTATGAGTTCCTCCTACGTCATCTAGCCTGGGTATAAATCTGACTCTAATGTTTATTGTCTCCACAGTGAAGGGTAGTCTTGAAATACCATTTTTCTTTTATTGAAAGATTTCAAGAAATATAAGATGAATACCTCGATAATTACAAATTTACTTGTACTTTTATATTCTGCCTTTTAAGAGCCCGAGACACACATTGAGTGTAGTGTTTAAATCCCATTTGCTCTTTATTTTTTTTGACAGCTGGCTTAAAAATGGAATATTTTTCTGTTAGAGCAAACATACTGTAAATTTTGTGGTTGTAGCTTTGGAACATATATATTTAGGGTTAAATTGATTTGCATAGAAGTTAATGAGCTTCTAATAAAAAAGACATTTGTCTATAAAGTTCTCATTAAAGTAGCTAAGTATTTTAGTAATAGCATTAGAGGGTTTTGAAATTAAAATAGAAAGATAAATGAATTGCACATAAAAACCACTTATTTTGGTAGTAGTAGCTTGTAAGCAGTTATAACCATAATTTTTTTGTCTTTATGTTTTAGGATTTATTATTTTTTATTTATTTATTTATTTGTACAGTTTTGTGTCTAGCTATATCCCTGTTCTTCTGCCCTGTAAAAATCCAAAAAGAGTTTTAAAAATAAAAGAAAATGTCAGTGTTTCTTTTCTTTATTTCCTGCTTACAGGGCAGGCTCAACCTAGGTGACCTTTCCTCCCCAGTCCTGCTAGCTCAGTTGTAATGTGAATTCAGAAGGCCCAGGAAAGACTGCATTTTATCACAGGAATTAAGGTAACCCACTGGCTAGTTTTAAGTGTTGTGATCCTGTTTTGCAAAGGGAAATGACAGAAAGAAGTGAGATGGTTTGCTAGAACCAGAGGGCGTGTAATCCTGAAAGGAGCCAGAGGCAGTGAATGACAAGGTAACTGCTGGGTGGGCGCAGTATGATGTGTTGTGTTGGAAGAGGTCCAGTCTGGTGGTGATCCTGTATCCTGGTGTTCTGTGAGCATGGGGGTTAGATAAGGATTTATTTGAAATATGGCTGACTTTAGGCTTTTTCTGGTGTTTACCAACAACCATTTTATAGCGTTCGCCTACCTCTGAGAGTGTTCTGTTTGTTGTTTTTATAGCCCTGCCCTGCCAGGGCTTTGGCCCCTGGGGAAGTTGAGGTAGGATGATGGCTGTGAGTTTGAAGCCAGCCTTGGCTACACAGTAATGTCTTGTCTCAAAGGGGGGAAAGTAGGAAGAAAGAAAAAGTGCAGTGTGGAAAGCAGGTCTGCCTTTGTTATTGAGCACCTGAGAGCCAACTCCAACTGGAGGCCATATAATATACTTCACTTTCAGGTGTTTTCTGAGAGGACAAGTGATGGGGCCGCTGCAAATGTCAAATATTCTTAGGCTCAAATAGGTATAATTTTGTCACCAGAATTTACAGTTTCATTCTGTTTATCTTCTGAAGGCATTTGCTGTATATAAGCTGAATATGTAAGTTGTGTTGAAATCTGAAACAAATGGAATTTCATATCGCATAGAGATGAATGATTTCAATGGAGATTTTTCTTTATACACATAAGAAAAGGTCAACACACAGTTATGCAAGGAATGCATTTGTAGATCATGTGTGTCCAAGAAGGCAGGCAAATAAAATCTTCTCTGTGTGCTATGTAAGGGAGGAAATGCTGCTGTTTGCATGCTGTCACTCTCAGATATGAAGCCAAGAAAGCAATTGGCTTGCACTACTTATGCCAGCATTTGGATGCTGACGCTCCTGTAATCTGTTTTCTTCAGTGGTAGGGCTTCTGCTAACATTAGGTTCACATACATGTATGTTTTTTATAACATGTACACTCTAATATTCTAAATATGTACAGATATATACTTAGGCATCCCATGTTGCAGGGTTGATTCCCAACTCTACCCTAAGGTTTAAGAGTGATGCTGGGTTCTGGGTATTAAACCCAGGGTCTCATGCAAAAAAACTAACAAACTACAGACTTTCGTATCACTTACTTATTTTTGTTTTGAAACTTGGTCTTAACTGTGTACCACAGTCTGGACTTGGCCCCTGTCATCCTCCCAAATGCTTGATTTAAGCACCTGCTACCATACCTGGTTAGAAGGCTGACCAGTCATCCTCAGCTCTGCAGTCTTGTGGAGGAACAGCAGAAACACAGCCCAAGCTGCCTGCCGTCAAACATTGTCTTTTCAGAGTACTGTGAACCTCAGTTGGTATGGGATTTTAGCAGCCTTTGTGTTCACATGGAGAAAGAGTCCTTCTAATTGAACAATTATTGCTTCAAGATTTGTCCTTACAGAGTTTATTTATGAAATTGAAAGATGATTTTCAGAAAGGAATATAAATATAAAATATAAAACCAAAAGAATAAATAAAAGGGTAAAGGTTGTCTGTTCATTTGCATAAATGTGTTGCCATTTTTCAAAGTAAAATTTCAGCTGTTATATAGTATTGAACAAACTTAGTTGTCATCTATCAACCAGTGCTTTAGCAGGCTGCTGGAAGAAACATTCGGTTTTACTTGGCTTTAGCAAGGAGAAAATTAATTCACCTGAAGGACTGTCTAGAGGTAGGGAGGGCTGTACTCTTTTCTGTTGGTTGCCACCCCTTCCTTGCAGGTCCCTCCTAGCACCTTAGCAAGCTTGCCCAGGGCTTCTAGCTCCACAGGCAGATGACTCAAAAGCAGAGACAGATGGCCTCTCTCTTCTGTTGTTTCTCTTCTGGGGGCACAGAAAATTTCTTGCAAGTCCTCCCAACGCAGTGTACCCAGAATCTGTATTGAGTCCTTTCTTACATCTAGAATTGTCTCCAAAGGGGAGTTAGATTTGCAGTGATGTTCTTGGGATCCCAAGATCTTGCCTAGGACAAAGCAGGGCTACAATTCATTGCTGAAGGTGTGGAGGAGAGGGTGGGGTGCTCTAAGAAGGTGAGCTCCATTAACAAGTACTAAGGGAGTGTGTGTTTGGTAGAGGGCCAGAGGCACTTGCTACCTGTTTTTGTAAATGATACGTAAGAATGTATTTTAAAATATGAAATGTGTCTATCAAATGAAACATTCCATTTTCAAGTGGCCTTTTTATTTTTTGTAATGTTGGGGGTGGAACCCAGGCATTATAGGTAAGATCGCTACCACTGACCTGCCCATCCCAGGCCTCCTTCAAGTTTACTTTTAAAAATCAACATATTCCTGTTTTAAAAAGGCAGAAACATATTTTGTTAATTAAAATTTATAGTCCCAAGCAGAGCGGTTATGCATGATTTCTTACATTGTCTCTGTATACAGTTGAGATTGAATGCTGTTTTTTTTTTTTTTTTTTTTTTAAATCACTAAGAATGATGGGCGCTAAGTCCATAGCCAGGAGTTGGCTTTGATGTACTTAGAACATCCACTGCAGCCCTTGGTGAGTCTTCTTAAGTAAGAGAAAAGCAAAGTGGGAGTATTCAGACTAAGCACCAACCTTGAGAGTATTTTACTTTACTTGGAAGAGGCTCTTCTCTATGGATGGTTTGACAGCGGAAATGAGTAAAGATGCTACTGTGCTGTGTCTTCATTTGCAACATGTGAATTCTTTTTCAGTGCTGGACATTTAGCTCAGGGCCTCTTGCATGCTAAGCTCATGTTCTACCTCTGAGTCATATACTCAACCCTATGGCATTTGATTTTTTTGGTATAGCCTTAGGGTCTGTAATGATTTCCCCTTGTAAAATAGTCATGTATCATTTTAACTATAAGACTAGAAGCTAAAGGTAGGGCTAGGTGGCTGCTTGTGTTCTCTGTTGAGCTTCATACTCTGACATAGTCTCTATCTGATTTTACCCCCTTGGCTTATCTCTATTCCAACCCTCCTGAAGTTCCCTAAGTCCCTCAACCTGTCTGGCTCAGGGAGTCTGAGCAGTATCTGTCTGTTGTAGATGACTTCCCCCACCACGAACCAGCTTATTCACTGATCTCTTTGATGACTCTGCTTGGGTGTCTCAGTGAGAACTTCACTAGTTGCTTTAAAGAGTTTTCTTCTTGGGTCTTTTTAGTGTTTTGTGCCCCATACAGTTGTTTGCCTGATGCCTGTTTCCTCCCTTCTGGAGTTTCCCAGGAAGCTTTATCTGTTTTGTGGATTTTTAGATCCCAGGAACAATAGTCTGCTTTATCTAAGGTTTTAGTTTTGATTTTTATTTCTGTTATTCACAATCGAATCAACTATAACTTTACAATATTATATGGAAAATTCTAAAAATAAACAATTCATAAGTCTTAACTAACTTATTTTAATATACAATCATAAACATTCTGTTTTGTTATCAGTTACTGTTTATCTCTTATTGTGTTAAACAAAAAATTTAAACTTTATCTTACATATTTATTTATTTATTGGACAATCCACACCACGTGTAGGGTTTTGTCTACACTTTTAGGCATGCACTAGAGGCTCTTGAAACATACCCTTGTAGAATGGATTACTTTACCTAGTTTTCCAGTCTGGGGGCTTAGTAAATACTGATGGTAGATGAACGAGTGAGTGTTACTAGTACATGGATTAGGACTCTGGCTGTGGTCAGACAGGTAGTCTGCTAAGAGAGAGTCACAAGGATATGGTGCTCCTCCCTTAAAAACCTTTTATATGCTTCTGTCAGTCCTTCCATGTCATCAAAAAAGTACATCAGAATTTCTAGTTTTATTTAGACCTTGTTACTCTGGTATTCTTCAAGACATAAGAATTATGTTTAATTTTCTACCACAGAAGCCTTTTCCAGCCTGACTTTTAACATTTCAAAGTCTTTGAAGGCCACACATCAAGGTAACCATGACTAGTGATTGTGCAGACCCAGAGGGTGCTGCTTACAGATAATTCCAGTGTTACAGAGACAAAGCTGCCTATGGAATTGTAGTGTTTGGTCGCCCCAATGTCATGGTAGCAGGCAGAGAATAGACATGCATGGAAGAATAAGTGCCCCTCAGATATCAGCCCAGACAAGAAGGTGTGCATGGTAGTGGTGCTGACTGCTTTGAGATAACTACATGTTTGCATCTTTCATTTGAGAACTAGACTTCAAGTTTCTACTTAATATTGTTTTAAGTGCTGTTCACATGATCCCATCCTCAGGAAGCCCTCAAGCAAGGGAAGAAAACAGACATTTACTAGTACACATACATAAAAAGTTAAAGTACAGTTTAAAACTGAGGATGATGGTGAAGGTGGCAGGAGGAACTAGTTCAAGGTTAGCATGAGCTACATAGCAAGACTGTTGTCACAGGCTGTCTCAAAAGCCCACAGATGAGCAAACCATATTCAAAACTTTTAAGAGAAATAGAATGAACCCCAGATAATGGGAGAAAAAAAACAGTGGCAGGAGGGTTGGTCTGAAGTCACCTCCTTTATCTTGTGGTTCCATTAGCAGCCCTCACAGCCCCCCTCAAGACTCTGCAGGAGCAGCACACTGTTGTGACCTTCAGTAGATTCAAAGGTTACTTAGAAGAGAGTGACCATTTCTGTTCTGCTCATCTTGTTGCTTAGCACAACACAATTCTGTTGGAAGGGAAGCCCGTAGGCAACAGCTTGTGACCCGGGAATCTAGAGCAGCTGATGCGTGACAAGGGACCGGTGGTGCTAATTGTAGTCTCTATGGCTGAAGACTAAGCAGATACTTATGGTGCCTTCAAACTGGTGATACTAGGAATTCTGGGAAGTAGCAGCAGTAGAGAGGAATTTTATCTTTTGGTGAAGTTTTTTCTTTTTTGGTTGCTTTACCTTAGTAAATCTGTGTAAAGTCACTGTCTGCGAACAACAAGGGGGAAAGAAAGCCTTTACATGTTTCAAAAAGAGTAGATTCTTGTGACTGGAATACAGCCGTTTGGGTTTACTAATGTGGTGGCACATGGTTGACAGCAGTGTTGTGCTGTAAGGGAACACTCATATATTGCTAACGGTTTGGAATGGTCAAGCTGTATATGATGATCCTGTCCTGTGGAGTATGAGCGCAAACAACGGCTCAGTTTCTTCATTCTCTTCTATTGCAAGTGTGGTGCGGCTTCTATGGACAGAAACCGAAGGGATGCAGAAACCAACTGGCCTCGTGAAAGCCTTTTTGGAGGAATCTGTCCATGCTCCGTGCCTCTGTTTCTCTTCCACACACCAGCACCTCCATGTCTGTCCACTCTGAGTTCTCCATTAGTGGAGGGTGGTTCCTGTAGTGAGTGAGTGAGTGAGTGAGTGAGTGAGTGAGTGGAATGTGGAGTGGCTGGCTCTTCCTGGCTCTGCTCTCTGCCTTGTAAAGTTGTTTCTCAAAGTGAACAAACCCCTATACATCCCAAATGACCAGGGATGCTTCTGTTCTGGGAATCAAACCCAGTGTCAGAACTCTGTGATGAGATGAGAGCACTGTGGTTTCTGGGATTCCATACTGACCATATACACATTTGCACATATGTGATAATATTTCCCTGGCAGAGAAAATCAGAAGCATGTGTATTGTGGTTCAATAAGGGTCAGGATAAACAAATAGGTCGAATAGATGTTTATTAAGGGAGAAACAACTCACAACACAGACAGATGAACACAGCAGTTAAAACTGGATGCTCCTTTCTCCGTGTCCCGCCTCCTCCCGAGACTAAGCTCCACAGGTCACTTCCGCCCCTGGCTCCACCCCTCAATGGGTGTGGTCAGTGCCACAGAAGCAGACACGGTGAATATCCCACTACACATGTGCAGCCCAGTACAGAGCCATGTCTTCTAGAATTATGTCCTGAATGTGACTATAGCTGGGTTTTTTTGTTTGTTTGTTTTCGTTTCTTCCCCTTCAGTTTTTGAACTCCCTTTTCAGAATAGAACTGGCAGTTTACCTTTGTTCTCCATGGGACAAATGTAGAGCTGTGAAGCTGAGGAAAAACAGGAAGAAAAGGTTTTTCACGTTTTGAAAGATGTTTTAATGGCCGGGATGGCGTGCTTGTCTAGCATGCGCAAGGCCTTGGGTTGAGCCAGGTACTGTGATACTGCTGAGGATGGTACCTCTGATAACGGAACCAGGATGTATCCCTAGTGCAGGAAAGGACCTTAGGAGCCCATTCCCCATGGAGGGATACTCCCTTAGTCTAGAGACACAGGGGAGGACCAAGGCCCTACCTCAAATTTTGACAGACATTGATGATCCCTCATGTAAAGCCTCACCCTCCCTGGAGAGTGGATGGGGGTTCTGTGGGGGTCATGGGAGGATGGGAGGGAGAGGGAACTAGGATCAATATGTAAAATAAGAAAAATATTAAAACAAAATAAACAAGGATTTTTTTTTTTTTAGTGGAAAAATAAAAGGATGTCTGATCTGTTTGTGGAAAAAGTTCTAAAGAAAAGACAGTGAGTTATTCCTTTTGCTATCTTCTAACCAAGAAGTTTGCTGATTCTGCTATTAGCTCTGGGGGGGTGGGGGGTTCATTATAGATCAGCTAAAGAGGTAGTTCAGTCAAGATTCAGAAACTCTGTCCAAGGACTGGCTAGTAACCAACTTGATTGACTGCCCCTGCCCTCAAGGTTGTGCTTGGCATTCTGATAGCCACTCTTCCTAGAGGCTGTGCTCTATGCTGGGAGTTAACTGCAGGCTGGCCAAGTTATCTATAAGCTTGGACCCAGCCTGCTTGTGGCAACCTGAATCAGATTCCAAGAGAGCTTCCCAGGAAGCTGAAACACAGAAGTGTACATTGGCCTCATGGTGAGTCCATTGGTTGTTGAAGTCACGGTAAATAGTTTGTAGATACTCTTAGGCATTAGCATATGATTAGCATAGCATAAATAATATAAACACCGAGGCAGATATTGGGGTTAAAGCTGAAGATCAGAGAAGCAAAACAGCCAGCCACTAGAGAGCTCTTACCTCTACCTCAGATTGAAAGGGTGATCCTGTCCTCAGTGTGACTGTAGACTGAATACAGACTGAGATCCTGAGCTCCTGTCTTTTCCCTCTTATATTCCTCTCTAGTGCTGGGATTAAAGGTATACACCACCACCATCCAGCCTCTATGGCTAATTAGTGTGGCTTCTGGGATTAAAGGTGTGCACCACCACTGCCTGGCCTGTATGGCTGATATTGCATTCTGATCTTCAGACAATCTTTGTTATATCGTAAACAAAATTTCACTACTGATTAGCAATACTGGAAGTGAATTGAGATTGGAGCAGTGATTGACAGCCCAGATCTTCAGTTCCTGCTTTGGAAAGAGGAGTTCTGGAACAATGATGAACATCTGATGAGTACGTTGGTGAGAAATGAGTGACACCCTTCAATGTGGGGAGATGAGAAATGACCATGGAGAAATAAAATTGATGAAGTTAACAAAAAGGGTGTAGTGATTAAAGTTACCCCAGCTCAGTGTGCATTCAATTGCACACAGATCAGAATGAGCATCTGAGGCACAGCTAGTTCCCAGGAAATGCTGCTTCTGCACCTTATTTCCACTCACCCCTTTGACTTTCCTCGAGGGCTGTGGCAATCTCCATCTCCTGTGTGACTGGATCTTAGTCTCTTTGAATTGCTGGTAGCTTGCACTTGGAAGTGAATTTCCTAATTAGGTGGGATTATCATCACCGCAAACAAAAAGGACTCATTTTCTTTCTCCTTCCCATTCTTTGATGATGAACAGAAAGAACATTTATTATTAGGGTTTTTGGTTCTGGGACTGAATGGAGGACCTCATTTGTGCTCCTTAAGAGACTGTACACTGAGTGATGCCAAGAGAGCATTATAGAAAGCCCAGTAGTTTCCTTTTGGCTTTACTGATGACAGGAAATGCTGTTACATGGCAGAGTATTGGCACTGAGTAGGATACAAATCCCATTTCGTACCAACTTTATGGAGAAGCTGGGAAAGGCCTATGCAGTAGTGGGAGGAAAGGAATGCTTAATAATATTGTATACCAATAAAAACAAATAGGGAAAATTACATGTATTTAAAGTATGGGCTAGATCTGAATATCTTTTACTGGTCACTTTCAAATAGGAGCCAAGTATTTAGGAACTCAGATATATCTTTTTGTTTAGAAATCACTAACTTCTAAGTCATTAGTATAGTGTGAAGTAAGCAGGTGAGAGCAAACCAAAGACCAGGATGTTAAGATTCCAGCTTATATAAAAGGGTGGAGCTTGCAATACTGCTTTGTGGTTTTGGGAAGATGTTTTAATGTCATTGCATTTCTGTGCATGCTTCTTAAATATGTGTAAAATGTGGGAATTCTACATTGGCTTTATGAATCTAGCTTATAGATTGATTCATGTAAAGTTTTTTTTGTGTTTTAAAATCATAAATTTGTACAAACTGAATTTGGAATCTCTTTAAACTAGTAAAGTAGTATATGTGGAATTCTTAAACCCTTTGGTCTGATGTATTCTGTGTATTGTTTTTTGAAATATCACACCAGGAGAGTATGTCATCATCATAGAAGGGCATTTTTTTTAAAGCTCAGAAATCATACTTTTCCAGGGTTTTCTTTTAGAACATTTTTGTGGTAGTATTATTCTTAAAACAATTTTTTGGTAGTAGTACAGCTATGATTTCCCTGTCATTGCTAGTTTTGTGGCTAGATTTTAACATATGTATAGGACTTGAATTAAGTCCTGTATGCCCAATCTGTGTTGTAATAACTAATTTGCAAGACACTGATTCCAGAAATGTAACATGGGATTTTTTTTTAGCATAAATTTATTGAGTGTGTGAGTATATAATGGTGGCTTTGTTTTTGTTTCCTCATTTTGTCTTTATAGTCCCAACAAAGGATGTGGTGTACCTTTTGAACAGGTTATGAAACAGACAGAGGTCCAGAGATTTCCAGTAACAACTGCTAGGTCCCAGAGTCCCACAACAAAGAGCAGCATATAGTCAGGGTTAAATTTAGCATTGTTCTATCTGTACCGTTGCTTTTTGTCTTGTGTAGCTTCTTCTGTAATGCTTTTTTTCATAAACCAACTTAATTCCTTGGGTGAACAACTTTTCTCTTTGTCAGGAGTTGTAACCTATTCTGTTTTGCAACATCACTAAATCCTGAAATTTTAAGGTGAGTCTCTGTGTGTGTGCGCATGTGCTTGAGAGTGTTTTGTTTCTATGTGGATGTAGCTTTAAGCAAATGGCGATTAAAAATTGGGTAGTTGAGATAATAAAAAGACCAGTCCAGCTAAGAGCTGGATCTTTCCTGATGCTGTCTTCCTGACACTCAGACACATGCCTTGGAACTTGCAGACCTAAGAGGTTCTTTTTATTGTCATCATTGTTTAGCTTATTTACTGTTCCTTGTTCCTACGGAGTTATACATATTTCTCTACTGGAAAAAGAGGAACACCAAATAGTACTGAGATAATGGAGTATAGGGAGGACAGATGGATACCAAATAGTACTAAAATAATGTGAGCATAACTAGTACAGGTGGATACCAAGTAGTACTGATATAATAACTAGTACAGGTAGATATCAAATAGTACTAAGACCATATGACTAGTGCAGTGAATACCAAATAATACTGAGATACTCTGAGTATAATGAGTCTAGCAGAATATCAGATAGTTGCTTCATGTTTTCTGTTTCCCAAAATGAGAATAAAGAAAACCAAAGTGTGGTATAATTTTGAGCATTTAGTAGAGTGTAACAAAGGAGACCCATTGACTGAACCAATTTCCCTGATGTAAAATTGTGTTTCTCTCTCTAGAAGTTGAACATTGCTGCTTGGCTGTGCAGGAAGCAATATTTACAGGAAAATGAAGCTAGATAGTTGGCTGTTTGTATCAAAAGACAAATATAATTCTGTGACCCCCCATCGGAATATCTCAGTGTTTAAACGTGCTGATGTGGAGACGGTGGGAGAGTAATCAGAGCAGAAGTGGAGTTCAGGAGGATGAGAAGTATATGTGACATTTGTGAGGACCCTAATTTCCTTTTATGTTGAGGTGTCTAGACATACTAGTAGGTAATGCTGTTGAAATGAGCAACAGCTAACCAATTGAAGACCCAAAAATAGTACAGTCAAATAAAACTCAGTATGAATTGGAGGGGAAGTGTGAGTTCAGTACTAGGAGGCAGTGAGTCAGTGGTACTGTCAGAGGTTGTGGTCCAGAGGTGTAAGCCTCTTACAAAGCTGATGAGCACAGAAAGACACTGAAGCCAATAATGATGGAAGGAGTGGAAATGAGAACAAGGGTCAAGGATGTGGACCTTCCACTTATTACATTGGTTCTCTTTAGTAGAACTTAACTTTACATGCCAGGTGTAGTGGTACATATCTGTGATCCCAGCACTTTAGAGGCAGAGGCCAGCCTGGTCTGTTGTTCTTTTGTTACAGTTATAGGCATAAAGCTGGAGAAAGGGGGGGTGGTGGTGATTGGTCCTGAGTGGGTGGGGGTCCCAAGGTAAGGGACCATGTGGGAGAGCATAGCAGGTTCCCTAGCAGGTGAGGGTGACTGAGGTGGAGGGAATAACACGCCAGGCAGACAAGAGCTTGAATGAGGAGTTTATTTAGAAAGGGGAGTGAGGGGGAAGGGAAGAGACAGGTACCAGGAACAGAGGGAGAGAGAGAGAGAGAGAGAGAGAGAGAGAGAGAGAGAGAGAGAGAGAGAGAGAGAGAGAGAGAGAGGAACAGTGTATGAAAGTGTTTTGCCAGTTCCTAGATTCACAGTATCGGGAATGATTTTTCAAGAAGTAATGTTGTATCAGAGCTATTACTCGGCTACAATTACCATCAATGAAAGGTTTTAGATTCCAAAGACTTAAGACAATGCTAAATTGGTCTGGGATGACAAATATCTTACATTAATGTTGCTGTTTGGGTTTCAAAATGTTCATGATTGGAACCTGATCAGAGTGCTTCAAAAATCTTTAGATACAAGAAAATAAAAAGCCACAAAATAATCCTTAACTCCTCTTGGAGCATGAGAATAAAAAGCCCTTCCACTCACTACACCCAGGCTCAAGCTCCTGCCTCCTCAGGATCCTGTTTCCTGTTCTGAAACGCTGTATGTATCCTTCTGGAGAGTGGAGGCCTGTGCTGCCTTTGTTTTCTGTGGTCTGAGGAGTGGCTGAGCTTCGGGGAACTGACTTCCTCCCTGGAACTTCCTGAAACAGGAAATCTAGACTTTTCTGTATGAATATTCTAAATGCCTGTATGTTAAACAATGACTACAGCAGTTGTTTTTCAACCTTGGGAAGCATGCATAGTTGTGTTCATGGCGCCTCCAGGTGGGGGATAAAGGAAGAGCCAATCACAGTGGGTATGAGGTGAACCATTAGAGATGACTTGGTTGTATCATTTTTGCCTTTAGATTTAGTCTGTGTGGTTTTGGTGTTTGGTGCAGTGATGGGGTCAGGGTGGGAAAGGACCCTTGGCTTCATGCCAGTAGCTCAAGAAAGCAGTATGGCTTGAGTTTACAAACAGAAATGTGCCCGTCAATTCTCTTTGTTTCTCTGACCTAATTGAACAAACAAACTGCCGTTTTTTGAGATAAAAGAAGGTTAAAGAGGTTACTCTAGTAGCTGAAAAATCCTAGTAACTGTATCTGTGTGTTCTCTATCAGGAATTGATTTAGTCCAGAGTTTGTAAAGTCAAATGCCTGAGATTCAGGTGGGGGATTTTAACCCATGACACTGTATGAGTAGGGAACAGGTTGTATGTAAAACAAGCAGTTTCCTTTAATGTAAAATCTATTATTTTAAATGTTACCCAGTAATTGAAAAATTTAAAACTCCTGTTCAGAACTTAAAAAAAATCTCTTCTGTAGACCAAGTTCCTAGGTTGACAGTTTTCATTCTTGGTCAGGACTCAGAATTTCCTTTCATTGCTAATAACAGGAACTTAATTATCAAAATGGTTTAAATGTGATTGTCTAAAAGTTGTTTACAGCACTTAAATTATTTTTGTTTGGCATAATACAAAATTTCATCAGTTACATAATCTTTAGTTACTAGAAAATGCATCAAGCAACCTATACATAAATACTTTGCAAAATTCTGTGGGCAGATTCTGAAGCACCATCTGGGCATACAGTGGGCAACAAACTTACAGATGCTGGTCCTTCTATCATATGTGGCTATGCCTTTAGTGTGAATATCCTAATACACTGTAGAAGAATGTTTACCTCCCCAGCAAAGGGCAGTGAAGTGAAGATAGGTGTAGTCAGACTCCTGAGTACTTTTATATGAGTTACTGTGAGAGACCAGAGCAATTAGCTTGCAATTTGTATTCATTAAGGCTTACCATGAGTAATTTAGGTTGAGCCATCAAATGTGTGTTTCATCATCACAAAGAATCCTCTGGCCTAGGGGTATACATAGATGTGATCTATGTAAGCAGACATGACACTAGGCTGCCTCATCCCAACTGAAGCACCAGTCTCCAGCTCTCTTCCTCATGTCCTTCTTAGTCTTGAGGAAGTTAGGGGCTGTTTTGTGCCTCAATTTTGCCATCTGTTGCTTGGGTATGGCTGTACTAGTATCTAAGAGCACTAGTGGGTGTGCTCTTTAAAACTCTTGGAACAATGTCTGGCACATGGTAAGCATGAGGTATTATTGTATTTTACATTTTATCTCTAGAGCTTTGTCTGGTCAGGTTTGGGTTAGTGTCCTGCAACTTCAGAACAGAATATAGCTGACTTTACTCATGGGACAGAAGCTCAAAACCGTAGGACACTTAGGACTTAATTAGAGGGGCAGTGGGAGGGCTGGTTTAGTTTTTGTTTAGACCCAGCCTTCCTTGCAGCTCACCTGGTCTCTGGCAGGTGGCCAATTCTTCAGTTTCCTTAAATTTCTTTGGCTAAATCTATAGCTTCTCATTCTTGGTGTGTGCAAGCACTGGGGAAATATGGTCAAGTGCATAAATACTGTATTAAAATGCTATTAAAAACCAAGTGAAATGCAAATGTAACTGCTATATATTATTGATTAGGTTTCCATGGAATCCAAAACTGAGTACTGAGCATGAAAACTAAGAAAGTGCATTCACTTTGTCACATCCCCTCCACCATGATCCCATCAAACAGGAGCCTGGGCTCTTAGTACATTTGACCCCTTCCTAATGAATTGTTCCTCTTTGCATTGGCAGCCATTGCTTACACAACAGTAGGCCTCCTTTTGGGGGATAGTTGCTCTGAAGTGAGTGGTCAGCAGGGATAAGGACCTGCCCTGACTTGGGGCTGCACATGGAGGACGATGGGGGCCTGGTAGGAAGGCCAGGTCTCTGCCCTCCCCTGGGTTGCATATATGGAAGCGCCACTCCTAGAAGAAGTTCATCTCACATTTTTTTTTTTTTATAGAAAAGTTCTTGCCCATTCTGACTCATATATTCTCCACGTGAAATTTAGAATCACGTGTCAACTTCTGAAAAATACTCCCTATTGATATTTTGAGTGTGATTGTGCAAAGTGTATAGATTAATTCTATTAATATAGAGTATCCTAAGTATATAGATGAATAGCACCTTGACAGTCTAAGGAGGAGATGGTGGTGGTGGTGGTGGTTTTTGTGTGTGTGTGTGTGTGTGTGTGTGTGTGTGTGTGTGTGTGTGTGTCGTGGGTGTGGGTATGTTTATCTCTCTGTGTGTGGTATGTGTTGTTGTGTGTGGTGAGTCTTTTCTCTACTTTTTAAAACAGTTTCTTTTTTTAACCCCAGCAAGTATAATTTTATAGTTTTAATTTGTACAGGTCTTAAACATTTCCTGTTAAATTTATTTTTAGGCATTTTAGATTTGTTTTTGACTGCTGTGGTGAATACACTATTGTGAAATTTGATTTTTATACATAAGTGATTTTACGAATCTGGTTTTTGAATTGCTTTTCAATGGGACCTGACATTGCCTGTATTTCTTGTGTTATGGATAAAAGGCAAAAAAGAAAGTTCTACTTTTCTTTCATTCTGCATTAGATTATAAGATTTATTCTGGTCTTTATTCACTGTTGCATCCCTCCTACTTTAGGATTTACTTCGAAAATCATTTGTTCAATGTTTTGTACGTCTTTTATCTCTGTACCAGTTTTCAGTTCTTTCCTGGAGGGAATTCTGTCATTTTTGAGTAATAGTAGTCTGTTATTTCTAATATTTGCATTACTCGTAGTGCTTTATGTTATTTACTATAATACCTTATCCTTACTTGGTCCTGAATATGATGAGACTGCCTCCATTATAACTGGAAGTAGACGCTGTAGGATACTCCAGCCCTTAATAGCTTCATCAGCTGGGTTGGGGAGGCATTTAGAAAGGCCTTTTTATTATTATGTATTTATTCAGTTTACTTTTTAATTACATGAAGAGTATTTCTGAGCAGAGGGTGTGGCTCCATGGGAAAACAGTTGCCTAGCGTGCTGTTGGCCCCACATGAACAAGGCACTGCAAAGTTGGGGGAAAGGGCTGACTTCATCCTTGCGTCTGTGGTCTAGGCTGGCTTTTGCTCTTGAACTTTTTTCCATCCCCCTAGTGAAAGATTACAGGCATGCACCATCTGATCTGGTTCCTTTTATTCTAAAAGGGTGATTTTACATTAAAATCAATAGTACATCCAGTACATATTCATTTTCCCCACCCTTGGCTTAATTGATTCTCTATTCTCACTAACATGACTAGAATTATTTAGCTTTACAATCAGGAATAGAACCAGTACATATGTGTCATTCTTTCAATATTGACTAATGTAATAACTTATTTCTCTTTATTCTAACATTAAAGGATTCTTGAATTATGAGAATAACCTGTAATATTCTTACTGAGTTCATTTGCTATTGTGATTTAAAAACAATCTATTCATAAATTAGATTTTCTTTTTGTTTGTTATGGTAAATTGATAAAATACATTGTAGGGTATTCTGGGTTTTGTTTTCTTTCTGTGCCATGAAAAGTATAAGTTATGTAGGGATTACTTGGCCCTTGCAGTTTTAGTAGGATTTACCTGTTAGCTCTACCAATGGAAGGCTTTGTTATTCATCTTTTTACTATTTACAGAAAGAAAATTCAGTGTGACAGGTGACCAGTAGGAGCCAGATGACCTATTTCTTTGCAGCAGATAGAGTTTATAAACATTCTCGCTTGTTGGAGGCACATGCCAGTTCCAGCACTGGGAGACAGAGGCAGGCAGATCCCTGTGAGTTAAGAGGACAGCTTGTCTATAGAGCAAGTTTCAGGACAGCCAAGGCTACACAAAGAAATCCCTTCTCAAAATACTTAAACAAAACAAAGCAAAACAAAACCCCAGAAAACCAAACACCAGAATTTAACCTTTTTAAAAATGTATAAGAACATATAAATATATAAAAGCTTCCGTTTTTAGCAAATATGTATTTTAAATGGTTTTTATATGATTATAATAAATCTGTATCATAATATTTGATTTTGTAAATATGTAATCATTTAACCAGTTCACTACTAATTTTTTCATTTTGCTTCACTGTTAAATGTTGAGTGATTCTATATAGACTGATTTCTTGAGGAAAATAACTCAATGATAGTTTAGCCTGAGACCATAGGAGGACTGTGTCCTTGGGATAGGCAGGAGAACCGAGCGAGGGTCACTGATGTTCACAGGGTTAATCTAACTGTGTTTTACTTAGGTTGTTTGAGCAATCAGAGCACCCAAAGATAGTCTCATGGCTTATCATGGGTCACTGTTCCCCCACTCCTGTCTCTTTCACCAGCTAAGATTATATTGTCTGCTCTATTATATATGGAGTAATAACCTGTACACTGCTTCAGTTTTTAAAATCTAAAGTAAAATTTTCCTATGTATGAGAAAAGGTTTAGGAAATATACAAGTATATAAAATGAAGATGGGAAATTTCAATGTCACGTTCTTGAAACAACTGCCATTTTCAACTTGCTATTTAGCCTTCAAGGTTTTGGCTAGCTGGTTGTCATTTTACCTTCTAACCTAGGCTACTATTGACAAAAAGGGGACTAACATGGGAAGAAGGGGGGTTTGTATGTTTTGCCATATTTAGCTTTAGTTTTGTAACTAAATATGCTACTTTGCATATGTGGAGATGGGAGTGAGCTTAAATGGCTTGTCTGAAAGTCAGTGGGTTGATGGGTAGTAAGTGGCTGAGCTGGGATTTTGCTGCTTCTTCCATTTTCAGAACCTTTCTGTCTTACTTTGCTAACCTACCAGACACATGTAATGCTCCATGTCTTAACTAAATTAAAATTAAAATCCAGTTTCTCTACTGAACTATATTTTGAAAGTTTGCTTCAGTGGACATGTGTATGAGCATGGATAGAGACTGGATAGATACTGTGTACAGGATTGTAGACACTTTTCCACGAGCAAGACAGAGACACTGGGATGTGGAAATCCACGGAGCATGACATTTTTAAGACACCGTATGCTAGAACATGCTAGCAGTTGTGCATGTTCTTGATTTAGATAGATGGCCTGTGTTCAAATAATGCAACAAACGTGCTAAGTCCAAAGTTAAGAGTGAGTAATTTGTTACCTGTTTTTAGCTTTCCTCTGGGATTGGGCTGTGGATGCTGTCAAAACAGTTTGTGTTAAGATATGGATGAATAGGGAAGTGGACAAGCTCAGAGCTAGAACACAACTCCCATTTTACTTCTTTTCTTTAAAAAATATATATTTTTAAAAGTGTATCATAGTTTCCTTAATGTATATCAAGTGTACCCTGTGCGTGTGTGCTGGCATCTGAAGAGACCATGTGATCCCCTAGAACTGGTGTTACAGATGACTGTGAGCCACCATCTGGGTGCTGGGAACCCGACTTGGTTCTCTTTTAAGAGCAGCCTGTGCTCTAACTGCTGACACATTTCTCTAGCTCCCTGTCTTTCTTTTGTGTGCCAAACCACAATCTTTGTTTTTGAGATGTATTTAAGGGCATCAGAGTAGAATGGGGAGAAGGTAACTGCCATCGCTCTGAGGTTTAACTGTGACCAACACTACTGCCTAGGTGCTTCTTCTAGTGGTGTATGCACTTGGCTTTGTGGTTTGTTTTTGGATTTTGAGGCAGGGCTTGCTTTATTATATAGCTCAGAGTAGCCTGGAACTTACAGTTCTCCCACCTCAGCTTCCCACATGCTGGGATCACAGTATGCATCTCCTCACTCAGCTTGCTTGTGGCTTTTGATATTTTTTTTTTAAACACTGTGTCACAGTGAGTGAGAATAGTGTGCCCAAGGCAGAGTTGATGATGGTGGCAGTAGGTAAATAAAGATAGGGTGGAATAGACAGAAAGAGTCAGTTTTTAATAGCAAAGTTCAAACCTTGAACTCATAAAGTTCATGAAGAACTTGAAAGTGATTTAGAGAAATGGGTGCTATATTTCTGCACCTGTAGAATATGTCATCTATCCAGAAAACCCTCCTTTTGCTTTTGGTTTGTAGGCAATGCTGAATGATGAATGAATGATGAAGAGATGAATGTGATCCTGTAAAAGAACTGGTTCCTGTCTTCTGAAAGATCTTTAGCATTGGACTGTGATGTGGCTAGAAAGTGAGCGGGACTGTTTTCTAGTGTTGTCTCTACCATCAAAATCTATTCTGCTGTGTGGCCTGAAAAACTTAGTTAAGTTACTAAAACCCACAGTAAACTCAAAGTGTATACATCTATATAAATACGTTAGCATAATCTATATTTTATATGTATTACTATAATCTATCTTCTACCATTTTTCTAAATTTTGGATTGTACATTTTAGTTGTGGCCTCACAGGTATCAACATTTTATGACTTGTTTACACATTGGTCTTAATTTTTTTTTTAATTCAGTGTCAAGTGGTAAATCTGTGGGTACACCAGACTAGTTGTATAGGAAGCAAGTCCGGGTGGTAAGCAGGCTGCTCCATAAGTTTAATTTGGAAGCTTTGAGGGTTGCATTGACTTTGAGTCTAGCAGAAATTCTTACACTGTTGCATCAGGTCCTGCATGGTACTTTGGATGAGTTAGGGAATTACAGGAATCACAGGAGTATGACATCTTCAAGAGAGCCACAGTTGTGTTTCGCACATACAGTTTGCAAGTCCAGAGGGAGCAAGGGAGGATTGGAATGAGACTGAATCACTGATTGACTGAGTTCTGAATCCCACCTGGGAGAGGATGCAGACCTCAGTGAGCTTCAGAGCATAAGTAGGCATTAGTTTCTTCTGTGAGAAGGTACCGTTGCCTATGTTTTTTAGAAGTCATCTCTACATGGAGTGCAGCAACATGTTGCCAGGGAGCAAGGCACAGTCCATTAGAGCCTGTTGACTGATGTAGGCATGTTTGTTGGTTGCATCACTTCTCCAGGCACCCTGGAAGCATAGGTGACTTAGCTATAGAAGGTGATTTCTCATAAACTCCCACACTTAGAGATTACTCTGCCTGTGAGTGCAGGCTTGGGAGCTCTCCCCGAGTTCTCTTTAAGAAACTGACCCGACATATTAGTGCTTCTGCTTTGGCAATCAGCATTGCCTTTCCTTTGCTTTGGTACACTTACGAAGATTAATTCAGAATGAAATGTAATTGGAAGCCAATTGCATCTGATGGCCAGACCTATTAGATTGGAGCAGTGTTGTTGATTGGGAAATGGGAAGCGTTGAGATAGTGTCTGGGAAATATATTAACTACATCAAATGTCATTGCCCCGCCTAATAGCCTGATTTAAATGACTTTTTTCTCTTTGCTATTAGATTGTTCCAGATAGACTTTGTAGTTAGATCAAGAGTAAAAGAAGCCTATGGCAAAGGAACACTTATGCATCCTGACACATTTATTATCATTTGGTTAAGAAGTGGAAAACATTTAAAGGAAGACTTTAGATTTCTACTCCTTTAACGATAAAAAGGGGTATAAGTGACCTTTCGAATTTAGTGGTTCATTTAGCTTCTGTGACTTAATTTCATCCGAATTAGTCCTCAAGTTTGTTATACCAAGTCAATAACACCTTTGATATCTTTGTTCATATTATGCTTTTCTGTAGTTTCAGTTTATTATTTAGATGAAGATGTAATTTATATTACCATTTAAAAGTATGAAATTTTCCAGTCATACTAACTATAGAATTTCAAAATGTAATTGTAGTTCACAATTCATTGTTTGGTAAGTTCATAAGAAATTTGGAATGTTATTATCCTACAGAGACCTCACACATTAGCAGCCACACCCCTTTCTTCCTGCTTTCCCCTAAATGGCCAATTTATTTGATTGCTCTGGACGTTTCATGTAAACAATAGAATCATACAGTTTTTTTTTTTTTTTCTGTGTTGGGATCTCTTGGCTTAGTATAAAGTTTATCTGTGTTGTAGCGTGCTTCTCTGCTTTGTATGGTCTAAAAAAGTTACTAGTAGTTCAGCAGGGGTTGTGTGTGGTGTCCTCAGCCCCTCCAAGATCCATGATTAGCTGTTGACACAGACTTCTTGTTGGTCGACAACAGGCAATCACAGCTGCTGTGAGTTTGTTATGGTTGTCTTATGCCTTGAATACAGCATTTCGTGTCCCTTCTGTCCTTTGGCTCTTAGATTCTTTCTGCTCTTTCTTCACAGTATTTTCTAGCCACAGAGGGGGTGGTATAAATACCTTATTTTACCTTGTTTAATGTCAAGTACTCAATTCTCAATTATTCTAAGCATCTTGAACAGTCATGAGTCTCCACATTTACTACCACTCACTTCACAGAGAATCCCTTCTGTCTGGGCCAGGTCCTGGTTCAGCGATGAAGTGTGCAGTGTGGAAAAAGCGTCTAGCCATGTCCACAGCCAGAGTGCTTATTGACTGGTGGCAGATATTCGCTGCTTCCTTAGTCTGAATCTTCCTTACTTCACAAAATTTACTGAAAGAAAGTTGATTGGCAGATAGGTAGATCTGTCAACACATTTATACAGAGACTCCTGACATTTTAAAAATATTTGGCTTTGAATAATTTTGAAGTACTAAAAACTGTGCAACATAGGGAGAGGAAAAAAAAATCAGTGATCATCAGTATTATAGAAATAAAACAATAAGGAGTCCATCAGTGAATAGAATGAAAGAAATACGCTGTACCATACTGTTTTGATAAAAGTATTTAAAACTGACATGATCTATTCTCTGAAAAGCTTATTTTCATATGGATTAAGATTTGCAAATCTTAATAGAAATAGAATAGAAAACGTATCCACAGAGCTCTCTGTAAATCCTGAGTTGCTGTTTTCATCTAAAGATTTGTTTTATGGAGATTTTGTTGAACACATACTTAACACACAGATTTTACATGCAAGTTGTATATGGAAAATGAGATTTGAGTCATAATAAAACCCCCAGTATACTTTGTATTATTAGCTTATAATAGAAGGAAAGAAAATATTTTATTATAGAATGAAACTTGGGAAATTTAAGTGAGGCAAGAGACTTGGAGACAATAAAGCAGCAAATTTTATGGAGTGAAATGTATTGTTAACAGTGAGAAGGGTGTCTCACTAATGTGTGCATAATCACTGTCTGGGGAGCTTCTTAGCCATTGGGCTCTTTGAGATTCTGTCTCTGTATGTGTTAGGGTTACTATTGCTGGTGGTGAAACACCTTGACCAAAAGCAAGTTGGGGGAAAGGCTTTATTGTATTTGGCTAACACTTCAACATCTTATTCCATCATTCAAGGAAGTCAGGGAAGGAACCTAGAGACAGGAACTGCAACTGAGACCATGGAGGAGTGGTTTGCTCCTCATAGCTTATTTAGCCTGCTTTCTTGTAGAACCTAGGACCACCAGGCTCTGTCCACAATGGGTTGGGCCTGTTCACACCAATCCTAATTAAGAAGATGTCCTTAGCCCAAGCTTACAGAGGCATTTTTTGAGTTAAGGCTCCCTCTTCTGCAATGGTTTTTATCTGTGTTAAACCAGCACAGTATGGTTCTTACGTAGGCATTTGTATATATCACACCTCTCAAGTAGACTGAACCTTTGAGGAATGGGGACATTGAGGCTTATATTACATGCTCAATAAAGTCCTCATTCTTTTTCATTAAGCACTAAATATTGATGATTGTTTGCAGTACTTCTGAGCTGGGCAAAGGGAGAAAAATGATATAGAGGGGTTGCAATGGCTAGTCTTTGCACTGAAATTAGTCTGTGAGTGTGTTAATTAGGTTTCTAGTGCTGTGATAAAACACATGAGAAAAAGTAACTCCACTAGGAAAGGGATAATACTTACATTTCCAGGTAACAGTCTATCATTGACAGAAGTCAAGGCAGTAAGTAACTAAAGCAGAGGTCATCAAGGAGTGCTGCTTACTGGCTTGCTCCTCCCAGCTGGCTCAGCCTGCTTTCTTATCCACCCAAGCACTACCACCTGCCCAGGGGTGGAACTACACACAATGGGCCTGGACCTCTCACATCACTCCCAGCACTCCACAGGCAGAGGCAATGGATCTATGTGAGTTTGAGGCCAGCCTAATCTACAGAGTAAGTTCCAGGATAGCCAGGGATATATAGAGAAACCCTGTCTCAAACTCCACCATCCCACCCCTCTTCACAAAAGAAAAGAAAAGGGAAGGAAAGAGAAGAAAAGAAAATGCACTTAGACTTGATTTCAGATAAATCTCATGGAGGCATTTTCTCAATAGAAAGTCCCTTTTCCTAAGTAACCCCCAATTAGTGTCAAGTTGATAGTAAAGTAGCCAGGACAGTGTATATGTATCCTTTTTTTTTTTTTTTCTTTCACTCAGGTTATGTATAAAACCCCACTGTTTTCTGAATCTGACCTAATTGGAAAAGAACCAAATGCCTTCCCCACACTCTTTAGCCATCCCTATCTAAGAGGACACATTCAAGAGCCATTGCAATTCTGTCTATATGTACTAACAGTTACAGGTTGCATGCCACTAGGGACAGATGTAATAGTCATCTGTTGTGAATATTATTACCTATTTTATTTTATACTGTCAGCATTGATTTTTATCGTTCTGACTTTATTAGTGCCATCGAATAGTTACTTAGTTAAGCTTTCATCTTCATTCACAATTGTAGGCGGATTCTCTCTCTTTGTGTCTTGGTAGCTGCTCTCAAATGACCACCCTGAGACTTATTATTGATTATAAATGCTCAGGCTGGTTACTAGCTAACTCTTAAACTTTAAATTAACCCATATTTCTTATCTGTACTCTGCCATTCTTTCAACATGACACGTTTATCTTGCTTCTCTCTCTGGGTCTGCTTGTGACTCTCTGGAGACTCCCCCTTTCTTCTCAGCATTCTCTCTGCCCTGAAAGTCCTGCCTAGTTATCAGCCAATCAGCTTTTTATTAACAAAGAGAGCAAGGCATTTTCACAGTGTTACAGGGTTATTCCACAGCACCCAGCCCTGTTTTCAGCAGTGAGTGGTAACCGTGCAATTGCCTTTCCTCATCCATCCCAGACACTGCATCACATTCCTGTTTCAAGATCAGCATACATGGTACCTCCCTTGATAGGGCTTTTTGAATCATTTTCCCATTTAATGAAATTCCTATGGTACAATTCAAGTGTTACACAACTCTCCCTCCCATTGTCATTAAGGAAGGAGATAGTGTGCTCCTGGGGCCCAGCTGTGCAGTGAGGGGTTCATCTTCACTACTGAATTTATGATGCAGAGAAGGGTTCTTCCACCTTGATCCTTCATCTGGGCGAGAGTTGAATGGGAGCATATTTTCCCTCCTGACCTCTCTTAGGCTCCCTGCTCTCTGTTGGAGGGAGGCTGAGGTGGTAGTTGAATGTTGAGAAGACCCCATGTCTCAGTAGTAGCACTAAGCCAGGCTCACCAGGGTCTCCCCTGCTGTAAGGCATCAGAAGCTGTGGGGTGCTGTGGGCACTACTAGCTTTCTGGAATTGAAACTACTTTTCTCAGTTCTTTCGTCACTCATGATGTGAGGAAGGAAACTGGGTTTTGTAGCATACATGAGTAGGACTGGTGGTTTGACAGCTGGAAGGCTGAGACTTTAAATTCCCACCTGCAGATTTTTTAATTTATCAAACTTTAGAATGAAGACTGGCAAATGAATGCTTAATATACATAGTATTAATATTAAATATAAAGATAACATTAAAAAACAACCATGTGAAATTAAAAAAAAATAAAAAAGCTTTATCTAAAGCATTTTCATTATTGTGGATGCTCCTTATTCCTGAACCAACTGAACATGTGAAGAACCACCATGGTGGGGTCTATCCTCAGAGAAACGGATGTAACGTTTAGGTTATGGATGGAAACACTTGTTATCAGCCTATTGGATTTAGGTTAATCTAAAATCTAGAATGCTCCTGAATGTTTTAGACAACGCTATAACATCCTTCAAGTCTCCTGCCTGCCTGGCCGCCCCTCCACCCCCAATTTCCTCCTCCCTAGATAGGGTCTTATATAACCTACCAGGCTGGCCTCAAACTTGCTTTCTGAGAGTGATCTTGAACTCCTCCTGATCCTCCTGCTCTCCCACTTCCCCTAGTGCTGGGATTACATGTGCTCCACCACACCTGGCTGAGAAGTTTAGATTTAATGTACTATAAATTTAAAAGTTTATAATAGTTTATAAATCTATAAAGTAGCTTTAAATTTATCTGTAAAGTTATCTGTCAAGTGATTTGAAGTGGGCAAATTAAATACATTTTAACTTTTTTATTTTTATACTAGTAAAACTTTAAATAGTCCTCTAAAATTACTGAGTCAAGTTTGTGGTCTACCTAATGTTCTTTTCTTCTGATTTATTGCATATGAATAGAAAGTATATTGTTATATATGAATTCATAAGTGCGGTTACATATTTTTCCCTTTTGTTCTTCTGTGCCTTAGTATGGAATGGAGTAGAGATTCTGGGAAGCCTCCTCACTCCCCCTTACTTTGGCACAGTTGCTGTGGTTTGAATATTCTGTGCTACCAAGGTGTAAAATGTCAGTCTCACTGTAAACTATTTAGCCGGGCATGAGAGCTTACACCTGCCTGTCCTAGCACTCAAAGGACTGAGGTAGGACTCAGGCCAACCTGGGCAACAGGGAGTGAGTTCCTGGATAGCTTGGCTACAGACCTGGTCTTGGGAAAAATCAGAATCCCAAACATCTGTCTTGGGTATGACATCTGGATAGTTGATATTTTTTCAGAGTGTGCTGTGGGGAGAGATCTATAGAAATCATGTAACTGTAAGGTTACATTTAATGAGAATAGTTGTTAGCCAGAGTGCTGTTAGATTTTCTGTAGGAGCGCCAAAGCCTTTCTCAGACGTGTTCTGTTACTGTGTTGGTGTTCAAGACAGGACAACATTTTGTCAGTTTTCACAGCCAGATGCCTGGCCCACCTTTGCCACTAGCCCCCTCCCTATATGAATTTAGTCTGACCTCTGAGTAGTTGTGTGCCTCAGTTTAAATGCTTGAGAAGAAAGACCTTTTCCACTCAGGAGTCCTAGGTTGTGCCCTTTGGGCTCTGGCATCTTCCTTTCTTGAGAGCTGATCTCAGTTTATTCGGATTTAAATGAGCGTCTCTGCAGCAAGAGGCAAGTTTTACCCAGGTTGTTTCCCCCTCTTGCTGTTGAGTTTTATCGTGTGCTGTGAACCTCTGAAACACGTCTGAACCTTCTGCTGGTTCCACCTGCTCTGTGTAAGTGAATTGTGGCAATAAGCCATATGTGCATGTGTGTGCATGTGCCCAAACTGGCCTTGAGCTCAGAATCTTTCTGCCTCAACCTACCCAGTTCTTGGATTACAGACACACACACTACCATACTAGGCCCCTTTCTTGTTTTGATACTTAACAGTGGGGAAGGAAGGAGGCATTCCCTTCATTAGAATTTGCTTTACCATTTGGCACGTGGCCCAGCTGAAAATAAATTAGAAAGAAAAAAGAAATTCTAGAGAAGATAGAAATGGAGCCTATTCCTGTATTGGTGATTATATTACTGTCTCCTGATAACCAGTACAAACAGTATGAAATGGAACTTTCCAAAACACATGTTAAGCCCAAAATAACAGTTTGCATCTTAAATGTTCCACCATTGGCCCAGGATGAAGGCTTGTTCTCTGTAGAGGCCAAGGTGCTGTTGGGGCATGGTGGTACTGTTTAGAAGTGGAGGTGAGTGAGGAGAGGTTAGGTCACTGGGATTGTGGTGTACCCCCATTCCCCCCATTCCCCCCATTGGGATCTAGCCACTTCCTTTCTCTCTTTCCTTGCTTCCTGGCCACCATGAGGTGAGCAGCTTTGATCCACTGCATATATCCTTTGCTGTGATGCTCTGCTCTATCACAGCCCAAAGCAACAGAGATGATGGAAACCTCCTAAACTGTGAAGCAAAGTAAGCCTCTTTTCTCCATTAGGCTGATTCGACTCAGGTATTTTAGCAGTGACAGAAAGCTGACTAACAAGGTGGTAAGGAAACAAAATGTGTTGTCATGTTCTAAAACATCTCAATTTTTTTTTCTTATGAAAGAAAGCATATTTTATGCTATTGAGATTCATGGGACATGAAGCATTTGTAATATACTTTTCTAATTTCATAGTAGTAGGGAAAGATAGTTCTGACACTAAAGGAACAGAACAGTTTAATAGATTGCTACTTTCAGTGTAAGTATGTGTTAGGGACAGGAATTCCAAGAAACAAACTGGGTTTCAGGACATCTTGCTCTGCAGTAGCTGCAGCTGGGCTATCCTGTGCCAAAGTTGCTGTTGTCACTTGGTTTGGTCTTGCTGCCAGCCAGCTGTATTAGACTTATTTCCTTAGTTTTCATAGCCACACCATTTGTTATCCGTTCAAACACTGGCATATCAAATACCATGAGAGAATTACTTAACAGAGCTGTTATAGTGAGTTACCTGTTCCTTTGTTTTTGTTTTAGGAAGGAAAGTAAGGCATCTGCTTGACCTGGGTGCAGGGATTTGTTGCTTAAGGTGTTTTGGGGAGACCCTTCTCCAGCCATAACAAATTCAGATGCATTTTCTGATAGTTCACATTAGAATTTGTTCAGAGAAATGCCAAAGGGAAAACACAGCCCAACCCCACGTAATGCTTTCTAATCTAATTTACATCAGCTTTGGATTATTCACAAAAACAGTGAGCTAATTTAAGGCACACAAATAATTTTCTTTGTATGATAAACACCCATGATGATTTTGTTGAGAGACAGCAAGGAATATTTATGTGTTCTTGTTGTTTCACTCATGTCATTATTATCTCAAGAACCTGTGAAAATATGCCAGACTGTATACCTACAGGGCTGGGTCCAACTGGCTGGGAGCCCTGAGGCCAGCAGCTCAAATGTGCTTGTCCTTGTCCAACCTCTTAGGAACTGTGTCCGTCCTTCATGTTTTTTCATTAGTGACTTTCCATCTAGTAGGCTTCCCTGCCTCAGTCTCTTTGGTAATGTAACATGGTCAGAGGACATTATTTCCTTCAAAATCTAAGATGAAAACAATGAATATTTATTAAAATTCTGGTGATTTAAAGATAGTTGTTCAATTGGACAAGATTCTTAAAAACACACTTTGTCATTAATTTTTTGTCATGAGTATGCACATAAGTGTACACTCAACATACACAACATGTGGAGCTTAATTAACAAATTTTGAGTGTTCTATTTTTCTATGTGAGTTCTGGGAATCAGAGTCAGGTAATAAGTATTGGTGGCCACTGTGCCCAGATGGGCCCTTCACTGGCCTGATTTTTTTTGTCTTTTGATATTAGTAACTCACTTAAAACCTTTTATTTATAATTTATAAGTGGGCTTCTTAGACACATACATCATTAAGTAATACATATAATGAAACTAATGTTGGGTTTAGTAGTCAAGTCATGCATTTCTGATTTAGTATTGTAAAGGGAGTCTGGAGATCACCAAATAGATAAATTAAGTAACTAATGGCAATTTTGTATTGAAATCTGAAACTTTAAGGAATAATCACTCCCCCCCCCACTCTTCCCTGCCCCTCCTCCAGACAGGATTTCTCTGTGTAACAGCCCTGGCTGTCCTGGAACTCACTCTGTGGATCAGGGTAGCCTCTAACTCAGAGATCTGCCTGCCTCTGCCTCCTGAGTGCTTGCATTAAAGGCTTGTGCTGCCACTACCACTTGGCTTCAGGAATGCTTTTTATGAGAGCAAAACCCAATTTAATTAAAAAAAAATCAATTTTTTATATTATATGAAATTAACTGTTAAGACAGGCATTTGAAAATCAAATACTGTAAACTTAATGAAGTTTTCAGTGAAGGAACAATTAGATATTGTTAATAATAATCTTGTTTTTGGGTCTTACAATAATATGTAGTCCTGACTTGTATGGAACTCATAGATATGCATGTCTCTGTCTCTGAGTGCTCAACAAAAATGGTAGAACAAAGAAGATTTTTCTGTTTAAAAAAAAAATCTTCTGTGTTATTTGTATTTTCACTTTGGATGAGACATGATAAACACAGACTGGATTTTGAAAGTGTTATTTTAGAGATTTCTGTATTTCTGTGTTATAAAGTGTAGTCACACAGTACTTATTCTTTTTATTCCCTCCCCCTTTTTTATTTTGGCCATCCTGGGGAATAAGCCTAGGGCTTTATGAATACAAGTGGTCCCTACTAAGCCTCACTTCTGGCCTGCAGGATAAATCTTAAGCAATAAAAACTTCAAACTAAGCCCAGTTCTGCCTCTTAGTCAACTGTCGTTAGACAAATGGAAGTACAGATACTACCTGCAATCTTGATTTCACTCTTCCCAGGACACTTTATCCACTAGGGGAATTGATATAGAGTCTTGTCTATCCCCCACTCAGGATTACCCTGTGGTTTTCAGATGTCTTAGGCAGGCCACCACGAGGAACAGGGGGAGAAGCAGTGCTTTGTAATGTGAAGACCATAGAATAAGCTTGGATTTATCCATAAACCAGTCCCCTTCTATAGACCTGTTTGTGTCACAGGGACTGATGATCATGGGAACTGAGTGAATGTTGACAAAGCTTCGGAAGCCTTGAAAGGTGAACCTTCCTTGAGGAGTTCAGATCTCTTGGACCTGATGACTAATGAAGATAACCCTGGAGTGGACATTCCCAGGACATAGAGAATTTTGTGTTTGGGTAGAAATCATGCAACTCCACCCCCCACCCCCCAGTTCATCTATGCCACCACTAGTCCTTAAAGAGGCCAACCCTTGTTTGGTACCTAGGTTGTGGGACTACTTCTAACCACGAGTGGAGAATCAGTCTGCCCTTATATGTAGATGTTGACCCTCTAGATGTTCACATTTTAGGCCCAAAGCTAAAAAGCCCTGGAGAGGGATTTGCCCCACATGACTTGTCTGCAGATTGGGAAGGGTTTTGTGAAAGAGTAATCCACACATCTTCATCAATGACTGATTTATTGAAATAAGTGAATGAAGAGGAGTATGGCAAAAGCTGGCTGTGTTCCACATTCTTAACTTATAAACATACACTGTAGTAGGATAAAAATATAGAATGATGGTTTTCTATTTGTAGTACTTCTAATCTTATTTGAAATGTATTTTCTTTTTAAAATCAGAAAGTTTTATAACCCATTTAGATATATTGTAGATCTTTAAAATGTCAACATTTTATACCTATACTTAGTTTATTTTATGAAAGCCTTATTTATTGGTTAGATCTTTTCTGTTTCTATATTATTTTTCCCTTTAGCAATTCCCTGCCTCCTTGAGAGTTCACTGTAAGGACTATCTTTGTAATATCCCCCCTTTCAATGGTTCCTTCCTTCCTTCCTTCCTTCCTTCCTTCCTTCCTTCCTTCCTTCCTTCCTTATTAAAAACTATGTAGTTGACAGTAAGGACCATGCAAGCAAATGTCAAAAACATTTCAGAAAGTACATAATTGTATAAAACAGGATGGTAAAGTTTAATTCTTTCCCCCAGCTCTTGTCCAGTGATAACCACTTGTACACATTTCCTAGTTTACCTGTAAAGACGTTTATGGTGCTAGGATTATAGTAGATGGATGACTGGGTATAGTAAAGGGCCTGCCTAGGTGTCGCTGTGTATTGAATTAGGAAGTTGGCTCTGGCAAATAGCTGCTGTTGCTTCTGCGTAGATTCCAGGACGGAGTAAAAACCCCTGTGTTTGGCTGGGCAAGGTGGTGCATGCCCTTGAATCCCAGCACTCTGGAGGCAGAGGCAGGCTGATCTCTGTGAGTTTGAGGCCAGTCTGGTCTACAGAAAGATTTCCAGGGCAGACTCCAAAGTTTCACAAAGAAACCATGCCTTGAAAAGCAAAACAAAGCAAGAAAACCCATGTTCACACATCAGTTCCTGCATCAGGTTGTGACGGCCTTGTGGTGCAGAGGCAGAGGAAGGATGTACAGGGCACGATTGTGAGCCTAAGCTCTTGAGGGCATGCCTGAAGTGGCTCCATCAGTAGAATGTGCCCTTTGAAAGGCAGTGAGAGCTGACCAGCATGTGGTTATGGGCTTAATGGAATCATCTCTGATTGCCTACAGAGGAGTAGAGTTGGGGAAGGGAACCTGGTTAGGATGTTGCAGCTGTGATGAGACTTTTTAATAAAAGAGTTAGGCTAACAAGAAGATAAATCTGCGAGAAAGTATCGGAATAGGCAATTTACATCCGTACAGGTTTGCCATGTAAAATCTGGCTTTTTCTGTAAGTAGTTTCTTCCAAGGATTCAAGACAAATGGCAGATTGTACAGAGTTTGAGAGGAGATTTGAAAGAGTCTGAACCAACACACAACTTCCTTTGAGTTTAGTATGCATGTTGATAGTAGTAACTGCCTGGAAAGTGTCTGTACTTACATGGAGAATTGTAGGGCAGGTCTTTGTGTGTTGGTTCACTGAACACAGTGAAGTTGCAAGTTCAGTATGTCCAACAGGTAGAGTAGTACTTTCCTCTAGTCTGTGTCTGCCCAGTTTCCCTGAGCTGCTGTGGACAGGGTAGGCTGTTGGAGTGGCTTAACCCAGCCTCTGCAAGCCCGCCTTGCTCCATCCTATGGCTTTTCGATTCAGGCACATGACTCTGGACTCGTAAGCGGTAACCCTAGCACTTCACCTTAGGCTCAGAAGCTTTTCTAAGCTTCTGTCTTTCTGAGAATGTCAGACTCTGATTTAAAACAGACAGATAGACATTTATTTAGTTTTGGGTGTGCATGTATGTGAGTGTGTGTATGTTACGGTGCATATAAGCTACAACAGAAGTGGAAGTCAAAGTTCTGTTACCATGTGTGTTCCAGAGAGGCTCTGGTTGGTCAGGCTTGGAAGCAAGTGTCTTTATTCTAGAGAGACTCTGGTTGGTCAGGCTTGGAAGCAAGTGTCTTTATTCTAGAGAGGCTCTGGTTGGTCAGGCTTGGAAGCAAGTGTCTTTATTCTAGAGAGGCTCTGGTTGGTCAGGCTTGGAAGCAAGTGTCTTTATTCTAGAGAGGCTCTGGTTGGTCAGGCTTGGAAGCAAGTGTCTTTATTCTAGAGAGGCTCTGGTTGGTCAGGCTTGGAAGCAAGTGTCTTTATTCTAGAGAGGCTCTGGTTGGTCAGGCTTGGAAGCAAGTGTCTTTATTCTAGAGAGGCTCTGGTTGGTCAGGCTTGGAAGCAAGTGTCTTTATTCTAGAGAGGCTCTGGTTGGTCAGGCTTGGAAGCAAGTGTCTTTACCTGTTGGCCCATTTTGCAGATCCCATAATCTTAATTTTGCTTTGTTTCTCATTCTGAAACACAGCTATGATAATGATTTCCTTTTCATTTCTGCCCTAGGGACTAAGTCCTATCCATAAACATCACCTCAATGCCTAGGCAGAGGTGTCTTCCCTTCTAGCTTTGTAGTTGGTTGATGCACACACTTGGTCTATAGAGAACTGTAGTCATGCTAGTCAAGAAACTAGCTTTGTCATGTTATATCTGAGGACTTAGACAAGTTATTTAGTCCCTCAGCATCTGTAATAATTTTCTATTTTAACAATGTGACTTTTTTTTCATGTTTGTTATCACAAGATGACTGCTTTATAAATCTAGAGATTAATTTGAATTATGAGCTATGAGCTCAGTGTGGTGGTACATGTCTATAATCCTAGCCTTTATCCCAGGAAGAGGTAGAAGCAGGCAGATCTTTTTTGAGGTCCAGCCCAGCCTGCAAGTTTCAGGACAGCCAAGGCTACACATAGTGAGACAGTGTCTCAAAAACAAGCAACATAACAAACAAAACAGAAATCCCCACAAACTATGAGGTATGGGATTCTCTTGGGGATAGGGGTTCTGGGAAGATACAAGAGGCTGTATTTATCTGGGGGAAGTGGGCCAGTTATACCAAGGCAGTCTGGTAGGGGAGTAAACTCCATTTCCAGTATGAATTCCACACTTACAGTTCTAGGGCAAGTGCCTCAGATGGAGTCATGGATGTAGCAGGTGCTGTTCAGTTCAGCTACGCTGTCTGCTGTCTGTTTAGATTCCAGGGCCTGTCTTATTTCATCTGTTTAAAATTTTAAGAAAATTATAAAGAAAAAAAAAACATTGGGGGGAAAGAGATCTAGAGACTAGTAAATGGCTCAAGGTCATACACTTGATAGGTAGCAGATCTGGGCTGTGAATTCAGGCAGAGTGCTTGGCTCTGGTGCTTGTGCTAGTCCTTGCTGTTTTCTTGATGGGCAGTGTTGATGTCACATAGCAGCTGGTCAGGCTCTACCCAAGAACTGTGGTGTCAGAGTGTGCCTTTCAGTGATCCTCCCAGTGATTCGAATGCATAGTCCAGTTTGAGAAGCATTGTTCTGGAACATTCTCCTTCTACGGTTTGCTGCTATCCTGGAATCTCCCTAGTGTGTGTGGGAGGAGTGGTGGTGTGCATGTGGGCATTAAAACAGCTGTAATCTCATCCGTGTGTACTTACAAATTATTACTGTTTTTTAAAATTCCTCACATGTGAGCTCATTCCCACCTCTCCACCATCCTTGTCCCTGAAACCCCTCCATACAGATCTTTGCCTCGCTGTTCTGACAGGAAGAGGAGCAGAACCCCAGGAGAGACATTTGTCCCACACGTTATGCACACACTTTGTTTCTGGTTCCTTATATGTGTACATACTATGTATGTGCGTGCATGCATACAGTAGTGTTTGGCTTTGCGTGGCTTAGACACTTTAGAAAAGATAGTGAACTTTGCTGGCACAGTTCTTGCCATGGCCCTTTTGTACATTGTATCTCCTTTTTTCAAGTTGCTCCTACTTTCTCTTTGCTTCCTTCCTTCCTTCCTTCCTTCCTTCCTTCCTTCCTTCCTTCCTTCCTTCCTTCCTTCCTTCCTTCCTCTCCCTCTCTCTCTGAGAAGTTTTATTAGAAAGTGAAGTGGGGGAAGGAAAGAGAAAAGAGGTACAGAAACAGAGAGGGCAGAAGAGGAGAAGGAGACAGGAAAATCCTGCCTGTCCCAGGGGAACCACGGAGAAAGTGCCCCTATTTTCTAATTCTCTGCTCTGGGCTATGCAGTCTAATCCATGCCCACTGCTTACCTCCTTGGTAGAAACAAAACTGACAGGTTTGGTCCTGGCCCCTCTCTCCATCCCAGTAAACAGATGTCTTTCTTGTTACATAAGCAGTTATAATCCAAATGTAATCATATAATAGACCTAGAAGGAGCAGCCAACTGGCCTTAGGGGAGTTGGCCAACTTAAAGGACAAGAATGAGAGAGGTGTTGCCAGACAGAGAGGGATGTGTGGGGAAAGGGAATAGGAAGCAGGAAAAGGCTCCAGACCTGAAAGAGCCAGGCTTGTTTCTGGGGAGAAGTTGGGGATGGTCAAAGGATAAATGATGCTACGTTGTGCTAAGCTTTATTTCCTGTAATAACAGCTATGGGGTTGTACTGTGTGGCAGTGCTCTTGGTAAGGGCCTAGTCCTGTTTCATCTGCAAACAGAGGGTTTGAGGTAGACATTCTTAGGGACTGGTGCTGCAGGGAGAAGTTAGCTCCTTTGCCCTGAGCCATAGAGCCAGGCACTGTTTCCCTGCTGCTCTGCAGTCAGCACAGAGTGCAGAACAGTGCCAGTGCCGAGAAGTCTGCCATTCACTTGCCTCAGCTTTGTTCTCGAAGACTTGGCTTCCCCAGCACCCCAGCAGAGAGCCTGGGCTGCCTTCATGTTTGCTCTTCAGTCTCTGATGAGGTTTCCTTCTCCTGCTTTCTGATTTTGGTGACTTGGTCCTTTTTGAAGTTTGAACCCTTAAGAAAGCATGTGATTCATATGGATACTTGGACAAGAAGTTGGTTCTGTTTATTCTCCATTCTGTTACTGTTCTGTTTTGGTTGATGGTATAATACTATCTTAGTTGAGCCAAAAAACTGCTTTGTCTTCAGTTGATTACTAATAAGGATATTTTGTTCACCTTGAAATTCCCAGACTTCCTTTTCTATACACACCAGAGACAAAGATGCTCTGTTTCCTTCATTTCTGTTGCCCCTGTCCTGGAATGCCAGCTAGCAGTGGGGTTATTATTCTTTATATAGTGATGTCACCGCCTCAGAGCTTGGCCTTCTCCCCACACCAGCTAGCTTTGCCCTTTAGTACTTTCTTCTGTGAACTGTTGAGGAAGGATTCTGAGGCTCTCTTCCTCCACTGATAACAGCAAGGCCTGCTAGCAAATTCTGTGTGGCCTGATAAGTGCATGTAGCTCAGGATATGTGGTAACTGTCTAAGTGGTAGAAAATTAGTTAGAGGACACAAACTTGGGCAATTACTTATACCAGTAGACCTCAGTTTCCTCATTTACAAACGAAGAGATTGGTCTCAAGCTTTTGGGTGAGGCCTTTAAAGACCCCCCTAGATGGAGCCTAAAGTTTGAAGTTCATGTTTTCTGTAGCCCTGGTCTAACTCTGTAGACCAGGTTAGTCTCAAAACTCAGAGATCTGACTGCCTCTGCCTCTAGTGCTGGGATTAAAGGCGTGCGCCACTGCTGCCCTGCTGAAGTTCGTACTGTTAAGGAAAATTTGCCACCAGTTCTTGGATGTCTTTATGTTTAATAGGATTTAGTAGTCCTATAAACTGGGGTTATCCATTTCCCAGTTTCCACTTTATTAATAGCTTTAGTGAATTGTGAATGGCAGTTTAATTAGATCATCCGTGAATAATTAGGGCAACCACTTTTTTCCCCTAAGAGGATCTTTTCATTCGGGAGTATACATCTTTCTTCTAACCTAGGTAATTGAGCATTTTATAAAGTAGGGAAGTAAGCCTTTTCTTCCTTACAAGCATTTTATTTATTTATTTATAAGCCACATGCTTTGTGAATAAAGCAACTTTAAAGATACTTTGTGTCTGTTTTAAGTGCTGAGTTTGTGAGGCTGGGAAGTAGTTTTTTATTCAGACATTCTGGCCTCTATCTAGGCATGGTGGTTCATGCTTGTAACCCCAGCACTTGGGAACTGAGTGGGAGAATTGTGATGAGTTCAGTGTCGACCTAGGCTACATATAAGTAACACACTAGCCAGAGAACTGTAGGAAGATTCTGTCCCAAAATCAATAAATAGAACACTTCTCTTCTTTTCTCAAGGTGTCATGTTAGCATGCAACAAAAAGAAAGCCAGCCTTGTTTGATGTCTGCAGTCCAGTGAATACCTCATGAAACAATTTGTATTTGACTTTGTAGTATTTTTGTACTTGCATTTGAGTATGGGTGTGCCTCACATTGTGGGGATTCACAGTACTTCAAGTAAATAAATAAGGAAGTTACACTGTGAAGACAGATTCAGAAGGAACCAGAAAGCTGACACATAAATAGGCCTGTTCTTCCCCAGATACCTTGCTGAGTTCTCCTCTGTGGTAGGTCTAGCAAATTTCACCTATGCCTCCTGAGTGCTGGAATTAAGGGTGTGTTCTACCACACCTGACTCTCTCTCTTTTGCTAGTGACTTAGATGTGTCTTTTCAGGAACTGGATAACTGAATGCTTAGTAAAAATTTTAGTGTTCCCTCAGGAGTGAATCCAGGTCCTACAGCTAGTCAATTAAGTGCTGTGGCACTGAGCTGCGGTCTAACCTTCTAGCCTTACTTCAGTTTTTATTTTGAGACAGAAGTCTCATTAAATTGCTTAGGTTGGTCTTTAACGCAGTCTTCAGCTCAGATAGGCCTTAAAAAAAAAGTCTTAACTCAGCCTTCTGAGTTGCTGGGATTGAAGACTGGAATTATTTAAACGTTCTTGTCACAGATGTCACCATCGGGAAGTCTTGGGTTTGTAGCAGTTTTAAAGAGACAAAGGGTCGTCTTAATTGCCAATTTACTATAAAGATGAGCTACACACCATAGTTACTCTTACATTAAGCAAATGGAATCGATGTCAGAATAGCAGATAGATTTCTTTTTGCACTGCATTGAATGAGGTTGGAACAGTACCCAAGCTATGGAAAGGCTTGTATGAAGGACCCACGAAGCTCCCAGGAAGGGCTGTGAGTTCTGTATCTAGCCTGGGGGTGTTGTTGTTGTTGGTGTCTGAATATGGGATGAAGCACCTTAATGACACACAGATGATTGGAATACCTTCAAGAATGGTTACATGATAGTCTGTCTTTCATATATAAAACTTTATGAAGTAGCGTGATGGGGATGGTGTGGTAAAAACACGTGTGTGACTGAAGAAGTTTAAGACACTGTAGTATATAGACCTTGACTGTTAAGGTTTATACTTACTATTTCTCCTCTTCTATATAATGAACATTCTTTTACTGTAAAACGTTCTCAGAAAGCATTTTTCTGCTATTTAAAAATATGATCTGGGGCAGATTTAAAGGAAGAGATAAGTTGTTTTTCATAAAGGTACTCCATCTTTTTTTTTTTTTTTCTTTCTGTGTATGTCTCTTAGTAGAAGAAATGAAGCTTTATTTGGATGGCTTGGTATAGACTAGAGAATAGACTAATATATTCTTATATTAAGAGAAAATACTGGATTTTATTAGCTCAGCTTATTGAAAGTAGGAGGAAATTGTGGATTTTAACTTGTGGCTGCTCAAAGTTGACAGCGTTTTTTTCACTGGGTAGCATAGCCTGGTCTAGAACTTGCTATGTAGCTCAAACACAGTCTTCCCACCTGAGATGCCTGAGTGCTTGGGTTATAGCTGTACTCAACGAGGCTGGAGTCAAAGCACATGTTTTAGTATCAGAAGAAGGACCAAGGCTTTAAACTACATGTGTGCCAGCTCATTTATACTCTTAGACAGCTATTTTGTGATGGTTTCATGGTGCGCAGAGTAGAGGGAGGAATTAGCCACTGTAAATTAATAGTAAAGAGCCTGGGCCTTAATTCTGGGATGACTTACAGATAGTGTGCTAATATGATTGTACTTTAGAATGCATAGCCGTTTTTAAGGTTTCTTGGGTATTTTCTCTAAACCACATTATATTTGCTGTCTTCTGACTTAAAGGTCATGATCTTCAGCTCTGTTACTAGATCTCTCACAGTACAAGCTGAAGTCCTTTGGAACAAGGCAGATTGTAGGCTTTTCAATCTTTAACATTTTTTATTTTACAAAGTTATACCTTTTAAATTAGTTAAATTGGGAAGACATAAGTTAGTCAAAGGAAATGAGAAATGTCTCATTTTACCAAATAGATATAATTAATTTTAACATTTTATTATAAATCTTTCACCCTACTACCCCTTTCTGTATAATGTATTGTGTATGTATAAGTGTAATTTTTTAAAAAGCATGTTTACATAAGGACTTTGAATCCACACTTGGCTACTTAAAGTATAGTTAAGTACTATTTTCTGTGGCCACATCGTCTCCCATCATAGAGTTTTATCATTTACTGTTCTCCGTTGTTGAATGTTTAGGTTTTAATTTTTATGTTTTTAATTAACTGTATGACACATATCTTGTAGCCAACATTTGCTAATTATACATTTCCTTGTTTAAAGTTTCTTAGAGTAGAATTACTAATGCAGAAAGTGTGGTAGTATTAGAGTGTGTCATAGCTGTGACTTGGGTTCTCTGAAAAGCATTGTGGGTACCTGTGTTTCCTGCACTGGTATGTAGAATACCACTTTCCCCTTAGGCTTCAGAATCCTGAGTGTCATCATTTCTAGACATTTCCCATCCACACAGATGGCAGTGCTGCATACCATAATCCTAGCCTTAGGCGATATATAGTGAGATCCTATCTCCAAAAAATAAAGGCCTTTGCTAGTTTAACAAGTGAAAAGTATATTACTGCTCTGTGACTTATCTTAATAGATAACATTTCTGAATTAGTTATTAAAATAATTTTGATTGCATTTTTCCTGCGGGCTTTAAAAAAATTGTAGACAAGTTCTCATATAATCCATGCTGGCCCTATGTAGACAAGATAACCTTGTACTTCTCATTCTCCTGCTTCTACTCTCAAGGGCTGGAATTCCAGTTGTGCACACACCTGGTTCGTGCAGTCTTGGGGATCACAGCCAGGACCTTTTGTGTGGTAGGCAAGTCTTCCTAACATCAGAGCTCACCCAGCCCCTTTCTCTTTTTTAAAATGTGATTTTCAAACACTTTACATATTTATTTTCCTTTCTCCATCTCTTTGTTTTTCCTATTGCTATCAATTCTTTTTGGTTTTTTGTAAGTATTTTTGTTCACACACATTTCAGAATTTCCTCCATTTCAGAAGCTGACACAATGGTAAGTTTGTGGAGTCTCATTTCTGAGAGCGCTGTTACTGTGACAGAATCACCGTCAGTTATTGCTGTGGTGTGAATGGGAATTCCTTTCTTTCCAGCTGGTGCTGGAAGGTTATAGAGCGCTAGGAGGTAGAGCCTTGCTGGAGGAAGTGAGTTCTTGGCACTGGCCTTTAACATTTGTAGCCTGGAATTACTTCCTGTCTGCTTTCTGCTTGCAGGCTGCACATGCATTGTGACAGTGGCCTTACACTCCTGTTGCCACCACAATGGCACAATGGACTGTGTCCATTCAAACTGCAAACCAATAATTTATTTTTTATTTTTTTTTATTGTTCAAAGGGACTGGAGAGATGGCCCAGCAGTTAAGAGCACTGACTGTTCTTCCAGAGGAGCCAGGTTCAATTGCCAGCACCTACATGACCGCTCACAGCTGTCTGTAACTCCAGTCCCAGGGGATATGATATGGCATCCTCACACAGACACACATGCAGGAAAACATCAGTGTACATAAAATTAAAAAAAAATAGATAACTTAAATCACACTGCAAACCAAATTAAATTATTCCTTCCTAAAGTAGCTTATTCCTTCCTAAAATAGCTTCTTGTAAGGGAGAAAGTTAACAAAGTCTTATATTTTCCAGTTAAGCTTTTCCATTAATACAGTCTTCTAACTTCCAGTTAAGTTTCTCTTCTAAATTTTTAGTTAGCTTTACTAACTTTTGTTTCATAGTCACATAACATGATATTACCTAAAAGGAGACAAAGACTAAATGATCTCTTTATCTTACAGTTAAGGTTCCAGGCTAGGTCTGTAAGGTGTGTGTTACTTCTGGGTGGTGCCACCCCCTATCTTTTTATTCCTGTGTTATAGACTGTAAGTACTCTGAGGAGTGTTATACCAGTGATATTTCTCGTTTTCATTTGATAGCCTGTATGAAATTAGCTTTGTGATTTTGTTCATTGTGCTCTCTCAAGTCTCTTTTCTTCCAGGATGTGCTGTCAACAGGGCACTCATGTACACATCCCAGTTTGACTAGCATTGCCATGCTTTTTACATAGTGTTCTAGCATAATTTTTAGTAGTATTCCCTCTACCCTCTACCCTAAAGTTATGTTAGGGATGATACATTATATGACCAGCCTGATCTGTTAAGTAGAAGGGAATTCATAATGTGAATTATTGCAATCAGACTTAATTTATTTGATTTGCTTGAAAAAAAATAATTGGGTCTTACGTTTGCCACATGGTCTTGTAATTCTTGATGTAGATAAGAATTCAATAACCATGTCTCAAATTACCCAACCCACAACTTGAGGTGTTCTCTTTATACAGCATATTTGAAGACTCAAGAGTTTTTATAGGACAGTCTAATTAGTTTAAAAATAGGTTGAAATTAAATTTCTGTAATGACCCCCCCCAAGTGATTCATAGTTTAGTTTATGGATTTCTGGGGATAAATTGGGAGAGGAAAGATAGTGGATTTTATTTAGTGTTTTGAATCACTTATGGTTTATACTGTCCCAAACTAGTAAAATTGCATGAATCTACATTCAGCAGTAGTTTGGGATATCAATTGAGCCCATCCAAAGTTTTAGTTAACTTTAGTAAAAATAATTGACTTTCAAGATGACTAAGCCTCCTTGGGAGGTGTGAAGAAACATGTTTGTTCTTTGTGATACAGGGACATACTTTCTGCTCAAACTGAAGGCATATGACTCATTCCTAGCCACTGCCCGAATTAACACAATTTAGAAGTTTACTTCACTTAGTGGAGGAGGTTCTGAGGCAAAATCCAGTGGCCACTGCCATAAGACTACATATAATATGTGTCTATGTTAGCATTTCTAGGACCACCTTTGCCCTTTGTTCCTTTCCTGCATTAGGAATGCATAGGGGCACACTTGATATAAGAGAACACTAGGAAAAAATGTCCGTGACCCTGGGCAGGATTCACTCGACCTGTTTGTTCCCCTGTCTTCAGGTGTTCTGGACAGTCCTCACACACAGCCTCTTCTGTCCTACCCTCTCCTCTTTTGTTCAAACAGACAGTGAGCCTTCCTAGTCCTACCATCTTAAACTTGGCATCAGGCCCCTGGCTGAATGTTCAGCTGTACATGCTTAGCAGTGTTTTTCTCCCATAGGCACAGGAGACAGGTTTCTAGAGCTGTACCCAAGCTCCTGTGCCCTGTAGATGAATGCCCTTACTAAAGCAACACATTCTCCAATAAGCTGGGTTTTCTTTGGCATCTTCTGATGGGGCAGGCTAAGTGTGGGACTACCATTTTCCCCAACTCCTACAAGGGAGCTGTGATGTTCTCTTGTACTCTACTCACCCCTGTTCCACCCTACACAGCACAGCCATAGCCTGTCCTTTCTTGACCATTTTCACTCTGCAATTCAGATCAATACATTCTGCCTGGAGCACACACCAGGAACTTTTTTGGGCACATTTCTTTTTTCTTGGAAAAGTGAACTGCCCATTTATATCAACCTAGGATATTAATTGTGTTCACATTTATGTGTTAAAGTAGAGCATCTAGCAAGCAGCTTATATAGCTAACTAATCTGCTGTTTCTAGTCATTAGTTGTTTGACAACACATTAGAACCTTTATTACCCACAAAAGATGTTCTAAAGTTGCTTATGGTGATGATGGGTCTACATACCTGCAAATATACTAGCATTAAGTTATATGCTTTAAATAGACTAGTTGGGTGTTATATGAATTTTCTCAGTTATGCTGCTATTTTCTAAGTGCATTTCTGTTATAATGAAATAAAATTATCAGTCTTTTAATTACCTTATGCATGCACACACACTTATCTTCAGACAGGTTCTGTCTATGTTTCCTGATTGTCCTTGATTTCCTCAGTGCTCTTAAGGAGTCATAGGTTTTAAAGACTACATCATCAGGGAAGGCTTTCCCATCTCCATATTCTCATCGCATTTTTGTGGGATAGCAGAATATTTTATCAGTTACTCTATTCAATTTAGTTTATTCCCAGCCTTAAAAAGCAGTTGCTAGTAAATGTAATTGGGAAAGCTATAGGTAAACAACTAACTATAGGCTGAGAACCTCTGTTCTAGTGGAAGTGAAAACTCAGTGATTGCTAGTGAATCTTTCCACACTGTAGTTTCTAGATTCTCTAAAAGTAACCTTTTGATATCTTAGTGTTCTAAATAATGTTCAGTATTAGCCAAGAATCTTTGCTGGATGATATTATTGCTATTAATATTATTAGTAATAATATCTCATAGGTACTGCCAGTTTTGATCACTATTAGTTGTCCCTCCCAAGAGAGAATGTAAAAATGGGAACAATGCAATGGCTGTTTCAATCATGCAACCTCCCCCATCCCTCATGTAGCTCCCTTTCCCCACCCAAAGGAAGCATTCCTCTGTAGTTTCTGTTTTATTTGTTTGCTTTGGATTGTTGCTTTCTTTGGTGTTTGTTGGTGAGGGTCTATACATGTGTGGGTGGGAGGGACAGATGTAGCAGGGTTGAGCTGAGGTAGATGTTGGTCTCTTTCTTAGTTGTTCCCTACCTTACTTTTTGAGGTAGTGCCTCTCACGGACTCTGTAGCTCATCTGTTTAGCTATGCTGCCTGGTCATCAAGCCCTAGGTATCCTTCTGTGTCTGCCTTCCCAACATTGGGATTGTAGGCACACACTGTTGTGCCCAGTTCTTACCATGTGGGTGCTGGGGATCAAAGAGATTCTCATACTTGCACAGCACACACTTTGCTAACTGAACCATCCTCTTAGCCTCCTGATTTTGACTTTACTATAGACAGTCTCCTTAGTTTTGCTCAAGGATGGCCTTGAACTCTCAATCTTCTTGCCTCTGCCTCCCAAGTGCTGGTATTATAGGTCTGTTTCATCAGGTTTTGCTTAAAAATTTTCACTTTTGCTAATCTCAAATGGCACGTGGACAGTGTTCATCAATAACTGTTGCACAGGAGTGGATTTAACAATTCTGTTTTTCTATAACATATTCTACTTTCCAAATTCTTCTGTAACATTATTTTTACTAGGCAGTGGTGGAGCACATACAAGTCCTTCCTAGTATTTTTAGTGCCTTTTGAAATCATTGGTGTTCAAACAAACGAATAAACACAGCATGCCATATTCTTCAATCTGAGCCATTGTCTGTTTATTGAGGCATCCGAGATCATTGCCTTAATTGGATTGACTTTTCCCTCTTGCACCTTAATAATTCCCCTGTCTTAAAAGATAGTTATTTTTACAGGCTCAAAATGACTCATATTTCTTCTGGACATGGTAACCTTAAAAGACTACTATTAGTTTTCAGTTCTTTTGAGTTGATAATTTGAATGTATATTAAATAATAGGTTGATATTTTCTTATGAGAAAACCATAACTAGTGGTTTCTAAGGTTGTAAAACAATATATAGACAAGGGAGATAATAAAATCTGAAGCCAGAGAGAACCCTTAGTGTTCCTCAGGCCTATTTGCTCTGTTAGCTTCCAAAAGCAATATGGGTTAGGGGCCCAGGGCTAGGAGGGCACTGCTCAGGTGGAAGCTGCCTATGTTACATGCTTGCTTGTGGCTGAGCTGGTGAGTGTGATGATGGAAACTGGCATGTCAGGTCCATCTTGGGCTTGTCCCTTGCTGCAGATAGGTTGCTTGCTTCAGGAAAGGCCACATGACCTGCCCTTAGGAAGTGCTTGCCAAGGGCTGTACATAGTTTCCTGGAGCACATCTCACCATTTCCCGCCCACTTCCTCTTAAAGGGATACATTTATGTGTGACCTAAAAATCTGGATCAAATGCATTCATGCTTTTTATTTTATGAAAAAGAAAACCAATGCTAAATTCTGTGGGTGAATATTTAGTCTGAAGAGGTTCCTTTTCTTAAAATGTACTTATTATTTAGATAGTATTTTCATGATCCCTTCATGCATTCCAAATAACATTAGTGAATTGCTTGTTTTTTTTCTAAAGAAGTGGGTTTATAGCAGTGTTGTCACATTATAAATAAATATGTGTATGTAACTTAGAGATCAAAATAACTTCTTTAGCTAAGGTTATCTATCTCCTAGGAAATAAATTTGTAACCCTGGCTTTGCAATCACTGTGACTCATCCATTAACAGAAGGAGCTCAGTCATGGCCATGTTTTTGCTTTTGTTTGAGCATATGAGACATAAACTATATCCTCTAGGTCGTGGATATCTTCCACATTTGTGCTGCAGACCTTACAGGTATAGGTAAGGCTTTTCCTTGGAATGAGTTTACATTTACTGCTGAGATGCACTCCTTCTCCACAGACTCTATCCTAGACTTCTCTGCGTTGCTGTATCTTTATCCATCTAGAATTCCCAGTTTTTCCCACTTTGAGCCCTTATCATCTGCATCCCATCCATCTCTAGTCTAGAATATTGCACATCCGTTCTTCTGCCCTCTCCCTCTAAATTCCCATTGTGTTTTGCTTGAATCAATGGAATACCCCGCATTCTGAATACAGCAGAATATGCCCTTTACCTTTCAAGACTCAAAGCGATGTAGTCTGTGTAAATTTATTTTTGTGTTTAAAAGTTTTTATTTTAACTTGTTTTCTGTTCTGTAACATGCTGTGTTCCTTGAGCCCTGGCTCTGCCACCCAGTTCTCTCTCCTTGCAAGCCTCCTGCCTCCTTCTCACCCTGTCTTGGCCAAGTTGGCACTCTTGCCTTCCTTTTAACCTTACAGCTAAGTTCTTCCCTACACTGATTTTACCTTAGCCACTCTACAACCTGGTAGTGTCAGTGCGTCTTTTAAGAGAGTTGTTTCCTAGTCTCTAAAGGAGCAATACTTAATTATTATTCTTTCTTTTCTTTCTTTTTTTTTTTTTTTTTTTTTTTTTAAAGACAGAGTTTTACTGTTTAGCCCTGCCTAGCCTAGAATCATACTGGCCTTGAACTCACAGAGATCTATCTGCCTGCCTCTGTCTCCTGAGTGCTGGGATTAAAGACATGTGCTACCGTGTCTAACCATTTTCATCACTTTTAATTGTTAAATGCATAGTACCCATTACTATCTAATATTTAAGTCATCTGTTAACATATGTCATGTGCACATTTACGGTCCTCTGGGCAGTTGTGATTGCCTAAATAGGACCTGCTCAGGAGTTGGGTGATTATCTTTCTGTCATGGAGGTGGGAAGGGCTCATGAGGCCCTTTCCTTCTCTAAGGATATGTAGTGAGCATCTCTAGTGATGTTGTGGCTCAGAAGTTGCCCATGCTCTTTTTCCTTATCCATGTTTTCATAAATAACAATTAAACTCACTGGTTCACCAAGCTATACTTGAGTAGGATGGTTTCTTTGGTTTGTTGCAGGTGTCCTGTCTAGGGAAAATAGATATCTCTTTGTCTCCCAAGGATAAGTTCACACAACCAGATCTTTTTGTATAGTCGTGCTGGCATTGAACTCACAGACCCTTTCCTTCAACTTCTGGAGTATTGGGATTATAGGAGTGTATTGCTATATCTAACTCCTAATGTTCTCTTTGTTAAAGCAACAAGTGCCTTGTATCCTAGAAGTCTGAAAGAACATCATGTACAAACTCAATAAAATGATGAAGGTATGGTTTGAGCTGCACATTTCTAAGCATGGTGTTTAATACTAAGATTCTTCAGATCATTGCCTTACTGTTTGGGGACTAGAGAATTGTATCAGGGCCAAGACTGGGGTGAAGTGAGGAGAATACTTGCAGGATAAAAGTTGAAACTGTCCTCTCTTGCATTTATAGCACATTTCAGCACAGCACTATGTAGTCTTTGTCGCTTTGTTCAATCTGCATTTTTTTTTGGACAGTTTTGACTTTAAAATAATGTTTCTCAGAGTTGGTGTTTTGTTTTCGTCTTTTTTTTTTTTTTTTTTTTTGTACTGTACCCAGGCTTGTATTAATCTTTTCTGATTTTTCAACTTGATTTTACATTTTAATTTTATGTAGTATATATTGATATTTACACAGCAGATTCTTTTAATGTGGATTAACTAAATTCTCCTTACCTGGGATTTCTGTTTCTACAGTTCGGTTATCTGAGGCCTAAAAATACTAAGCAGGAAACTCCAGAAATGAATAATTTGTATTTTGTTATATACTGTTCAAAGTAGCAGGATGTAATTTCACACCTCCACCCTTGCTGTGTGATGTTAGTCGTACCTTTGTGTCATGTATCCATACAGTATATATCATCTTGTTAGTTACTTAGTAGTATCTCAGTTATCTGTTGACTGTAGTAAAATCAGCGTTGGTGTTCAGGTAACCTTACTTAATTTAATAATGCCTCTGAAGCAAAATAATAGGGATAATGGCAGTTTGCATAGGTCAAATGGAAGGTGCAGAGTGCATCTTTTCAGTGCAAATTCTCATAAGAAAGGAAAAATACTGTATGTTTAAGTTACTAAGATTTATAGTAAGAATGCATCTCTAATGTTGGTTTTGCTGTCACCCTTCAGAGGGTGAGTTTATGGCCACAGTCTGTGAAAAATGCCAAGCCAGGAGGCAAAAGGCATCTACTTGTGAATATAGCAAAAGAACAAAATAAATATTGGGGCTTAACAACTGCAGTAGCAGAGATTGTGGAGGGTTGGGCTATACCCTAGAGAAGACTATAGTGTGTGCATGAGAACACAAGCTTACACAAAGTATGAACTTACCCATAGCCAGAAATCTATCAATAGGAGGAGCCAGAATAGTCAAGGATGCACAGTATATGCCATATTCTAGAGTAGTTAACAATGGGTAATATATGCATTATGTCCTAGAGTGGTAAACGATACATAGTATATACCATGTTGGTACACATAGATTCATAAAGCTGAGAGATTAGGATTGTTAACATTCTGGGATACTTTTCTCTGCAGTCCTCTCTTTGGAATCCATCATTATGTACGTGTGCAGTCAGCAAAAGTCAGTGATGGAAGTACCCACCAAGTTTATCAGGAAGGAAATAAAGGATGAGTTTGCCATGATGCTGTCAGAAGACTCAGTATGGTTCATATAAAATATGTTTATTTTTGAGACATGGTCTCAAATATCCCAGGCTAGTTTCAAACGTCGTATGTAGTTGAGGATAACCTTGATTTTCTGATCCTTCCTACTCTGTCTCCCAAGTTCTGGGATTACAAGTATGGGTTACCATGCTTGTTTTATGTGGATCAAATCTAGGTCTTCCTGCATGTGAGCTGAGGTCTTTACCAACTGAACCACATCCCCAACCTTCAGCCCATGTGTTAAGTGCTCAACGTTTTTGAACAGATAAGGGATATGCACCAACCGTGTTCAGGTTGGATGCCTCACTCTGGTTAGAAGTATTTCTGTGCCAATGTGGCTTTATAATGTTGGCTGGATTTTGTGAAGAATTGTTGAGGTGTGAAATGAAATAACACTACACATCACAATTAATATGAAGAGAAAAGTGTAAAGTTCTAGATTTACAAAATCTAGAATAACATCTATATGTTTGAATCTTTTAATAACACAAACAAATGAGAGAAATCAGGAAAATAGATGCGTAAACTCAATAAATGAGAAACTTATACACCAATTTTTAAATCAGTAAATAAAACAATGTCAAATTAGGGAAATGCTTGTACCTAAGCACTAATTTCACCTTAAAAACAAAACTATCCAATGCAACAACAGAGAAAGCAATTCTTTTAATAACATTTTAAGATAAGTTCAGAGAAGCAATACAGACAAGAAAAGTTTAGAACATCTTTCTTATAAGTGACTATATAAATTAAAATACAGTTTATTTTTTGTTGCTTAAACTTTAGGTATCTAAAAATGCGGTGCTGGAGGTAGACCAGGAGGTAGAGTAGAGCTGTAGGACCCAGCACTGTCCCAGAGGTTGTACTTGTAGGAGTGTCTGCGCTTCCCCACTAAGAAAGGAGTTAGCCATAGCTCTCTTTGGATATTCCTTATACAAGTCAAGGAGTTGGAGATACTCAGAGTGCCTAATGCCAGGGGGAATTGTTAAGTATTGTACATCCTTAGCCTTTAAGACAGTCATTAATAATTTCCAAAAACATAATTAGTATCATGGGATACTTACCACAGATGGCAAATAGGAACAATATGGCATTGTTCAAGAACAGAAAAAAACAAAAAGAATCTGGAAGGAAATATTTAAAATGTTCTAATTTTAGAAGTATTTTCTAGGATGAATATTAACTTTGATAAGTAGGGAGATAGTTCAGTAGATATGGGTAAAAGGTCAGGTGCCTTTCACAGCACTTATGAGCACACTAAGACTGATGGGGTGGCTTGATCTCTGAGTTCAAGGCCAGCCTGGTCTACAGAGGGGGTTTCAGGACAGGGCAAAACAGAGAAACCCTGTCTCAAAAAACAAAAAAGCAAACAAAAACCTCACAAAAACAACAAACAAAAAACAAAAAGAAAGGAGGCAAGAGTGCTGGGGTTTGGCGATAGCCCAGTTGATAAAGTGTTCATGTTACTGGCATGAGGATCTCAGCCTGATCCCCAGTCCATGTTAAAGCCAGGCAGTTGGGGTCCTGTGTGCTTGTGTCAGCATTGGTTCCTTGAACATGTGGATCCTTGGAGCTGACTGGCCAGCTATTCACCTACTTGGCTTAAGAGACTCATTCTCAAAAATTTGTAAACAACTTCTGAGGAACCCTGATATTGTCCATTAGCCTACACATACCTGTGTGGACACACCTGAAGAGTCTCTCTATTTCTCTGTCTCTGTCTCTCCATCACTCCCTCCTTCTCCCTCCCTCCCTCCCTTCCTCCTGGGAACATATACACACTTTGATGAGCCTTACAGTGCCTACCAGGTAAGTTTTCTGCGAGGCTTTAACTGTTTTGGGAAACTAAGGCCAAATAATCTCCAAAATATTTCCAGTAAATGCTAAATTTTCAGTGCACTTTGTTTATTTTTTTGAAAACAACTTAACTGGATTAGCTATTACCAAACTTCCTGGTCCATTTAGTTTCTACTCATAATTGGTGATACTAAATTTAGTTATTTTTTCTGCTATATTTGTAAAACTGTCTAGTATTTTCTGCCAGACTCCACTGGCCATAAATGATTACATACACCAGCCCTTGCCTTGAAGGACAGTTATGTGAAGAGAAGTTTGAGTGACTTTGTCAGAGCTGCTCAGTTCAAATGCAGGTTCCCTGTGTGAGGGGAGCAAACACCAAAGGTGGAATATGCATTTCCAAGAAGTTTGCCTGAAGTGTGGACAACACATGTATTGCATTTGATTCAGAGTTTGACCACATTTATCTCACTGTTTTCCATTAATTCTTCCCAGGCTGTGGGTGGGTAATGTGTGCCTTATTACAAATTCATCCTTGAAATATCTGGCTCTACTTTATCCAAGTTTACATGAAACTAGCTCAAGTTCAGCTTGCTGGGCTTGAGATTATATGCTTTATACTCCTGACTTAACCCAGTGGACCTGAAACAGTTCGCTTGACTTGTAACTCAGCTTCATGAGCCTTGCATTTTTTTCCCCCTCTCTTTATCTGGGAGCTGGCCAATCAGGAGGGTGGAGTCAGGACATTTGGCCTCGGCCTTTATATTCATTCTAGGGTTTTTAGATATTACACTTCACAATCTCTAAATGCAGTCAAGGAAGACCCTGGCAGGATGGAATGGATATATTCACTGTACAGTTTTCAATACTACAGTTTTCCTGACTGTATTTTTGGCATTTTTATCTACAGAATCTAAAACCTCCTACAAGTGGTGTGGATAGTCTTCAGCTTGTTTCCGGGTACTCCTAGGTGTTTCCAGCTTTTCTCTGAGGGTGGAGGATGAATAGGTGGACTGTTAGGATTCCTGGTGATGTCAGTGTTTGTTTTGCTGGATCCTTGTGGGTATAGATGGGCACCGAGTTCTTGGGAATAGGCACAGTAGTAGCTGCATTTTCAGAGCATTGAGGGATGATGCTTGAGGGTGTGTGATTGTCCACTGGCATCTCTTTTACAAGAGTACAAGAAGGTTGTCTGAGTGTGAGACAGAACCAATGAGTCTGTGATTACTTCAACAAAAATGCTAATTAGAGAGAGCAAACCACTAAATCTATGATTGCATTTCAGTAATAAATGCTAATTCATGACCCTTAAGATAATACATGATTAGATTTGAAAGTCATTTTTGACAGAACCATTTGCAGATCATATCATGGAAATTGGCAGAATAATTAGCATGAGTGTATGAATGCTTCCTGTGAATTAATTGGATGAAAAAAGTAAGAATTGTGGAAGACTGTAAGTTATGGTGTGTTGAAAAAAACAATCTTGATTAAAAAAAACCCCAGAACTGTGAACATTGAGGGTAGGAGGTGTATGTGTGTGTGTGTGTGTGTGTGAGTGTATCAGTCTACCAAGCCATGTATTCCATTATAAGGTGCTAAATATGTGTTTAATGTTTGTTCTGATGCCAAGTAAAGTAGGGAATACTCTGTGTTCTATATCCAGATCCAGGGAGTAGAGAAGAAAAAGCATAGTGTTCTTTGCAGCCACTTATAAATGCTAAATGACATGGCCTTTAAATTGATAGTATGGTTCTTATGTCTGAGTATGTCGAGGAGCTAGTATAAGAAATGCAAAGTATGGCTGGGTGTTGGTGGCACACACCTTTAATCCCAGCACTGGGGAGGCAGAGGCAGCAGGATCTCTTTGAGTTCGAGGCTAGCCTGGTCTGCAGAGCTAGTTCCAGGACAGGCTCCAAAGCTACACAGAGAAACCAAAAAAAAAAAAAAAAACCAAACAAAAAAACTGCAGAGTATGTTTCTGACGATACAAGCAATGTTTATAGGGACATTTTCTAGCCATGTTCATAGTGAATTACTGAAGGAGAAAGCAGGTTTCTCATGGGTCTCACATCCTCCTGTATGTTGACTTGATTATTAAATATTATTAAATGTTTTGATTGATGGGAGATGTTTGGTGTAGAAAAAAATAGCAGGCCAATAGAATGATGATACAGACGTACATATCATTGACGTTTGACAGGACAAAACATAGGGTATCTCGCGAGTGCTTGGTAAAGTATGAATGTGTACAAATTTCTGTGTTTTGTTTATAAAAGAGGTGGCAGAAAGCACAATTGTGTCCTGTGTGTGTATGAGACAGAGAGACACAGAGAGACCCACAGAAAGAAAGAGAATATGAACGTAGGAGGGTCCTGTGTACAGATGCAAACAATCTGTCTTAATAGGTTTAATTAATTACTATGTTTCTTAGTATTGAGATGAGACTCAAGCCTGGGATTCTGGTTTGAGCTTTTTCACATTTTAGCTGGATGTGTCTTCATCACAGTTGGCCCCCAGAAGAGTGTCTTGAGAATGAGGCACTGAGAGTGTTGTATTTGACAAACCAGAGAAAAAATCATAGAAAAACTTCTAGTGCAATTCCTGTCCATCATTTGTCTAATGTTTTTCTTTAGGTTTGTAGTCAGTTCTAGCCAGAAACATTTGACACACTTCCACTCAGTAACTGAGGAGCGATTTATAAAAGTGTGGATCAGATGAAGGTAGGAAGGGCTGGTAAGAGCCAAAACTCAAGAGAGAAAAGCCATATGGAGGGACTACTCAGCAGTAGCTTGTGGTCTCTTGTAGGGGACATTGCACATTTGAGTAGCTACTGTAGGAATATGACTCCTGCGTTCTCACTGCTGTCTCTGTCTTATCTTGGCTAAGCTGTAAGTGTAAGTCAAAAGCCAGTATGTTCATGAAACTTGTGCCTGGGAGCTCTCAGGGTAGCACCCAGTAATATGGGAAGAAGAAAGGAGCCCTGGGTCTGTTTCTGGCAATAGGAAATCATCATTCATCATCATCATCATCATCATCATCATCATCATCATCATCATCATCCACATTATCATAATAAAATTATATATTAGTTGTATTAAATCAATATAATTAATGACAATTATTATTATCATCATCATCATTTTTAAGGACTCCAGGAATATATAAAGAGATGATGTGTTGACTGCTCTTGCCTAAAATGGCCAGTGTAGCTCATATTTCATGCATTATTTATCTTTTATTTAAGAGGTAATTATGTAAGATTTTTCAGATGACCAAAAGGGAAGGACCCCATTTCCTGACTCTCTTTGCTTCATTTCCTTTTCATTAACTTTACAAGTTAAGATCTCTTGGGGCTGGAGAGATAGCTCAGTGGTGGGTTAAGAACACATGCTGCCCTTGCAGAGAACCCAAGTTCAGTTTCCAAAGCTGTCTAAAATTTCAGGTCCCTGTGACTTGGTGCCCTCATCTAGCCTCCTTGGACATCTATATTCATGGGTCCATGTCTACCCACAGACACAAACCAACCCCCCAACACGTCATTAAAAATTAAAATCTTTGGCCCTGAGTAGATGGCTTAGTAGGAGCTCTTATGAAGATTCTGAGTTCAATTCCCAGAAAATATCTGGAGGCCTCTGCCCTTCACATGTATATAAGCACACTCACACACATGCACACCCCCCCCTTTTTTTTTTAAAGAAAAATCTCTGCCATTTTTGTAGTATAAATGACTGGTAGAGGTATGATGGTTATGTCTACAGTGTGCTTTCAAGAACAAGTCCATGGATGGGGACAGTAATAAAAGGCAAAAATCTTAAGTTTTTTTTTCTTGCATCTTTTTAATTGCTTAAGAAAGTAGCAGTACTAGTTTCTATAAATTATTAACAATTACTAATTTGTGGCTGCATTTCTATTGGAGTTAAGTATTTTCAGGTGTTTGGTACTTATAGTGGGCATTATAGAATATTCATTATAATTTTTGAATTAACACTACTAAAATATGAACTAGCTTTCATATTTCAGTTTTATATTTATATTTCAAGCTGTTCTGTATCATCCCATTAAAAGTCATTGGGCAGGCTTGGGAGATGGCTCAGTGTATGAAGCCTGATCTACACAAGTGTGAGGACTGGAGCTCAGATCACTAATCTTTGTAAATGTGGCCTTGTAATTCCAAGGCTCTAAAGGTGAGAAGGGATCCTTAGAATAGGCTGGTTAGCTATATTAGTGAAATCTGTGAGCTCTGGGTTCAACTGCAAGAACCTGCCTCAGTGTATATGGAGGAGAGTGATCAGACAATTCCTGACACTCACATGCTTGTGCATGGTCCCATACATATGAAATAAATAAGTAAACAAACCACTTAGAGTAGAACACCGGGTCCAGAAGCACCTTCCACTGTAACGTCTGAGGGTTCTCTATTACCTGACAGTTATTTAAGACAGTTCAGTAAAAACTAAGTATTTATTTGCATTTTCACGGTCGTTTATAAAGACAGTAATAAAATCTATAAACACCAGAAAAGCAGAATGGAATGCGGGTGGGTTTGCAGTTCTTGCTCTCTTAGTCTCCCTCCCTCCTTCCCTTTCTCCTTCCCTCCCTCCCTCCCCCTCTTCTTCCTTCTCTTCCTGTTCTTAGCAGACTTGCTGGGAGGAAGACTGTCACTTCTCATTCTGTTCTTTCATATGTAAATATCGGTGTGTGTGTGTGTGTGTGTGTGTGTGTGTGTGTGTGTGTATGTGTTTAATGTTCTTTACGTTGTTAGGGAGTGGAAAAAGACAGGACAAAAGGCACTTGTATTCAGAAACGTGACACTTTTAGATTTAAAAATGCATATTGAAGATGGTGAAGAGAAGAAAAACATCTACTAACAACAATTTGTTGTTCCTCATGAGTGACAGGCCCTGGAAATAAAAAACACTGTGGATATCGTTGTCCAGAGTATCATATGTGTTCTGGTCTACAAGGAATGTGTTGTCTATATTGCCACAGTTCCAGACTGGGGGAAAAAAAAAAAAAAAAAAAAAACATCTTCGGTTTTAAGTCTTCTCTTGTTTATTTCTGAAATGTATCACTATAATGGTATTGCCATTTCCAGAGTGCTGGATGCATTTCAGATATGCCCAGGGAGAGGGCTTAGTCAAGTTTCGGTTCTTTTCCTGCGAGGAAGTTGCACTTATTTCGCAGAGGTGTAGGGTTACAAGTGGTGTTTGATAGATTTATGCTCAAGTGTTTCCTAAGATGCGAATAGTTTGAGCTCATTTGCCTTTGAAATGGACCATCACGGGTCTGATTTTCTAAGTGTTGTCTGTAGGTAGTGTTTAGATTTTGAATCGCTGCTTCTCTCAGCAGGTCTTTTGAGGTCTGTGAGAGCTAGGCAGTTGTCTAGTTGTGATCTAATGTGCTGCTGCCATTTTCATTCCAGGGACAGGAGAGAGTGGCAAGAGTACCTTTATCAAGCAGATGAGGATCATCCATGGGTCCGGATACTCTGATGAAGACAAAAGGGGCTTCACCAAACTGGTGTATCAGAACATCTTCACAGCCATGCAGGCCATGATCAGAGCTATGGACACTCTCAAGATCCCGTACAAGTATGAACACAATAAGGTAAGTGAACTCATTGGGACATTTGGCTGAGTGGTTCATGAATGGTGTCTTAGCACTTCTAGAATGCACAGTCAGTGTTAGAAATACACTCATTCCTCCTCCTTCCTTCCTGTGCCGTGCCCCCCGCCCCCATCTCCTCTCATTTCCTATGATCTTCTCCCCCTATGCCTCCCCTCTGTGTATGCATGGATGCCCAAGTGCTTCCTTATGGAAGACAGAGGTCCATGTTTGAGTGTCTTTCTCTATCACTCTCCACCTTATTGGCTTGCATATGTTATAAAGCAAAAGATAACCTAACCAACTATCTGGCCTGTTTGATACTAGGAAATTGTTCACAGTCACAAAATTGGTTCTAGCTTTTGGAATGCCACAGCACTATTGGAATTTCTTTTGATATTGAGTAAGTGTTACTTCATTGAATGGGAAGTTTTTTCTGGCTATGGAAGAAGCTGTGGACCAGATGGTATAGCACTGTGTGTCTTTTTATAAGCTTTACTCTATTCTAAGGATTCCAAACTCAGGAAGCAGCTTGTAATAAATTGCAGTAAATTGCACACTTTTACCAGACCAAGATTATTTTTTTCTTGAGTATAGGTACCCATTATCTTGTCTTTGGGAGTTCTATCCTAAACAAGCTTGTTTATTATATATTGGTGAGCTGCTTCTAATCTCCTTAAGTTGAGCAAACACATGTGTTAGGATTTCATTTGAACACATACTGATCTGGAGTTGTTTATTTATAAATACCATCTTGTCCTTTCTCTGAATACAAGTGTTCATAGCTAATGATAAAGGAGAGTGCCATTTAGTAAAACATACTTATGCAAAGAGTTCAACCCTGAGATTACTTCATTATTTAATTCTTTCTAAAAGAGTGGATTTCCATGATGCTCTTTTGATTACATTCTCTATCTTGGTCTAGAATTTGGTTGTTAATAAAAAGGAAGCAGCCCACTGCCTCTGAGTTAGCATGGCTAGAGACTTGTCTGAAGTTACAGCTTGGAGAAGAAGGTCTAGATTTGACAATTGGTGTTGTTCTTGTATTACTAGTGTAGTTGTTTTATGTGTGCACACATTATCTCCTCAGTTAGATTGCAGGGTACCTTGCAGGAAGCAAGCATGCTCTTTGGTAATATTTTCCCCTACAACATGTCAGAAACAAAGCTGAGGCTTTTGCTCATTAAGTAGAGCACTCTAGGCAGGGATCCTGATATCCTATTGCAGCTGATTTGTGATTTCTTTGAACTGTCAAGTCAGGGCATCAGACAGGGTAAAAGTATTTATAATCTGTCTCATTTCCTGTCTCTGCAAGAGAAAAGCACCCAATTTGGTGTGTTTACATGAAATGACATTTGAGGACTCACCTTGTGCTGCAATTCCATCTTTCCTTTTGTTCTATATTTTAAGCATCCCGGATTTGAAAAATCTAAGCTCTCAAATGATACGGTGCCTTTGTGGAAGGCAAAGGATAGATAGCTTGCAGGGACCAGTCTCTTTCCCCACCAAGTGAGTCCTAAGGGTTTGAATTCAGGTTGCCAGTAAAAATGGCAAGTACCTTTACTTGCTGAGTCTTCTTGCTGACCCCTCATGTAAATTCAGTAAAATTACTAAAAAAAGAAAAAACCAAAACCCCAAACCATGTAAAATTTCCACCATGCTATGTACATACCATGAAAAAGAAATGACTTTGTTAAATTTAAGTTCCATCTGACAGATACTTGTGTATATATACATATGTTACCAAATCAAAAACACCTGAATTCTAAAATGTTTCTGACAAGGGATTCTCAGCCTTACATAGTTTCTAAGTTTAGTCTTACATAGTCTTCTAAGTGCTGATGACCAGGCTCATTCGGTAACTTGTCTACTTAGAGGGCCCTTTGCCTGAGTACCTGAGGACTTCTTTCCTTTTCATTTGGAGTGGAGGGGTACTAAGATGACCAGAACTACGGTGTCTGAGAATAAGGAAGGACATGTCCCTGGAAGATAGCTTAGTAGGGGTGAGTGTGTGCGCGTGCGTGCGTGCGTGCGTGTGTGTGTGTGTGTGTGTGTGTGTGTGGGCCGTGATTCAGTCAGTAAAACACTTGTCTTGTGCCTAAGAATAAGGAATACATGTTCCAGGACGGTAGCTCCATAGTGTTCAGGGGATGATTCAGTCACTAAAGCTCTTGCCTTGCAATCATGAGGATCTGAGTTCATGCCTCAGACTCTAGGTGAAAGTGCTGAGTCATGGTTACACAGGCATGCAATCCCTGCATTGGAGAGGCAAAGTCAGGAGGGTCTTTCAGGCTCATTAGCCAGCCAGCTAGCTTAATTGGCAAGCTTCTGCTTAATGACAGACCCTGAGAATGGTAGCAAAGTTGTTCTCTGGCCCCCACACTCTTGCGTATGTGCATGCATGAAGCATTTATCTAATTCTTTTATTTGATAAAAACTGGGGAGTCAGACATGGGTAAAAACCTGATTGATCAGAGAAGCAGCAGTGGAGAAGCAACCAGTGACCGCTCATCTCTCTCCTTTCTGATCCAAAAGGGCCTTCAGATCTTTCTAAGCCCCTCCCTACTACTTTCTGTGTTTCTCTATGTGTATTCTGGGTCTTCCAAAACCTCTAAGGCTAATTCTGATTAGCCAGTTGCTAACTCCAACCTCTGGTTCAAGGTTAAACTTTATTGGCAGTCTCCCACAACCCATTCTTAGTCATACACATTTGTTAAAAATGGAGAGTGCCACATTAAACCCATTTAAATTATTCTGAAACTTTTGCATTTACTCAAAAACTCTCAAGATCCTAAAAGCTATTTTCCGAGAAAAAGTAGCCAAAATTCTGAAGGCTGTATCACTGTATTTCTGCCTCCCATCAACTGAATAAGAAATTGCTACTTTAAAAAATTACAAACAAATAAAACCAAAACCAACAACACAAGGGCATTTTCTTAGTTCACAAAATCATGATGGGCTGATTGCACTGTAGGGATTTCTACCTGTATAAATAGAGCTATTAGTCCCATTTATAAACAGAATCGACAGACATATGTTTTAATCTGTCTCTCTGAAAAGTCAGATGAGCCAAAGAATTGCAGGCTGCAGAAGCAGGAGTAGAAAGAAAACTTCTGAGAGTGTGAGCTCACAGCAGGCCTGAGAAGCTGAATGGTTGGGCTTGGGGGAGGTGAACACCAGCCAATCAGTCTTTCATTACTCACTTCAGACTCCAGATTCCTGGGAAAACCGTAAGATTGGCTTTCCTTGGATTCTTTGCTAGGTCTTCAGACAGAGGAAGTCTGGTCAGTGTGATTGACAGTCCTGGGGGACATCTGGGTACTGCTAGTGGAAGAAGGAAAATGATTCTGGCTCAGCTCACAAATCTCTATTGCAAAAGTACACCGTCAATTTATAGCATGAAATTACATGTGAATTCTTTGTAGATGCAAGCCCTCTGAGTTTACTTAGCATTTTCCCTAAGATAAAATTTCTTATTCTGAATTTAATTCTGTGTTACAATATAGGAAAGGGATCAGAGAGGTTGGTGACTCAGTAACAGTTGTATACTGTGACAAGTATATACCAGCATTTGACTCCAAGCATGGAAAAATTAAGCAATCTTGAGATTTTCATAGTTGAGAAGGTATCTCAGTTTCTTTATAGTTGGGCCTAAATTTTCTTATATGTGAAAGTGGCATTGAAAAGATAAATAAAAAGAAAGGCGATAGTAGGTGCCTTTCAGCAGGCTTTGCCAAGATATGCCACTAATAAGCAAACATACCATGTACATCAGAGTTAGTAGAAGAGGCTTATTTGGGGTATGGGAGAGCGGAAGAGTGAAAGGCCAGGTCAGAGTGGGGATATTAGAGAGGCAGACAGACAAGAGGAAGAAGAGTGGAACGGAGACAAGGAGAGGAATAAGAGGCAAGGGGCACCAGAGACAGAAGTGCCTGGTGGACACTTTTAAAGGGTGCACATGTCACATAGCTGACAGTGGGAAGACACTTGGTGACAAGTGATGCTATAACTGCTTTGGCAGCAGAGGCAGGCTGCTGTTGTAGTGGCAAAAACTAACAGGGACAGGTAATGATAGGATGGTTTTAAAGTTCAAAAGATAGTACATGTGAAAACTTTTTAAAAATTTTGGCAGTGAGTGTCAAGGCAGTATACAGTGAATTGTCATGGAGAGAATGATTCTGCTAACCTTCCATCTTTATGTCTTAGCCAGTATGATTAAGTTTAGGAGATGTCTATGGGAACTACCCTCCGAGTGACGGCCATTGTGGTGGGATGCCAAGGGAGGCACAACACTCCTTATCTGAAAGTGCTGAAAAGAGAATAGGTTTTTGAAAAGTGAAATTCTCTAAAGTACTTTCTCTTAAGTTAAAGCAAGTGATGGACTAGACATCCTAAAATCCCTTCTATCACTTGCCCTCATGCTGATCTCACTGCTTTAAAAGTGACAGGAGGCAGGCTGTGGTTAGAACTCTCATGGCAATGTGAAGCATCTACTTTTCTTAAACTTTGCCCATTCTTGGAAAAAATTAGAAGAATAAAAAAAGACATAAACTAGCAGATTTTGTTTAGAAAATATCTCTAGTTCCTTAGTATTTTCTCCTATCTAAGTCTCATAAATAACTAAAGTAAATAAATAAAAAATTATTTACATTTATGCAGGGGATTTTAGTGTTCAAAATAAGACAGAATAGTGTTCAGAATAAGACAGAAATTTTGGGTGTTGTTGGTATCTTACTAATTGAAGTCTTTGAGAATTTTATGGATTCTTTAAAACAGAAAAATAATACAAGAGTTGACAAACTTTTCATGACCAATTTGAGTTCATTGACTACTTTTCCCCAAATCTGCAGGACTCTCTAGTGGAGTTGAGTTGATACTGAATCTCCAGTGACTGTATCAGTTACTCTGTTTTATCTGCATGTGTAGGTTTGTATGTCTCTGTGAGTGTAGGTGTACTTGTGTGTGCACGCACGCATGAGCACCTGCCCTTGTATTTGCAGAGGCCACAAAAAAAAAAAAAAAAAAAAAAAAGGAAGAAAGAAAGGACATTGGAGCCTCAGATACAGTTGAAAGTGTTTGCAGAATAGAATGTGTCTGGCTTGTTATATGGTTGCTGGGAACTGATCTCTGGTGTTCATGATTGGGTAGCAAGTGGCGTATGTGTGTGGTCAGAGGACAACTTGCAGAGATTGCTTCTCTCCTTCCATCAAATGGATCCCAGTCATCAAACTCAGATCATAAGGCTTGGTGGCAAGTGTCCTTTGTCACCCATTGACCTATCTAACTGGCTTTTTTGTATTCTTTTAATATATTGAAAGTAGTTAAAGGGTGGTTTGTTCTGTGCTCCTTCTTTCCACTCCTCACCCCCCATTTTTTTTTTTTAAAACTGGTTAGGCTTCCTAGGCAGAACACAAATGTTTTTGTAGTTTATTCTCTGTATAACAACAGTGTCCTTTTTTTTTTTTTTTTTTGAGGCCTCTGCATGTTTACTGTGCAGCTTGTATTAATGTATGGCTGAGTGCAAGGTCCTATATTTTTATGAGATTAATAACATTACATTTAAAAGAAATCAATTACATCACTTCTGAAGGTTGATGGAACTTGCTTTGTGCCTTCATTAGTATTCATGGGTCCATGTTCATTGTCCTTTTTTAGCAATTCATTTAAAAAGAGTAGAAGCTGGGCTTAGTGCAGTGGGGAATCATTCTCCCCGTTCAGCAGCGTCTTTTGGGCTAACATTTCCTCTGCAGCACCCAAATTAGCTGATGTGTTCGCAGAACCCTTTCCTGCTTCCTGTCTCTGGTGCCCTCAGCACTTGCATTGAGCAGGTTGTTCTGGATTTTCTTCTTCATTGTGTGATCTCCAGCTTTGTGGAAGTAAGCCATTTCTGTGGCTCAGTATGAGAGCTTAGCTTAAATGTGAAGGTAGTAAATCTTCTTTGCCACTTGTTAAATAATGTGTTTTGATCTGTTTTTTTAGACATTTTATTTGTTGTGATACAACTTGTTTCTGTGAATAGGCAAACCCCCTGGATGTTTAATTTGGTTTGGTTTGGCTTTTGGTTTTTATATTACTTGCGTTCCTATCGCTGTGGTGAAACACTGTGACTAAAGCACTTTATAGAAGCAAGAGTTATTTTGGGCTTATGCTTCTAGATCATTGGTTCTCAACCTTCCTAATGCTGCAATCCTTTAATAGAATTCCTCATGTTGTGCTGACCCCCAACTATAAAATTATTTTCATTGCTACTTCACAACTGTAATTTTGCTACTGTTATGAATTGTAATGCAAATACCTGATACAGAAGGTTATCAGATATGTCACCTCCAAAGGAGTTGCAATCCCCAGGTTGAGAATTGCTGTTTTAAAGGATGAGTAACCATCACTGTCGTGGCAGGGAAGTGTGGCAGCGGACAGGTAGGCACTGTGCTGGATAAGCAGTGGAGATCTCACATCTTTAACTACAAACAGGAAGCAGAGAGCAAACTCAAAATGATAAGTTACTAAATTCTCAAAGCCCTTCCTAAACATGTCACTGTCCTAGGGACCATGTCTGAAAATGACAGAGCCTTGGGGGTGCTGTTATTCAAACTACCATAGAAGCCTTAAACCTATGGTAATCCTCATGCCTCAGTCTCCTTAATGCTGGGTGTGAACTACTGCAGGCAGCAGAAAAACCCTTGATATTTATGTGCAAACAGTCATGCCTACCTAGCTCATGTGTACACTGTTTATTCATGTAGGAATATATACACACACATCCATACGTACATACATACATATGCATGCATTGGGGCCTAATTGGTTTGTGTGTACACTGTTTATTCATGTAGGAAAAAAGCTAAGGGCAGACCTGAAATTCTCCCTGTATTGCATAGAAGCAGTGACTACCTTTGGATAATGTTTCCTGAGCATGTTTTTGGGGCCTGTCTGCTTTGTGGCTCTTCTCAGTGTATCCACATTGTCTATATCCATATCTCAGGTCAATCAGAGCTAATCTGTGTTTAAAATAGTGTGACCAGGGGCTCAGTGGTTAAGAGGACTTACTGCTCTTATAGAGGATCTGGGTTTAGTTCCCAGCACCCACATGGTGGTTTACAACCATCCTTAATTCCAGGACTAGAGGATCTAACACTCTTCTGACCTCCATAGGCACTAGACACACACACACATGCATGCACTAACACACAAAATAAATACATCTGAAACAAAATTTTAAAAATTGGCATGACCATAAGAACATTAACACACAAGGTTAGAGAATAAGCTTTAAATAAAACCTTGCACAGCATTTAGCACACAGAATTTGACTATGTTGGATGGATGGACGAACAAACATTTGTTTATCATGGTAAGAAGTCAAACACACAGCTTCACTAGACACTGACTACAAAGTCATCTTTGAATTCCAGTTTCTTTACTGACAGAACAGTGTCGATTATAATTCCTACTTAACAATATATTATAAGAATGCCATTATATAGTCTATGAAGTAGCTGAACATGCTGCCCAGTAAGAGGTATGATCTTTTATTTAGCCATTCAGCTCCTGTATACTAAGTGTTTCCCATCTGCTCAAAACAGAAACCTATCAGACTAATTTTAAAAAGAAAACAGGAGTGGTATTGAAATATCTAGACGCATGAGAAAATTCTACTTAGCAGTTTCTCTCCAAACCGCTGACTGAGCTGAGCAGATTAACTTGACTCCTAACAAGACTTTATGCATGAGAAATTGTGCTTTTGAATGGTATGCTCTGGTGGGTGTGCTGCTGCAGCTGTCCCCAGTCCAGGGCCTGGGTCCCATTGTCAGTAGTATCTCTTTGGAGGCTGCTCTCTGCTCACTGAGGATGTGAAGCTCATGGTGGCTCTTGTGTTCACATAAGCCACAGTATTACCTCTCTCCACCTGACCCTGGAGCCTGAACTAGTAAGTAAGGTGAAGACAATAATGCCTTGGCATGCTGGATGGGAGAAGATGAGGAAGAGACTGATTCAAAGTACTGAGAAACTGAAATTATTGTGAAAGGTAGATTCTTCATGGTCAGGCTCATAGTTGCTCTTGGTTCTGGGAACTTAGTCATTGCAGAAACTGTCTACACCCAGATAACACAGTCAGGGAAACAATTTGCAGTGCTTGGAGCAAACATTATTACTATCTCCCTATGGAACAAAGAACATTCATGTCAGATTTACCTCTGAAACCATAAAAAGCTGTATCAGGCTGCAGAACCATCCATGCTCTGAGGACAGACTGGATTGTGGCCTTTCTGCAACACCCCTGCCTATAGTCAGGATACATGTAAAGCACACAGTGACAACATCACTTTGCTGACCATTACCAACACGATATGTCAAGGGTTCACACTGCAGAATAGAATATGGACTTGAAGCACAGGGTGCTGAAAGCCCCTCTCCCGCCCTATGATTACCAGAGACAGTGCTGGATACAGCAGTCCAATAGAATCTCCTCCACTTGCTTTTTAAAGGCTTATTCTCCTGCTGCGTGCCCAGGATGTGTATTGCTGGATGAGAATGAGAGTGTTTCCCTAGCCACCTCCTTATTTGGAATGTGGGAATGTGTCTTCCCTTTACTCTTTTTGGTAGGTGGAAGATATGCTACATTGTTTATTACAGCCTCTGAAACTGTTAATACATCTATAATTTGGGTAACCACTATGCATTGAAGGTGAAATTTGTGAACCATGTATTTGATAAATGAATGATAGATTCTCATATTGTGATGATGATGTAGGTGGCATGCAAGAACATGCAGTTTCTGTTGACATCAGTGGCCCAGATGAACTATACTGTACCTACCTGGACATCTTTGGGTGTCATATAAGGAAAATCTGGTTGAGTAGCACATCCAGGACACCGTGGTCATAGCGCCATCAGCAGGAGGTTTCAGGGCCCCTACTGGTGGAGCTGCCTTCCACATCCTACTGTGTTGTCATCCGTGTCAGACTGGACTTTATCGCAGAAGGTTCGGCCATGGAAGCCAGGATGAGAGTGACTTGTACCACAGAGCAGTACTGTTAGCTGGGCTGTAAGGAAGCCTGGAAATGAAGTGCAAGGCTTTGACTAGTGAAGTTGTGGACTGTGCTCTAGGCCGAAGAGAGAGTTGTCAGAGCTTGACTTGTAGTTTAGGTGAAGGAGCTGGGGTCAGGTCAGCTACAGGGGTGGGATAGCTGTAGATGGCAGGCTGGAACACTGGGGACAAAAGCCTCATCTCAGGAAAACAGGGCTGGCCATCAAGATTTTTAGTATCCAGGAGCCTGTCCTCCCCAGTCTGAGGCCATAATGTCCACTTGTACCCTGTAGTGATGAGATGACTAGTTAGGATGGTAGTAGCTATTAGCAAAAGGCTCAGTAGGAGAAGCCAACGCTCTACCTTAGGCAATGTAGGAAGCATTTTCCTTATTTCTTAGTGTTTCCCTTAAAAAAAAAAAAAAAAAAAAAAACAACTCATAAAAGACTAAACAGTTGTGTTTTGAACAGAGGCAGTTTTTCAGCAGTTTAATGTTTTCTCTTCTCTTTCTGACACCTGAACTATTTTTTTCCAGCTTGTTAGCTCTATTTTATGCCCTTCTAATGACTAACATTTGGTTATTTTATTATTGTCCATGTTTTCACTAATGACTAAATGAAAATAGAGGAGGGAGTATGTAAAAAATAGCATGCTGTTTGGTTAGTGCCTTTAATCCTGGCACTTGGCAGGCAGAGACAGGCAGACCTCTTAGTTCCAGGATAGCCTGGTCTCCAGAGCGAGTTCCAAGACAGTCAGGGCTACACAGAGAAACCCTGTTTCGAAAAACAAAACAAAACAAAAATAATAGCATGTTGCTGCTAACAGTCTCATGGCTTTGGAAAGTGTTCATTTATATGACGATGGATCTTAGCAAGGAAACATGCTGTAGAGGTGACACTATGCTATGGATTGGTAGTTGTTTACATTCTTTTCCTTTCTCTCATCTTCTGCTTTTCTCCTTTTTTAAACATATGTAACCCTTGGACTTGAAATCCTCTTGCTTTGTTGTTAGTCCTGGGATGCAGTAGATGCTTTCTTCAGGGAAATAAAGAGGACTTGTTCTTTATAAAGGACCTGAGTTCTATTCCCTGAGTTCTATTCCCTCTGATTTAATTATCTGTAACTCCAGTCTTAGGGAATCTGATGCCTTCCTCCAGTACCAGACACACATGTGGTACACACACACATACATGTAGGCAGAATACACACACACACACACACACACACACACACACACACACACAAAGTAATAAAATCTAAAATAAAAATCTAGACCTCACTAATATTGGCTGATACAGTGTAAACTTGTTCTTGAACAAATTTCTTACTTTTATGTCTTTTAAAATTGGCAAGAAGACATGTGTGCCATTGTTGCACTGCTACCTGTGAGGTAGGTGATTGCACCATTTGTTTTACAGTCTTGTCTCGTATGGATGAAGGGGGATTTAGAGGTGTGGAGTTACTGCCGTGCTGAGATGCATTAGCTTGGGTGCTAGCTTGCCCACATTTTGCAATGTGCACACTTCCTCTGTGGTGTATAGTATGATGGTTTTGAAATAAGGGATGATATACTGAGTACGTCAGACACTGTGCTAGCTAGTATACAGTGAGAAGACATGGATAAGAGTTCATTTATGGGGGTAGTTGTTTATGCGTTTTTTTTTTTGTTGTTGTTTTTTTTTTTTTTTTTTTTTTTTAAATAAAGCATTTGGCCACCTGGCTTCCAAAAGCAGTTCGATAAGAGCCATTGTTTTATGTACCCCAGTCAGAGCCTCACCAGGGTGTTCAATTAACACCTTACTATTTACACATGCTCTCAGGAGTTTTAGGGATTTTGACTGTTGCACATATTGGCCCAGCCTCTGAACAGCAGTAGTTTGATTTTTAAGTATGTAGAACTAGTATCCAACAGCCACTTCTGTGTACTGTACCCATGTTCTCTGGAGAATTTATACAGTTTGCACCCAGCCATGGGGAAGGGTTATCTTTTTCTTTGCACATCAGGCTCTTTTGATCAAGTTATATCTACAAATTGAGGGACCTTCTCTAGTAGGCACAGAAGGTACTGTCCAGTCAACTGAATATGGGGCTGGAGACATTTGAATACTAAGACAGCATGTCTGACACATTTTTAAAGTAAGTGTAATCACACAGGGGTCTTGTGAATTGCGCATGTGTATTTCAGTGGGCCTGTGGCAGGCCTGTGGCTTTGCTTTCCTGACATGCTCCCAGGTGGTGGTGATGTTGCTTGAACCGTCTAGGCCATTGAGCTTTGGCTTTGCCACCAGGGGCAAAGTGAAAACAACATTAGAGAAAGCATTTCATAGCCTATACAACAGTAGGATTTAAGCCGTGGGATATTCAGCTAGTGACTTAAACCCTGAACAGTATGCTCCCCTTCTAGAAAGTGAGATGATGATAGGGTGCTCTCTGTATAGTTGATATGAGCATGAATGAGAAAATAGAGGTATAAACTTACAGTAACATTAATGCATAGTAAGTGGACAATAAATAAGTAGTTGTTAAAATTCTTTCTAGAAGGGTCTGGGATAGGACAGAGAGAAGCCTTTGAGGAGAGTCCAGAGGTTTTAGAAGAAAAAAATGTTGATTGTTTAAAGATGCAGGGGAGTCTTTGACCTGAAGACTAGATGTAGGCTCCGTCATCAGCAACAACAACGATTTCTTGGCAAGCAGCAGCCGGGCCTCTGGTTGGACTCAATATGTGGCTTGTAAATGAAAGAGCTCTAAAGGGTCAGTGGATGTAGACACACAGACATTCTCTGGTAGTCAGTGTAGCTTATCCTCCCGACTTCAGAGTATTTATAAGTAAGGAAGGTCAGCTAAAGCAATCTCAAAGAGGGGAGGAAGTGAGACAGCCTTCCAAGTGCTTCTGGACCCAGGCCAGCTCCAGGCTTTTCCCCAAAGTGCCAGGTACATAGTATTCCAATTTTGCACATGAAAAAGTCTAAAATGTATGCCCCAGTCACCGAATGTGTAAGTTATAAAGTATGATATGACAACTGGAATTTAATTTTGCATTTTGTGAATGCAGCTCATATGCCTTTGGCATCTGGATGCTCACACATGACTTCCTTGTGAGAGAAAGTGGGTTACCTGCAACCCTACAGTGGTCTTCCACCAGCCAGACCCTGCGACTACTGAACTGCCTTGCAGGTGGAGGCGAGAAGCAGGGTTTACAGCTCTAATTCACAGTTGGGTTCAGTGTATGTCATAAGATGAATGAAACACGATTCAGTCAGAGGGATCTGGTCATGTGAGCTGTTGTTGCTGTGGCACCGCCCATTGACTTCACCTACATTCCTTTTGTTCAGCTGTGGAAGCAACCATGCAATGAAATTAGGTTTTTTTCCCTAGGTAAATTCTCTTTCTGTATCCTCCTTCCTGCTATGCTGCATTGGTAAATGGAGTGTTAGACCTGGCAATGTTGGATGTCCTGTATTTATTCTGACAATTTCTCACCAACAGATCTGGTGAGGATCCAGGGAAAGCATTGGCACTCTGGTTGCAGTCTTGGGTCACTTGCTGCTGGGCTTGATGTAACCCATAAATGACACACTCTAAATAACTTAGTCACAAGCCAGCAGTCAATGGAAAAGCTTATGTGGTAGAAAAACTCCTTGGGTATGAGTTACAAGATACACACTTTACTATATGAAATTTAGAAAACTATTTATTTTTATCTGGTCTAGATGGTTTTCTTTTTTCCAAAATGGAAATATATTAGTTTTTATAAATATTACAGCAAGTTGCTCATTCCAAAAAGAAAGTTCTGACAACACAGAAAAACAAGAAGAAAGTAAAAATCACTTAAGAGTCCTCCTGTGACGAAGACACTGTCAACTTTATGGCAGACATACTCCTGGCCATAGGAGGACAAACGGCTGCAGTTTAACTTGGAACATCTGTAAAGATTGTAACTGATTGTGAGTTTTGTTAAAACATTAGCAAGTGTGGACTTCCATCGCTTTCACCACCCAGGTCCTTAATTACCTATTTTCTAAACTGAAGGCCAAGTTATTTCAGGCTTTCTAGTTAAGTATCTAATCTCTCTAAAATGTTCTCGTAATGTCTTCCCCTAGTAGAGAATATGCCTCAGCTTGATCTTTGATTAGAAAGTCTGACCTGACTTGCTGGAGGCTTATTTATCTAAAGTATTATAGAAGGTCAAAAAGTAATCTCTCTTGTATCTTTGTTAAGGGCATCAACGTTTGCTTTCCATTTGATTTTAGCAGGATTCCGTGTTTAATTTCAATTTTCCCCATCCACCTTGGTATAACATGGATCATAGGCATGAGGAAACAGAGGAAGGTTTCTCAGTGACCTCCCAGATACCACAGAACATGGAAACTGCAGAACAGTTTACTTTTAAATAGTGTCTGCTTTGTACCCTGTCAACCTCCAGCCTTTTTAGGCGTGTGTTAGTTGCTTACCTGGAAACCAGGTATAGAGAACCTGTCACTTTAGGCCCAGGGGAAGAGAAGGTAACTATCACCTCCAAGTCTCACTTTATGGGATTGCATGTCTCTGCTAGGAGCTTCCATGAGCATCCATTTCATTGCTTATTGCTTTCTGCTACTACCTTTTCCTTTTAAAGAAGGACCCAGGCTATGCATGATGAAGTAATACGCAGGTGGCAGGCAGCTGTGCATTGTCTGTGGGGCCTGCTATGCAAGTTTCCTTGTTCTAGGGCACAATATTCCACTGGCTTTCCAGGTCCCTTGCATTGTTTGCAGCCTGAGTTCTGGGACTGTGTTACATGCAAGGTTTGGAGGAAGCTAGAGCAGTCCTGCTGGAGGTCAAGGAAAGAAAAGCTCTGGCCTTGTGATGGGGACTGTTTGAACAGCTGAATGGCTCTGGAGAGGAGCAAAGATAGGCCAGTTCTCTGGAAGTTGAAAAATTTGGGGGACAGAAGCCAACAAGGTGGGGCAGATTTATGGAGGGAGTTATGAAAAACAGGCAAAAAGCCTCAGATCCCACCCTCTATGGTGGGTCATAATTTCCATGGGGCCTTTGGTCAGGAGAGGGAGGTGGTGGGAGTTTGTGTTCCTGGAGGAGGTGCAGGGATACCACAGATGGTGTGCTATGGAACTGGGAGGTGCACTGGGAGGCAGCAAGGAGGAGCCCAATTTGGACAGGAGCCACATCATACAGAGGCAGGGTGGAAGAGAAGCAATGGCTTGAGGGGGAAGCCAGAAGCAGGATTACCATAAGGCTTATTTTGATTTGTATATTTGAATTGTTTTTTGAAGTCTGAAATCCTTTTGTTAGTCAGTGGTAATTTTTTGATAAAGAGGGAAATTCTTTAACGCTATCAAAGAAAATGTAAAAATAAAAGTGTTCTGGAGAAACAGGGCACCAGGTACAAGTCATGCCTGTCAACCCAGCACTCCCAACACTGTAAAATTAGAAGCTGAGTTCAAGGCCAGTCTCAGCCTCAACAGAAATGGTTCAAGGTAGAGAAGGCAGCTTTCAACAGATAGCCCCTATCAGTCTTATTTGAAGTGGTAGGCAGGATCTGCCAAGAAAGAGAGGGTGAGTATAAGGGTCAGGAGAGTCAGAAAATGGACGGACAACTTCATGGGAGACAGTAATTAGGATTTGGAGACAGGGTAGGAAACCGAGATGATGCAGAATTACTGAGCAGGGCTGTAGTACTAGGATCTGGCCACAGGTCCTAATTAGCTATTTTCCAGGGTAGTCATATCCCATATCCTTATCCTAGTTTTCTTTAACAACAGGAAATAGGTTTAACATGCATAATTAAAAATCCAGGTAGACCTTAACTGTCATTCTAACAATGTAGTTCTATTGCAGTAGGATACTTTACTGTCCCATGATCATTTTTGACCTTGTTGTGTGTACATAGTTTAACCATAGGGTAGAGTAAATTGTAAACTACCATCGTCCATTAACCATGAACACTTCACAGACTCCAGGATTACAGTCTGATTTAGTGAAGAACTAAGCTTGGCTTCAAGGAGTCTGTCAACCTGGTGAAAGGGTGGGCCTGAAGCAGGCAGCGTGGCAGTACACAGCTGTAACCCCTAGAAAGTCTACCCTACAGATCTTGCTCTGTGAAAATGAGATGTCACCCTTTATTTTTTGCCCAAGCCAGCAGCACTGTGTACAGCTCTGTGCACATACTCTGTGCTTATTGTATATTTATTTAGTAAATGTGTGGCAGAACTCACCAGAGTGCAGAGGTGACGTCCAGCGCAGTATTCTTTTGTTGTTGTTGTTTTCCAAGACAGGGTTTCTTTGTATAACAGCTCTGGCTGTCCTGGAACTTGCTTTTAGATCAGGCTGGCCTCAAACTCAGGAGAGATTTGCCTGCCTCTCCCTCCCAAATGCTGGGATTAAAAACACGCACCACCCCACTGCCCAGAGAGCACGATGGGCTTCAGGCTCTCCTGCCAGAAGCCTTACATATTCCACTCACCTCTCCATTCATTCATGAAGGGCTTCCGTAGGATCCTTTCTTTCTAACCATTCCATTTTATGATTATACAAGGTAGCGTGGTTCTTTAGAACCTCATGTTGCTCTCTCTTTATCTAATACACAGAGAGAGGTGGGGGTTGAGAGGGAAAGACTAGTTGTGCATGGTTTGGTTTAGCATTATTTGTAATATTAAAAACTTGGAAGTTAACCAGATCATTAAGAAAGTAGTTCAGATGTAACATAGGTACCCAGGGAATTCTGTACAGTTGAAATAAACAGTGAAGTGGAATTCTATACCTATGTACTAATACAATATGTGAACAATGTATTGTTCATAATATAATCCATTTTTAAGAAAAGAAATTCAGTATGCTCACTTGCGATATTAGTAAATGTAAAAAATATAGCACACTCAGCAGCAAATTTTAGCTTACTTCTGAGACATGGAACCAACAACTTGTTTGTGTCTCTGGAGCTTTGAATGAGGATGGCCCTTTAGGCTCCAACATTTGAATGTCCGGTCCCTGGTTGGTGGGATTTTTGAGCAGGATTAGAAGGTGTGGCCTTGTTGGAGGAGGTGTATCATTACAGGTTTCAAAGGCCCATACCCAGGGCCAGTGTCTCTCTGCCTGCCTGCAGATGAGGATGTAAAGTGCTCAGGTATTTCTCCATCGCCAAGCATGTTGTCACCATCCCCGCCTTGTTGATGATGGACCAACCTCTGTAGCTGTAAGCAGGCCCCCAGATAAATGCTTTCAGAGCTGCCTTGGTCATGGCATTTCTTCATAGCAGTAGAACTGTGACTGTTTGATGTGGCTTCTTTGTGCTATAAACTTAATTCTCCGTCCTGCTTCCTCACCTGTTCATCCATTCCATTACTGCATGTCTGTGTGCCAAGCACTGTATTTATACTACCAAGAACTCAGCTGCTCTTGAGTTGCTAAGCTGCCAGCTAGGGGTCCAGGTAAATACATGGTGATTTATATTATAGTGTAATGAATGATAGCAGGAAAGTGGAACATACCCAGGCAGTTGATAGGATAGAAGGACAAGGACAAGGAGGCTCCCCAGGACTTGCTTTTGCTAAAGATGCTGTTTAGTAAGTGCTTCCTGTTTACAAAGATCTGGGCTGATTGAAGTTCCATCCCTGTCCCCCAGGAACCCATAAGTCATGTGAAAAACTAATGCTTTTTATTAACATTAAATAATAGCAATGCACAGTGTGTGAGACAAGGAATACAGGTGGCTTGGGTCATTCTGTGAGGGAGCTATAGGCTTTGAAGAGTAGCTATGTTGTATTGCTAATAAGGATGTTGCAGTTCATAAATGAAGAGCATGTGATAATGTTGCTCTTCCCTCCTTTACGTTCTTGACTCTTCTTGTGGTTACTTTTCTTTTTCAGAGGAAGTCTTTTAAATTCTTCATGTTTATGTTATTAATGATAGTAGTTTCTAAAATAAAATAATGGGTTTGAGTAAATAACCAGGCCCCAGAGGTGTGGGGCAGCAGAGGTCCTGGTTCCTCCAGTGTCACAGAGTCAGTCAGCATGCTAGGCTTTTGCAGTGGCTGCTCAGGTTCCCTGAGGCCTCACTGCACTCACTGTGCAGTGTTTCAGCTAGTCAATACAAGCTAGAGGGTAAACAGGAAACGGTCTCAATGAGAATCTCAGGGGCATACCCACAGGGTGCTGTGCCTGGGTCATTTCTAGGTTCATCAACCCTTGGCAAAGGCCCAGCACCTAATAGCAAGTGTAATGAGGGTAGAGTAGGCACTGTATTCCACCAACAGTTGTCCAGTACAGGCTCTTGCTGCTGTGGTTCTGACATTGGAGATGGCCAACTCTTAACATTCTTATCTACAGACAAGATAGCCTTTGCAAGTGACCTCCCTTTCCAATCTTCCCAAGCTATACCCTGCTGCAGCAAGGGTTAATGTTACCAAGACATCCTTACTACAAACATGCAGTGGAGTTTCATCATAAATAATTGAAACTCCTTGACAAAGAAAATGAGCTGAACACAGTCTGTGATCCAGTAAACTGATTTCTCCTTGCCTCACAGTGGTCTGTTAGCCTGCTAATTCCCCAGACTCCATAATTAACAATGGGCAGCTCTGTTCTGGAGTGAATTACCCAGGTTTGGCTTGGGTACCTCTGCTGTGATTGGGTGCAAGGGGTTTGTCTGATTCCTAGCAGTCTCTAGAAGACTTCAGTTGCTTCCCCTTGAAATTAAGTGTCATTGTAATAACAGATGTATTTAGCCCTTGATAACATAGATGACTTCTGGAAGACAGAGTACTGCAGCCCTGTCATGCATTGTATGTTTCATCTTTGAAGACAAACACTAAGGAAACTATAAAAGGCTTACTCTGAGGGTGTAAGTTATCAGACATGCCCACTGCCTTCTGATGATATGGTAATAAATAACTGGGGTATGACGTGAACTGATTTCCTCATTGAATTGATGGTGTGATAGAAGGAACAAGGTAGAGAAGACTGTTTTAGCCTAAAACCCAGAAGAGATGAATGTATGTGCTTCCTTTGTTTGTATCTTATTTTGAACAAAAGCCTAGTTTAAAGAAAAATAGGTAACCTTTATATAATCAGTGAAGTTGAGAAATAAGCCAGGTGTAATGCCAAGAAATCATTCTTAGTTTTGTTAGGCATGATGATCACATTGTGGGTTGTATAGGAAAGTACCTGTAAACTGTAGAGATGCATATTGAAGCATATAGGGCAAAAGGCAGACAAGTAGCATTTTAGTCAAGAGATAGGATAGAGGAGTGGACGACTGAGGGAGGCATACAGAGCAGTGGTTGAAAGACAAAGTCTCTGAAAGACAAAGTATCTTATTTATTCCTTTACAATTTCATGTGTGTAAACAGTGCATCCTCTCCAGCTCCCCCTCCCAGTTCCCCCAGGGGCCCTCACCATTTCCCACCCCATTCATGGCCTTTCCTTTTTTTGCTGATAACCCACTGAGTCTGATTATGATTAGTGCTGCCCGTTGAAGTACTCAGTCTGAAGTTTGATGATTGCCAGAATGTATTGGGAGTTTATTTCATTATTCCCCAAACTTTATGTGTTTGAAATTTTTGCATAGCGAATGTTTGGGGGGTTTTTTTGTTTTGTTTTTTGTTTATTTGTTTTGTTTTGTTTTTCGGACAGGGTTTCTCTGTATTGCTTTGGAGCCTGTTCTGGAACTCACTCTATGTACCAGGCTGGTCTGGAACTCACAGAGATCCACTTGCCTCTGCCTCTGCCTCTGCCTCTGCCTCTGCCTCTGCCTCTGCCTCTGCCTCTGCCTCTGCCTCTGCCTCTGCCTCTGCCTCTGCCTCTGCCTCTGCCTCTGCCTCTGCCTCTGCCTCTGCCTCTGCCTCTGCCTCTGCCTCTGCCTCTGCCTCTGCCTCTGCCTCTGCCTCTGCCTCTGCCTCTCTGCCTCTCTGCCTCTCTGCCTCTCTGCCTCTCTGCCTCTCTGCCTCTGCCTCTGCCTCTGCCTCTGCCTCTGCCTCTGCCTCTGCCTCTGCCTCTGCCTCTGCCTCTGCCTCTGCCTCTGCCTCTGCCTCTGCCTCTGCCTCTGCCTCTGCCTCTGCCTCTGCCTCTGCCTCTGCCTCTGCCTCTGCCTCTGCCTCTGCCTCTGCCTCCTCTGCCTCCTCTGCCTCCTCTGCCTCTGCCTCTGCCTCCTGAGTGCTGAGCATTACCATTGCTCAGTGCATAGTGAATGTTTTAAAGCAACCAAATTTTTTAGAAAGAAACAGATTTTAATTTAAGTAATTTACAAGCATTCTAATTGAGGTCTTTGACTATAAATTTCTGCTTTTTAAAGTGGGGATATTAGATTAACTCCATAAACCCCCAGACGATTTATATGCATAAGGTCTGAGCAGTGTGCCTCTTGGCACTTGTGAATGCTCTCCTTCAGCACCTTCCTCCCTTTGCTGTCTGCCTAGTCCTTTTAGCTCTGTCATTGGTACCAAGGGAAGAAGAGAGGCAATTATCAAGCTCCTCCAGGATCTGTACCCCCTACAGGCCAAGGAACATTGCTCTAGAGTGTGGCCACTTTAATGCTCAACTGTGTAAACAGTATGTACCTGTGTGATGGTCCCTGTCACCAGGATGTAAATGTAACCCCCTCACTGACTACTGTGAGTTTTCAGCAAATCCACTTTATGTTCTGCTTTTGTCCCCATTTTGTTAAAGGAGAATGATGAGAATAAATTGCTAACTGACAAGAGTGAGGATTAAATGAAAGAATAGTTACAAAATAGTTATGAGTGCTTCTGTGCAGAGTGATAAGTGTTTGTTGCTCCCCCTCCAGTTGTATGTTACTTTATTTAAAGAACAAAACTCATTAAGGTTGGGGCTTTCACTTAGTGGCACAGGGAAATCCTATAGTATATGCAGAGCCGTAGCTTTGATTTCAAACCAAACAAAAATTCCCCATTACACTGAGGTGTAGAGGGCGTTCTTTTTCATTTTGTTATATAAATGAGAAAATCCAGAAAAGATTATTATCAGGTGCTATTATTAATTTAATTTTCCCTGTCTTAATACAGATTTAAATTTCCCATTATTATCCTGTAAGATTCCTGCTGGAAGCACTGCCTCTTCCCACCTGGGTTGTGCTTCGTTGGGGCTTGCTTTTTTTTTTTTTTTTTTTTTTTAAATCAGGGTGGTCTCTAATTCATGGCAAGCCTCCTGCTTCAGCCTCTCTTGAGTGCTATGATTATAGATGTGAACTGTCATGGCTATCTCCTATTTGTTTTAAAATTATTTAAGCTTTAGTTTTATTTTGTATATGTATAACACACTTCCCTGTGTGGTAGAGTTAGCATGGAGAATGGTATCCCATTCTGGAAGGACTTAGGAGCTTAGAAACTCCACAAGCTTGGACCAGAATTGATGTTCATTTACTATGTTTGGGTCATTTCTCTATGCTACCATTCCCCTAAACCTAGATCTCAGTGCCACCTTTTAAGGGCTGTTGTGAAGATCAGGAAAATGAGGAAACTGTGACACAGCCCTTAGTATGTATCTGGGTACTAAGAGTTTACCATTTCACCCTAAGGAAGGAGAAGGAAGGGAAGATTTTAGACCTGGGTCCTTGCCAGGGAAGCAGATAACACTGTGGTGGTCCTGCTTGCCCGAATTTGAATAGCTAAGAACTTATATAGTCACTTGATGCTCCAGGTACTTGTAGTACCTACTTGTTTGTCTCTTACCCTCATGATCTACTTCTTCTGTGTCCTGCTGGGAGCAGACTGAGACCTCTAAGCCTTGTCGGTTATTTACAAAGTGGGGGATTTTACCTTCAAATACTTACTGGACAGAATAGTAAAATCCTTTGACATTTCAGTGGTGTATGCTTAACATATAGCATTCAAACATGCACATATTCCATGTACAACTCCTTAATTTTACTACTCTTAAGGAAGTGTAGTTCCTTAACAAAACAAAATAAATGGTCCTGCCTCATCTCCTGTATAATTAGCTGGTTTCTAAAAGGGATCATTTAGTCTTATCTTTACCCTGTGAATGAAGCATTAGACTAGTAAAAATGAGTAGCAGATGTTTGACTTTTCTATATCAGTAAATGCCACTGAGTGTAACCCAGGTTATGTTGGCATTCAATAATACTCTTCAGTTGCTCATGAGTCTTGTTTAACAAAAATAGTTTCCACTGACAAAGGGCTTTACATCTCTGAAGTTGACAATTATAAGCTAGAATATCATACTGCTCTGAGCTTCATGTGCAGGCACTGACACTGACTTAGACAACACTGTCATAATGTATTTATTGTAAGACAGCACTGAATCTATGTGATGGTACATCCTTTTCCCTGTTTGTACATAGGCAGAGCTGTGGTCCTATGTTAATATGTTTCTATTGCATTTTGCATGGTGGAGATACACCTGGAAGTGTTGAAGAAGGGCAGATGAGAAAGTTACTGACTGTAGAGTTAGAAAGCCTGGCTGTGAAACTGAGGCATGGACAGAGGCCTTGAACGGGACAGAGAAACCCTGTACAGAGAGCCCAGTGAATAGGCACAGTGGATAGAAGTTCTTGCTGTGTAAGCCTGAATTTGTTTTGTAGAACCCACATAAAGGTGGAAGGAGAAAAATGACTCCACAAAGTGTTTTCTGTTTGTACATAGGCAAACATATACTGCAACTTGCATGTGCAATAACATAATTTACTACTCAAGACACATTAGACAGCAAAACAGGATTTCTGGGCACAGAATCTTAGCTTCTAAAAACAGGCAGCATTTGGTGAAATTTGTAGCTGGAGTCTTATTTCTGATGAAGTTTTATCCCCAGGGCATTGAACTCATTTCAGAGCTCTTGTTTAGAAGTGTCTGCTCATTGTACAGTTTAAAGTGTGCTTCAAGGTGGGCAGGGAATGTGCAGAGTGCTGAAAGGAAGGACATTTGAAAATGTTTTGGCTCCATGGATTAATCTTACAGTATGTTCACAGCTTCAGCCTCAGGCATCTAAAGACTGGTGTTTGAAGTGAAGCGGGGGTGTTGATGGTGACACACAGGTGGCTTTCATAAAATATTCACATCAGGATGAGCAATGGCACTGTATCATGAAAGTTTTCAAAATAAACAGTGATTTTCCCCAAGTGTGTATGTTGGAGCCAAGTGAATGAATTGTGACACTGTAAAATTTACATCAGAATAACCATTTCCCAGTCTTGTCTGCCTCCCTCCCCAGCCTGTACTGGGTGGGAAAGAATGCAGTGAATGTATAGGGAAACTAAACCCACAGCAAAAAGTTAAGGACTGCTGCTACACAGTGTACCAGGGGATAGGCAGAGCCAGAGCCCTGAGGACAACTGAATGAGAGTATGTGTGAGAAGAGTAAATATCGAAGGGCTCGCAGCAGAGTGACCAAAACAGAGGACACCGAAGTTGCTGATTATTGCTGACATGCTGACTCAATCTGCATTTTATCTTTGGTAATTAAACTCTGAAAACAAGGACAGTGTTTAAAAAAAAAAAAAAAGCTATAGAATTAAAATCATTCTATTTTGGTTTTTTTTATTAGTTCATTTTTAAATAGTTCTTAGCATGTAAAATAATGGGTTTGTTATTACATTTTGTTGTTGTTGTTTTGTTTTTTTGTTTGTTTTCTGAGACAGGGTTTCTCTGTGTAGCTTTGGAGCCTGTCCTGGAACTAGTTCTTGTAGACCAGACAAGCCTTGACTTCACAGAGATCTGCTTGCCTCTGGCTCCCAAATGCTGGGATTAATGGCGTGCATCACCACTGGCTAGCCCTTGTTATTACATTTTTATAAATATGTATTTTGTACTTTGTTCATTTGCTCCTTCTCTTGCCTTTTCCTTCTGCCTTCTTACTGGTCCTTATATACCACTCATATACTCAGCCTTCTGCTATCTGGGGTGTATGTGTGCACATGTGTTTACTTATTACATTTTCCTTTTGTACATTCCGTCATCTGTTAATAGGCTTTCAGCTGATTCCAAGCACGGATGGTATGCAGCTATCTCTGGTGTTCTGATTTAAAGACCTTCATGAATACACCCAAAAGTGATGTAGCTGGGCCATATGGTAGTTCTAAGTCCATTCTTTTGAGAACCTTCCATTCTAACTTTCTGTAGTAGTTGAACCAGTTTACACTCCCATCAGCAGTGAGTAAGGGCCCTGTTTCTCCACATTCTAGCCAACATTTACTGTATCTGTTCCTTGATGAAAGAGTTTCTGACTGGTATGACATGTAATCTCAATGTGTCTTTAATTTGCATTTATTTGACTAAGATGTTGAATATTTTTTTTCCAAGTATTTACTGACTGTTTTTCAGTTGAGAAGTCTGTTCAGTTCGTTTATCCATTTATTGATTAGATGATTTCATTTTTTTGGTGTTTGATTTTGGAGTTCTTTTTAGATTCTAGATATTAATCCCTGTCAATGTGTAACAGGCACAGTTTTTTCTTCTGTACCTTAGGGTGTCTTTTCACTATGCGGATAGTTTCTTTAGGTTTGCAGAAGCTTTTTAATTTAATTCATTCTTGTTTGGTAGCTCTTGAAATGATTTCCTGTGCTTTTAGAGTCTTTTTTCAGTCTTTGTGTAGGCCTGTATTTTGCAGCATTTCCTCCTCTTTTCCTCTAGCAACCTGGAGAGTTAAAGTATTGGATCCATTTTGAATTGATTTTTGCAAAGAGTGAGGGTTGTGTTCTATTTTTGGGTATATTGGTTTTAGCTGTGTAGGTCTATGATTTTGTCCTCTGCTTTATTCCATTGATCTTCGGGTCTGTTGGGTTCCAATAGCATGCTGTTTTTGTCCTGTAGCTCTATAGTCTGTTGAGATCAGGTCTTTTGATGCCCCCCCCCCCCATCCCCTCCTCGGGCTTCTCTGTAAGGACTGTTTTGGTTTGAGGGGATCTTTTGTGCTTTTGTGTGAATTCTAAGATTTTTTTTTCTCCTTCTTTGAAGACTGTCATTGGAATTTTGGTAGACATTATGTTGACTGCAGTTCACTTAAATAAATAGCCATTTTCACAATATAGATTCTTCTAATCCATGAGTATGCTCCATCATCTTGTGTCTCCCACAACTTTCTTTTATCTTAATATTTTCATTGTAGGAATATTTAATATTCTTGGTAAGGTATAATTCCTAGGTATTATTTTTCAAACTATTGGGAAAGGATTTTTATTCCTTTTTTTTTTTCCCCTTTTCTTTTCCCCAGAAAGTTTCTTAGTGGTATTTAGGAAGGTTGTTGATTTTTCTTCCTCTTAGCTTGCTCTAGTGGTGTTAATACTTTAGAAAAATGTATTTTTCTTTTATGCATTTGTTTGCCTGCATGTACATATGTGCACCACATGTATGTCTAGTGCCTATGAAAGCCAAAAGGAAAGCTCCTCTAGAACTGGAACTATGGATAGTTGTGAGCTTCCATATTGGAGGTGGGAACTGAATCCTTGTCTTCTTCAAGAGCAGCAAGTGTTCCTAATGGATGATAGTTTAGCTTCTTTCCCATTTGTATCTTTTAAATCTTTCTCATGCCTTATTACTCTAGCTAGGACTTTAAACATTATATTTGAGTAAGAGCAGAGACAGTAGACATCCTTGTCCTGTTCTCTAGAAGTAATGCTTTCATTCTTTTTGCATTTAGTATTTAGTATAATGTTGGCTATCAATTTGTTGAATATAATCTTGTGTTAGTTAGTATGCCCCTTCTATTCCTAGTTTGTTCAGCACTTTTATCATGAAGGAATGTTGAACTTTGTCAAAGGCCTTTTTTTTTTTTTTCCCTTGTAATGATCAGGTCATTTCTGTTGTCTGTTTAGATGCTGAATTACATTTATTGACTTGCGTCTGTAATTCTATTGTGTCCTTATCTGGTTTTAGTACAGGGTAATTAATGTTACTCCATAAGATGAGTTTGGTTGCATTTATCTTTTGTGGAACAGTTTGAGAAGAATTTGTAGTAGCTTTTGTTTAAAGTTCTTGTAGATAGAATTCTCCATGAATCTGGTTTCTTTGTTGTAAGACTGTTTACTACCACTGCAGACTCATTGTGCATTGTACATTTCTTTGATTAAGCTGTGGTATGTCCTGTGTCTCTAGGATTTGGTCCATTTCTTCTAAACTTTCTAGCTTTTTGGAATGTAAGTTCTCTGTTACCCTATGAATAGTTACATCAGTATTTATTGAAATATCTTCTTTTTATCTCTAGTTATACTCACCTGGGTCTTCTAGTTTGGCTTAGGATTTATTGATATTGATTATTTCCTAAAGAAATCAATTCTTGATTTTGTTGATTTTTTTTTTCTTTAAAACATAGATTTGAATTTAATGGCATATTTCTGTGATTAATAAAATTCAACAAAATACAATATTCAGTACACAACAAAAACTAGCCAGGACAAGATTTAGCAATTATACAAGCTATAAAACCCCAGTTCTGAATGGCACAACATCCACCTCTTGAGGAAGACTGCACATGAGGACGTGGTAGAACTCTGTCAAATATGATCAGCAAGAAAAATCACCTGTTCATAGCCACTTAACTTCTGGTCCTAGAAATCCAAGACCTTATTCACACATCTCCTAATGAAAGTAGAACATTAATGGCCAAGGGTTTACAGTGATAGTGGCAGAACTATGAAAGCGTCCAATAACCACATAAAGGAGGTTGGAAGCCAGTGGATTAAGAAACGCGTACCAAAACCAGGACTTCAAGATTAAACAGGTACCAACCCACAGTCACTTCTCTGGACAGAGCAGTATTGGTTGGTAGTTTTCAGAGAGGGCAATAGATAGATCCTTCTTTGCATGGTTCTTTTGAGGGTTTCTGTTATGTGGTTCCTTGTTATTTTGCTTTCACTTTTGTATGTGAGCTGGTGCTTTTTCTCTTACATGTTAATACTGTTTTTTTTTATTTAGTATGTTTGACATCTTCAGTGTTAGGCATTGTGGAAAAGGTCTTTCTTCTCTAGTCATAGGTTTTGAATCCAAAATGCCTCCTATGCTTAAATGTCAATTTCTTTTCCTAGATTTCACAAGTTTTCTACTGTAATATTATTGAACAGATTTAGTTTTGGGATGCTCGTGTGTGTTTTAATTTCAGATGCTTCTTGGGTTTGATTTCTTGGCCATTTTTCAGAGTAGAATGTTTTGGCCTTGTTTGTTTGTTTGTTTATTCATCCATTTATTTATTTGTTTGTTTTTATTGATGCTTGAATGTAGTGTCCTCTTGACCTCATCTTCTACCACTGATGTTCTCTCTTCAGTGTAGTTAAGTCTATTGGTAACACTTTCCATTGTGGTTTTCATTATTGAGTTTATAATTTCCAACATTTCTGCTTAGTTTTTCCTGTTATTGGCCTTCTGTTGTTTCAAATGTCAGTGTCCTTGCTGAAGTAATTGTAGAATTAGAGATGCACAGGGTGAACTGGTTAGAGCCAAAATGAATGTTAAAGAAATGGAAGAGTAGAGATAATTTTTATGTAGATATTTAAAAAGAAGAGAAAGTGTTCCCCTATAATGAAAAACAGGTATAAGGAGGATTAGATAAATGAAAGAAGGGTACAAAAAATGAAAACTTAAAATCTTTTCTTAAAAAGAACATAATATTATTATAGCCAAAAGAAAAATATACAAACGTGATAAAATACATCTTTATTTTAATATAACTTACATCTATATCATCCATCCATCCATCCATCCATCCATCCATCCATCCATCCATCCATCCATCCTCTATCTTTGCCTGCCTGCCTACCTACCTACCTACCTACCTACCTACCTATTTACCTACCTACCTACCATCTGTTGATAGGGTCTTACTGTATTATTTGAACTGTCTTGAAAATTGTTGGTAAACCAGGCTGGTCCGGCTGTTGAGTGATTGACCCCTCTCTGCCTGTGCTTCCCAGATGCTGAGATCTAGGCAGACATGTGCCACCTCCCCACCCCCATCTTAAAACATAAAATTAAAACAATTTTGGATGCAACTCTGTGTGTGTGTGTGTGTGTGTGTGTGTGTGTGTGTGTGTGTGTTCTGCACTTTTTTCTCCCCTTTTGGAAGTCTTCATTGTCTTGACTCTTGTCCTTTAATGCATCTCATCAAGGCAGCTTCTAATCCATCTGTGAAAGCATTCTCTTCTCATCTCACTAGATCTCCGGACAGAATTCCTATAGGAAGATGCAGCCCTTGAACACTGAATAAATATTCTTATTCTCTCTTCTTGGGCAGTTTTTATTAGGTTTCAATCATAAGGCAGTGTTTTTAATCCAGCTCTCCTATTTCTTTTCCTTCCCTGGTTTCATAATTAAATAGTCATTTTGGAAAGGGTTGGTTAAAAGCTTTTCTAGGCACAGCTTTCTAATTCTGGAGGTTTAGGCAAATCAATAAGTGGTTTCCATTAAGAACAGTATGAAGAATTGTATGAGTAAAGCATTGTGCTTAACCAAATAACCCATGCAAAGATATGCATAAGTGGGCAGTTGTATTGGGAACAAGATGAAGAGCCTTTTTTTTTTTTTAAAGCAAAAGTAAGATACATTGTAATTGATACAAATACTTTTGTATTTTACATGCAGATTTTAATTGAGAATTACAGTAAAGTAGAATACCTATAAACAAACACTTGTCTGGACTGTAGGACTGGTTTTTACTTGTTATGCTTGTAAAGAGGAAAAATGAATAACCATTTAAGCAGATTTGCTTGTTTTGGTTTAAAGTGTATTATTTTATGTATTAAGAATTTTTGTATGTAAAATTAGTATAAATTGACTTTGAAAGAAAGAACTGTTCTTCTGCAACTAGGAAATTATCTCAATGATCAAGGCAGAGTCTTTAAATGAGATGAAATGACAATTTATTAATGTTTTTAGCCTGTGGTAACAAGATTTAGAACAAACAGTTAATGGACAGAGAGGTGGTAGCATACTGGGCTTAGAGATAAGCAGTAACCTCCGTTAGAGAGAGAGACTAGCTGTGATGGAATCATTAGAGACTTTCATAATAAAGAGAAAACACCACGTATGTCATTCAGTCTCTTACCAAGGGCTTAACAGCAGCACCACTCAGAATTGTCAATGTGGGACTACAGTCTTCCTAGAGTATTCCAGGATGTCCCATTTACAGCCAAAGGCAAGCTCTTAGCAGGAAATCAGAACTGAAAGTGTCCTTCTGTGTTCAGACAGGATTTGAGGAATCTTTTAAAGGATTTAATTCAGTAGCTATGTCTTAAGTAAGGAAAATAAGAAGTAATTAGATTTTAGTTGTGTTTAAATGTTCATATATGGTCCTTCAAAGGGAAAGAACATAAGAAATGTAGGACAACAGGCTCCAGACTTGGAGGATGTTGTCTTCACTTGACTTCACACTGAAATTGGATTCTCTTCCAATCTTCACTGATTTTTCACTCCTCGAGAGAAACACCATCAGTTAGTGCATTAGACTCTTGCAAGTCCACCTGGGTGATTGTTTCTCAGTAGATGCTTGCTCTGCTGCTGGACCTTACAGGAAAGGAACCATTGTCTACTCATCCTTCTTGCAACCCAGCCATATACTTCCTTTCTGGAGTTATATTCTTTTCAGCATGCGTCTGTGTGCAGAACAGACTGAACAATACTTTTTCTAAATTTAGAATACTCTTATATTTTTTTTTCAAGGTAGTCAAGGCCCCAAACATGGGATAATTTCAAATAATTATTTTTGTTTGTTTTGATTACAGAGATTCATTTTGTACTGGGGGATGAAGGGATGACTTAGAACACACTTTTGAATGTTTTCACTTTTGCAGTTAACCACTTTCTTTCTTGACACCCTTCCCCCCACTCCCCAGGTCATTCACTAGTTGATCATGCCATAGTTTTAAATTGAATGTTTCTCTGAGAATACTATTTTTTTTTTTTTTTAAGGTTGAGTTCCAGATGCTACCCAGAATATTCTCTGAAATCTGTACAAAAGTTAGAAGAATCTAGAATTTTGGGGTGCTATTTAATCTTAGTAGCTCCTGGAACACTTAAAAATAGTTGACTTCCACTGTTAGTTCATGTGGACCATGTCTACTGTCACTATATTAGAAGCTAAAGTTCAGGCTTCACCAAAACAGTCATATTTAAATACCTGTTCAATGAGCCATCAGAACCATGGCATCATCACATATGAAAGTCTGTGGAAGGCTTCTGCATCACCATAATGTTTCTTTTAAAAATATCTAGTCCCTTAAACTTTGTCCCTAGGTTAAGTCAGGCTTTAAGCTTTTCTGTATATATATGTATGTTGGTTGTTAAACTCCAGATAACATTCAGGTTATAATTATCAGATGATAGGTTTGTGAGTGTTTTACTAATCAGTTTTTCTTGTTCACCAGACTTGTTTTTAGCCAGTAGAATCCATTTTTAAAAAGAATTTAAAAACTTCAGTGATTCATGCTTCTGCTCTCTGAGCAAAGTAGCCAGAGTGTAGATCAGCCAGTCAGATGCTTTTTGCTTTTTCTGAAAATCATAGTCACCACTAAAAATTTCCAACTTTTAATAAAGTTAGGTAAAAAATATTTTTGATGCCTCTTCAGCTTTATTTTACAAATAAGAAAATGGTGTTGCCATTCTTTTTAAATGTTGACAACATTATTTAGAGCACCATGATGGTTACCAAATTCCATCAAAACTAAACTTTAAAGGGTAAGATTTTTATGTTCTTTGAATGCCAGCATTTATTGAATTTATTTACTTTCACCATCAGACTTATAGCTTCTTTCCTTCTCGCACTGAAGGATTTGTACTCTGGCAGCACTGTAAGACAAATACAAGATGTTAGGTCCACTAGAAGAGAAGTGTCAAAGCCTTCAGCTGAGATTTAACTTTCTCGTTACCAAGTTGTGATCCTATTCCTAGCCATGTTGTTGGAGGAAAGAGTTCCCCCATTGCCTCTGTCACCTACTTAAATCAGTCCTGCCTCCAAGAAATAGGAAAAGTCACATGACCAGCATCTGTATTAGAGTCGTGTCATATGCTAAGTAGCAAGCCAGGTATTTTATGCACAAAAAGCCCTATTATGAAGTATTACTCTATCAGTTTTGTAGATAAAAAAGCAAAGGCTCATACACCAATAAATTTGCCCAAGAAGTAGCAATGGTGAATGGTAGAGAGAGATTTTGATCAAAATCTTCCCTCCTTAAAGCTCTCATTCTGTGTGCTGCTGAGATGGCAACATCTGAAAGCTTAGTTGTAGAAAGACAAGGAATAGGGGTGGGCATGAGTGGGACAGTCTTTCCTACAGCTGTGCTTCTGGATCAGAGGTTATATGCAAGATGTCAAGGGTGAACAGTAATGAAAGTCATTGCCAGATGTGTTTCTGGATCAGATGAGTAGCAGGCCCTTTGGTATTGCTCCTGCCAGTTCCACTTTGATGGCATGGGTCCAGTGTTTTGAAATTGCAATGAAGCTGTGGTTTTCAAATTATCTTTCTTGGGCTAACTAGCTGAGCAACCTTTAGGAGTTTGTTATAGATTTTATATATCCACCCAGACCTATTGAGTAGGACACTGGGGAGTGGCTCTGTAGTCCACATGTCTTACAGGAAGTGACTGGATACAGGCGCCAATTGGAAAACTACTGTCCTAAGGATTGGGAACTGTCTCCCCTTACATGTGGCTAGGTGTAGGACAAGACCTTGATAAATAAAAGCCACGCCTTTCACTAGTGAAAGTAGCATCTAGCTCTTATAACAAATGCCCCAGTTGTCTACCTGCCCCTCCTTTTCAGCCTGCTTTGCTTTGGTGTGGTATCAGAGTGCAAATTCTTCAGAGGATCCAAGGGCAAGACACTTGGGTAGAAAAGTTTGTTGAATTCCTCAAATTTAGAAAACTTTCTTCCTGGAAAGAGTTGATGTGGTTTTGTGCTTCTTGTTTTTTCTTCTCTTTCTTTTTCTCTAAGCAGCATAGACAACATATCAACTGTAATCTTTTGCCCTAAAAAACCCTAGAACCAGAGATAGGAGAATTAACTGCAGCCAGTGTTATGAGGCAGTGGGTATTTTTTTGGGGGGGGCTGTAATTTTGAGAGCTCTTCATACTCATCATCCTATAAGAACTAAATTTTAGCACCAGTCACAAAGAACAGAACAATCTTCCTCTTCAAAAGCGATCTTCTGAACCAGGGCCTCTGCTAGGAATTTCTGACTCACTCCTCCTTCCTTCCTTCCTTCCTTCCTTCCTTCCTTCCTTCCTTCCTTCCTTCCTTCCTTCCTTCCCCTCCCTCCCTCTCTTTTCCCCCCCTCCTCTTCCCTACCTCCCCAACAGGGTTTCTCTGTGTATCTGTCTTGGAACTCACTCTGTAGACCAGGCTAGCCTCGAACTCAGAGGTCTACGTGCCTCTGTGGTGGAAATAAAGGCATGTGCCACCACTGCCCAACTCTTAACCTGTTTCTTAACTTCTAGTGCTGTTGAGGTAGTGGCATTTTCCTAGTAAATGAGAATGATCAGGAGACACTGGCAGAAACCATGACTGGGGTGAGTGAGTAGAGATCAGAATCTCAACAGCTCCCCCTCCTTGGGAAAGGATGTGATTCTGTAGAGCATCCTTTGTTGATGGCTGCAGTTCTAGGCTAGAGTTGCAGCCTCAGTTTGGGGAGGTGGTGGGGGGAACACATTCTGCAGGCAACTCTGTTCTTTGCATCCAGGAAGGAAGAAATTGTATTCTTAAATTCTTATTCCCACAAGGACATCATTCATTATTTTCTCTCATTCTGTTCCCCCTTCTGAAGTAAACCCCTCTCCCCAGAGCTTCCTAGTCATTTGTCTTTCCCTTTCCTTTGAAATGTAGTAGAATAGAGAAGGGCAAAATGGCCAGCAGACTGAGGAGAGGTAGCTGGTACAGAACAGTCCACAGGCAGCTAGCTCCAAGGCAGATTGGATGTGAAAAAGGCTTCACACCCTGCAGGACTTGCCAGAAACAAGTGTTAGAAGAGTCAGCTATTCAGCTTAGCAGAGGGAATGTTTTCATTCTTCAAGTTTCGCCTAGAGAGCATTTCTGAGGCTATAATGATGCCATCTAATGATGCTCTTTGACTTTCTTGCTGCATTGGCAGCTCACCTAGGGCAGCCCATTCATTCAAAGGTGTCTGTAGACTGCAGTCTGCATCTTCCAAAGATCTTTTCGAGAGAATCTAAGAACCCCTGACATTACAGGGAACTAGAGGATAAGAACCTCTGACATCGCAGGGAACTGGACAATCTAAGAACCTCTGGTAGTTTCAGAGAACTTTGTAATTTTCAGATTATCACGCAGGTACTATTCAGATTCTATTTTGCACATCTTACATCACTGCTCTGAACCACAGCATTTTAATTTCTTTTGCTAATCACTTCAGTAGCTACTGTGATGTGATTCTCCCCCCCTCCCCCCCCCATAGCTTTGTCTATCTTTTTCTGGTCTACAAGTTGTTCAGGGACTCAGCAGCAGGAACATTAAAACCCAGATCATAACCAGTAGTGTGACAGTTCCAGCTACTCAAAAGGCTAAGGTAGGATAATCACTTGAACTCAAGGAGTTTGAGGACAGCCAGGACAAGATACCCCAAGATCCATTCCTTCAAAAGAGTACATACACACTAAGCCTTGACTATAAAGGCTTCCACTCTTCAACCTGAAAGGCAATCACTCTTCTGTTGTCTACCTTGGAAAACACTCTGCCCGGTCCTTTGTTTCTGTGTTCCAGGCGGTGAGAATGCACAGCAAGTGAGGTGCCCACATCTTTGATTGTGGCTGAAATTATCCTGAGGCCTCTGATGATGTTCCTGGGCCAGTGACAGAGGCTTAGCTAGCTGGAGTGTAATTGTGAGGTCAATAGGGTAAAGACTACATAATTTATAGCAAGAGGTAGGTGGGGATAGTAATTGTATTTTTCTAACAACTCTGATGGGAAAGACATACTCTTTCTTATATTCTGGCTACTTTTTAAAAGGCACTTTAAAAAAGGTAATTTATTTTAGTAATCATTCCTGTTCTCTTGTAAAATAGTTTCTTGAGTTTGTATGGTCTGAACTGAAATGTTTGCCTTCTTAATTCATGAACTCGTTGGTTCATTTTTTCCCCCCTCAGGTACAAAGCACACATTTGATACATGCACATACCAAGAACAATAGGCTTACTGGTGTGGAAATTGTTAATTAAGTCCTTGGGTAATTTCATTCTGAATCAGTATCATATTCCTGCCGTCTTATATGCAAAGACACTTTAAAAAATGCAAAAAGTTGTGCTTTTTGCATTATCAAAATTAATCTTAAAATACAGACAAACATGAAGGAAAATATCCATCATTGTCACCCACTGATAGGCTCGTCAGTGTGAAGTACCACACTGATTCTGTCTCTGTCTCACCCTAAGTTGGGTCTCAGCACATCATTTTCAAGAACGTCAGTATGGAACACCTTGTCGGGGTATCTGGCTGCATCCCCTATCTCTGTGAGCCTCATCATGGTCTGCCAGCTTGTCTAGGCAGCCCAGCCTGTTGGCGTTTGGGTGGCTTCTGGTGTCTTAACAATATGTGATAAGTGCTTCAGTGACATGCTTGAAAACCTTGTGTCCTCACTTGAGTGCAGCCTTTACATACTTTAAATAAGTTCCTTAGAAGTATTATTTGTTGGGTCAAAACTTTAACCACACTCTTCCTTAGTATGAGGTTTTCCTCTAGGTTTCTGGTTCAGTCTAGACCACATGATCTGAACAGCAGTTCTCTAGTAGTTTTTGTTTTGTTCCCCCTTTACATTGTAAGAAAGAGAAAAGAACCTCAAATTGACTCACATCTCAGTAGGATCTTTTATGATGTGTGGTATGAAGTGTAAAAGGTTGGTAATAAAACCACAATACCACTTAAGATAATTCTTGGTAGCTGGTTCAGTCAGCAGCAGTTTTGACAGCAAGAATTCATTCTACACCTTTGATTACTGTCCCAAAACTCAGTGAAAACAATAATCATGCAGCACCCAGGCTGTAAACAAAAATATTAGTATGCAGAGGCTGTTCATGCAGTCACCCAGGAGCCCTTGAGCCACCACTACATGCCAGTGAACAGATCAGAGCAGTTGTAGCCAGTTCTATGTTTGTGTAGATGTGTATGAACAAATGAAGGGGAGGCTCAGCCATTAATGATAACAATAATTTTTCATGGTGTCTTAGAAAAAGATCCATGCTGTGGGAACACAATAGAAATATAAAAGGCATGAGATGTTCTAGATAGGAAGAAAAAGAATATGTTGGTCTCACTGATGTGCTAAGATTTGGGCCAACACCTCCAGAAGACAGTAGTAAAATGGTACTAATCTCTGACAAGCCTGGCCAGATGTTCTAGAGAAAGGGCCTTGAGGCAGAGATGTACTGTAGTTCTGGACTTTAAGATGGCTTTTCTGACCCAAGGCACAAGCCTCAACTGTGTTAGGCCCCGTTTCTCACCTATTTTACTTTGTTGGAAGTGGCTCCAGTTTCTCATGGAGGGCTAAGTCCTGGGAAGCACATCCTTTTTCATGTAATGAAAAATACATAGCATTCCTTGTATGTGCTTAGGTTTGAGGACCCATAATAACAACCATTGCACTATCGTGCTCTGCACCTTACAGCAAGGATGTAAGATACTTGTAAATGAGCACAGATATGCCATGCTCTTTAGAGAGCTAGTCAGTGCAGCAGGCACAGGAAGCCCAGGAGCTGTATTTGTAGGACATGGTGTGAAGATTGCAGCTAGCCACTTGCTCATGGGACTTGCCCCTTGTTGCTTGGAGTGCCAGTGTTGATCACTGCCCTTCTTATCTGCTTCCAAGGATGAGGGATTTGGCTCGAATATAAAAAATTAATCTAGTTGAAAGGGTTTGATATATTTAATGTATTGTGAAAAATTTTTATTTTAGCTGATCCCCCCTCCCCCCCAGTTACTCCGTGTAGAGAATTTTCACCTTTTAAGGTTCTGTTTTGTGGTTAAGAAATAGTGAAAGTCAGGTAGAGAGTGCTGCTGTAATAGTCACTGCTTTCCGTAGTTTTTAATTGCTTTCTTAGAGACAGAAGTTAAAGCCAGCTCACTGATTTATGACTGAATGACCTGGGGCAAGCCCCACTTCTTCAGTGAAGTAGAAATACAAATGATACTTACCTTATAGGGTTATTAGAGAACTCTGAAGAGATAAAGGTCAAGCAAGAGTTAATAGCCAGTACTTAGCATAAAGGCTCATGTTCAGCAAAGCCCTTCAGAAACATTGGCTGTATACAGTCCTAAAGAGGAGACATGGTATGTTTGTTTAGCCATCATTTTAGAATTATAACAGCTATGATGGTTACAATAGACCTCTTTTATTGGCACAGGTGAAGTTTGAGTATGTTATTTTGTTAGTGTTTTAGAACTGTGAAAAAGGAAGCATGTTGTCATTCTGTGAGGGATTCCGTACTTTGACTAAACTTCCTAGTAAGTGGGTAAACCTAGTTCAAGGGCATTGGCTGAGGCTTCTCGGGTCAGTGTTGTTACTTCCTGTAGGGAAAGGAGCTCTGTACACTGCCTGCTGTCCTGCTCCTGAGAGACCAGACACTTCTTCCTAAGGAACTTAAAGGCCCCAGCCTGCCTGGAAAGTCCTCATGCCAATTTCCTTAATATTTTAAGGACAAAAACAAACAAACAAAAAAGCAGTAGTTACTGTTTTGTGTTTATTGGTAGACTGAAAGAACAAATAAATATTTGGTTTATATTTCCAGCCACACCTTCTAAAGTCTTAAAATAATGAACCAGTGGTAGCAGTCAGAGGTGGCAGAAAATTGTACCACCGGCGTGTGGTTAACTGGGTGCTGCTCAGTGTATTGGTTTCTCTGTGTCCCCTGTGCCCCCTGCCCCCCCTTGAAGAATAGCAACAGTGAGGGGAAGTGAGTGACAGGCTGGCTCTCCCTTTGCTTTGTTTGACTCATCAACCCTTACATTGAGCAAGGCTTTACTGAGAAGTTTTACCATGTGCAAGATTAAGGGGCGTCCTTCACTGTGTGGCTTCTCCGACTTTACCGATTTTGGGGAGAAATGGGGTTGGTTTTTTAGCATACTTTCTACACTTGGCAGATTAGCAGCTGAATCAATGAATCTGCTTGTGGTGGCCACCCAGGCTCTCAGCCTAATAGTTTGTCTGTTGAGATGGTGGCTTCTACCGAAGGTTGTGGGAACAGTTGACTCAGTACCCTAGTGAAGAGTTAGGTTAGATATGTGTATCTTGTTTTCAGACTCAAAAGTGTGGGTTAGCAGAGCCAACTCCCATTGACTAAAGAGGCTTTGCTACAAGGTGCAGACCATCTGCATATTTAAGAGTGTGAAGAAATCACTTAGGGGCAACAGGAAAGCCATCCCATTTCTCCTTAGTAGTAGCAAGTTACTCGCTTCAGCTCAAGCAGATGATCCAGTTTTTAATCACTTCACTGGGTCAGATAATTACATGGAACCAACTATGTTGTTTTTCCTGCTTCTCCTATGGGAGTTGTCCATTTTCTAATGAAGTCACATTAAAATTTAGTGCCTACCCTCCAATGTCTGAAGAAGTATAACTCATGTTCAGGGAGCGTGTAAGGATAAAAGGATAGGTTTCCCAAAGTCTCTGTCCACACCAGCTGAAATAGCCAGTTCACTTTTTTTCACCTCAAATAAATATTTTTTTTGTTTATTGAATGGGCATGTTATGTGCATCACATATGTGTAGTACGCAAAGGAGGCTACAAGAGGACATTGTATCCCCCTGGAACTAAAGTTACAGACTATTCATGAGGCCCTATGTGTGTTCTGGGAATTGAACCTGTGTCTTTTGGAAGAGAAGCCAGTGCTCTTAACCACTGAGGTATTTCTCTGCTCAGTCCCTTTATTTTAACGCATGTGGCACCTAATTTGAACCTCATACCTCCAGGCTAGTGGGATAGAGAGGCATATATAGAGATGAGGTAGAAGCTAGGAGAATATCATGGTGTGAGGATATCAGAGAACTTCAGCCATGTCTCTTACCCAAAATAGCAGCAGGTGGTAGATTCTAGAGAACAAAGTGGACAGAAGAAAGACTCTTTTCTTTTTTGTTTTTACCCTGTTTGTCTGCTTACCAGAGGCTAGTCAGAGACTGATAACGGTGTGAAGTGCCTCTTTCAGCAATGCTATTTTCTGTTTTTGAGAAAAAGACATGACAGATGCCATTAGGTATATTCATGATAACCACTGCAGTCTTGAACTGCGGGCATAAATGCAACAGATGTTTGTTTATGGCTATAGTTTATTTGGTGCTGTGCTCTGCTCTTAGATCTCTGGCTTTCTCTTGGCATCAGGCCCAGAAACAGCCTTGTGGCTGATATCCACTGTCATTCTGTACACGTCACTTCTTCTCCTGTTCCCTCCTCCCAGCCTCCACCCATCCTTATTCTCAGGAACCTGAAATGCTCCTGAGACAAAACTGCCTGCCAATAAACTTAGTACTAAACATTTATCTGCACTAAGCAGCTTTGAGATGATATTATAGCGTTGCTTTCATTGGGTGAAGTTTTTAACTACTAGGGACATTACAAATAAATATAAGGTAAATATGCATTTCTGCTATTAGCCCTGTTAGGGAATGCATAGTATTTATTTCTCTTAGGGGTAAAGCCACTCTTCAAAAGGGATACAACAAGGTTTCTTCCCTTCCAGGAACCCATTTACCCTGGAGGTATCAGCTGCTATTCCTTGTCTATAAAGGCAAGTAGATAGTTCATACTGAAATTGTTCCTGTCTTTAACTGGCTAACTTAAGTGTGGTTTATAACACTCTCTAGATTAAACTGGCAGGAAAAATTCAAAACCCTGCTCTCTTGTACTTTCCAATACATGTTGTCTTTCCTGGGAGCAGATTCTGCTGGCTGGTCCCTCCCTCCAGGATCTGTATGTCATTGTGACCTGGAATATCCTCATCCTGGTCTTCCATCTGCAGACTCCACCTTAGACTCTGTTCTTTTCATGATAGTGTCTTTGTATCGTTTCATTCCTAAAGTCCCTCTCACATGAGTCCATGTCTCCACAGAGGCTAATTACTTTTTAAAATAATTCAAAACCGTGACAGTCTTTTAAAAATGGTCCCCCACTTTTTAGACTTATTTTATATGCATATGTGTTTTGCCAGCATGTATGCGAGTGCCTAATGCCTGTAGAGATGAGAAAGAGGTGTTAGATTCCCTGGACCTGGAGTAACAGATGGTTGTAAGTCACCATGTGGGTGACTCTGGCTCCTGCAAGGGTAAGAGTGCTCTGAATCCTGAACCACCTTTCCAGCCCCCACAACAGTCTTTTTAAGTGTGAACTTAGCCTTTGTCTCTCTTTCTCTGGGCTTTGGTGTGGTATTCCTATTTGTGGAACAGTGGATAATTAGATAATCTCTCTGTCAATCAAACACATTTGTGGTTAAGAACTAAATGTGTCAAAATATATTAAAATGTGCTCGTAAGCTGTACCTCATAATAAATTACGTGTTTGCATTATGAGTTTCCTAAAATGAAGAACAATTTCTTCTATGGTAGAGCTGTATCATATGCACATTTAACATATGGTGGATTCCATTTATACACATGATGTTCCTTCTGAAGAGGCTAAGCCTTGGCTTGTGTTCCTCCAGGGAGGGGAAGCTGCAGCTGACATGCTGACGTGAGACGAAAGGAACACTTACTTTTGGCTCTTCAGCTTCTCAGAACTTAGATCCTAGTAGTCTAATGGTAATTTGAAGGTGATTTTAGGGCTTTTTATAGATAATGTTGACCATGTGTAATTTCCGAGTGCTGAATTTAAAGACAGAACCCCAGTCTGTTTGCTTTCTGTGTTATGAAGCTATAGCTAGCTACTCAGCTTGATGCTGAGTGGGTGCTTAAGAAGCATTAATCTGTAATAAAGGAGGAAGTTAAAGGCTGACAAATAATAGTATTTGCTACTCAGAAAAATTTTGGACATTAATGATACCTATTATGTGATTTGAATAAATGGCTAAAACTCATTCCTTATTAGTCCTGGAATAAAATAAAGCACTAAAGTCAGTGTTCATGAGATCATTTGGGGCATAGGCAATGTTTTGTCCAAGGTTCCAGTTGCTCTCTTGCATATGGCCATTTATGGGAATGCACATACACCCTGGGGAAAGCTCAGCACTGCTTAGGTTGAAAGGGGAAAAAAGCAGCCAAAACTCAAGTTATTCTATAGAAGAATCTTTTTCCTCTATAGCAGTCAATCTCTGAGTTTAATGACCCATTAGTTTCATATTTGGCCATAGTAGGTAAGTTCTGCCTGAGTGGACAGCATCAAGACATGTACATTTAAAGCAAATGAGCAACTGACTTGTCCTTCTGATACTGAACTTGAACTCCAGAGTGTAGTACCCCACTATTAAAGTATTAAAGAGTGGATGAAAAGCATCATTTGAATACTTTGCCTAAGATAATTAAAAGGGATAATTAATGCCTGTGGCTATTGAAGACCCCTCCGAGATTTCATCATGAAATATTTTAACCCCACCCCCAACAAAACAAAACACAAACCCCATTGGTAGTTTTCAGAAGCTGAGAAGTAGTAAGTCAGTATAGCTGTTGGAAATAGCTTGTAAGAAAAAAATTAAATCTTTGGTGTGTGTGCGCATCATGGTGCACACGCATAATACAACTTACGGTTCTTTCTTTCTACCATATGGGCTCTGAAGATGGAGGCTTGGTGACAAACGCCTTTATGTACTGAGCCTTATAACCACCCTGTCCCCCAAATGTCATTTCTGAGCTCTACATTTATGTTCATTCCTGATACACAAGTATAATCCATGTTGAATATCCTATGTCTGGAATGCTTGGGAACCAAAAGTATTTTGGATTTGAGGTTTTTTTTTTTTTGTTTTGTTTTGTTTTGTTTTGTTTTGTTTTGTTTCTCCCAGATTTGGAAATGTTTGTATATACATGAGCTATATTAGAGATGAGGCCCAACTCTAATGTTCATCTATGTGTTACGGCAGGTTTTTCCCGCTGGCTGCTGCCGGTCCTGCCACCACAGTTCCACTGCCATGTGAGCCCCAAATAACACTCAGAGACTCTGTATTTGATACAAGCCTGTTGGCCAGTTACCATTATTGTTTATGGGCTAGCTCTGTCTTAATTATTAACCGATTTCTACTTATCTAATTATTTCCACGTGGCTCATCTTATCGGGGAGCCAAGGTGGGCGTCTTTTTTCTTCCCTGGTCTACATCTTGACCCCTCCCAACTACTTCCTCTTTCCTCCTCCTGGTCTCCTACCCCCACCTATCTTGTTTCCTATTGGCCACAGGCTTTATTAATTAACCAGTATGAGAAACATATTTACAGAATAACATCTCCCATCATCTCCTCTTTTCTGTCTAAAATAAAAAGAAGGGTTTTAACCTTGACATAGCAAAATATATCATACAACAGTTATCAAATAAGAATCACAGTAAACAATATTTAGTCCATTAACATTTTGTAAGACTTAAAGAAAATATCATCTATCCTATCTTTGTGAGTCTAAAGTCCTATATGTAACATATCTTTAATCCTAACAAAGTTAAACTATAACCATAACTATCTGTCTTCAACTCCTTCAAAGACCATAGAAGGATAATATATAAACTCTAGAAATGACAGAGACAACTCATTGCCTGGTCAGTCACCCAAAGTTCTTCTGTAATGTTCCATCTTCAGCCCATAGGCCATAGTGTGTCTCCAGACTCCTCAACAAAGCAGGAAACTTTAAACTGTCCACCTGTATTGGCAGTTTGTCAGTCACGTTTCTCTGTGTCCTGTAGACTGTCTGGCTGTCTGGCAGCCTCTTCCATGAAGCAGGAATCCTGTAGCAACATCCATCTTGCATCAGCAGTCACCTTTTTGTGGGTCCTGCATGTCCAGTTTCTACAACATAAAGTCAAACAGTCCAGAAGAGCAGTACCTTGCCCAAATGGCTAGTCTTGCCATATTAGAAGCAAAATCCATAATGTGTTTCTTCGATGTCCATCTTTCTTTTTGATGCAGGTGGTGGTGGTACCAGGAGCAGTTGTGCCTCATTGTCAAGAAAAACCCTAAACCATTTTAAATGCCATATTCTGTAGGTCTTTGAAAGGTTTGAAGAATGCCTATCCATCTCAAATACATCTCTATATATCTAGAAAACCTAACTAACTCCAAGCTTGACTATCATAGGTAACTCTCTAATCTGCACTAAATTATACATTACATTTCTAAATGAGCTATATAAACACAATAACTAAACAAGAGGAGAAATATACATATCATAAAATTGACCTTAAATTGTATCAATAAATGAAAATCCATTCCAAAGCAAAGTATTCATATCTATACCATAATTCTCTTTTTATATTTAAAAAGATTGCTTGTGGTTATACCATTTATAACCAAGCCCATTTAAATGAAAACAAACATTTATAAACAATATTTGGGAATTTGGGCGTCATTCTTTCCAAACTACTTCCTGCTGGTAGGGGGCGCTGTCATGGGGGATCCTAAGAAGATGCACAAATGAGTACTAATGTAAAAACACTTAAATGCCATGTTCTGCAGGTCTATGAAGTGATTGAAGATTAAGTATCTATGTCTGACTAATCTCATAAGCAAAGGAAACATGGGTGAGGATAATCTGTAATACTCAGGAACTTGGCTAACTAACCTGAATAAAACTTACTTGAGTAAAGCAAGGATAAATACTATGTATATCTGCACATGTAAATTCCTAAAGTAGAGGTAGAGTCAAAATGTCTAAACAAGAGGTAGAGCTCTAAAGGGCAGCAAGACAAATATCCCAAATTGTATCAAAATACAAAATGTCTTGAACACAAGCAAAAGTATACATACATAGAATATGGCAAGTATAATGTGCATAAAACATCATAAATGGAAAGATCTATGTCTGCGCGCGCACACACACACACACACACACACACACACACACACACACACACACACACTCTGAAGATGCTTTAATTTAATAATTTCTTGTAAAAGTTTCATGTTGTGGTATTTCCCTCTGTGATTATGTGTGTGCATGCTGGAAGCTTGCAGATTTTGAGTATTTTAGATTTCAAGTTTTTGGATTTTGAGTATACAACTTGTGCTGATAGTGAATACTGGTTATGAGTTCAAAAGAGGTCTGAGCTTGGTAAGTAACATGTCATTTAGGGCTGCCTTAAAACAGTATTAGAAAAAAAATGTTAACTAGTGTTTAGTTCTTTAGCTATTTTTTAACATGTACAACCACAGTGCTCATGGACACATGCACACACATACACCCATAAACACAGTATTCCTGTGCACATACAAAATAGAATGGTATCTAAGCCTTGATTTCTGCCTTCATTTTTGCATTCATATTTAGCAAGTATGGCTACTTACCAGTTGACTAAATTACCCTATGAAACAGTAATACAAAATTCTCTGTGAGCTGATGGCACCCATTTAATCTTGTTGACCAAATGACTGTGCTCCTACATTCCCTTTTGTGAGAATTTTCCTGTCTATGAAATGCTGAGATGAACCAGGAAAATGTGGTCTATTAATTGTTCCCTTTGTCCTCTGGTGCTGTCTTCTTAAGGGCTCAGGGATTGGGACTAGCTTTTCCTACTGTGAACAAACATGGCTTCACATTGACGAGTAGGAAACATTCATTTCTGAATTCATTTAATCAGGTTTGTCCTACAAATTATGTAACTGAGTTTCCTCCCCAGAATGTCACTTGTTTGTGCTTTTTTTTTCCATTTGAAATGATAGAGTGGATAATTGCACATACATTAATTTATTTAGAAACTGTATTTATTTACATTAAGAACTAAAACAGTGACAATAGGGAGACAGTGGAAATTGTTGTTCATAATATGAAATATATGGACCAGGTCTGCAAATACAGCTTGACTCCTGGTATTTAGCACCATTATTTGATCAACAGACTCACCATCAATAAGGAAACAATTTCCCTGTCTTCATAGTTTGTCAGGTTTGTTCTATTTCAAGGAGGTTTATCTTTTGTCTGAAAAGCATTTTTTAGGTGTACAAATGTGGCCACCTACATTAAGCACCAAGGATATTTAGTTTGAACATAGTAGTTTATTTTGAAAATGGGTTAACTATAGACCTGTCCTGGGATTATGTTAATTCAGTTATATGACTTGTTATTGTTTCTATTACAGAGATGTGCTATCTTCATATATTATATGAGATACTGAAAAGTCCAAGTACCTCCTAATAATATATACTTATGATTCTTATTGCACAGTGACAGAGAAAGAGGTCCATGTACTGGTACTTAATGTCTGTCTTACACCCTTGAGTAGAATTGGCCCCATTGATTTTATGTAGAGGTGCTTTGTATTGCCAAAGGCTGATTTGTCACAGGCTTTCTGGACTATGATGGCTCAGTAATGATTGAGCATTCACCAGTTTTTGTTCCTGTGAGTTCTTCAGTAGGTTAGGAAAGGAAAACACTGTGAAGCAAGGGATTTTAAATCTGGAGCTGGCTTCTGTGGAGACTTTCATTTAGTTAAGGAAATAGGAATGAATACTTAAATGGGGGTGGTGTTCTGTAGTGATTGGCACAAATGAGTGGCACAGCAAGTGCTCTCTGAGCCTAGATTAGGTACTGGAATGACAATGCTCAGATCATGGTTTACCAAAGAGGTAGTGGGGCTTGAACTGGATCTCTATGCAGGTGAATGGGGACACAAAAGGACCTGCATAGGTGAGAGAAGTGGACAAGTCATTCTGTGTCACTGTTCTCACTAAGAAACTCATACCTGCTTTTGTTTCCTTCTTCCACACTGGGAATGACTGCATGTTTCCCTCCCCTCATCCACTGTGATCTACAAGCTTGTATAGTCTCCAAGCTTTATAACTTACACGCTTTAAGTCACACAGACATCTTTTAAGTTTTAGTTTAAGGTAAATGTAGGGAATGACTTTTATCTTTATTGATAATCAGAATGTATTTTAAAGGGTGCTTTAATTAACTTTGGAAAGTAAATTCAAGATGGATACTTTTCTTCCAAAAGGAGAAAATATATGCCTTTTTTGTTTGTTTTGTTTGTTTGTTTGTTTGTTTGTTTGGAGACAGGGTTTCTTAGTGGCTTTGGAGCCTGTCCTGGAACTAGCTCTTATAGACCAGGCTGGTCTTGAACTCACAAGAGATCAGCCTGCTTCTCCCTCCTGAGTGCTGGGATTAAAGTTGTGTGCCACCACTGCCTGGACAGTGTATGACTTTTAATGTTTATATTTTAGACAAAATGTTGACTAACTTAGTATCAGTTTCTTCCTAAGCTTATATCCCTTTTCACCTCAAGATAATGTTTAATTTGTATTGTAAGAACTAAGCAGTTTCTATGTTATATTCTTCTTTAAGAGTATTATTGTATGCAACTATCAAATTGTTGCTGGTTGCATTGTTTTGTTTATCAGTTATTACTGGTAAATACAACTAATAGTTTATTTTCTTAGCCATAATTAGTACAGAATGCTGACATATAACAAGTAGTCATTACCATTTTGTCTATAATTACCCGGCTTTATTCGTGTCTTTATTTAAATCACTCTCTGATGTTATCACTTTAATCGTAAATAATTAGTATAAGGCAGAATTCATCAAATATGATTGCTACCTGCTTTCCTGGAATATAAGAATCAAATGTAAGTGTGTCTATATTGAACCTTCTGTACACTTATGAGATTGCAAAATTAGCAAGTTTGGTCAATTCTTTATGCCCTCATGTTCTGCATCCTCTAATTTGACTAACAAATATGTACAGCCCCCCCCCCCGCTCTCTGTGTCAGTCTGTATGTCTGTTTATGTTTGTTTGTGCCTTAGGGTTTCTGCTGCTGTGAAGAGATACCATGACCACAGCAATTCTTATAAAGGAAAACATTTATTTGAGGTGGCAGCTTACAGTTCAGAGGCTTAGTCCATTATTCTCATGGTACAGAGCATGGCCGTGTACAGGCAGATATGGTGCTGGATCCATCTTGATCAGAAGGCAACAGGAAGTGAACTGACACACTGGGTGGCATCTTGACCATATATGAGATCTCAAAGCCCGCCTCCAGAGTGACACTTCTCCAACAAGACCACACCTACCTCCAGCAAAGCCACACCCCCTGATAGTGGCACTCCCAGTTAGATTATATGATGAGATTATGGGGGCCAATTACATTTAAACTACTCTGTGTGTGTGTGTGTGTGTGTGTGTGTGTGTGTGTGTGTGTGTGTGTGTGTGTGTGTTTATACAAATACTATATCATTTAATACAAAAGACACCTAAGAGTTAGACATTTATGACGTTTGGTATTTAAAGGGGAACAAGTTGTAAAATCAGTGTCTTCCAGACATGGAGGGAGGACTGCAGCTTGGTCAGTAGGTTCTCCTGGTTTGAGCTGTGTGTTTTAATCACTGTTTTATTCTTGGCACCTGAAATGGTACCTGGCCCAGAGTAGATTTCATTAACTCAGCCTTGCCTAACCCTGTGTTAGCATTTTGCAGCACTTTCTGATTCCGTATTATTTCAGACTTGTAGACCGTAAGACTTGGAGTGATTGTTGATGATTATCTGACTTCCCCTTCAATAGGTGAGAAAGAGTTGAGATCTGAGAGGGTGTGGCTTGTCAAGGAACACAAAGCTGTCAGGTGGCAGGGCTAGGCATCTTGTTCCCACAGCTTCCTTGCTGCTGCCTGTAGCTTACTCTAGTCTGACAGTTCATGTGTTATGTGGTTGGTCATGCTACTTTTAACATATGTAGCGTTGGCTCCTGAGTAATTAGAACATCTTACTGGGTTGTTCTGGAAGGAGAGACTGTGTCTAGAAAGTTCTTGAAGTTTCACACTACAGGTCATATGATGAAAACCTTTCTAAGTTTAGGAATTTTATGAAAACATGTATGTGAGGATGAGAGAAATGGTCTTTTATTTCATGCTATCATGACTTATGCACAGCTTCTTGGAAGGCCATTTTGAGAAGTTATGTACTGAGTATTGTTACTTTAAACTGTCCTACTGACCTGGCTGTGTAAAGGTTCTCTCACAGTTCCTGTCCTGACTGTTGATTAGCAGCCCCAGTGACTGAGGTAGGGAAGGGAGTGAAAAGAAGTGCATTACCCAGTTGCTGAGAAATGTAAAGGTGTTTGCATAAAATTAGCTCCATTTGCAGCTTTGAAGGAGTTCTCTCTTAGGGGGGGGGAGGGGAAGAAAAAAGGGAAAGCTAAATAATAAGGGGGATGGGGTGGCAGCTCAGGTGTGTGATCTGAATTCCAGCTAGGGTACTCCACACTCAGAATGCCTCCCAGTAGTAGTGTTTATTTATAAAAGGGCTGCATATAAAAGGTGGTGGTCCCAAGGACCCAGCAAGATGATTCGGCCAGGTGGTAGCAACAGGTTCTGTTGTCTCCCTTCACTTTGCAAGGGGACCAATAACAGAACAGGAAATGAATTAATCTTTGTCACTATTATAAACAGAGTAACCACAGGCTACACAGGCCCTCAGGTAGTCACAAGTCTGATCTGGGTCAGACTGGCCAGTCTACAGTGTCAGCAGGACTGCGTTCCTCTGCAGGCTGTGCAGGAAAATCAGGTTTATACCCAACTTTTGATCCCTTCCTTTATGTTCACAGGTGGTAATCGGGGTCGGGGGTCAGGGGTCGGGGTCAGGTCTTCACATTGTTTCACTCCAGTCTCCTCTGCCTCTCTTTTCAACTGTAAGCACCTTCATGGTTACATTAGGGCCACCCAGCTGATCCAGTGTTATGTCCCAGTTTTAAAGCCCACTTTCCTTTGCCATATAAAGTAATAGTTTCACAGGTTCTGTGAGCTTGGATGTCTTTGAGGGGCCATTGCTTTGCCAACCACAGTAAGAGAGAAATATTCTTTTGCCTTAAGCAGAGCCACAGCTGTAGTTAGGAACATTTCATATCAACCTGGGTGATCTCATGTGAAAGGAGCCAGAGAAACAGTTACCTTTCCATATTCAAAGGGGTATATTCTAAGAATTCTGTTGGATACCAGAAACAAGGCTACCATTGCACCCTGAGTAGACTCTTCCTATGTGCCTGGTGAACATAGTACCAGAGTTAATGTGGACATGTAGTGTTTACAGCACAAGACGAAAGCATAGTGCTTGCTCATTCCAGGCAGGATGGAGCTGTATTCTATGTTGATGTTTAGGACACTGTGCAGTTAAAACATGTGAATTGCCCTGGGAGTGATGGTGCGTATCTTTAATCCCATCACTTAGGAGGCAGATAGGTGGATCTCTGTGAGTTCCAGGACAGCCAGGGCTACACAAAGAAACCCTGTATCAAACAGTGATAACCTCCCCCACCCGCCACAAACACACACACACACACACACACACACACACACACACACACACACACACACACACACCACACACACACACACAGAGCCTGGGAATTATTTCAGAACAATGTGTAGTTAAACTTTTCAATTGTTTATTTCTGTAATGTTTTAATGTGTTGGACTATGATTATTAACTGTGTCTGAAACCACAGAAAGTGAAACTGCAGGAAAGGGGCACAGGGCTAAATGGTCTCTGTCCTCTGGTCAAACAGACAAGAGTCAGAAAACAATGGGACATTGTTGACGCTTCTTCCTTATAGGGTTAGGAGAAGGGACCATGCTGTAGTCGTTGCCCAGGAAGACTATGCCAGTCTGTGTTATTTGGAAACGGGGTACTTTGGCCTTTAGTATTCAGAGTGCTGAATTATATATACATACCATCACACCACCTCCATTCTGAATCTTTACTTTCTGAAAATCACAGAACTCAAGGGTTCCTGAGAGTCAGTATGGGTGGGGTGTTCATAACAGAGTCCAAAGGTAGGGCAGGAGAAACCATATTCTCCTTTTACATTTCAGCCTGCATCTTTCCTTTTTGTATTTAGTAAAGCATTTCTTCAATGATTCTACCTTTGTTAGCTGCATGTTGCTTGTTAGTAAACATTTGTGTTTGTTCACATAGACACTATTGTTGCCTGAAGTTTTCCTGCTGTCTCCACATCTCTCTCCCCAGTCTACTTAATGACTCTACTTGATGGGGCCTTCAAAGTTTTCTTTAGGTAGTACCTTGTCTTCTGTTGACATACATCCAGAAACGTTTTAGCTCTCATTTCTTGATGGGGAACCTAATGGGGTTCCTTAGCTTCTTGCCTCACCACTTACCCTAGCTATATAATCCAACCCATGTGGCCTGCAGATGGCCCTGGACTACGTTACTGTAAAATACTGGTTCTGTGCTAGGGGAGTATTGATAGAAAGTCTCACTTTTCTGTTGAATGGGCAAGGCTAGAAAGTGTACTTCCTTTGAAAAATAGTGTACAACTTACTATGCTGTAATTCCTGATATATAAGTTATGGGTGTTTTTACATTTATTTTGGTTTTTTGTTGCTCAGGAAATTAATGTTTCTAATAATATGTTTCTTTACTAAACTCAGAACAGAATATTATAATTTTGCTTGCTCACAATTGGTGTGCTGAGGCCAGTGCAAGCTTTCTTCTGATAGCTGAAAAGCAGGTTCCTGGGATCAGTCTTCATCTTGCTTAGACTTCACTGCATTTTTCTCTGACTGGCGCTAGCTGAAAGGTACATTTAAAACTGTATAGTTATATTGAATAAGTGCTGCTGCACAGATTACCCACATACAAAGGAACACCAAAAGGAACTATTTTTTTGTGGAGCTGGTAGTCTTCTATATTTGTGTCTGTGCTTAGCAGGTCTAAGAGTTTGCATCCTTATGTTTAAAGATCACCATTGTTTCTTTACTTCAAAGAAAAGATTCAAAGTACAATTGGGGCTGAATTTTTTAAAACCTGTTTTCAGGTTCCTACTAATGGCTTACTAAACTTTGGCTTACTAAACTTGATAGGTACCTAATGTGGCCACATAGATAAATGTGTCAAAGTAGGCTGCTGACTTAATGAAGCTAATCAATATATCATTATGTCATTCTACCTTCTATGAGGAAATCAGAATGAAGACACATTATGGGACTTCATGGAGAAGTGAGTTTAAACAACCTATAGGCATATATATTCATTAGCTTTCGATAGCAGCTTTTATTTTGTTATTTATCAGCAATGAATATGCTCATGCTGTAATAACAAGAAAGGGACACTTGTGTTCAAAGGGAACTGTTTAGAGCCCTCTGGCAGGTATTAGTATCACACAGATGATGTCAGCGTGGAGTACCACTTTTTAGCAGAGTGCTGAGACCGATAGGCCTTTGCCACTGTGGTAGTTGTATAGGATAAATGGAAAACAAAAACAAAAGGCTTAGGACTGGATGCTTACAACTGGTTGCTGGAACCAACAGAAAATACAGAGAAGGAAAGACAGTAACGGAAGTAGAGAAATCATAAGAAACAGTTAGCTGCCTTGAGTTGCCTACAGTGTCATACAGAACAGATTGAGAAGCTCCAAGGAGGGAATGGGCTAGAGGACCAGGGGAATGCAGTATTAGCTGCAGCTGAGAGAAAGGCCAGGGCGTGAAAGAAGAGATACACAGTCCTGAGGGATGACTGCCAGTAGGGGTTCACAAAAGGAGAGAAAGCAGCCATAGGGAAGGAGAAGGCACAGCTGGAGTGGCTGGGGAGAACAAGGCAGCACTCCTAGAAGAAGGAAGTGACTCATGTATCAGGTATGACAGAGGAGGTGAATACTTACGAAGGTGCCCATGTGGGCCTGTAGCCACCCAAGAGTGGCATCAGCAGTGTGGTGAAGAAAGCATGATGCCAGCCCTCTATCCTCTAGAGAAAGGAGGCTAGTGATAGTCTCCTTTGGCTGAAGGCACCTTCATTAGCTCTCTCTACGCTGGATATAGAGCAGAGTCCCCAGCAGGATTGTGCTATGTATCATATTGAAGTCCATAGCATGTATCTCTGGGTTACATGGTCCTGAGTTCTGTTTCTGGGTGGAGAATCCCAGTGTTGAAAGGAAAAACAACCCACACCCCTACTCAGTTCCATGCTTGAGTCAAAGCTGAAAACCATCCTTCCTGCTGTCAATTCCAGTCCCCATACCTCCTAGTCCCTGCCTGCCAGGGTTGATGTGAGCAGAGAGCTCAACCACAGAGTGCCTGAAGGGTGAACCGAAAGCAGATTTGTAATGAAAGTGTAGTAACTTTCCTACTTCCTACTTTATCCCAATTCATGGGCTCTTTGTAAATCAAGGCCTTGGACAAACAGAGCTGACAGCTCTGTTTAAAAAAGCTTGGGGGAATTTGTACAGAAATAAAAAGAAACCTAATGCTATGTGAAACATGTAACCTCCTTTCAAAACTTGGGTACAAAACCTTCATTGCTATCACAGCCTGCTCTACCTGTAATTTTTCCCCCCACTTAAGCTAAATAGAAGAGAAGAAAGTGGCTTTTTAAGACTATAAAAGACTTTCTTTTCATTATTAACATTCAGGACAGGGATTTAGGTGGCAGCCTATGACTTGCTCTCCCTCGATCCTCTCTTGTCTTTCTCCCTTCCCTGTCCTTTTAGACGGGACTACAGTCTGACCAACATGCATGACCTGGGTCTGTACAGGTTACAGAGATCTAGATGAGAATTATATTTATGATTTTACTGTCTACCATCAATTTCACAAAGCCAAGAAGTGGGGTCAAACTGCAGATTATCTGTCAATAGTGACTGAATTTCTCAACAAAACATTCCATATTTGGTAAAGAAGGGGGCCTGAGGTAGCAGAATGCTGATGCCAATGTCATGAAAACTGTCCAGCGAATTCCATGTTTGGGTGTTTTGATGACGAGCTCTAATGAGCCTGAATAGCCTTCCCCTGTCTTGCCCAGCACACACTAAACCTAACAGCTTTCCTGCAGTGTTACAGGTGGCTGGCATAACTAACAAGGTCAGCTCTGGCTTTTCATGAGGAGGAAGCAAGGGCACAGCCACAAGAGGGGTTCAGTCAGTACTAACGCCTCCAGTTCTGCGACTGTATCCACTCACAAAGCTGTCTTTGAACTACAGAGTAATATTGAAAAGAAATGCTGAAACGAGGCTATGTTTAAATACTTGTGTGTTTCATGTTATTGTTCTTACAGAGTTAAACAATGAGAAGATAACCAGTGCTTCATGATAGTGTGACTACTTGCTAAAGTAATTTTTAATGGCTTGCTGAGCAAACTCATTTAGAAAGTTTTCAGGTTATATATCATAAAGATAACTTTAAAGTCATTATATTAAAATATATCTTTAAATTTGGGAGCTAATCATTTCTCACCATTCTCTTGTCATATCCAAAGAGATTAGTGTCTGTTTCTGAAGTTCACATAAAAATAAAGTGAGGAGATCTAGAATAATATCTAACATCTCCAAATGGTTATTAGAAAATAATCTCAGTTGTTACATGCTGCTAGATGTAAATTATTATTTATGAGATACTGATATTACTCACATACCCCAGGAAACAAATTCAAGTTTTCCCTGCTTAAGGGGTTAAGCTAATATGTTAGTGAATATTAAAATATATTTAGTATATACATACTGGTATATATAGTACATATAGTTCTGTATATACTACTATATATATTATATATATCATAAATAATAACACAATATAATAAATATAATAATATAACTATAACTATGTAGAAGTATATATAGTATAGTTTATATATAACCTATGTCTTCATATATATGTGTATGCCTACGTGTATATATAGTAAACACTTTTTTAAGTTCCATAATCCTTTGTATAGGTAGTACACCAAGCATGTACATATAATATACCTATCTCCCATGCTCTGGAAAGTATGTTCAGCTTTCACAGGGACAAGTTGGTTCTGAAGTTACAGACTGAAAATTAGACACTTCTTTGAGTGCTCTAGCACTGGAGAATCACTATGGGGCAGAGAATAAACTCTTATCCATCAATCATAGCCTTACCCATACAAGCAGAATGAAAGTGCTTATGTAGACCCAGACATGCTAAAGTAAAAATACTTAGAATACTTATTTATTCAACAAATATTTGGTAACTGAAGTCCACGGCCAAGTCTTATGCCAGGAACTTGGCTTTAATGTGTACTATTTTTCCCATTCTTTCATTGTATTTGTTGGCCATAAAAATATAAGAACTGAGTTAAAGTGTTTCACCATACTACATGTAAATGTAAACTATCCATAAATATTCCTGATTGAGTCACTTGTATTTTGGTTCTCATGTGACACCAGTCATGACATTTATAGCAAATGGCACAGGGCTTCTCTCTATTTCCCTTTACTATATTTCTGTGGAATAGTATGGAACTAAATTTCATTAAGAAAGTAAGCTGGTAGTTGTGGTGCACACCTTTTGACCCCAGTACTCCAGCACTCGGGAGGGAGAGGGGAGGCAGGTGGATCTCTGTTGAGTTTGAGGAGAGGGGAGGCAGGTGGATCTCTGTTGAGTTTGAGGCCAGCCTGGTCTACAAGTGATACCATCCCTGTCTCGAAAAGAAAAAAGAAAAAGAAAAAAAGAAAGAAATTAAAACTTAGAACCTCTGCCCTTATTTTATTTCAGGACATTCTAACACTGAAGTCCATGCTAGTTTGGTGTTCAAGGCCCTCTCCAGCCTCCCTCGTGCTGGGCCTCTGCTGTTTAATGGCTTAGCTTTACCAGTAATGGCACTTAACTTACTTCATGTGACTAATCATGTTCATGTGCACCTGTGATGGACATGCTCTGTCTTTTATTGAAAATGGCATCATTCAGAGAGCTCAAAGAAAGCAAAAAAAAGGTGAGGTAATGATCTAATTGAGTAGATTTACTCATAGGGTAAGCCTGGAACATTATTCTTTGAGGTGGTTATGATATAAAAATACATCTTGTATTGCTACTGGAAAGCCATGGATGCTTCTATTCATTTTTATTGATGGTTGTTTGTTCATTGTAAAACCTAGTTTTTGAATTAAAATGCATTCATTAGTCTTTGGGGTCTGTTTCTTTTGATTGATTTGTCTTAATGTAGTTGCTTTCACTTTAAGTGACTAGCTTTTCTCCCCTTCCTCTTGTGGCTCTCTTTATTCTTTCTAACATTCCAATGTGTTTTTAGCTAATCTTCTTGTTGGAATACCACCTGACCGTTCTTGTGATAGCAAACTGTGGTTCCTTTACACTGACACAGGGCACTGTTATTTTCACATGCCACTGAAGTCATTTCTGACAAAAGGAAAATAGTCACTAACCAAAAAACCCTGTACAAAGCATCATCAAACATTCTCTTCCTATTTTTTTTTTAAAGTGCCCATTTGCCAGAAAGACTGGGAGAAGTGTTCTGTGAAATTGTGGGGAATTTCTATTAAACTAGACATTTCTGTGCAGCATAAAGCAAATTCTAGATATGTGATTACATTCTCTTAGTAGCAAAGCATTATCGCATGGACCACACTACTCTGTGACTTATAACGTCTGCACCTAGGTCCCTGTACATGGTACTAGGCACATTACCCCAGCAGAGTTTCAGTATTGTGATTAATTTTACTGGAGGGAGTGTCTGTATAGAGAAAATATACTAACCTTAGCTTCCTCTCCTAATGAGCATTCCAGAGCTGAGAAAATGGAGCTTGCTGGTTTGTTCTGTCTTCAGGGGCTATTTAAAAGGAAAAAGTAAGCATGAACAAATGGAACCCCAAGTGCTTAATTAACAGATAACTGCACAAACATGCACAACACTGCTTTTTCTTTGTGTTTAATTTAGTGTAATCTATTCATTTCATTTCTTTTTAATATCATGTAGAGAAATAGCTTTTTCAGACAGGATTTTTCTGTGTAGCCCTGGTTGTCCTAGAACTCACTCTGTAGACTCTGCCTGATAAATGCTGGGATTAAAGGCATGGGGCATCATACCTGGCTCATTTCTGAAAATTTTATATGTTTCAAAAAAGGATGTGGTTGACCTCAGTTTCTAAGAAGTAGGCAAGAGTTTTAGAGATAACTCAGTAAAGTGCTGGCCACATTTTATCCCCAATGTCCACATAAAAGCTGGTTGTTGTGCTATGTTCATGCAGTCCCAGGGCTGGTGGTTTAGAGACAAATGGATCCCCTGAGTTTGCTGCCATAAATCTTTTTTCTCCTATAATAATAGCTATAGGAATCTGTACTCACCTTTTCGTGTGATAGTGGTTTCTTTTTATCATTTCAACAGGTATAGCACAAACTGTCCTCTTGCCTGCAGGCATTCCAAAGTTCATTTAGGTGGTTTATGTAATAATGGAAAGATTCTTAGAAATAGGACAGAGTGGATATAAGGTAATTGCTTTTTTTTTTCCTTTTTCTTTTGGAGTAATTTTGAAAAGTTCTAAATTAAAATTTAATGAACTAATGAACACATAGGACTCACCATTGTTCCGTATTATATCCAGCACATCTGTAGCTCTGACTAGGAGTTGTGCATATCATAGTTTATTTTTCCATCTTCCTGTTGATGAAAAGATTGCTCAGGGCTTGCACGGCATCAAGGATTACTATGATGCTGTTGATCTGTAGGTATTCTCAGGAGGACTGTGTTGTTCTTGATGAAGAGAATGACTTCCTTCTCTTTGCTCTCATGGTAAATGGTTTTGAAAACAAAATTATGCAAACATCAAAGTCAAAATCTGAACATTCACTGAGATGTGTGGTCATAACAGTGCCACATAGCATTAGGCAGGATTGCCAGTGACAGCATGTCATCAGGCATGGTAGCCATTTGCCTTTGGCTAGGTAGGTCCTTTTAGTACAAACTAAAGTCCCTTGAGATAACAATTTAACAGCAGAATTAATATTCCCCATTTCCCAATATGTAAGAACAACATAGTGTAAGACATTAGTTAGGCAGCATGATCTGGAAAGGGGGGGGTTGTTAGGAACTACCTTTTAATTCTTACTATAGCCAATGTTGGTCCATCAGGCTGTGAATGCAGGCACTGCTGTGCTGTAGTCTGGACCTCTGAGTTTGGGCAGGCAAAACAGATAGTATGTGCACCCTGGTTCTTCTTCCTCTGCATTTAGGAAGTCCCTTCTCTTGCTTTGCCGCAGCACTTGTACCTGATGACTCTTGAGTTCAGGAAGAGAAGGGACTATGGGAGCTCTGGTCAGGAGCAGAGTAGAGCTGTTCATGTCACCTCACTGCTTGGATACAGGCAGGCCAGCCCTGTTCCCAGGTTTGGGCATTCTGACACCTTTCGTATTCTCTTTCAAAATGTGAACTCCTGCTTCTTTGTGAGTAGTCAGTCCTCATTTCAGATATCTACAACAAGATCTTGTTTTCTATGTCCCATTGACTGCAGCCCTTGCTCTGCTTCCTTAAGTACTCAGTTGATGATAACAGGATTTTTTTTGTTCCCCCCGACTGAGCTGGGAGAGAAGAATCTTCCTCTGAAACAATGCATTGAAGCAGAGATTCTGGCTACATTGGTGTTGAAGTGCACATTGCGCCAGGCTGCACAGCACAGCAAGGGAGCTGGGAGAAAGGCACACTTCAGAGCGACTAGATGCAAACCAGAAGAAGAAAGTACACTTCATCACTATGCAGCTATCAGCATTTGTCATCACTGCTAGGATGGGACAGGAGGGACCAAGCAGGGACTTAGTTACTAGAGTACAGATATATAATAAAGTAGACCAATAGAAAGGTGGTGTTAGAAAGCTTTTGAGTTCATTCACTTGTAACACTGAATGAGTCCAGCTCCCTTCTCTTTCCCCTTTTCCTTACCTGCCTGCTTTCTTGAGAAGTCCAGGCTGGCCTTGAGTTGTCTTCCTGTCCTTCTGCCTTGGCCTTTCAGCATATGTCACTCCAGCTGATTCTACCTGTTTTCTACAGACCTACAGCTGTGGCTTCTCTGACACACTTAACCAGGATACTGAGAAATGACACACACCAGACTTAAGCTCTAACATTTTAAATTTCATGGTAGGAGAAGGAGGCATGTCCTACATGATAAGCATCCTGAAAACCCAGCACTCTTATGTATTGAGGTGCTAAGCCCTTGAGTAGGGTCTGGGGAAGGGAGAGAGAAAAGTATCAGTCCCTGTTCCCAGTGAAGTTGTGAACACTATATGAGGAGGATGTGGGACTAAAGATGCCCAGGCAACTGTGGGAGGGAAGAGAAATGAATGGCTGTCTCTGAGAAGGGGTTGGGGAGATGTGGTACTTAAGAGGAAAGGAAGCCATTGAGTTGGGTCTTGAAGAACAAGTGGCTGGTTTTAAGGGCTTATAAGATGGAGAGAATTTTAGAGAAAGCATGGCTTGAGTAGTCTTACCCAGTTTGAAGAACTAAAAGGAAGATTAAATCCAGAAAAATGAGAGTGAATTTTGAGCAGGTTAAGAAGTTCCTGTCAGAAGTATTATTTTGTGGATTGCAGAGCTATGGGAGGGCTTTCATAGACAGTGATTGGATATATGTTCAGTGGAAATCATCCTGTGGTAGTACAGAGAATGGATTTGAAATATTTTCTTACTGCAAGATGATGACTATGGACTGACTCTTTGCTGTCATCACATAGAAAGAGGTCTGGGTCGAAAGCAGTGGTTGAGAAGACAGGAGGGAAGCAATGAGGCAAAGTCAAGAAGGGTAATGGGAAAATGGATCCTAGTTAAGGTACAGAGAGGAACTAACACTGGCTAGCTGGCAGAGAAGATGCCATGAACAAGATACAGTAAACCCTGACACATGAAACAAGACAAATTAGAACATGGGAGGGTCATGCATGAAACCTGTAGGGACTGTTGAGGCAGAAGGTGTCCATGTTGATCAAAAAGTGTAACAGACCTTGGGGGTACAAGCTGGAAGTCATGTGAAAAGCCCCTAGGAAGGTTAGTACTTAAGTATTTGAGAATAAGGAAAAGGAGTTATTAGAAACCACAGAAGAGGAGTTTAGATAGAGTCAATACCAAGTGCTCTAAAGAATGCAGTAAGAACAGCTCTTCTAGCCTGTTGATTGGGTCACCTCTGCCAACCTTTGTCTTGGAATTGTGGTAGACAGGGTAAATTCAAACAGGGTGACAGTTCAGGGACCAGATATAGGTTGACATGACAGTACATGTGATGGTTGGTTAGGAAAGAATCCAAACTCTAGCCCACCACACTGTTAAGGCTGTATTTATACCTTGAGAAAAATGCAACACTGCAGAGTACATCTAGTCTTCAGCAGACATATTCTTAAAGCAGTTTTAGAGTGTTTGTTTTGAGCCTCATATTTTAATTAACTGTCCCTACAGTGAGATATTAGTTTGGGCCTTGGGAGCCATCAGTCATCCCCTCATGCAGTTAAGTGGTGTCCTTTGCTGTCAGCTAGAGTGAGAGAGGTGGTGTCCTGTGACTCATACGTTCTTATTCACATTGTGTTGAGCAGTGTGCTTGGTACTTGTGCCTAATAAAGCACACTGGAGATGTCACTAAGCTTTAATTTTCATCAATGGGCCTGATTCCTGTCACCACACATTTCTCTTTATGCCACACTTGGAGGTTCTTCTCTGATACATTTGTGCTTCCTTCTTTTATCATACAGCCATCTCTTCTCCATCATCAGTGCATTTTACTGTTGATTATCCCAATTTCATGCTGGCTCATGCATGTTGCTGAGTCCCCCGCAGGGTCTCTCCCCCCCCCCCCCCCAGGTTAAAGATCTTGGAAGCTCTTTCCACTCAGACTCTGTCCAGACTGTGTTAAGGGAGGCTGGAAGCCATTTACAGTGCAGTCTTCAATGCAATCACAGGCTTTGCTGCGAGGCTGCAGCCATAGCCTCAGAAGGGCAAAGGATTGGCGCACTACATAGACTGCTCCTTGTCCCCTAACTAATTAATTATCACCCTAGAAGGCAATGAGACTAGTTGTTCAGGTACTGCCCTGGCCACACTGACTCTGGAAGAGGTAAAGAGCTGCCAGCTTTTCTGCAGTTGGATAGGGATCTGTATCCCAACAGTCTGTCTGTCAGGGGAAACAAGCCAATTGGGATTTGGAATGCTGCCTTGGAGATGCCAGTGCTCAGCTGCCTGTTAAGCTAGTTGCGCTTTAAGCCTGGGTCAAATGATTCAGTGATCCATGAGAGTGGTTTAGATTCAGACACAGGAAAGTGTGTACAACTTGCTTCGAAAGTTGACCTCTTAGCTTGTCCTTGTCATTCATAATGTTTTTCCTTCATCTTCGGCTTACACAAACAAGAAGTTAATATATGTGAAGACATTGCAGAAAACACTGAGAGCATATCAGAGAAGGAATTGTGATTAGGCTTTTTTGGCAGTGGCATCACAGTGGCTGTAAGGAGACGGGCAAGCAGATGGGCTGTTCTCATTGTTAAAGGCTGAGAGCGTAAACTAAAAAATCCATTGATTTGTCAGAGTCCTCCATGTCTAGTTCTGAAATCCTGAGCATCAAACACAACTCTGTTTTTGTGCCCATACAATGACATGGCTTAAAGGGATAGACACCATTAACCTCTTAGTTCAGGACTGCTGCTAGTAGCTTGTGCAGGCGAAGAAGCATCTCAAGACAAATTATACAAAGATGCCTCTTCCCTGTGTGAGCATGTTAAAGAGCTGATGCCCAGAAGGCTGACACTACCCCAGGTCCCAGGGTAAACTCCAGTAGACATATACTTTTGTACAGGCTCAAATTACACAGCCACTCAAGCTTTTGTATCAGGAGTGGACTAGTTAGTTTACAGGTACTGGCAACTAGTTGAACAACCCTCCCATGCCCCTCACCACCACTTTTTAAAAATCTTGGCATTTCCCCCAGATTCTTTTAAGTTCGTTAAAGAACTAGTTATAAGTGTTCTTAAGGAACTCATTTCCCCCCCAATCATTTGTTTCTCACTGCAAATTTCATTGCCCACCCTTCCTTTTGGATATCTGTTGTAGCAGATCCTAAGGCCACACTCTGCCCACAGGACGCGGTCTGTAAAGGAGTCATTTCCTCCTGTCTCCTCCAGGCCGTTCCCATCTTGTTTTTCATGGCACTGGCAACAGGAAGGCACATTGAATAGCTGCGCTGAAAAGGCACTTTGTTGTTTATTTTATTACTGTGGGTTTGTCTCTGCCTAATAATTAGTGTTTCCGGCTTTCTGCATTTATTTGCCAAAATATTTGCAGGGCTTTCATGAACAAATAAGGGAGTTTCTAGACAAAACTGACCACTGCCTTGCAGACTGAGCAAGTGCTTGGCCACCTAAGGCTTTTAGGATGGACTTGCCAGAGAAATATTATCCTAGTAAGGCAGAAGTCTCATAAATCACTTGTCTGGTTCTGTTGGTATCAGGAAGGCTGAAGCAATGCAGCATCCATTTCAAGGTAGGATAGGTCATTGTTGAGGGGTGGAGAGGCCACAGATTATACTGGCAAGAGTCAAGTCTAATCCTGTCTGAATTCCATCCCTGCAATGTTTCTTGGCCTCAGCTTCCTAACCTAAGAGAAGATAGTTGTGTGCCTACCCTGCTTATAGAACTGTGGTGAGGATTAGATGGAAGACCATCCGCATAAGTCTAAAACATCCTGAAAATGTTACTCATATTAATTAGACTGTAATTAATGTGAGCCTTAACCAAGGGGGAAAATTGTTCATTTAGGTTAAAAGGCACATACATTTTATTTATTTTTGCTCCAGCCTTACCTCATGAGAAGAGAAAGCAAGGTGCTATAAACACTTTAATTCTCCTCTTGCCCTCTGCTTGCCCGACATTGCTCTGCTGGCCACATCATTGCTTGGTAGTTTCAGAGATCTTCTCTGCCCAACCGTCTTTGGACCCTTTGTACACATACAGCGTCTCACCCTTCCAGTGTGCAAATTTGCTCCTGCATGTGCTCACTCACTTCTCAGCCTTTCTTAGAAGGTTTGTTCTTCTGCTGGGGCAAAACAGCCCAAATCAGGCTTGAAGGAGTGATGATCTTGCAGTAGACTAGAGGTTGTGTGTCCCTGGGCAGACAGCATCTGTCACTGGCCCTATTAGCTTTCTTACCTTGTGGGTTCTGATTTGCCTAGTGTCTCCTGATTTTTTCTTTTTAGGAAAAACCATAAGATAGAAATTTTAATAGGAAATATTTCTCATTCAGTGTTGGAAGCTATTTCATTATTTTTGAAATAATATTAGGGGAATAAAGTATTGCCAAAAGGCATTTGGAAGCAAGTAGCTGGTTCGTTCTCTTCTGCAGATGGTGGTTCAGTTTTGATGTGTGGTCCTTCCCAAAGGAGGGCACATGTGCATGCAGTTCTCCACTGAGCAGTCCTTGCTGACACAGAGTGCTCCTGCGTTCTGTCCTGCTCTACTCTTTCGAGTCACTAAACCATGCCTCCCTTTATCTGTTCTAGCAGAGATCTTCCTCCAATTACACAGCACACTTTTTAGCTAATAGTGACATTTTAGGACCTACTTATTTATTTATACCAGCCTAGAACTTTCTGCCCTTCAGGACCCTTGTGCCAGGCTCTGCATGGTGCTACTTGCTCACTCTTCATGCCAAGGCACTTATACCTTATAAAATCATACAGTAAGTATCTTGGTTCCTTCTACTGTTTCTGGATGAGTTGGTCCTTCTGGTCCGTAGTAGATGACCATGAAGCTATGCAAGAGGAATAGATCTAAGCCATACAATTATACAGTAGACTTGAAAATGTGTCCTTTTTTCATGTTGAGGGTTCATATGAGGACATAACCCATTACAGGGGAAAGTAGCTTTTAAAGACACAGAGGAATTCATAGGCTTTTAAACATCTTCTCTATGTATTTACCACCTTAGCTTGAATTTCTTCTTGATGTCAGATTGATGTTGGAAATTTCATTCTTCTATCTCAAGTTTACAATGGAACTGAAGGAACTCACCTGGGAGTATTAAAACAGGAAACCCTAGCACCAACTTAAGTTCAGCAGTTGCTTCTGACACATGCCATTGACTGTTTACAAGCCAGCCAGACATTTCCAGTGGAAGGGGAAATTCAATGCCAGTTTAGCTCTTTTGACAAGTAATGGAACCAAGAACTCTTGCAAAAAAAGAAAAGAGAAAAAAAGAAAAAGAAGGTAATATTTGTCTGAAGATCTGTAGTTCTTTGAGACATCCTTTCAACCAGTTTCAGTCTTGAAACACTAAAAATAATTTTGTTAGGAAAGCACTTTACAGCTCAGAAATACTTATGTAATTTGTTTAATACTTGTATTTTATTGGTAATATTAAAAAATAAACTTAAAAATTTTAATTTTATATCTGAAAATAAATATTCAGCAGTATTTTGTAGCATGTCCAGTCTCACAGAAATAATATGGTATATTGATATTCTAATTAACACCTTCTATTTCTAATTTATTTCCACTGTTTGTGGTTTTCTAAATGCTAGGAATCTGTCTTTCAAATAGTATCTATAATCTGCTTTTTTATGTTAACACGTATACTAGAAAGAATGGTCAGCAGTCTGTCATTTTTATCCCTACTTTAAGCTTTGGTGCTCCAGTGTGGTCGGGGTGGGGATCTCTTTATGGAGTCTTTCAGTTTGCTTTAGCCTTGTGTTTTTGCTCAACTATGAGGCCATTGTTTTAGAGGAACAGGCTTTGCCTCTTTGCATTATCCTTTGCCAAATATAGGCCTAAGGGAGCCATTAGTGTGCATGACATTCTTAGGGGCAGGCCATTACAGTAGCCTGCAGTCCATGTGCTTTGGGGGCAGATTTCAAGAGTGACTTGGTTCCAGTTGTATTTGACAGAATGATAAGGTATGGTCAGTGCAGAAAGTTTTTTTTTTTTTTTTGTTTTTGTTTTTTTTTTTTTTAAAGTTATGGGGCTGTCTTGGTGTGATAATTTGATCCTGTTACATAAGATCAATATAACCTTATTCTTAAATATCAATGTGGTACTGAAACAAGACATGAAGTCATTTTCCCTCTAGGAGGGAGAGAGGGAGTGAAAGTTGCAGTTGTCTTGGGAAATGGTGTTCCAAGGAAGACAGAGTACCAGGTGGGAGGGTGGCTAAGCTGTTCCAGAACAGAGAGGAGGCATTGGAATCTGGGCCTGGTGTGATAAAGAAACTACACCCAAGGATCCCAATACCACAAGTTATCTAGTCCCTCAGGTATGGGGTCTGAGGTGAAGCTGTGAATGGAAACTTTGGGTGTTAGGTGGCTTAAGTCCAGTGACTAAGCCATTGCACAACCCTATTCGTAAAGCATGTCCATAAATGGCTGTTCAGTTTGTGCAGAAAAAAGTCTGCTCTGTGGCTTGAAGTTCATCTGCACAATGTGTGTTCATCGTATGTCCAGTGTACTGTGAGGCCCTTATAGACTGCGTTCAACTTCCACTTGGAAAACCAACGTCAAGGTAAATGGCTTTGACATCACAGAGCAGATGCACCAGATGGCTACAGGCTAAAGGTCCATCTCTGTCCTACTCTCCTTAGCTCAACAGGTGAATCTTCTCTAGCAGGATTTAGAGTTGATGTTTTCCATTAACAGCTCAGTTACTTGGCAATCACTTGGGTGGACCTCCATGTTGGGAATAAATACCATTTAAATGGCCTTGAAGTCCTGGTGAAACTAAGCTGTGTTAGAGCCTATAACTCTCAACTTAACATCCCAGTGATTTGGCCTGAGTCTCCAATGCCTCCTCTCTGCCCTTTTACCTGATGCTCTGTTCCTTAGAACACCATTTCTCCAAATACCTGCAGCTCCCATTCCCTTTCTGGCTTCAAGAGGGAAAAGGATCTCATGTATTGTTTAAGGATAAAGTTATATTGATCTTAGGCAATGGAAAGTTTTTAACTTTCTATTATTAAAATTCCAATATAAAAGAAAATATAATTGTATAACACATACTTTAAGTGTATTTTATTTGCATATATCTTTTTGCAGATATCTGTAGTGAAAGCATTGTATTCAGACACTTCAGGATCTGTTAGTTGACCCCATTCAGTAGGAATAGAGGGCTAGGATTGGAAGGATTGGGGGACAAAGTCTTTATGAAGCTACTGGTAATGAATTGTCCTTCCACGTGGAGTTCTGGAAACCTATGGAAGGTGCTGATACTCCTGATAGCATCGCAGAGATGCATGAATTCATCAGAGCATCCCAGGATTCCTAACACCAACTGACCATGTGTCCAGAGGTCTGCAGTGCTGGAGAAGGGCTGTCCTGCCCACACTGAAAATCCTGACACCCAGAGCCTCAGAATGCACTCTGTTACATGTGGTGACTTCTGTTTCTTAACTCTGTGTTTTCTCCAAGAAGTCCTCAACAAAGCATCCCTTAGACACAACCATCAGAAATCCAAATTACACATCTCTTTTCTATGAAAGAAGGTTGGTTCTATCCTCAAATATCAGCTGGGGTTCCTTCTGCACTCCACTCAGAAGCACATCTAAACTGATTTCGTGAAAACTGGATTCATTTTCTTAGCTCAGAAATGTTTTTGTTTTGTTTTCCTGTTCCCTTGTACTTGTTTGTACCAGACTGTGGGGATTGGTTCAGTTAGGGAAAAGGAGCTCACCAATGAGTCCAGTCCAACTTTCCTCACTATTAGAACCACGAGTGTGGGCTGCAAGTCCTTATCCTCACCAAGATGTGTGCTGTCTCCCTAAAAACTGTGGTTAGAACTGAGAAGAGCTAGGGTGCTGGGGGTGTTAACTCTCTCCATGTGGGGTAAGACGACAAACTTTCAGCTCATTATAATGCTGAGAGTGCCCCTTAGGGCAGTGTGATTAATAAACCCTCCAGGCCACAGATGATTGCTGCATTATATCTGCAGATAGCAAAGAAGGACATTCTCTTTTTAATAACTTAGCAACCATGGCTTTGGTAGTAGAGGGCACTACCAATTTGAAAACAGACTGCATAGCTTTGCCTCACCAAAAAACAAACAACCAAAATATCTAGCATTCCTGCCAGAAATTTACTAATGACTCAGTTTGCACTTGTGTGTTAAGGATAGCACAGGCCAAAGTATTTCATGTAATAAAAGTTGTGACACATGTCAGAAGACATTCCAAACTGTTTTTTTAAAAGAATGCATTATTTACATATTATTTATTTCACTTATTTGTTGATATGTTTAATTTCTAAAGATACAAACTTACCAATGGCACAACCATTATAGGTCCATAGCAAAGAAGTGTAATGATATTGTAGAACCAGAGTCCAGGGTGCAACTGAGTTGGAGGCATAGAGGGAAAAAAAGGAACATTAGAAGAAAACATAATGCCTTCTCTAAGAAATATACCTGAAAGGAACATTTATACCAAATTGCAGTTATTTTGCCACATTTTGTGTGTGAAAATTGCAGAATGATGATTGCTCTGTTGCCAATCACTTTTGTGTGACCATGCTGGTTTAAATATGTACTGAGAGTGTGGCCTGGCTTCCATTTCCCCTAGCAGGGGATATTAGTGCAGAATCTGACTCCACTGTGAGATGCTGAATACTTTTTTATTTGAAGGCTTCCAACGTCCAGTTTCAATGTCATCCTCTTATAACAGAGCAGTGAAGGTTCTCTAAGATGTGTACTATGTGCAGAGTTGTGGTTTCCCTCCCTCCCCCAACTTACTTGTCTTTTCAAAGCTAGCATATCAACTCCCACAGGGGCAAATAATATTACTGGTCATATGTGCATGCATGACTGTGTGTGTGTTTTATAGCATGAATGCAGGAGACATATTGCCTGGGCCTGTGTACAGTGTGGGCCAAGCCACGGGCAGAAGGAAACTGGTACTCCCTCCCAGAGCAGTTCATGCTGCTGTGCTCAGGGTCCAGTCTGCTTTCCTCATGTTCTCTCTGATGCTCTCCATAAAGGGAGAGGAAGAATATGAGTTATGAGCTAGAGCTGAAAGACAAAGAAGGTGTTCCTGCCAACTCCAAGGCCAGCCCAAATAACATCTGCTCTAAAGCCTAGGACATTTCCTGACCGAGGCTGTAAGTCACTAGTAGACAGCTGCTAGTTTTCCTCATCAGTCTTGTTATTAAAGTAGATGAACATTGAAACAGCAGCCCGCATTATAGTTCAGCTAGCTCAGAATGCACTAGCCCAGGCTGCTCTCAGAGGCACATCAGTTTCCCATGTGCAGTGAGCTACCACCCCAGTTCCAGTTTTTGTTTCATAATATGTCATTCATACATAAAACCATATTAATATAAATACATATCTGCACCAAACATATATCCAAGAATGAAAACATAGTCAATAGCTTGCACCTGCCTACTTACTTACATAATGACTTTTTTAAAGAAGGAATTCTGTATCTAGAAGTACTATTCTTTCATGTCACTACAGCCTGTCTTTTAAAGTCATTTTTCAGCCAACCAATTTCTGAGTGCTTTATACATCCAGAATGGCTCAGGGATAAACGTAGCATATTTTTAAAAAATGCAACGTAGATCATTTGAGCATTTGCAGAGGAAAATGTCCACATTCCCAGACAAGAAAAATGAATTAAAGATGAGTCTCCAAGTCATTTGGAAAGGTTATACTCTTCAGTTGCTGGAGAAGAAAATAAAAGGAAAAGTTGAACCTAGTCTTCTCAGAAATATGCAGTGTTGAAACACAGGACTGCCACTGTAGCTTGACACAGGCATACTGTGGGCTTTGGGAGGCATTTGGGGTTTGGTGCTGATGTGCCTTTGTCTTTTTCAGCTGTCTTACCAGAAAGTTAGTAAAACAGTTAAAATTTTAACCATTCTAGAGCAAGGAAGGTTTTGTTGTTTTTTGTGTTTTGACCTAGAGCATTACTAGGTCATCTAGGCTGGCCTATATCTCACTCTGTAGCTAAGGCTGGCCCCAAAATACGTAGATGCATCTGTCTCCCAAGAATTGGGATTATAGTCATTCACTGCTTTACCTAGCAGTAGTTATTTTTAAATAGTGCTGCACCCAAGTCTAAGCAGTCCTTTCCCACAAGTGAGTAGTACCAGCCTAGCTACCAGCATTCTCTCTACCCATGGGTCTCTGCAGTTCATGGAACTTGGCTCAAGTTATAGCAGAAGTAAAGAGGCTTCAGGCTGGGCAGACAGTAGTCTCCTGTGTTGCAATATCACAGAACAGCAGGCAGTGGGAAGAGACATGTGACCTTTTTTGGGAAAACCTTTTCAGATTTAGTATCTGTAATCCAGATAATATGAAAGTTTCTGGGCATTAACATAGTGACACATGTAGAAATTTTCATGTCATAAAGCTTTTTTATTAAGTAGATTTATTTTGTTTTACCAATTTTTAGTTAACATACATAAAAATAATGAATTTCGTCATGAGCAACATTTTTTTTTTGCTCATGCCCCTTTCACTTCTGTTCCCCACATCTTGCCCCCCTTTCCTTCTGTTCTTATGTTTTATATAATAATATTTAAATTTAGATTCTTCATGTGAGAAAAACATGCAATAATTTGTATTTCTCCTTCATATTGCCCAATTGTCCCTCTTTACACCCATAATAGTTCCCTTCTGCTTTTATGTTCATAGGTACATATGTCTTTAAATATAAATACCATGATGAGAGAAAGCATGGAGTATTTATCCTTCTCAGTCTGGCTTATGCTGTATAACATGATGATCTCTAGTTCCGTCTATATTCCTCAAGTCATAAAATTAAAATTTGGTATAAAGTTGCCTTCTTCCTGTGTGTATGGAGTACATATGAAGAATGGATGAAGTTATTGGAGTAAAGAATCTTTTTTTTTTTTTTTTTTTTTTTGAGACAGGATCTCACTGTCCTGGAATTCCCCATGTGGACCAGGATGACCTCAATCTCATAGAGATCCTCCTGCCTCTGACTTTTTAGTGCTGGGATTAAAGACATGTGCCACCACACCATGATGAAATAAAGAATCTTGAACCAAAGTTAGCTTGGGAATCGACACTGTAATTCAAACTATCAAATTCTTTGTCCTCTTTCTTACATGCTTAACTCAGGACTTTGTGCACTTGGTAGCTTATGCCCTCTGGGAAAAGAACAGAAACTATTATATTAACTACAGTAATTAGGATCTTCAGTGTGTCCCAAAGCCTGTGTGTGAGAGGCTGAGTCCCCAGGGTATCGGTGGAAGGCTGTAGGACCTCTAGGAGGTTGGACAAAGGGAACTGTGGGATTTCTGCTCTTTCTCTTCTTTCTTTTGCTGGAATTTGCTCTGCCTTCTGCTGCTGCCAAAATGTCTTGTCCTGTAGGCCCACAGCCAGCAGAAGTTTTCTGTAGTAAAGGAATCTCACTGACACAGCAGCCCTTGCGTGTTAATAAAGGATTATGTGAAATAAAGCAGTATATTACTATAAAAATGATCAGTGAAGCCTGGCTTCTATGTGTGATTGATGCACAGCTTGAAAAGAGCCATTATTATATGAGTTACTGTAGAAGCTAGTGAAATAATGCTGATCATCACAGGTCTTTCAAGAAAAAAGTGGATAGCCCCAGAACTAGAAATGAAGAATCTGGAGTAGCAGGGGAGAGGGAAGGAGCAGTGTGCAGCCTGTGTGCAGCCTGGGAGAGGGAAGGAGCACTATATTGCTTGTAGCCTATCTGCATCTTGGGAGAGGGTGCACTGCAATTTAAGTACAGGTCTCTTACTTTTATTTTAAATTTTGTAGATTAGCATTAGCATATAGAGTAATGGTTTTTATTCTGCACTTTCATACACATGTTCACTCTCCCACTACCCTCCCAACTGTGCCTGTTCCCCTCTGCCTGGTTCCTACTCTTCCCCTGATATGTCCCCACTTTTGCTGTCTTATCACAGACATTCCATTACCCTTCTGTTTCCTTTTATCTTAAGATGGTTTCCTTCCCTCTGTTTTCATGACTATAAATACACATGTTAATGTGTATATGTGATTAATTTTGCATATATATTGTTATAGTGATATGTGATTTTAAAGCTACATTCTGCATATGAAAGAAAGTGAGGCTCTGCCTGTCTGCATCTGGCTGGTTTTGCTTAATGTGATTTCCAGTTCCATCCATTTTCCTGAAAATACCATAATTTCCTTTTCTTGATGGATGTGTAAAACTTCATTTTGTACATGTGCCACATATTCTTTAGTCAAGCGTCTGTTGACAGATGTCTAAGCTGGTTCCATTTCTTAGCTGCTGTGACCAGAGCAGCAGTAGACATGGGCATGTCAGTGTCTGTATAGTGTGCAGATTTATAGTCCTTTGGGTATATACCCAGGATGCTGTAGCTGGGTCATATATGAGTTCTCTTTTCAGTTCTTAGAGGAACCTTTATACTGGCTTCCCATATGCTCTCTCGACACTATTTTTCACTGAAAATTTCCATTACATCTCAGCTTTATCCTAGTAAAATGTTGGGGATCTATTTTTAACATGCACTCTTATTTATTGATTTTTAAATTACGCAAGTAATGCAGCTCTTTGTAGATGAGTCAGAAAATGCTAGTAAAGATCAAATTAGAAGACTTGAGTATGGTAGTACACAGCTGTTATCCCATTATCCCAGTAGCAGAGGCAGGGGGATTGTTGAGTTCTTAGTCAGCAAGATCTTGTCCCAAATAGCATTATTTAATGATACAGGTGATGAAGTTCCTCCTGTTCTGTTCTTTTCCTTTTTGATTAAGATGGCTTTCACTATTTGGAATCACACTTTTGCTGAGTTTGGGAGGAATTTAGCTTATGCATATGGATGTTAAAATAAAAATGGTATTATGTTAGAACATGTTTTGGTTCCAATGTTTTACTTTTAGCATTTTTTCCATGCCACTAATTAAGTGGAAAAATCATTATTTTATGATACCTTTATAAAAAACATTCAGTTATTATAAACAATTTTTTGAAGCCTCCTCAGAATCCTGACCCTGAGAAACAGCTGTCATCACCATTTAGTGAACATCACTCCAGATGAACATAGTGGGAAAAATGATACTTGCTTTTGCTTAATGTAAATATCATATTATGTCCCCTTAGGAGCAATGAGGAATAGTTAAGGAGGTACCAAAGAAAAGGTCCTGAGTTCTAGATGTCTACTTTTTCCACAAAAATAGCTTAGGTCTTAAAATGTTCTCCTACAACTAAAATTATTATAGAAAGCATTGCTTTAAGATCAAAGTTTTTCCACTTCCTGGTGGCTGGCCATCATAGGTAATCATATTGGGAAACATAATACAAGTGTAATGATTTTATGTTCTACTAATGCAAATTTATCCTGCTGATGTACTGGGATTTTGATGGGGATTGCATTGAATCTTTAGATTGCTTTTGGCAAGATTGCCATTTTTACTATGTGGATCCTGCCTATCCATGAACATGGGAGATTTTTCCATTTTCTGTTATTTTCTTTACTTTCTTTCTTGATTTTTAACAGCAAAATCACATCACAGTAGGAACATTCAAGTACCTTCCAAACTGCTCTTCAGATTTCATTAGGCCTTTACAAAACACAGCCACATAGGCTGCTTCTCATCACCATGTCTCAGCACATAGATACAGAGAGGCCTGTGTATTTTTAGAACACATGCCTGCATTTGGAAGATAGTGTCCACCATCTTTAAGTTATATCATTCTAGAAGTGGTTTGCATCACGTAACTAAGAAGCTTCTTGGCTCGCAATATTTTTGTGATAATTTTTCTTCCTATTATTAGCTAATATCAAGAGTCATGGTGTTAGACAGTAGAATCTGTACATCACCTAAGTGTGGATCCACAACTGTTTTTTTCCACTGGGTCCTGGCTAGCACCATGGCTGTCAAACAGCTATGGATGCCATTGCTGTCCCATACACTAAGTAGGGAAACTTTTAATATTTTTCTTATTTGGAGATTAAACACAGATTTTTTATTTATTTATTTATTTATAACTTAAATTGCTGTTTCCTGCTAGATAAGGATCTGGTTATTGGTCTCCTGACACGGTCTAAGTGTAGAACACAAGGAGAATATTATAACATGTCTTAGAGCGTGTTAGTGAATGCCTTTAATCCCAGCACTTGGGAAACAGAGTTAGATGGCGGCCAGCCTGGTCTATGTAGTAAAACTTAGGGTAGCTAAAGCTCTATAGTTAGACACTGTATCAAACAAACACACACAAATTTTAAGAGCATGTCATAGAACATAATCGAGATTCTCCAGGTGTATGATGTCTCTGATGTTTGCTTTGCTGGTTGTCAGCATCCACATAGATCACTGGCCATTGTGAATTGGACAGTGCCATTCAGACGCCATGGCTTGAAGCCCAACTAGTTGCCATCCTTGTGGGCTTGAAGAGCCTACCAGCAGTGGATTTCACCCCGTGGACTTCAGGGAGACACAACCCTCCCAACTGTTTCTGCCTCATTCTGTTTTACTCTAGGTTGCTGTTGATATGTGGAGTTTCAGCTATGTTGAGAGAGCTAAAAATTCCAGCTAGTTATTTGCATGATGGGGAAAATTTCTCTGAAATGAAGATAGTAGTTAGATGTGTTCTTGGCCTTTATTCTTTTATCTGTTGAGCAAGGCAGGGGACATTAATTAAGAGTATCTCTTCATGTTAGGTGAACTAACACTTTGTGGAGAAGCCCAGATATAGAATGTCCACCTCAGAAAAAAAAAATCTTATAGAGACAGAAGGAGAAGAATTGAAAACATTTATTATTGATTGTATTGGTGGGAATTTCAACCTTGCAGTCATATTTCCAGCTTTGATGCAGTTTTGATGTTCATGTAAGTACAGTACTTTTTGAATAGGAGTAACAGCTTTATGACTACAAATTACTACAGATAGCATAGGTTGATATTAAGCATTTAGTCATTGATGATACAATACCAGTGTTAATTTTATTTCACAAAATCAAAATAGCAGCTTTCCTCATGTTTTTTTGAGTAGGACCAGGATTCCCAGGATCACTCATTGAAAGCCACGGGCCCTGCCTTATGTGTGTCTTTCACGCCTGTGCATGCCACTGGTTAGCATTTTACCCCGGCTCATGCTTTCATGCATAGTCACAGGAGCAGGGCATTGAAGCCACTATTGAACTTAATTACCAATTTATAAAAGTCAACTCATGGCATGGAAAAATTGCTAGACTAGCTCCAGATGTCACTAGCAGACTAGTAGGGTCCCCATTTCTGGGTCAGGAATAGTTCCTTCTGTCTGGTGCTGACCACTGTATCACCTTATCTCCAATCTTCTCTGATCACATTTCTGAACAAATAGACCAGAAGAGAAGACACCCCAATCCTGTTGTAAAAGTTTTTTTGTTTTCTGTTTGTGTTTTTCTTTTTTTTTTAATCTAACACTAACACTCTGCTTGAGTACAGGAAGTGTTAAACAGTTCGTGGCCTAAGGTATTTTACAGCAGTTTGAAATCAGTATAGACAAACATGAACCATGAGATAGCAGGGTGTTTCTTAATGTAATTTTGAATATATTGACATTTTCTCTTCATTAAAAAGTTATCTCCTTACAATCATCTACCCTACATCGTATGTTCATGAATGGGAAATTAAAGGGAAGAATGTTTTCATAGAATGGAAATTAATGTAGGTAAATGGTTGGGAATTTCTATTTTTATCTATGCAGTTTTAAATCTCATACCCACCTAATAATGATCTGTCTTTACTCCATAATCTTTTGTTTTGTTTTGTTTTGTTTTGTTTTCTGCCTTAGGTTAAAAGAAATTTATTTGTTCCATTCTCTTCTATTTTTTTCTAAAACAGACTGGCTTATTACCAGAATATATTATGTTTCTTATAGGAAATCTATTATGTTTTCTATAGGAAATATATTCTCTATGTACATTATACTTACTATACCATGCTGTTGGTATAGGAAGGTTGGTAGTTCCTGTCACCAAGTCAGATGAATTTGAAATACTTAAAATGTATGTAAATTGTGCCCATAGGAACTGGAGGAGGGAGAGAGCCAGTCCTATGCACTGTTTCTTACAGTCTGTACAAAGAGGGTTAGGAAAAGGTTACCCCGTCCTGAGATGGTTTCATCTAGGTTCCCTGCAGTGAAGGTAAAAATGTCACCAGAAATCCAGGGTAGACAGACAACACAGTAGAAAGGAAATGGGAACTACATTGCCCTGTAAACTTTTCAAACGTAAAAGTACAGCTGGGAAGACATGAATTGTGTATGTCCTTAGATCAGTTTGAGTCTCATGAAGATAGATCTCATTTGTTGTACTTCATGTCCAGGACTATATGGCCAACACTTTAGCTTTCCATGGAAGCTCAGAATTAAAGGAGAAAAGTGGAGATGTGTGCGATGCCTGCCAAAGACTTCACAAACATCTATCTGGGTTCTTCAATAAAAGACTTGTGTTGGAGGCTTTGAGTACTTCAGCAAACATGAATGCTACCACTGAGCTTTTGGCTTTTCAATAGAGAAAAAAAAACACCGTTTTGTGTGTGTCACTTTAAGTCAAGAACCTTCAGTTAATAATGTAAGTCTACTAAAGGAATCGCCAGTGGCACTGTAATTATCTTACGTAACTTCAAATGAGAATTGAACGTAAAAGCAGCACACGTGCACACATAAAACAAACAAAAACAGAAAATCCCTCCTGACAGGAGTTAGGCCCAAGATTCTGGAGAGTGCACCAGCTTCCTTATCACACAAACAAGACAAAAATTATACCAGCCCTGTAGGGGAATTGGGCACTTGGATGGTGGTTAAGCAAGTAACCTGAAACTGATCAGCTTGTGTATAACATAGTTAAGTTGCTGCTGTTGTTGTTGTTGTTATTACTATTATTATTATGCATGAGATATACTTCACCTCTACAATCAATTATGTCTTCTCCCATTATTCTTGACTTAATATAATATACAGACAGTCCCTAATCCTCTTGTAATATAAGTGTTGCTGGGTCTTAGAATCTGGTTTTGTTGTTGTTGTTTTGTGTTTTGGAGGATGTTCATACAAAAATCTCTGAATTTTAGATGTTGATGATTTAAAAATCATAGCCCAAGTATTTGTGCAGACTGTGATCTCCCTTCTAGCTTTCCTGTCCCCCCAGCCCAAGTCTTTCAAGTAGGCTGATAAGTCCCAGTTTGCTGCTGTACAGATACTTTGAGTTCCTACCTGTTGTCTGGTGTTACTTGAATTTAGCATCTGTCCTAGTTTTTCATTTTTAGTGAAGCGTCCATTAAACTTGCAGGTTTTCCTGGAAGATGTTTTACCGTCCTGTGATATCTAATATCCTAGGGTATCCACTGAGCCTTTTTAGCCATAGCTTCATGTGGGGGCAATTTGGAGTCTCCTTACTAGGAGTCCAGTTCTGCTTCGCACTGCCTTGCTTCAGCGGTTTTTTAGAACCTTGGCACAAGCATCCATATCTCTCTCACTCTCGCAACTTGCATGCCTGAAAACAAGAGCCAATTCGATGACTGCCAAATTCCGATGCTGGCTATAGTCTGGGCCCTTGGACCACAACTCCACTGTAGTCTGTGTGCCTTTGTGGCTGATTCTGGGAAAACACTTTCCTAGTTTTTCCAGCAGGCTCTGTCTTCCTAGGCATTCTCCTTTCCAAATGAATTTGCATTGTAAGACCCTGGATAAAGGGGTGTCTTGTCCTCAAAAAAACCTTCCTATTGTCCCAATACCAAATCCAAGCTTAACAAATACAGTCACTTTTTGAAACCTTAACCACATTAGCTAACCACATTCACACTCCTTCCTCCCCAAACTGCAAATTTCCCCCTTGTTTCAGTTCTTTCTCACTGTAAATCTGCCTAAATGCAGTAACCAGTTACCTTGTAGTCCTTGTTACTCTCTGCAATCTCATAACTGGGCTTTTTATGTTTGCATCTCTATCTGCATTCAGGTCTCCCACCCTCTCATCAGAGTGGCCCATTAAGCCCTGTTTGGAATATTCTAGGGCTTCTCTAGTATACTTAGCTCCAAATTCTTGCACATTTTCCTACAAACAAATCCAACAAGACCTAAGAACTATGTGAACAAGTAGTCAAAGAAATTTGAGTTTTTGGCTTTGGCCTCCTGTCTGCTCACCAATTCATGTGTTTTCCAAATAATTTTGATGAGATATAGAACATAGTGTATAGGACAGTTTCTTTTAGAGTGAAGGGTGAGATTGAGCAATGACCAAAGGTGCCACTGCAGAGGGAACTACTCACACACCTTGAGCGTGGACGTGGCCAGAGAGACCACTGTGCTACTTACTTCACATGCTCAGGCAGACTTTATACATTTCTTTCTTTTCTTCCTAGTCTCTGAAACAGACAGCTTTCCTAGGAGGCATTTTCCTGTCCAATTGATAGATAAGACTTATTTGGTTTAACTCTTAAGGAATGATACAATAGTGTGTTCTGTTCTTTGCCAGAAAACCTCTGGTGAGATAGTAATCGTTTGATGTTTTGAGCAGTTCAGGATGCTGTGTTGTTCATCAAGGTTAAATAAATGTTCTTTCCTTAGTAGATCTTAACACAGCCTTGCTGCCTCATCCTTTCCTCTTTCATTTGATATCTTAAGAAATGACATTTATTAATCCAATCAAACTATGAATATTAACCATTACAGATTTTTTAAAAAGCTTGTAATTTTTAAGAAATGAATTGATTTGAAATGTTTCTTCAGATTTACATTTTAAAAAAAATCATATCAGTGTAATAAAAGTTATTTTCTGATCCGTCAATAAATAAATCACATATTTCAGATAGTATCACATTCAAGTGTCACAATATAAAGTGTAAGCTATCATATTCTTTGTAAAAGTGTAGTAGCTTTTAACAGTTGACTCTTAACTAATCTTTTGAAATTTGGATTCTTAGAGTGACAAGTTGTGTAACACATTGTCTTAAACAAATGCTTAGTTTTTAGAGTGGGAATTTTCTTTCTGTTTGCTGCTCAGATTCGTTGTTCTTCTGTGTAAGGCAGGGATGTGGGGTCACTTTGTTTCTCTTCATGTGTTTACTAATGAAACAGTTTCTTGTTCTTCTGGCCAGTGAGTAGTAGGAGCAATGTGTTCTAAGATGACAAAAATTTTTCTTTGTTCAGATCTGAGAGAGTGAGTTTTTCACTTTCAATTCTCCAGCAGTTTAACTGAAACCACAATGGCCATATTTCACATGGAACATTATAGAAATATTCTTGCCTCTCTGCAGGGCCATGGAATGCTTGGGATGAGGTGGGGATTCAGTAGGGTTTTATTGTTCGTTTCTATTTTTTATTTTGTTTTAATACTCTCTGTTTATTTGTTATTTCTTTCTGTTGTTAGGCAGAATAATAACCCAATCCAATAACAATGAACTTGACTGGCTAATAAGATTTTAGGAGCACAGACATTACAATGACTAAAGTGATCAGTGTTTTGTTTTGTTTTCCCCTCAACCTAATATCAGGAAGTGAACCATATGTTATATGTGATCTTGGAAATGACAAAGGCACCACTCCTGAAATGATATTGACCTCTATGCCAAAGCAGAGGGTTGTGCATTCATGTAAGAGCATTCCCACTTTGTTGTTGGAGTTTGTCATTAGTTTCTGTTTTTTTGTTCTGTTTTGTTTGGGTTTTTTGTTTTGTTTTGTTTGTTTGTTTGTTTTGCTTTGTTTGGTATGTGTGATCCATTAACCAATCCTCTCAGCAAACTGAAGAGAAAAGAATTTCTGTGGTCAAACACAATTGGGAAGCCTGCAGTATCTCCAAGCCTTAGCCCTGAATTTGCAAAAGCATTACTTCAGTGCTGTTTTGAGGTTTTGGGTCACACATTGTCTGTGCTCAGCTTCCTGTGACCATAAGTAGCAATCTCCTCATTTCAGAACATACTTGTCAGATAGTTAAGATTCAAGTAATTAAGTGTTGCGCAAATATTCTTTGAAAGCAACTGTATAGCCATAGCCTAATTATTTTGAATCTTAATGGATGTACTCTTTTAAGAGTTTCCCTTTCCTTTTTTTTCTTCTTCTTTTTAGTGCTGCAGCTTTTTATAAACTCTGAATGTAATGTTCACAATGAATGTACCATAGCGTGACATTCCATTATGACCAGAAAAGTATTAGTTGTATAGGGTCATCGACTTCCACCGTAAGGCCTGAGGTCGAGATTGTGTCTCTTGTAATCTTGTAATAGTATCAGACAGTGCTCTTGGAAGCCACCCATGTGTTTGTTACTCAGTGCTATAGCCAGCATCTGACCTTCTGTGTCTTCAGTACTGATACGATAATGACACAGCCAAACACAAAACAGAAAAGGATAAGCAAAGAACTGAACAGAAGTACATGGAAAATGAGACTGGTAGTTGGAAAATGTAAAAGAATATTTGAAGTGGTACAAGTAGTCTTTCTTCCACTTAGGAAGCAGTCAACTGTATGTTACATAAACAAGTACAGGCTAAGAGCAGCAAAGTCAAAAGCAAGAGGGTGTCCCTGAAAGGTATTATGCCTGAGTCATTGATTGCTTTGACAAGTACCAACATGAATATCAAAAATGAAAATCTAATGTTAAAGGACATTTAACAATTTGTCAATATGTTGCAAAGACTAGTATGTGGCTGCCTAATTAACTTCATCAAATATTTTCTTGTCAGAACATTTTACATAGCATGTAATAAATTCTTCACTCGATACCAGCCATTAGGGCATTGACGAACATGTGAGAGACAAATATCTATTGAAAAAATTAATGGTTAGTGATAGTTTTTAAGTCCCCTAAGATCTCATAACCATTCTAATACTTGTAGCAGGCATCTTACTAACACCTCTTTTTCTGATAGTACAATAGCAAATTGTTCCCATTGTAGATGACAAACAATACTAGACTTGAGGAAGGCTGAGGGACCCACCCTAGGGCACAGGCTGTATTTGATCTCAGGTTGTTACTTGTGTTCTTTCTTCTTCTACTGTTGATCTCTGAACTGTTTTCAGAGAGACCCCATAGTCTCCATCTAATACCAAGGTTAAGAAGGACATGATTGCTGCAGGAGGATTTGACACAGGGGGGGTCTGTAATCTTCACTGGGGACTTCAAGGGCCTCATCATAGTATTCAACTGAGCCAATAGGAATCAAAAGCATGAAGAGGTGGTTCTGTGTGAATGAGTCATTCGTGGCATGACCCTAGCCAGCAGTGGCTCTGTGTGACTTCCCCTTTTCTGCCATTGGCCTGGTAATACTCATAAAAAGATGCAGTGGCAATTGTGTTTGCAGCACATCCAAGAGGGTCAGCTGTGGAGTCAGAAGGCAAAGACTGATAACAAGTTATGTTCCGTGTTCTTTAGGGTATTTGCAAACGTTGAGCTTCCAGAATGGTTCACATTTGGGTCAAATAAGACTTGAATGTCTTGTCTGACATCACAGGGGCTCATATACATGCATGTGCCATGGTTTATAGTGTTGATCTTACATTTTCCTTCCTTTGGCCTTTGAATTCACTAGTAGCTTTAGGTGTAAGCCTCTTCACCACCACCCACGGGCATTTCTGGGCCCCAGTGATTCTGTAATTTAACCTTTAGAGAAGCAGATGCTATCAGTATTCCAAGCTAACATCATGGGAGACTGCAGCGGGTGGTGTGTGTGTGTGTGTGTGTGTGTGTGTGTGTGTGTGTGTGTGTGTGTGTGTGTGTGTAGAAACAGGTTTAGAAGATGTTTAGCTGCTTGAAGAAGGTCATCCTCAGCTGGCACTAAATATTCTTCTTTCTTGTGCAGAAAATCCTTTTTGTCTACAGTTTTGTTATGTGTTGTTTAGGACTCAAATGCCAGAGGACATAAGCAACAAAGGGATAAAATGAAGGACAGTGGGGGCCCCAGTTAAGAATTGAGGACTGATTGATTGAGGTTCCTGCTATTTGTGACACAGAGTACCTGTTCATAGTGGGTATCTCTTCATACAAAGCTCAATATTCGTGTCTAAAGACTCTCAGCAAATGCAAAAGTTACCTCTTGATTTTCTACTTCTGGAGTGTAGAAAATAGAATAGCCTGACCCTCTCTTAAGTGATCAACAAATTGTTCCAGCGCTGACTGTGAGACTTTTTCTTTTTTAATTTAATCTGAACACTTGCCTTCAGCGGGCAGAGCGAGACCTTCTGTGGTCAATCTTCAGCTCCACTTCCCTCTGCAGGCACAACCAGAGAAATACTAACACATAAGATTTTCCTGAATTAATTTGGTACATCTTGTGGTTTCCCTGTGGTCTTCTCTAGAATTCCTCTCTAGAGGTATTGAGAATAGCTCACTGCTTCTTATAGTTTGCTTGTCAGACTTGCTCCAGCTTGCTAAGAATCTGAAAGGCCAAATCCATCCTTAAACACTTCCACTCAGTGTGCCCAGCTCCTCTATCTTCAAATGACAAAGACTGGATTTTACATTTTGTTTACATGATTAAAGAGCTTACTCACTTTGATTTTGTGTTCAAAATAGAAAAGTCAACTTTAACATTATTATATTAGAAGCAACTTCTTCTCATAATAGCCTTTTAAATTTATTAATTATACAATTTAGCATCATTACTTATAATTTTTTGCTACTTTTTCACATTTGACACTGGACAAATAGAATGAAGATTCTAACTTATCTTCCTACTCTAACATACTAAAAATATTTCTATTTAAAAAATTTTTTTTACAAAAATGATTGAATTGACAATGGGACATTTATATTAACAATTTTTAATCCTATGCATATTTTGTAAAATGCCACTATACTTTTAAATAACTTAGAGAACTTTAGTTGCAAACTTCTACATAAATGGAATTTATACTTGATTACATTTGAGTCATTTTCCAAAGCAGCAAGTGTAGAATTCTGAGCTTGGAAGGTAGTAAAAGTGTCTTAGAAATTCTATTCTGCATGAAGGCAGCATGATGGTTGGAATATGTTTGGAGGTGATGTTCTTTTGTAGATATTGCAGTGACTTCTGAATTGTGGATTCACAACGGTGACAAATCTCAGGGCTGTTCAGATAGAGGGTTGTTTGAATCTGTTTTTGCACTTGAAAGAAGGAGACATATTTTTATCCATTGACCTTTTGCTCACATTCATCCTCAGATACTACATGCTTCAACTTCTCCATTGAGCAACAACCTCTCTTTGATGCTGCCTCATTTGTCCTCTCACTCAGTCCATGTTACATTTTCTTGCTCATGTACAGATTTCATTTGGTTGTTGGTTAAAATAGTAAATCCCAGTTGTCACGGTGAAAGAACTGCACCTATTCCTTCTAATAGCTTTAGCCTCAGATTTCCTCTAGAGAGGATGGTTTGGGGCTGGGTGAAGACACGTTATTATGAGCCACTTTGAAAACCAGTTTATTAAGATATCACTTGGATTGTATACAATATAAAGTGTGAATCAAAGACTTGGTAAAGCAATGTTCATAGTATTCAAACAGTTGCCTTTTTTCCCCTCTTAACAGGCTCACGCACAATTAGTCCGAGAGGTTGATGTGGAGAAGGTGTCTGCCTTTGAGAATCCATATGTAGATGCAATAAAGAGCTTGTGGAATGATCCTGGAATCCAGGAGTGCTATGATAGACGACGAGAGTATCAGTTATCTGACTCTACCAAATAGTGAGTATCTGCACTGCAGGCCCTGAGAAACTGCTTGCTGCTCTGTGATGTTTGTAACAATATAGTTCGTGCTGTGCCTATGGTAGTCAAACCTATTAAGTGTATGTGCATTCATAAGGTACTAAGGTCATATGTTGGAGACTGTTTCTGTTTTTGGAGACAAGTCTCATGTAGCCCCGGGGGATTGGCTTTGAACTCACAGTACTCCTATCTTCAACTCTGGAGTACTGTGATTACAGTATCACTATGCCAATTATGTATCTTAAGGCTCAGACTTAGGACTTTATGCATGGTGGGCAACTAAGCTACATCTAAGCTACACCTGCAGTTCCAAGAGTATTTCTTTCACTGTGTTTTACTTAAAGCAAAAGGAAGGCACTAGTTTTCTTCCCCAAATTGCAATCCACTAATCCACAAATCTGTGCACCATTGTGTTTTTTGTTTGTTTGTTTGTTTTTTTTTTTTCCTTTTTCTTTTTGTGTCAACTTGACACAAGCGAGAGAACTTCAACTGAGAAAATGCCTCCATCAATTTGGCCTATAGGTAAGCCTGTGAGGCATTTTCTTAATTAATGACTGATGTGGGGGGTGGGCATCCCACTGTGGGAGTGCCACCTCTGAATGGTGGTCCTGGGTGCTGTAAGAAAGCAGGGTAAGCAAGCCTTGGAGAGCAAGTCATTAAGCAGTGTTTCTCCATGACCTTGCTGCACTTCCTGCCACCAAGTTCCTGATGCTTGAATTTCCACTGTTCAGTGAGGGACTGTTACCTGAATGTGTAAGATGAATTAAATCCTTCTTCTCCCAAGTTGCATTTGGCCATGGTCTTTATTACAGCAATAGAAAACAAACGAAGACACATTATGACTTGAAACCTTGCAACATTTTTTTTTTAAATAAAAATTCTGATTTTAGCCTTGGACATGGATTAGAAATTGCAATAAAAATGTGTTTCATCATGGCTTCCCAAAACATAAGACTCCCTAATTTCAAATTCTCAGACCCTTATCTGCTTTTGAAGAACCATTATTGATAGATAATTTTTCTTTTGCAAGAAAACTGTGAGTTTTAATTTTGCATGCATTCCTGAATTATGTGAGTTGTCGGTCTCATGCATCCAAAACAGATCTGTTAATTTTGTCTTCAGATGTGCATATCAGGAATGAAGTTCAGCATGGGATTAATATAAAATCATTGTAGCTGTCGACCTACATAGCTAAGATCTGGAAAATAAAATTGGTTGTTGTTGTTTTTGATGTTTTAGTTCTCTAGTAAGATTTCTGTCTACATCGATTAGGTAAATCTGCCATTCCCCTTTATTTTGGATCTGGTTAGACACAAGAAAGGATGGGAAATATTCTGTAGCCTTGAGTCAGTCCCTATTATAGATTGACCCAGTGGCTAAGAGAAAGCATCAGAGCAAAATGAGGGGCCCTGAGTGGCTGATTGGTGCCCCTCAGGACTACTTGGAAGGCCCAGAGGTTATGCATTCTTTTTACAGTGAAGTTACATTTCTGCCTTTCCAGGCATTTGCATAACACAAATTATGGTTCAAATCATAGAAATGTTTCCTGAATGAAGTACTGTCCTGTCATCTGGTAGTTTGAATCGTGTCATTCTAGACTGACAGCAGCATTCCATCTGTCCTGTTTAACATGCACTCCAGTATGTGCAGTCATCTGGCATGTGCTGTTACTGTCTGTCCTTCCCTCCTGATCCTTTTTCCACATCACCATTCAGGTTCTAGACCCTCCCACCTCCCCTTCCCACCTCTTTTCCCTCCCTCTTCATTCCCTTTGTGTAAGTTTCTGTGAGCTGAGTACCTAGATAGAAAACCTGCATTTGTCTCTTGTCTATTCCAAATTCTGCCTCCTCTACCTTTGACCAGCTGTCTGTCTTTTACTTCCTGCCTCCTCTGTCCTTCTGTTTCCTTTGCCATTTCAGATTTCACCCGTCTCCCTGTGTTGCTGCTGTGTTTATCCACCCTCCCTTGTTCCTGTTCATTATGTCTCATCCTCCTGTTGTTTACCCTCCACTCATTGTGATCCTCGGCTTCTCCCTTAACTCCCTTCTGCCCTTTATTTTACTAACAAGATTTTGTTTCTAAGCAATGCTCTATGATCCCCCCTCTTCCCTCCCTCCCTCCTTCCCTCTCTTTTCTAGTGCTGGAGATTGAACCTAGACCCTTCTGCGTATGCAGCAAGCATCCTACCACTAAGTCCAAGAAACCTCTGTTTATGCTTATTTTAAATATTAGCTCTTCCCTTTTCTATCTCTTTTATTCTTTACTCACTATCTGTAATTATGATTCTGCCTATAGAGAGGCCTTGCTATCAGGGAGTTAAAACTTCAGTATCTGATACTTGTGTATCCACCAGGGCCATGGCTGTCCATAAAGAACCTAGTTTGTCCTCTGCTCCAGGGTAGACCATTGAAATGTTTCTCTTGCATGGAACTGTCGACTTTCATAGATATTCTCTTGAAACAGCCTCTGTCATCTCTCATGACATTCTCCAAGTGGGATTTGTGGATTTTGAGACATGTACCCATTACTTAATGGTGAATTTTGCATATTACTGTAATGTTTGTAATACACTGGTGTCCTGTGTATTTTCTCCACCTCAGAAAGCCACCACCTTAGAATTCTGCCAGCATAAACTGAGTACAGCACAAAAATGGACCTGCTGGTTGGGCAGAGTTGATGTTGATGTGGGGTCCCTGGCACAAGCTGATTTAAATCTTTATGTGTTCCTACTTTTCTATACTGGGGTTGTGGATAGGTTGATGCATTTATGTGAGTGCATATACTTACTTACATTAGATGATTTTTTTCCTGAAATAATACAGAAATTATAACATCTTGTTTAACCTTAGACATTTCATTATGTACATCTTTGTAAGAAAAAGACATTTTGCTACATAGTTAATAACAGCACATAAATTATACCTAAAGCCACTAATAAGTTTATGTTCTGATTCCTCAGATTCTTCTAAAATGTTATTTAGGTGTGGTTAATTTTAGGAATACACATTGCATCTGCCTGGTAGCTATGTCTTCTGAGGCTGCTACCCTACCTGTTTTACATTTCATTGGCATTCTGAAAGAATGTCCTGGATTTCCTGATTGATTCTTTCTACAATTTTGCTTGCTTCTTTCTCATAAGGATTTATGAAGTTAAGATTCAAGGTAAGCGGTGCAACTACAGTGCTTTTAAAGTGATGTTGTACTCTCATTCTATCAGCTTCTCACTGAATCCTTTTAATTTATACCCTTGCTGATAAATAATCCCAGTAGGATCTGTAATATAGTTATAGTAGTGGTGGTAGTAGTTGTTATTGTTATTGTTGAGGCAGGCTCTGGCTGGCCTGGAGTTCCTATGTAGAACAGGCTGGTCTCTAGCTCATAGAGATCTTCCTGCCTCTGCCCCTTGAGATTAAAGTTATCTGCCACCATGCCCGGCTTACTTACTGCATGTGTTACTTGCTTTGTGTTGGCCAAAATCTTCTGTGAGGTATATTTCCTACTCAACTGGTGCTTTCGGTTACCATGAAATGTATTTTTTACTGTAAAGCTGTGTGTCCTAACCTTTCATGTAAAATCAGTAATTTGTTGAATGTACTCAATAAGATGGTAACTATGTCATTTATCTCAAGGTTCATTCTCATAAGAGAATGAGTAGCTGCTGTACTGAAAAAGTAAATTTAGACTGCTGTTTTAAGGGTAGGCAGGCATGTATGTGGCTACCAGCAGATTAATTGATTTCCTACCTTCTACTTCTGTGAAAGTCCCTTTTTAAGGAGAGCACAACCAAGTGGCTCCCTTTTGGGTGTTTGTAGGATTATTGCTGGACAGTGTCTGAGTATCTGTGTGACTCGTGTGTTCTGAACACTTTACCATTTTTTTTTTAAGTCCTTCCAACAGATAACCACATTTCCCTGTATTCTCTTCTTTGATGTATGTTTCTGCTGAATCTCGCCCCCTTCTCCTTCAAATGGGTCTTTGCTTTTGTCTTTTATTAGCAGTTCTTCTGTTAAAAGTTTGTCAATCTCAGATTTCTAACTATGTGAGAATCAAATCTGTCAGAAACATTTGCTTAGCTTCTGGAACTTAACCACTTCCCCACCAGAATGCTGCTGATGGTGAGTCTCCATGCAAGCCTCCTGTCAAGAATACTGGAAGCAGAGGCCAAGCATGACTCTTCTTTTTTCATATCCGATGAACTCAATGTTCACCCTGAAGACTTCATTAGGAGTCACCTTTTCTGAATGCCTGACCCAGTCACCTGACTTAGCACTCCGTACAGATCTCTGTGTGTTTCTCAGAATACTCACTTATATTTTCAGTAGCTTACAGTGACTGCCTTTGTTTGACCATCACAACTGATTGCTCCATGAAAGTAATGAAAGTAATTCTGATTTTCAACGACTTTCATGCTACACTCGTTTTGTCTTTGGCAGTTACTGATAGACTTGCAAATTTAAGGGCTGAAGGTATATAAGCCTTTTTTTTTCCTTATTGTTTTTAAAGGTCTGAGATCTGAAAGGTTCTGTTCAAAACAACAAAAGCTACTGTTTACTAGACATTTAATCCTTCACACTCTGTGCTTAGTCATTTCATGTATTGTTCCAGCTAATACCCAAAACTTCAAACAGTGGAATTAGAGGTATTTCTTATCATCTCTTTATAAAGGAAAAATTGAGGTCTCAGGAAACCTGAGAAACCCGTTCCGGGTCACACTGAAATAAATGGGAGGGACTGGAGTTGAAATCAGGTTTGTTTGTTCCAGAGCCTAAGCATTTAGCCACTGTGAAATGTAGCTTCACAGGGGACATATGGGAAGATGTATAGAAGACAGATAGGTATTTGATGGTTGTTAGATAGACAGCTATATACTTAATACCCTACTAGATAAATATCTTTGATTCAGTGTTTTATAAATCACTTGATATAAAATATGTTATAGATGTTTATTGGTGATGTCTCTAAGTTGTTTCACGTTATAAGGTTAAGAGGAAATAAATGGGCCAACCTTACTAGAAAACAATCCCAGAGGATTTGGTCATTATCATTAAAAAATAGTTGTGTTTCACCCATTGAGCATCTGTTGTTCCTGCTAACACAGACTAAGTCTAAGTCACAGATAATTCATAAATATTAGCCTAAATGTTAGTGTACAGTTTGGGTTTTTTTGTTTGTTAATTTGTGTTTGTTTGGTTGTTTGTTTGTTTGTTTGTTTGTTTGTTTGTTTGTTGAGGCAGGGTTTCTCTATTTGGCCCTGGTTGTCTCAGAACTCATTCTGTAGACCAGACCAGCCTCAAGCTCAGAGACCTGCCTTTCTCTGCCTCCTGAGTGCTGAGATTAAAGGTCTGCACCACCATGCCTGGCTTAGTCTTCACTTGTAACCCTCCCACACACTTCATCTTCTATTCCACCCAATCAGTTTTTGCAGGAGCTGACTAAAGACACTACAAAGCGATTTATATCTACTTGTTATGTAAACAGTTATGCCTCAATGGGAAAATAGGCATGGGACAAATGAAGAGATGAGAAATATCAGGAATGAATAAGCACTTTGGGTAGGTTTGCAAGTGGTCTTAATTTGGTGCATTCTTCTATTCTATAAAATGGGTCAGTTAAAAGCACTTTAAGATTCTGAAGAATTTTGTAGATTATTTTACTAATTTTTTCGTTATTGATTAAAAACCATGAAGGCTCTGAGTATCTTTAGAAAAAGAACACAGTAAGCAGATGGCCATAGGATTTCTTTTTCCTTGCTTTTTTTTTTTTTTTTTTTTCCTGGGGTTCACCACCTGCTTTAATAGACTGAGGCATCAGGTCAAATGAGTTCACTGCTTACAGTACCAGAAGTTTCCTGACACTAGACAGGAACACAAATCTCAGTTATACTGAAGTATAGTGAAAAAGTCCTCATGCTGTAGCCTTAGGCTGAAGACTGCCATATCTGGGTTTGCCTTAATCTTACTACTAGAGTCCTTTCCGGGAAAGTCAGTCAACTTTTAAAATTTCCATGTAGCCTAGAGCAATAAACACATGATGGAGTTGGCCCTTTTCACACATTAGCACTAGAATTTACTTTGATTATGATCCTGAATTTACATATCTTATATTATTACATTGATTTTAAAATTCAAAAGGAATTTCAGAGTTAAGACATCCTGTCCATTTGACTTAGAGCCAAATTCTTAAGAAGGGGTGCCTTGCTAAGAAGTTACTGAGTGATAGTTTGAACACTCATACCCCTGGCGTGTGGTGTGGCTCTTGTGGCCATCCTGATCCTCTTCCTCCCCTTGTCCCTTCAAGGAAGAAAAACAGCAAAGTGATAAGACTCTTGGGCAATTGTCCAGCTGTAGTTATAGTTCCTTCTTTTGCTCATCACTTCTGAAACTTGAAGTAATGGGTTAACCCTCAATATCACCAGGTATAGTGGGTGGTATTTAATGCTTCAATTTCTAATTTTTGAGCATTTGATTCCATTACAGTAGACTTTACTGAGAAATAGCCTATGCCGTCAAACAAAATTTAATACCCTCAAATTAACATATGTGATTTGCTGGTGTGTGTGTGTGTGTGTGTGTGTGTGTGTGTGTGTGTGTGTGTGTGTGTGTGTTTCAGGCTTTGTGGACCATGTAGTTATTGTCTCACTGCTAGGTGCAGATACAGCTGTAGACAATGGATAAATTTGTATGAGAATAAATTCTGAAAGTGGCTATCTTAGCTCTGAAGGAAACATTGATAGTGAATACATTTGTTCTTAAAGAGTAATGATAACGAGGCCTGGGAGACAGCTTCACGAGTAAAGTTCTTACATCCCAAGTGTGAGAGAACCTGCACCAGAAACCCAGAAACATGTTAAAAAACAAAACAAAACAAAACAAACAAAAAAAAACAGAAAAAAAAAAAAAACCACTCAGGGATGGTATGTTAACCTTATAATCTCCATGTTGCTTGGCTAGAGACAGTGTGGTCTCCATGCTAACATAGCCTAATCAGGAGATCCGGCCCAAGGAGAGACCCTGGGTCAAAAAACAAACAAAAACAAGATGGGGTTGACAAGATGGCTCAACTGATAAAGGTACTTGGCACCAAGACCTTAGTTCCATCTAGGGGTTCAACATGGTAGAAGGAAACAACTGAATCTTGCAAGTTGTCTTCTGGTCTCCACATGAACTCCATGTGCTCAAACATGCATATGAATGAATGGATGAATAAGTAAAATGTGAAAATGTCAATTGAAAATAAATTAACAAGGTGAATGGTATCTTGTGACCATTCCTATCTTAGTTTCTTCTGTTGCTATGATAAAAATACCCTTGCGAAAAGCAACTGGGGGTGGAAATGATTCGATTTGCAATTGTAGGTTAAAGTCCATCATAGCAGGGGAGTCACAGTGGCAGGAGCTTGAAGCTGCTGGTCACATCATGTCCACAGTCAAGAGCAGAGAGAGGATAAATGAATGTTAGCCTGCTGCTCAGCTAGATTTCTTACTTTGATGTAGTTCAAGGTCCAGACCCAGGAAATGGCACCTCTCCCTTTTAGTCTGGGTCTTTCCCACATCAGTTAAGGCAATCTATACTCCTCCACAGACATTCATTCCCACAGGCCATCCTGGTCTAGACAATTCTTAAATCCAGATTCCCTCACCAAGTGATTCTAGTATTTGTTAAGGTGATTAAACCTAACACCTCGTTGACTTCTGGCCTCTGAATGAATGAATGCATATGTGTCTCCACTGCTAGCATAGGTATCACTTTTTCCATTTGAGTGACATACTTACTTGTACATATTTTTATCTTTTCCAGGAGTGAAAGAAATAAGATAACAAATAAGACCGCTGATGATTTTCAGAGTCTTTTTCATTTTCAGAACACATGAAGTTCATAGGGGTGAAATAAAACTCAGATATGCTTAACCAGTCTCTGACCTTTGGGAGAGCAATAGGGAAAAAAACTAGACTCGGTTCCTCCTTGTGGTAAATTGCTCTCCTGAAGGACAGACAGTAGGTGAGGAGATAGGTTGAACTGTGCAGACTAGCTACCTGCTTACTTTAGCTAATTCCTAAATAGTTACATCTCCTTGCTGTCTCCTCCACAGACTTTAATCAAAAAGATGGTGTTCTGAGCTAAAATCTCAGTGTTGTCACTGTACAATGGAGATGAGCAGACAGCAGGAAAATTCAGCCTACTTTGTTTTTATGAAGTTTGATTGGAGCTCAGCTGTGCATATTCATATATGAATGTCTGTAGCTTCTTTGACACCCAGTGTCAGGGTCAGATCATTAAAAGAGTGACCGTATGGATCATAAAGCCTGAAATGCTCATTCGTCCATACATAGTTTCAAATTACTCCTTTCGAACAATGAATGTTGATAGACAGCTAGCACTGTGCTTCTACCATTTGGATGGAAAACTGCTGAAGACTGGTGTTCTGAATTAACTCCAAAATAAGTTGTAGAGAGTTGGGGAAAATGTTGGCTTTTGTTCTCCAGCTTCATCCAGAAACATTGCATGGCATGCTGGGGCCCTGATGAGGAGTGAGTCACAGAGCTCTGTATTGAACATCCTTCCCCTACCCCTCACAGTGCCTATACCAGCCACACAGAGCATCTAGTACTAAAGATGGTGTAAGTAGCCAGAAATGTTCAGTAGTTCCTTTGGCCTCTGAGAAGGAGAACTGTTTTCTGCCCCATCTTTGTGTCTGATGCTTGACTGAAGGTGGCTAAAAAGACTGAAATTGGGTTAATATTCAGTAGACTTGTGACAGCTATGAGCCCAGGAGCCCTGCTGTCTTTAAGAGATCCTCTGAGTCTTTGAGCCTCCTTCCTATTTGGCTCATTTCCTGTCAGGCAGCCTTTGGACCTGACTAGCTCACCCCGACACTCTTAGTCATCATCACTGTATCCTTACCATTTAAAACAGTAAGTTGAAAGGGTGGTGAACTTGCTCAGTGGCTTACAGCTCTCTTCAGAGAACCCAGGTTCAGTTCCCCATATAGTGACTCACAACTGTATGTAACTCCAGTTCCTGGGGACCCATTACCCTCTTTATGTGGTGCTCGTGTGTATGTACAGGTAAAGCTATTCTACACATAACATGAATAATAGGTTGAATATTATCTTTATGGTATGTTAAGACAAATTAGTATGGCCCATCAATGTGCAGACGTGATCATGGTATTGGAATGTCAGCGTTTGGTGCTAGAGAACAAACTCCTAAGTTAAATAATGTGGCCTTAGGAAACTTGCTTCTGTTTACAGGTAACTATGATCAGTGGAATTTCTCATGGGTCCATATGTACACATTGTCAGTGGTTATTTATCACGCAACTGTGTCCGTTCCTAGAGTACTGCCTCCTTCAGAGGGGATTTGGCTCGTCTGTCTTTTGGTTCACTGTCACTGTTGAAGTTACAGTCTAGTTTACTGTGCAATTTCATTAAAGGTACTAGTTGAAAGTGGGGAAATTCTGTGCTGTTTCTGTTTCCTATCCTTTTTTCGTCTCTTTTCTGCCTACAGCATCCCCCACCTTTTTTTTTTCCCCCTTGCACATTATTCTCTAGTGACTGAAGTTCATAATCATCTATCCTTCCTTATTGCATTCTTAGTTAGCAGCTTACAATTTGGTACTTAATTGTTTCTTAATTGATTCATCAGTACTATCTTTCCTTCCCAGATAGTCTGACATCCCTAAGGGAAAGAAATATATTTTAACATATTTTCATACCATTTCCTTGTGCCAGCCTCCTTCCATCAAACACATACTGTCTTAGAGTTTAGCATAATAGATTCTTATTAAACAGATATATGTTGACTGAATTAAGCACTATCTTTGCACAGAAAGACAGACTTAGAAGCTGCCTTCTGATATTTCTTAATAATGTTTAGAATTGTGTTAGAATTAATCGACACCTTTGAAAGCTGTCTTATAAGAAAATAAATTAGAAAACCCCAAAAGGCAAGTTGAGAAGGGCCTCTTTTTTTGCCTTTCTCTGTCTCTTATTTCTTTTGATTTTTGTTGTTTGCTTTCGTTTCATATTTAGCAGTCTGTGTGTTGCACAGGTGCCTCCAGTTCCCCGGCACAAACAACCCTGCTCAGCCTCCTGAGTAGTGAGGGCCGTAGGCAGTATTCACATGCAGTATTGTACCTGCTTGTGTTTATGTCTAATTACAAGCTTGATCTGTTTGTTTGTGCAATATAGTTGTGAATCTATTGCTGGTGACCTAGCCCTGGCTGTGACACTGGAGTCTGCCTGGCATACACAGAGTTGCTTGGTCTGTTGACTGTTCGTTGGGAGTCTCTTTTTGATAACCATTTTGAACAGCCAACTGATTATAAAATTAAGATGCCAAATCTCTTTCCTATGTGAAGTACTATGTGAACTAAGAATTGTCTTAGTTCTTTGGTCAGAGAAAGAAAGCCTTATCCCTTCCATTTCTCATTGTTGCAGAGATTACTCTCCCTTGATAAGTTCTCAAGAACCTAGGTCATAACCCTGAAGCCACCATTCTTAGTCTTTGTTTTTTGGGGTATTTCCTATGAAAAGCAAACAACTTCATGAACAATACTACCTGTAATGAATGTTACCCGTTACTGAACACTAATCATGAGGAATGTTAATTTTTCTTCTGCCCAATGCTCTTCTGAGATAGATACGCTTGTGTAATGAGTAATACCATGCAGCTAACAAGCTGAGCCAGATTCCTGGCCAACTCAGACCAAAAGAGGGAGAGGCTTGTCCCCCAAACCTCCCTCTGAACCTTGCTTGCCTCAGTGTAGTAGTTTTACAGGACCATCACTAATTCATTTTGTAAAGGTCACTCTAGCAGTGTTTTGGTGGGGGGTTTTGTTGTTGGTTTTTTGGTTGGTTGCTTGGTTTTTGTTTTAAAATATCTCCTTCTGGAATTTTGTGTTCATACAGCTCTGTCCAGAGCTATGGTTTTTCCTTGCCTTTGTTGCTTTGACAGTGTCAGGTAGGATCTCTTGGCATGATCTAGCTTTTGACTCCCAAGAGACTGATCCTCTCACAATGAGGTCTTGTTAATTTTTTTAATGAAGGTGACCTAGTTTTTGTAACCTTCTTTTTAATAATTAAAAATATGAAACCTACCCAGAATCATTTTTCTGTGCCACAGTTCCAACTTCATATAGATCTTAAACTGCAAATCTGTTACATAGCTGCCCTGCCATGAAGACACTTAATAGGAGTTAAAAATCCCCAAGTTCTAAACATGCACCCAAGAGCATGCTGTTAATGCCCCAAGAGGCTATTTTATCTTGTTGTGTTTAGCTGGGTTTGCACCACACACCAAAAACTTCTTTTCATGTTTACTACTCACAGACCATTCTTTCTTTATGTTGTAATTGCTAGAGTTTATATGACTCTTAACTTTTAAAAATTACTGTCAACTATCCTGATACTTTATTCATAATTGCCAGATCTTATTCTTAGTTGCTTTCATTTAAAGATGGGAGGCTCTTGAGTTTTTCTTGTTTGAAGTTACCCTTCTGGTCACAGTAGTGAAATTCTCTAATTTTGAAAAGATCTGTATCTCAAATCTGTTATTGTCAGACTATCAATATTCGTAATCAGTTAGAATCATATCCCAAATCAAAAAAAAATCAAATTTAATATGATTTGGTCATACTATTTCAGTGAAGTTTCAGCTTGGCTCTTTACTTTTAATAATTTAAAGCAATGCTATATCTCCTTTTTTTCCAAAAGTCATTTTTATTTTTATTTTGTAGCTGGGATTGATCCTGTAGTTACTTATGAAAAGAATACAGTGGTCACCAAACAAACTGATGGGTGTGGTCGCCTTCATTCTTTCATGTACTCAAAACATACAACAGGAAAATGCTTGTGGATTATCACTTGAAATCTTGTGCTATATTCCCAGATGATGACTGAATCCAGGTAAATCCTGGGGTTCTTCCCAGGTGTTGGCAAACTCCTTGCATAGCCCATGAGTCTTATCCAAGCATCTTCATATCCTTAGCTTTTACCATAATGCTACAAGTCCATTGTGATGCCACAATCCAGGTGACTGTGTTTTGCTATTCTAAAGGAACTGTGGGGTTACTAAATTTGTCTCTTTTTGTTGCCTCACTTTTTACTGAAAACCAACATAATTTTGTTCCTTAAAGAGCTTATATCAGAAATGTCTGTTGATAGATTCAACCTTGTCAATTCCCACTGGATTAGATAGAATTCCAAAGCCCAGAAGCTGCACGCTGAAGAGTGTGCTCATGCCAATTATGTCATTCTGTGGCCAGGACTTAAGAGCAGGAAGCTTGTCTCCTAAATGAAGTTAAACCAGTGGTGCCTTTCCTTCCTCTGTTGTATTTAAATTTGTCAGAGGCATTTTAATTCAGAATTTAGTTTTTACATAATGCAGGCCAGCTATATCCCAGAAATATAATTACATAAAGATGGGTAGCTAACCACCCCCTGGCTCCTGTGCTTGTTCCTCAGGAGTGCAACTTGCTTAGCCACTGCAGCATTTCCGATAAAATAGTTTTAATTTGGGTGGCACACTGAGCATCTGTTTTGTGTGGCCCAGGCTCTCAGCCAAATGTTGGTAATACAGCCACAGACAAACATAATTATGGACCCTGACCACTGAATTTGAAAGTATGTGAAAGAAAGTATGTGGATATTTTCAATTTACTGTATCAGACTCTTTAATGTCTCATTGTAGTAGAAAGTCATTGAAAGCCTATAAAGGATGGTAGTAAGGAGCGCTTAAACACCAAACTTGCTTTTTCCTAAACATTCTTAGAAGTGGCTTATCTCCTAGATAATTAAGTTCCATGTATACCATGACTTCTTCCTGTGCCTCATATCAGGAAGGAGCTTCTACCTTTTACACTTACATTGCCTTGGCAATGTACCTGTGCCATCACTATAGCAACACTTCAATAATGACCTCAGCAGCCACTCAGAATCAGTCTTACAAAACAAATTATAGCTATAATTAACTCTCTGAATTTACTCTGCAATATAAATTTGTTCAGGCCCTGATGTTTCTTTTGTAAAGGTTAAATGAGTAGAATAAAACAACATGAACCCACCCACCCCTATTTTCCATTAGTTTTTGCTGAGAGTATGAAATGTTTCAATAGAAAATATAGACATTAGAGATTACTTTATTACATCCTCTCCAAATGTGACAGGCATAAATGAAGAGGACATACTACACTAGAGTACCATTTTTAGGGGTACAAAGTAATATGAAGTCAATATGAAGTGTAAAAAGTGGGTGAGTCCTTCCTCTGAGTCCTGCTTGTCAAGCCATAGTGGGAGATGAGTTGGCTCTGCAGGCACAAGCTGTTCTCAATGCCCCTTCTGGGCATTGAGAGTTGCAGTTCTCACTCTGTTGTTTTTCTGCTTCACAAATTGTATCTTAAGTATTGTACCTTCTGAGCCACTTAGTAGAAAATAATTATATAGACAGATTGTGCATCTTTGATTTGGTTGTTTTGTTTTTCATTGATTTTGCTTGGGGGTGTGTCTAGTATGGTTTACTTTGGGTGCAACTAGCAGAGATGGATACTGTTGGAGCCTTTTCCTTTTGCTAACCTACATTAGCTTCCTGCCCCAAGTGAGGTGTGCCCTTCCCTGCACTGTTCATCCGAGGCAAAGCAAGACTGCCTAGTAAGACTATCACTTTTAACTTAATCAGAAATATGTGAGGTTTTTTTAATCTACTTATTTTGTGTTTATGAGTGTTTTGTCTGCATGTATGTCTGTGCACCACGTGCATGCCCACCTGGTGCTGACAGAGATCAGAAGAGGAAATTGTTTCCCTACGACTGAAGTAGAATTGATTGTGAGCTACTATATGGGTGCTGAGAATTGAACCCAGTCCTCTGGAAGAGCAACCAGTTCTCTTAATCACTGAGTCATGTCTCTAGTCTGAATGGAATGGTTTTTGTTGTTGTTGTTGTTTTGATTTTTCGAGATAGGGTTTCTCTCTAGCTTTGGAGCCGTCCTGGAACTCACTCTGTAGCCGAGGCTGGCCTTGATGAACTTACAGAGATCACCTGCCTCTGCCTCCTGAGTGCTGGGATCAAAGGCATGCATCACAACTGTCCAGCTTTTAAAGGAACGTTTTAAAAGACTTGACATGGTGTTGACAGTACTAAGACAGAACAGAAACGGGCAAGCAGCAAATACTCAGTATAAGTAGTAATTACTCTACAAGAGCTGTAGGAAGGATAGAGGGAAGAGAATCTTCATAGTGTGAATGTCTGGGGACAGCTCAGTAGTACCCTATATCACAAAAAGTGCCACTGATAGTTCTGTAGAGTGGCTGCTGAGCCTATGCAAGTGGCTTTCCAGTTGCAGGATGTCCATGTCATACACAGTTGTAAGGAGTTCAGTGCCCCTCCCCCCCATGACTGGAAAGATGCTGTCAATGTTCCTGCGGTGTGGTCTGACAGAAAAATCTCTACCACGTGCACTGATTCCTTAAGTTATCCCTGGCAAACATAGCCTTGTGCTTGGAAACAGGGCAAGCAGCATTGGGTACTCTTGCAAGGTTCATCTTTAGGAAGCAAAACCACAATTTCCCTTTACTTCTAGACTACCTCAGCACCTTGGACATGGAAATTGACAGCCCTCTGTCCTGACTTGTAAGTGATATAACTATAGTGGCAGCATATTTCTTAGTTTCCTTTTTATCTTGCCACTGTAAATGCAGAGTTCTTTGATTTCTCTAAAGTTTCTGAGTTCTTGTATATAAATAATGATCACATAGATTTCAGAATGTATGTTTAATTTTCATTTCAAGGCTCTGGTAAGTTACAATGTTGCGTTTGTACAGAGTAGACTGTTTTGTGTCTGGTATGAGCCACTGTATCTGTAGAGGAGATACAGTCAATCCACAGGACATGGTCTTTGTCATCCCATCCTATGACCAGGGCTATGCCCAGATGCACTAAAATACAGCTTTACACTCAATTCTCCCAGCAGTCCCCTTTTGTCCTCTAGCCAGGTTTACAGTAATTGAAGGTAGGAAGGAGTTCTCACTAGTCAGCAGAGAGCTCATTGCTGGCTACAGTTGTGTTGATGTGTCTGGAATAAGGCCTGAGTATGAATAGCTGCTTTGCTGTAGGAATTCTAGCCTGCTGTTACCTTAGAGGACTGGTTCACTTCCAACAAGGCAGTAGTTTTACTTCTATATTAAAGTCAGACTCTTCTGTTATGAGTCTGCAGATCTTACAGGCTGAGAACACCATTTCCTTCTGACATTCAGTGTCACTCATAAAAAGACTCCAGTAGTAAGGATTAAATGCTAAAAGCTTTAAGGCGCAAACTAAATCTCTGTATCAGAAACCCATCCATCAAACAAAGTCACAAAGAGTGACTAAATAGTATTTTCTTGGTACTGAAGTAGAAATAAAGACGTGTGGAGATAGAGCAATCTTCTCTCAGGTAGATTCTGTCCGCCGAGTGTGTGTTGTGATGATTGAGTTGTAACCCCATGAATACCAAACATTTAAATTCACCGTGTCCTATCTGTGCGCATTGTGGAGCTGATGTCTTCCAGTTCTTTTAACTGTGCCACTGTTATTCTACCTCTTACCCTCAAGTTAGCCCCTTTGTGTAGACACTTCATAGCCGTGCATCTGAAATCATTTTTGTGCTTCTTCATTTCCAGGGCAGAGGAGAGTATGTGTAGTTCCTCTTTGAAATAAAGATGCTCCTCAGAACAGTCATTTCCACCTGTCTGTCATCAGTTCTGTCAAATTGTGTCATTTGTGACATTACAACTTAAGCCCTACGCTTCAAGAGAGTGGAAAGTGAATGGAATAGGTTTTGGAAATGGCAGAACCATGCTGATAGTGAATGTGTATTTGCCAGGGGTTAGGACCGGCAATGGTAGTACATCAGTTAGTTTCTTTCTGCCAAGTGGAAAGTTGTACACTCTGATTGTGGTAGTAGTTACACAGATATCTATATGTGGCAGACACACAAACTCATATGCATGGATATTTATGAATATCTATAACTAAGGACTGTAGTTTTATAAATAATGCCATTAAGTTTTCTAATTTTGGTAACATCAGATTCTTGGTTTGTTTGTTTTAATATGATATAGAGAAATAAGGTGTTGTCATTAAGGGAGAGCCAATTGAAGAAATTTTCTGGGATAATTTGATAAATTTGAATTCAAAATTATTTTTTTAAATGTTTGATTCACCCCCCCCCAAGGAAATGTATAGGTATAATGGCCAGATACATTTAAAGTGGGTATAGATCACTCTAAAGAAGAAGGCCTGACCTCAGACATCATCATTATCTTAAAATCTCATGGCTTTGCATAAATAATAAATGACTTGGGCTTTGGACATAGACATGGTGTGCCAGTGTCTGTCTTTTCTCAGGGGAATGAAAAAACTTCTTCTGAGGGGGAGAAAAAATGATGTTCTGCAAACAAAGGAGGAGATAAATCCTGACCTTACACTCAGCTTTATTAGATGGTTGTTTATGCAAATGCACTGTGTATAAATGATTAAAAACTTTATATAACTCTTGATTCACCAGCCAAGCCTGCTTAACAAATAGAGGGTAAAAGACTAACTTGAATTTCTTACCAGCTCCTCCTTTTTGTGTGAGTTGCCGCTGATGAGGAAATGGGGTTATGGTAAGTAGGTTACAGTGGGTAGAGAGCCTTCCTCTGAGCAATGGAAGGTTGACCATGTCTGTTTCCCAGACTGTCACTTTCTGATATTGTTTTTCCCTCTGTGACTTGTTTTGCCCTTTCCCTTCCATGGTTTTGGAGTGATGGTAACTTACAGTCTCATCTCTTCCCTCTTCTAGCTATCTGAATGACTTGGACCGTGTAGCCGACCCTTCCTATCTGCCTACACAACAAGATGTGCTTAGAGTTCGAGTCCCCACAACAGGGATCATCGAATACCCCTTTGACTTACAAAGTGTCATTTTCAGGTAGTAACTGAGTTCATTAACACCTACATACAGAGTTTAAAACCTGCAGCTTTGTGTGGATTAGCATCACTGGGATACACAACTAAAATAATGTATCGTTGAAAGAGGAAGCAAAAGAAAGACACTCATTTCAGGCTAAATAACCAGGCAGTTAAGGAAACCTTAGTTGCTGGTGGTAGAACACAGTTACTCAAACATTGGTCTTCGCTATATGTCCATATGTACACACACACACACACACACACACACACACACACACACACACAGAGAGAGAGAGAGAGAGAGAGAGAGAGAGAGAGAGAGAGAGAGAGAGTCATTTTATCTGCAGACACTGAATATATTTTTAGAATTTTGTAAGATATAAATGGTCATATAATTCCATCAGTAATAGCAACTATTTTTTTTTCCCAGAAACTTTTGTTTTTTGAGGTAGGGTCTCCCTCTGTAGCCAGGACAAGCCTTGAAGTCACAGCAATCCCCCTGTCTCAGCCTTCCAGTTGCTGGGACTTTAGACAGGAACCAGTGTTCCTGCCATTGTAAACTTCCATGTTGATATTTTCTCCATGTTGATTGGTACCAAAGCAGAATTTCTCTGTAGCATTAAAAAGTTATGCTGTTTTATTTTATACAATAAAATGCTTGAGCATTTCAAAATTCATTCTTTTAAAAGTAGGGTAATTAATATAAATGGATATGACAAAGAATGGGAGTTTACTGCTGCTGTTTGTCTTAATGCTTCAGCCGGAACTTTTTTTATGACAAGAAAAACAATACCAGTTTTCACTTTACTGTTTCATGTTTGCTTGGCTGTACTTTTAGCTGGAGTACAAACCACTTAGAGCTTTGAGAAAAAGAGCCATGTATGCCTTTGACTTGAGTGTTGAGCTGGCTCTCAAGAGAGCCTGCTCACTTAGGATGGGCCTGTGCTTGAGGCTGCCATGTAGCTCCCCCTGCAGCATGCCTCTGCTGTGGGACTCAGCTTGACATGTGCTAGGCTGTTTCTTGCCAAAGCACCAATTTTTTTTATTTGTTTTATTATTATTATTATTATTATTATTATTATTATTATTATTATTATTATTATTATTATTTTACTCTATTCATTCTTTACACCTGTGTAAATCTTGCCACAATATACTGCTCAACAGTGCATGACTGTGAAATAGGTAGTGCCTTGAAAATACTTGTGAACCTCTTTTTTTAAATCTGTAATTGGTACATTAAGATGACCACCAAGATTCCTGGCACCATCATTCTGCATTACATATTTTGAGTTTATAACATCTAGATACAAAAATTTACTTACTTTTACAGCCATATTACAGAAAATTTTCAAAAAGCATGCAGTACTTCTTGGGGATTTTCACATCTAGATTGCTTTTCAATTTCAAAACCTGATTAGGATTCCATCTCACCCTTGACACATTTTGTTCACTAGTGTTGAAGTATACTTTTCACTACAATGATGAAAGTAATGAATGACTTCAGGGTCTGATTTCCTGCCATCCTCAGATGCATAGCATTAGGACATCCTTGAATAGGAGTTCCGTGTAAATGAGTTGCATATTTTCACACAGTGGCACTGGGGTAGAGCCAGCACTTTAATATCTTTAACTCCTAAAAGTTCTACTTTCTGTGTTCAAAACTCACTGGTCTCATGGGTCCATGATTTTTATCTCACCCCTGTGCCTTTGCAGTCTTTGAGAAATGGTAGTGTGGATGATCCTTGAGTTCTGAGCTGGGGAGATGGCTCATTCAGTAAGTTGCATTGTTTGTGGGTCTCTATAATCCACATAAAAATCCTGGTATGGTGACGTATTCCTGTGATCCAAGGTCCAGAGAGTAGAAGATGCCAAGACAGAAAGGTCCCTGGAGCATTTTGGCCATCTAGTGTAGCCAGTTGATGAGCTTCAGGTTCAGTGAGAGACCTGTCTCAAAAAGCAAGGTGGAAAGGAGCAGACGAAGCCTCCTGATCGACATCCTCTGTCCTCTACACAGAAATGCAGACAAGAGCGCGCGAGTGCACGCGCTCACTCACACACACACACACACACACACACACACACCCTTTATGCACACTCAAAGAAACAGAAGTTCTTTGAATTCTTCCTTTGGACTTAGTGTGAGAATCAGGAAAGCACCAAGAGCAGACACTGTGTTCTGTAGATTCTTACAGAGCAGTGTTTTTCTCATACCAAACCTTCTCATTTTCTGAGAGTTCTTTCCTCTGCATGTTGTGTGCATCAGTTAAGACTCAACTCCTGCTGATTGGTGTCGGCCACTGCTAGACATGCACACACACATACTTCCACTCCATTCTTGGTGCCCGTGCTGGTGTCTGAGAGTAACTAAGTGCAGAGTGAATGCATTAAAACCAGGAAATGGTTCAAATGATGCCTTATGAGGTTCCATCCTGCCTGATATGGATGGACCTGTCCTAAACTATTGCCAATATTGAAAGAAAAAAAAAGTCCCAAATTCTTATCCTACAAAAGGAAGTATAGGCAGGATCATGTTTATATTTAGTTTCCTTGTATGGAAATATATGGCATCTTGTATCCTTTAAATGTATCCATGGTCATTCCTGGCATCCTCAAGTAACATATGAGAGTCTTCACTCTGACATCTAAGAAATGAAAGTGAAGTTTATTATTTGTTATTTGGGTTTAACATAAAAACATCCTGTGTTTGATTTTGCAGTGCATAATTTAATAAAATACTATTTTGCTTTACATAGTTACAATTTTCATACATATCTAGTAACTTCCTAGTAACCACAGTGATTTATTGCCTACCGTACCTTATTTCTGTCAGGTAACAGACAATTAATAGATAGTTAATAAGCATTAATTGACCTGGATGCCATTGTCTTTCAAATATTGAATTTTCCTTAGTTTGTGTAAGTAGTGTTATATTGATACTCTTAAATTTTTCTTTGTTATTAATATGAATATTGTTAACTTTGCAGAATGGTCGATGTAGGGGGCCAAAGGTCAGAGAGAAGAAAATGGATACACTGCTTTGAAAATGTCACCTCGATCATGTTTCTAGTAGCACTTAGTGAATACGATCAAGTTCTTGTGGAGTCAGACAATGAGGTAAGTGCTCTTTGGCCAGATAGTGATTTATCATTCTAATACTTGATAGAAATAAATGGCAAGAAGTGGGGTAGGGGAATGGAATGCATCGAAGTCATTACTATTACCACTATTTCAGCACCTTCTTTTTCCAATTTACATTTTCAGTTCTTATTACATTAGTGTTATTTATTTTGTGGATACATACATAAAACAGTGCACATGTGGACATCAGAGGAAAGCCTGTGGGGGCGGGTTCTGGGGAGGGAACTCAGGTTCTCAAGTTTGGCTCCAAGCATCTCTACCCACTGAGCTATCTTACCTACATGGGTGTTTCACATACTCATAAAAAAACTTGTGAAAGCAACCTACAGTACACTTGGAATGGCAAGATTTCTGTCCAGAATGCAAGCAGGTCTGTGTGCCTGGTTGATGCTTTTAACACTGCAGAGGTTCTGAAGAAAATATCATGGAGAGCCCTAGGCTAATCAAAAGATCATTCCATAACCTTCCTTAAAGGATAGAATTGGGAGTGCTTGAGTGAGTCACCCTGTTTTGTTTTGCTTTCATTTTGTTTAAAACGTCATTGACTTGGTGGGTGGGTGTGCAAAACCTTCACTCGAAAGATGTGAATAACTCAGTGGCTGGGTTCAAAATCAGTTCATTGTGAAGCCATGTAGTGCCCTGGTAACAGGGCCCCTCTGCTGCTAGTGTGTTATTTGGGCTGTTATGTATTGTGGTCTCTACTCAGCACGGAGTTAGTTGTTGAGGAGCTGTTCGGCACACCCCTGTCTGGGGGACTGGTTCTATATTGGGCTCTCCTCTCTGCTGTAGGGAAAGTCAACAGGTAAAGAGAGTAGTGGAGGTCTTGTGAGTCAGAGTTGATTGTGGAGGGTAATTAAGGGTGTAGGGAACAGCCTGTGAGCTAAGTTCACAGTATGTGTGTGTGAATGGAGATGCCATTAATATTCCTGTCAGAGCTTGTGGCGGAGAGACCAGTGACATTAAGTAAAGGTAGAAAACAAAGAAGGAAGTGAGAAATCCCCAGCAGTTGGGTAAACTGAGATCTTGTATGTCAAAATTTACTTTCAACACATACTTCTTTTTTAGCTATGTAAGAATTTCTGGCTTCTTGACCTTTTGACGATAGCTTATTTTATACAAGTCTTAATATTCTCATTACAGTTCATACCCAGTATGCATCAGCCAACAAGCAGGGCCTGTCAGTTAGCCACTGGCCCCTGAGCTGAAATGCAGAGTGTCTACAAGCACAGTAAAATACATAATTTTCAGTTACCAAAATGTAAGCTGGCAATTGCCTTTAGAATGTTTACTATTCTATCTCTCCAGTTCCCTTTCTTAATCTGGGCCCGTTTGTTTTCCCATAATTCTTGGAGACTATAGTTTTAATATATTGCTTAATTTAGACATATTGTAACATGCTTACGGGTTCTCTATGTTGTGGGTACCAATATATCCAGTTACAAAATTGGGGGTAGCTTTTTCCCCAGAGAAGTTTAAAAAATACAATTACTTTTTTTTTTTTTTTAAATCATCAGAATAAGGCACATAAACCAAAGACAATAAGACTTTTGCTGTGTATATCCTCATTTTTTATATTCAGTTTGCTATCCACTAAAATAAATTTCACATATGTCACCACACAGAAAATGGAAGAAATACTTACAACTTCATTTCCTCTGTTTACATACTAGCAAGGATACATTTTATGCCCATTAAATATGTTGTATCTACAAAGAACTACACGTTGTGATTTAATGGCAATCAATTTAGTACTTTTAAATTGGCAAAATAACAAGGAAATAAATTTTCTAAATAATTTTGTCGTTTAAGTAGCACAACAGCCAGGTTCTTTGTTTATCTGTACAGATTTCACCTGATGTTACAATAGAAGTTTGATCTGTTGGTTTGTTTGGTTGCTGTAAAAATATATCAGTCCAGTGACATTTTTTGTCAGGCATCTTTAAATTTCTATCAGTAATTTGTAATATGAATTAATAAAAGACCCAGAGACTGATGTTGGGGTTCAAGCTTCAAGCTGAAGATCAGAGAGCAAAGCAGCTGGCCACTAGCTTTTTACCTCTAGCTCAAGCTGAAAGGGCTGATCCATGCAGGAGCTCTTCCCCAAGCCTCAGACTGTAACCTCTCCTCAGTGTGGCTGGAGAATGAATGAATGTCTCTCTGAGACCTTGCTTCTGTCTTATATAGTCACCTAATGTTGGGACTAAAAGTGTGAGCTATAATTCTCTTTTAGACTGATTCACTCTTGTGTAGATCTGGGTAGCTTTGGACTTAGAGAGAACCGTGTATATCTCTTAATCCTGGGTCCTAGGATTAAAGGTGTGTAAAGGTCCTAGCTTCTGGCTGCTGGGATTAAAGGTGTGTGCCTGGCCATTAGGCTTGTGGCCGACTTTGCTTTCTGAATCCTCAGGCAAGCTTTATCATAAACAATATCTTACCACAAGTCCCCTTTTTTGTCTAATGCACAAAGAAGAAGGCTAACTAACATGGCTGGCTGCTTTTTGAATATTCAGCTTGAAGCTTGAACCCCAATGTCAGTCTCTGGGTCTTTTATTTTTTGTGTTACAGTAATTTGTCTTTCAGTATGTAGATATTCATTATAAAAGCATGGCCCAGTTCCTTTGGTTCATAAGGTGATATATTATGCCACAGATTAAAATTATAAACGGTGACCTAGTTTGCTTTCTATTGCTGTGACAAACACCATGACCAACAGCATCTTGGGGAGGAGAGGGTTTATTTCATGTTACAGTGTTTTGTCCACTGTGAAGGAAGTTGAGGCAGAACATGGAGGCAGGAGCTGAAGCAGAGACCCTAGAGATGAGCTACTGTAAGACTTGTTCTCTGTGGCTTTCTCGGCTTGCTGTCTTGTACCACTGAAAACCACCAGCCTAGGGGCAGCATCACCCACAATCAGCTGTGTCCTCCCACAGCCATCACTAATGAAGAAAATGCCTACAGACGAATCTGATGAAGGCATTTCCTCAGTGGAAATGCCCCTCTCCCAGATGACCAGAGCTGTGTCACGTTGACAAAACGTAACCTGCACAAGTTGTTGTTTCCTGGTTAGACCTCAGTTTTGTGAGGTCCTACCCACCCTGGAGCTTTTTCTCAGGCCTTCATCAAGCCTGATGGGGCAGTGGAGCTGATCCTTAAGCACTAACAAGAAAATGCTACCTGTATCCAGCGCCCCTAATTAACACACAGTCTCAGAAAAGTGTTCATATTGGAGTGATCTGTTTTATTTTCAGTTGTAGTAAAACATGCAAAAGTCATTGTTTCCAAATTCTGAAGTCATTAAGTTAGTTCAGAGCTATAGAATTCTAGTTTCTGAAACTTATTGGTTTCAGTGAGACAAAACAAGAGTAAACTCCCAGCACTTTGTTCTTGGTTTCAAAGTGTGATGTTCATAACTTTAATTCAAAGCAGACTTGACTGTCCCTCCCTTGATGTATATATGTGAGAGGAATCTGGGAGTGAATGCTAATGACCCTCTTTCTGTCCTGTGGAACTGTGGAAAATGCACTATAGACCACAAGCAGTTTAGCTAAGACATATTGTAGAGGCTCAGAAGCTGATTTGTTCAGTAAAGTACATGAAGACCTCAGTTCAAGCCCCCAGAACCCACATAAAAAGATGGGTATGGTAGCACATGCTTGTAGTCCAATTCTGGAAAGGTGGATACAGGCACATCCCTGGAACTAGCCAGCCAGCTGAGACTGTTCGGCAAGCTCTGGGCCTTGTGAGAGAACCTATTCCCTCTGCCCCCAAAAAGGTAGATAGCATCTCAGGAATGACACCTAGCCTCCAAATCCACACAGAGAAACAGGAACACTCAGAGAAAATTTCCACATTTATTCCCTCTTGCTTGTGTTTTAGTTATTTGCAAACATTGTGTATTAGTCTCCGCAATTTTACACAGATCTGCTTTTGTCTGTGCAGATTCTCAGCTTTCCCATTATGTGGGGGGATGAATGTCTTTTGCCTTTGTCTCCAAATAAGGAAATAAGCATTAACTAGACAAACCAAGGTTGTAGTGCCATACTGACTTCTGACTTTGCTTTTCTCTCGTATTTTCCCAGCATGCAGCCAGCTATCCTGCTGTAATCCTTTCATGGACACATTATTTCAGAGCCCTTAAAAGCCCAGAACAGGAGGATAGCCAGTGTGTCTCACTGTGTGTTCTACCTCAGCTTTCTGTCTTCATTTCTAGCTTTTTGGTCCATGGCTGAGCACACACACCAAGGCGCCTTCTCCTCCACATTTCTTCTTAATATGTGCATCTAACTGGTTGGTCATGATGAGATATTTTGTATGTTTTTGTTTTGTTTTGTTTTGTTTTTAGTGTCAAGGTAGAACCTAAGCCTTTCTTTGATCAAAGGGGATTTTCCACCATTGGTTCTCATAGACATGTGTCCTTCAGGCTGAGTCTGGAATTGAGAAGTAAAGATAGTAGACATTTTTAATACAGCTGTATTCATACCTCTTTAAAGCTTGCTAAGCTGTTACTGTGCATTATGGTAAGGATTATTTGGCCAGTACACCTCCTCTGAGTTTACAACACAGAGGAAAGAACAGAAGAAGCAAACTCATTGCTAAGAGCACGGAAGCAAAGTGAAAATTCTCCTTTCAGGATGTTAAAATGTTCTCCTGGACCTCTGAATCCTTATTACATTCAGAGACAATAGTGGGCAAAAACGAGACTCTCCAATGGTTCAGAATGTCTCTGTCCATTGGATCTTAGATTCTTAAACAGTCTAGGATATATAATTGGTTGGCTATACACTTCTATATAGAAATAAATATACACACACACACACACACACACACACACACACACACACACATATATATATATATAATATATATATATATTCCCCCCCCACCCCCGTGTGTGTTGTGCGTGTGTAACAAAGTTTGAAATCCAAGTCTGAATATGTTTTGTTTTTTTTTTCTGCTCTGAAAATTCTAACTAGGCGTTTGGGAATTTTCTTCAGATGACTGAAGAAACTTTAATTGACTAAATACTATCAAAAAGAAAAACATCCCCATTTAGAGGGAAGACCTATAGAAAACTTAGAAGTATTAAAAGTATAAGCTTAGGTAGACATACATAGCTGTCTCTGATCACAAATTGGATTGCTTTTAACCCTCTTATTGTTTCTCAATAAGATCATATGCTTGGCTCACTTAGCATGATTCATGGCCTAATTAACCAGAACATGCCTGAAAGATGCTTCACTTCTGGTGTCAAACCTCTCTCAGTTTTTCATTCTGCTTGTTTTCAGTCACTTGTCTATTGTAAATCCTCATTCTCCACCCTTCCGTCTCAGCTTTTTGGTTTCCTCATTATTGCTCTCCTTCTCCATTTCAGTTCTCCTTGTTTCTCTCTTGTTTTCAGGCAGAGCCCAGGGCTAGCACCCTACCCCTAAGTAGCACCTCCTCCCATTAGAAAGATGTTTCTGACCACTATGACTTGTGCTAATAAAACTATTAAACATAAGCCTATCTGCCATTTCTCCACTCATTTATTTTTGCTTACTTAATTATAAAATATATACACATAGACAAACTACAAAGATGACTATGTAAACCAGGTGGCCTCTAGCTTATGGTGATCCTGCCTCCTGAATGTTTGGGTTCCAGGTGGGGACCACCATACCTAGCCTAAGAACATCCTTTTTATAAACAAGAGGAAAGGAACATCTTAATGTTTCTCTTGGCTGGGGATGTACCCAGTAGTTGAATATTTTCCTGATACAGTTATGGCTGTGGCTTCAAGCTCTACTGCTAAGAGGAAAAAAAAAATGTTGAAAGATATGCAGCATATTTTTTGTAATTTTGCTTATTCAAGGAAGTTCTTTCACATTGCTAGGATAATTTCATAAGTCACAGAATTTTAGTTTGAGGGTTTTTTTTTTTTTTCCTCTGTAAATACCTCTTTTCACTGTGCTCTTTGAATGTTTTCTAAGGAGATGTGAAGTGTAATTTTTATCTTTTGTTCCAATCAGGTAAGGCTTTTTTTTCCTCTCTCTTTGATTATCTGAAATTTAAATATAATGTTCTAGGTAAAGTTATTAAGACCAAGCATAATCATTTATCCTACTTGCATTTTGTGCTTTTGTATCTGACATTAATTTGAGGAAATTTCTCACTCATTAAAATTTCAAATATTTCTTCTCTTTCTTTGTTCTTGTCTCTCTGGTATTCCTCTTACATGTATAACTTTTGTTGTTTCCTACACAAGGTGGTATGGTTACTTATATAAGCTATTGTCATACCACATAATGGTATGAAAACCATTATCAACATCATACAACATTTCAATACTATGCTAATGGTGCTGAAAAATTCTTGTCACCCAGTATTTTTCTATGTTTAGACATACAAAATAGTTACCATACAGCTCTCCATGGTCTATAGTTACATGCTGGGTTTATAGTCTCAGAACTGTGCTGTAACAGCATAGGTGTGTGGTAGACTATACTGTCTAGGATCATGTAGGTACACAGTAATGTTCACACAACACAGAAATTACCCAGCAAGACAATTCTCAAAGCGCATTCTTTCCACTAAATAACATAACTACACCACTCTGTCCACATGGAAGACTAGAACTGGTTGAAGCTGGTTTTCACCCTTCACCCCAGATTGATTAGACTCTGATAAAGCCCCAGTGGTTTTACGTTTTTAGGTTTTAAGTGGTGATTTATTTCTCAAGGACACCTGAGGTATTTCATAGTTTTTTCATCATCTCCTAAGCAGAAAGATTCTCAACCCTGTTTGCAGATGCTTATTATATTGAATTAATATACATGATCTGTACTATAGATATACATAAGCAACTAAACATTTAATAGAATTTATTAGCTGGCATATGTCTTTAATCCCAACATTCAGGAGGCAGAGTCAGATGGATCTCTGTGAGTTCAAGGGCAGCCTGGTCTACAGAGCGAATTCCAGGACAGCCAAGACTGTTACACAAACAAATCCTGTCTTTAAAAAAAAAAAAAAGCAAAAAATAAAAATGGAGGTTGAAGAGATGGCTCAGCAGTTAAGAGCACTGACTGCTTTCTAGAAGGTGGGGTTCAATTCCCATCACCTATGGTGGCTCATAACTACAGTTCTCTGTACCTCTGCTCTCAGGAGATCCAGTGCCGCCTTTCCAAGGACACCACATATATGTGGTGCACAAACAGAAGCAGGCGAAATAGCCACAACATGTAAATAAGTGAATAAACAGATGAAACGATGCAAATCTCCAAGCCCACCCCCAGTGACACACTTTCTCCAACAAGGCTGTGTAGCATAATCCTTCCAAACATTTCCACCCCTTGGTGGAAATATTCAAAGATACAAGCCTATGGGGGTCATTCTTATTCACAGCCTGCAAGTGCTTTTCAGAGTGAAGGCCTTAACACATTAAGAGAGTTGGAACCCCTTTGGGAGTTGTGAGTTTTCTATGTTGAATCACCAACAGTTTCCTGTAAGATTTAAATGCAACCAAGTCCTAAGTACCAACGAGTATTATACTCAGAAGACTTACTGTTTTATCAAACTTCTGTTTCTACTTTGGGATAGGTGAGTCGATGGATTGGTTGGTTGGTCAAGACAGAGTCTCATGCAGCTTAAGCTAACTTCAAATTCACATGTTGCCCAGGATGTCCTTGAGTGAATTCCCAATCTCTCCCCTAGGACTGAGAATATAGGCATACACCACCATGCAAGTTCCATTGTGTGTGTGGGGGGGGCTGCACAAATGTTGAGGGAAGGTAGTTTGCTTGTTTCTCAGACTGTTCTCTGTCCTCTGTTTCAGTTCAAGTAATGGGGGAAAGAGGGAATTTGCAACCTTGTGCAGTTACAGGTGCATCATTCATTCTCTCTTCTACTTGGTTTTATGTGATGCTCCTTTATTCTGCTTTCTCTAAAATGTCTTTAACTATGTTGCTCCTGATTAATATGCACTATGTTATTTAATACATGCTGTAGTTGCAACTCTCTTCTCCTATGGTACTGGGCTGGTATGCCCAATGAGAACATTTAGAAATTGTCATTGAGCCATGGCAGTTCTGACTGGTGACTTAATATACACCCCATTTCCGCCATCTCCTCGCTGCCTCCACATCCCTTAAATAACTTGCTGGCAAAAGGCAACATAGACTCTAAGCGCTTTCAACACAATGCCCATCTGTGCCTCCTTTATCTCTCACCATAGCCTGCTCATTGAGCTGAGGGTTTCTCATGCACACCCCAAACACAGTGTAGAAGGAATGAAGAAAGAGCTGCATTTGAGATGGACCATTTTATCTGTTTCGTGATTAAATTGCCAGTCCCCAGTGAGAGTCATTGTGAGAGACACAACCATGAGTAACCCCTTTCCTCTGTTCAGTTTTTTAGTGTTCAGGAAAGTGGCCAGAAGCCCCTGTGCTGCTAGTTTGTTTCCCGCAGGGGTGGGGTGGGGTGGGGGTGTTGCTCAAGGCTTTGCTTTAGAGAAAAACTTGAACTGTTGGAGCCTCTGGCTAAGATACATGGTTTTGAATTTCAGAAGCCAGTTTATATTAAAGTAGGGCTGCTTCCAGAGGGAGAGAAGCAAATGAAACTGTGCCGAAGGAGGAGCTTTTCTGTCCAAGGCTTGTTGTGAACCCAAGACAAGCTACCGGTTTTGCAGAACTTGACTGATCCCTGTTTCAGCTTTGCTTGGGATTGTATTATTTGGGGCATCTTGCACTTGGGAAGTGACACCTTTGCCTGTCCTTTCACAAAACCTCAAGGTGTTGGGCACATAATGAGTGAGCTACTGTGTAACTGGATAAAAATCATTCTTTCCACTGTCAGCCTATAAACAGAGTCCTTGTCGTTAGATGCTGCCTCTTCATTCAACCAATGAATGCCTCCTTAAAGAGCTAGAGCTAAATTCTAAAGCTAATCCTTGTTTATAAATTCACACAAAAACTTTTAAGCCCTCTGGTTAATTTTAAGTTCTTAATATTCAGACCATATGCCAGTTTCTGAAGCTACCATGGAATGTCTTAACATTTGCTGTGCCTGCCCAGTTTCCTTCCATAGTGTGCATGTTTATGAGCAAAAGCTGGCACTTGTTGGCATGTTATTATCCAGGCACACTGTCCCCACTGGACGGGACCCTGTCTGCCTATCTTTTATTCTGACAAGGACAGTTCCTGAAGTCATTAAACCCTATATTCTCTTTCAGTGACTCTGTCAGTTGAGTAGGGGTCAGGCTCCTTTTCTGGGCTTCCCACCTGGAGCATACTCCACAAGTGCTGAGTGGATTAGCTGTCCTACCCCCTCTCTCCAGAACCTGCCCTCCACCCCCACCCTTCCTAGCATGTTTGTCAGGTATGTTGCTGAACCATTCGATCTGTGTGCTGGTCCGGCAGAACTCAGGGAGCAGAAGGTTGATTCTTCCCTGGAGCTTGGGTGCCGGACACACATCACTGGCAGGGAGGAGGCACCTATGGCTGGTATTTTCATTGCAGTTGCTATGAGCAGGAAAGTCACTGAAGGGTGACCATCCAGTCAGAAACTCCACTCTAAGCTTCATTAGACTAATTAAGAATGTTTTGCAAAAGGTTTTTATGATGCCCATACATAAGTTTTTCACCAGGGCTAGTCTGAGATGAGCTGTTCACTAAAGATGCAGGCCTCGAGAAGATCATTTGGTTTAAGGTTGCCAAAGGGTTTTAAAGGGCACTGAAGCGGAACCCGTAGAACAAGTTCCTAGCCTGGGAGTCTTCAGAAAACAGTTGTCAAAGTCAGGGGACAGCCTATATTCTGCCTAACATTCCGCTGGTTTAAGGGTCATCAGCTCTAACTGGTGACTGCTACAGAGAAACTACAGGTACAAAGCAGCTAGTGACTGGAGAGGAGAGCCTCTGGTACTGTGGCTACAGGTTCCAGGCCCTGTGTGGGTTCTGCAGCCTGTTGCTGATTAGCAAACTAAGGGGAAGATTTTGCTGGCTTTAAGTTGCATGTGGCATAAGAAGGCTCCAGATTCCTATCTGTTGAGCATTTGCCGTGGTCCAGGCATCCATCTATATGGATCTCCTGCCATGTGATTGCTTCACAGTAGAGAATTTGAGCTTTGTAGACCCTTAGGGATTTTCCTTAATTATTCAGTGTTCTTTTTTTTTTCATTTACAATACAGAAAAATGCCTCAAATTCTAAAGGGGCAGTTGTAAGTGAAAGGCTTCTGCACCATGATAAGCCTCTCTGCCATTGCAGCAATCCAAATCGGACCAAATGAAACCAAATTAGAAAAGGCCTAGGTTTAATTGTTACAACACTCTCGGGTGGCCTTCAGTCCCCCAGAAAGGAGACAGGAAAGAGAAACTGGAAAACTGTGTCTGTTTTCTGGGGGACAGTTTAAATACTCTGTGGGAGTGGCCTTGAGCATCATCATTTGGCAGACTTTCAGAGGGTTTGGAGAGAGATAGGGGAGGGGGCTTGGCTGGAACTTCCACCCTAACATCCTGGATGCTTCGGGTATATATGGATGTCAGCGGCTGGGGTGAAGCTAACATCATAACAGTAAACAGTAGTTACTTCATGAATGGAAGACCCCAGATGAGCTGCCGTCTACTGTTTGAGCCTGTTTACTCAGCTGTATTTGGGTTATAGTAAAGGTTCACTCTGTAACTGAACACATGAAATACTCAGGACAGTCAGTGGCACATCATTGATGTTACATAAGTGATTATTACAATGTGATGATGATAATTCCTGGTCCAGGAAGATAAAAGCAGTCCCTTTTGAAAGTTTGCTATTTATCCAGGGCCCAAGCATGCAAGCTCCATCATCAAAGCATTAAAACTCAATGAATTCCCCACATGCAGGAATTCTCTCCAGGTCCCATGAAGGAAGGACAGATGGTAGTGTGTGGGCTGTACAACTTCAGGATTTAACTACCTTGATTAAGTGCTAGGCTAGGCTAAAATACAAATGAAAACAGACTACTGTGGCATAGAAATTGTTCCTAAAACAGAAAAAGAAATGCTTCTCTTGAGTTGTCAATATGCTCATCCCATTTTACCAGACTGCACTACGAGCCTCATGGAGAAGTCTGAAAAATGAATTTTAAGCATTTAACTTTATATAAGATATAGGAGAACAGAGAACATTCAGGAAAGGAAGCCATTGGGTAGGACTTACTGTAACAAATTGTCTGCGCTACTCTTGGTTGAAGAACTGAGCTATTTTGTAGACTCTCAGAGAGACTCACTCCTTGAGTAACTTGCTGCAAATCAGAGCAAAATGCACTTGCTGGAAGCAGTCATTCTTTTCGAGAGTATCTTTTCCCCTGTGTATGGCATCTCCAGGTGTTCCTTGTGTAGACATGTTTGTGCTGCTGCTGCTGCTGACCACGAAGCAGTTTATAACCCTGCATTTGAACACCTTAGCAGCCTCCATACCCACAGTGCACCAGGCCGGGCATTTGCATAAGAAAAAAGCACATTTCTCTCATCTGGGTCAGACTCCAAGGGAAGCAGACCCCCAGACACACACACATACACACACACTTTGTCCAGTATTAGTTAAAAACCACAAGGGGCAAAGGTATTACTAGCTTCTTACAAGTAGACTTTCCCTTTTGAGGGCACCTCAGTAGTTACCAAGACAAATCCGTTCTTTGAGTTGTGTCTCTTATAAACCAATGATATATGTGAGCTAGAAAACATTGAGTAAAGCGAGTACAGTTTACATAAAAGAGCTGGGAGGGAACAAAGACATATTTTCTCCAGCAGCAGCTTTGGCTAGATGATGACACCCAACATCAGCCTCTGGCCTCTATACACCTGTGTACATCCCTCACACAAGCACGTGCACACATACACAAATGTATAAAATGCATACTTTAGAAAAATCATGCTTCACACTGATAAGTATCCTTATAGTTCTTACAAATAAATTTACTCTTGTCCACTTTCAAATGTAGTGCGTAGTTCGGAAGTACTGTGAACATTCACATTGCTGTGCAGCTGCTACCACCACTGTCTACAACTTCTTCTTTTTCCCAAACTGAATCCCCACAAGCATAGCCAGTAAATTCACATTTCCTCTTTATCTGTGAAGACAACCATCCTAGGTTTCTCTGATAAATCGAATCATGCAGTATTGTTTTTCTGTAGTTTATTTTACTTTATGCAGTTTGTTCATGACTCATGGTATACATTCATGTGTCCATGTCCATCTCACTCCTGTTTGAAATTGAATCTTATGTCATTGTGTGAATGCATCAGTTTTATTCATTCGTCAGTGGGAGCTTTAGTGGCTTCCTTCTTTAGCCTCCTACTTTGAGCTCAGTTGACTTTTAAGTTCCTGCTTTCAGTTCTTTTCAGATCCAGAAATAAAACTACTGGATAATACAGTAAATCTTGTCTTTATTTCTTAAGAAACTACTATGTCTCCACAGCAACTGTATCATTTTTATGTTGTTAGTATCATCTTCCTCTACATCCTTGCCAACATGTACTAGTTTCTTTTATTTTTTTAATGATAGCCATCATTAATGAGTGAGAAGTTATATCACTTTGTGATTTTCTCTTACATTTACCTGGTTAGTTATACTGAGCATTTTTTATGTTGCAAGTTCTTTGTCCATTTTAATTAAGTAGATATTTTTGTTGTTGAGTTGTAGGATTTTTCCTTAAGTTCTACATATTAATCCTTAATAGAGATTTAATTTACAAATATTTCTCACATTTCAAAGATAATATCAATTTTTAAGTCATTATTTTTACAGGTCAGCAGTTAATCGACTTAACAGCCCTCAGTCACACTAAAAAGATTTTCATGTGAAGTGAGAGAGAATGAGCAGGTCCTTTGACCTTTGGATTTTGCTTCTTTTTAATAAATGGTCACTTCTATAAGGGAAAATTTTTACTATGTGGCCATTATTTAGGTTACCCAAATATCCACTAGGTGGTGCTCTAACTATACATCAAAAGTTTTCATAAAGCTGAAGATAAATTCCCAGGTTATTCCATTTCTTTTAAAAAATTATTTAAACAGATAAGCCATTATTTTTATTTTGGACAAAGTTGTCACATTTTCAGAATACTTGGCATAGAAACTGTGCCATTGTGAGCTGCTGTTTCATCTTCACACTGCTGATAGCAGTCTGGTTTGGGGCTTATATTCCCATTCCGGTACCTGTTCTCACTCCCCACATTGCTACTGCTGACTATAACTAGCCTCTGAGGGAGTCTGGAGTGCAGTAGAGGCTCTGTTGATGTAGCTTTGACTTTTGAGAACGGAAGCTGCACATATAAGCAGGGTGCTTCCTGTACAGCTGTTTTGAGAGGTCCTCAGATATAGACTGGTAAACAAATTTCTAGTGATTTTCACATTAATCTTTGTTAAATCACTAAATTTCTATGGCTTATTACATTTATCTTTGAATAAAGGGAGGCACATTAAATATAAACTCTTGCCTGAAAGCAAAACTTACTCACTCAGCCTTTCTTGTTTCAGAGTATCCTCCTTTCCCCTTTTTTGATCATAAAATAGATGGAAACTCACATTATTGCTCATGGCATGAGATGAAGTTGACATACCAAGTCACGTTTTAAAAAACTTTCTGACTTTCACTGGTATATCAACATTAAATATTCCCACTTATCCATAAGCCTTCAACAACAAAAAAAAAAACTGGCTAACAAAAATGTAGTTGTTTTGTGGTGACATATTGCAGAGAGTACAGAAATAGCACATCTGTGGAATAGTTGTGTAGGCATTATGGACTGACTTTTACACAGTTCTCACCTAGTTCCCTTAAGTCAGCTGCTGCTGTGTTTCCAGAGTTCTTCCTTTGACTCAGTCCTGTTCCCCTTCTGTTTGCCTTGCAATGCATGTAAATGGCATCTCTTCACATTTTGTCTGTCCTAGTAATCTCTTGCCAAATTTAGAGCTACCTTCCTAGAAAGTGTGTCAGTTGGCACAGTCACAAGTGGTAAGGCCACTGTCTTACAAAAGAGGAGCTGGAGAGTAGGTAACAATAGATTCACAAATACATCAAATACATGGCCATCACAGTACGTGATAGTTAAAAAGACAAAGGCAGGCCAGAGCCCTCCTCCCCGTTCCTGAGCTCCCAAACTCTTCACACACATTGCAGTCAGTTCTGCTGGTCACGTTCAGCCTCTGACTCTCACACACTTCCCTTCCCTTCCGTTCTTCTGATAGCAAGGAAGTGCCTGTGTTCTAGTTTGACCTTTGCGCAAGTTATTCTGGGACTAAGGGCATGTTTTCCTGGGACATGTATTGACAAAGGAGGGACATATACAGGTCCAGTCAGCTCTTGTGGACCACTCGCTCTGCCACATGGTGGCCTGTGGTAAGAGTAATGGCCATGCCAGCCACATGCTAATAATGGCAAGGGGACAGAGCTGAGCTTGAGATTCTAAATGTTTGGCATAGAAATAGAAAATCTAAAGCTGTGTAAAGGGGAAAACAAATAAATACAAGTTGAAGCTTGTTTCTTGTGCTCGTGAAGATAGATCCTCACCTATTAAAAAGAGGGGTAATATGCTTCCAGTGTGATTGTTGTAGTCCTTAGGAGTCATAACTCTTAGGTTCCATTTCTCAGGACCAGTTTTTTGTTTTCCCAAAATCTAATCAACACAGGCTGATTCCTGAGTTTTCAGGTATGAGCTCAGCCTTTACATCTCAGGCTTTAACCTGGTCAGTGAAGAAGCCAGAGCAGTTAGTTAGCAAGCTGCTAGCAAGCTGTGGGGCAGCTGTAAGAAGGCACAGTGAAAGCCAGCTGGTGTAAATGGAGGTTTATGGAGGTAGGGTTGGATAGGTCCCTTGGGAAGGAGAATAAAATGAGTCAGAGAATCAGAGTGGAGTTCAGAACTGTGGAAGGGAAATGAGACCATCATCTCCTCCCTTGCTGAGCAACATTTTCCTTAGAAAATTTATTACTTGTGGAAGAAAGTTCAGCTGCTATAGCCATGAATCCCAAAACAGAGTTCCTTCACGAGCTGGGAACTAGCTTCTTCTCTTTGAAGGAAGCATTGGAGCTCAGCATCCCTTCCCTGAGCCCTGCTCCCCATTGCCTACGCCATGGCTGCACACTGCTTGCCCTCCATTGGTAGAAAACCACTATCTGATCAGAAGCATCTTCATTTTCCAAATGAAGTCGGCCTGGATCCATGATAGTGGCCCCCTTTTAGCTGTGGTTTTCTTTCTCTGGTTTGAGTTATTTGCTATTGTCTGTGGTGCAAAAATACTAAATAAAATTTTTCATAAGTAAGCAACTCATGTTTTAGATGGTTGCCATGATTATTCCATTATACTATTGTTCTTTTTAATGTCTTACTGTGTCAGGTTTATAAATTACACATTAATACTGTTACATATGTGCAGTTGAGTATTCCTTATCCAAAGTGCTGGGGCTATTGGGGCCTAACATTTCATGATTTTTAGAGTTAAATGTTTGGAATTGATTTTTA